>CM070658.1:7827734-9325234 GCA_036346575.1 Dendrocalamus sinicus
ACTCTTGACATCCATCGGTAGAGCTTGAAACCCTTAGACGCTTTGCAAAAGCAAGTAGGATTCTAATGGCCTCAAGTCTAGCTACGAGGGCAAGGTCTCCTCAAAATCTAGACCCTCAACACAGGAGAACCCACGAGCTACCAGTCTAGCCTTGTTTGAATAACCACCACATCCTCACTCTGCTTGTTCTTGAACACCCACTTAGTTCCAATGACATTGTGACCTCGAGGGGCTCAACAAGCGACCAGACCTTGTTTCTCTCGAAATTCTCTAACTCCTCATGCATGGCATTGACGCAAGACTCATCGATAGAGCATGACTAACATCCTTGGGCTCAAAGGTGGCAAAAAAGGCAGAATGGAGATAGAAATGTGACATGCCAGACTTTGAGCGAGTGACGCACTCACGAGAGATCTCCAATAATCTGCTCGGAAGGATGATCTTTCCGGATATGTCGGGAGGTCGAATGAGATGAAGAAGTGGCCTCTACCTCATGAGTGATGCAGATGGGAGCAGAGCCACTAGCTCCAAAGGGCCTTGAAGGCATGGGGTCATTCACTGGAGGTGCGGTGGAAGAAGGCACCTCAAGGGGAGGATGAGGAACTGGATCGGGTAGACAACCCTCATCTCCATCCTCCTCATCATCCACAAAGATGGGCTTGGACTACTCTAAAGAACCTGAGATATCGGGCCTAGTCCCCGGATTGGCCTCATCGAAGGTCACCTCACAGGTCTCTACGTCTTACTAGACTCGCAGTTCCAAACCCGATAAGCCTGTGAAGAAGTCGAGTAACCCAGAAAGATACCATCACAAGAATGTGACTCGAACTTGTCTAGGTTCCCGGACTTCAAAATAAAGCACTTGCAACCAAACACACAAAAATGAGAGACGCTGGGCTTTCGCCCATATCTCAGCTCATAAGAAGTGCGGTGCAAGTGTGCCCAAAGAAAAACTCGATTTGAAATATGGCACGCGGTAGCTATAGCCTCAGCTCAAAACTTCCGTGGTGTAGAGTACTCATTGAGCATCGTCCTGGCCATCTCGACCAAGCTACGGTTCTTCCTCTCCACGACACCATTCTGCTGTGGGATGTGCGGAGAAGAGAACTCGTGCTTTACACCTGTCTCATCGCAGAACCTCTCAAAGTAGGAATTCTTGAACTCCGTGCCATTGTCACTGCGGATCGCTCGTAAGGCACCCGGAAGCTCAACAGAAAGCCTACTAAAAAGACCTCAGAAATGTGTAAACGTCTCATCCTTCGAGGCTAAGAAAAACACCTAAGAATACCTCGAGAAGTCATCGACCACAACAAGAACATACCACTTACCTCCTGCTAACTGCACTCGAGCTAGTCCAACTGTGTCCATATGGAGCAGCTGTCCCGGTGCATCGGTCATAGTCACTATGACCGGAGGGTGAGAAGCGGCAACCATCTTGCCATGCCGGCATGGAGTGCAAACAATATCTTTAACCATCTTGAGTTTTGGCAAACCATGAATGAGGTCATGGCCGCTTAACTTTCGAGTCAAATGGTCAAATCCAATACGACCAAGTCTCCTATGCTAGAAAGAAAGGTCGCGGGACTCGAAGCAACTAAACACTGAGAGGATCACGGAAGACTTAGAAAAATCAGCATGAAAGATCCTCCCAAAAGAGAAATCCATAAACCAAACTACGAAGAATCAAGGATTTTACAAGCATTTTCTTGAAGCTCACCTCAAACCGTCATCAGTGGTGAGAAACAGAAAGCAAATTATCTGCGCTTACTAACCAAAGCAACATCTTTCAAAATGAAAGAATCATTAACACGCATTTTACCTTTGGCGATGGCGCGCCGGATGAAGCGTCTCCGGTTGATCGTCTCATCACCGGAGCACGGGCAGGGAAGAAAACCAATGGGAGTCTCCTGGTCATGTGTCGTGAACACCGGAGTCTACGAGCCAAACCTTTCCCTTCCTGCCCGATGAACTGAGTCAAGCAGAGTAAAGTCTTAGTACTAGGGTAAATCAAGAGTGATTTTGGCACCCAATCTTGAGTAACACGTCGGCGGTAGTAGTCAAGCACGGCGACCTCTAACTACCCTACACTCTCCGTTGCTCAAAGAAGCGTAAGGTCTACGTGTGAGACCTACGGTATTCTTTGGGTCCGGCCTCTCACGGAGAGCGAGTGAACACCAAAACATATGCGATCACGCCGCGTGTAGCCATCTCGATGGGAAAAATGAGATCTACCCTCAGAACAGCGGAAGTCACGACCAAAGGGAGCATGAGGACGAAAACCAAAAAACTCAAAAAAACCAAGTCCTCGATGCTGCCCAAACCCATCAACAGAAGCAAGCCTAGACCTCGTGTTGGTCTTAGGTGCACTCAAGGTCTGGGGCTGACCCTGAATACATCTAAGATCATGAACACAATCTCTACGCGTGATCTTGGCGCACCTGCATCGATCGATCAAATGCCCATCCTTCGACAAGGTGCGGTGGTACTTCACCTTACGAGAGGTAGAAGTAACACGGTGAGGCTTTGCTTTCGTCGGGGAATCACCTTGCTGTCAAATCCCTTGGACAAAGCCCGCCGACTTAAATTGGACTTTCTCGGTCCTAGGCTCGGTCTCGATCACACAGTGCTATGGGTGCGAGCACGGCAGTGGATGCTTCCTCATGTCCTCATAGAAATCATATCTTTGTGGTTACTGGACCAAGCAGAGAGAGATGGTAGTGGAGAGTTGGGAGAAGTGACAAGAATGGCTTGGGTCCCCCATGGCCTGCATTCCATATATATACACACATGGGAGTGCTTTTACAATTATACCCTTACATCTAAGTATCCCCTTTAGGGCACTTATGTCATTACACATGGCCTATTCTCGACCTTATAACCTTCTACCGGGCTGCTTTGGGTTTAGGTGGGGCCACCCCAACAGAGCCTCTCATGGTGAAGGGCTTCACGGGCCGGCCATGTTGCCGAGTCCTTTGGCCCCCTCCGTCCCTGCGGCCTGTGAACTTTTCCGAACTTGACCGGGGGCTGAGGCCGTAGCCGAAACCGACGCCTGGATTGGTGGTTGAGGTAGATGCGCGAGTGTTCCGTCCCGAGCCGGCGCCCGATCGAAGTGGACGCGTGCGCGCTCCATCCCCCTGCCGTGGCGGGGTAGGGGTTGCCCGGTCCGAGTCGAAGGCGTTGCGCCGGCATAGGTAGGCGTGGCGGGCCCCTGAGTTGTTGCACATGCGTCAAGGGATAGCGGGCGCGCTGCGGCGCTCCTTCTGGCCGTCCACGTGGCGAAGTGTGCTTGGCGCGGTGCAGGCCTTGAGGCGTCGTGGCTATTTTAATGTGGCGACGGACTTCGGTGGTTAGACTTCGCCGGTTGGACTCCGCCGGTTGGACTTCCGACGATTGGGTCTCCTGCGGTTGGCTCCCGCCGATGGGGTATATATACGATCTTTGGTGCGGTGTTGTTCTGCACCGTATCCTTGGATAGAAGTCTGTTCCCTAAATGGGCCCCTTCGTGCATCGACATTCCTCGGCGGCGAGCGGCAGGGGATGTTGATGTACGGATGG
Source organism: Dendrocalamus sinicus (assembly GCA_036346575.1). Classification (NCBI taxonomy): domain Eukaryota; kingdom Viridiplantae; phylum Streptophyta; class Magnoliopsida; order Poales; family Poaceae; genus Dendrocalamus; species Dendrocalamus sinicus. The sequence goes on from CM070658.1 coordinate 7,831,290, forward strand.
AGGTCCATTTTTCTGGGAGCTTGGTTGGCGTCATTATCGGTAGCGACCACGCTTCACCCTGTGTGCTTGTGCCGGGTGGTCCGGCGGTAGTTGTGCGGGGCCCGCTGCCTAGTCGAAGTGGGCACGCGAGCACTCCCGGGACCATGTTCCTTGGCGGAGGCGAACCTCGGTGCTACGGCTTGTTTAGAGCCCGTAGCCTGGCGTGTGCGGAGGCGGACCTCGGCGCTTCTGGTTGTTTAGAGTCCGTAGACTGGCGCGTGCGGAGGCGGACCTCGCCGCTACGACTTGTTTAGAGTCCGTAGACTGGCGCGTGCGGAGGCGGACCTTGACGCTACGACTTGTTTAGAGTCCGTAGACTGGCGCGTGCGGAGGCGGACCTCGACGCTATGACTTGTTTAGAGTCCGTAGACTGGCGCGTGCGGAGGCGGACCTCGACGCTACGACTTGTTTAGAGTTCGTAGACTGACGCGTGCGGAGGTGGACCTCGACGCTACGACTTGTTTAGAGTCCGTAGACTGGCGCGTGCGGCGGCAGAAGTGTGCGCACGCTCCGCTCCCCTACCCTCCAGGGCGGGGGTAGCCTCTGGTGTACCTCGCGCTCCGCGTGCGTCCTTCCCGAGGGCAGCCTCTGACTCGCTATGTCGCCCTCCTGGAGCTCTTGGGACTGGACTTCGGTGGCGCACCTCGCATTCACCTCCGTGGTGCACGAAGATGAGCCTCGACGCTCTGTCGCGATTGACACCCATGCCCTCCTTGCGTTCCGCGGAGTGCACCGAGAGCATCCGCGCTTTATCTATACTCCGGAGAGTACGCACAGGACGAAGTCCCTAGCGTCCCGCGGGTTCACGTCTTGTTTATACTTAGTAGAGTGCGCAGGGAGAACATCCGCGTCTTATTTATACTCCGGAAATGCAGCGCGGGACGAAGTCCCTGGCGTGCGCGGGGTTCGCGTCTTGTTTATACTTAATAGAGTGCGCAGGGAGAACATCCGCGTCTTATTTATACTCGTAGAGTGCGTGCAGGCGTCCCCACACGTCTTTGTTTATACTCATGCCCGTATCTTCAGCGGAGAGTGCACGCAAAGCGTCGTCTTCGTTTATACTCATGCCCGTGTCTTTGACGGAGAGTGCACACGCGAACGTGCGTCTTTGTTTATACTCATGCCCGTGTCTTTGACGGAGAGTGCACACACGAACGTGCGTCTTTGTTTATACTCATACCCGTGTCTTTGGCGGAGAGTGGACACGCGAATGTGTGTCTTTGTTTATACTCATACCCGTGTCTTTGACGGAGTGCACCGCGAACGTGCGTCTTTGGTTTATACTCATACTGCATCTTTGGCGGAGAGTGCACGCGAACGTCGTCTTTGGTTTATACTCATACCCGTACCCCTGGCGACGGAGAGTGCACACGCGAACGTGCGTCTTGGGTTTATACTCATGCCCGTGTCTTTGATGGAGAGTGCACACGCGAACGTGCGTCTTTGGTTTATACTCATACCCGTACCCCTGGCTACGGAGAGTGCACACGCGAACGTGCGTCTTGGGTTTATACTCATACCCATACCCCTGGCTACGGAGAGTGCACACGCGAGCGTGCGTCTTTGGTTTATACTCCGGAGTACGCGCATAGGCGAAGCCTCGCGGCGCTCGCCAGCGTATTTTTCGCACAATGATAACAGGTGGCGACAAACGGAACTTTATTTCATTCCCATTTGCGCGGGTAAGCGATTACATGTGGCGGAGGTACTAACCACTTGTCTCTGGCGCGGCCGGAGCCTCTAGTAGTTGCGCTAGCTGTAGGGCCTGTCGAGCCATCCCCGGATGACACCGCGGGTCCCGTGCTGTGGTGCCGATTCTAAGTGTGCGGTGGTCACCGCGACGGGATGTCCGTGTCGTGCTCAATGCGCCGGGCCATGTCACGGTCACCACGAACGGTAATGATGGCCCACGGCCCGGAGCTTCATGCATAAATAGCCGTGATGCGGTACCGCCCGAAGGAGTTGAGGACCGGGCGCCCAAGATGGCATTGTAAGTCCGAGATCGACGGCGTTGAATATGGCATCTTCGACCCTTGCATTGTCATCCTGGCCGAAGGAGACCAAGGCATATTTGGCCGGCGCGCGTGAGAGGTCGTCCCTCCAAACCTTGCAGCGGGACTCCCGACGGGTGAGGCGGCCGGGGATCCCATCCGGTGAAGGTCGTCATGAATAGAATGTTCGCGGAGCTGCCGCCGTCGACTAGGGCACGCCCCACGTCGCATCCCGCTATTACGACCCGGACGACCAGGGGGTCCTGGTGAGGAAGCTCTATGCCTTGGGCATCGGCGGGGGTGAACGTGACCTCATGCTGTGCCCAATCCGGCGGTGTCTGCGCTGGGTATGCCGCCACGTGGTGTAGCCTCCGTACGTAGGCCTTCCGCTGCCGTTCCGAGGCGAACTCCAACGAGGAGCCTCCGGAGATGACAATGATAACTCTACGGTGGGTGGCCTCTGGAGCCTGTAGCTGCAGAAAGCCCTCCTGAGGCTGCTGCACATGAGCCTGGATCTGCAGAGGGCCCACGTGGGGCTACGTCCCTTGTGCCTGGATGTGCACGGGGGCTTCGTATGGGTGCTGCACGTGGGCCACCACGGGCGGGCGTGCTTCCAGGTTCCTGTCCCTAGTGACGCTATCGCGGAGCGCCGCGATAGAGGTGCACGTGCACGTGTCGTGGTTGCCGCGACCGTGGACTGCGCACCACAGCCCCTGGTGTTGGTCACTGCGACTTCTGCTGGCCACGCTTGGGCCTATCGAACGGCTCGTGCGAGGCATCCTTGCGCTCAGGGGCGTCCTTGGACGACTCACCTACGCTTTCCTTTGCGAGCCGTCCTGGCGGGGCTTCGATTTCGCGAAGCCACCGGCTGGTTGGTGTCGGAGTCGTCACCTTGCCTTCGTCGTGGCGTCCTCTTCCGCCCTAGCGTATTCCTCCATTTTGTCGAAGAGCTTCGTCACTGTCTTGATCGGCTTCCTTGCGTTGTACTCAGCCATGGGGCCCGGGCGGAGGCCCCGTATGGCTGCATTGACAACGGTGGTTTCATTGACATCCTTGACTTGGCATCGGATCTTTCGAAGCGCTTGAAGTAGTCTCGAGCTTCTCGAAGGTTTTACGCTTCACGGCAAAGAGAGCTGGTCTGCGTCGACTCGCTCAACATAGTTTCCTTGAAAGTTGTTGTGAAGGCGATCGCGAGCTGCTCCCAGCGTAGATGGAGTTTGGCTCGTGGTAAAAAACCGAAGCGCCACTCCTTGCAGCGAGGGGAGGCCTCGCCTTTGTGGTGTCATCTCCGCCCGCGGCCTCGGTGCGGTTTCGTGCACGTCACGAACTCGTGAAGTCCGTATCACCTTTGTATGGCTCGATGACACCGGGAACTTGAAGTCTTCGAGCCACGCCGCTGCGTAGCCACTGCCAAAAGCGGGGACTGCAGGTCGACGCGCCGCGCGGTGGGACGCGGCCGGATGTGGGGCGTCGCGGCTGTCCGCCCTTTCCGATGTGGGCTCAGCGCGACCGCATTCCATATATACACACACATGGGGAGTGCTTTTACAATTATACCCTTACATCGAGCCTCTTGCATGTCATCGGACAGCCCAGTCGACCTTATAACCTTCTACCGAAGGAATCACCCCTACAACAATTAAAGGATAGCTATGAGAGCAGAAAACAAAAATTTCTACCGCGCACACCAGACATCATGCTAAGGAGGGATCATGGATCGTTACCACTAGACGCGCAGCGCAGCGATGCGAAGAAGACTTGGAGAAGCCGATCCAACCACGCGTGTCGAGGTAGTAGTGGAAGTAGCCAATCGTCCCGAACAGATCGTCTCCTCCACGCGATCAACCACACCACGGCAGATCCAATCAGAGGTTGTTGATGCCGATCAACGCCGCAACGAGCAGCGCCTCCACCGGTATCCACACGTCCGGCTGGAATGCCGATCGCGAGTGTACCAAAGACTCGCGTGGCTAGGGTTTGGCTCGGGAGGTGGCGGCTAGGGTTTTGCTCGGGAGGAACGAAGCATGCCCCTCACCCCCGCCTCCATATATATAGACCTCCTCACTTGGGCCTCGTGGACCGAGGCCCAATAGGAGTCTATCCGGATCTCTATCCGAATTGAGCCCACATTCCGAATCACATTCGAATTAGTGTTCCAACCCGTTAAGTGTGCGACCACAGTAGGTTCACGTATACTTGGTCGCGACCGGAAACGCCTTTCCGGTCACCACATTAATAGCGGCCTCTAGCAAGACATATTAACCCCAAAGTATACATAAAGATCATATCACTGAACTGTAATGTTCTCATGTACGAATCCCTTTGCCTCACGATATAGATTAAGCTCAAGGCGAGACCTATGTCATCCTCTTAATAGCTCAATCACTCTCTCGATTCCGTGATGGATTATAAACTCGTGATTGAGTCCTCAATCACCTTGGCATGGCCATGCACTTTCATAATCCATTACATCGAGGGGCCCAGAGATATCTCTCCCATAAGGAGGGGCAAATTCTATCTTGATCATTCACATCCCACTACATGTTTCATGGCAAACCCAAAGACTACTTTTATGACTACCCGATTCACGGAGTAGTGTTTAGTAGTCCTAAAATAGCTACTACGCATGTTGGGAACCATGATGATCTCAAGTCTAAGGATTCCACATAAACACTACTTGAGACCAACCGATGACACATGGAATCTCTGCAGTGTCTCATGTCGGGTCTATCCAACATATGTTCACTAACACATGTCCATATTATTGATTTGGTATCTCCATACCATGATCCATGAGACATGATCATCAATCAATACATATGCTGATCTTTGAATCATATTTGTTCCTCATATGATATATGATCAGGGATCATTTAGAAATAGCAACATTTTGGCATTAAGAGTCTCATGAATAAGTCACATACTCATTGATCAATAATGATAATGTCTATTTCAAGGAACAAACTAATGCATCATAAACATAGTATGTGATATATATAACAACTCCATGTTGCCTCTAGGGCATATCACTAACAGTCTCCCACTTGCACTAGAGTCAACCATGTAGATATCTAATACCCATTGCCCTAGTGTGAGCCTCATGCTTTGGCTGGGGAAGTGGCTTTGTCAACGGATCTGCAATGTTAAAATCCATTTGTACTTTGCATATCTTCACATCGCCTCTCTCCACAATCTCGCGGATGAGATGAAATCGCCGTAGAATGTGCTTGGACTTCTGGTGTGATCTAGGCTCCTTGGCTTGCGCAATGGCCCCACTATGGTCACAGTAGAGGTCCATTGGGCTGGAGGCACTAGCTACCACACCAAGCTCGAAACAAATTTCTTGATCCAAACCTCTTTAGCGCCTTCGTGTCGCTATGTACTCGGCTTCTGTTGTAGAATCGAAACCGTCTCACGCTGGAACTCTTCCACTCACCGCACCGCCATTCAGTGAACACAAATCCAGATTGCGATCTAAAATCATCTTTGTCGGTTTGGAAGCTAGCATCGGTGTATCCATTTACAACGAGCTCTTCCTCACCCCATAGACGAGGAACACATCTTTAGTTCTTCTCAAGTACTTCAAGATGTTCTTTACGCAATCCAGGTGACTTTCACCGGATCCGACGGTATCTACTTGTAGCACTTAAAGCATACGAGACATGCGGACGTGTACAAAGCATGGCATACATAATGGACCCCATAGCCAAGCATATGGAATCGCATTCATTTTATCCCGCTCATCGGTGTACTAGGACACCGACTCTTGCTAAGATTTATACCATGTGACATAGGTAGGAAGCCTCTCTTGGAATCCTGCATGTTGAACCTTTTCAACACCTTGTCAATGTACGTATCTTGGCTTAATCCGATTAGCCTTCTTGATCTATCCCTATAGATCTTGATGCCTAGAATATATGCCGCCTCTCCTAAGTCTTTCATAGAGAAACTATTTTTCAATGAAGACTTAACAGATTCGAGCATAGGAATGTCATTTCCGATCGTAATATGTCATCCACATATAAGACCGAAATACGAGTGCGCTCCCACTAGCCTTTTGTAAACACAAGGCTCTTCTTCGTTCTTGATGAAACCAAACCCTTTGATTACTTCATCAAAACGAATGTTCCAACTCCGAGATGCTGCTTTAATCCATAAATGGATCTTTGCAGCTTGCATATCTTTCGGTGATTGCGGATCGACAAAACCCGTGGGCTGTGTCATGTACACATCCTCACTCGATTTCCATTAAGGAAAGCTGTTTTGACATCCATTTGCCATATTTCATAGTCGAAATATGCAGCAATCGCTAGAATGATCCGAATAGACTTTAGCATTGCGACGGCGAAAAAGTTTCATCATAATCAACACCTTGAATTTGTTTGAAACCTTGGCCACTAATCGCGCTTTATAGATGTGAACATTTCCATCTATGTCTATCTTTTCTTGAAAACCCATTTGCACTCAATGGTTTTAACACCATCGTGGATCAACCAAGTTCCAAACTTGATTACTGTGCATGGATTCAATTTGGATCTCATGGCTTCAAGCCATTTCTCATAGTCTGGTCCCACCATCGCTTCTTCATAGGTCTTAGGCTCATCGTTGTCTAACAACAATATGTCCCGTTGTTGAGTAGTCAAGAACATGTACCTCTCAGGTGCACGACGTGACCTCTCTGACCAACGTGGTGCCGGTGTGTCCACAACAGGTTCTTCAACAGATTGTTCATCCTGTTGTGGTTCTGTAGGAGCTGAAACATTTTCAGGTGTTTCTCGAATTTCGTCAAGTTGCACCGTGCTCCCACTATCCCTTCTTGAGAGAAACTCTTTCTCTAAGAAGACACCATGCCGGGCGACAAACACTTTGCCTTCTTCTCGATTATAGAAGTAATATCCTTTTGTTTCCTTAGGATACCCGATAAAGAAGCATTTATCAGATTTAGGACCGAGCTTATCAGATTGTAAACATTTTACATAAGCCTCACATCCCCAAATCTTAAGAAAAGACAAGCTAGGACGTTGTCCTGTCCACATCTCATATGGTGTCTTTTCTACTGATTTTGATGGAACCCTGTTTAGTGTGAAAGCGGCTGTTTCAAGAGCGTACCCCCAAAAAGACAACGGAAGATCACTTTGGCTCATCATGGAGCGCACCATATCTAATAAGGTGCGATTTCTCCGTTCAGATACCCATTCCATTGAGGTGTTCCTGGCGGAGTCAATTGTGGAACAATTCCACAATCCTTCAGATGATTGCCAAACTCATGGCTCAAATACTCGCCTCCACGATCAGATTGTAGAAACTTGATTGTCTTGCCTAAATGATTTTGCACTTCATTTTGGAATTCTTTGAACTTTTCAAAGGATTCAGACTTATGCTTCATCGGTAGATATACCCATATCTACTAAGTCATCGATAAAAGTTATGAAGTACTGAAAACCACCTCTGGTCGTTGAGCTCATTGGTCCACATACATCGAATGTACGAGTGCCAATAAGTCACTTGCCCGTTCACCTTGACCGGTGAAAGGTGCCTTTGTCATCTTGCCAAGTAAACAAGATTCGCATGTCTCAAATGATTCAAAATCAAATGAGTGCAGAATACCATCTCTATGGAGCTTCTCCATGCTTTCTCATTTATGTGACCTAGCGACAATGCCCAAATAAATGTGGGATTCAAATCATTCGAACGTTGCCTCTTTGCATTAATGTTATAGACCGGCGACTCTTCAAAAGTAAGAACATATAACCCATTCACCAATGGAGTATGACAATAGAACATATCTTTGAAATAAAGAGAACAACCATTGTTCATAGATCTAAAGTCATAACCTTCTTGCAAACATGAAGCGAAATAATGTTCTTGGAAAGAGATGGAACACAATAACAATTATTCAATTCCAAAACTAATCCTGAAGGTAAAGACAATGGCATGGTGCCAACACCACCGCAGCAACTTTTGCTCCATTGCCAACACGAAGATCCACTTTGCTCCTCCTCAAACTTCTACTTCTTCTTAGCCCCCGCAACGATTTGCAAATGTGAGCAACCGATCCGGTTTCAAATACCCAAGAATCAGTGGATGAAGTAGCAAGATTGATCTCTATAACATTTATACCGGAGGGGAAGTCGACTTCCTTCTTCTTCTCAAGATCCTCAAAGTACTTTGGGCGCCCTTTTCCAATGTCCCGATTGCTTACATGAGTAACAATCTGCATTAGGAGCAGCACCCTTCTTGACTTGCTTGGCCTTAGAACCGCTCGCGATCTCATCGAGCTAACTTTCTTTGACCGCGCTTTCTTGACATTGGGCTTTCCCTTGCCTTTCTGCATCATCATCACATGATTGCTGCTTTTCTTAATGCTTTCCTCGGCACTTTTAGCATCCCATGCAACTCACCAAGGTCTTGTCCATGTTGTTCATGTGATAGTTCGAATGAATGGCTCAAAGCTCGGGAGCGATCGAGAATCACATCGTAGCCAACTCTTGGCTAAGGGAAAACCAAGCTTTTCGGACTCTCAATGTAGCCAATCATCTTAATCACATGAGGGTGGCGACGGATTCCTTCTCGCAAGCTCGCACGCAAACAAGGACTTTGAAGTGTTGAACCTCTCACCCTTGCTTGGTTCTCAAACATACCACGCAACCCCACAATGATATTGTAGGCATCTGTGTTCTCATATTGCTTCAAGCTCAGAGGACATTGTGGCAAGCATGAGACACTCACATCAAGGCAATCATTCGCTTGCTTCTCATAAGCTCTCCGTGCACCGCAGAGCATTATCGTGCAAGTCATCGGGATAAGGAGACTCAAGGACATACTCCTTGCGCTCTTGCTTGAGAACAATTCTCAAGTTGCGATACCAATCCATAAAGTTCGTTCCATTGAGTTTTTCTTTCTCAAGAATAGATCGCAAATTAAAAGAACTGGATGCGGCATTAGTGACATGATCTACAACAAAGAATATGCAAAGTTTAGCACTATGTTTATGTTCATCTTTTATTAAACTATTTAACAAAAGACTCCCACTATGTGTTTTGCAACAAAACTCCTCTAAGTTACATAGTGGGTCAAGATCCTCATTTCACTAATTCCTAGTGAGCTTTGGCATCACGGCTAGAAAACTAGTGACATGGGTAAGCAACACCTTGCTAATCACATCCCTATGTGACTCTTGCTTGTTGGGTGACATCAATATGCCCCGGCCCCAACCTATGCCCCAAGGTCCAAAATTGTTTTGATAACCTTGTTAAGTAAACCAAATGCTTCCGCATGTAGATGTCCGACATCTACCCCAAATAATGATGATAACCGACGGCACTCTACTTTGGTAGACCTACCATGCGGTGATCATTATCTTTTGGTGCAACATATGGAAGGGCATTAACACCTAATTTTACGAGGGATTCTATCCAACCAAAGCAACATATCACATATATCTTCACTATATAAAAGAAGGAGTTGGTGGTTGGTGCGGTCTCCCTCATACTTTCTTAGGAAAAAAAAAAACTGTGCTGACATGTGGGCCCAACTGACAAATCACCCGCCGATTGGCTTCTCTCCTTCCGCCCAACGTCCCCCGTTTCCCCACGTTCCCCACGTTCTCCGCCAACTTCCCCGTCTTCCCCACGTTCCGCGCCGCCGTTCTCCACCACTCCGCCCTCGCCTCCTCCACCCCGCGCCGCCACTCCGCCCTCGCCTCCTCCTCTCCACCCCGCGCCGCCGCCGCTCCGCCCTCGCCTCCTCCTCTCCAACCCCAACCGCACCACCCGTCGCCGCCTCCTTCGGGAGAGGACGACGACGAGGTGGTCATCACCGGCGCCTTTGCTGGTGGGGATGCCGCCGCGGAGGCGGCGGCGGAGCGGGTGAAGGGGCCGTGGTCGCCGGAGGAGGACGTGCTGCTGAGCAATCTGGTGGAGAAGCTCGGGGCGCGGAACTGGACGCTGATCGCGCGCGGCATCCCCGGACGCTCCGGCAAGTCCTGCCGCCTCCGCTGGTGCAACCAGCTGGACCCCCAAGTCAAGCGCAAGCCCTTCAGTGGTACCGTTTCTTTTCGCTCATATATTGTTATTTTGTATCCATGAGAAATGTGTCATGCCTAACCTTAAGCTAACATATTTTGCCTTTGCACAATGTCTAAGAGGCTTAGCATTACGGACATGATACATTGTGTGCTCAGTTGACTGTGTGGATGCTATGTTTCATATCTGCAACACTTGCTTGTTAAATCTGTGGTTTTTGGCTGCAGAAGAGGAGGACCGTATTATAATGGCTGCTCATGCAGTTCATGGGAATAAGTGGGCATCTATCGCGAAGCTTTTGGTTGGGAGAACCGACAACGCAATCAAGAACCACTGGAATTCTACTCTGAGGCGTCAGCACTGCACTGGTGGTCGATGCACACAGGGTGGTACTGCAGAGCAAGCTATTCTAGAGATGTCCAGGGCAGTTTTAGAAGAACCTTGGCCATTAGGGGACCTTAGTTCCTTCAATGCTACGGAAGTAAGGGAAGATCCTGTGCAAACAGTACCTGGAAGTTATGTTGGGGCATGGCAAATCGGAGGTAACAATTTTAACACTGAGGTTGTCGATCCACCTTACCTGGCCCGACCAGTTCCAAAGGTTGGTGCTTTCAGACCGTACAATGTAGGACATGCTCAATCAACGCAAAAGGAAGTTTTGAGCTCTATCTTCAAGTGTGACTCGACCCTTCAAGCTTTCAAGCCTGAAACTGGGGTCTGCAAGTTTATTGATCCTACATGCTTTGCGGCTGAGGTTCCAAACAAATGTGGGCATGGTTGCTGCGCTGCTCTGGAGAGACCTCGTAAGGACTCGTTGCTGGGTCCTGAGTTTAATGAGTTCGAAGATCATCCACCAATTTTGAATAGTACTTTTGTTTCATTGGTATCAGAAATTAGCAGCATTGCTTGGATGAAAACTGGTTTGCAAAGCAGTGACACCAGCAACTTATTGCAGTCTGTTCTGCCAGCCTGACAAATTAGGGACCATGTGAATTAGCATGCTGGAACATTTGCTGTTGTTTGTTATATTCAGAAATAATGAAGTCAACCTGTGGTTATAATCCTGAGATGCTTGTTTGATAGATGGCATGACAGGTGGCACTTAGCATAATGCATTTGTACTGCATCACACATGGAGGTTCTGCTTAGGTAATTGGACATGGCTATTGCATTATAGAAAAATTATAAGGCATTCCTATTCCTAATTGCATTCCATTTCCAGTATTCCCTGGCTGAATACTGAGACATGTTACAGACAGAATGAATCTTTCAGTTATGAGAAGAGAATATCGTGCCCTATTGGCAAATATATGCCAAGCGCCACATAATGTCTTTCTCTTCTGTTTTCATTTTCCTTGTAATGGCCGGTGAAATCGGTGTTATTTGATGTTGTAGTTATGACCACAGGTTATTTGATTAAAATAGAAGCAACCAAAGTATTTTGACAATGGACTGATCGTCTAAGGGAAAGTATGTTGCAATTGAGCTTATGTCTAACAGGAAGCCCAAGGAATAACTCCATGGAAGAAAAGGTAAAGGTGTCACTGTACTATTATGGTACATGTGGTGTAAATAAACTGTATTGCTAATTTTAGGGCACATACTTAAATCACAATAGAACAGTGCCTACTGTACAGCATAGTAATAACAGAGTAACTAAAGGTATGGTGGAGTATCATATTGATTAAAATGTGGAAACATTATGTCAGCTTCCTGGATTTGCACAAATGCTCAGTTTTAATACATTAGGTTATTCTCCTTAAGATTTATGTTTCTTATTTTTATTACGTCTGCATGAATATCCCCATTTTTCAGTTAAACTAGATTGTGTTGGCTTTGCACAATTGTGCGGTGTGGCTCAGTATACTACAGAAACTCCAGAATTTATACAACTCAATATTTTACTTCGAGTATATCTTAATGAGAGATGTATTCATGATTTAGGGGGCTTTCTTATCTTTTCAGTTTAAATGTTGCCAATAACATCTAATGGTTGTGAATTGTTGTAATTCGGCCCCACCAAATTGAGGATTTTTTTTGTATGAGAATTTGTAGGATTTTTCTCCTTTTTTTTCTGAGAGCTTTTAGTGTATAATTGTAACAGAATAATTAGATCTGCCTGTTCTATGTGCAGCTGTTTGTTTTGTGATCCATGTGATGGTGCGGAATTCATTAAGCCTGCCATGTTAGTTGAAAAACTTTTAGTACATATTTGTATGCATATTTTAATTTTTTTTATCACCCATAAGTTTTAAAACATATAGTATCATAAATTTTAAAAATCCGTAGCAACGCACGGGCATTTAACTAGTCATTGCATAAGAATAAGATAGATAACATCACAGATAAACACATTTAACTGTGAAATAGTATGGCCCAAAAAATGGTGATCTCCATCTCCATGTAGGTGTAGACGATCTCCATCCTCCACATCACTCCTTTAGGCCACCATGCTTGAAAGCTTGTAACCTCAAAACTAGGCTACTACCTATAATAGCTAGAAATTGAAGATTACAAAGATAGATTCAAGCATTAAGGTCGACACGCAGGTCGTTAAATACAATATAGACAGCTAACAATAGCTGAAATAATCATGACACGCAGGCCATGAACGAATGTTACATGCATCACATACATCTCATACATTACAATAAGATATAGGCCCATACTATTCACATCATTCCCTGCAAAAACAAGTTAGACGTAGAATCGTATTCTACCTAACGATGTGAACCCATGACGCTATACAAGGTGGGTACGCACTATGAAATCGAGGGGGGTCGAGGGGGGCCACCCCCCGCGGGTTTCAGGGCAGCGCCCTGAACACCCTACGAAATTTACAGATCCAATCTATGAAATCGCAATGGAAAAACTATTCGGCACAACCACCTTATGCCGATCTGAGACATTCTCTAGGACGCTAGTTTTTCCACTGGGCCGAGGCCATCAGATCCGTAACCTACTAGTATTCGACACAACCACCTTATGCCGATCCGAGACAATCTCTAGGACACTAGTTTTTCACTGGCCCGAGGCTATCAGATTCATATCCTACTAGTATTCGACATAACCACCTTATGCCGATCCGAGACAATCTCTAGGGCACTAGTAGTGATACAATATGCGCCTCATCTAACCCCTATTCACCGATTGATCTCATCAACCCGTGCTACCATCGATTCATCACATGAACCGACTGATCTAGACTGTAATAGATCCAATCTACTACAACCGCATATCAACATATGCGCTTATCCAGATCGCAAACTAAGCAAGATGGCTCTGATACCACTAAAGGATAGCGCGTATGCTACGAGAGCAGAAAACAAAAATTTCTACCGCGCACACCAGGACATCATGCTAAGGAGGGATCATGGATCGTTACCACTAGACGCGCAGCGCAGCGGAAGAAGAGTTGGAGAAGCCGATTCAACCATGCGCGTCGAGGTAGTAGTGGAAGTAGCCGATCGTCCCGAACAAATCGTCTCCTCCACGTGATCAACCACACCACGAGCAGATCCAATCTGTAGGTTGTTGATGCCGATCAACGCCGCAACGAGCAGCGCCTCCACCGGTATCCACACGTCCGGGTGAACGCCGATCGCGAGTGTACCAAAGACTCGCGAGCGGCTAGGGTTTGGCTCGGAGGTGGCGGCTAGGGTTTGGCTTGGGATTACCGTAGCATGCCCTCACCCTCGCCTCCATATATATACCTCCTCACTTGGGCCTCGTGGACCGAGGCCCAATAGGAGTCTATCCGGATCTCTATCCGAATTGAGCCCACGTCCGAATCACATTCGAATTAGTGTTCCAACCCGTTAAGTGTGCGACCAGAGGTTCACGTATACTTGGTCGCGACCGAAACGCCTTTCCGGTCACCACATTAATAGCGGCCTCTAGCAAGACATATTAACCCCAAAGTATACGTAAAGATCATATCGGCTGAACCTGTAATATTCTCATGTACGAATCCCTTTGTCTCACGATATAGATTAAGCTCAAGGCGTGTAACATCCTGAAAATTTAAATTTTGAAAATGTGAAGCTTTTCAATTATTTTGCGATATGTTTTAATTGAATTTGGAGTTTATGATGTTTTTCAGAGAAATTTGGTGAAGGTTCCCAAAAGTTAAAAGGATCAAGAAGAGGCAATCATATTTAATTAGTAGAAAATCAAGATTTAAAATGCGAATCTGAAAAGATGATCCAGTATAAGAAGAGAGAAACCTGAGTTAAAAATATAAAATCTCATTTTGAAAATAAAAGCATAAATAGCAAAAAAAAAATCGAATGAACAGAATACAAGCACATATCCATACATATATATGTGTATATACAAATTGTGCAAGGAGTTTAGCAATAGGAAATAAAAATATGCCAAATTAAATAAGCCAGCAAAATAATAATATGTGAAAATGTAAATATATATATACAAATTTATATACCCATAAGTATATGTATGTCCATGAACATATATTGATAATAGCAAAAGAAATAAATAATAATAAAAAAAAGATGGGGGTCAGACCAGGCCAAGCCGGCCCAGCCCAACCCCCCGCACTTCCTCTCTCGCCCCGCTGGCTCGCACTCGTCGCACGCCTCCCCTCGCCTCGCGGGACCGCCTCTCTCTCCTTCCTTCCCTCTCTCTCCCCTTTCTTCCTCTGCTGGTCACGCCCCGAACGCCGCGCTGCATTTCTCCGCGTGCGCCCGCGCCTTCTCTGCTGTGCTCAGCTCCTCACCTCCGCGTGGCCTCCATGCAACCATACCGCCCACGGTCTTTCCTCTCGTCGCCCCCAGTACGACACCACCGCCCACAGATTTTCTTCCGCCCATTGCGTCGACCGGCCACGCGGCACCAAAGGTCTGCCCCCTCGCTCGCGCGGCGCAAAGCTGTGAATGCCAGCATTGAGTAGTCGTGCGCAAGCTCTTGGAATCCCGCTGCCCCGCTATCAGCATCACCACCTGCCTCCGCCGCCTGCCGACGCGACCGCACGGGCGGAGACACGACGCCAGCCCCGCTCGCCCGCCTATAAGAGTAACCAATGCCTCTCATGGACTCCCCAAGCCTCACTCTCACTTCCACAAAGAAGCAATTGGACGCCGAGCCCCCAAGTCACCGGCGAGCTACCCTTCTTCCCCACGGCCGGCCACCGAGCTCCCCGCCGATTCCCGATGAGACAACTCAATTCCTCCTTCCCGAGCCATCTCTAGAGAGGCGTGAACCTACTCCCGCCTCCCCATGCTTCCGTGGTCCGTGCCGCGCCAAAGACCGACAACTCCTCCCGGACCGCCGCCGCCGCCGCCGCGCTGTCTCAAGCCCCTCGGTCCCCGCCGACACTTCAACCATCTTCCCCTCGGCGCTAGCAACGGATTTTTGCCGCCGCCCACTCCTCTCCGACCGCCTCGCGGCGCCACCGTCGGCCGTATCACCCCGAAGTTTCCTCTCGCTTCACCCGCTCACTCAACTCGCTTGCATTCGTTCGCCTCCTTCCGCTGGTAATACCGAGCCCGAGCGGTTAACAATGCGTTTGTTCACCCAGCATCCCGAGTTCGATTCCCTCGACGCCAAAATAAAACGGGTTTTTGGGATGGTTTTTGCCGAGCCACAGTAAGGAAGAAAAATCTGAAATAATTTGTAAAAGATGCAACAATTTATTAGGATAAATCCTGTGGTTAATGTACTTTGAATATTTGTTTTAAAGCTTAAATATTAATCAAAAGTATAATAAGAAATTGAGTAAAAACTTGTTTAGGTTGTGCACTCATGTAATTATGAATTAACAAATGAAAATGTTCTAAAGAACAAGACATAAACCCATGTATTTTAGTAAAAGAGGGTTTAAATTTTGATTAGTTAACCTGATAAATAATTAGTGTGCCTTTAGTATCTAATTTTAAATCTAATTATTTACTAAAGTCATTAGTAAGGAAAAGTGGCCTTGGATAAATGTCCGCATTTAATAAAGATTACCCCTAATTAAAATATAAACGTTTATGCCCTAATATTTATCATGCCGTCATGAAATAAATCCTCATCATTAGTTTTGCTAATTAGCAAATGTTGGGATATAACCTTGCTAGACAAACAAATCTTTAAGTTAAAAGATCATCCTTAATTATAAATAAATAAATGCCATACCCTTTGTCATGCCGGCATAAAATAAATCTTAATGATGAATTTAGTGGAACAACATTTGGGTATAGCGAGCTCGGTCCTATGTGAATGTAAGTTTAACTAAACAGGCAAGATGCTAATGCAAAGGAAAAAGTAACAATGAACGTTGGTCCTCAAAGTATCTCCAAATGAAAAGTCGTGTCAGTGTATAGATGCTAAAGTATAGTAGCCCTAGGTCATCGGACGTTGAGATAATCTCACTAACAAACCACCCGAAGAAACCTATAATAGTGTGACCAATGACTGCAGATGAGTAGCAAATAAGAATATACTAATGGTTCTATTAAACATCAATAAGATAATTAAAAACATGCGCGTGCGGCTCAATCGTTAAAATTAACCATTAGGTATACACCTTGAATACTTGGTAAATAAATTTTAATTAAAGCCAAAGCAAATGATAACTAAAATGTATGTATATATATACATATATATCTATATATGCACAAATGAGTAGAGAGATGCGGATGGCATGTGTGCAAATCACTAGTAAAAATAACCAAACAACTTTATGATCACCGTAGAGCCTACTAATATATATGTATATATATTATTGTTAATATACCACCAGTCATGAAATCTTAAATAGTAACATTAGTTAATAATGATGATAAGATGAACTCCTATATAGCAGGCTCTACTTGTAAAAGGATAAAATATCGAGTATCAGTAGTTTTCAGAGAGCACTTAAATTAAAAGGTCAAAACAATATACAAATGCTAAGAATATAGGCGATAAGATTAACTCGATACGCAAAGATTTGCAAATATTACTTATATATAAATGTAAATCATGTGCCCTGAACATTACTACCCGACATAATACACTAATTCATAAGAATACCCTAACTCATGGAACTTCCTTGATAAATAACAAAATAATAAAAAGAAATTATTAATAAAAGGATCAAGTTATCGTATGCTATTACCAACCTTGCCTCAAATCACCGAATCACCCATTAACTCGTAATAAAACTAAATTGAGTTTATTCGGATTTATTTGGATCTTTTTGAGTTATTTGCTTTTATTTGGATTCAGTCGTTTGTCGCGTAATTAGAAATTGGGAGCCGTGAAGATTCAGTGGAACCAGCGAGATTAAGCTTGGAGTGAAGATAGAGACTAGAAGCTCAAAAGCAAGCATTGTGTGAGCTCAAGACCGCGGTAAACCGCGCCAGGCGAGTCAATACTTTGATCATGTTGAACCTACATTTCTGCAAATTACTTTTTTTTAAATTATCAAATTGCATGCTGTTAGTTTATATGCAAATACATGTTTAATTTACGATTCTAGTTATATGTCCATTGTTTACCTTGAATAATATTACCCTCCTTTGGAATATTTGAATGTGTGAACCTTGTCACCCTAGCAAAATTATAATGGTAACTTTTGAAAATAAGTCCCTAAATATATGCCATGCTTAGTATTGTTTAGATACTCATGGCGCGAGAGCGCCAAGCATCACTTTTAATCTGAGAAAATTGGTTGGGCGGTCATGGTGGGAATGACTGGTATCCTTTGATATGGTTATTTTATGCTCTCAAAAATCCCAACTTGCTTAAATATCTGAGCGGATGGCTTGGGGGCTGGTATGTGGTGCGGTGGGAGCACAAATCATGGAGTGTGGTAGAACCGCTCAGATAATACTAAGGACTGAATCTTGTGATGATCTCCTGATGTAAAACAGTACAACCACAAGTCTATAATGGGTACGACCTAGCTGAATAACTTGCAAGGGTTTAGTTCAGACATCACCGAGGGAAGTGGGTGCCAGGGTGTACTGGTTTACTCACAGTGAGGCACAGGGTGTACTGTACTCACACGGCGCAAGAGGGGGCTTCTGACTGTGGTGGTGTAACCCTTCAGCGGTGAAACCTCAGCGTGGGTGGTGTCTAACTAGATCGGAGTAAGGTAAAGGCTTTGTGATAAATTATCCGGTCTCATGCCTAAGGAAGCATGTTGGCAAAAGGATAGTTCATCTCTTGTGGTGAAAGTGTACAAACTCTGCAGAGTCAAAACTATTCGAATAGCCGTGCCCACGGTCATGGGCGGACATGGGAACTTACTCGAGTTAGTTCTATTTAAAAATGTTTGGAAAATGGGAATGGAAAAGTGAAGGGCGAAGGACTGCCCTGGTTTGGAATTGTCCTGGGCGTCGTCCCAGTGGTAAGTTAAGCGGCTATATCATTTGAAGAAATTGCTATATGGTGCGATGCCATGTAACGGTGGATGGAATCTGAATCGATATTAATAATGCATTTCCTTGTACATTATGATTTGTTCCAAAATTGCTAAGTCATAGGGCTTTTAATTAATCAGTATTCAAAAGCACTCCTCGCAAAATAAAATAGCCCGAGCCTCTCCTTTGTTAAGCCATGCATACTATTTAATTGCGTTAGTGTATTGGCTCACGAGCACGGGTCGAGTGCTCACGCCGCTTTGCGACAAATTCAGGAGCAGAATCGGATCACTACCCTTCAATAATACCTATGGATCACGATGGCGAAGAAGATGACGATGTCGAGAACTAGGTCGCGAACCTCCAGTTGGCTGCCTGTGGGCATGTCCTGAAGGTCCCACCTGTGTGCTTCGTTCTTCCGCTGCTGCAAGTTGGTGATTTCGGCCTAATCGGCCCATGAGTAAGTTTAGTATTATATTTACGCTTCCGCATGATATGAACTTTGATAATCGAATCGTAATGTGTGCACTAACTATCGATCCGAGATTAGTGCGGATAAACACAATGGATTCGGATTATAAAACTGGTCCGATACTTTGGTATCAGAGCATATCGACTGCAGGTCGTGACCTAGCCTGGCCGTTAGTTTCATGATTAGAGTTATTTCATCAAAATTCTATTTCCAAAAATATAAGTGGTATTGCTCATCCTTATCTCTCTTAAGTGAATTTCCCTCATCTATATGCTGCCTTAGCCATTTTACTTCTGAGGCTCTCTTACCAAATTCAAAGTGATGAAAATCCAGTACTTCTCTTGTAAACTCTCTATGAAAACGCACTTAAGGCCAAGAGTCATGGTGCTTAACCTTGAAGCTTAATATCAAAGATTGTTTTATTTTTGGAGAAAACAATAGAGTGAAAATTGGAAGAACAAAAAAAAATTTTGGTGGAGCCTAACGGAAAGGATTAGATTGACTAGAAGGATGAATTAAGTTATTCTTGGAAAAGAAATAGGAAATATGAAAATAATTGCGGGAGTACAACATCGATAAATAACATGATTCTTGGGAGATATTTACAATAGTGGAATAATGGAATATGATCGATTGCTAGATAAATTGATAGAGTTTTCAGAAATTGGAAAGATGACAACAATTATCAAAGGATAGGCTTGATTAATAACATTATTCCTGGAATATGCTTTCAACAATGGAATAATAGGATATGATCAATAACCGGAAGGATTCGCTAAAAATTGTGAGAAGTTGGATAACAGCTGTCGGAGTATAGACTGGATTAAATAATGTTATTCCTGGAGGATGCTTACAATAATGAATAAATTCGAAGGTTGATAGTAAAGATTTAGGGTGGTTACTAAATGAGTAATTATGATTTTGAATACAATCTTGGATTATTACGATGTCCTGATACACATGACACTGGTGGACTTAAAGGTAATAATGTTGGATAATCATCAGAATTCAGAATTGAGGAGTAAATAGACAATAAAGATTCAGGTTGATCATTGGAGAAGCAAACTATGGAGTTGGATCAATGACACCGGACCGAATTATTAAGAGGACACGATACGAAAGACATCAGTGGATCTAAATAAAGAAAGCTAGATCTTTATCGGATTGGAAAGCTGATAAAACTGGCAATTGGTGAACCTGAGATTGGATTTATAAAGATGTGGTGGAAATTCAGGCACATATCAAAATTTGGTAACTTCGATTCAATTAATAAAATTTTAAATGGAAGAATTATATTGGTGGATCTAAAGTGAAGGCGTTGCATTTTCATTGGATTGTAGAGTTAATAAGTTGACCGATAATGGATCTGAGATTTTGATTATACAGTCATAGTGAAAATATGATATTTAATCCACAAATATATGATTGATGGTCAAAGATTCATGCGGGATTTAGATAATCATGACTAGATTAATGAAATGATGGATGATACAATAGGACGAGTATGATTGGTGGATCGAATAAAATAAATAATCTCCTTCGCTGTTTGGAGTATTAGATGGCAGTAATACCATGAACAAGTAATGGAGAAAGATAGCCTAAGTGCAGGTTGCAAAAGTGGAAGTTAAATCATAAAGGCCGTTGGATTCTAAGCCTTATGTAAAAAAAAATCATATGGGAGTGAATTGATTCAGTGATGGATAGTTGAACGTTGGAAGAGATTAGGATACAAAAAAAAATCAATTTAGCCACAAGGATCATTTATATAAAAAAAATGAGTGCCAAAACCAATGAAACTACCCCAAATACTTTCCACTTCTTTCTATTAATTACAAAAGGAAAATTTTGATCCTTTTCTCATACCCCTACTCCAAATATTAAGGTTAGGAACATCGAAGATGATCATGAAGATAAGAAGGTCTCGTTTTAGACGAACTGTGCATATGAACCCTGCACCCTCCTATGTGTGCTTCCCGAGTAGACGTTGTATTGTTGCAAGATTCTATTTGGCCCTGTGCACTGCCTCTTGCCCTCGGGCGTCCTATTTCGCAGTCACAGAAAAAGCTTGCTTTTAAAATTTGTGCGGTTCTGTATACCCCAGCTTCTGGGGTATTTTCCTTTAAAGTTAAATGGGTTAGAACATCTTATCTCCGCGATTTAATCCTCATCTCATGCTATTCCCTCTCACCTTTTCTGAAAACCCCATCGGATCCAAAGGAACGAAATAACAAGTAACCCAAAACCAGTGCAATCAAGAAGAGGCGAAGACTTTTCAACCTCCCAGTATTTAAGGAAAACAACATCACTGTGAAGAAGACCACCCGCCAATCTCGTGATGACCAAGACAGCTAGAGCACAATGGATGATTAATGACAATCGCCATTTATTTAAGGGGGGTAGCACTACGAGATATAATGTCGGCAAAATCAAGGAGCAAGCACCCTGAAGGCAACGACCTCTCCAAAAGAATAAAGATCTCCTCCCTCCCCTTTTGCCTCCTTAAAGTGCAGGTCCTCTCCCCTTCTGTCTACCCTTAGGGTACAGACCATTGCTACCCACCTATTAGTAAGGAAACTCTACAACCATATGTCCAATAGAGGATGCAACTACTCCATTCCACGACGACCTGAAGACAACGACGTCAAAGAGCAAGTATTTGGAAGTCTACGACTTATCCAGAAGAACAAGGTTTCTCTCTTCCCTTTTGACTTCTCCAAGTGTTAACCCCTAATGTGCAGATCTTCATCTCTCGGTGGAGCTAAAGAACTATACGTCGAGCAGCACCCGGAAACCCATTGCTAGCTAGTATAACCCCACCTTCTTTCTTCCAACTCTACCGAAATCTCGGGGTCGAGATTCTTTTTAAGGGGGGTAGGTTTGTAACATCCTGAAAATTTAAATTTTGAAAATGTGAAGCTTTTCAATTATTTTGCGATATGTTTTAATTGAATTTGGAGTTTATGATGTTTTTCAGAGAAATTTGGTGAAGGTTCCCAAAAGTTAAAAGGATCAAGAAGAGGCAATCATATTTAATTAGTAGAAAATCAAGATTTAAAATGCGAATCTAAAAAGATGATCCAGTATAAGAAGAGAGAAACCTGAGTTAAAAATATAAAATCTCATTTTGAAAATAAAAGCATAAATAGCAAAAAAAAATCGAATGAACAGAATACAAGCACATATCCATACATATATATGTGTATATACAAATTGTGCAAGGAGTTTAGCAATAGGAAATAAAAATATGCCAAATTAAATAAGCCAGCAAAATAATAATATGTGAAAATGTAAATATATATATACAAATTTATATACCCATAAGTATATGTATGTCCATGAACATATATTGATAATAGCAAAAGAAATAAATAATAATAAAAAGAGATGGGGGTCAGACCAGGCCAAGCCGGCCCAGCCCAACCCCCCGCACTTCCTCTCTCTGGCCCCGCGGGCCCGCACCCCGCACGCGCCTCCCCCTCTGCCTCGCGGGACCGCCTCTCTCTCCTTCCTTCCCTCTCTCTCCCCCCTTTCTTCCTCTGCGCGTGGGTCACAGCCCCCGAACGCCCGCGCCTGCTTACTCTCTCCGCGTGCGCCCGCGCCTTCTCTGCTGTGCTCAGCTCCTCACCTCCGCGTGGCCTCCATGCAACCATACCGCCCACGGTCTTTCCTCTCGTCGCCCACAGTACGACACCACCGCCCACAGATTTTCTTCCGCCCGTTGCGTCGACCGGCCACGCGGCACCAAAGGTCTGCCCCCTCGCTCGCGCGGCGCAAAGCTGTGAATGCCAGCATTGAGTAGTCGTGCGCAAGCTCCTGGAATCCCGCTGCCCCGCTATCAGCATCACCACCTGCCTCCGCCGCCTGCCGACGCGACCGCACGGGCGGAGACACGACGCCAGCCCCGCTCGCCCGCCTATAAGAGTAACCAATGCCTCTCATGGACTCCCCAAGCCTCACTCTCACTTCCACAGCAAGCAATTGGACGCCGAGCCCCCAAGTCACCGGCGAGCTGCCCTTCTTCCCCACGGCCGGCCACCGAGCTCCCCGCCGATTCCCGATGAGACAACTCAATTCCTCCTTCCCGAGCCATCTCTAGAGAGGCGTGAACCTACTCCCGGCCTCCCCCATGCTTCCGTGGTCCGTATTCGCCAAAGACCGACAACTCCTCCCGACCACCGCCGCCGACGCCGCCGCCCGCCTCGAGCCCTCGGTCCCCGCCGACACTTCAACCATCTTCCCCTCGGCGCTAGCAACGGATTTTTGCCGCCGCCCACTCCTCTCCGACCGCCGCTCGCGCGCCACCGTCGGCCGTATCACCCCGAAGTTTCTCTGCTTCACCACGCTCACTCAACTCGCTTGCATTCGTTCGCCTCCTTCGCCGGTAATACCACGAGCCCGAGCGGTTAACAGTGCGCTCGCTCACCTGCATCCCGAGTTCGATTCCTCTCGACGCCAAAATAAAACGGGTTTTTGGGATGGTTTTTGCCGAGCCACGATGGGAAGAAAAATCTGAAATAATTTGTAAAAGATGCAACAATTTATTAGGATAAATCCTATGGTTAATGTACTTTGAATATTTGTTTTAAAGCTTAACTATTAATCAAAAGTATAATAAGAAATTGAGTAAAAACTTGTTTAGGTTGTGCACTCATGTAATTATGAATTAACAAATGAAAATGTTCTAAAGAACAAGACATAAACCCATGTATTTTAGTAAAAGAGGGTTTAAATTTTGATTAGTTAACCTGATAAATAATTAGTGTGCCTTTAGTATCTAATTTTAAATCTAATTATTTACTAAAGTCATTAGTAAGGAAAAGTGGCCTTGGATAAATGTCCGCATTTAATAAAGATTACCCTAATTAAAATATAAACGTTTATGCCCTAATATTTATCATGCCACATGAAATAAATCCTCTCATTAGTTTTGCTAATTAGCAAATGTTGGGATATAACCTTGCTAGACAAACAAATCTTTAAGTTAAAAGATCATCCTTAATTATAAATAAATAAATGCCATACCCTTTGTCATGCCGGCATAAAATAAATCTTAATGATGAATTTAGTGGAACAACATTTGGGTATAGCGAGCTCGGTCCTATGTGAACAGAAGTTTAACTAAAACAGGCAAGATGCTAATGCAAAGGAAAAAGTAACAATGAACGTTGGTCCTCAAAGTATCTCCAAATGAAAAGTCGTGTCAGTGTATAGATGCTAAAGTATAGTAGCCCTAGGTCATCGGACGTTGAGATAATCTCACTAACAAACCACCCGAAGAAACCTATAATAGTGTGACCAATGACTGCAGATGAGTAGCAAATAAGAATATACTAATGGTTCTATTAAACATCAATAAGATAATTAAAAACATGCGCGTGCGGCTCTGAATCGTTAAAATTAACCATTAGGTATACACCTTGAATACTTGGTAAATAAATTTTAATTAAAGCCAGGCCAAATGATAACTAAAATGTATGTATATATATACATATATATCTATATATGCACAAATGAGTAGAGAGATGCGGATGGCATGTGTGCAAATCACTAGTAAAAATAACCAAACAACTTTGCGATCACCGTAGAGCCTACTAATATATATGTATATATATTATTGTTAATATACCACCATCATGAAATCTTAAATAGTAACATTAGTTAATAATGATGATAAGATGAACTCCTATATAGCAGGCTCTACTTGTAAAAGGATAAAATATCGAGTATCAGTAGTTTTCAGAGAGCACTTAAATTAAAAGGTCAAAACAATATACAAATGCTAAGAATATAGGCGATAAGATTAACTCGATACGCAAAGATTTGCAAATATTACTTATATATAAATGTAAATCATGTGCCCTGAACATTACTACCCGACATAATACACCAATTCATAAGAATACCCTAACTCATGGAACTTCCTTGATAAATAACAAAATAATAAAAAGAAATTATTAATAAAAGGATCAAGTTATCGTATGCTATTACCAACCTTACCTCAAATCACCGAATCACCCATTAACTCGTAATAAAACTAAATTGAGTTTATTCGGATTTATTTGGATCTTTTTGAGTTATTTGCTTTTATTTGGATTCAGTCGTTTGTCGCGTAATTAGAAATTGGGAGCCGTGAAGATTCAAAGTGGAACCAATGAGATTAAGCTTGGAGTGAAGATAGAGACTAGAAGCTCAAAAGCAAGCATTGTGTGAGCTCAAGACCATGTAAACCGCGCAAAGTAGTCAATACTTTGATCATGTTGAACCTACATTTCTGCAAATTACTTTTTTAAATTATCAAATTGCATGTCTGTTAGTTTATATGCAAATACATGTTTAATTTACGATTCTAGTTATATGTCCATTGTTTACCTTGAATAATATTACCCTCCTTTGGAATATTTGAATGTGTGAACCTTGTCACCCTAGCAAAATTATAATGGTAACTTTTGAAAATAAGTCCCTAAATATATGCCATGCTTAGTATTGTTTAGATACTCATGGGCGAGAGCGCCAAGCATCACTTTTAATCTGAGAAAATTGGTTGGGCGATCATGGTGGGAATGACTGTATCCTTTGATATGGTTATTTTATGCTCTCAAAAATCCCAACTTGCTTAAATATCTGAGCGGATGGCTTGGGGCTGGTATGTGGTGCGGTGGGAGCACAAATCATGGAGTGTGGTAGAACCGCTCCAGATAATACTAAGGACTGAATCTTGTGATGATCTCCTGATGTAAAACAGTACAACCACAAGTCTATAATGGGTACGACCTAGCTGAATAACTTGCAAGGGTTTAGTTCAGACATCACCGAGGGAAGTGGGTGCCAGGGTGTACTGGTTTACTCACGATGAGGCACAGGGTGTACTGTACTCACACGGCGCAAGAGGGGGCTTCTGACTGTGGTGGTGTAACCCTTCAGCGGTGAAACCTCAGCGTGGGTGGTGTCTAACTAGATCGGAGTAAGGTAAAGGCTTTGTGATAAATTATCTGGGTCTCATGCCTAAGGAAGCATGTTGGCAAAAAGGATAGTTCATCTCTTGTGGTGAAAGTGTACAAACTCTGCAGAGTCAAAACTATTCGAATAGCCGTGCCCACGGTCATGGGCGGACATGGGAACTTACTCGAGTTAGTTCTATTTAAAAATGTTTGGAAAATGGGAATGGAAAAGTGAAGGGCGAAGGACTGCCCTGGTTTGGAATTGTCCTGGGCGTCGTCCCAGTGGTAAGTTAAGCGGCTATAACGCTGAAGAAATTGCTATATGGTGCAGATGCCATGTAACGGTGGATGGAATCTGAATCGATATTAATAATGCATTTCCTTGTACATTATGATTTGTTCCAAAATTGCTAAGTCATAGGGCTTTTTAATTAATTGTATTCAAAAGCACTCCTCGCAAAATAAAATAGCCCGAGCCTCTCCTTTGTTAAGCCATGCATACTATTTAATTGCGTTCTGTGTATTGGCTCGCTGAGCACGGGGTCGGAGTGCTCACGCCGCTTTGCGACAAATTCGGAGCAGAATCGGATCACTACCCTTCAATAATACCTATGGATCACGATGGCGAAGAAGATGACGATGTCGAGAACTAGGTCGCGAACCTCCGCTTGGTGCTGTGGGCATGTCCTCAAGGTCCCACCGTGTGCTTCGTTCTTCCGCCGCAAGTTGGTGATTTCGCCTAATCGCCCATGAGTAAGTTTAGTATTATATTTACGCTTCCGCATGATATGAACTTTGATAATCAGAACTGTAATCTGTGTGCACTAACTACTGATCCGGAGATTAGTGCAGATAAACACAGTGGATTCCGGATTATAAAATCTGGGTCTGACAGCTTTGGTATCAGAGCATATCGACTGCAGGTCGTGACCTAGCCTGGCCGTTAGTTTCATGATTAGAGTTATTTCATCAAAATTCTATTTCCAAAAATATAAGTGGTATTGCTCATCCTTATCTCTCTTAAGTGAATTTCCCTCATCTATATGCTGCCTTAGCCATTTTACTTCTGAGGCTCTCTTACCAAATTCAAAGTGATGAAAATCCAAAGACTTCTCTTGTAAACTCTCTATGAAAACGCACTTAAGGCCAAGAGTCATGGTGCTTAACCTTGAAGCTTAATATCAAAGATTGTTTTATTTTTGGAGAAAACAATAGAGTGAAAATTGGAAGAACAAAAAAAAATTTTGGTGGAGCCTAACGGAAAGGATTAGATTGACTAGAAGGATGAATTAAGTTATTCTTGGAAAAGAAATAGGAAATATGAAAATAATTGCGGGAGTACAACATCGATAAATAACATGATTCTTGGGAGATATTTACAATAGTGGAATAATGGAATATGATCAATTGCTAGATAAATTGATAGAGTTTTCAGAAATTGGAAAGATGACAACAATTATCAAAGGATAGGCTTGATTAAATTATTCCTGGAAGATGCTTTCAACAATGGAATAATAGGATATGATCAATAACCGGAAGGATTCGCTAAAAATTGTGAGAAGTTGGATAACAGCTGTCGGAGTATAGACTGGATTAAATAATGTTATTCCTGGAGGATGCTTACAATAATGAATAAATTCGAAGGTTGATAGTAAAGATTTAGGGTGGTTACTAAATGAGTAATTATGACTTTGAATACAATCTTGGATTATTAGGATGTCTTGATACACATGACACTGGTGGACTTAAAGGTAATAATGTTGGATAATCATCAGAATTCAGAATTGAGGAGTAAATAGACAATAAAGATTCAGGTTGATCATTGGAGAAGCAAACTATGGAGTTGGATCAATGACACCGGACCGAATTATTAAGAGGACACGATACGAAAGACATCAGTGGATCTAAATAAAGAAAGCTAGATCTTTATCGGATTGGAAAGCTGATAAAACTGGCAATTGGTGAACCTGAGATTGGATTTATAAAGATGTGGTGGAAATTCAGGCACATATCAAAATTGGTAACTTCGATTCAATTAATAAAATTTTAAATGGAAGAATTATATTGGTGGATCTAAAGTGAAGGCGTTGCATTTTCATTGGATTGTAGAGTTAATAAGTTGACCGATAATGGATCTGAGATTTTGATTATACAGTCATAGTGAAAATATGATATTTAATCCACAAATATATGATTGATGGTCAAAGATTCATGCGGGATTTAGATAATCATGACTAGATTAATGAAATGATGGATGATACAATAGGACGAGTATGATTGGTGGATCGAATACAATAAATAATCTCCTTCGCTGTTTGGAGTATTAGATGGCAGTAATACCATGAACAAGTAATGGAGAAAGATAGCCTAAGTGCAGGTTGCAAAAGTGGAAGTTAAATCATAAAGGCCGTTGGATTCTAAGCCTTATGTAAAAAAAAATCATATGGGAGTGAATTGATTCAGTGATGGATAGTTGAACGTTGGAAGAGATTAGGATACAAAAAAAAATCAATTACCTGCAAGTTGTTAGTCATAGAAAATGGCACAAACACAGGTTTGTTCTCATGATCATCACCATTACCTGCAAGGTTAGCTGCAAGAGCATATTCATCCTCAACATCACAAGCACTTACATAACCACCATCTTCTGTCGTAATATACGCCTGCTGACTTGGGCAATCTCTCATGATGTGGCCCATCCCTTTACAACGGTGGCACACAATGGCCATCGTACGGCCCGTGGAAGCAACCGATGAAGTGCTCTTTGTTGGTGCTTGCATACTAGTAGATTTGCTCGTCTCGGATGCGCGTGATGGTGGCGGAGGCGCTGCTGAATGCGCCCTACTCACAGAGGGGCAGCAGCTCGAAAAATAGGAGGTGGGGCTGTCTTGGCTTGCCCCGGTGTCGATCTCGATGCGCACGTACTCCCAAAGTTGCTCCTAGTCCTTTGTCGCCTACCCTGCAATTCCTTCTCGCCAAACAAGCAAGCTGGACCAATCTATTGATATCATTATACTCTTTGTAATCAATTATGTCCTGAATTTCACACCTTAAGCCCCCATAAAACGATCCATCGTATCCTCCTCATCTTCTACAACATTACAACGCAACATGCCTATTTGTAGTTCTTGATAGTATTCCTCGACAGATTTATTACCTTGGTTTAATTGCTGCAATTTCTTACGCATTTCATGGTTAAAAGCAGGAGGAACAAATCTAGCACGCATAGCTACTTTCAATCTATCCCATGTATCAAAGCTAAACCAGAATTAACTACATGAGTCCACCAAATGATAGCACGATCTTTAAATTCACTAGTAGCTTGTCCGACTCTATGCACTTCAGAACTAGATGGGCATTAAATTTTTGTTCAACTGTCATCTCCCAATCTAGATAAGTTTCAGCATCATAAACACCCGCAAAGGATGGTATGGTAAATTTAACTTTAGCAAATGGTTCATCATTAGCACGAGCATTGTAGTGCTGAAAATTATTACCTCCCATACCATGACGATTGTGATGTAAGCGGTGTTGTGGGCGTGCATCATGGGCAGCAAATGCAGCGCCAGCATCTCGGCTTTGTCTCTCATTGATGGAACTGATGGAGCGCTGCAATGTGTCTATCGAAGCTTGAAGCTTCCTATCGATGCGTCGTTCATCCAAGAGCATCATGAACTCTCCCTTTAAAACACACTCTTGATCATCAGACGACCCACCTATCATGGTTAGTAGAAAACAGAAGACAACACAAACGTATTATCCCTATCAACTACTAGGTGGTGGAAGGTGGAATCACACATTCTAAGCGTCTTATCACACTCTTACAAGTGTTCTTACCAATGCAGCAGGTGGTACAACCGGTGGCTGGTTCGTGACACCGTGTCGAGCGTGGGTACGATTGCAAGAGGGAACCTGTTCTGATCAAGAGTAGGTGTAGCTTGGAAGGCACAATATGGTAGCAATGGAGAACAATCAGTTCATTTCAGAATTGCATAGAATTGAATTATAGTTCAGATCTAGCACTTAGCCTATGTTGCTGATCAACCAAGCATGGAAGACGGCTAAAAATAAGTGTATGGCAAAGTGTAGGAGTGGTAAATAGAAGATAATTCAATCCAATGCAATCTGGAATTGAAGAACACAAGGATTGACCCAAAACTGGAAACTGAAGATTTCTGTCCACTAGACAGCACGTCGGTATTTTGGCCGTAACTTTTTTTCAGTTGCCTTTTTTTCAATGATTCTTTTTTTCTATGTTTTCTGACGGCTTTTTCTACAACTTTTGTTTTGGGGCCAAGTTCTGAAACTGACCGAAAAAGTCGCACAAAATTCACAAGTGCCGACTGTTGCAGATTCAATCTGGAATTTTAGATCAACTTCCACCGCAGATATCTCTTAACTGCCTTGCTGGAATGACGTGAAATTTTACAGATAGATGGATAAAGGATTTTGAATCTAATGGCGGTGATCCCACTCAAAAATAATCTCGGAATAAAAAGATATGGCGTTTTTGGTGGCGGCTGCAGAGGAAGGAAAATCAGCCGAAATTGGAAATTAGGGTTTGGGGTGGGAATTTTTCTTTTGTTTGGATTTTTAATGGAACAAAGATGTGACCAGCAACTAGACAATGCTATGACGGACACAAATTCAATTTAGCAAACCAAAACTAACAGATCGAAAGGCACAACGGGTTTGGACAGCGGAATTAACTCTTTTGTGGGGCAATTTTTTTCTGGGCTATAGGAAATAAAACCAATCTACTAACTAGGGAT
Source organism: Dendrocalamus sinicus (assembly GCA_036346575.1). Lineage (NCBI taxonomy): Eukaryota > Viridiplantae > Streptophyta > Magnoliopsida > Poales > Poaceae > Dendrocalamus > Dendrocalamus sinicus. The sequence continues at coordinate 7,861,877 of CM070658.1, forward strand.
ACAAGAATTACCTCACGGCAACCGTTGCTCGATACCAACTGATGTGACGATGGCCCGATCTTCCGAGAGGTACTGATAAGTCGATTGTGGAGATCTCGACGTTGATGATCCAAAGGCTCCACCAAAACAGATCGAACCCTCGCAATCACTACACCATCGCTCCGTTGGTTATCAACCGTGCGAACACGATTGACCTCGCCAAGAAGGCTATCTCCTGCAAGCGAATCGAGAACACAAGCAAGAGAGTAAAAGATGCAATCTGAAATTGCGAATAATGTTTAAGTTCACAAGTTGGGGTTCCTCAAACCGAACATGCGGCGAAACTGCTAAGCAGAATAAACTCTTAAGAAAAACCCGAGGAAAACTAAAGGGGTGTGGTCTCTTTAAATAGGGGAGGGGGAAGCCACACTTATCTAATGAAAAGGGATGTGGTACTATTCCTAGTTACTGTTCACGCGCGTGGTACTGTTCACATGAACAGTTCCTGCCCAAATGGCCCAAGTTACAAGGCCCTCGGCCCACTTTGACTCAGATTGGAAAAGTGACATGTCTTCTTTCGCCGTTTCTGATCTTCTCAAATGGAGTTTGGAGGTGAGACTAGATTCATCTGAAAGTAGACTTCAAGAGCTTTCCAACGAGTACTCATGGGCCCCGAGAAGCCTTCTAGATCAAAAGTTATGGCCGTTTGAAGTTTGGCTTGTCAGGCTGAATCCGAATTGATCTGGAGGCCGAATTGGATTCCAAAACCTGTCCAACTTGAATCCTTGCTTCAATTGGTTCCAAAGTGATGTGGTGCTACAAATATATATATTTTCATCATTAGGTAGCATCATATTCTCATTTAAAATATGTTGAAGTTGAAGAAACGAATTCACCTTTAGTTCATTCTTGATATTGGCCGCTATGGTCGTACGTGTTGGTGGCGTGGTCACATCATGTCATCCAGCAAAGCAGTACATATATCACAATCGTCACGGGAGGGAGCAGATCTAAGTGAAGTAAGCTCCCGTGACAAGCTCTCTACTTCCTTCTCCAACTCACTACACCTAGTTCTAGATCTAGCATGGAATCTACCTAACTTATGAAAAGCATCATTAAGCTGGTCGTAGGTGGGGGATACCTCGTCGGAGTCGTAGTACAGCTCGCTGTCGCTTAGTTCGCCCTCAAGGGCCATGAAGCACATGCCGGAGAAGTCATTGCCGCCTTGGGTTCTTGCTCGTTCGTTCCATCGTCGTCACTCCACCCCTCCACCTCACTGAGATCGAGGTCGTGGAAGGCAGTGAGGACGCGGTGGAAGAGCTTCTTGGCTTTGCCAAGGTCGCGGAACTTCTTCTTGCCTTGTGCGGGAGCTGAGGGCTTCTTGTTGCGGTTCTTATCAATGTAGTCATTCTTGCCCGAACCGCTGTAGTCACCTTTGCCCTTCCCCAGCTTGGGGCAGTTTGCCCGAATGTGGTTGGGGCCACCACACTCAAAGCAAATCACGGGTCCTCCTCTCTTTCCATCCCTCCTCCTCTTGTAAGCACGGGAGAATCTCCGAGCTAGGAGGGCTAATCGCTCATCCGCAAGCTGCTCTAATCGATCATCGCTTATGTCACGAGAGAGCAAGGGAGAATCCACACAATAATTAGAAGAAAGACCGTGGTTTAATCGGATCGGTGACTAGGGCCATCGACTGTGACTTCGACATGTGAGAGACAATGTCAATCTCGTGAGTCTTGAGGCGCGAGTACAGCGCATCAAGAGTCAAAGTCGAGAGGTCTGTGGTGTCTTTGATGGTAGTCACCTTCATCTCCCAAACACGAAGGTCGAGCGTTATCCGAGTCGGGGTATGTGAGACCGACCGCTCGGAGGTTGCTCAGAATCTTGTGAAAATGTGCAAAACACTCATCGAGGGACTCGCCAGCGAGCATTTCAAACTAGTTGTAATCTCCGCCGTCTTCGACACATCCGACCGTTCTGACCTCGACACCGCTTGTGTCTAGTCCGGTCACCTCGTGTCTCACCACGACTCCGCCTCGACGTCCTGCAGCCATCACAGACAAGAAACACGTCAAATAGCACCAATGGACACATGAAAGCATAAATAGCATAAAAGCATCATGCTTACCCATGATGAAGTCCAAACCTGTCGAATCAAAGGATAGGCATCCTAATCCCATACGACCAAGTTTGACCAAGTCCGACCGAGCCCGATTGCACCACGCAACGTCAAGGTCCGAACCACCCAAGCCAAACTCGACTCTCCTAAACTGATGCCAATTACTCATCACACACATGGGGTCTCAACCACACGGTCTCTCATTATTGTTTCTACCTAAACTCCACACGGCGATTGCCATAATTGACTTAATCCACCAAAGACACACTTTCCTTACTAATTGCTATCTAAGACTCTAAACAGCGAGTGCCATCATTTACTTAATCCACCGAATATACTCTTTCCAAATTGATTGCTGTCTAAGACTCCAAACAGCGAGTGACATCATTTAATTATTCCACCAATCATACACTTTCTATATTGATTGCTGCCTAAAACTCCAAACAGCGATGTAATTAATCCACCGAATTCACATTTTTGATATTGAGTGTTATCTAAAACTCCAAACAGCGAATGTCATATCTCCAATCCCCAAAAATTCAATCGACTCATCTAATAACCGATCAGTTCAATTAATCCCAACATTGCCAACAGATCCCAAGACTCTATATTATTTATCCGTGTCGTAATCCAACAATTACTTTCACACTCCCTAATTCTCCAAAATTCATTTAAATCATCTATCTAACCTATATACTCATTTAGACTCCACAATTTGTTTCTCCCAGAATCCACACTATCATTTCATTTTTATGATCGACGTGAGTCCACCAATATATTTATGTTTTTACCACAAACTTCTATCTCCTTTACTCTGTCGGGCCCCCGGATTACCAAATCCGGACCCTCCATGTATTACAGCACTAGTCCCAGATCAAAGCTAGTGCATACAGTTAAACAGAATGGAAAACATCACCAACAACGATTTATTACAATAATTAAGAGTACTGACCGAAAGGTCCCATTATTACAAATGAGGTTTCAAGACCTCGCACACACGAAACACAGCGGAAGCAATTAATCAACTCGGCAAAGTCCCATCAAGAAGCCACAGGCACTTGACTGGGGAAACGCGACCTAGTTCTCCGGGAAGAATCCATCACAGCCGCAGGCGAAGCAGTAGTCGTAGTCACCTTCTTGAGCTTCGCAATCTTCTGAGATTTATTTTTAAGTGTAGCATGTGAGTACATAAAGTACTCCGCAAGTCTTGGGAAAAATGCAATAGATGCAAGGCTTGACAAAGTAAGGCTATATGGTTCTTTTGCACAAAGCAATATTTTAATCCAATTATCGCTAATTATTTTTTTTGAAGGCAACATTTTAACAAATTAATTGTTTTAACAAAACTATCATTAATTCTATAGTGAAGGTTCCAACTACCAACACTAGCTATTTTAATTCTAACCGATACAGTTTAAAACCACGGGTTCCAACCACCCGCTCTGGCTCCAACCGCCAGTATACCCTTCCGAGAGTTCCCTCCACTCTCGGAATACCAAAATTTTGATTTTAAAACCAAAACCAAACATCTACCATGTGAATGCATTCCTTGCCCGCCCTTGACCGTGGGCACAGCTATTCGAATAGTTTTACACTCTGCAGAGGTTGTACAACTTTACCCACAAGAGATAAATTATCCTAAAAGTCAACACGCTTCCTTTGGCATGAGACCCAGATAAAATATCATCACAAAGCCTTTACCTTACTCTAATCTAGCTAGATACCACCCGCTGAGGTTTCACCGCAGGTAGGCTAACTGCCCGAACCGAAGCCCCCTCTTGCGCCATATGAGTACAATGAAATCTGTCCCTCACTCGTGAATAACCACCCATCCTCGGCACCCACTTTCCATCGGTGGCACCTAAACTAGACTATCATAAGTTAATCGGCTGGGCCGCACCCATATAGACTTGTGGTTGTACGGTTAATGCTCGATGCGACAAACACAAGCGCCGGTCCTTAATCGACTAGGCGGAACAAACACTTTCCAAAATTCTCGTGCTTACCGCACCAATCCAAATCAACCATCCGCCCTGGTCTAAAATAATTCCATATTTTTATTTTATTTTTAAATGAATAGCGACTACACAAATCGCCACTAACTTTTGAATACAAACATTATTGAGACACAATTTCCCATTTCAAAACTATAACAGGATTAAATAGCAAGGCTAAGCATTATACTACCGTTCTTGTATTAGCAAAGATTAAATAATAATCTCATTATTGAGACAAAGGCAATCCTAATGTTACAAAGGTACATGATATTCAAATTCAATTGAGGATATAACAACATTTGGTTTAACTAATTTGCTACGACAAAATTAGGGTTCTATGTAAATAGCGATGCACATAAATTTAAAATAATTAAAAACATTTTACAATCATGGGATCAAAATGATCAAAGGAGACTTGCCTTCTTGAGCGCTGGTTGGTTCTTCTTGCTGCGACTCGACGAATTCCTCGGCAAAGGCGGAATCTATGCGCGTAAAGACAGACAAACAAAACAAATAAATTCAAAAAAAATTTAAATAAAATTCAAAAATTCAAAAATAGTTTAGGATTTTAGAAAAATTTAGAAATTTGAACGGCTCAAATCGGAGTTAAAATGAGAAAGTTATGGCTTCCGAAAGATTAAATATGAGGGAAAAAGGAAAAAGCTGATTTCGGGAATTATTTTTGTACTGAAAAATGCTATTTATGACGTCATCAATTTTCGAATTTTCTGAGCGGAAAATATTATTTGAATGACCAGTGGGTCCGGTCTACCGTGGACCGGATCCACGGACCACGGGATTCACCGATGTGGCACACCGGCCACATGGCGCCATGCGGGCGCGAGGTGGTGGCCACGTAGCCGTCCACGCGGGCACAACCGGCCACGCGGGCGCACACACAGCCGCACGATGGGGAGGCGGCGCGCGGCCGCGGCGGGAGGGCGGCGAACGGCGGCGGCGGAGGGCGCGAACGGCAGCGGCGGGTGAGGGAAGGCGGCGGCGCTTACCGGCGGCGGCGGCGGTGGGGATTTGGATGGCCGGCGGCGGGGATTTGGGTGGCCGGCGGTGGGGTTTTTGGAGGTGGTGACGGCGGGGTTTGGGTGGCCGGCAGTGGGGCACCGGGAGGCGGCCGAGAAGAGGAGGAGGGCGGTGGGAGGCGGGGTCAAGGAGGTCGTGGAGGGGGGTTTTTATAGGCGGGGAGAGGAGGGGAGGCCGGCCATTTGGAGCTCGCCGGAGTTATTGCCCCCCGCAATTCGGGGGCTTAATTTGAGGGGAAACGGCCGGAGGAATGGAGGGGAGTAATAGAGGATCCGTTTCCACGCGTTAATCGGGTTTTAAAAGGAAGGAACGGCGGGATTTCCAAGTTTTATTTTCGGTATTAGTGGTGGAGGAGAGAGAGGGTGGGAGGAGGAAGAAGGTGAGGTTGAAGATGGATATGACATATGGGTCCCATGTGTCATAGAGAGGGTGAGTTAGTGAAGGGGTACGGGCCGTTGGATTCGTGACACGTGGCAAGTGAGTGGATGAGAGCCTTTGGATTTTATGAAGGGGTAAGTTGTAATGTATGGCTAGGATTAAAACGTGGAGAGAGATTGATTTAATCTGAGAGCGACACGTGGCGGGCTAGGAGTAATTTGATTTTTATTTTCGGAATAAATTTCAGAAATTACTAGAAACTTTATAAACACTTGGAAAAATAATATTTAATGTCTAAAAATTCCAGAAAAATCATAAAATATTCCTGGAAGCACTTTAGACATAGGAAAAATATTTTTACTTTCAGATTTGAATTTTTATAATTTTATAAAATACTTTTTAACTTTGGAATTTGACTTTAAATTTTAGAAAATTCTCAAAAATTACATAAAAATTTAGGGAAGGCTAGGAAAAATAAAATAAACCCTTTTTTGGCTTTAATAAAAATTTTAAAATACATTTTCTTGCTTTAAATTTTGAAATAAAATCCAGATAAATCCAAATAAGATCCAAATACATTAAAATAATTCCCCTACCCTTCGAGGTGGTGGCAGCGGAGCTGGCGCCTTAGTCGAGGTAGACGCGTGAGCGCTCCGTCCCCTACCCTTCGAAGTGGTGGTAGCGGAGCTGGCGCCTTAGTTGAGGTAGACACGTGTGGTCGGGGTCCGCGTAGTTAACCTGCTCTCCGCGGGACCCGCATCACCGTTAGCCTCTGTTAAGGCTTGTCGGTGCTCCGCTCGATGCTCGTGAGTGTAAGCTGCCACTGCGTCTCATGCTAACTTTACAAGGCGCATGCGGAGGCGAGCCTCGACTGCGTCTCATGCGAACACTGCGAGGTGCATGCGGAGGAGAGCCTCTACTGCCTTTTGCGCGATCGCTGCGAGGTGCATGGGGAGGCCAGCCTCTAGTGTGTCTTATCAAGACTCAAGGTGCGGGAAGCATCAACCATGCGTTGTTTATACTCCGGAGAGTATGCATAGGGATAATACCTATGCGTGCGCAGGAGCATCTGCGTCTTATTTATACTCCGTAGAGTGCGTGGTACTATCAACCATGCCTTATTTATACTCCAGAGAGTACGCATAAGGATAACGCCTATGCGTGCGCGGGAGCATCCGCATCTTGTTTATACTTAGTAGAGTGCGTAGGGACAACATCCGCATCTTATTTATACTCTGTAGAGTGTGTGCGGAGGCGGACCTCGGCGCTACGTCTTATTTAGAGTCCGTAGACTACGCGCGGAGGCAAGCCTCCTCGCGTTGCGGGCGGTGAAGTTGCGTGCAGAGGCAGACCTCGACGCTACGTCTTATTTATACTCCGTAGAGTGCGTGCGGAGGCGGACCTCGGTGCTACGTCTTATTTAGAGTCCGCAGACTGGGTGAAGTTGCATGCAGAGGCAGACCTCGACGGGAATCGTCGAAACAAGTGGGCGCTCAGAATCTGTCAGGGTGCTGCGTCACCATCTTTTCGGCCGTTCGGCTTTGTATCATGTTGGAGCCCGTTAGGGCGCATCCAGGGGTTTTGCACGCCCCTCACTCCTTTATATCCAGCCGCCACCCCACCATTAGGGTTTGGGGTTTTGCTTAGATTAATTCTGTCTTTGAACAGTTTCGTCGTTCATCGGTTTGTGAGACCCCAACTTTCGAGTGCTAAATCAATACATCCGCAATTCAGTTGTGTTCTTCCTTGTTCTTGCTTGTGTTCTTTGATTCGCAGGCAAGGATTAGCCTTCTTAGCGAGGTCAACCGGCTGCGCACGGTTGATAACCTGAGGAGACGTGGTGCTGTGATTGCGGGGTTCAGAACGTGTTGTTCGGAAGCCGGATCGAATTGTGTCGCGCCTCCACCAAATTGAACCTATCCAGAACCTGTTGGAAGATCGGGACCCCGTTCCTATCAAGTGGTAATCGGAGCTTCGGGTGTTCCTTCAGGTTCGAGTTACCCTACCTTTGTTGTTTCCGGTTTCATCCTAGAGTCCAAGAAAAAGCCCTAAAAAAATTGTAGTCATAGGTTGTTCCCTGTCCCAGATCTCATTTAGCCTTTTGCATAATTTGATTTCAGAGTCCGTAGTGTTGAGTTTTTGTCTTTAGTCTAGTTGTGTTGCTGGTTTAGATCGTGTTTTGTTTCGGGTTGTCTTTCTTTCGCTACCTCTCATACAAACCCTAGCCGTTAATTTTTGTTTTCCCACCCATATCCCACCCTCTGTTTTGAGACATATCGCACCCCGTGATCACACAGCACCATCCCCCACTTTTCCTCGAGCTTCCGCCCCCAGTTTCCACCAATTTCCTCCACCCGATTTCGTTTCGGCCTCCACAGCAACCATAACTCGGAGTCCCTTCTTCAAACGGCCGTAACTTTCGCATACGAACTCGAAATCAGGTGATTTTTTTTTGAAATTGGGTGAAATTAAATTTTGCATCCAAAACTCCCCAACTTCATTGGGTTCGGCGACTTTATTTTGCTGGGGGGTTACGGCGTGAAATTCAGGACATTGTTGATTATAAAGATTTTACTACTGTCAACCAGTTGTTCCAGCTTGCTATGCTTGCAGAAAAAGAATTGCAGGGACGCAAGAAATCAGTGAAGGCAAGCACCGGACGACCCTTCTACACGCCGTGAACGACTACATCGACGGGACTGCCCAAGTCTTCTTCGAGTTTCCGTTCTCCTCCACCACCTGTGAACAAGTTTGCAGCAGCGCCACCTAAGCCACCTTCCACGACACGCCTTGCAGATTCTACAAAAAATTCTTTGCAGGGTCCAGCTAAGAGTTCTTCTTCCGTGGCTTCAACGGGCCGCTCCACCGACATTCAGTGCCACCGCTGCCATGGGCTTGGTCATGTGCAGAAGAATTGCCCTAGCCAACGGGCATACATCGCCACAGAAGATGGAGGCTACATCAGCACTTTGGATGTCGAGGAGGATGACGATGTTGCTGCTGCCTCGGACGCCAATGGCAGTGGTGATGACGAACTGGTCCTTGGTGGGGCGTCCACAGCGACGCTACAGAGCATCATTGTGCAGCGAGTCCTCAGCACACAGGTACAACAACCCGATAAGCTTCAACACCATAATTTGTTTCAGACTTTCTTCGCAATCAAGAACCGGCGCGCACGTGTCATCATTGATGGAGGAAGCTGCAACAACTTGGTGAGTTCTGATTTGGTCAAGAAGCTTGGCTTGACCACGCGACCGCATCCACATCCATACCATATTCAGTGGTTAAATGACTCTGGAAAAGCTAAGGTAACACAAACATGCCGAGTCCATTTTTCCATTGGTGCTTATGCTGATCATGTTGATTGTGATGTGGTTCCCATGCAAGCATGCTCTCTTTTATTGGGTCGACCTTGGGAATTTGATAATGATGCTTTGCACCATGGTAGTAGTAACAAATACACTTTTATGCATAAGGGAAAGAAAGTTACTTTATCGCTTTGACCCCACTGAGATTATAGAGGCCGATAGGGAGAGAGTTGCTGCTGCTAATGATACAAAGGAACATAATAAATCTGAAAAACAGCAAGTAATCCATTTGAAAAATTCTGTTATGCTTGCCACAAAATTAGACCTTGCTGAAATTGATGATGTTAATGATACATGCTATGCTTTTGTGTGCAAAGATGCTTTATTTTCTCTTGATAATATGGCTTGCACTTTGCCTGTTCCTGTCACTAACCTTTTGCAGGAGTTTAGAGATATTTTCCTTGATGAGATACCTCCAGGACTTCCACCCATTCGAGGGATTGAGCACCAGATTGACTTGATCCCTGGAGCGAGTTTGCCAAATCAGGCAGCGACAGACCAATCCCGAAGAGACTAAGGAGATTCAGCGACAAGTCCAAGACCTTTTGGACCGTGGGTACGTACGTGAGAGCCTTAGTCTTTGTGATGTTCCTGTTCTTTTAGTTCCCAAAAAAGATGGTTCTTGGCGTATGTGTGTAGATTGTAGAGCCATTAACAACATTACTATAAGGTATCATCATCCTATTCCTAGGCTAGACGACATGCTTGATGAGTTGTGTGGTGCTATAATTTTCACAAAGATTGACTTGCGTAGTGGATACCACCAAATAAGAATGAAACTTGGCGATGAATGGAAAACTGCTTTTAAAACTAAGTTCGGCTGGTATGAGTGGTTAGCCATGCCTTTTGGTTTAACTAATGCACCTAGCACTTTCATGAGATTAATGAACGAGGTTTTACGTCCTTTCATTGGCAAATTTGTGGTTGTTTATGTTGATGATATCTTGATTTATAGCAAGTCCATGGATGAACATTTGAATCACTTACGTGCTGTTTTTAATGCTTTGAGAGATGCACGTTTGTTTGGTAACCTTGAGAAGTGCACCTTTTGCACGGATTGAGTCTCTTTTCTTGGCTATGTTGTGACTCTACAGGGAATTGAGGTTGATAGAGCCAAGGTGGAGGCGATATGGAGTTGCCCCACACCCACGACGGTCTCCCAAGTGCGGAGTTTTCTTGGCCTTGCAGGATTTTATCACCGCTTTGTCAAAGAATTCAGCACCATTGCGACACTGTTGATTGAGTTGACAAAGAAGGGCGGCGTGTTCCATTGGGGGCCATCACAAGAGGAGTCCTTTAATCTTTTGAAGGACAAGCTTACACACGCACCATTGCTCCAACTTCCAGATTTTGGTAAGACTTTTGAGCTGGAATGTGATGCTAGCGGAATTAGTATTGGTGGTGTTTTGATGCAAGAAGGCAAACCTGTTGCCTACTTTAGTGAAAAATTGAATGGTCCTACTCTTAATTATTCCACGTATGATAAAGAATTGTATGCTCTTGTTCGTTCTTTAGAGATGTGGCAACACTATTTATGGCCTAAAGAATTTGTCATTCATTCCGATCATGAATCACTTAAGCATATTCGTAGTCAAACCAATTTGAATCGTAGACATGCTAAGTGGGTTGAATTTATTGAATCTTTTCCTTATGTCATTAAACACAAGAAAGGGAAAGATAATGTGATTGCTGATGCTTTGTCTCGACGCTATACCATGTTGTCTCAACTTGATTGTCGCATTTTTGGTCTTGAACCTATTAATGCACAATATGCTTTTGATGCTGATTTTAAGGATGTGTTGTTGCATTGTAAAGAGGGACAAGCATGGAATAAATTCGTGATCAATGATGGGTTTTTGTTTAGAGCTAACCGCCTATGCATTCCAGTTGGATCCGTTCGTCTTTTGTTGTTGCAGGAGGCGCATGGAGGCGGTTTGATGGGACATTTTGGTGCTAAGAAGACGGAGGATATTCTAGCCACACACTTCTTTTGGCCAAAGATGAGGTGAGATGTTGAGCGGTTTGTGGCTCGCTGCACTACTTGTCAAAAAGCTAAGTCTCGCTTGAATCCACATGGTTTATATATGCCTCTTCCTGTTCCTTCTATTCCGTGGGCAGATATTTCTATGGACTTTGTTTTAGGATTGCCCAGGACTAAGAGGGGGAGGGATAGCATTTTTGTTGCTGTGGATCGCTTTTCTAAGATGGCTCACTTTATACCATGTCATAAAACCGATGATGCCGTTCATATTGCTGACCTCTTTTTCCAAGAGATAGTTCATTTGCATGGTATGCCTTCTACTATTGTTTCAGATCGTGATGCCAAGTTCTTGAGTCACTTTTGGCGTACTCTATGGAACAAGTTGGGTACAAAATTGTTATTCTCTACAACATGTCACCCACAAACTGATGGCCAAACTGAGGTGGTGAACCGCACATTGTCTACCATGTTGAGAGCTGTTTTGAAGAATAATTTGAAGCTGTGGGAAGAGTGTTTGCCGCGTGTTGAGTTCGCATATAATCGAGCGGAACACTCCACCACCAAGGTAAGTCCTTTTCAGGTAGTGTATGGATTCAATCCACGTGCCCTTATTGATATTTTACCTTTGCCTACTAGTGAGAGAGTTCATAATGATGCTAAGGAGCATGCTGATTTTATTGTCAAAACGCATGAGACTACTAAGGCAAACATTGAAAAGATGAATGAAAAATATAGGATTACTGGTAGTCAAGGTCGAAAGGAAGTTAAACTTGAACCGGGTGATTTTGTTTGGATGCACTTGAGAAAGGATAGATTTCCTGAGTTAAGAAAGTCAAAATTGATGCCTAGAGCTGCTGGTCCTTTTAAGATAGTTGAGAAGATAAATGATAATGCATATAAATTTGAGTTGCCTCCCGAGTTCGGGATTAGTCCCACCTTTAACATTTCAGATTTGAAGCCATACTTGGGAGAAGAAGATGAGGCTGAGTTGAGGACAACTCTGCATCAAGAGGGGGAGGATGATGAGGACATCACTTCTTCAGATACACACAACACTCCTCCACTTGACATTCAAGGACCAATCACTAGAGCTCGCGCCCGACAATTGAATTTACAGGTGAGCTCGTTCCTAAGTACTTCTTTTTGTTCATTTGAGAATCGATTGCTACCTAATGATTTAATTATGATTAGGAACCATGGAGAGGACCTGGAAGTACTTGGAGAAGGACTACGAGACGCACAAGTCCAGCAAGGGCGGTCGAATCATGCTGGAGGGCCAACTCAAGCCGACTTCGAATCCAATTCGGAGTCCAGGACCAGTCCGCACTAAAATGGACGCCCAAATCGTATCCGGGCTTCGCTTTGGACGTTCTACATATGGATGGAAAGCTGAGAAGACAACCTTTCCAATGGCTCTGGTCCCATGTCCAAATTCCTTCTGAATCAACGGGAATCGTCGAAACAAGTGGGCATTCAGAATCTGTCAGGGTGCTGCATCACCGTCTTTTGGGCCGTTCGGCTTTGTATCGTGTTGGAGCCCATTAGGGAACGTCCAGGGGTTTTGCATGCCCCTCACTCCTTTATATCCAGCTGCCACCCCACCATTAGGGTTTGGGGTTTTGCTTAGATTAAGTCTGTCTTTGAACAGTTTCGCCGTTCATCGGTTTGTGAGACCCCAACTTTCGAGTGCTAAATCAATACATCTGCAATTCAGTTGTGTTCTTCCTTGTTCTTGCTTGTGTTCTTCGATTCGCAGGCAAGGATTAGCCTTCTTGGCGAGGTCAACCGACTGCGCACGGTTGATAACCTGAGGAGACGTGGTGCTGCGATTGCAGGGTTCGGAACGTGTTGTTCGGAAGCCGGATCGAATTGTGTCGCGCCTCCACCAAATCGAACCTATCCAGAACCTGTTGGAAGATCGGGACCCCGTTCCTATCAGCATTGTAGGGGTACGAGATGGTGACGACGTCGAAGGTGGCGTCCTCAGTCCTCACATTATCGCCTCGGCCAAAGGAGACTTGGAGGCATATCTGGCCCAACGCCCATAGGCGTTGACCTCCGAAGCCCTGCAATGGGATTCCCGAAGGGCCCAATCGACTTTAGGGGATCCCCATCTGATCAAAGGCCGTTGCGAACAAGATGTTCACGGAGCTTCCTCCATCGACCATGACGCGTCTAACGTCGCATCCTGCAATGGCGACCTGGCTGACTAGGGGGTCTTGGTGGGGAAATTCCATGCCCTCAGCATCGGTGGGCGTGAAGGTGATTTCATGTTGCACCCACTCTGGTGGTGCCTGCGCTGGGTATGCCGCGACATGGTGTAGCCTCCTCGCGTAGGCTTTCCGCTGCCGCGCCGAGGCGAACTCCAACGAGGAGCCCTGGAGATGACGTTTATGACCCTGCGCTGGGCTCCTTCTGGGGCTTGTAGCTGCAGGAGGCCCTCCCGAGGTTTTTGTACGTGGACCTAAATCCGCAGGGGGCCCTCCTGGGGTTGCATACCTTGATCCTAGGGTTGTTGGACGTGAGCCACGACGGGCGGACGCGCCTCAGGGTTTCTGTCCCGACCATGGACCTCGCACCACTGCCCATGGTGTTGGTCGTCGTATTCCCCATGGGCTCTATCATTGTGACCCCGCTCGCGCCCCCGTCCCCGGGCCCGGCGCCCTCTGCCGCCGCGACCAGCGGGAGCGTTATCCTCGGAGCCGCCCTCGATGTCGAAGACATAGCGAGGTTTTCAGGCTTTGTGTTGACCGCGCTTGGTGTTGTCGCCCGACGAGTCCTTGTGCTGGGTATCCTTGCGCTCGGGGGCGTCCTTCGATGGCTCCTGCTTGTGTTTGCCCTTCGAGGAGCCCTCCTTCGGCGAACTGCCATTTTTCGTCGAGCCCTCTGCCTGATTGGTGTCAGAGTCATCGCCGTGTCGCCGCCATGCGTCCTCTTCCACTCTGGCGTACTCTTCCATCTTGTCGAAGAGCTTCGCCACCGTCTTGATTGGTTTCCGTGCGTTGTACTCGGCCATCGGCCCCGGGCGGAGACCTTGTATCGCTGCATTGATGACAATTGTTTCATTGACATCCTTGACCTGGCAGCATACCTTCACGAAGCGTTTGAAGTAGTCCCGGAGCCTCTCTGTGGGTTTTTGCTTGACTGCGAAGAGCTGGTCCGCGTCGACGTTCTCAACATAGTTTCCCTGGAAGTTGTTGTAGAGCCGGTCGCGGATCTGCTCCCATACGTAGATGGAATGTGGCTCGATGGTGAAGAACCAAGAGAGCGCCACCCCCTGCAACACGAGGGGGAGCCCCTTCGCCTTCGTGGTGTCATCCCCGCTAGCGGCTTTGATGGCAGTCTCATACACGCGGACGAACTCCCGTGGGTCTGTGTCACCTTTGTACGCCTCGATGACGCTTGGGAACTTGAAGTCCTCCAGCCAGGCCGCCTGCTGCAAGCCTGCGGAGAGCGGGGACTCCGGGTCCACGCGTTGCAACGGGACACGGTTGGACGTGGGGGCGTCGCAGCTATTCGCCCTCTCCGGCGTGGCCTCCAATGCGACCACGGGTGTGGTTTGCTGGCTCCGAGCCTCTTGCTTGTCCCGCATGGCCAGCAGGGCGTTCTCCACCGTGGACGTGGCCGGGGCCGTCGGCGCACCTGGTGGCCCAGCCGGGACAGCGGCAACCACGGCCTGTGCTCTCGGGCTGCCAGCTGCACTGGTGTGGCAGACTCTGGGGTCGGTAGTGAGGCCTGCGCTGCCGCCGAGGCCGCTCACCACTCCGCCGGCATTGCTGCCCCCGGCAACTCGATTGGCGCTACCGGCAATTGTCGCGGTGCCCACGGTCGTGGCGGCAGTGGCGGGGTCGGTCGTCGCAGCGATGGTGGTGGGGTCAGTCATCACAGCGATGGTGGCGGGGTCGGTTGTCGTGACGGTGGTGGCTGGGTCGGTCGTCGTGGTGGTGGCGGCGGGGTCGGTCGTCGTGGCGGTGGTGGCGGGGCCGGTCGCCGCACCGTGAACGTCAATGCTTGTGGCCGCCGCGCCCGCATCGCCGCCCACGCCTGCGACTACCGACGCCGAAGCCTGCGTGTTGACGCGATGCTCCGAGGCGCTTGCTTTCTTCTTCTTCGCTGCCGACGATGAAGCTTTTTTTGGTGCCATCCTTCTTTGGATCTTGAGGCTTGCTCTTGTCCTCCCCATGGACGGCGCCAACTGTTGTGGTTACAGACCAAACAGAGAGAGAGAGTATGGTAGTGGAGAGTTAGGTGAGCAATGGCCTAGGGTTTTCCCCTGTGGCCTGTGTTGTATATATATATCCACATGGGGAGTGCTTTTACAATTATACCCTTACATCTGAGTATTCCCCACGGGGGCACTTATGTCATTACACATGTCCCATTCTAGGCCTTATATTCCTCTAACAGGCCTGCTGGGCTTAGGTGGTGGCCACCCCTACGACAACTAACATGTGGGATCCACATGTCAATCACACATATTGTAAAATTGATTTTAAATACAAATCCAACTAATTAATCTACTCGGGCCACATGTCAGACACTCATTAATTTAACAAAGATTAATTAATGCTAAACTAATCTCTCCGACGAGTACACTTGTCAGAGAGGGGTTACAGGGGAGGACAATGTCGACCACGGCTGATGTAACATCTTGATTTTTAGAGCCTTTTTGAAGCTTTTAAAAATAAAATTCACCATTTAGATTATTTTGGAATTAATAAAAGCTTAAATTAAATTTTTATTAAATTAAAAGCTAAACAATAAAGGTTTTTATTTGGGTTCCTTGAGTCTTAAGGGTTTTTTTGGATTTTCTTCGATTTTTCCGTGTTTATTTGCTATTTTCTAGAGCTCTTTTGATTTTATTTGAATTTCTGAAAAAGGAAAATCATTTAAAAACACCCCTAAGTCATTGGGCCAAAGCCCACTTCCTCTTGCCCGCTTCGCCCGTCGACCTGGCCTGCCCCGCCCCTGGCCACACATCGCCCATCCGCGCGCGCCGCCCGTCGGATGGCTAGCACGCGTTGCAAATCCGTGCGGCCGCTTCACCCACGTTGCATCCTAGTCGCTCGCCTCCTCCATGCCAGTGACCAGTGGGGCCCACCTAACAGATCGTTGTCCTCATGGATTCCACCTTTTTCGTGTCTAACACACACTCCGCCGCCATCGCCGTCACGTGTAACCGCCTCAGACTGCCCGCTCATGTCTGAGTCAACCACCTCGGTGTTCGTGCTATAAATAGCCGCACCGTCCCCACGTTTTTCGCATCTCACCGAGTCGAGCTCACTCTCGCCATGCGCCGTCGCCGTCGTCTTTGGTTCCTGTCGTCGTCGTCTCCGTTCTCATCTTCCGAGCCTCGCCATCGACCCTCGCTGTCTTCGGTGGTCAACCTTCGCCCTCGTCCGCCCTCGCTGCCGTTCGCCGTCGGTGAGTTGTCGTCTGCCGTCCGGTCCCATCGCCATCGTTCATCCTCACTCCGCCTCCCTACCTCGCCGCGAACCAGCCACAGCCCAAACCGTAGCCCTCGATTCGTACATGTCGCGTAGTGGGGGTGATGCCTCACACCGCATGCCTACACGCGTTAGCCCGCACCCGCGTGTCCACGACCCTTCAGCTTCTCATGAACCCCGCCCACTGTGAGCCATGTCTCTCAACCCCGATCCCACCTGTCAGCGTGCACTGTTCCGTAGACTGTGGACCGAGCCTCGTCAGCACTGCCACCTCAGCACTAGATTCGACGTGTCTTGCCACGTGGGTGCCATGTCAGCACCCGAGTCCTACCCATGTGCCTCATTAGCATGCCACATCATCAGCCATGTGTCATGCCATGTTAGCCTACCACATAGCCCTAGATGCCTAGTTAGCCATCACGTCAGCAAGCATCGTTGATAGTGCACTGTTCTGTGAGCCGGGTCCACTATAGTCTAGCTTTTCCATGAGCCGAGTCTACAACACAGCAGCTTCCCAATTTTCAGCCTTTTTCTTTAGAATATATTTTTTGAGATCCCATTCTCCTTCGTCCGAACTCTGATTGACCCGATTCTTTTTCCTAAATTCATGTAAAATTGATATCTATCTTTTGGTTCTAGTTTTGAAGCTTTGGAGTTCATTTGAATTTTATTTGAATTTATTTTGCGCTTTGTTTTGCTTTCTCTCTCGTTAGATCACGCGTTCGAAGGAGTTGAAGCAAAATTTGAAGATCAAGAGCCATTAACTGAGCAAGGCCAAGGCAATTCACTTCCTTTGATCATGTTGAATCTATTTTTCAAATCTATTATGTATTATATTATTTTGAATTATCATGCATTACTATTTTATTACAAACCCTTCTATTGGTAGTTATTATCCAAATTGATTAATTGCCTCTTGATAAATTGAATGCCATGGTTCCATTGTCACCATAGGATGAGAAATTATTTAGTGATGTAATATTAGTTGTCACATGGGTTGTACATTTAAATTGCTTAGCCATGCCTGTAGTTACGCTAGGTTTTTCATCACACGTGATCAATTAATTAATTTTGACTTAATGATATATTGGAACATGGTGGTAGCCATAGTGATAAAATTTGTGTGCCACGACATTGGGGTGTCATTGGTGTTCATTATACAAAAATAGTTTTCACTCGGGCGAATGATCGTGTAGTATAGGGGGTGCAATTCGCACATTGGGATGTGGAAGTTTCGCTTTGATAAATCTAAGGACTTAACTTTGTGCGCAATTGATCTAAGCCTTACCGTACAACCACATGTCTAGTATGGGATGGACCTGGCTGATTAATTTGTGATGTTTTAATTTTGGTTCCGTTGTTAACATGAGTGCAGTGTTGTCGGAGCCATGGATCTACATTGGAGCAAGAGGGGGGTAATTATCGATTAGGTGGTAGCCTACTCGATGGCGAAACCTTAGCGAGGCGGAACTAGGTTGAAATTGAACATTGCAAAGGCCTTCTCATGATCTCTCCATCGCACACCAAAGAAAGTGTGTTAATCTAGTGGCAATATAAGATGATCATGTCTTGTGGGTAAAGTTGTACAACCTCTGCAGAGTGTAAAACTATTCGTATAGCTGTGTCTCTGGTTACGGATAATGCTCGGTGATTTCACATGAGGGGTAGAGTTTTCATAAAAATTTGGATGGGTTAGGTTGGGAGGTGAATGGTTAGTTTACTGGTGGTTCATTACGTGAATCTTGGTTCACAGGTGGTTTATTGGAGTGAATGGCCAGTCCATTTGTGCTTGGTCTCAATTCCTTTGATTACTTATTTATTATCATTTTCAAAGTTCGCTTTTCAATCTATTTATTGTATTTACTTTAAATTGTTGATTTCTACAAAATTAATCTTTCAGCCATCCATTGGTAAGCCTTGAATACTATATTGCATTGTTTGTTACAAATGACTTGCTGAGTACTCTATGTACTCATGGTTTTATCCATATTTGCTCAATTGAGGAAGAAGGATCAGATCAGTAGGAGCTACTAGAAGGGGATACTTCGATGACTTCACATATTAGAACTTCGCTCCCCAGTCGATTACCTGTGGGTATGTCGAGTGGCTACCATGCTTATTTCTGTTTTCCACTACTATTTTTTTAAGCCTTTCAGACTATTATTTGTAAGCTTGGCCATAAGGTCGCAATACTGATAATTAATAATAATATTTGAGTCTTTTCTTAGTAAATCGTGATATCGTTGATATTCATCTTTGTTTATACTGTGTGCACTAGCGTGATCTTGGACTAGTGCGGGTTACATAGAAGAGTCCAGATTTGCTTTTTTGGATCTCTAGCGCTAACCTCATTCCCGAGTTCACCGGTGACAAGGTAGCGATAAAGGGGCATTGGTGAATTATGGATGGAAAGAGGAGACCACGATGAAGCGATTGGTAGCAGTGCAAAGGCTTGGAGCTCACCGGAATTGGGTTAGCAGCATAGCGAAATGGTGGCGGTGGCTCTACAGCAACGGTGAGCACGAATGAGGCAAAGATGAGCCAAAAGAATAGGTGCTCTGGCTTCACTGGGTACAAGAAAAACTAGAGACAATTGCGTGGGGACCTATGGTAACCTAAACAGGAGAAGGAATGACGGTGAGCGGTGGTGCAATAGACAGTAACGGTGGCGACAGTGTAAGCGGCAACGAGAAGCAAAGCAGAGTAGCACAAAAGAACTAGGGGGCTCACCGTGATTAGTATGATGAAGTTGAAAGTGACGAAGAAGATCAGAGGCGGTGGCTCGTCGAAAAATAGCGGTAGCGGCGAGGATGTCAACGGTGGTAGCACACCACAGCCAAAGATAGCTGAAATGGAGCATGGCAATGTGTTGAAAGGAGTGAGGCGATGGTGAAAATGACCATGGCGTGGTCTATGGCTCATGGGAGCAGTGGCAACGGCGACTGGTGTAGGAGACAAAGATAGAATCCCAACGGCTCACTACACCAAAATCGAATTAACTTCGGGGCTAAAAGAAGGGAAACAAAAGGCACAAGGTGACGCAAAAGGTGGGGCTCAGAGCTCACCGAAATGGATGTTGGCCATAGCAGCGTGCACTAGAGCTGAGGAGGACGACCGCGTTTCGAGCGACTTGGTGAAGGAGACGAGCTGGTGATGATTTTCAATTAATACATTTGCTGAAAAATGAGAACACATTTTAATAAATTGCTGAAAATTATGAAATATCCCAAAAATGCATAAATGATGATTTTAAAAAATATATTTGTTTTGAAAATTTTGGTACGTTACAAGTTTGCACTGAAGAAATTTAAACTTTGCAAAAACCAAATTTCAACTCAACAAACTTGACAATGGCTCATCACACAATGCACTACTACAAAAAGCCTAATAGTAGACGCTAAATCACAGACGGTTTTGTGAAACCGTCTGTGATGTACACTATTACAGACGGTTTTAATTTGGAGGCCGTCTGTGGTATTTGTGGTGGGAAAGGAGTATCACGAGCGGTTCTTACCGCTGAACCGTCGTGATATTCCAATATCACGACGGTTTTATAAAACCGTCGTGATATTTCAGATTATCACGAGCATGTTTTATTATAAAACCGCTTTGTGATATCGAATATCACGACGGTTTTAATAAAAACCGCTGTGATATCTGGAATATCACGATGGTTTTTATTAAAACCGTCTGTGAAACCAGATTATCACAGACGGTTTTATAATAAAAACCGTCTGTGATACGTTTCCCGCCTTGCAATCCGTCAAAATTTCAAATATTCCCGCTTAAGTCCGAGTATGATTCAGTTTTGAGACACCTTCAGTAAAACGGGCATAACTTTTGCATACGGTGTCCGTTTTCGACGTTCTTGTACTCGTTGGAAAGCTAACGACGAGCCCGATCAAAAACAAATGACCCGCTTGTGCCCGTCGCCCTCCAAGACCCCGAAAATCGGCCATCTTTGGACCTAAACCTGCGTCGTAAGTTTTTGGTGTCTGTTTTTGCCCTTTTTCTTGGTCTTCCTTTCGGAATTTGGATTTTGCTTCAACTACAAAGTTGTAGATCTCGTCAAAACCTTTTAAATGAGTATATATAAGCTATATAAAACGTTGCTATTTTATCTTTTCAGACTAGTTGTTTATATTGCATCGGTATATAAAATTATGTGCTCTAATTCACAGTATAGAACCGTCTGTGATATGCATTCATTACAGACGGTTCTAGCCAATAGAACCGTCTGTGATAATCTGACCGCTGGGTCCGTCGATCCTCCTCAACCCAATCTCTGTTCCCGCGCCAAAAATTTCGAACTCCCGCCTCTCCCTCCCTCTCCCTCCCCTATAAATATAACCAAACCTAGCCTGTCTCCTCTTCCTTGCTATCCTCTTCCTTGCTATCCTCCTCCTTGCTATCCTCCTCTTTGCTGTCCTCCTGCTTGCTATTCTCCTCCTCCTTGCTATTCTCCTCCTCCTTGCAGACGACGCACAAGTCTACGGGAGACAAGACACCGCAGAAGCAACTAGCTCGTGCCAACCGTGCAGGGGCGAGAAGGCATCCAGCTCATGCGTTGCATCAGGGGCGAGAAGACATAGAAGATCTTTGCTTTTTCTCTGTTCTTGTTGTGTAACCTGCTTGTTGTTTTGGGATATTGTAATCTTTTTCTCTGTTCTTGTTGTGTAACCTACTGTTCTTGTTGTGTAACCTTCTCGTTGTTTTGGGATATTGTAATGGTAGGCTCTAATCTTAATAAAAATGGATGTTTTATGTTTGTGAAATGAATTGAGATGTGAATTGGATATGTATACATATACATGTTGATCTGCTTGTTTCAGAGGGCATGGCTAGCATTTCCTGAGGCTAGCCAATAAACAGAAATAGGTTTAGGAGTAGAAGAGAATATCACAGACGGTTTTTAGTTAAAAACC
Source organism: Dendrocalamus sinicus (assembly GCA_036346575.1). Taxonomy (NCBI): domain Eukaryota; kingdom Viridiplantae; phylum Streptophyta; class Magnoliopsida; order Poales; family Poaceae; genus Dendrocalamus; species Dendrocalamus sinicus. The sequence goes on from CM070658.1 coordinate 7,883,109, forward strand.
GTCTGTGATTTATAAATATCACAGACGGTTTTTAGTTAAGAACCGTCTGTGATATTTAATATCACAAACGGTTTTTAGTTAAAAACCGTCTGTGATATTAAAATCACAAACGGCTCGAAAACCGTCTGTGATGACCTCGTATTATCACTGACCCATAAATTCAGACGGTTCACAAAATCGTCTGTGATGACGTTTTTGAACCGTCTGTGATGGCCTTTTCTGTAGTAGTGTTCTTACATGGTGCTTTGTATTGTCCGCACATCTATTCAGTGGCATGATTACATTTTGACCGCACATCTTTTTACCACGGATGCATGCATGAAAAGGTCTTATCATCGAGGCTGCCCACGCAAATGATGCATGCGTGAACGCTACAATGATTAATCACCAAGATAGCGAAATTAATCTAAAAAGAGCAAGATTGCGAAATACACTTGTGTTGTAATGGACGGCCTGGCCAGGACGATTAAATCAATAAGATTGTGACCATTAATTTAACGCAGGCCAGGACGATTAAATGAACAAGATTGTCACCATTAATTTAACGCAGATGTATATGATGTTTGGAGCTTTCTTCAAATCTAGTCAAGGTTTAGTTATTTAAAAAGTTAAGATAGCAACAAGCGAATTAATTAGCAAAAGAAAATGTACTATGTTGAATTATTTTCCTGTCTGGTGTGATCTTTTGTCAAGAACTTTCGGTAAAATGGCATGGTAACATCTCAAGGCGTGCATATATATGTTTCAATGAACCGTGCATAAGTGCATAATTGATACATGTTTTAACCCACTATTGTTGGTCTCTTAAGGGCCCTCAGTGTTAGTGATACTCTTCCATGTAAAGCTATCTTGTATATCGTGTATAGATAGAAATAGATCGTCGATATCGTGTAACTAATCCCGTACTTCATGGTTGTAATCTCCTATAACATCAAGCTATATAAAGCATGCAACATCAGCCTTTCATGTGGTGAGGTGCTTCCCAATCTTTGTTCTCTGTCTATCATGGTATCATATCAGTTTCGATCCATCTTTTCTGCTGCCCTCCATCTCGCGCACATGTCGCCTCCGGCTGTCCACGTTCTTCCTTCTCCAACTCGCCATGGCACAACATGGCACGGACGCTGGCTTAAGGACATCGGATGGCGTACGAGTGACTTAAGAATATCAAATGGCGTACGAGTAGTGTAAGAACATCAGACGCCATACGAGTTGGCCACTCGAGTAGTGTTGCTCAGGACTCAAAACGGAGCGATAAAAGCTCCTCTCGATTGCAAGGTGGTTGGAGAGCTCAAGCAGTAGAGCAGTCAGAGAGGTCAAGTGATGGAGCGGTCGGAGGTTTCAAGTGGTGGGGAATTCGTGGTCGAAACGACAATTGGTGATCATAGGATGGTTCCTGGTGATGAGGTGTTTAGTGTAACCTTCTCTATAATAGTGTATGCAACTCTTTATTATCTACATGTAATTCCTTTAGAATGATGCCTGTGCAGGTATGCGGGTCACTACCTAGTTCATAAAATAATGTATTGTTTATAAATTTTCATTTTTATTTATGCACCGAGGATGTGAGACTCCGTCAGAAAGTGGGCTCACCAACCTGCATTGTGGAATCCGGTGCTGTCTCTGCTACAGCATTGTTTTCTTCTTTGGACGATTTTCTTGTTGGACTTAATCTTGACAAAATTGTATTTGTGTGCGTGTACATGTTAGCCGTGTGCAGCATGAGTCAATGAGTTAGTCAAATGTTGTGGCCTGATCGTTGCGTGCATGCAGCCAGGATAGTATCAAGTTTGTTAGTTGCACGGATGAAGTCGTGTGCGTGTTTGTGCGTCTCGATAAGTATGGTCACTAAAGGCTAATAGTAGACGCCAAATTATAGATGGTTTTGTGAAATCGTCTGTGATGTACACTATTACAGACGGTTTTAATTTGAAGGCCGTCTATGGTATTTGTGGCGAGAAAAAGGAGAATCACAGACGGTTCTTACCTCTAAACCGCTCAATATCACGAGCAGATAATAAAACGATATATATCACGACAGTTTTATAATAAAAACCGTCTGTGATATTCCAGATTATCACAGACGGTTTTTATTATAAAACCGTCTGTGATACTGGAATATCACAGATGGTTTTTTATTAAAAACCGTCTGTGATATGTTTCCCGCCTTGCAATTCCCCAAAATTTCATAATTTCCTGCCTGAGTCCGAGTAGGATTCAGTTTTGACATACCTTCAGTAAAACGGGCATAACTTTTGCATACGGTGTCCGTTTTCGACGTTCTTGTACTTGTTGGAAAGCTAACGACGAGCCCGATCCAAAAATAATGACCCGCTTGCGCCAGTCACCATCCAAGACCCCGAAAATCGGCCATCTTTGGACCTAAACCTGCGTCGCAAGTTTTGGGTGTCTATTTTTGCCCTTTTTCTTGGTCTTCCTTTCGGAATTTTGATTTTGCTTCAACTGAAAAGTTGTAGATCTCGTCGAAACCTTTCAAATGAGTATATATAAGCTATATAAAACTTTGCTATTTTATCTTTTCATGCTAGTTGTTTATATTGCATCGGTATATAAAATTCTGTGCTCTAATTCACAGATGGTTCTATATATAGAACCGTCTGTGATATTCATTCATCACAGACGGTTCTAGCTAATAGAACCGTCTGTGATAATCTGACCACCGTCAATCCTCCTCACACCACGGATCGTAGCTCCGCCTCTCTTTTCCCGCGACCAAAATTTCGAACTCCCGCCTCTCCCTCCCTCTCCCTCCCCTATAAATATTACCAAAACCCAGCCTCCTTGCTAGTTTCCTCCTCCTTGTTGTCCTTGTTCTCCTCCTCTTGTTGTTCTTGTTGTTCTTCTCCTCCTTTCTGTTCTCCTCCTCCTTGCAGACGACGCACACATCAACGGGAGGCAAGACACCGCAGAAGCAACTAGCTCGTGCCAAGGCAGCGCTCAATCAACACCGACGATGGTGGGTGTCAAAGACATCCAGCTCGCGCGCTGCATCAGGGGTGAGAAGGCCTAGGCATAGAGGATCTTTGCTTTTCTCTGTTCTTGTTGTGTTAGCTAGATGAGCAACCTGTTTCTTGTTCTCCTCCTCTTTATTGTTTGTTGTTTGTCTGTCTATTCTTGTAATGGTATACTCTAATCTTAAAATGTGTACTGTGTTTCATACTGTATTTGCTTGTTCTCATTTCAATTAATTGATTTGCGAAATGGATGTTTTATGTTTGTGAAATGAATTGAGATGTGAATTGGATGTATACATGTACATGTTGATCTGCTTGTTTTAGAGAGCATGGCTAGCATTTCCTGAGGCTAGCCAATAAACAGAAATAGATTTAGGGGTAGAAGAGAATAGCACAGACGGTTTTTAGTTAAAAACCATCTGTGATTATAGCTATCACGAGCGGTTTTACTCAAAACCGTCAGTGATGATCGATATCACGATTTATTTTTAACTAAAACCGTCAGGATTATCAACTATCACGACGGTTTTACTCATAAACCGTCGTGATAGCGATAATCACTGACGGTTCGAAACCGCTCGTGATGACCTTCGATTATCACTGACCCATAAATACAGACGGTTCACAAAACCGTCTGTGATGACATTTTCGAACCGTCTGTGATGACCTTTTCTGTAGTAGTGGGTGTACGTATTTAAGTCCATGTATTGTTGAGTTTTTTGGTGGAGGTGAGCCAGAGAATAAAGCGAAGAACACAAAAGAGCTGTAAGCAGTTGCGAAGTGCAAAATCTATCTGTGTACCGTTCTTCTTCGGTCCGTGCGTGTCAAAAGAGAGAGCAATATGTGAGTTCTCTCCGGTACCTAGACCAACATTTAGTATCAGAGTCCATGCGTCTAACATCTCTTTGAACTTGATGCATATCAGGGCAGAAGTACATACCCGATATGTGAGGGGTGAATGTTGGGAATAGTCATATATCAGTTGTTTGGCAAATCATGCAGGCATGGGCGATCATCTGATCATCATGGTGTTCAATACTGCATGTATTATTTATGCTTACATGCAACAAGCGAGACAATCCACCGTTGATGTATAGTAATACTAGCCGGCCAGCTTGCTAGGAATATGACAAGTAGATAGATAATTAAAACATGCAGCCAGCGGATGCTCCATCTGCTCTGCTGTGCTGTAGCGCACGCGAGAGAAACCTACCGATTAATCGTGCAGCAGTGCCGGGACAAGGAGGAGCTTCTCCTTCCGGTGCACGGTCACCCCAAACAACTCAGCCATATCGATCACTGACCCTTTTGGAAGCTCCCAGTTGAAGTGGTACATGAGGTTCGCCAGCATGATCTCGACAGTGGCGATCGCGAAGTTTATACCTAGGCACATCCTTCGCTCGCTTCCGAATGGCAAGAAATGGAAATCATTTCCTTTGTAGTCGACAGCCGCGCTGCTACCACCCTCCATGAACCGCTCCGGCATGAACTCCTCTGCCATCTCCCAACAGTTTGGATCCCTACCTAGAGCCGGCCACCCGTTTACGATGACACGCGTCCCAGAGGGTGTAGCCCTCTACGTCGCAGTCCGCCATGGAGAGATGGGGCACGAGGAGTGGCACCGATGGGTGGAGCCGGAGCATCTCCTTGATGACCGCCTTCAGGTAGGGCATGCTATTAATCAGGTCGTCTTCAGTAAATATTTCCTTTCCCTTGGGTCCGCTTCTCCTTGCCTCGGCTTGCAGCTTGGCCATAAGGTGGGGCTTCTGGATGAGCTCAACCATTGCGTATTCCAACACTATGAATGATGTGTCCGTGCCGGCTTCGAACATGACCTACACATGCGTACATATATTAATTGAATTTAGATGCATGTGCCGGCTTTAATATAGTACCAGCTGATCTATCGATCGATCATTGTCGTAAGCTATATTGTCTAGAAAAATACTACATAATTACCACCAATAATGCTTTAATATTATCTCTCGTGAGGCTGTACTGTTGTTGAACAGAGAGTAGCACATCGATAAAGTCGCTCTCTTCATCGTCGCGGTGGTGTTGCAGCAACGATGGCTTGACGGCATGGTCGTCGATGAGCTTGTCGAGCAGCTCATCCCATCTCTTCTTCACCTTCTCGGCCTTGGCGCACACCACCCTCCTCACCATGTCCAACCTCCCCAAGCTCGGGAAGTGGTCCTCCAGGTTGAACCCGCCGATGAGCATCGAGTTCGCCTCGACTAGTGTTGGTGATATGCCCTAGAGGCAACATGGAGATGTTGAATATATCACATACTATGTTTATGATACATTGCTTTGTTCCTTGAAATAGACATTATCATTATTGATCAATGAGTATGTGACTTATTCATGAGACTCTTAATGCCAAAATGTTGCTATTTCTAAATGATCCCTGATCATATATCATATGAGGAACAAATATGATTCAAAGATCAGCATATGTATTGATTGATGATCATGTCTCATGGATCATGGTATGGAGATACCAAATCAATAATATGGACATGTGTTAGTGAACATATGTTGGATAGACCCGCCATGAGACACTGCAGAGATTCCATGTGTCATTAGTTGGTCTCAAGTAGTGTTTATGTAGAATCCTTAGACTTGAGATCATCATGGTTCCCAACATGCGTAGTAGCCTATTTTGGGACTACTAACCACTACTCCGTGGCTCGGGTAGTCATAAAAGTAGTCTTCGGGTTTGCTATGAAACATGTAGTGGGATGTGAATGATCAAGATAGAATTTGCCCTCCTTATGGGAGAGATATCTCTGGGCCTCGATGTAATGGATTATGAAAATGCATGGCCATGCCAATGTGATTGAGGAGTCAATCACAAGTTTATAATCCATCACGGAATCGAGAGAGTGATTGAGCTATTAAGAGGATGACACAGTCTTGCCTTGAGCTTAATCTATATCGTGAGGCAAAGGGATTCGTACATGAGAACATTACGAGTTCAGCCGATATGATCTTTACGTATACTTTGGGGTTAATATGTCTTGCTAGAGGCCGCTATTATGGGGTGACCGGAAAGGTGTTTCCGGTCGCGACCAAGTATACGTGAACCTCTGTGTCGCACACTTAACGGGTTGGAACACTAATTCGAATGTGATTCGGATGTGGGCTCAATTCGGATAGAGATCCGGATAGACTCCTATTGGGCCTCGGTCCACGAGGCCCAAGTGAGGAGGTCTATATATTTGGAGGCGGGGGGCTGAGGGATGGACGCTTCTGTTCCTCCCGAGCAAAACCCTAGCCGCCACCTCCCGAGCCAAACCCTAGCCGCTCGCGAGTCTTTGGTACACTCGCGATCGGCGTTCACCCGGACGTGTGGATACCGGTGGAGGCGCTGCTCGTTGCGGCGTTGATCGGCATCAACAAACTACAGATTGGATCTACTCGTTGTGTGGTTGATCGCGTGGAGGAGACGATCTGTTCGGGACGATTGGCTACTTCCACTACTACCTCGACGCGCGTGGTTGGATCGGCTTCTCCAACTCTTCTTCCGCTGCGCTGCGCGTCAAGTGGTAACGATCTATGATCCCTCCTTAGCATGATGTCCTGGTGTGCGCAGTAGAATTTTTTTTATTTTCTGCTATCGTAGCCTACGCGCGTTCCTTCGATGGTATCGAGCCATCTTGCTTAGTTTGCGATCGGATCAGCGCATATGTTGATATGCGGTTGTAGTAGATTGGATCTATTACAGTCTAGATCAATCGGTTCATGTGATGAATCGATGGTAGCACGGGTTGATGAGATCAATCGGTGAATCGGGGTTAGATGAGGCGCAGATTGTATTACTACTAGTGCCCTAGAGATTGTCTCGGATCGGCATAAGGTGGTTATGTCGAATACTAGTAGGATATGAATTTGATAGCCTCGGGCCAATGAAAAACTAGTGTCCTAGAGAATGTCTCGGATCGGCATAAGGTGGTTATGTCGAATACTAGTAGGTTACGGATCTGATGGCCTCGGCCCAGTGGAAAAACTAGCTTCCTAGAGAATGTCTCGGATCGGCATAAGGTGGTTGTGCCGAATAGTTTTTCCATTGCGATTTCATAGATTGGATCTGTAAATTTCGTAGGGTGTTCAGGACCACCGTGCATACCCGCCTTGTATAGCGTCATGGGTTCACATCGTTAGGTAGAATACGATTCTACGTCTAACTTGTTTTTGCAGAGAATGATGTGAATAGTATGGCCCTATATCTTATTGGAATGTATGAGATGTATGTGATGCATGTAACATTCGTTCATGGCCTGCGTGTCATGATTATTTCAGCTATTGTTAGCTGTCTATATTGTATTTAACGACCTGCGTGTCGACCTTAATTCTTGAATCTATCTTTGTAATCTTCAATTTCTAGCTATTATAGGTAGTAGCCTAGTTTCAGGTTACAAGCTTTCAAGCATGGTGGCCTAAAGGAGTGATGTGGAGGATGGAGATCGTCTACACCTACATGGAGATGGAGATCACCATTTTTTGGGCCATACTACTTCACAGTTAAATGTGTTTATCTGTGATATTATCTATCTTATGCTTATGCAATGTTTTTGTGATATGTTGCTTTGGTAGGATAGAATCCCTCATAAAATTAGGTGTTCATGCCCTTCCATATGTTGCACCAAAAGATAATGATCACCGCATGGTAGGTCTACCAAAGTAGAGTGCCGTCGGTTATCATCATTATTTGGGGTAGATGTCGGACATCTACATGCGGAAGCATTTGGTTTACTTAACAAGGTTATCAAAACAGTTTTGGACCTTGGGGCATAGGTTGGGGCTGGGGCATATTGATGTCACCCAACAAGCAAGAGTCACATAGAGATGTGATTAGCAAGGTGTTGCTTACCCATGTCACTAGTTTTCTAGCCGTGATGCCAAAGCTCACTAGGAATTAGTGAAATGAGGATCTTGACCCACTATGTAACTTAGAGGGAGTTTTGTTGCAAAACACATAGTGGGAGTCTTTTGTTAAATAGTTTAATAAAAGATGAACATAAACATAGTGCTAAACTTTGCATATTCTTTGTTGTAGATCATGTCAACTAATGCCGCATCCAGTTCTTTTAATTTGCGATCTATTCTTGAGAAAGAAAAACTCAATGGAACGAACTTTATGGATTGGTATCGCAACTTGAGAATTGTTCTCAAGCAAGAGCGCAAGGAGTATGTCCTTGAGTCTCATTATCCCGATGACTTGCCGATAATGCTCTCGCGGCTGCACGGAGAGCTTATGAGAAGCAAGCGAATGATTACCTTGATGTGAGTGTCTCATGCTTGCCACAATGTCCTCTCGAGCTTGAAGCAATATGAGAACACAGATGCCTACAATATCATTGTGGGGTTGCGTGGTATGTTTGAGAACCAAGCAAGGGTGAGAGGTTCAACACTTCAAAGTCCTTGTTTGCGTGCAGCTAGCTAAGATGATTGGCTACATTGAGAGTCCGGAAAAGCATGGTTTTCCCTTAGCCAAGAGTTGGCTACGATGTGATTCTCCGCCGCTCCCCGAGCTTTGAGCCATTCATACTGAACTATCACATGAACAACATGGATAAGACCTTGGCGAGTTGCATGAGATGCTAAAAGCTGCCGAGGAAAGCATTAAGAAAAGCAGCAATCATGTGATGATGATGCAGAAAGGCAAGGCAAGCCCAATGTCAAGAAAGGCGCGGTCAAAGAAAGTTAGCTCCCGATGAGATCGCGAGCAGTTCTAAGGCCAAGCAAGTCAAGAAGGGCATCGCTCTAATGCAGATTGTTACTCACCGTAAGCAATCAGGTCATTGGAAAAGGAACGCCCAAAGTACTTGGAGGATCTTGAGAAGAAGAAGGAAGTACGACTTCCTCTCCGGTATAAATGTTATAGAGATCAATCTTGCTACTTCATCCACTGATTCTTGGGTATTTGATACCGGATCGGTTGCTCACCTTTGCAAATCGTTGCAGGGGCTAAGAAGAAGTAGAAGTTTGAGGAGGAGCGAAGTGGATCTTTGCGTTGGCAATGGAGCAAAAGTTGCTGCGGTCGCTGTTGGCACCATGCCATTGTCTTTACCTTCAGGATTAGTTTTGGAATTGAATAATTGTTATTGTGTTCCATCTCTTTCCAAGAACATTATTTTTGCTTCATGTTTGCAAGCAGAAGGTTATGACTTTAGATCTGTGAACAATGGTTGTTCTCTTTATTTCAAAGATATGTTCTATTGTCATACTCCATTGGTGAATGGGTTATATGTTCTTACTCTTGAAGAGTCACCGGTCTATAACATTAATGCAAAGAGGCAACGTTCGAATGATTTGAATCCCACGTTTATTTGGCACGCCGCTTAGGTCACATAAATGAGAAACGCATGGAGAAGCTCCATAGAGATGGTATTCTGCACTCATTTGATTTTGAATCATTTGAGACATGCGAATCTTGTTTACTTGGCAAGATGACAAAGGCACCTTTCACGGTCAAGGTGAATGGGCAAGTGACTTATTGGCACTCGTACATTCGATGTATGTGGACCAATGAGCTCAATAGCCACGGGGGTTTTCAGTACTTCATAACTTTTATCGATGACTTTAGTAGATATGGGTATATCTACCGATGAAGCATAAGTCTGAATCCTTTGAAAAGTTCAAAGAATTCCAAAATGAAGTACAAAATCATTTAGGCAAGACAATCAAGTTCCTACGATCTGATCGTGGAGGCAAGTATTTGAGCCATGAGTTTGGCAATCATCTGAAGGATTGTGGAATTGTTCCACAATTGACTCCGCCAGGAACACCTCAATGGAATGGGGTATCTGAACGGAGAAATCGCACCTTATTAGATATGGTGCGCTCCATGATGAGCCAAAGTGATCTTCCGTTGTCTTTTTGGGGTACGCTCTTGAAACAAACCGCTTTCACACTAAACAGGTTCCATCAAAATCAGTAGAAAAGACACCATATGAGATGTGGACAGGACAACGTCCTAGCTTGTCTTTTCTTAAGATTTGGGGATGTGAGGCTTATGTAAAATGTTTACAATCTGATAAGCTCAGTCCTAAATCTGATAAATGCTTCTTTATCGGGTATCCTAAGGAAACAAAAGGATATTACTTCTATAATCAAGGAGAAGGCAAAGTGTTTGTCGCCAAGATGATGTCTTCTTAGAGAAAGAGTTTCTCTCAAGAAGGGATTGTGGGAGCATGGTGCAACTTGAAGAAATTCGGAAACACCAAAACGTTTCAGCTCCTACTGAAACCACAACAGGATGAACAAACTGTTGAAGAACTCTGTTGTGGACACACCGGCACCACCTAGGTCGAGAGGTCACGTCGTGCACCGAGAGGTACATGTTCTTGACTACTCAACAACGGGACATATTGTTGTTAGACAACGATGAGCCTAAGACCTATGAAGAAGCGATGGTGGGACCAGGACTACGAGAAATGGCTTGAAGCCATGAGATCCGAAATTGAATCCATGCACAATAATCAAGTTTGGAACTTGGTTGATCCACGATGGTGTTAAAACCATTGAGTGCAAATGGATTTTCAAGAAAAGATAGACATAGATGGAAATGTTCACATCTATAAAGCGCGATTAGTGGCCAAAGGTTTCAAACAAATTCAAGGTGTTGATTATGATGAAACTTTTCGCCTGTCGCAATGCTAAAGTCTATTCGGATCATTCTAGCGATTGCTACATATTTCAACTATGAAATATGGAGAATGGATGTCAAAACAGCTTTCCTTAATGGAAATCTGAGTGAGGATGTGTACATGACACAGCCCACGGGTTTTGTCGATCCGCAATCACCGAAAGATATGCAAGCTGCAAAGATCCATTTATGGATTAAAGCAGCATCTCGGAGTTGGAACATTCATTTTGATGAAGTAATCAAAGGGTTTGGTTTCATCAAGAACGAAGAAGAGCCTTGTGTTTACAAAAGGCTAGTGGAGCGCACTCGTGTTTCGGTCTTATATGTGGATGACATATTATCGATCGGAAATGACATTCCTATGCTCGAATCTGTTAAGCCTTCATTGAAAAATAGTTTCTCTATGAAAGACTTAGGAGAGGCGGCATATATTCTGGGCATCAAGATCTATAGGGATAGATCAAGAAGGCTAATTGGATTAAGCCAAGATATGTACATTGACAAGGTGTTGAAAAGGTTCAACATGCAGGATTCCAAGAAAGGCTTCCTACCTATGTCACATGGTATAAATCTTAGCAAGAGTCAGTGTCCTAGTACACCTAATGAGCGGGATAAAATGAATGCGATTCCATATGCTTCGGTTATGGGATCCATTATGTATGCCATGCTTTGTACACGCCCGATGTCTCGTATGCTTTAAGTGCTACAAGTAGATACCAATCAGATCCAGTGAAAGTCACCGGATTGCCGTAAAGAACATCTTGAAGTACTTGAGAAGAACTAAAGATGTGTTCCTCGTCTATGGGGTGAGGAAGAGCTCGTTGTAAATGGTTACACCGATGCTAGCTTCCAAACCGACAAAGATGATTTTAGATCGCAATCTGGATTTGTGTTCTGCTGAATGGCGGTGCGGTGAGTGGAAGAGTTCCAAGCAGAGACGGTTGCTGATTCTACAACGAAGCCGAGTACATAGCAGCTTCAAGCGCTAAAGAGGCTATTTGGATCAAGAAATTTGTTTCGAGCTTGGTGTGGTGGCTAGTGCCTCCAGCCCAATGGACCTCTCAGTGACAATAGTGGGGCCATTGCGCAAGCCAAGGAGCCTAGATCGCACTGTAAGTCCAAGCACATTCTACGGCGATTTCATCTCATCCGCGAGATTGTGGAGAGGCGATGTGAAGATATGCAAAGTACAAACGGATTTGAACATTGTAGATCCGTTGACAAAGCTGCTTCCCACCAAAGCATGAGGCTCACACTAGGGCAATGGGTATTAGATACCTACATGGTTGACTCTAGTGCAAGTGGGAGACTGTTGGTGATATGCCCTAGAGGCAACATGGAGATGTTGAATATATCACATACTATGTTTATGATACATTACTGTGTTCCTTGAAATAGATATTATCATTATTGATCAATGAGTATGTGACTTATTCATGAGACTCTTAATGCCAAAATGTTGCTATTTCTAAATGATCCCTGATCATATATCATATGAGGAACAAATATGATTCAAAGATCAGCATATGTATTGATTGATGATCATGTCTCATGGATCATGGTATGGGATAGCAAATCAATAATATGGACATGTGTTAGTGAACATATGTTGGATAGACCCGCCATGAGACACTGCAGAGATTCCATGTGTCATTAGTTGGTCTCAAGTAGTGTTTATGTAGAATCCTTAGACTTGAGATCATCATGGTTCCCAACATGCGTAGCAGCCTATTTTGGGACTACTAACCACTACTCCGTAACTGGGTAGTCATAAAAGTAGTCTTCGGGTTTGCTATGAAACATGTAGTGGGATGTGAATGATCAAGATAGAATTTGCCCCTCCTTATGGGAGAGATATCTCTGGGCCCCTCGATGTAATGGATTATGAAAGTGCATGGCCATGCCAATGTGATTGAGGAGTCAATCACAAGTTTATAATCCATCACGGAATCGAGAGAGTGATTGAGCTATTATGAGGATGACACAGGTCTCGCCTTGAGCTTAATCTATATTGTGAGGCAAAGGGATTCGTACATGAGAACATTACAGGTTCAGCCGATATGATCTTTACGTATACTTTGGGGTTAATATGTCTTGCTAGAGGCCGCTATTAACAGGGTGACCGGACGACCAAGTATACGTGAACCTACAGGGTCGCACACTTAACGGGTTGGAACACTAATTCGAATGTGATTCGGATGTGGGCTCAATTCGGATAGAGATCCGGATAGACTCCTATTGGGCCTCGGTCCACGAGGCCCAAGTGAGGAGGTCTATATATTTGGAGGCGGGGCCGAGGATGGACACTACTTCCTCCCGAGCAAAACCCTAGCCGCCACCTCCCGAGCCAAACCCTAGCCGCTCGCGAGTCTTTGGTACACTCGCGATCGGCGTTCCACCCCGGGACGTGTGGATACCGGTGGAGGCGCTGCTCGTTGCGGCGTTGATCGGCATCAACAAACTACAGATTGGATCTGCTCGTGGTGTGGTTGATCGCGTGGAGGAGACGATCTGTTCGGGACGATCGACTACTTCCACTACTACGTCGACGCGCGTGGTTGGATCGGCTTCTCCAACTCTTCTTCCGCTACGCTGCGCGTCTAGTGGTAACGATCTATGATCCCTCCTTAGCATGATGTCCTGGTGTGCACGGTAGAAATTTTTTTATTTTCTGCTATCGTAGCCTACGCGCGTTCCTTCACGAACTGCCCGGTCCACGCTACCGGCGAGGGTTACGGCGAGGGTGGCGAGGTCGGCTGCCGTCGCATCAGCGGGGTCGATCGTCGCCGCGCCAGCATCGACATCTTCGACCACGGGGTTAGTCGTCGCAGCGCCGGTGGCGGGGTGGGTCGTCGCAGCGCCGGTGGCGGGGTTGGTCGTCGCAGCGCGAACGTCGACGTCCTCGACCACCGCACCTGCGTCGCCACCCGCTTCGCCGCTGCGCTGCCGATGCCAAAGCCCTGGTACCCATGCGACGCTCCGACCCGGCCGCCTTCTTTCCCTTCGCCGCCGTTGACGAAGCTTTTTTCGGTGCCATCCTTTTTCAGGTTTCGGCTTACTCTGTCCTCCCCACGGACAGCGCCAATCTGTTGTGGTTAGGCTGAGACCAAGAGAGAGAGAGATGGTAGTGGAGAGTGAGGGAGATGAGTAATGGCCTGGCCTCTCCCCATGGCCTGTACCCATATATATGTACACATGAGGAGTGCTTTTACAGTTATACCCTTACATCTGGTCATCCCCTCCAGGGGCACTTATGTCGTTACACATGGCCTATTCTGGGCCTTATAACCTCCTACCAGGCCTGCTGGGTTTAGGTGGGGGCCACCCCTACAACACTTTCCTTGCGATAGTCCCGATACCCTCTAGCCTCCCCTCGTGACGAGATAGAGGTACACCTATCGGGTTGACCTGAGCCATGTAGCCGATGCAGAATTCAATGACCTCTTTGGTTGTATAACCTTCGATGATGCTACCCTCCAGTCGAGATCGATTGCATACATAGGATTTGAGAATTCCCATGTACCTTTTGAATAGGTACATATGATGTAGAAACATAGGGCCGCATATCTTTATCTCTTTCACAAGGTAGACAATGAGATGGACCATGATATCAAAAAATGATGGAGGGAAATACATCTCTAGATGACATAGAGTTGTCACCACCTCAGTCTGTAGAGCATCTAGTCCATCGGGATCAATGATCATCTGAGCAATTGCGTTAAAGAAATAACATAGCCTTATGATTGTCACTTGAACATTGTTCGACAAAATACTTCTAATTGCAATAGGTAGTATTTATGTTATTAGCACATGACAGTCATGAGACGTCATGACAATTAATTTCAAATGTTTCATGGAAACAAGTTTCTTCATACTGGTGGAGTGACCAGACGGAACTTTCACACCATGTAAGGACTGGTATAGTTGAGTTCTCTCAGACTTAGACAGAGTGTAGCAAGCTGGGGAAAGATACATCTAGCCTTTATCGGTCTCTATCGGTGCTAACTTGGTCCTAATGTTCATAGCGACAAAGTCACGCCTTATGTCGACACCATCCTTTGTTTTATCAAGAATGTTTAGTAAGAGACCAATCATATTGTCACATACATTCTTCTCTACGTGCATGACACCGATGCAATTGCGAACTTCTAAGTGCTTCCAATAAGGTAAGACCCAAAATATTGACCTCTTCTTCCACATGTTCTTCCAACAGGTCCTCAATTTATGTCCCTTTCCAAGCACAACGTTGATATCATTGACCATATCATACACCTCTTTCCTGCTAAAAGACTTTGGTACTGAGTCATCCCCTTTTTTCATCAAATTGTTTCTTCATCTTGCAGTATGGGTGATACTTTAGAAGGCACCTACGGTGACGCATGTACACAGTTTTGCATGAGTTGTTCAACCACACACTCTCAGTATAATCTAAGTAGTGCAAATAGGCTTTGGCTCCTTTTGTACTCAACCCTGACAGGTTACCAAGGGTAGAAAAATCATTAATGGTGCAGAACAACATAGCGCATAGAGTGAAATTCTTTCGTTTGTCCGCATCCCATACATGTACCCCTTCGTTCCACAGTATTCCAAGATCTTCCACCAATGGTGCTAGGTACACATCAATATCGTTCCTAAATTGCTTCGGCCCTTGGATAAGTAGTGACATCAAAATATACTTCTGCTTCATACACAGCCAAGGAGGAAGGTTGTACATGCACAGAGTAACGGGCTAGGTGCTATGTCGGCTGCTCATGTTACCAAAAGGATTTATTCCATCTGTACTCAAACCAAATCTTATATTTGTCATTTCCACACCGAAATCTACAAACATCTTATCGATATTTCTCCACTGGGCAGAATCATCAACGTGTCTTATCATTCCATCTTTCTTACATTGCTCCCAGTGCCAATGCATCAATCTTGCATCCTTGTGGTTTGCAAATAAATGCTTCAAATGGGGAATTATAGGAAGATACCACAACATCTTAGCAGGAGGTCCTTATTTCACCTCGATGCCCTTCCTATCATTGGAGTCATTTTTACGCTTGTATCGGGATGCTTTGCACACCAGACAAACATGTAAGCTAGCAAGCTCTTTACGGTATAGTATACAATCATTCGGACAATCATGTATTCTTTCTACTTCCATTCCCAATGGACAAAGAATCTTTTTGGCTTGGTAGGTGGTTCTTGGCAACACATTTTCCTTTGGAAGCATGTCAGCTAGGAGACCTAACAATGCCGTGAAACTCTTGTTGGACCAACCATTGCTTGCCTTCAATTTCAGTAGTTTTGGAATTGATGACAACCTCGTGTATTGTGGCTTGCATCCCAGGAACAAAGGTTTCTCCGAGTCCTCTATCAAGCCCTTGAATTTACCAAACTCTCTCTCACTATAGTTCCCTTCTGCATCACGTAGCATCTAATCCAGATTGTCATCCTATGACCTATCCTCATGATCGAAAGCACAGTCCACAACCGGTGTATCCTTGTCTCCCTCAACGATGTGATAACTATCTTCTTGTGTACTCTTCTCTTCACCGTGACTAGTCCAACATTTGTACCCCTTTTTGAAACCTCTTCGAATCAAGTGAGCTTTGATTTGCACTGAGTTGTTAAACATCTTTAGATTATCACAATCAATGCATGGACAATACATATAGGTCCTGTTCTTTTCAGCTTCTAAAAGCTGTTTTTCGACTTTTCTACAATAACTAGCTTTTAAACGAAGTATCTTTTCAAGATAGGATCTACTAGTTAATTGTAGTATATACTTCACCAACTTCATTTATATCGGCAAAAGCCGTATGTGAGTTTCTGTTACTCTGTAATCTCTCGCACGAATAGCCCAAAAGCCACAAGCTGTAGCCAAAAGCTATAAGCTCCAGCCAAAAAGAACATGCCCATATTCTAACCCCTTCTTCAACAATCTAGCTCGGCCTCTCTTCTAAAAGCATACACGCCATTAATGTACTCTTCACTCATACGGTTCTCAATATACATCCAATTTCGGTCCATCTACGCTACACATGTAACAAATGGGTGTCAAAAACGATTATTAGTACTACTATATAGCAAATCAGACTAGCTAAACTTACACATGACATCTATATTACATAGGTAGCTAGCAAGCCATGTATTCATGACACAATAATATTAAGCAAGAATATATTGAAGTGAACTCTCGTACTTACCCATTCTGGAATTGAGCAAAGTAACATTATCTTTCTAAAACTAGATAGCTAGATCCAAACAAAAACCTATCTATCATCTCTTTCAATTACAAAGCATATAAGTTATTAGAAGCAATTGAGTACTAACCTCGGATCACTAAGAAGACGTATATAGATCTATAAGCGATATGTTTTAACCAAACTCCCTAAAGCCGGCCACCTCGCTCCACTGATGCAGCGCAATGAAGACAGATCCATGTGAGTCGAGACCATGTACGTCCAGTATTTAATAGCACAGATTATCCCAGATGGTTCCAACCACAAACAGTGTATGATACCAATATATTATAGACCGTTCGTATTAATAACCGTCTATGATAGTTCATATATGGTTATTTATACAAACCATTTGTGATCTCCGCAATATCACTGACAGTTTGTTATAAGAACTGTCTGTCATGTCCAGAATATCAGAGACGGTTTTTTATAGGAACCGTCTGTGATGTCCACAACTTTCACATACAGTTCTTAACACAAACCATCTATGATGTCCCACTTATCACAGATGGTTCGTGTTAAGAACTATATATGAAAGTTTACAGATGGTTATTAGCACGAACCGTCTGTGATGTCTCAATTATCACAGACAGTTGGTGTTAATAACGGTCTGTAAAAATATCACAGACGATTGCTAGTATAAACCATCTGTGATAGTTTAAGAATAGACGGTTCCGTATGAATCGTCTATTATGTAGCCATCCTGTATAGCCTCTTTTTGTTGAGGTGATCAAAAAGTAATAGTTTAGGGCACTCACTCAAGGGAGTAAGAGTATCACTGAATACTTACATCTTTTCAATGAGTTATCACGATATGCTCCAGATGATGTGTCCACAGATGAGAGAAAGATGGATCGATTCAAGGAATGAATGAATCCATATATTAGGATGCATCTCTCCATTCACCAGATCATAGAATTTGAAGACAAGGTGGATAGGGCAATCATATTAGGGAAGGAACATTCTAACCTAGGAGAAGTGTAACATCCTGGAAAATCTGAAATTTAAAATATGAATTTCTTGAATGGTTTTGCAATATATTCTATTTGAGTTTGGATTTTTATGGCATTTTTCTGGAATTTTGGTGAGGTTCCAAAAATTTAAGAAGCTCAAAAAGAGACAAACATTAGTAATACCCTAAAAGAAAATGTGCAAATAAATAGAAAGACAAAATTTCAAATATGAATCTGAAAAGATGATCCAGTATAAGGAGGGAGAGATTTAGATTAAAGTATGAAAATTTCATAATAGTATTATAAAAGGAAAAAAAATACAAAACATATGCAAATAGATATACAAAAAGGACTAGCATGGTAAATAAAAGCATAACAAAATGTGTACCTATTTGTATACCAAAAACAGACATAGAAGAAATATATATATACTTGTACATATATGTAAAAATAAATGAAGGTGCAAATAAATAATAATAATACAATATACATATGTATACATATATACAAATAAAATAAATACATATGTTCATAAACAAAAACAGAAATATATATATATATACTGTGCATATGTATACATACTTGTGTAAATATACATGTATACACACTAAATAAATAAAAAAAAAAAGAGGGAGCCAGGCCGGCCGAAACGGCCCGGCCCAGCTCCGCAGCGCCCTCCCGACCGCTTCCTCTGGCCGTGGTCCGGTCCGTGCCCCGACCGCCTCCCTTTGACCCGCGCCCCCGTCCGCTCTTCTCTCTCTCTGCCGCACAGCTCCTCCCTTCTCCTTCTCCACGCGCCAGGCCCCCCTCCATCTCCTCCTTGCTTCGGTCAAAAGCCGCGCCCGCCGCGCCCGGCCAGCACACGCCTGCCGCTGCCCTACCCCTTCTGCGCCAACCCGCTTCCGTCGCTCACGCCCCACACGTCGCTCCTCCGCACGCCAAGCCGCCTGCCCTGCACGCCGCTCGGTCGGTTCGTGGCCCTTAAAAGCGAGCGAACTCTCCCGGCCGCCCCGCCTCATCTCTCGTCCTCCCACCGCGACCAATCGTCCCCAATCGCCCTGAGTTCGCCGCACGACCAATTTCCCCAAATCCGGCCGCCGCTCCCTCCACGGCTGAGCTCCCTCCGATTCCTCTCGGTGGGAGCGACTCCTCGATGCCCTAGACCCCTCCCCACCGTCGCCGGAGTTTCCCCCTCATCCCCGCTCGCCGGCGCCATGCACATGCCCGCGCCGCCCCGGGTCCACGCCGCCGGCCCACCTCGGCAACCCTTCGGCTCGGGCAACCGCACGGTGAGGTCACTAGCACCCTCCTCCAGCTCACACCACTCGGACCCCTTCCTTCTCCTCCCCGGCCGCCGGCGCCTCCTTCCCGCTCCACCACCGGCCGCCCCGCGCCACCGCTAGCCCGCCACCGCGCACCCCGGCCGGAGCCGCCACCCCCAGAGGCGTCCCCGCCTCGGGGGGATTCCATTTTGCTGGTTTCCAGCAGCTCCCCAGCCACCGTCCGCCGCCGGCGACGTCAACCCGAGCGCTAGCGCGGCTCCTCTGTTCGGCCCCCCTTGCAGACTAGGCTTAAGAGGATTAATCCCCCCCCGTAGTCAGGTAACAACGTGAGGTTTCTTGGCTAGCCCCGCGCGCATTCGATTCAGACGCCCGGGTTCGATCCCTGTCGGCCGCACCATTTTGCATTTTTTTTATCTTGATTTCCTTAATCCATTTTAGTTAATAAAATTTGGGAAAAATTAGGAAATAATCAGTGAAAGCTAATAAATTTAATTAGCATATAAGACCAGATTGTTTAGTATTTAAATATGGAATAGATATCATGTATTAAATATGTGCTCCATATTTATCATGCCATCTTAAATAAACCTTAGACGTAGATTTTGTAAAAATAACAAATATTAAAATATAACCCAATATAGCCAGCATTGCCAGATATCTAAATTAGAAATAGAACTAAGCCCAATAGAAACTAAAAGCATAGATAAAGTAATAATGGTACTATTAATTAAGTCTTAATAGTAGGATTAATTAAATTAGGTCTCTTCATAGAGTAAAGTAAACAGTGGGGCATGACCATAAAAATTTAAGTTAGAGATCATATTAATATACAATTACTAAAATATAATAGCCCTAGGATGTCGTACATTAAAATGACCTAACCAATATGTGTATATACTCTAAAGTAAACATTAAGCCATTAACACAAGTAATTAGGGTCACATAAAATGATATATATGAAACCCTGTTCAGATTGCTAAGTTTAAACTAAAATTTAAAATAAAGCATAATAGTAGCTAAAGTATGAGCAACATAACAGTAGCGCCATCAATTAAATCTTACCACTAGCTTTAGTACATATTTATATGGAGTATAATTATATATACATACAGCAAGTCGGGACTCGTATAAATAAACCATAGTTTAGTAATAAATGGAGGCACATGAAATATCATACCACAAAAGGTTATAGACATAGGCTATAAATTTAACTCGGTAAACTAAGGTTTGCAAACATCACTCATATAGATATACATATACATCATATGCCCTGAAAAGTAACACCCGACAAAATGATACCTACTCATAGGTCCACCCTAACTCATGGAACGTCCTTGATAAATATAAAAATAAATAAAAGAAATTGTTAATAAAAAGATCAGGTCATCGTATTCTACCACCGACCTTACCTCCAATAACCCAAATCATCCATTAACTCATAATAAAACTAAATCGAGTTTATTCGGATTTATCTGGATCTTTTGAGTTATTTGCTTTCATTTGGATTCAGTTGTTGTCACGTAATTAGAAACTGGGAGTCGTGAAGATTCAGTGGATCCAGCAAGATTAAGCTCGAAGTGAAGATAAAGATCAGAAGCTCAAGAGAAATCATTGTGTGAGCTCAAGACCACGGTAAACCGCGCCAGGCGAGTCAATACTTTGATCATGTTGAACCTACATTTTCTGCAAACTATTTTTTTTTAAATTATCAAATTGCATGCTGTTACTTTATATGCAAATACATGTTAATTTAAGATTCCAGATATATGCCCATTGTTTGCCTTGAATAATATTACACCTCCTTTGGAATATCTGAATGTGTGAGCCTTGTCGCCCTAGCAAAATTATAATAGTAACCTTTCGAAAATAAGTCCATAATATATGTGCCATGCTTAGTATCGCTTAGGTATTCATGGGCGCGAGAACGCCCAAACATCACTTTAATCATGAGAAAATTTGGTTGGGCAGTCATGGTGGTAATGACTAGTATATGTTGGCTATGATTATTTTATGTTTCCAAAATCCCCAACTTGCTTAAATATCTGGGCGGATGGTTCGAGGGTGTGTGTGTGTGGTGGTGCAGTGGAAGCACAAAGTGGGTTAGTGGTAGACCGCCCAGATACCAATAAGGACTGAATCTTGTCGTGACCTCCTGTGTAAAACAGTACAACCACAAGTCTGTAAAATACAACTTGGCTAAGTAAATTTATCGAAACCCCGGACTCATCTCACCGGTAATGGTTGGAAGTGGATACGCAAGGGCCAGGGGAGGCATAAAGGGACACCAAGTGGAGGGTGAAGTTTCCCAGCTGTTCTAAGCGTTGCGGGAAGTGGAGCCCGGCTACGTTAGTAACTGTGGGGAACATCCCGTGCATAGATGGGACCCACCGCAAGTGGGAGAAGCCCATAAAGTGAGATGATAAAAGGGACTAGATACTTTGAAAAGTCACTGTGACGGTCTGCTCAACCACACTTCTAAGGAATCGTGTGCGGCAACGAGTTGATTGTCTCTTGTGGTGAAAGTGTACAAACAATGCAGAGTCAAAACTATTCGAATAGATGTGCCCACGGTCAAGGGTGGACATGGGAACTTAACTAGATATAGTTCTATTTAAAAATGTTTGGAAAATGGGAATGGAAAAGTGGAAGGGCAGAGGAAAGCCTGATTTGAGTTGTCCTGGGTGTCGTCCCAGTGGTAAGTTAAGCGGCTATAACGCTGAAAAATGTTATACGGTGTGATGCCGTACGTATGGAGAAATTATGGTGATATTAGGCATATGGTGTGATGCCATATGTATGGAAAATCATGTTAATATTCTTTGAACTTTATGTTTTGTTCCAAAGCTACTAGGTCTCAGGAAATTTTATGTATTGTATTTCAATTCGTGGCATTTCTATTCTTATAAAATAAAATATGGGAAGAATAAATGGAGTCGTAAGAAAAGAAGATGGCTATTTATGATAATTGCATAAAGAAGTTGGTGGATTCATGTGATCATAATGGGGATAATGTTAGTGTGGTTCTGGGAGAAATGAATTAGTGGGGTCCAGCTGAATAGATAGGCTAGATAAATGATCTAATTGAATTTTCAGGAGTTTGGAGAAATAATACAAGTAATGCAGTATAATTCTTGATTAGTGATATTCTTGGTGGATATATAACAGTGAATCGATTTTGGAGAATTAGGGAGTGCAAAGGTAAATTGCTGGATTACTACACTAATGATTAATATAAATTCTTGGAAGATATTGGCGATAATGGGAATTAATAGGAGTTGATCAATTGCTAGAGGGATGAATTGAATCCCTGAGAAGATTGGAGGATTCATAACAATTAGTGGATTATAATCTTGGTAAATTGAATTTTCGGTGGAGGTATATTTGTGGATTAGCTAGTGATAGATAATGGAAAATAAGGTTGATTATTGGATTATGCTTTTTAATCAATGACGAAAAGGATTGAATACGAATGATATCGGTGGATTTGAAAGTAATTATGTTAGAGAATCATTAGAATTCAGAGGTGAGGAGATGATGAATGGTAATGACAGGATTGGATTATTAGTAATTCAAAATACAAAGTATGATCAGTGGATTATATAAATGATGACATTTGCTGTTTGGAGTTTTAGACAGCAGTCAGTAAAGATAGTGCATTTTCGGCGGATTAAGTCAATTTTGACAATTGTAGTGTGGAGCTAGGTAGCAATAATAACACTTTGATTAAATAATGGTAGTAATGCTACCAAACGTGATTTTTGGCAAATAAAATAACCCAAGCCTCTCCTTTGTTAAGCCATGCATACTATTTATTTGCATTCTGTGTATTGGCTCGTGGAGCACGGGGTTGGAGTGCTCACACTCGCTTTTGCGACAAAATTCAGCATCAGGAATCAAATCACCTCGCCTCAGCAACAAGATTGGACAAGCTGGCAGAAAAGATGAAGATGTCAAGGGCTAGGTCGCGCACCTCCAGTTGGCTGCCTATGGGCATGTCCTGAAGGTCCCACCTATGTGCTCGTTCTTCCGCTGCTGCAATATATTGATTTCGGCCTACTCGGCCCATGAGTAAGTCTATTACTATATTTACGCTTCCGCATGATATGTATTTTGATATTCATTACTGTAACTATGAGCACTATCTACTGATCCAGGGAATAGTGCAGCAAAATCACAGTGGATTCCGGATGGTAAAATCTGGGTACTACAAGAAGAGAGGTGCAAGAAAGCAAGATATGATCAACGTGCCAGTGATATGAGCTGAACCTGTACCACCATACCTCAGCAGTAGAATAATTATCAGCCACAGCGAATTATGCCTAGACCCATCAATCAGCCCCAAACATTCACACAAGTCCAATGTGGCAAGTGCAGGGGGAGGCACCTCACTGAGGATTGCCTTCGCGGTGTGACTGGATGTTACAACTGTGGAAAGGAGGGACCATTAGGGCTAGTTGCCCTTATCTTGTCTGAACCACAGGGCTACCAGTGCAGTAAAATCAGGCACCCAGAGCACCAGCCCCAACATAGAGTTTAGCTAGAGGACACAGACTGGGAGCACCAGGAAATGTAGCAAGGAGGATGTAAGATCAGGGAGGTAGTCCTGAGGACAAGCCCGACTAACACATGTAGCAGTAGCTGAGCAGCTTGGAGAAGCAACAAATGTGGTTATGGGTAAGTTGATTATCCCACTGTCTGTAGGTACCATTCTTTTTTATCCAGGGCAACTCATTCATTCATATCCCAAGAGTTAGTAAATGAAAATGGGTTAGTAGAAGCACCATTAGAGAAGTTGCTAGGAGTTCATACTCCCGAAAGAATTATAACGGTAGCCTCTATCTTAAGAAATCAACCCATACTCATCCAAGATATCAAATTTTCTGCCAATCTCCATGTAATTAGCATGACTAATTTAGATGCAATCTTAGGCATGGATTGGCTAGCCGCGAATGGAGTGAAAATATATTGTGAACTCAGAAATGCCTCCATAAGAAGACCAAATGTTTCTAGGTTAATATACTCTGGAGGTAGGAGGGAGCCGTTACAATCCAAAATAAGAATAACCAACCTCCGAGGAGTCAAAGCAGTAGACATACTAGTAGTTCATGAATTCCTCGATGTATTCCCTAATGAGCTACTTGGCATGCCACCGAACCAAGAGCTAGATTTCTCAATTGATCTTATATCGGGTACAACCCCCATCTCTAGAAGACACTACCGAATGACCTCAAAAGAATTGGCGGAGCTAAAGACTCAGTTAGATGAGCTAAAAGCTAAGGGTTACATTAAAGAGAGTGTATCTCCATGAGGAGCCCCAATATTATTTGTGGAAAAGAAGGATGGAAACCTCAGACTTTGCACAGATTACCAAGAATTAAACAAAGTCATCATAAAAAACAAATATCCACTGCCCAGAATAGATAACATTTTCAATCAACTCAAAGGGGCCTATGTATTCTCGAAGATTGATTTAATGTCAGGACACCATCAAATAAAAGTGAGGCCAGAAGACATTCCTAAAAAGGCATTTTTATCCCGTTATGGACATCACGAATACACTATTGTTCCTTTCGGGTTAATTAATGCGCTAGTCATATTTATGAACTTAATGAACAAACTCTTTATGAATATCTGGATAAATTTGTAGTTGTCTTCATTGATGACATCCTGATATTCTCGAATAGCATATTTAACATATGAGGATTGTATTACAAATCCTATGAGAAAATTAGCTCTATGCCAAGTTTAGTAAATGTGATTTTTGGTTAGATCAAGTTACATTCCTTGGGCACATAGTCTCATGCAAAGGCATAGAGGTAGACCCATATAAGATTGATGCCGTTAAGTCATGGGATCGTCCCACTAATCCCATGAAAATCTGGAGTTTCTTAGGTCTAGCCGGATACTACCGTAGGTTCATATAAGGGTTTCTCAGATAGCCTCACTACTCACTAAACTATTGAAGAAAGCTGAGAAATAACAATGGACAAAGCCTATGAGTAGAGTTTCTAGAAGCTTAACAGTCTCCTCACCACTCACCTATATTAACCTTGCTAGAGAGCGGCATTGAGTACACCGAGTACTGTGATGCTTCGAGATCGGGATGAAGTTATAGCATATGCTTCCAGACAACTAAGGCCACATGAGGTGAATTGCCCCACTCATGACCTAGATTGGGAACCGTAGTATTTGCACACAAAATCTAGAGACATTACTTGTTCGGATCCAAATGTACCCTATACAGTGACCATAAGAGTATTAAATACATATTTACCCAAAAGTAACTAAACATGAGGCAACGACGATGGTTAGATCTCATCAAAGACTATGACTTAACCATAAACTTGATGAGGACATCCTTTCCATAGATACAACCGTGCCGACTCCACAACAAACTCAACAAACTGAAACTATAATACAAGGACCAATGACTTGAGCGCAAGCACATCAACTTAACCATCAGGTGAATGTGTTCCTAAGTTTGCATACAAATGTTTCAAAGAATGGCATACTACTTAATTCTTGTGATGATTTAATTCTCCTTAGGAACTATGGGGAAGAACCACATGAGCTCAAGTGTAGAAGTGGAACCATCAAGCGCAATCCAAGTCCTGTTCGCGAGTTCGACTTAAATTCGGCCTTTTTAACAGCGTCTAATTGAAACGACCATAACTTTTGATCCAGAAGGCTTCTCAGAGCCCGTGAGTACTCTTTGGAAAGCTCTTGGAGTCTACTTTCAGATGGATCTAGTCTCACCTCCAAACTCCATCCGAGTCAATCAAAAACTACCAAACAAATCACATCACTTTTCCAGTCTGAGTCAAAGTGTACCGAGTGCCTTGTATCACCACATAGGCTATTTGGGCTGGTACTGTTCACAGCCATACTATTCACGTAAACAGTAACCATGAATACTACCGCACCGCTTTTCATTAGATAAGTACGGCTTCCCCCTTCCCTATTTAAGGAGATCGCACCCCTTTAGTTTTCCATGGGTTTTTCTTAAGAGATTATTCTTCTTAGCAGTTTCACAATCGACTTATCAGTACCTTTCGAAAGATCAGGCCATCGTCACATTAAAACTACCATCCCGAAAAACAAATGTTGTCGCAGATGCACTCAGTATTAACATTCCACTACAACCACCTCTCATTTACTAATCATGACCCAAGCTTACTATTAGATATAACCAAATTTGAGATTTACTTCCAACCTTCTCCCACGGTAGCCATTATAACCACCATGACTCTCCAATCGACACTGCTTGAGCATATTAAAGAGAAACAACCAAAGGACCCCTTCATAACTAGGGAAATCAACAGAGTTAAGTTGGGACCACCATCCAAGTTCGAAATAGATAAAGAAGTAGTGCTACACAACCATGGTAGAATCTATGTACCCAATCATCCAAGGATTAAAGAAGTCATACTCTGAGAAGCCCACGATACCTTATACACCATACACCCAAGGAGTACCAAAATGTATAGGGATATCAAGGGAAGTTTATGTTGGAATGGGATGAAAAGAGAGGTTGCCACATATGTTAATAAATGCGACACCTATCAAAGAGTGAAAGCCAAATATCAACATCCCGCAAGATTATTGCAATTGCTAGATACCCCAGAATGGAAGTGGAAGGGTACAAGCATGGACTTTATAACAAGTTTACCTATGACTCGAAGAAAGAAAAATACCTTATGGGTAGTGGTAGATCAAGTCACTAAGTCAGCCCATTTCATTGCCATCAAACAGACACACTGCTTCGACAAACTAGCAGAGTTGTACATAGAAAGGATAGTAATCCTACATGGCATTCCTAGAGTTATTACTTCAGACCGAGGGTCCATATTCACCTCTAGTTTCTGGAAAAGTCTCCAAACTGCTCCAGGGACTAAACTGAATTTCAGTACGCCCTACCATCCACAAACCGATGGCCAAACTAAACGCACCAACCAAATTCTTGAGGACATGCTGAAAGCATGTGCCTTAAACTTTGGAGAATCATGGGACAAACACCTACCACTAGCAGAGTTTGCTTACAACAATAGCTTTCAAGAAAGTATCCAAATGGCACCTTTTGAAGCTCTATATGATAGAAAGTGTCAGTCACCCATCTATTGGTATGAAGTTGGGGAAAGACCCTTACTAGGCCCTGATATTGTACAAGAAAATGATGAGAAAATTCAAGTAATCATGGACAGGCTTAGAGTTTCCCAAAGCCAGCAAAAGAGCTATGCTAATCAATGGAGACGAGACCTTACCTTTGCACCGAGTGACTATGTATACTTAAAGATGTCACTGATGTGGGGAATCCGTTGATTTGGATTAAAAGGGAAACTAAGCCCTAGATGTGTTGGACCATTCAAGATACTAGAACCAAAAGGCAGTTCCGCTTACCAGCTAGAGTTACCTAAGCAATTGTCCAGAGTTCATAATGTATTCCACGTGTCTCAACTCAGAAAATGCCTGAGCCAATAGTCAAAACAAATAATTAGAGTGGGCATTCCTTTACAAGAAGATTTGACCTATGAGGAGTGTCTAAGGAGGATATTATAGATCGAGGATCAAGAGTTAAGGAAAAATACGATCTACTTTTGTAAGGTTCAGTAGAGGAACCACACAACACAAGAGGCAACGTGGGAGAAAGAGCATCTATGCATCAACTATTTGAGCCTGCTTAACTAAGACCCTGATTTCGATGACGAAATCTTTTGTAAGGAGGGATGTAATGTCCTGTGTTTTGTAACTAACCTAATCAACATAATTAGCATATTAATAATGATTAAGTGACCAAATTAATATTAGGGATCAAATTCTATATTCGGTTATCTGAGGGAATTCAAATTAACAAGTGCGATTAAATAAACCAACATTTTGTATTGCAAATCAAAACTCAATTATTCCTTATCAGTGATTCATAATTATAATAGAAAGATTCAATTATAAAGGGGAAATCATCTTATACATACCGATTACATTCAGGTCAAAAGAGAATAGAAAATTACATTCGAATTAATACATAATTGTAGGTATACATCAATATTAAATAAAATTACAAGAATGCCATTTCATACATTAGAATCCACTAATGAACACACACTGCACTGCTAATTCCTTGGTGAGTAAGTTGGTATTGAAATGACGAAAAAGACCGAACAAAAGAATCAAATGAAAATAAGCAAGTAAAGAAAGAGAAAGAAGTTGCCATCAGAGCCCTAGAGGTTAAGTTCGGGCAGGGCGGTCCATTCACGGAGATACCTGATCGTCCAAGGGCCAGTCGGCACCTCTCACAACCATAGTCACTCGGTGTAAACAAACCTAAATTATATTTAAAAGACCATAGCCACTAGCCAGCTACCCAATTACCAAAATAACCCTCAACAACCACGCAACAACAGTAAGGCCAGCACAACACCCTCTAGAAAGCCAGCAAGGCTCATCTGGAAGCCACAGTCACAGAGGGGATAGCAAGGCATCGAGAAAGCACAGCATGGCCGCAAGCAAAAGAGAACACACCGCCAACCAAGTAGAAGAGAAGGGAGAAGAAATACCACAACACCAGCAAACCATCCCTTTCTTCCATTCCCATCCCAAACCCTCAAACTCCACAGCCTCAGAGCATCAGCCACCGCAAACAGTTAGGGCAAGTCGACTAGGAGCAAGAGGCCAGCAAGAAGCCAGACTATAGGCCACAAGACTGTCAACCCTAGGAGGAGGTCATCATCAGTCGGCACACAAGCAACCAAGAAAGCGATCGCCAAGCACAAGTCGTCAACCCTTCCTGAAGCAATCCAATCATCAACCAGTAAAGGTAGTCCACAAATTAACCATAATATTAGCATCCATTTCCCAGTATTAAATCATGCATAACCCATAGCCAATAAGCAACCAGCCGAATGTCACATAGCATCACTAGAGCACATAGAGACATCACAAAGATTACTAACCAATGGTAGATAAGTAGAAGAGAGGGAAGGAAAATTATCGAGAAGGCAAGCCGCCATAGTGTAGGACGAGCTGTGTGTACTCGACAGCCAGACCATGCTCCCCCGGCGCATGCCTTGACCTCGAGCCTCACTGCAGCCACCAAAACACCACACTTGATTCATCTCAAGAGATAAAAAAATAACAAATTAAACATGAAAAGGAACTTGGGTAAATCAAGAGAGGAAGGGAGGTAGGAGAAGAGGATAATAGTAAGGGGGAGGAGGAGATGGATCGAAGCTGAGAGGCAATAGCCCTAAATCTAGGGTCGACCTAGGGTTACCGGCAATGGTGAGAGGAGCTCAGGTAGTGAGGAGCTGGAGTCGGTGAGGGGCCAGAGAAGGAGTAGAGGGGAACCCATAGCACCGGTCGAGAGGACGGTCGAGACCCTAGGAATCCCTTAATAAACTCGGTGAAACCCAAGAAATTACACCGGAGTGCTTTAGTATAATTCACTCAATTAATTATGCCCTATTATTTCTTCGATGCCATCGATTAAATTATAGTACCGTATAATTTGCAGGTGAGTTACCGAGTCTTCAAAGGGAATTGTATTAGGGTAGTGTGGAGATTTAGAGCTTTATTTTTTACTCAGGCAAGCATTCCTTTGAGCAACTATTCAGAATATATTCCATAAAACAAGTATTTCTATATTAATTCGGTATCACCTTACATCAAAGAAGTAAAAAAGTATTTAAATCGAGGAAATGCTATAAGAAAGAAAATAAAAGAGATAGACAACAACTGACAGAGTAGTTGACCACTTAGATTAATTAAGAAGGTGGGTAGAGGTTGCCTTGGCAGGTAACAGAGAGGCAGATTGGGACCTCTGTATAAGAATATAATATAAGAAGTTACAAACTTCATCCATATGAATGGACCGTGCTAAACATATCAACCAACATTTCATCTATGGATGGACATAATTAGTAATTCTAGCAAGGTTATTATATTCTCCACATGGGTAATTAGGGGAGGAACCCACAAGAGCCGAACCAGTACCGGAGTGGGGGATCCACAACCGCAAGAACTCAGAACTGGTAAGCAGGCCAGAAGAGAGGGATACGGATTGCAAGAACCCAGGACTGGTCAGATACTAGAAGTGGGGTATGTAAAGGTGATATATTACATAATTGGGTGTTGGGTGAGGCTTAAAAACCGCCCCAGCCAACAGCTATGTTGCTTTTGGTGGGTCTGGATGAGGGTGGCACACCGCCCCAGGCTGCTGATTAAGAGTAGCTAGGTGGATATATAATATGCTAAGATAGATATAAAAATTCTATATTCTGATCTGGGTGCCGCATCATAGGAAATGCGAGGAACCACGAGCCACCAGGATCAGAGTGATGATGGGTAAAGTGGTATATGCTTGCATAATGCTATACAAATCATGAATTCATGACTGTCTCCGGGAAAGGAGAATTACAGAAACTTATGGGGGGGTTTTTGCTGTTCATACAAATGATCAGTAGTTTTCCAAAGTAATGAATCTGAAATCTTTCATAACTTAAAACCATTATTTTTTATGAATCTGAGATTGAGAATGAGCCTAAAAATAAGAGATGGCAATAGAGGTACAATAGGATCATCCAGTGCATATTTGTTATATAAGCTTGCTGAGTACTCTGTACTCATCCTTGCTATTATTTTCTTTGTTTGGAGGATAGTCAGCTGGGATTTGGCGGAGATGACACCTATACAGAGGAGTCTTACTCCCAGTGGGAGGGAGGTTGTACTAAGACTGAGCCATATGAGGGTCACATCGTATATCGGGATTGGGATGACTAGAGACCTAGGAGCAGCTTGGACACTACCACTAGGGCACTTGTGTTATTAGTGTATTGTATTTGTATTCTCTCTCTGTATAATTAGAATTCTGAACTAGACTCTCTTTTCTGTTACTATAATCACTTAACTGAATAAGTTGTATGAAACTTTAGCCCTGCATGGCTATGTGAATATATGTAATCTTCTATCTCTAATGATTGTTATGCTACAACACTCAGATGGGCTTATTATTCATTAAAGTGATGTTTTATCGGATAAAACGAATAATAATATGTTGACTAGCATTATTATCCCATGGTAATGCTGTGGGTCGCCACATGCTGTCTGCTAGGTTCTCTTCCTCCACCATTTTTTGCCCCTTGGGTGTGTTGTTTCTCACCTCGGCTTGTAGGTTGGTCATGAGCTGAGGTTTGTGCATGAGCTCGGCCATGGCGAGTTCTGTAACAGCCCAGCTGTTTATTTCAAAAATTTTAGTGAAAAAAATTAATTTAATTTAAAAATAAAAATAAGTGTTCTTTGGTTGCCTAAATTTTGGAGATTTTATTTGTCTGTTTTTAGCTTTTAAAAAGGCTTTTACAAAAAGTAATTTAACTAAAAACATAAAATTACTATTAAATAAAAAGGATATTTTGAGTTTATGTCAAAATATCATTTCAAATTAAGTATTTAAAAGCATTTGGCTTTTATTTGGATTTTTTGTGTTTTTCTGGAATTAAAAATCAATTTTAAAGGTTAAAAAGTATTTTATAAAATTATTAAATGAAAATCTGAAATTAAAAATATTTTTCTTAAGTCTAAAATGCTTCCAGGAATATTCTATAATTTTTCTGGAATTTTTAGACGTTAAATATTATTTTTCTAAGTATTTGCAAAGCTTCTAGTATTTTCTGAAATTTTATTCTGAAAATAAAAATCAAATTATTCCAAGCCCGCCACATGTTGCTCTCAGATTGAATCAATCTCTCTCCACATTTTAATCCTAGCCGCACAAGATCACTTACCCCTTCATAAAATCCAAGAGCCATAAAACATCCACTTGCCACATGTCAACAATCCGACGGCCCGTACCCCTTCACTTCCTCTCCCTCTCCATGACATATGGACCCCACATGTCATATGTTTCTTCAACCTCTCCTTCTTCCTCCCCTAACCCTCTCTCTCCTCCACCATGGATGACAATTAAAAGCTTTGAAATCCCGCTGTTTCTCCCTCTTAACTCCCGATTAAAGCATGGAAACGGACGCTCTAATCACCCTCATCAATCTACCGGCCGTTTCTTCCCATTAAATCCCCTCTAAAGCCGCGGCCGTTTCTTCTCTCTCCACCTATAAAAACCTCTCCCCATGCCCGGTTCCTTCACCATTTCAGCCCCCCCTCTCACCGCCACCCTCCCCTCCCTTCGGCCGCTCTCCGCGCCGTGCGCCTGCGTCGCCCACCTCCGCGCCGCCGCCGCCACCGCCGCCTCCTCCTTGCGCGCCCGCCGCGCCGGGTCTCCCGCGCCGCCGGTGAGTGCGCGCGCCTCTCTCACCCGCCGCTGCTCGCCCCCGCCTCGGCGCCGCCGTGGCGCCCTCCATGCCGCCCCGTGCGCGCCGCCGCGTGGCCTCGCCGCGTGGTCGCGCGTGGCCTCAAGTCACGCCGCATGGCGCCATGTGGCCGGTGTGCCACGTCGGCCGAACCCGTGGTCCGCGGACTTGGTCCACGATGACCGGCCCACGGTCATTCAAATCATTTTTCCCGCTCGGAAAATTCGAAATTGCTGATGTCATAAATTGCATTTTTCAGTATAAAAATAATTCCCGAAAACTAGCCTTTTCCTTTTTCCCTCCTGTTAATCTTCCGAAGGCCATAACTTCTTCATTTTAACTCCGATTTAACCCGTTCAAATCTCTAAATTCTTCTAAAATCATAAACTACCCAAATCTAGACTCATTTTGAATTTTTGAATTTTATTTGAATTTATTTGTTTGGTTATTCGCGCGTAGATTTCGTCGAATTCGGAGAGAACGACGCCGACGATTCGCACCAAGTCTTCGAGCAAGGCAAGTTACACCTTTGACCATGTTGAACCTAATATTTTAAATTAATTATGTTGTTTTTAAATTATTATTGCATGCGTAATTTTATCCAAGTTAGTTTAAATTCAGTTTTGAACTCTAGTTACACCCAAATTCTTTGGACAGCCAAATTTGATATTGCTTACCATTATACCTTGTCAACCCTAGATAAAACCTAGTTAGTACATTAGCACTAACTAGAAATTTTGTAGAAATGCTTAGCTATGCTTATAATACTTATGGTTTGGGATGATCTTTCACATAAAATGATAACCTTTTTACATGAAATGATAAACTTTTCAACTAATCTCTTGACTTTGGTGAGTCAAGGAGTGTTATGAAATATTTTGGAAACAAAATATAAAACTGGTTTAGACTTAGGCAATTGGTCAGAGTGGTGGGTGCGAGGCATGCCACATTGGTTGGAGCCGCAGTGGTTGATTGTCGTGCACTGGGGTATGTGGTTAGGCCTAAGTCATGTTAAGGACCGGTCTGTGAGCTACTATTGCAAAGCCCTATCGTACTACCACAAGTCTGGTATGGGACAGACCTGGCCGAATAATTTGTGAAGTTCCAACATGATCTCGCTATAGGCTGAATGTGAGCGCGGCGTAGGCCGTGAGAAGTCTCACATGGCACAAGAGGGGGCTCCAACATGTGGATTCATGTTGTGGTGAAACCTTAGTGGCGGCGTGATTATGTTGACAACGGATCATTGTAAAGGCCTTGTCATGATCTCCTCGCCGCACACCTAAGGAAGTGTGTAACTCGCGTGGCAAACCGGGATGATCATGTCTTGTGGGTAAAGCTGTACAACCTCTGCAGAGTGTATAATCTATCCTGGATAGCCGTGCCCACGGTCATGGGCAAGCTGAGTGAAGTTTTTCACGAATTAGACTTTGGTTTTCAAAATGGTTTATGAAAACCTTGCGGATGGATGGAATCCGTGAGAGATTGAAATCTGGTGAATGGATGGAATTCATTAGAGTTGCGCAGTGAAAGCGTGTGGATGGATGGAATCCATACGTGAGCTTTTGGAAAAGATGGTCCGGGTGGGATGCCCGTGGATAGGTTAGTGTTTGGTTGGAGCCTGCACTAACGATATTATTTTGTTAAAATCTTGTTTCTATTTATCGTATCAAATTCAGCTTTTGCACTTACTTATGATATTTACTTCAATGATCGCCTTTTATGCAAATAAATCATATTATGCCTTCCTTTGATATTCCATATGCATGCATCTATTCTGTTAAACCTCCTGGTGTAACTTGTGGAGTACTTTTTGTACTCATGTTGCTATATCTAACTCTTTCCAGAGGAAGCTTTCGACGACTTCGGTGAGGATTGCGACTAGGCCACGTCTTACAGTCATTCGCCTTGTGGGAAGGCTGGATGGGCTGCTGCTTTATGTATTTCTTCCGCTGTCTTCTTTTGCTATTATTGTAAACTTGGCCATCAGGCTCATATTAGTTAAATAAAGTTTGTCATTACGCATGATATTTGTCTTTGTGATACTGTGTGCACTAGCTTTTCCTGGGATAGTGCGATTAACACAGAGGGTTCTGGAGTTGCTGCTCCGGGTCCCGACAAGTTCCAGGACCAAAGACGATGTCTCTGTGCCCGCAGCGAACATGTCTTGTCACTACTACAGAAAAGGTCATCACAGACGGTTCGAAATCGTCATCACAGACGGTTTTGTGAACCGTCTGTATTTATGAGTCAGTGATAATCGAAGGTCATCACAGACGGGTTTTGAACCGTCTGTGATTATCGCTATTACGACGGTTTTGCATTAAAATCGCTGCGTGATAGCTGATAATCCTGACGGTTTTGCGTTAAAACCGTCGTGATGCGATAATCGCGACGGTTTTAACTAAAACCGTCGTGATATCGATAATCACGAGCGGTTTTAACTAAAAACCGCTCGTGATATCGATCATCACATACGGTTTTAGTTAAAATCGTGCGTGATATCGATCATCACAGAGCGGTTTTTAACGCAAAACCGTCAGCGATTATCGATATCGCACGATTTTAACTAAAACCGCTGTGATATTCCCTTCAACCTAAATATATTTACGTTTATTGGCTAGCCTCAGGAAATGCTAGCCATGCCCTCTGAAACAAGCAGATAACGATAGACATAAAACATATACAATTGACACATCTCATTTCATTTCAGATACATTTCACATCTCAATTCATTTCACAGACATAAAACATCCAATTGACAACACACTTCATTTCACAAACATAAAGCATCCATTTCGCAAATCAATTCATTGAATTGAAATAAAATATCCATTAACAAATACACAATTGTAAAAGATGTACACTGCATTTGCACTTAGAATTACAATAAAAAATCATTCTGGGCAGTGGAACTCTCCATCTGATCTTACGACTTTTGTCCACAAAAACCAAATGAGCTCTCCTCAAATTTTTGCAAAATCTGGCTGTTTCAATGCAGATGTAGAGATGGACGTAGCCTGTCGATAGGAATATCAATGCACGCATATATAAACTTGACATGTATGAAATAAATGTGGGAAGATTGACAAACCTTAGAATTGGTGATTTTGGTGGAATCGAGGAGTAGTCTCATATGGTGGCACACGTAGTATCCACACATGTTGCCCGGCTGCTGCTGGTGGCACTGCAAAAAATATAATGTGTTAAATCAAGTGCCATCACTACTATGTGTTGTATATGATTAATTAATGTGTAGCTAGCGAATACCCGAAACTTGCGATCATATTTCAAGGCCTTGGCCCCTGTCGTCGAGTCACGTGTTTGTTGAACGTATGTGGCGAACGACCTTCGTTATTCGAAAAAGTTAGATTAGTCATTCGGAAGGAAGGAAAGAGTACAATGTACAATGTACGTACCTATCGAGTATTTGGGCGATAGCTGTGTACTTGGATTTGTTCTTACTTAGAGAATCAAGGTATATAGCCTAGTTCCATTTTGGTATAATTACAATTAAAATCCAATGGAAATCCTCATTGTATGGCATAAGAACAAATTCCTTATCTTGGTGAGCCAGCAGTGATTTTGTAATATAGTCCTCGGCGAAGGATGCATTCTCGATGATGGTATCAATGGCGACCAGCGTGGGTCCAGAAACCAATTCGTGATTTCGATGATCTAGCTTGGTCGGCATGAATCTATATATAACACGAAAAGCAACAAATTGTGACATATATCGGTATTACATGAGCGAGACGTGATTGTACAGACTTACAGCGTCGGCATCGAGCGAGTGAGGCGTCGAGGCGTTGGCGTGAAAAGTTCAAATATATCGTCAAAGGTCACCGCGAAGACACAGTCCTGAGCTTCGTGCAAGAAATGTTCCAGCTTGAATTTGACAGTGATACCTGAGCGTCGTTCTGCCTCTGGCTTATTGGACTATTCCATATACCAAAGGTGGAATCTTTGGCAACCAAGTCCTAGTTTTTGGAGCTCTTCCTGGACTACCATCGGCTCAGCTAGCACGAATTTGCGGGCCAATGGCATGGACGGGATATCGTCATCATCCTTCGTCTTTGATTTGCTCTGGCCACTGCCTCGATTGTCGGTCGACTTTATGCTAGTCGACTGTAATGGTATAGACGGTGCAAGTTGCTCTAGCGAGAATAGCACCCGTGGAGATAGCACCGGTGCAGGTAGCTGTGGTTCGCACTGCCCCGTGTGGAGATGGCACCAGTGCAAGTTGCTGTGGTTCGCACTGCACTTCTGGTCCTGCCACCGGTGAAGAAGCCTCCAGGGATATGTCGGTTTTGGGCCACTGGATGAATGTTCCAATGGCCTGTCCTAGATTCACGATCTCGTCGTTGGGGGGCTTCGGTAGCAGGACCACCACAAAATTGGCATACACACCATCCACATTAACTTTTGCGAAGCCTGGCGCTAAAGCTTGACCGTGCACCATGGCCCCGATACCAGACGAACATGCCTGGCCCCAAGCAGCGTACAAGGGAATGGAGCCATATCTCACTTGGAGCCTGCACATCGTAGGCTCGTACATAACGATACAAAATTAGCTACTCGAATAGGCCTACCAATGGAGCAAGCATTCGAGAGGTAATAATTATTACCAGGATGTCATCCACAGGAAATTTGAGATGGGTTTGCGTCGGATTGGACGCGCAGCTACTCGGACGGTTGTGCGGGCTAGCTAGCACAGGAGCGGCGGTGGCGGCTGCGACTTTACTGCTTTCGCACCTCATCTCTGATTACATCAGCCATCTGAGCAAATAGCTCCTCTCTAAGAGATTCCTTGATCTCTTCTCGTAGTTGTGCGTCACGCTCGGCTTTGTTTCTCTTCCTGCGCCGATACATGTCGGAGTCATCTTGGAACCCATGTTTCCAAGGAACGTAAAGCCCAAGGCCTCTCGTACGGCCCGGGTGCTCCTTGTTTCCCAGGGCCACGGAGAGCATATCATTCTCCCTTGTTCCCTAGAATGATCCCAGGGTAGATTGAAAACTCAGCTCTTCCTGCAAGAGCACGACATGTCATTTCAATTCGTACAAAGTTGTGGAGCAATTACAAGCTACGTAGTTCGATCGATATCTTACCAGGCGCTCGGTCACTTGCTGGTCTGCAGGGTTTTGAAAGGTGATGTCCCCTGATGTCGTTGTAGATGACCATGCTCTAATCCAATTTCGAGCGCGGTCATCCGGGATATTGGAAAACGGTGGGGCGATGTCCTGTGCAGCTGCCAGCTCATCCTCCTTCCTCCACTGCGAGATTTTATCCGCATACCCAGCTGTGCCAAGTCTGTGAGGGTGTGTATTTTTTGCCTGGAGGGCCTTGTGCGCCACACTTGTACTTTCGAAATCTTCGGTCGTTTTCATCGCCTTGAACTCTTCCCATTGTGGTTCTAGGAATGGGTATTTATGAATAGGCGTTTCGTCCATCTCCACGTATTTGCTGACAAGCGTGCTCTTGAAGTTCTTCCATGCTTTGCACGCTGCTTTGTAGGTTTGTTGTTGCACAGCGTCCAGGTGTTCTTCTGGGAACTCGAACGATGCCAAAATTTCGGTCCACAGCTCACGTTTCCGAGTGTCAGGCACGTTCTTCCACGAATTGTATATGATCTCAATTCGTTCTCGTGCAACTACTCCGACCATGGTTCGGAATGCGTTTACTGCTTCTTGAGGAAGGATAGGGACCCAGATGCATTCACCGCTGTGATGATCTGTCGGCCCTCAGCCTTCTTTGATAGCCCTCTTCCTTGGCGTCTTGATGTTGGAGCGGATGCCTCCGGCGATGATGTTGAAGAATGCGCGGGTGACATGTTGCTCATTTTGTGGGTCTATTAAGATAAGATGAGAAAGTAATCATATTGAATTGCAAGACAAGAGAGGAGTAGAGGAGGGGAGAAGGGAGGGGTGATATGGACATAGAGAGGGGTGATGTGCCTATCTTACCAATGTATCAAGTCCTTCTTTTTCCCTCAAATTCAAGTCAATTTTATTACAAAGTGCAAAAAAAGACATTCAGATTCTTGGTGAGCAGCCGACATAGCGACTTCTTGGTGGCGACTATCCATCTGCTTCTTCCCACTCCTTTTCTTCATCTCTGGTCTCCGGATCACGTACGCCAGTAGCGATGATTCATCTAACTGAATCATCGCTACTGGCGTACGTGATCCAGAGATCAGAGATGAAGAGAAGGAGTGGGAAGAAGCAGATGGATAGTCGCTCACCGAAGAAGTCGGCTATATCGGCTGCTCACCGAAGAATCTGGGAATTTCTTTTTTTTGAACTTCTGTACTAAAATTTCCTTGAATTTTGTAATACTATTACTACAAGGTCTCTAAACAAAGTGCCTATCCTAGCACCTACTTTAGTTGCTAATACTATAAACCAAATAGCAAAGTCCCTAAACAAAGGTCTATGAAACAAATGACACAAACTAGTGTATCCGGTTCATTGAATGGGAACACTATAGTATGTCACTTGCTTCATTTGCTGTTTTTTGTCTAGATACATGGAGCATTTGGGTGGAAAGATCAAGCTGTTTAAATCAGGCGCATGATTGCCAATTGAAGCATAGCATAGCATCAGAGGCACATCCGAGGCTGCTTCTTGTGTCTTGAGGAATGCCAAGAGCTGGTATTCAGATGGGTTATGAGAATAAGATTCATAATTTATAGTTTGAGGAATGCCACATCTGAAGACCAGCTCTTGCCATTCTTCAAGACACAGCTGCAGGCCTCGGATGTGCCTCGGATGCTATGCTATGCTTCAAATTGGCAGTCATGAGCCCGACGACACAATGTATTTCTTTGCACCCAAATGGTCAATGTATCTTTTGCAATAATC
Source organism: Dendrocalamus sinicus (assembly GCA_036346575.1). Lineage (NCBI taxonomy): Eukaryota > Viridiplantae > Streptophyta > Magnoliopsida > Poales > Poaceae > Dendrocalamus > Dendrocalamus sinicus. Next base: position 7,922,360 of record CM070658.1, read on the forward strand.
GCAAGATTTCTTTATCCGGATACACTGGAATGTGTTACTTGCTTCATGCCCTTTGATCATATACTCTTCCTTGATAAGATGAGGAAGCAAGAAAAGTGATACATGATGCTCAATGTTAGGAAGAGAGGAGAGGAGTAGAGGGAAGGGGGAGAAGGGAGGGGGTGATGTGGACAGAGAGGGGTTATGTGCCTATACTATATACTATATACTAACACAACAAGCAATGTAATATGTACCAATTTAAACTAAGCAATTGTAGTAAACAATGTACCAATGTAGTATGTACCAAATAGCAAACTAATTAAGCTACTGCAGTAAACAATGTACCAATGTAATATGTACCAAGCATCAAGCATCAACCCTAAACACTAACAGTTTGCATGAAGCATCAACCCTAAATATGTACTAAGCAACTAACCATAATAGTATGAAGCATCAAGCATCAACCCTAAACACTAACAGTAAGCATGAAGCATCAACCCTAAATATGTACTAAGCAACTAACCATAATAGTATGAAGCATCAAGCATCAACCCTAAACACTAACAGTAAGCATGAAGCTCGGGGAGGGATTTGATGACCTTAGGGTTTTGGTGACCTTAGGGACGCAGGAGGAGGAGGCGGCGACGACGGAGGAGGAGGAGGTGGCGACAACAACGGAGAAGGAGGAGGCGACGACGATGGAGGAGGAGGAGGCGACGGGCTCGGGGAGGCGGCGACGGAGGAGGAGGAGGCTGCGGCGACGTCTTCTTCCGGGGAGGCAGCGGCGACGGAGGAGGAGGAGGAGGCGACGGGCACGAGGAGGCAGCGACGAACGAGGAGGAGGCGGCGACGCAGGAGGAGGCGGCGGCGCAGGAGGAGGAGGAGGAGGTGACGAGCTCGGGGAGGCGGCGACAGAGGAGGAGGAGGCGCGGGCTCGGGGAGGTGGCGACGGAGGAGGAGGAGGCTGCAGCGACGTCTTCGTCCAGGGAGACGGCCGGCGAGGGCTGGGGGAGGCAGCCGGTGAGGGCTCGGGGAGGCGACGACGACGACGGGCTCGGGATTTAGATCTAATCGAATAACTGCAGCGCACACAGAAAACCCTAGCGAGAGGGTATATGTAGGGAGATTATCACAGACGGTTCTAAACTTAGAACCGTCTGTGATAACATATCACAGACGGTTCTGACGGTTCTAAGTTTAGAACCGTCTGTGATAAGCCTTTGCCGGCTGTTGCAATTAAGACAACACCAATAACTACACAGCTGCATTCATATCAACCACAAAACAGCTGCATTCATATACAACACCAACAAGTTGCATTCACACAGTGTATTTCTTGATACATTTTGTCATTCTCAAATACATCACACATATACATCACATATACATAAATGCCAATACATTTTGTCATTCTCAAATACATCACACATATACATTTTCACATATACATCTCAAAATTGACTACATCACACATTTTCACATATACATCTCAAAATTGTCACACATTTTCACATATACATTCTTATTGTACTTGCTTATTTCCTTTAAAAATTAGCCCTTCATCATGATCAATGCGTACGTAACTAGTTTCATCACGTTGTTCATCGTCGACCCTTATGCCATTTCCAAAAGGAGGTAACTCATCAAATTGATTGTATTCCTCCTCGTCCACTACATTCTCCACTCCGACAATTCTCCTTTTTCCATGAAGAACTACATGGCGTTTCTTATTTGCCAGGTCCGTTACATAGAAAACTTGAACAACTTGATTGGCGAGTACGAATGGTTTGTCTTTGTACCCGACACGTTGGAGGTCCACGGTCGTGACACCGTACTTGTCAACCTTCACCTGTGGGAGATGCACCCAACGGCATCGAAATAAGGGGATCTTGAAAACCACATAGTCGAGCTCCCAAATCTCTTCTATGAAGCCATAGTACGAGTTTCTCGACCCATCGGTACTGAATGCATCTATGCGGACACCGCTGTTCTGGTTAGTGCTCTTGACATCCTAAGACTGCGTATAGAATGTGTACCCATTTATGTCATATCCTTGCCATGTCACAACTGTAAATGTCGACCCTTTTGCCAACCATGTCAGCGTCTCACTCGGCGAGCTCCTAGCGATTTGCTCCTTCAACCATTGGTTGAACCGACGGTTGTGTTGCCTCATGATCCAAACATCCGGCCGCTCCGGATTCTATTGCCGAAGCAGACCCTTGTGCTGGTCCACATAAGGCGCCACTTCAGTCATGTGTTGCAACACCGTGAAATGGGCTTGAGTATACATGTCCATATCAGCCAAGTCAAGCCGTGTGTTTACGCCGTCCTTTGTTTTATCACGGATGTTCAGTAAGAGACCAATCAAGTTGTCGCACATATTCTTTTCTACGTGCATGACGTCGATGCAGTGCCGAACATCTAGGTACTCCCAATAAGGTAAGTCCCAAAATATTGATCTCTTCTTCCAGGTGTTCTTCTCATGAGCCCTCAATTTACGTCCCTTTCCGAGGACAACATCTAAATCCTTAACCATATCATAAACCTCGTGTCCCCTTAAATGCCTTGGAGCTGAACCGTCTTCCTTCTCTCCGTCAAATTGTTTCTTCATCTTGCGGTATGGGTGAGCCCTCCGAAGTAACAGTGGTGACGCATGTAGACGGTTTTGCGTGAGTGTCTCGACCACACACTCTCGGTACCATCTAAGCAGTGAGTACAAGCTTTGGCACCTTTTATACTATGGCCCGATAGGTTACCAAGGCGGGATAATCATTTATGGTGCGAGAACAATAAGGAGCGCAGAGTGAAGTTCTCTCGTTTGTATGCATCCCAAACCTGTACCCCTTCGTTCCACGGTACTTTTAGATCTTCCACCAGCGGTTACTAGGAACACATCGATATCATTCCCGTGTTGTTTTGGCCCTTGGATAAGTATCGACAACAAAATGTACTTTCGCTTCATACACAACCAAGGAGGAAGGTTATAGATGCAGAGAGTCACGGGCCATGTGCTATGTCGTTGCTCATGCTCTTGAAAGGATTCATTCCATCTGTACTCGGTCAAACCTTATATTCCTTGGTTACTGCATGAACTCGCAAAACTCCTATCGATGTTTCTCCATCTGCGGAATCAGCAAGGTGTCTTAGCATTCCATCCTTCTTGCGCTCCTCCGAGTGCCAACGCAGTGTTTTGCCTCCTTTGGATTTGCAAAAACCTTTTCAAGCGGGAATTATAGGAAAATACCATGCCACCTTAGCAGAGGTCCTTTCTTCGCCTCTGTTCCCTCGCCATCGTCGATTGATTATTACGTTTGTATCGGGATGTGTTGCACACGGACATACATGCATGTTTGCATACTCTTTACGGTAGAGGATACTGATCATTCGGGCATGCATGTATTCTTTCTACTTCCATTCCCAACGGACAAAGAACATTCTTGGCTTTATCGTGGTTTTAGGCAACTCATTTCCCTCCGGAAGCATGTCGCTAAAAGACCTAGCGGCGCCGTGAAACTCTTGTCGGACCAACCATTGCTTGCCTTCAATTTCAACAGTTCAAGCACGGCCGACAACCTCGTGTACTTGCAGCCCGTGTACAAAGGTTTCTCTGAGTCCTCCATCAAGCCACGAATTTAACATACTCTCTCTCATCATAGTTCTCTTCTACATCACGAAGCATCGATCCAGTTATCATCGTGCAACCTATCGAATCGAGCCACAATCGACATCACCGACGGCATGTCATTTACTTCACCGGCGATGTCATGCGGGGCATATCATTCACTTCACGGCGATGTCATCCGGCATATGATCATTCACTTCGCCATGACTGGTCCAACACGTATAATCCTTTTTGAAACCCTCCGAATCAAGTGCGCTTCAATTTGCCTCGGTTCTTAAACATCTTCAAATTCTCGCGATCGATGCATGGACAGCACATATATTCCACCCCTTATTCAACATATCCTCCTCGGTGGCTCTTATAAAAGTAGAAACGCCATTAATGTACTCTTCACTCACACGGCTCGCAGCATACATCCAGCTTCGGTCCTACGTTACGTACATATATAACAACTTAGTATTAAAATCTAGAATAACTAATTATAACTACATATATACCGGCCACATTTATTATATTGAGACTTAATTTCCTAGCTCAATTCATATTACAAACACAATAGCTATTATATAACCAACAATTTTGCAAATTAACCATCTTCAATAACCACTCATGGATTACTTACACCTAAATTGTAATGCAATTAAAAAAATAAATTTCATTACTAACCATATCTACAGCAACTAGGAAAGTCTGAATCTTAATTCAAAGCTCAATCTCTGCCTCTTCCCATCAAATTAACTGGCCTGAAATCGCCTAGCTTCCTCCCGAGTGAAAAAGCGCGCGATGGCTAGATCGGATCGAAATGAAGACAGATGCTGCGATGCATAAATGCCTTAGTCATTATCACGAGCGGTTTTAACTAAAACCGTCGTGATAACAACTATGATAGTCGATTTTTATTAAAACCATGTGATAAATATTATCACGGATGGTTTTATAAAAACCGTCATCATAAGCTTCATACGAGCAACCATGCGTGTTTTGATGCGAGAATGCTTCGTGTTTCGATCATCTAATTAACGTCTCTCGATCGTTATACGAAGCGTCTATATCATTAATGTTTGGGTATATGAACCATTTGTGCTAAAGGTTAAATATGCGCTCCTAATCTAGGTCTCTTCTACGTACGTACAATACAATATACAATACAACATGGCTTCTACTACTATTCATGTGATCATCTCCTTCTTCTCATCTGTTCGTCACGAATTGTTCGGCCGGAACCTTACACAGGCGGCCAGCAATTTGCATCCGGAGCAACTTCTCCGCACATACTGCTCTCCTTCACGACTTTCTTGCATCCGTCGACGGCTGATCCTCCACCGTCGACGGAGGGCGTCTGCTGCCGCTCAAGAAAGGGAAACAGCCCTCACCTGGTTCTTCTCACAATGTGCGCAATGCGGAAGAAGCTCTACGCGCATGCGAGACCGATGGATAGCCTTGCCGATCAAGCGAAACGGCGGTCGAGAATCTTTTCATGCTATCCTCTACGACATTATGGATCTGCGATCATTTGCCCAGTGCGGGAGGAAGTCTTGAGGACAAGGGCAATCTTAACGGCATTCGAGAATTTAGCGGTGATCCTCCAAGTCCCCAAGTTGAAGAAGAAGCTACGAAGCCCAAAAGAATACAATGGGAAACTCTTTACAATGCGACTTTTGTAATAAATTTGCCTCTAATTGAAATTAATAAATTTGCCTTTAATTTGTGATCTCTTGTCTCGAGTAGTTCTATAGTTAAGTTATTAGAAGCAATGTGTACTTATATATTAACCTCGATCTAGAATATGACAGACAAAGGGACATCACAGCGGTTCTTGTGAAAAACCGTCATGAACATTCCCGACGGTTCTTAACAACAACCGTGTGATAGTCGACACAACACGAGCGGTTTTTAATAAAAATGGTGCATGATATTCTAGTATCACGAGGCGGTTCAGAGGTAAGAACCGCTCGTGATACTCCTTTCCCGCCACAAATACCACAGACGGCCTTCAAATTAAAACCGTCTGTAAAAGTTTACATTACAGATGGTTTCACAAAACCGTCTGTGATTTGCCGTCTACTATTAGCCTTTCTGTAGTAGTGTGTACAACGTTATTTAGGCGAGATGAAATGAGGTAGCTCTAGTGAGTAGGGTTCCTGAATTCGCTCTCTCTCTCTCTCTCAAGATTGTTACTTATGTATATATAGGTACTCACATACTCACAATCAAGATGGCCTTGATATGGTCTCTGGTGATACCGAACTCTTCCTGAACAGATAGCAATACATTGATGAAGTCACTCTCTTCTTGCTCAACACTCCCGTCATGATCTCTGGCTTGATGTATCGATTTTTTCTCATGGTCATCTATTATCCTTTCAAGTAAATCATCCCATCTTTTATTCATCTCCTTGGCCTTTGTAACATCCTAAATTTCGAATATTTGAGATCGCGAAGAAATTAAAACTTTTCTTGCATTTTGTCGGCGTTCAAATTTCTTCTGAATATTTATTTGAAACCTTTTGAGTTTTGTCACGTGCCAATAAATATAATGGGAAATAATATCCTAATTAAAAATAATAATGGAGCTAATAAAGGATGTGGGAACCATATAAACAATAAGTTATGGATTCTAAAACAAATTTTAATTTCACTCAAATCCAAACAAAAATTTAAAATTTAAACTCAAGCCAAGGATCAAGCAACTGCATCTAGATAATTGAACTAAAAATTTAAGTTCGGAAAAATTAAGAATTATTTCTCAAAGTTTCCAAGCAACCCTAGCAATTAAAATGCTGAATCCAAAGGTTGAGCTAAAATTGCAAATCCAATTTCTAAAATTCTTAAAATCCCCAAAAATCTTCCTTGGGATCAGCCCATTTCTTTTTATTTCCGGCCCACTTCTTTCCACCTCGGGCTGCTTCCTTTCTCTTTTTCCCTGGCCCATTTTCCTTCCTCTCCCCAGCTCGACCGGCCGCTCTCCTTCCCTGGTCGCTGGCCCAGCCGAACGCCCCCTTTTCTTTATCTCCCACCTCGCGCTATTCTCTTCTTCGGCTGACTCTTCTCCCAGCGATGCTCTCGTCACCCGACTGCGCAGCCCCAGCTCTCCGTCACCCACGTCTCCGCCATACCACTGCACACCCACCCCGGTTGCCATTGCCGCACGGCGCCCACGTCACGCGCACGCCCAACTGACCCGCGCCCACGCCGCTGCGTCCCATCATCCATGCCCTGCCGGCCAACCCCGCACGTCACCAGCCCAGCCCCGCCGCCTATAAAAGCCGGCGAAGCTCCCGTTGGTGTCGCCGTTCCCTATTTGTCTTCCCCCCAAAAAGAATCAACCTCTCGGCGCCTCTAACTCGCCGGCGGACTTCATCCCCTCCAACGCCGGCCGGTGGAGTAGCGGCTGATTGAAGCCATCTCCGGCCAATTCCTTCGCGCCACAGCTTCACCGGGGCATCACGAACCCAACCCCGCCGTCGGCCGAAGTAATCGCCGCCGGTAAACTGCCGGCACCGTGCGCCACCACCGCGTGACCCTGCCGCACGCCACCGGTCCACCTCGGCCTCCCTCTGACCACGCCAATGCCCCATTCCACCTCGCCACCGCCCGCCTCGCCGCAGCTCCGGCCAATTCGCCGCTACCCTAGCTTCAACATTCCCTGTGCAACCCGTTTTGGTAGTCCCCAACCCCCTCCGTCCGCCACTCGCCGCCGGCAAGACCGCTTCCCACCGCCGCCGCTTTGCTTTGTTCTGAGTTCAGCCACCACCCAGCATAACATAATTGCTGCATGTTTCCCTGTCAACCCAGGCGTCCTGTCCACTTGGCTAGCTGAGCGTGCGTAACACACATCTCCCCAGGTCCCCGGTTCAATTCCCGTCGGCCGCACCCTTTTCATCCCTTTTTGTTTTGTTTTATTTAATCCATTTTAATTGGTAAATATTAAGGAAAATTAGAGAATAATTTAGAGAAGCTAATAAATTTTATTAGGATATAAATAAGATTATCTAAGATTTAACTTTGGATTAGTTATCATATATGAATAATTAATGCGATTTGCATAAATAAATTAAAAGACTAATTATTAATTGGGGCATTAATAAAAGATGGTTATGCTTAATGTCCAAGGTTAATAAGGACCTCAGATAGAAATACATTCAAATTTAAGGGAAATAAATTGGATGTTATATTAAGACTAAAACATGATAGAAGCTAAGTAAAGGAATAAAATATAAGTGTCAGTTGATTTCTAGAATATTTTCAATTAAAAGATCATAACTAGGTATTAAAATATAATGGCTTGGAACATATGACATTGGATTAATCTCGCCAACAAATAAACCGAAGGACAAATGCAATATTATGGCCAATAGATGAGGAAAAGTAGTAAATAAGGTTATACTAAAAACCAAAGTGTTAAACATCAAATAGATAATTAAATAGCCCCGTGCTTCCATGAATTATTGCACTCGATGAATAATTGGTAAATAGAATCCCATAAAATACCACAGTCTAGACTGCTAGGAATACAGGCTCTAAGGATTAATTTAATAAACTAAACGCATATGTCTGCCCATAAGTCTAACCTTGTTCGTGGAACTTCTTAAATAAATATAAAAATGATAAAAGAAGTTATTAAATAAAAGGTCGATCTATGGTATTCTAAAATCGGCTATGTCTAGCCATCCTCGAGTCCTAAGCAGGATATTCCCGTGAATATTCCTTCATTATAAACCTTCCTTGGATCTTCCTTAGCCATTTATTACTTCGCTCCAACCCCTTCTGACTCCATCAATACTCCGTGCTCAATCAACCCAACCGCAAATCACCCGTTTAATCACAATAAAAATTAATCAAGTTCAATTGGATTTATTTGGATCTTTTGAGTTATTTGCCTTTATTTGGATTCAGTTGTTTAGCACGTAATTAGAAATTGGAGTCCTGAAGATTCGATGGATCGATTGAGATCAAGATCGAGGTGAAGAAAAAGACCAAAGATGAGAAAGCTAGAGTGTGCTCAAGACCGTGGTAAACTGCGCAAGGCGAGTCAATACTTTGATCATATTGAGCCTACATTTTCTGCAAATTACTTTGGTTTAAATTATCAAATTGCATGCTGTTATTTTATATGCAAATATACATTTAATTTAAGATTCTAGTTATATGCCCATTGTTTAACTTGGTTAATATTACACCTCCTTTGGAATATTTGATTATGTGAACCTTGTCACCCTAGTAAAACTATAATGGTAGCTTTTCGAAAAATAAGTCCGTAATTATACACCATGCTTAATACTGCTTAGATCTCGGGGGCGCTGAAATGCCCCAAGCATCATTATCATTTTTAATCATGAGGAACTGGTTTGGGAAGTCATGGTGGTAATGACTGGTATATTTGGATATGATTATTTTATGCTCTCAAAAACCCCAACTTGCTTAAATATCTGGGCGAATGGTATGGGGGCTGGTGTGTGGTGCAATGGAAGCACAAAATGGATAGTGGTAGAACCGCCCAGATACCACACTACAAGAGATGTGTCATTTTGTGACATATATGGCATGACAAATGGTCTAAATGTCACTAAATCATCTAGTTTATGACGTTTTTGTAGAGGTAATTTGGCTTAGTGACAAAAATAATATGAATGTCACAACAAATGTCATGATGCAAGTTGAAATCAATGTAGTGACAATATTTGTTGTGTCATTAGGGCTACTTTGCGAACGTCATAAATTAATGACAAAACTGGTGTGTCAGAAATTATTATATATCCATGTAGTGGCAATATTTGTTGTGTCATAGGAGCTACTTTGCGAATGTCATAAATTAATGACAAAACTGGTGCGTCACAAATTATTATATTGAATTATTTAAACCATCATTTTCCTTGTTGGCATACGGCCCACCTGTCAAGATAGGTCCCACCGCCACATGGCCCAACCAACTGTTTTTTTAATGAGCTTGCTCAGGGCACAACCAACTGGTTTTTTAATGGGCTTGGTCAGCTCAGGATAAGCGGACGGAATTATTTAAAAAAAAGAAAAATAAAAGTTGGTGGAAGTGGCGCTCGAACTCATGACCCTGCAGTTTCAGAGAAACAGCCAAACCACCGAGTTACAAGCATGTTTGTGACCCATATGACCACTAAAGGACTTTATCGTAGATCTCTAGTTTCTTCCAAGTAAATGACCTATCTCCAAAACGCATTGTTCGTGCTTGGGAACAAGTAGGGATGGCAATTATGCCCGTTTACCCGTGTACAGTGGGTAAATACCTAATAAGTCGGGTATGAGATGTATTTTTACCCACGGTATGAAAATGGGGAAAATCTCGCCCATCGGGTAGCGGTGCGGTATGGGTTAGCTCTACCCGTACTGTCTCACCCGTTTATCAGTGAAATAAAGCGGCAGTGGGCCTAAAATAATACACCCTAAATCTCGCCGCCCGCCCGCCCGATAACTCTTCGTCCGCCCCCACTTTCCGTCGCCCCTCGCACTCTCATGTCTCGCCGCGCCTCGTCCTCCTCCTCCGCTTCACCGCGCCGGCCTCCTCCTTCGCCGCCTCCCGACCCACCCGGCCGCGCCTCCTCCTCCGCTCGCACCCGGCCGGCCTCCTCCTCCGCCCCACCGGCCTCCTCACGCCCGCACCGGCCGCGGTCTCCTCCTCCGCCCCCCCGGCCGCGGCCTCCTCCTCGCCCAGATCCGCCTCCTCCGCCCGCACCGGCCGTCGGCCTCCTCCTGCCCCCAGATCCGCCTCTCCTCCACCCCCCACATTCACATCTCCACGAGCCTCGCCGCCTCGCGCGCATCGATAGCCTCGTCCTTGCGACCATGCGCGGCCGAGCCCGCCGCCACCCGCCACCGTCCGCCTCCTAGACGAAACTAAGAAGATCACCTTCAACCTCACCGTCAAGCAGCTTGTCAGCATCGAACCGGCACCCTGGACCGAGAGCCTCCGCCGCGAGTACGTCAAGCTCATCGACGACTTCTTCTCCATCCCCTTCCCTTTCGCCTCCCTCCTTCCCTTCACCACCTACGGCCGGCCCTCAAGGTGCTCGTTCTTTTGCATTTGTTTGGTAATTACCAATTCTTGTGCACGTGTGGTAGCAAGTACTATCAAATAGGTCGGACATTGGGAGGATATGTCATGATTTCATAATGTGTTGTTATAATTTGGGGTCGATTAGGTCAACCTTGTGTAAATCAACTCTTGTCCAAAAGAAAATTTGCTCTGACGGCTTGTTGTTTTAGGTTGAGTTTGAGTACCAGCCTTATTAATTCACATAACAGTTAGTTCGCTACATTATTGTTGTGTGTAAATTTGCTTGCTCACTATGAGGTTTGGGGACAGCGGTGTAAGTATCACGATGATGTTTCTTGGTTCATCGAGCTGGTTTGAGTGTAAGAGCCACAATGCAATTCGAGTTCATAGGATATCTGTGCTTGACAGATTGCAGTTAGGCAATGCCTAATTTTCATTGCTCACCTTGTGATAACCGATAAGTACATCTCCCAAAGACTTTTGCATGTTGAAACCGAGAACTCCATACATAAGACATCGGTTTCCATACATAAGGACCATAGACCTCATTACATTCCATAAGACATCGGGTTCCACACAATAGGACCATAGAAGGTTCAAGACCCATAAATAAGTAGCACTGAAGGTCCAGGACCCATAGACATGATAAGTACCATTCCATAGACATCGGGTTCCATACATATTAGCATATAAGATTCACGACACATTTTGTTCTTTGATCATCAAAAGAACTATGTAAATATTAGCATATCTGAACTGTCCTAAAGGACTCTCATTTTGTTGACAATTAGAATTGAGTAAACACATTTTATGTTGAGAATCCGAAGCAAGCGGCATTGGGAAGTTACAATTCCAACCAAGGCAAAAGCAAGAACAAGTTCACAAACCGAGCTTTTGAGGTCCTACTTTACATTTCATGCATCCTTTTGTCAAGTGAACATCCCTATGGTTGATCCTCTACTTTCTAATCATTCCAACCAAGGCAAAAGCAAGAACAAGTCCATTAATGCTTCCCCTCACATTTTGGCAGGCAAAAGCAAGAACAAGTTCCTGCAAACCGAGCTTTTGAGGTCCTACTTTCTGTTTCATGCATCCTTTTGTCAAGTGAACATCCCTATGGTTGATCCTCTACTTTCTAATCATTTCTATTATACTTCAGGTTGATCTGGGGATATCTGAAGGAGAGTGGGCGATACCCTTACCGATATCGGTGTTGGATTCTTCTTGTGAAGCATCAAAGTGCGCTAATTCGGATTTTCTAGGGACTTCGTTGTTAAAAATGCTTTGTTTCTTGAGAATCCCTGCAGCTATGACTCGTTTGATGTCTGCTGTTGCCCTTCATGCTTCTTGTTATCAAGCAGCAGAGAGCGTGACCGTACATCCCATTCGACCATCCAAAAGTGCGGAAGAAACATGTGATGAGTTCAGTTTTAACTTGGCAACAAATAGGAAGCGGGAAGGTTCAAACACTTCAGCTAGCAGCTCTCCGACAAAGGACAATGAAGTTCATTCTTTAAATTCGAGAGGGTTCCAAGGTTTCCTTCAGGTTTGTTGTGATTTTGGGGTTCTCAACAAGTTTTATATGTTGGCACTGTTGATTTATAATTTATATTTCATATTGTAGGACTTGGTGGAGCAGAGGTTGCCGATAATCTTTGTATTGGTGATGCCAAAGATATAGAGGCACTTTGTGCCAAATTGCCACCCCAAAATGATGACTCGGGTTGAAGGATCAGTCTCTAGTCGACATATATTGGGTATTAGACACATGTCCTGGCAAGACTTGTTTTCTTTTTTTTGGTGTAATCCTACTGAATTAGCTACAACTAAAGTTATTGTTTATCTTCTCTTTTGTGACTGATTCACTTGGACCACTGGACTTGGAGATACCGTCCGTGAGATACTGTCGATGACTTGCTCTTAGGAGAAAGTCAAAATAGTTGGAATCGCATGATGGCAAATAGCTGGATGCATTTCGACACTTATCATTCTTCGCGGCGGATAAGAATGACTCGATTCCATCCATCATGTAGAGTTGTGGATGCGGGTTCGCCCATCACTACCTGATAATACTTGCTACATTGGCTAGGAAGAGACTGCCAATGATATGCATCTCACTGAAGAGGAGGCTTTATATTGTCCAAGAGAGCTATTTGTTGCTAATCCAACAGATGCAGACTTGCTGTGTCTTGCAGTCAAGAGGGACGCATGTCGTTGTAAGATAACATAAAACGTGTACTAACCTGTATCTCATGTAAATTGTGTTGTTCTTGTACAAAAAGCACACGCAGGCGTAGGCCCAATTACTGTTTCAGCCCAAATAATTTATGACGTTTTTAAATCTGCCATGTCAGCGTGACATCAACATTTTATGACGTTTCTAAATCTGCCACGTCATCTGCCACGTAAGCATTTTTTATGACGTTTTAAAATCTGCCACGTCAGCATTTTTTATGACATTTTTATATCTGCCACGTCAGCATTTTTATGATGTTTTTAAATCTGTCATGTCAGCGCCACGTCAACATTTTATGACGTTTTTTATCCTACGTGGCAGCTGCCTATGTGGCAAGGCCTAGGATTTTGTGACATAAAACAAATGTCATAAGTTATTGTGACATTAAAATGAATGTCATAATTTTTGTGACACGGGACAAACAAGCGTCATTAAACAAATTTGTGACGCTCATTTTTTGACATAACGATTTTCGTCACACCGATGTCATAAAAGGTGAATTATGACATAATTTTAGATATTATGACATAAATGATATGTCAAAAAATGACACTTCTCTTGTAGTGCGACTAAGGATTGAATCTTGTCATGACCTCATATGTAAAATAGTACAACCACAAGTCTGCAAATTGCAACTTGACTAAGTAAATTTATCGAAACCCCCAGACTCATCCCACCGGTAGTAGATAGGAGTGAATATGCAAGGGCAAGGGGAGGCCTAAAGGGACACTGAGAGGAGGGTGAAGTTTTCCAGTCGTGCTAGCGTTGCGGAGAGTGGAGCCCGAATGCGCTAGTATCCGTGGCGAACATCCCGTGCAACGTATAGGACCCACCACAAGTGGGAGCGGCCCATAGGATGAGATGACAAAAGGGGCTAGATACTTTGAAAAGTCACTGCGATGGTCTACTCAACCACGTGACTAAGGAATCATGTGGGACAACGAGCGGATTGTCTCTTGTGGTGAAAGTGTACAAACTCTGCAGAGTCAAAACTATTTGAATAGCCGTGCCCACGGTCATGGGCGGACATGGGAACTTAACCAGATATAGTTCTATTTCAAAAACTTTGTGGGTGGGAATGGAAAAGTGGAGGGCAGTGGAAAGCCATGTTTTGAGTTGCCCTGGGTGTCGTCCCAGTGATAATGTAAGCAACTATAATGCTGAAGGTCTAGCATATGGTGCAGAGATCATGTAACGGTGGATGGAATCTGGGTCGCTAATATTATTGCATTCTTTTACGCATTATGTTTTCAGTTCAAACTGCTAGGTCTTAGGAAATTTTTATGTATCCTATTTCAAAATAATAACACTTCTGTTCTTACAAAACAAAAGGGGAGAATAAATAGAGTTGTAAACAAAGAAGATGGATGTTTGTCGTAAATACACAAAAATGTTGGTGGATATCGTGTCGATTATCAAAAGGAAATGATAGTGTGAATTCTGGGAAAACAAATTGGTGGATTCAAATTAAATGTAATGGATGATCATTGGATTGTAGAGTGAATAGATTGGCTAGATGAATAAATTAAATGATTTTGGAAAATTAGGGAGTGCGAAAGTAATTGTTGGATTATGACACTGATCAATAAATTATTGGGAGATGTTGGCAATATTGGGATCAACAGAATTTGATCGGTTACTAGATGAGTCAATTGGATTTTGGGAATTACGGTAACAACTATTGGAGTATAAAATTGATCAATAATATTCCTGGTGGATGTATACTAGTGAACTAGTTAGAGATAGATAATGGAAAATAAGGTTGATTATTGGAAGAACAAATTATGGTGTTGGATCAAAAACAGAGGGGATTGAATTATTAGAAAGTCCTAATAAAAATGATACCGGTGGATTTAAAAATAATTATGTTGGATAATTGTTAGAGTTCAGAAGTGAAGAGTTGATGAATAGCCACCACAAGATTGGATTGTTAGGAATTTAGAATACAAAAGATATTGGTGGATCTAAAATAAAGGATACTGAATTTTCATTAGACTGAGGAACTGATCAAATTGGCAAATAATGGATCTGAGATTGGATCTATGAATTGGGGTAGAAATTTGTATTCATATGAGAGTTGGTAACCTAGATTTGATTAATACAATTTTTTCACAATGCAAGGGGGATTGTTTGATCGGTGGATTAAATAAATCGTGACACTCACTATTTGGAGTTTTAGACAGCACTCAATATAGAAAATATATGTTTGGTGGATTAAGTAAATGATGACACTCGCTGTTTGGAGTCATAGACAGCAATCAGTAAAGAAAGTGTATGTTCGGTGGATTAAGTAAATGATGACAATCGTTGTGTGAAGTTTTAGGTAGCAACAATAACACTATGATTAAATAATAATAATGCTACTAAAAGCAATTTATGGCAAATAAAATAACCCGAGCCTCACCTTTGATAGGCCATGCATACTATTTATTTGTATCATGTGTATTGGCTCGCGAAGCACGGCGGTTTGTGCTCACACTCGCTCTCATAACAAATCCAGAATCAGGAGCCAGATCACTATAGCAACACTCTTGGTCATGATGGCGAAGAAGATGAAGATATCAGGGGCTAGGTCGCGTTTCCCTAGTCGACTGCCTATGGGCATGTCCTGAGGGTTCCACCTGTGTGCTTCGTTTCCGCTGCTGCATCTTATTGATTTCGGCCTAATCGGCCCATGTGTAAGTCTTCTATTATATTTATGCTTTCACATGATATGTATTTTGATGTTCATTTCTGTATCTATGAGCACTATCTACTAATCCAGGAAACAGTGCGGTGGAATCACAGAGGATTCCGGATTGTAAAATCTGGGTCCGATAGCCTTGTTGCACTTAAACCGAGTGTTGGCCCAGGGACAAAACACCATGTATACACATAGTGGTCAAAACTCACACAAACACCTTGAATTTACTCAAGACACACAAGAGTTTGCCCTATGCCAATTCACTTTAGCTTTTATATTTTCTCTTCTATTTATAGACTCAGATTACAATTTACACAAGCAAACAAACTGCCTGAAACTTTTGGCCATGATCCTACTGATTCCGCACTAACAACATGCCTAAGATCCTTGATGACTCCACAATCTGCGCAATACCCGAACGACTCGGTCCTCTAACCAACTAACGGTTAGTGGATATGCCTGGTACATCAGTCATACTGCTACCTGGCCATGTCTACGACCACACACAGGCCTAACCATCTTTAAGTCCTTCTTCGACCATACCTTGTCAATCACAGTGCCTCGACCATGCCTAACGACCATGGCTTGTTGAACACAATGTCTTTGACCATGGCGCCTTCAACCGTTTCACCGACCATGGCCTGTCGATCAACATCTCCGATCATACCGCTCACATAGACGGTACTACCGGTCTTTGAGCATGACCAGGGTATTGACATCATTGAGGTATGCATTCGATATCTTTCTTATAATCTTGTTGTATTCCTCACATCCAAATATATGATTAAATGATAAATCTATATGTGAGACTAATATGTTTTTTTAAGTATATTAGTGTTTAGTCTCATTTGGATGAAAAAATGAAATCAAAGAGGTATGCATTTAAAATCACATTCTTATATATTAGTGCATTCTTTAGATTCAAAATATAGATTGAACTTCACAAATAGTCCAAAATGAATATATTCATATGTCTTCTTCACACATATTTGTATGCACATATTTAGTGGGAGTTCACTCTATATTTTAAGGTTTCAAGTATTGATCCATGTTTTCTTTAATCCACAAAATAGAAGATTGTAAAATCTAATCTCTCTATTATGTGTTAATGGTGAAGTTTGGTAATTAATGGCAATTGGTTTGTGGACTAGCATTTTCCATGAGTTGGATGAATGGATTAGGTTCCACAAATGAGTAAGACTTGGGATGACTTCATATGTTGAAGATCATCAAGTCAAGTGGTGGATGCATCATGAGTTGATGTATGTCCAAGAGGAGATGATCATGTGTTGATCATCAAGTCAAGTGAAGACCCATCATGTGTTGATGGAGTTGAAGTAACAGATGCATCATGAGTTGATGCATGTCAAGACACTAACTCAAGGCAAATGTATGATTAGCTAGGGCTAAGAATGTGTTCATAGTCTTTTATCGGTCTTGGTGTCTGGTTAGAAGACATGATTGCTAGTATAGGTTACCGTACTATTAAGAGGGGTCATGTCTAGTAACTTGAGCCTCATCATGTGTTGATAGCTCCATCTCACTTGCTCTAGCTCCCAATGGCATGAGATTTGTATTTGCGAATGTGTTTTACAAATAGTTGTGGCTCATGTGTTGAACGCTTATAACATGAGACTATACATTGCAAATGTGTTTTTGCAAGTGTTTGAAGTCCATGTTTTCATTCTTTGTAGCATGAGGCTTACATTTGTAAATGTGTTTTACAAATGGTTGAAGCTCATATATATATATATACATATATATATATATATACATATATATATATACATATATATATAATCATTAGGCCATTCTCAATGGAGAGTTTCATGGCGTTGTTTCCAAAACTGCCACATCATGTAAAATGAAATGAAACATGGATGAAACATCCATCCTCAATGCATAGTTTCATTCTATTGTTTCATAGACATTTAATTTCATGACTCATATAAAGTTGGTAATCGTGCTAAGAGAATTTCATCTAGATGAAACTCACTTCTTCTCTCTCTTCTTAAAAATGTTGCCATATCATCAAAAATGCCTATGTGGCAGCCTATTAAATGCAGATGAAACTCCCACTGAGACTGGCCTGTTGGAAATATGCCCTAGAGGCAATCATAGAGATGATGATATTTCGTTGTATCCATGATTTAATAAATGTTCCTTGAATATTGCCTTTGTGTTGATTAACAAGTATGTGACTTGTTTGTGAAACTCTTTACTTATATGGTTATTCTAAAGTTGTCCCTGGTCGGAGTTCATGTGAGGACACACGTGAATAATGGATTAGCACATGTATCGGTTGATGACCATGTTTCACAGGTCATAGACATGGAGATGTCAAACCAATAATGTGGACACATGTTTAGAACATGGGGTTGGACCGACCCAACATGAGACATAACAATTTTACTTATGGTTCTCTCTCTACACAATGTGTACGCCTTGTCCTTAGACCGAGATTGTCGCATGTACTTGAGATGTGAATCGACCTACTTAGGGGCTATCAAACGCTACTCGAATCGGGTAGTTATAAAGATAGCTTTCAGGTTTGTCATGAAGCATGCTGCGAGGCATGGTCACGAGATGGGATTTGCCCCTCTCTACCGAGAGATATCTGGCCCTCGAGTGATCGGATCCAAATGCATGGCCATGCTAAGTTAACCTAGTAAGGGATTCCGAATCACGAGATCGAGAAAGAGTGGTCAGCTTGGAGCTCGACCAAATATCGTGAGGCAAAGGGATTGGCATGTACATAAAGTTGTGATGGTTCGTCCGATATGATCTTTGTGTATGTTTAGGAGTTGGCACGTCTTGCTAGAGGCCACTGCCAACTATTGACCAAGTATGTGTACTCGCGTCATGTCTAAACATACGTGAACCTATAGGGTCACACACTTAAGGGCTGAAGCCTAATTCGGATTGGATCCGGGTTAGACTGGGTATTGAGGACGTCTATAAAAGGAGGGCAAGGGCGCACAAGAGAGGAGAGTTTTTTTGTGACATCCTCAAACCCTGGCCGCCACCCCTCCCACGCCCTGGGCGCTCGCGCGGATCTAGTAATCCGGCGTGCGTCGCTTCCTCCCGTACGTGTGGATACCTTTTGGCGGCGCTGCATCCAGTAGCGTTTGGACGAACCGCAATAGAGGAGTTGTACGTGGGGCGCCGTGACGTGGGCGAGGAAGTAGTACGACTACTCGCCCGACGTCTGCATCGACGTGTACGACTACTCGCCCGACGTGCTGCATCAATTCCGCACCTGCGCGTCTAGTGGTAATTCCGTGATCTATAACTGCAGTGATCTTGGTTTACGGGTAGAATTTTTTATTAATTTGCGCTAGCGTAGCCTACCCGTAGTCCTTCATGGCCTTATGTCATAACTCTAAAAGTGTGCAAATATGTTTTACTATTTGTTGGGAATCATGGATTGTAATACCCTGATCGTCGATTCGGCGTAAGTTTTTTTAAAATAATCGCGGAGTCGCTAGTTTTTCGGTAAATCGTGGGAAGGGAAAATAAAAATTGTAGAACAGTGTAAAATGAATAAAATAAATTAAAAATTAAATCAAAAACCCAGAGTGGGCTTCTGGGAGTGGGCGACGCTCGGCCAAGGCCCAAGGGGGTGGCCGCACCCCCCTTGGCCGCACCACCCCTTCCCCTTAACCCTAGCGCCCCCCTCTTTTCCCCTCCCCCTTTGGCTGCCACCCTCCCCCCTTTCCCACCCTCCTGGCCACCCCTCCCCTCCCTGGTTGGCGCCCCCATCTTTCCCCACAGCTGCTACCATTGGTGCCAAGGAGAAAAGGAAAGCGAAGAGAAGAATGGGAAGAGAAGGAAGAAGAAGAGAAGGAGGAGAGGAAGAGGAGGAAAGAAAAGGGGTGATCCCAAGGGATCATCTAGGTAATTTTTCTCCATCCCAAACCCTCTATTTTATGGTGTAATTAGGGTTCTTGGCACGGAATTTGAAGGGAATTAATAGATTGATTGCCCGATTAGAGATTACCTGCTGTCTGCCTGTAGATTGATTTGCACAGCGTGTCTGTTTGCGCAGTTTCGACCAACGAAACAATTTTTCCTGCAGATCTTCCCAAAAGGAAAATTGTATAGGACATAGAAACCCATATTCTGGATTTTTTTCAGAATTTTTAGCGGCGGGATCTGGGCGTAGCAGAGTCAGGAATACCGCTGTCTGTCAGGGGAGTAGATTGGGACAGACTGCTGTTCAAGTGTGATTTAGAGGTAGTAAATGATTTTTATGATCATGGCCGCAATTGAGAAAGTTGTAGGGAATTCAGACTTATAGCTTCTGTATAAAAATTATATTTTTTGGTCCCCTGTACTGTTGTTGGGACGCATTTGAATCTTGCTGTCCAGTCTGACAGAACAGAGAATTTCCTCTGTTTAGTGCATTAAATTACACCTAGCTATGATCAAAATAAAAATGTGTGATCTACATGAAAAATGTAGGCATTCAAGTGATGAAACCAGAGATATATCGTTTGCTGTAATTAGATTAATTTTTTTTAAAGATACAAAAATATTAAGCAGCGCTGCTGCAGTGGGTAGATTGTTGAATCGTTGAGTGGAGAGAAGTTTGTGCGGGTTCGGGGTTCTAGCGACGTCTTTAATCTTTAAGTCGCGCTTTGTTTTCTATAGCATGGTGCTGAGAGATACCTTGTGGACAGGTGGTTTTGCTCCTGAGCACACGTGACTGCTTTGCTTCAACGGTTGAGGCAAGTAAACGTAGTGGATGTGCTACTGTTTAACTCGTTAATTATTCTACTTTCACAATAATTAATTCTATTAATTGGTGATGCTATGCCTTTGTTACATGTTTCCTTAACGTGGTCCAGATGGTAGTATTTTTATGAATTCAATTGCCTATGATCTTGATGGATTAATTGTGGATATGCGGGGTTGTTTTTGGTGAATCTATATTGTTGTGGGGTAGAAACCTTTACGAGTATATTGTGGTCTAAGTGGTAGTATTCTTAGTGAATACTTGTGGTTGTGATGGTAGCAATTATTGATCAATTTATATGTTTGGATAATTTGCTCATAATCATGTGGAAATTTGTTTAGTGTGCTATTGCGGAATTTGAAAACAAATATGTGGTGGATATGTGGTTGTGGATATGTTGTGAGCATGTTGATGCTCCTTTGAGGTTGGAATTCATGTGGTTTATGATTATCATATCATTCATATCATACCATGACATTTGCATATGTGGATGTCGCCGCACCTAGCCGCGACCGTACCGGTACAACATCGTATATTGCTGTAATACGATGCACCTCTTATCCCGCTGGGAAAGAGTGATGTGGAGCATAGCATGAAAACATTCATATGCATTGCATTGTGGAAAGATCATTTGCATACATATGCAATATATTGTGGTGAAGTTACTTTGTGGAATATTCAACTTCATAGTTGTAATGTGGAATTGGCTCATGTGAGCAATCTGTGGTATGAGGATTGTGGATGTGGTCGTGGAATGGGGTTCGTCCCTTGTGTATGGTAAGGGTTGTGATTGTGGCATGAGATTTGTTGTGGTTACAGACCAAACAGAGAGAGATGGTAGTGGAGAGTTGGGAGTAAGTGACCGTAATGGCCTGGGCCCTCCCCATAGCTCTGTATTCCATATATATATATATATATATATATATATATATATATATATATATATATATATATATATATATATATATATATATATATATATATATATATATATATATATATATATATATATATATATATATATATATATATATATATATATACACGGGAGTGCTTTTACAATTATACCCTTACATCTCGAGTATCCCCTTCGTGGGCACTTATGTCATTACACATGGCCTATTCTCGGCTTTACAACCTTCTACCAGCCCGCTGGTTTAGGTGGGGCCACCCCTACAACATGAGCCTCTCATGGTGAAGGGCTTCACAGGCCGGCCATGTTGCCGAGTCCTTTGGCCCCCTCCGTCCCTGCGGCCTGTGAACTTTCCCCCTGCCGTGGCGGCATCGGGGTTGCTCGGACCGAGTTGGAGGCGTTGCGCCGGCATAGGTAGGCGTAGCGGGCCCCTGAGTTGTCGCACATGCGTCAAGTGATAGCGGACGCGCTGCGACACTCCTTCTTCTGGCCATCCACGTGGCGAAGTGTGCTTGGCGCGGTGCAGGCCTTGAGGCGTCGCGGCCATTTTAATGTGGCGACGAACTTCCGGTGGTTAGACTTTCGCCAGTTGGACTCTTCCGCGGTTGGCTCCCACCGATGGGTTATATATACGGCTGGTGCGGCGTTGTTCTACATCGTGTCCTTGGATAGAAGTCGCTCCTAAATGGGCCCTTCCGCATCGACATTCCCTAGCGACGCGAGCGGCTTGGGGATGTTGATGTACGATGGAGGTCCATTTTTCTTGGGAGCTTGGTTAGCGTCATTATCGGTAGCCACCGCGCTTCTGCTCTCGCGCGCTTCACACGACGCCAGTTTGTTCTGTTCTCCTAAATGCACCTACCTTCGCCGGGTTCCCGATGAAGCCCGTCCGCATTACTTTGAAAAAATGTTAATGCATCAAGGTGGCCATTATGAGAACAAGCCAAACTTTGCACGACATGACCTTTGCTTTTGCCATGTGTGGGGGGTGCCAACGGGCAGGTTCGTGTGCGCGGGTTCGCTCCTCGAAGCCAAGGTCCAGGCTGAAGCCGCGGCTGCGGCCAGGTTGGTGTGGCGATCGAGAAGACGGCCTCCTACGCACGCGTCATGCTCCCGTATGAAGATGGTAAGGTTTGACTTGTTCTCGTAGACAGATATGCTTGAGTTCATCTGCATCCGCTGATTGTGCCAACTGGCGCTGTCATCAAGGAGCGCTGATGTACTGGAGCTTATCTGTCTATAAGAACCCGTCAAAACCTCCCGCACATCCGCCCTTGCATTCCCAAAATACGAGAAACCCGGGCGCCTGAATCCCTGCCGGTTTAGGTCATGAGGCTGTCGCGCGGGCCTTGACGCCGAAGTGGCCGCCCGCGCCTTCCCCACGGAGGCAGAGCTAACGTCGAGGCTGCCACCGAGGTTGCTTGGCCCGCGGCGGCTTGCCATTATACCCCGGCGCAGGGCCGAGGCGGGTGGCAGAGCTTGGCAGCTAAAACGGAGGCTCGCCCTTATTAGGCTGCCGGTCGGCGCGAGAGCCGCGCCAAGTTGAAGCGACGCCGCGTGCGCTCCGCTCCCTACCCTTCGATCGGGCGGTAGCGAGGCGGCGCTAGCCGGCAACGCACGCGCGCTCGCCGCCTACCCTTCAACGGGTGGCGCTGGCCGGCGCCGCGGCCGAAGTAGATGCGCGCGCCCCATCCCCTACACCCGAACGGGTGGCGCGAGCCGGCGCCTAGCCGGTAGACGCGCGCGCGCTCCGCCCCTACCCCGCGAACGGTGACAGCGAGCCGGGCGCTGGCTGAAATGACGCGCGCGCCCATCCCCTACCCTCGAACGGGTGGCGCGAGCCGCGCCGCCGGCAGACGCGTGCGCTCCGTCCCTACCCTTCAACAGTGGCGCGAGCCGGGCGCTGGCCGGCGTAGATGTGCGTGCGCTCCGCCCCTACCTTCAACGGGTGGCACCGAGCTGGCGCGCCACCGGTAGACGCGCGCGCTCCGCCCCTACCTGCGAACGGTGGCGCGAGCCGGCGCTGGCCGGTAGATGCGCGCGCGCTCGCCCCCTACCCTCCGAGCGGGTGGCGCGAGCCGGGCGCTGGCGGGTAGATGCGCGCGCTCGCCCCCTACCTCCAATGGTGGCAGCGGAGCTAGCACCTAGCTGGAAGACGCGCGCTTCCGTCCCCTACCTTCAACGGGTGGCGCGAGCCGGCGCCGGCGGTAGATGCGCGCGCCTCCGCCCCTACCTTCGAGCAGTGGCAACGAGCTGGCGCCAGCCAAAATGGCGCGCACACGCGCTCCGCCCCTACCTGCGAACGGGTGGTAGTGGAGCCGGCGCGCGTGGCGGTAGATGCGCGCGCCCGCCTCCTACCTTCGAACGGGTGGCAACAGCAGCCGGCGCCAGCCAAAGTAGATGCGCACGCTCCGTCCCCTACCTTCGAACGGGTGGCGCAGAGCCGGCGCTTGTCGAAATGAGCGCGCGCGCGCTCCATCCCCTACCCTTCGAAAGGGTGGCGCGAGCCGGGCGCTGGTCGGTAGAGACGCGCGCGCGCTCCATCCCCTACCCTTGAAGGGTGGCAGCGAGCTAGCGCTGGTCGGTAGACGCCGCGCCCATCCCTACCCTTCGAACGGGTGGCAGCGGAGCTGGCGTGTGGCCAAAGTAGACGCGCGCGCGCTCCATCCCCTACCCTTCGAACGGGTGGCAGCGGAGCTGGCGCCTAGCCGGCAGACGGCGCGCGCGCGCCGCCCCCGCCCTTCGAACGGTGGCGCGAGCCGGGCGCCTTGAAGCCGAGGCCGAGACTGGGGCCTACCGCGGCAGAGGCTCAGCGGTGGTTCTGAGCTACAACTTCGCTTCGCGATGTGGTAATGCGCTGTAAAGGTTCCTGGAATCGCGCCGGCCCCCGGTTTGCCAGAGCTAGGTTGTGGTACCGTGTGACTCGCCTTAGCGCGTGTAGGGCACATGGCGGCTTGTAACTGGTGGGCGGCGGGATGTGAACGCTTGCGTGATCGCAGCTGCTCGCCTTTTCCCTAGGGAAGGGGGACACGGGGTGGGCGGGGATGGCGCAGCGTTGAAGCTGCTGTGATCCGGTGGCCCATTAATGCGCTTTTAATGGCGGCTGAAGTCGTGTCGACGCCTGGCCTCACGTGCGCCAGATATCTCGTGGGGGTGGCACGTGGCGGAGGCCACCGAGCGTCGTGCTCGATGGTCCTCGCCGCGCGGTCATGCCCTTCGTCTTGGGTATGGGGATTGTGCGGGGCGGGCCTTTGTACGATCGCGTCGCGCCCGACGCGGACGATCGCGACGCCGGCATCGGGGGGAGGTGGCTTGAAATAGCCCTTGTCCCCGCGCGCAGATGTACGCCTTCTTGCTTGCCTCGCCTTCTATACTCCGTGGTATTTTCGCCACAGATTCCTCTTGCGGAAGCAATGGCATCCGGCGACAAGCGTGGCGGGCGGCTAGTACCTGCGGCATTCGCCGGCGATCTTCACCGCTAGAGGTGAAGTATTCACTCAAAGAACGCGACCCGGTGGCGGCGGACAAGTGGTGGCTGGCGGCGGAGAAGGGAGGCGCGTTGTCTGGCGAGTTGGGCCCGTCATTCGTGACCGAGAAGACAATCGAAGCACTTCTGCGCGCGGGGAAGCTATCCAAGCGCTAGGCGGTACGATTGCCCACCGCCGATGAGATGGAACCGCGCCCCAAGGGGTCGGAGGTGCTCGTATTCGTTGCCTTTTTCAACGCGGGGCTACGCATCCCGGCGGCAGTGATCGTGGGTGACGTGTTGCGGACCTTCGGGCCGAGCCGCACAATCGACCAACGCCGTGGCTCGGCCGGGCGTGTACAGTTGGGCCCTACGCTCGGGAGCGTGCTGGCCCAACGCTTCGTTGTTCGCCTACCTGCACGAGGCACGATGCCAGCCCAAGGAGCGGAAGGACGGGACGCTGTCGAGCTTCGGCAGTGTCACCTTTATTCTTCGGTCAACTTGTGGCGAGCTCTTCCCTGCAAACTCCACTCGCGGGAAGTGGGAATCTCACTAGATGAAGCGGTGGTTCTATCACCGTGTGGAGAGCGGGAGCGGCCTTGAGTGCACAGGCCGGCCGATCGCGTTCAAGACCTCGCCCGGCCGAACGCTCGATGACGAGGACAGGCGGAGGGCCCGGCGGCTCGTAGGCGTGGCCGCCCGCTTTAACATGCGCGACCCCACCGAAGAGTTCGTGATGTACGGCGTGGCGCCGCTCGCCCGTGACTGGCTCCTCGCCGCCGAGAAGCGTCGGGATGACAATGTTTTGCCGTGGGTTAGCTCGCTGCCGGCGCCCTCCGGTCTTCGTAAGCATTGACTATATCTCCCCTTTGCTTACGCGAAATGCGTTACATGTTAACCTTAACTCTTGCTTTACTTTAGGATTAGCTTAGAGGATGCAGAGCAGGCGTGTGCGTATTCCGGGGCCATATACTGGCAGGAGCATGAGCAGCGACGTCGCTACGCCGAGGCGGGCTGGTGGATAAACCGCGTGTGCGAGGCCACAGGCCTTGCCGTGCGAGGCGTCTGAGCCGCCGCGCAACATCAAGGCGACGCGCGACGACGAGGAAGGCGCCGCTCGCAAGAGGCCGAGGTGGAGCGCTGCGTGCTTGGTGTAGCAGCGCCGCGCGGCCGCTAGCGCCCCGACGGCACGGACGCCGAGTCGGATTCGCGAGGTACGCCGACCCAGCTTGATGGCGCGACGCCGAGGGCGACGGATCTTCGGCGGGTGCCCTGGACGGCGGGCTCGCCACGAGCAGCCGGAGAGGAGAAGCCTCATCACCCGCGGCGGTCGTTGAGACAGGATTCGAGAGGACCGGCGGTGCTGAGGTGGAGCCTTCGGCCGTGGCCGTTATAACGCCGGAGATGCCCTCTGTGGGGCGCACGGAGCTGGGTCTTCACCAGCAGCAGCGGCCGCAACCGAGTTGCCCCCTGCAGAGGTTGCCACGGAGGGGGCTTCACCTCCGGGTGCTGCAGCCACGGGGGCCTCTCCAGCAGTGGCTGCTGGGGCGGCGTCGTCACCCCTTGCTTTGGCTAAGCGGCCGTGTTTGTGGCCGGAGCTCCACCGGACGTCGAGGGGTTTTGTCGTTGCAACGGGCATCGGGAGCTTGTGGGACTCCGACGCATGTGCTAAGTTCCTGCGGTGCGCGCTCCCTCTGCCCCCCAGGCCGCGCCGTCCACCGCGCAGGAACGGTCGATGCCGGCCTCGAACACAGAGGCTTCTGTTCTCGACGGGACCACGCCTTCCGCGGGGACATGCGCTACCGTTACTCCGCCTGGCCCTAGGGGGCGGGCCCCCGAAGCCCTCCTTCTGCTACCGAAGGTAAGGTGGCCTGGCTTCCCTGGTGTTTTGTTCGTTGCATCTTGCGGTGCTCACCTGCGTCCCTGTCTGCAGCGTCGCTTATTCCGGATGAGCCCTTGGCGGAACACGAGGGGCCTGGTGCCGGCGGCGCGAACACCGTGCGCCTTAGTCCGGCGGACTTCGTTCCTCTGTCTGAGACGCTGAGGGCGTGGCATGGGATCGTGGATGATGCGGCCGCCAGCGTCAGCCAGCAGGCGCTTCATACCTACGGGGTGGAGCGTCTCGGGGACACCTTCGAGGTGTCGGGGGTGAGGGTAAGTGCTTACTTATGCAACAATGCTTGGCCATGCTGAGCTTGCTAAGTTGTTTTGCCCTGCAGACACTAGTGGTGGGGCAGGCCCTACAAACGGCCTATGTTCATGCGCAAAGGGCGCTCGAAGATAGACCTGCCACCCCGGAGGAGGCTGCGCGAAACCACGGGGGCCCGTTCTGCCCAGGATGCCCGCATCCGCCAGCTGGAAGCGGAGTGCGCTGAGGTGAAGGCGCACACCGAGGGACTTGCCGCTTCGGCGCGATGCGGCGGGAGTTCGCGGCGGAGCGGGACGGCCTTCTGCAACAAGTCACCTCGCTAGAGAAGGAAAAAGGCGAACTCGCCTTAACTCTAGCGGAGCGTGATCGGACGCTTGGCGAGGCTTCGGTAGTTGCATGGGATGTCATGCAAACACTGGAGAGCCATCTCCAGGGGCTTGTGGCCAAAGTGTCGGACCACGCCTTCGGCCCGGAGGAGCTGTCGCGGACCCTTCGCTGGATCAAAGATGCCGCCGACGCTGCGCGTGGTGCCGCAACGACCTTCGGCAACCACTGTGCCTATGTGGCGTCGTGTATGGTGTGCGCGCTCCTACGACACCGTGGTTGCACGCACATCGTCGGGCTGAGGACCCCCATCTGAAGATGCCCGGCGGGGCTGGAGTAATGTCCGACACCGTCCACGCCATTCGTCGCTCTATAAAGCACTTCTACGAGCGGATCTGGGACTACGCCGGAGTGGCCGCCGCACAGGTCAAGCTCCGGAAGTCCCTTTACGGGAAGGGGAGCCTCGGCCAATTTCTGGACGGGGCCCCCGATGCGACGAGGACGGCGCTGGGACCTCCGAAGGCGCCGAGAACTCGCAGGTGCGACGCCGAGGTGGCTAGGTGTAGGCGTGCGTTGTAATGTCCGCCCCTTTTTTGCGACTAAAAGGCGCGCTTGTTCTACGTACTGACTATTTGACCTGTGCCCCGAGCAGCTTCCTTGCTGGGGACGACTGCTTGTGTCCGACCGTGCAACGCGGCGGTGCCTTCGACGCTGGCAAAGGGCCGAGGAGTCGCTGAACTTTTGGGCGGGCCGATCTTCTTCTGGTGAAGTCCCAGCCCTAGCGCGTGTTAAGGACAAGCCCGCCGAATAATGGCTTAGAGAGGCAGATATGCTGGCGGGCCTCTGTACTTGTAAAATTTTCCCGATGTACACATCTGCTGGCAATTAGGATATGCGCTGCGCGCTGTGCTTCGGGTGGTCTGACAGTAGTTGTGCGGGGGCCCCGCCTGCCTAGCCGAAGTGGACACGCGAGCACTCCAGGGGCCTTGTTCCTCGGCGGAGGCGAACCTCGACGCTACAACCTATTTAGAGTCTGTAGACTGGCGCGTGCAAAGGCGGACCTCAACGCTACGACCTGTTTAGAGTCCGTAGACTGGCGCGTGCGGAGGCGAACCTCGACGCTACGACTTGTTTGGAGTCCGTAGACTGGCGCGTGTGGTGGCAGAAATGCTCGCACGCTCCGTTCCCCTACCCTCCAGGGCGGGGGTAGCCTCTGGTGTACCTCGCGCTCCGTGTGCGCCCTTCCTGAGGGCAGCCTCTGACTCGCTGTGTCACCCCCGTGGAGCTCTTGGGATTGGACTTCGGTGGTGCACCTCGCGTTCACCTCCCGTGGTGCCGAAGGCGAGCCTCGACGCTCTGTCGTGATGCGCGATTGATGTCCATGCCCTCCTTAGATTACGTGGGATCGAGTTCCACGTCATATTTATACTCCGGAGAGTACGCACAGGCACGAAGTCCCTGGCGTGCGCGGGGTTCGCGTCTTGTTTATACTCAACAGAGTGCGCAGGGGGAACATCCGCGTCTTATTTATACTCCGTAGAGTACGCACAGGGACGAAGTCCCTGGCGTGCGCAGGGTTCACGTCTTGTTTATACTCAGTAGAGTGCGCAGGGAGAACATCCGCGTCTTATTTATACTCCGTAGAGTGTGCGCGGGGTTCACGTCTTGTTTATACTCAGTAGAGTGCGCAGGGAGAACATTCGTGTCTTATTTATACTCCGTAGAGTACGCACAGGGACGAAGTCCCTGGTGTGCACGGGGTTCGCGTCTTGTTTATACTCAGTAGAGTGCGCAGGGAGAACATTCGCGTCTTATTTATACTGCGTAGAGTGCGTGCAGAGGCGTCCCCCCACACGTCTTTGTTTATACTCATGCCCGTGTCTTCGACGGAGAGTGCACACGCGAACGTGCATCTTCGTTTATAGTCATGCCCGTGTCTTTGACGGAGAGTGCACACGCGAACGTGCATCTTCGTTTATACTCATGCCGCTGTCTTTGACGGAGAGTGCACACGCGAACGTGCGTCTTTAGTATATACTCATGCCCGTGTCTTTGACGGAGAGTGCACACGCGAACGTGCGTCTTTGGTTTATACTCATGCCCGTGTCTTTGACGGAGAGTGCACACGCGAACGTGCGTTTTTGGTTTATACTCATGCCCGTGTCTTTGACGGAGAGTGCACACGCGAACGTGCGTCTTTGGTTTATACTCATGCCCGTGTCTTTGACGGAGAGTGCACACGCGAACGTGCGTCTTTGGTTTATACTCATGCCCGTGTCTTTGACGGAGAGTGCACACGCGAACGTGCGTCTTTGGTTTATACTCATGCCCGTGTCTTTGACGGAGAGTGCACACGCGAACGTGCGTCTTTGGTTTATACTCATGCCTGTGTCTTTGACGGAGAGTGCACACGCGAACGTGCGTCTTTGGTTTATACTCCGGGAGTACGCGCGTAGGCGAAGCCTCCGCGCGCTCTCGCCGCGTATTTTTGCACAATGATAACAGGTGGTGACAAACGAAACTTTATTTCATTCCCGTTTGCACGGGTAAGCGATTACATGTGGCGGAGGTACTAACCACTTGTCTCTGGCGCGACCGAGCCTCTAGTAGTTGCGCTAGCTGTAGGGCTTGCCGAGCCGTCCCCGGATGATGCTGTGGGTCCCCGCGCTATGGTACCGATTCTAAGTGTGCCGTTGGTCGCCGCGACGGGGATATCTGGTGCCGTGCTCAATGCGCTGGGCCATGTCCTGGTCGCCACAAATGGTAATGATGGCCCGCACCCGGGAGCTTCATGCATAAATAGCCATGATGCGGTACCGCCCCGAAGGAGTTGAGGACCGGACACCCCAGTATGGCATTGTAAGGGTATGGGAGATCGACGACGTCGAATATGGCATCTTCGACCCTTGCATTGTCATCCTAGCCGAAGGAGACCTGCAGGCATATTTGGCCGAGCGCCCGTAGAGGTTGTCCTCCGAAGCCTTGCAACGGGACTCCTGATGGGCTGAGGCGGCTTCGGGGGAGCCCCATCTGGTCGAAGGCTACCGCAAACAGAATGTTCGCGGAGCTGCCGCCGTCGACTAGGGCACGTCCCACGTCGCATCCCGCTATTATGACCCGGACGACCAAGGGGTCCTGGTGAGGGAGCTCCACGCCTTGGGCATCGGCGGGGGTGAACGTGACCTCATGTTGCGCCCAGTCCGACGGTGTCTGTGCTGGATATGCCGCCACGTGGTGTAGCCTCCGTACGTAGGCCTTCCACTGCCGTGCCGAGGCAAACTCCAACGAGGAGCCTCTGGAGATGACGTTGATAACCCTGCGGTGGGTGGCCTCCGGAGCCTGTAGCTGCAGTAAGCCATCCTGAGGCTGCTGCACATGGGCTGAATCCGCAGAGGACCCTCGTGGGGCTGCGTCCTTGTGCTGAATGTGCACGGGGCTTCGTATGGGTCTTGTCGTGGGCCACCACGGCGGCGTGCTTCCGTGTTCTGTCCTCGGTGGCGCTCGCGGGCGCCGCGATAGAGATGCACGTGCGCGTGTCGTGGTTGCCACGACCATGGACTGCGCACAGCCCCTGGTGTTGGTCGTCGTAATCTCCACGGCCTCTATCGTCGTGGCCCGGCCACGCCGCGCCGCCTCGGCACCCCGACCGCCCGACCGCGGGGCGCTTCGTCGGAACCGCCTTCGATGTCGAGGACGTACCGGCCTCGCCGCGACTTCTGCTGGCCACGCTTGGGCCTATCGGACGACTCCTGCTTACGTTTTCCCTTCTAAGAACCGTCCTTCAGTGGATCTTCAGCTTTTGCCGAGGCACCGGCCTGGTCGGTGTCGGAGTCATCGCCTTTCCTTCACCGTGCGTCCTCTTCCGCCCTGGTGTATTCCTCCATTTTGTCAAAGAGCTTCGTCACTGTCTTGATTGGCTTCCGTGCGCTGTACTCGGCCATCGGGCCCGGGCGGAGGCCCTGTATGGCTGCATTGACAACGGTGGTTTCATTAACATCTTTGA
Organism: Dendrocalamus sinicus; assembly: GCA_036346575.1. Lineage (NCBI taxonomy): Eukaryota > Viridiplantae > Streptophyta > Magnoliopsida > Poales > Poaceae > Dendrocalamus > Dendrocalamus sinicus. The sequence continues at coordinate 7,953,502 of CM070658.1, forward strand.
CTTGACAACGTATCTTCGCGAAGTGTTTGAAGTAGTCCCGGAGCTTCTCCGAAGGTTCTGCTTTACGGCGAAGAGCTGGTCCGCGTCGACCCGCTCGACATAATTTCCTTGGAAGTTGTTGTGAAGGCGGTCGCGGATCTGCTCCCACGCGTAGCTGGAGTTCAGCTCTATTGTAAAAAACCAGGAGAGTGCCACTCCTTGCAACGCAAGGGGGAGTCCCTGCGCCTTTGTGGTGTCATCTCTGCCCGCGGCCTCGATTGCGATTTCGTACACGCGCACGAACTCACGGGGGTCCGTGTCACCTTTGTAGGGCTCGATGACACTGGGAAATTTGAAGTCTTCGGGCCACGCCGCCTGTTGTAGTCCTGCCGAAAGCGGGGACTCTGGGTCGACGTGCCGCAGCGGGACGCGGCTGGATGTGGGGGCGTCGCGGCTATCCGCCCTTTCCGGCGTGGGCTGTGGCGCGACCACCGGCGCGGCCTGCTGGCTCCGAGCCTCTTGTATGTCTTGGACAGCCCCGCGAAGCTCCCCTAGCTCCTGCTGGAACTCTTTGAGGGCCGCCAGCAGGGCGCTTTCCACCGCCTGCGCGGGCGGGGCCGCCGGCATGCCCAGCAGACGGGTCGGCACGGGTACGACCGCCTCACGAGCTCCCGAGCTGCCGGTCACTCTGTTGTGGCTACCTCCAACTGCCCGGTCCGTGCTACCGGCGAGCATCGCGGCGGGGGCGGCGAGGTTGGTTGCTGTCGCGTTGGCGGGGTCGGTCGTCGCAGTGCTGGTGACGGGGTTGGTCGTCGCAGCGCCGGTGACGGGGTCGGTCATCGCAGTGCCGATGACGGGGTCGGTCGTCGCAGCGCGAACGTCGACATCCTCGACCACCACACCTGCGTCGTCACCCGCGCCCGCAACAGCCGATGCCGAAGCCCTGGTACCCATGCGACGCTCCGACCCGGCCGCCTTCTTTCCCTTCGCCGTCGTTGACGAAGCTTTTTTCGGTGCCATCCTTCTTCGGACTTCAGGCTTGCTTCTGTCCTCCCCACGGACGGCGCCAACTGTTGTGGTTACAGACCAAACAGAGAGAGATGGTAGTGGAGAGTTGGGAGTAAGTGACCGTCACTGGCCTGGGCCCTCCCCATGGCCTGTATTCCATATATATATACATGGGGAGTGCTTTTACAATTATACCCTTACATCTGAGTATCCCCTTCAGGGGCACTTATGTCATTACACATGGCCTATTCTGGGCTTTACAACCTTCTACCAGGCCTGCTGGGTTTAGGTGGGGGCCACCCCTACAACAAGATTCTTTTCTCTTGTAGTAATTGTTGATAGCAATTGTGGATGTGAGAAATAATAAAGTATTGAAGTAAAACATACATATGCTTTATTGTCTTTGGTAGTGGTAGTGGTTGAGGTTTTAAAGTAGTCAAATAAGATTTATTTTCTAATGCTTTACTGTCGTTGATGTGATTTGAGGTTGAGGATATAAACATTGTTATTTGTGGAAGATTAAATGTTGATGATTAAACTATTGTAGTTTAATTAGCTTGTCAAATAGTTTGCTTGCTGAGATTTTATCTCACCCTTGTTTCCCCCTCCCTATAGGTGGACTTTGAGCATGCATGGGAAGGGTAGAGCGGCACCACACTGATGCACGTGAATCATATTTTTATGCTGTAATAAAGTTGAAAGGATTCTAGACCTTTGCATAGCTTTGTTTACATTAACTTAATAATGTTAAATTTGTGAACAATGTTTTAGATTAAAATGTTAGAGGATGTTTTAAACATTGAATTGTTATCACTATCCTGTTATTCCTTAGTTGTTTATGCTTCCGCTTATACTATCTTGTTTAGTAATTGTTGCTAGTTTAATTTATCTTGTAAATTGGCTAGTTGTGGAGTGGTTTTAGTGGCATCCCAGGGTAATGTGGGTCCTGGGGTGTTACATGGATAATCCTTATGTGTATGATACTGTAGTTTACAAATGTGCTTTGCAAATTCTATTGAAGAATATGCACTTCTCAGGGAAATCAAAACTACCGTAGTGTTATCTGCGGTACTACCACTGACCAGAACTACCAGAGCTGTAATCACAGAACTACCATGTCTGTTGGTGATCAAAAGGCCTGTGTGGTCAAGAACCAACGTGGTCAATGGCATGTGTAGTCGAGGATCGACATGGTCGAAGATCATAGTGGTCGAAACTAACATGGTCGATATCTTTGTGATTGAAACCAGCGTGGTTAAAACCGACATTCTCGAAACTTGTGTGGTCAAAATCAACATGGTTGAACTGATATGATTAAGACAATGTGGTCGAAGATCGACGTAGTGGTCGGAAATCTGTGTGATCAGAGACCAACATGGTCGAATATCGACATGGTCAATATGGTCGAGACCTGAGTGGTCAAAACTAATGTGGTCATAGACCAGCGTGGTTGTAGACCAGCGACATCGAAAACCTGTGTGGTCAATCCAAACAACGTGATCGAAGACCAGTATAGTCGACGATCAGAACTTCTAACCAGCTCTACGTGAGCACTTCGATCAGCTCTATGTGAGCGGTTGGATCAGCAAGTGGAATTACCAGCTCTGTGTGAGCGGTACTTTCGATCTACAAAATGTCCAGCTTGTGTAGCGTTATATTTTTCCAGAAAGGCACCTGTGTGGTGGTCTTCTCCTCCCCGAGAGAGCGGTAGTTCCACATGTGGGAGTGGTACTTCCAATGATCAGAACTACTGAAAAATGTACAATGAAACTTCCAGATTCGATTGGTCCTTTGCTTCTAATGGCTACTTTTTTATCATTGCGAGGGGAGTGGAAGTACTGTAGTTTTACCACCGGTACTTCCGATAACCCTGATTTTTTAGGGATTTGGCTCCAACGGCTAGTTTTCTTTTGTGGGTATAAATACTCCCTTGTAGTCGATTGGAGATATTGTTGCTTGACCTATTTCTATTCCCTTGAGCTAGTGTGAGGTCCTCCTCCCAATTGTGCATGTGTTGCACCCTGTGAGCAAGGAGAGTGATCAAGAGTGCATGTGTTGCATCTAGGGTTGGACTTATTATCCATTTGAGCTTGCTCATTCGTTGTACGTGGTGAGAGTCAAGCGAGGGGCTTGACTTATTACTCTTAGATTGCGTTGGTGGCATCGTGCACAGTGATCTTCTTAAAGAAGCTTGTAAGAAAACGCGGCGAAGTTGTGAAGGATGGAGCTCACCTACCCAGAGCAGGAAAGAACTACCACTAGTGGATTGAGGTGTTTCGGCTTAATTTGTGGAGCTGTTCCATTTCATTTGGGCTAACCTCAATGTGGATTTGGAGGGTCCGGCAAGTCTTCGAACACCACGGTAAAAAGATACCTTGTCTTCGTGGTTTACATTCTTGTGTTTAATTTACTTTCAAGTAATTTAAATTAATAGAGTTACATTGATTACTTGTCATCCTAGGATTGCAAACCTTTGACATAAACTTAGGTTGTTGGTGCACTTAGGTGAATCTAGTTGATTTAGGCTTTATTTGTACTAAAATCGATTTGATTTAAGCTTCCGTATTATATTCTTAGTTTTAGCCAAATAACTTAAATAAAATTTATTAAGAAGAGAATTTTTTTTAGAAATGACTATTTACCATAAAATTTATTAAGAAGAGAATTTTTAGAAATGACTATTCACCCCCTCTAGTCGGCCTCCTCGATCTTACAAGTAGTATCAGAGCTTGGTCTCTCATTTATTAGGCTTCACCGCCTAGAGAGTTTAAAGGATGGCAACTAGTGGGATAGGGCAACTAGTGGGACAGTGTACCCAGATGACACACCTTTATTTGATAGCACAAATTGTGATAATTGGAGAATCCTCATGATTTGCTATTTTAAGGCCATGAGCCCAAAAATATGACGGATTGTAGATGTGGTCTTTTCTCCTCCTAAAGATCCTCTTGCTCCAACATTCGAGGATGAGAAATGCTCACATCTTGATACTCAAGCAACTAATGCTTTATTTAGTGCTTTTAGTGTAGAATTGTTCAACACTATAAGCAATCTTGAGAGCGCTCATGATATGTGGATGAAAATTCAAGACAAATATGAAATGTCCACATCAACAGATGACGATTACATGCAAGAGTGGATGTCTGGAGAAGAATGCTTAACCTCTAGCTCCGACGCTGAAGAATCCATCATTCTCTCCACATCAACTCGATGTTTTATGGCTAAAGGTAATAAGAAGGTAAATAATGATGATGACAATAATGCATATTCTTATGATGAGTTGATGGATATGTTAGAAGAGCTAAATGAATTCCTTGGAAAAGAAAAGGCTATGTTTAAAATTTTGAAAAAAATAATATATCACTCTTCAAAATAATTATGATGTGCTAAAAGAATAAAATGAGTCTCTTCTTTTCAAGGAATACTCTAAGCCAAATGTAGATATAGGCATCACATGTGATTTAACAGATGATATGCCATGTGTAGCTCGTAATTATTGCATTTCATCTAAGGTTAGAAAATCCACCTCTTATGATGATTTGATTGATATATCTTGTTGCTCAAAATTAGATGCATCTACTTGCTCTATGTTTGTTGACACTAATATTGTAGAGGAAAACAAAGAGCTTGTCGGATTGGAAACGGCGACAGAGGGGGGGTGAATGTCGACTTTAAAAACTTCCCCCAATTAGTACTCACTTAAGAAATCTTCTCCGACAGCAACAAATGCTATGAAGAAAAAATGGTTATGCCCCTCGTGCATCTTCCGGGAAGCTTCCTCCTTTCTTGCCGCTCAAGCCTCGCAACCACCTCGAGTCTATGTCGTCTTTGGCACACCTCGACCGCTTTGACCTCGACACCGCCAGCGTCTAGTCCGGTCATCCCGTGCCTCACCGCGACTCCGCCTCGATATCCTGCAGCCATCACAGACAAGAAACACATCACATAGCACCGCTCGACACAAGTAATCACAATTAGCATCAATTAATCATACTCAAGCATAAAATGGCCCAAAAGCTCAAACGGGAAGAAGAATTTGCCTCAAGTCCGACTAACCAAACCCGACTGAGCCAAATGCCATCATGGCACGAAACGCACAAACCAAACGCAATCTTTCCAAATTACTCGTCAATTACTCATCGCAAACATGGGGTGATAATCACATGGTCTCTCAATCTCCCTCTTGATGAGTATATTGACAAACCCAGAAAAAGCGTAAAGTTGAGTTTGAAAATGAAAGAGAGTCAAATATGGTCCAAAAGAAATCAAAGAAGCTTATGACCATATCGACAAAGGAACACTAGAGCAATAAAAGAAAGAGCAAATTGTTCTCCAAGGCTCTAGAAAGTTCCCAAAATGGCTTTTTTTCCACTATTCTCCCCCTTTTGGCAATAAAATCATCAAGGATGCAAAAGAGAGAATAAGGCATGAAGTTGGATGAAATGGCTGAAGTTTGTTTATTTTAATCATTTAGAGCCATGAAGATTATCCAAAATGACCATATGGGAATTACATCAAGCCATAACACATAAGTATGCTATCAAGATCGTGACAAGACATGTATAATCAAGCTAAGCCAAATAAGTCACAATCTGAAATTTAGTTGAATTTCTTAGCATGTCAGGTCAACCATGATTCTAGTCTAGCTAAAGGTATCTAAAGATGATGCAAACCATGTCAATAAACTAAGTGGAACCAAGAAGCTAGTATTGAGTCAATTTAGAGTGCTACAAGCTCAAGAATGAATCACTTGTTCAAGTACTTGGTCTTTTTGTATAATTAAGCAAATTGAGCACATTTGACATAAGTGTTTTTTAAAGCTCATGATCGTTTTCAGCCAACATTTTTAGTCATGTGCTAGATCTCAAGCCTTATGCGACTACTCCAAGCTAGAAGCTTAAGAAGATAGTCTTGGTGATCCAAAACTCCCCCTGAGTTCATGCCTAGTGCAATGGCAAGCTATCTCATGAGAAAGAATTGGTGAAATCAGTTCTTTCGCACAAAAGAGATCTTTTTGCTTACTTAAAAATTGTACCAACTCATGCTTCATAAAAAAAACTAGTATAGCTCAATCTAAAGCTCAACAAAGATTCAAGACTCAACTCAGCCTATTTGACATGGCATGAATCATAAAGAGATAACTAAAGAGAGATAGTCTCAAGAGCTAACATGACATGTCAAGTTGAGCATTTTAATCAACCTATCATGGCAAGGACTTGACTATACATATAAAGTCATGATATATCTAGCAAATAAGCACAGATCATGGCAATATGTAATTCATTGTAAACATGTCATAACAGGATAATAATTAAGGCTCCATGTAGTTATATTACAATGTAAAATGCTAAAATGCAAGAAAATCCAGCTCCCCCTCAACATGAGATAAACTTTAGTTCAAGTTGAGTTATGACAATATTAAGATCTAGAAGCTCCCAAATGAACTCCCCCTGAACCAAAACAATAAACTCGAGAAGCTGGCAAGAAATTCAGAAAAAGGCGGTCCTTAAAGCATAGATAAGATATAGAGGATACTATGGCTCAGACTGACTCTCATCTACCCCATATGACTTCAGGACTATCAGCTGATCATCTAACACACTAAGAAGCAAATACGTACCCCGTCTACCCGAGGGTGGCCCAACCCTCGCTAGAACCTATAAGAAGTGAGTGAGCTCAACCTAGTGAGAAGTGAACCAGCTAACAAACAGCATCCTAGAGTCACAAGATGAGAGGAAGAAGTCTAAACCACTCGACTAGAGAAACACTCTAACCTATGCTGGAAGGACTAACCCCAACGCACCCATATGCAATGCAACAGAAAAGAGTAAGAGCATAATAAACATGATAAAACATGAAGCACAAAACTCCCTCTCACAACAGTCCATAAGGACAAACCACCCCAAGCTCTCCCTGCAGAGCTAAAAACTAGAGCTATCCAAAGGCTTGGTAAAGATATCAGCACTATGTCACCCTTCTCCACATGGTCTCGAAGGAAGTGATATCTAATATCAATGTGCTTGGTCCGAGAATGCTGCACTGGGTTCTTAGCAATGTTAATAGCAGAAGTGGTATCACAAAAGAGTGGAACACTGTCTATAGCTAGCCCAAAGTCCCGCAGGGTCGAAACCATCCAAAGTACCTGGCTGTAACAACTGGCGATAGCAACGTACTCAGCCTCTGCAGTGGACTGTACAACACCGGACTGCTTCCTAGAAGACAACGAAACAAGAGAAGTGCCAATGAATTGGTAGGTACCAGAAGTGCTCTTCCTATCTATCCTATAGCCAGCAAAGTCTACATCCGAGAAGGCTCTCAAGGAAAGACAGGACGAGGAAGAGTACCAGATACCATAGTCAATGGTAGCTCGAAGGTACCGAAGGATGCGTTTCACCGCCTGGCGGTGAGATACGCGAGAGAAGCTCGAAGCGCGCACGCACACGAGAGAAGTGTATGTCCGGCCTCGAGGCAGTGAGGTACAAGAGGGAGCCAATCATGCTGCGATACTCCTTCTGATCAACTGGCTCGCCGTCCTCATCTAGGTCGAGAGAGGCTGTGGACGCCATGGGAGTTGACACGGGCTTACCATCACTCATGTCAAAGCGTCTCAGGAGGTCACGAGTGTACTTGCCCTGATGCAAGAAAGTACCCTCCCGAGTCTGCTTGATCTGGAAGCCAAGGAAGAAGGTCAACTCACCCATCATACTCATCTCAAACTCGGTCCTCATGACATCCGAGAATTGTGAAACAAGAGTATGAGAAGAGCCGCCAAAGATGATGTCATCCACATAAATCTGAACGAGCAGAAGGTCAGTGCCATGCCGGCGAATGAACAAGGTCTTATCCACCTTACCCATCTCAAAACCATGACTCAACAAATAGGGCTTAAGCCTCTCATAGCAAGCTCTAGGGGCCTGCTTAAGTCCATACAAGGCTTTGGAAAGCTTGTAGACATGGTTTGGGTATTTGAGGTTCTCGAAACCTGGAGGCTCTCTCACATAGACCTCTTCCTCAATAAAGCCATTGAGGAAGGCATTCTTGACATCCATCTGGTAAAGCTTGAAACCCTTAGAAGCTGCGAAAGCATGCGGGATTCTAATGGCCTCAAGTCTAGCTACAGGGGCAAAGGTCTCCTCAAAATCAGACCCTCAACCTGGGAAAAGCCCTGAGCTACCAGTCTAGCCTTGTTTTGAATGACTACCCCATCCTCACTCTGCTTGTTCTTGAACACCCACTTAGTCCCAATGACATTGTGACCTTGAGGGGGCTCAACAAGCGACCAGACCTTGTTTCTCTCGAAATTTTCCAACTCCTCATGCATGGCATTGACCCAAGACTCATCAGATAGTGCATGACTAACATCCTTGGGCTCAAACGTGGCAACAAAGGCAGAATGGAGATAGAAATGTGACATGCCAGACTTTGAGCGTGTGACTCGCTGAAAGAGGTCTCCAATCATCTGCTCGGAAGGATGGTCTTTCTGGATATGTCGGGGAGGTCCTGGATGAGATGAAGAAGTGGCCTCTACCTCATGAGCTGAAGAGGTACGAACAGAGCCACTAGCTCTAGAGGAAGCAGAAGGCATGGGCTGATCGCCTGGAGGTGCAGTGAAAGAAGGCACCTCAAGGGGAGGATGAGGAACTGGATCAGGTAGACAACCCTCATCTCCATCCTCCACATCGTCCACAAAGATGGGCTCGAACTGCTCTAAAGAACCTGAGATATCGGGCCTAGTCCCCGGACTGGCCTCGTCGAAGGTCACCTCACAGGTCTCTACTAACTTACTAGACTCACAGTTCCAAACCCTATACGCCCGCGAAGAAGTCGAGTAACCTATAGAAAGATACCATCACAAGAACGTGACTCAAATTTATCTAGGTCCCAAACTTTAGAATGAAACACTTGTAACCAAATACACGAAAATGCGAGACACTAGGCTTTCGCCCATATCTCAACTCATAAGAAGTGCGATGCAAGTGTGCCTGAAGAAAAACTCTATTTGAAATATGACATGCGGTTGCTATAGCCTCAGCCCAAAACTTCTTAGGTGTAGAATACTCATCAAGCATCGTCCTGGCCATCTCGACCAAGGTACGGTTCTTCCTCTCCATGACGCCATTTTGCTGTGGGACGTGCGGAGAAGAGAACTGGTGCTCTACACCTGTCTCATCGCAAAATCTCTCAAAGTAGGAATTCTTGAACTCCGTGCCATTGTCACTACGGATCGCTCGTAAGGCACCCGGGAGCTCAACAGAAAGCCCACTAAAAAGACCTCAAAAATGTGTAAACGTCTCATCCTTCGAGGCTAAGAAAAACACCCAAGAGAACCTCGAGATGTCATCAACCATGACAAGTACATACCACTTCCCTCCTGCTGACTGCACTCGAGCTGGTCCAACTGTGTCCATGTTCAGCAGCTGTCCTGGTGCATCGGTCATAGTCACTGTGACAGAAGGGTGAGAAGCAGCAAGCATCTTGCCGTGCCGGCAAGGAGCCCAAACAATATCTTTGACCATCTTGAGTTTCGGCAGACCACGAATGAGATCGCGGTCGCTAACTCGGGTCAAATGGTCATATCCAATATGACCAAGTCTCCTATGCCAGAAAGTAAGGTCATGGGACTTAGAAGCAATTAAACACCGGAGAGGATCACCAGAAGACTCAGAAAAATCAGCACGAAAGATCCTCTCATAACGAGAAATCCCGCAAACCAGACTACCCGAAGAATCAAGAATTTTGCAAGCATTTTTCTTGAAGCTCACCTCAAAGCTGTCATCGGTAAGCTAAGAAATAGAAAGCAAATTATATTGCAGCTTACTAACCAAGGCAACATCTTTGAAAATAAAAGACTCATTAACGCACCATGTGCCTTTGGCGATGACACGCCCAGATGAAGCGTCTCCGAAGGTGATAGTCTCATCACCTGGAGCACGAGCTAGGGAAGAGAACCAACGAGAGTCTCCGGTCATGTGTCGTGAACACCCGGAGTCTACTAGCCAAACCTCTCCCTTCCCAGCCCGGCAAACCTGAGTCAAACAGAGAGTAAAGGCTCAGTACTGGGATAAATCAAGAGTGATTTTGGCACCCAATACTGAGTAACACGTTGAGCAGCAGAAGTAGTCAAACACGACTGACCTCTAACTACCCTACGCTCTCTGTCGCTCAAAGACGCAGAAGGTCTATGTGCAGACCTGAAGCTGTTGCTGGGTCCGACCGCTATGGGAGAGCGAGTCGAAGCACCGGCAACATGCTGATCACGCCGTGGGTAGCCATCTCGACGGGGAAAACGAGATCTACACTCAGAATGGCAGAAGTCATGACCAGGAGCATATCGAGGATGAAAGTCAGTAACACCAGAAAAGCCAAGTCCTCGATGCTGCCCAAACCCATCAACAGAAGCAAACCTAGACCTCGTGTTGGTCTTAGGTGCACTCAAGGTCTGGTGCTGACCTTGAATATGCCTAAGAGCCTCAACACGGTCTCTACGCGCAATCTTGGCACACCTGAAGCATCGCTCGATCGAGTGCCCATCCTTCTGACAGAAGGTGCAATGATACTTCACCTTCTGAGAGGTAGAAGTAGCACGGTGAGGCTTCGCCTTCTGAGAGGCCAAAGCAACAGGTGGAATCACCTTGCTGTCAGAAATCCCTTAGACAAAGACCGCTGACTTGAATTGAACTTTCTCAGTTCTGGGCTTGACCTTGATCACACCTGCGGCTATGGGTCTGAGCACGGCAAGTGGATGCTTCCTAACATCCTCAAGAAAATCATATCATAGACCTTGATTGAATTTGCAAATCTTGGACTGGTCTAGAATAAGATTTAGCTTCTTCTTGCCTCCTACAAACCTCTCGAGAGTGTTCATAAGGTATTGACACTCCCGAAAGAGAGAGGTGCAAGAAGAGCAAGGGGAAAAAGAGACAGCAGCAGGAGAAGAGCAGAACCAATAGTAGAAGAAGAAATGGCATGTGCACGCACAGCCGCCTCAACATTGAGGTCTTCGCAAGGACTAGAAGGGACAACCCTACCTCTAGCTGTTTGGTCATCGTGCCTAAGCGTCTCTACTCCTTTCGGCTTCTCCCCCAGACCAGCAATCACATCACAAGGAGATTGTGACTTCTCTAGAAGGTCCTTAGTTAGCTTCACACAGTTGTCATCTAATGCAATCAACTCATATTTTAGTTTTTCACAATTATTGCACGGTGAGTAACATGTCGAGTAGAAGAAGTAGCCACACACGACTGACCTCTAGCTACCCTACGCTCTCTGTCACTCAACAAGTCAGAAGGTCTGTGTGCAGACCTAAAGCTGTTGTTGGGCTTGACTGCTATAGAGGAGCGAGTCAAGACACCAGCAACATGTTGATCACGTCGTGGGTAGCTATCTTGACGGGGGAAACGAGATCTACCCTCAGGACGGCGGATACCACGAGCAGAGGCAAACCGAGGATGAAAATCAAAACACCGAAAAACCAAGTCCTCGATACTGCCTAAAACCCTCAGAGTGATCAACCCTAGACCTCGTGTTGGTCTTAGGTGCACTCAAGGTCTGGGGCTGACCCTGAATGCTCCTAAGATTGTGAACACAATCTCTCCGTGCAATCTTGGCACGCCTGAAGCATCACTCAACCAAGTGTCCATCCTTCTGACAAAAGGTGCAATGATACTTCACCTTCTGAGAGGTAGAAGCAGCACGATGAGGCTTCGCCTTCTGAGAGGCCGGAGCAACAGGTGGAATCACCTTACTGTCAGAAATCCCTTCGACAAAGCCCGCTGACTTGAATTGAACTTTTCAGTTCTGGGCTTGATCTCGATCACACCTGCGGCTATGGGTCTGAGCACGGCAGATAGATGTTTCCTAACATCCTCAAGAAAATCATATCCTAGACCTTGATTGAATTTGCAAATCTTGGACTGGGCTAGAATAAGATTTAGCTTCTTCTTGCCTCCTACAAACCTCTCGAGAGTGTTCATAAGGTATTGACACTCCCGAAAGAGAGAGGTGCAAGAAAAGCAGGGGAAAGAGGAGACAACAGCAGGAGAAGAGGAAGAACCAACAGCAGAAAAAGAAATGGCATGTGCACGCACACCACCTCAACATTGAGGTCTTCGCAAGGACTAGGAGGGACAATCCTACCTCTAGCTGTTTGGTCATCGTGCCTAAGCGTCTCTACTTCTTTGGGCTTCTCCCCCACTGAGGCAATCACATCACAATCAGTTGATGACTTCTCTAGAAGATCCTTAGTTAGCTTCACATATTTTTCATTCAAAGCAACGAGTTCAAGTTTTAGTTTTTCACAACTAATGTATGGTGAGCTAATAGGGTCCTTAGTCGCATACTGAGCCAATTTGTTATTATGATCAACCATTTCTTGGAATTGCTTAGAAACAGACTCAAGCTCAAGGGTTAATTTTGGACAATTGGTGCAAGAGACAATAGGCTCATGTAATGAAGCATGCAACTCAGCAATTTTATGATCTGCCATTTTTAAGTTCAATTTCAAATTATTGCAATTTTCACAAGACTCGGGCAGATCAAGGAGCATGGTATAAAGACCTCTAAACGCATTATCCTTATCCTCACATGAGGTGCAAGATGTAGTCTCAACAACAGTAGATGAAGGAGTAACAATCCTACTCATCTCTAGTTCAGCCAAAAGACTAACATTCTCCACCTTAAGCATGTCAAGCTCAGAAGACAAACTATCATGAGAGGTCCTTAATTTCTCCATGTCATCAAGCAAGGCACAGCATGTATCATATTCGTCACGGGCGGGAGCAGATATAAGTGAAGTAAGCTCCCGTGACAATCTATCTATTTCCTTCTCCAACTCGCTACACCTAGCTTGAGATTTAGCATGGAATTTCCCTAGCTTAAGAAAAGCGTCATTAAGCTGGTCTTAGGAGGGGTATAGCTCGTTGGAGTCGGAGTAAAGCTCGCTGTCGCTGATCTCGCCTTCAAGGGCCATGAAGCACATGCCGGAGAAGTCGTCGCCGCCCTTGGGGTCTTGCTCGTCTGTCCCATCATCGTCGCTCCACCCCTCCACCTCGCTGAGGTAGAGGTCATCGAAGGCGGTGAGGACGCGGTGGAAGAGCTTCCTGGCTTTGCCAAGGTCGCGGAACTTCTTCTTGCCTTGGGCATGAGCTGGGGGCTTCTTGTTGCGGTTCTTGTCGATGTAGTCGTTCTTGCTCACGCCGCTGTAGTCGTTCTTGCCCTTCCCCAGCTTAGGGCAATTCGCCCGAATGTGGTTGCGGCCACCACACTCAAAGCAAATGATCGGGCCACTTCTCTTTCGATCCCTCACCCTCTTGTGCGCGTGGGAAAACTTTCTAGCTAGAAGGGCTAACTGGTCCTCTGGTAGCTGCTCTAACTGATCATCAGTTACGTCACAGAGAGCAGCTAGAGAGAATCCACAGATCGACTCGGAAGAAGGTCTAGAAACCAGACTGGGATCGGTGACTAAGGCCATCGATTGCGACTTCGACCTACGAGAGACTATGTCAATCTCAAGAGTCTTGAGGCGTGAGTACAACGCGTCAAGAGTTAAGGTCGAGAGATTGGTGGTGTCCTTGATGGTAGTCACCTTCATCTCCCAAACACGCAAATCAAGAGCTATGAGCATCTGTCGAGCATTGTCCGAGTTGGGGTATGTGAGACCGACCGCCCGGAGGTTGCTCAAAATCTTGTGGAAACGCGCAAAGCACTCATCGAGGGACTCACCAGCGAGCATTTCAAACTTGTTGTAATCTCGCTTGAACTGGTCCTATCGAATCGTCTTGATCTGGGTGGTGCCCTCATGGTACGCATCGAGGGTCACCCAGATGTCGAAGGCCGACGTCAGATGAGAGATGCGATCGAACTCGCTTATACTCATAGCCTGAATTATGATGTTCCTCGCCTTAGCGTCGCCTCAACATCGGGCATGTTCGCTACATTGATGTTCTCATCGGCAGGAACAATATACCCGGTCTTGACCTTCCGCCAAATGGCATAGCCCTAAGCCTGGATGTAGGTCTCCATCCAACTCTTCCAGAAGGGATAGTCGATCCCATCGAAGATCGGGGGCTTGGTCGAGTACTTGTCTGTCGCCATGGCTCTAGAGACCGGTTAAGATCTAGAAGGAAGAGTTAACCGGCTCTGATACCAATTGTTGGATCGAAAATGGCAACAGAGGGGGGTGAATGGTGCCGTTTAAAAATCGCCCCCAAAGTATTCGCAAAAATCTCTACTCTCCGATAGCTATAAAAAGCGATGAAGCAAGAAATTTGAGTGCTCACTGCAAATTGAAAACCAGACTGGCAAATGAACAAGCAAGATACAAAGGCATAGCAGAGCTGTTAGTTAACAAGAGAACTTTAACGAAAAAGGCATTAAACTGAAGCTGCTAAAATCTACAAAAGGAATCAAAAAAGATAGACCAGAAACACCAAGCAAACTACAACAAAAAAAACTGAAAAGAAAGCTTTTAGGAACTGCACTTGACTGGTTTCTATTCAGATCTGAAAACAACTGCTGTCCTGAGTTGTTTTGCTGAAAAAGAAGTCTGAAAAACAGCAGGGCTACCAGCTAAGAACCATTGAAAAACAATCTAAAAACAGCAGGCGATTAGTCAATAAATAGTGCAAACTGTTAGCTGAAATTGCTGCAAGGACAGCAGGTAGCATTTCGCTGAAAAACAGCACAAAAGTGGCAAGTCTCTCTGCTGAAATCGAATAGACCTGCTGCTGCAAATGCTAAAAGAGTACAGCTTGTTTACTGCAGCCTAGAAGACTAAAAAACTGAAAATGGATGCTTACGGCTGAACACAAGAAAAGAAACTCTGATCAAGGTGCAGTTCGGCAAGGAAACAACAGACTGCATGCAAAAATCTGAGAGTGAAATAAACTGAAGATAGCTGCTGCGTAAAGGCAAGATGCAGACCATGCAAGAAACAACAAAAAAAACTGCAGGCTTCAAACAAAGCAAGAACTACAAACTAAAAAAGCAAACTGAAAAGCAAACTTTAAAAGTATACCATGGCTGGAAAGACAGAAGTATGGACTGTTCTACCCAAAAAGAGAAGATGAGACCAAGAAATAAATCTTGCAGTTTTTGAGACAGTTGAACATGAAACTCCTGATCTTTACAAGAAATAGACTTCAACTCGAGAGAACAGGAATCTCAACACCTTCTTCCGAGAAGAACAAGAACTCGAGGATTCTTCAGAGAGGTGACACAGTAATCTAGCTTTGTCAAAACAGTGACTGAAATCTCACGAGAGAGCAAAAGAAATATGTTGTCACTCAAGCAAAGACATGACAGAGAAGAAGAGATTTCAGAGAGGAACAAAGATCAAATACAAAACAGGAGCAAACTCAAAACTCAAAAAGGATCACAGAGAACTAAATACCCAGATCATCTAAAAACAAAGTCTCTCATATTGAAATTGATACATAGACATACGCGATTACAAAGAGGTGTTCTCAGCTCATCTCTCTCTCAATCTAACACTATCTAAGTCCGTATACATGCTTGAAAATCAAGAACTCATAGCACACATGCACAGGAGACAAACTCACACCCACTCTCTCAAGCCATCTCTCAAAATCATACACTAGCACTAGAGAGCACCTCTCTATTTATAGCCCTTCATAATGGGTTCACATTTGTTTTACCCATTAAGCTTTTGCGCTTTACCCACTAACTCTAACCAAATCCACTTTCTTTAGTGCAGCTTTGCGTATTCACCAAAACGCCCCTCCTGCACCTTCCGGGAAGCTTCCTCATTCCTTGCCACCCAAGCCTCGTAGCTACCTCAAGCCCTCGCCGTCTTCGGCACACCTCGACCGCTCAGCACCACCTACGCCTAGTCCGGTCATCCTGTGCCTCGCCACGACTCCGCCTCGATGTCCTGCAGCCATCACAAACAAGAAACACATCACATAGCACCGCTTGATATAATGTGATCAACAATAGCATTAAGAGAAATCTTAACCATGAAAAAGCCGAAACCTGTCGAATCAAAAGAATAAGCATCCTAAACACTTCGACCAGGTTTGACCAAGTCCGACCAAAACCGATTGCACCGTGCAATGACATGGTCCAAACCACACAGACCAAACTCGACTTTACTAAAACCGATGTCAATTACTCATCACACATGCGGGGTCACCTCCACATGGTCTCTCAGAGATGATGGAAGGGGCGAGGTACTTTGAACGGTTACTGTGATGGTTTGCTCAACTGCATGGCTAAGGAATCGTGTGGGGCAACGAGTGAACTGTCTCTTGTGGGTAAATTATGCAAACTCTGCAGAGTCAAAACTATTCGAATAGCCATGCCCACGGTCAAGGGCGGACCTGGGAACTTAACCAGATATAGTTCTATTTCAAAAACTTTGTGAGTGGGAATGGAAAAAGTGGAGGGCAGTGGAAAGCCCTGATTTGAATTGTCCTGGGTGTCGTCCCAGTGGTAAGTTAAGCGGCTATAACGCTGAAAAATGCTATATGGTACGGATACCATGTAACAGTGGATGGAATCTAGATCACTATTATTATTGCATTCTCTTACACATTATGACTTTGGTCAAAACTGCTAGGTCTCAAGAAATTTCTATGTATCATATTTCAAATAATGGCACTTATATTCTTGCAAAATAAAATACAAGGGGGAATAAATAGAGTCGTGAGTAAAGGAGATGGATGTTTGTGATGAACACATAAAGATATTGGTGGATTCATGTCGATCATAAAAAGGACACGATAGAGCGGATTCTGGGATAAATACATTGGTGGAGCTTAAATGAATATATAGGATAGGTAGATGATTTAAATGATTTTGGAGAATTATAACACTGATAACTAATATAAATTCTTGGGAGATGTTGGCGATAATAGGATTAATAGGATGTGATCAAATACTAGATGGATAAATTGAATTTTGGGAATTTGGAGGTATGAAACAATTATTGGAGTATAAACTTGATCAATGATATTCTTGGTGGATGTATACTAGTGAATTGTAGGCTTGATCAATGATATTCTTGGTGGAGGTATACCAATGAATTAGTTAGAAATGGATAATAGAAAAGATTGATTATTGGGAGAGCAAATTATGGTTGTGGATCAATAACAAAAGGATTGGATTGTTAGGAATTTAGAATACAAAAGATATTGGTGGATAAATTAAATGATATTAGATAAATGATGTCACTAGCTGTTGGGAGTTTTAGGTAGCAATTGATCGGTGGATTATATAAATTATGATACTTGCTGTTTGGGGATTTAGGCAGCAATTGATTGGTGGATTGCATAGTTGATGATATTCGCTGTTTGGAGTTTTTGACAGCACTGAATATAGAAAGTGTGTGTTCGGTGGATTAAGTCAATTATGGCAATCGTTGTGTGGAGTTTAGGTAGCAACAATAACCCTATGATTAAATAATAATAATGCTGCTAAAAATAATTTTGGCAAATAAAATAACCCGAGCCTCTCCTTTGATAAGCCATGCAAACTATTTATTTGCATTCTGTGTATTGGCTCACGGAGCACAGTGGTTTGTGCTCACACTCGCTTTCACAACAAATCCAGAATCAAGAATCAGGTCACTTTGCCTCAGCAACACGATTGGATATGATGGCAGAGAAGATGAAGAAGTCAAGGGCTAGGTCGCGAACCTCCAGTTGGCTGCCTGTGGGCATGTCCTGAAGGTTCCACTCACGTGCTTCGTTCTTCCGCTACTGCAATTTAATGATTTCGGCCTAATCGGCCCATGAGTAAGCCTACTATTATATTTATGCTTCCGCATTGTATGTACTTTGATATTCAGAACTGTAATCTGTGAGCACTATCTACTGATCCAGGAAATAGTGCGGTGGAATCACAGAGGAATCCGGATTGTAAAATCTGGGTCCCTACAATGCACCTGGACACACCTCTCCTATTTATAGCCTTCGCTTAACGGGTTTCTCCCTCGCTTTACCCGCTAATCAAAGACCTAATCCACTTCCTCATGCAGCTTTGCGTTTTTACCGAAACGC
Source organism: Dendrocalamus sinicus (assembly GCA_036346575.1). Classification (NCBI taxonomy): domain Eukaryota; kingdom Viridiplantae; phylum Streptophyta; class Magnoliopsida; order Poales; family Poaceae; genus Dendrocalamus; species Dendrocalamus sinicus. The sequence goes on from CM070658.1 coordinate 7,971,507, forward strand.
CCCTCCTGCACCGTCCGGGAAGCTTCCGCATTCCTTGTCGTCCAAGCCTCGCAACAACCTCGAGTCCTCGCCGTCTTTGGCACACCTCGACCGTTCTGACCTCGGCACCTCCTGCGTCTAGTCTGGTCATCCCGTGCCTCGCCATGACTCCACCTCGATGTCCTGCAGCCATCATAGACAAGAAACACATCACATAGCACCGCTCGACACATATAATCACAATTAGCATCAATTAACATACTCAAGCATAAAATGGCCCAAAAGCTCAAACGGGAAGAAGAATATGCCTCAAGTCCGACTAACCAAACCCGACTGAGCCAAATGCCGACGTGGCACGAACCACACAACCAAACTCAATCTTTTCATAACCCTTGTCAATTACTCATCACACACATGAGGTCACAACCACATGGTCTCTCAATCCCCCTTGATGACTATATTGACAAACCCGGAAAAAGCACAATGTTGAGTTTGAAAAGAAAGAAAGTCAAACATGGTCTAAAGAAGAAATAGAGAAGCTCATGACCATGTCGATAAAAGAAACACTAGAGCAACACAAGAAAGAGCAAATTGTTCTCCAAAGCTCCTGAAAGTTCCCAAATGGCTTTTTCTCCGCTATTCTCCCCCCTTTTGGCAATAAAATCATCAAGGATGAAAAAGAGAGAATAAGGCATGATGTTGGATGAAATGGCTGAAGTTTGTTTATTTTAATCATGTAGAGCCATGAAGATTATCCAAGATGACCATATGAGAATTACATTAAGCCATAACATATAGAAATGCTATCAAGATCATGACAAAACATGTATAATCAAGCTAAGCCAAACAAGTCATAATCTGAATTTTAGTCAAAATTCTTAGCATGTTAAGTCAACCATGATTCTAGTCTAGCTAAAGGTATCCAAAGATGATGCAAGCCATGTCAATAATCTAAGTGGAACCAAGAAGCTAGTATTAGGCCAATTTAGAGTGCTACAAGTTCAAAAAAGAATCACTTGTTCAAGTACTAGGTCTTTGTATGTAATTAAGCAAATTGAGCACATTTGACATAAGTTTTTCTTTTTAAAGCTCATGATTGTTTCCAACCAACATTTTTAGTCATGTGCTAGATCTCAAGCCTTATGCGACTACTCCAAGCTAGAAGCTTAAGAAGATAGTCTTGGTCATCGAAAACTCCCCCTGAGTTCATGCCAAGTGCAATGGCAAGCCGTCTCATGAGAAAGAATTGGTGAGATCAGTTTTTTCGCACAAAAGAGATCTTTTTGCTTACTTAAAAATTGTACCAACTCATGCTTCATCAAGAAACTAGCATAGCTCAATCTAAAGCTCAATAAAGATTCAAGACTCAACTCAGCCTATTTGACATGGCATGAATCATAAGAGGATAACTAAAGTCAGACTAGTCTCAAAAGCTAACATGACATGAATTAATTCAAGTTGAGCATTTTAATTAACCTATCATGGCAAAGACTAGACTACACATATAAAATCATGATATATCTGGCAAGTAAGCTCAGATCATGGCAAGATGTAATTCATTGTAAACATGTCATAACAGGATAATAATCAAGGCTCCGTGTAGTTATATTACAATGCAGAAAGAAATGCAAGAAAATCCAGCTCCCCCTCAACATGTGATGCAGTTTTTAGTTCAAGTTGAGTTATGTCAACATTAAGATCTAGAAGCTCCCAAATGAACTCCTCCTGAACCAAAGCAATAAACTTGAGAAGCTGGCAAGAAAATCAGAAAAGGTAGTCCTTAAAGCATAGATAAGATATAGAGGATACTATGGCTCAGACTGACTCTCATCTACCCCATATGACTCTAGGACTATCACCTGATCATCTAACACACTAAGGAGCAAACACGTACCCTGTCTACCCAAGGGTGGCCCAACCCTTGCTAGAACCTATAAGAAGTGAGTGAGCTCAACCTAGTGAGAAGAGAAACAGCTAATAAGCAGCATCCTAGAATCACAAGATGAGAGGAAGAAGTCTAAGCAGCTAGGCAAGAGAACCACTCTAACCTATGCTAGAAGGATTGTCCCAATGCACCCGCATGCAATGCAACAGAAAGGAGTAAGAGCATAATTAACATGATAAAGCATGAAGCACAAAACTCCCCCTCACAACAGTCCATAAGGACACACCACCCCAAGCTCTCCCCGCAAGGCTGAAAACCTAGAGCTATCCAAAGGCTTGGTAAAGATGTTAGCCAACTGGTGGTCACTCTCCACAAACTGGAGCACTATGTCACCCTTCTCCACATGGTCTCGAAGGAGGTGATATCTAATATCAATATGCTTGGTCCGAGAATGCTGCACTGGGTTCTTGGCAATGTTAATGGCAGAAGTGTTATCACAGAAGAGTGGAACACTGTCTATGACTAACCCAAAGTCCCGCAGGGTCGAGACCATCCAAAGTACCTGGCTGCAGTAACTGGCGGCAGCAACGTACTCGGCCTCTACGGTGGACTGTGCAACACCGGACTGCTTCCTAGAAGACCATGAAACAACATAAGTGCCAATGAATTGGCAGGTGCCAGAAGTGCTCTTCCTATCTATCCTACGGCCAACAAAGTCTGCATCCGATGTAGGGACCCAGATTTTACAATCGGGATTCCTCTGTGATTCCACCGCACTATTCCCTGGATCAGTAGATAGTGCTCACAGTTTACAGTTCTGAATATCAAATTACATATCATGTGGAAGCGTAAATATAATAGTAGACTTACTCATGGGCCGATTAGGCCGAAATCATTAAATTGCAGCAGCGGAAGGACGTAGCACGCAGGTGGGACCTTTAGAACATGCCCACAGGCAGCCAACTGGAGGTTCACAACCTAGCCCTTGACATCTTCATCTTCTTTGCCACCATGATCAAAAGTGTTGCTGAAGTGTAGTGATCCGATTCCTGATTCTGGATTTTTTGTGTAAGCAAGTGTGAGCACAAACCACCGTGCTCCGCGAGCTAATACACAGAATGCAAGTAAATAATATGCATGGCTTATCAAAGGAGAGGCTCGGGTTATTTTATTTGCGAAAATCACCTTTAGTAGCATTATTATTATTTAATCATTGTGTTATTGTTGCTACCTAAACTCCATACAACAATTGCCATAATTGACTTAATGCACCGAAAAGACACTTTCTTTATTGACTGTTGTCTATGACTCCAAACAGCGAGTGACATCATTTGATTAGTCTGTCGATCTTACTCTTTCTATATTGATTGCTATCTAAGATTCTAAACAGTGAGCAACATAATTTAATTGATCCACCGAACACACACTTTCTATATTCAGTGCTGTCAAAACCTCAAACAGCGAATATCATCAATTATACAATCCACCAATCAATTGCTGCCTAAATCCCCATACAGCGAGTATCATAATCTATATAATCCACCGATCAATTGCTGCCTAAAACTCCAAACAGCAAGTGATATCATTTATCTAATATCATTTAATTAATCCACCAATATCTTTCATATTCTAAATTACTAACAATCTAATCCTTTTGTTATTGATCCACAACCATAATTTGCTCTTCCAATAATCAACCTTATTTTCCATTATCTATCTCTAACTAATTCACTAGTATATCTCCACCAAGAATATCATTGATCAAGTTTATGATTCACTAGTATACATCCACCAAGAATATCATTGATCAAGTCTATACTCCAATTATCATATCTCCAAATTCCCAACAATTCAATTGACACATCTAGTAATCGATCAAATCCTATTAATTCCATTATTGTCAATATCTCCCAAGAAATTATATTAATTATCAGTGTCATAATCTAGCAAATACCTTTGCACTTCCTAATTCTCCAAAAATCATTTGAATCATCTATCTAGCCTATATATTCATTTAAGTTCCACCAATTTATTTTTCCTAGAATCCACACTATCATTATCCCTTTTATGATTAATACGAATCCACCAACTTCTTTTTGCGATTACCATAAATAGCCATCTTCTTTTCTTACGACTCTATTTATTCTTCCTGACATTTTATTTGTGAGAAGTATTATCATTACTTAAAAATTTAATAAATAGAAATTTCCTGAGACCTAGCAGTTTTGAACAAAAACATAATGTGTAAGAGAATGCAATAATAATAGCGATCCAGATTCCATCCACCGTTACATGGCGTCCGCACCATATAGCATCTTTCAGCATTATAGCCGCTTAACTTACCACTGTGACGACACCTAGGACAATTCAAACCAGGGCCATCTGCAGTCCATCACTTTACCAATACCACCCACAAAGTTTTCGAAATAGAACTATATCTGGTTAAGTTCCCATGTCCGCCCTTGACCCTGGGCACGGCTATTCGAATAGTTTTGACTCTGCAGAGTTTGCACACTTTACCCACAAGAGACAGTTCACTCGTTGCCCCCACATGATTCCTTAGCCATGCGGTTGAGCAAACCATCACAGTAATCGTTCAAAGTACCTCGCCCCTTCCATCATCTCACCCTATGGGTTTCTCCCATTTGCGGTGGGACCCATTCGTTGTGCGGGATGTTCCCCTCCTATGCACCTAGCAGCTGGCTACCCACACTGCTAGCGCGTCGCAAGAGAACTTCTCCCTCAAGCCTGCGACCCAGGCCGCCACTTGCGGGAGTCCCATTCAAGCCTGCTACCTAGGCCGCCACTTGCACTACTGCCATGATGATGACTTCCAGGGTCCAGTAAATTTACTAAGCCAAGTTGTACTTTACAGACTTGTGGTTGTACTTGTTTTACACAGGAGATCATGACAAGATTCAGTCCTTAGTGATATCTGGGCGGATCTATCACTACCCACTTTGTGCTTCCACTACACCACATACACACACACACTCGAACCATCCGCCTGGATATTTAAGCAAGTTGGGTTTTTTGGGGACACAAAATAATCATACCAACATATACCAATCATTAACACCATGACTTCCCAAACCAATTTTTCATGATTAAAAATGATAATGATGCTTGGGCATTTCAGCGCCCCTGAGTATCTAAGCAGTACTAAGCATGGCGTATAATTACGGACTTACTTTTGAAAAGTTACCATGATAATTTTACTAAGGTGACAAGGTTCACATATTCAAGTATTTCAAAGGAGGTGTAATATTATTCAAGGCAAACAATGGGCATATAACTAGAATCTTAAATTAAACATGTATTTGCATATAAAATAACAGCATGCAATTTGATAATTTAAACCAAAGTAATTTGCAGATAATGTAGGTTCAACATGATCAAAGTATTGACTCGCCTGGCACGGTTTACCGCGGTCTTGAGGTCACACGATGCTTTCTCTTGAGCTTCGGGTCTTTTTCTTCCCTTCGCTCTTGATTACGCTTGATCTGTTGATTCTTCGGGACTCCAGTTTCTACTTACGCGATAAGTGACTGAATCCACATAAAAGCGAGTAACTCAAAAGATCCAAATAAATATGAATAAACTCAATTTAGTTTTATTATGAGTTAATGGGTGATTCAAGTTATTTGAAGCAAAGTTGGTGGTAGAGTACGATGACTTGATATTTTTATTTGTACACTCTTTTTTATTTTGGTATTTATCAATGAAGTTCCATGAGTTGAGCTAGACCTGTGAATCGGGGTTTGAAATTAGCGGAGCCTTACTTTGTCGAGCGCCAATATTCAAGACATGTGCTCATCGAATTAATTTTAAAATCCAGATTTATAGCATTCTATGGTACAATATTTCATGTACCCTTAGTTATTACTAAGCTTAGTTTAGTTTGAATTAGGATCTTTTTATATTGGTCAATATTATTATTCATTTAAATCTAACGTTAGGATGGTACTGTTATTATCTTGTTTACACCCTTGTTAGTATTAAGCTCTAGCTTTTATTTTTAGTTCAAACTTACTTAATAGTAAAAAGGATTATCCTATTTGCTAGGGTTAAAGGCAATAATCTATGGCTTAACTTTGCAACGGCTAATTTCTGTATCCCTTACTGACTTATTATTTTTATGAGAGCATAAATCTTCACCACATGCTTAAACCATATCTCATATTGTCTTTAATTTGCATTTAAAAAGCTTAATACAAAGTTCAAATGCACATTACTAACATATAAGAATTAATCCATGACTAAGTTTTTATTGAGCTCATTATACCCTAATAAATTTTTGCATCATTGGTGGATCAATTTCTGGTTTTCCCCTCATTTGTCTGCACTAAGAACTATTCAGTAAAAAGAAGAAAAATTCGAGCGAAGCACCTGCCTGTGCTTGCTAAGCGGCGCTCGAACGCTGGCGCCGAGGTGGCCTTCGCTCTGTTGCTGATGAGTCCCGGGTGTTACCTGACTTAGATGGGCGAGAAAAGAAGTTAAGCCAACACTACAGGGGGGTCCGAACAGAGGAGCTTCGGGCGGCGGGTTCGCCGGCGAGAGACAGTCTGAGGGCGGTCGGTGAGGGGCAAAATGCAATCTTGGCATTGCGAGGAAACCGACGGAGGTGTCGGAAGGGGCCAAAGAGAGTCGGCGGTGGCTGAGGAGGAGCTCGGCGCCGGCGAAGTGTAGACCAGGAGGGGCTTGGCTGAGCGCGGGAGTAGCTTCCCCGGGTTCCGAGGAGGGTGTGGGAGGGGGTAATTAGACCGGCATGGGATGGTGCGGCGATGCGCTCGGTTGCCGGATTTGGGGAAGAAGGGCACGCCGATGAGAAATGGGGCACGGGAGTTCGATTCCGCGAGAGGGGAGGATGAGTGGAGGTGGGCGATGCGATTGGGGTCTTGGCCGAGCTTTATAGACGACGGGGTGTGCTGGCGCCGGGCGGGGCCGATCGGGCGACGGGGCAGGCGGCAATGACAGGCGACGGAGCAGGGCATCGGGATTCGGGGAATGCGGCCGTGACGATGGCACTGCGCGTGCTGAGGCCGGGCGGAGCGGGGCCGTGTCACGCGGCTTTGCCGTGTCATGCGGCTTTTTTTGACCAGAGCTGAGCGGTGAGGAAGGGGGGTCCGGGCACCGGGAAAAGGAGGAGGGAGAAGAGGCGTGGGCGGAGCGGGCCCACTGGCCAGGGAGACGGGGCACGGATGGAGGCGGGGCCCGCGTGGCAGTGGCGGGGCGAGTGGAGCAGACTGGGCCGGCCGAGGTGTGAAGCGGGGATGGGGTTCGGCCGGCTGGCCGGAGGGGTGAGGACGGGAGAAATGGGAGTTGGGCTGGGCTGATGGCCGGCCTAGCTCCCCTATCTTTATTTTTTGTTTGTATATTTTGTGTTTATTTGTATATGGTATTCATGTTCCATTCATTCCCTCTTGCTCACCTAATTTATATTTGCATATTCTTGGCACTATATTGTAGGTGCAAAATTTTGGTATGTATATTTATATATTTATATTTATATATGATGGTAATTCTTCTACTTTCTTCTATTGTTATTACTGACATTATTTTTAAAGATGACATTTTATGCTTCAAGTCAAGTTTCACCCTTCCTTTGAGGGATCATCTTTTCAGATTCGAGTTTTAAATTTTAATTCTCTATTATTTATACATGTTTGTTTCTTTCTTGAACCTTTTAACTTTTTGGAACCTCAACCAAATTTTCAGGAAAAATACCATAAACTCCAAATTCAAATAAAATATATTGCAAAAATAATTCAAAAATGTTGTAGGGGTGGCCCCCACCTAAGCCCAGTAGGCCTGTTAGGTCCGAAATAAGAGCCCCCAAGGGGAATACTCATGTGTAAGGGTATAACTGTACAAACACTCCCCATGTGAATATATGTGGCATAAGGCCACGAGAGGAGGAGGCTAAGCCATTCATTTACTCAACTCTCCACTACTACACACTCTCTCTCTGTTTGGTCTGTAACCACAACAGCTGGCGCCGTCTGTGGGGAGGACAAGAGCAAGCCTCCAGACTTCAAGGAAGATGGCACCAAAGAAAGCTTCGCCATCGTCGGCGAAGAAGAAGAAGGCGGAGGCGGCGAAGTCTCGCGTCAGCACGAGGGCTTCGGCTTTAGCAGCCGCAGGTATGAGCAGTGGTGTAGGTGCGACCGAAGGCCCCGCCACCGACGCGACGACCAACCCTGCCGCTGACGCGATGACCAACCCCGCCGTCGACGTGACGACCAACCCCGCCGTCGACGCGACGACCAACCCCGCCATCGACGTGACGACCAACCCCGCCGCCGACGCGACGACCAACCCCGTCACCGGCGTGACGACCGATCCTACCAGCACTCCCACCAGCACCGCCCCGACGACCAACCGCGGCGACAATAACGCAGTGCGCAACCTGGGCGCGCAGGCCGTGGTCACCACCTTGCCGGCCGCACCGCCAAGCGCGCAGACGGCCCCGGCCACGCCCGCAGTAGAGACGGCCCTGCTGGCGGCCCTCAGTGCGTTCCAGCGGGAGCTAACAGACCTCTGCGGAGCCGTCCGGGACATGCAGGAGGCCCGGAGCCAACACCCCCTTCCAGCAGTGGCATCCGAACCCGCCCCGGAAAGGGCGGATAGCCGCGACGCCCCCACGTCTAGCCGCGCCCCACTACGACGCGTAGACCCGGAGTCCTCGCTCTCTGCGGGCCTACAGCTGTAACACCCCAGGACCCACATTACCCTGGGATGCTACTAAAACCGCTCTACAACGAGCCAATTTACAAGATAAAATAAACTGACAACAATTACTAAACAAGATAGTATAAGCGGAAGCATAAAAAACTAAGGAATAACAGGATAGTGATAGCAATTCACTATTTAAAATATCCTCCAACATTTTAATCTAAAACATAGTTCACAAATTTAACATTATTAAGATAATGTAAACAAAGCTATGCAAGGTCTAGAATCCTTTTAACTTTATTACAGCATAAAAAATATGATTCACGTGCATCAGTGTGGTGCCGTTCTACCCTTCCCATGCATGCTCAAAGTCCACCAGTAGGAGGGGAAACAAGGGTGAGATAAAAATCTCAGCAAGCAAACTGTTTGTGAGCTATTCAAACTACAAACAATTATACATCATCATTTATAATTCCATACAACTACAACCATAATTCATGTCCACAATTATTAAACCACCACAAATTTTCATGAATCATACCTCTTCAATTTCAGATTTAAATGGCATATGAATGCAGTCATTTTATCCACAATTAAATGCAAATGAAACATTTAATCTTCCACAAACCACAATAGGATAATCATCAACATTCTTCCACAATTAAATGCAAATGAAACATTTAATCTTCCACAAACCACAATAGGTTAATCATCAACATTCTTCCACAATTACAATGTTATTATTCTCAACCTCAAATCACCATCAATGACGTTAAAGCATTAACAAATAAATCTTGTTTGACTACTTTAAATTCTCAACCACTACCACTAGCAAAAGCAATAAAACATATGTATGTTTTACTTCAACACTTTATTATTTCTCACATCCACAATTGTTATCAACAATTAATACAAGAGAAAAGAATCTCATGCCACAATCACAACCCTTACAGTATACATGGGATGAACCCCATTCCACGTCCACAACCATAATCCTCATACCACAAATAGCTCACATGAGCCAATTCCACATTACAACTATGAAGTTGTATAATCCACATTACAACTATGAGCTGAATATTCCACAAAATAACTTCACCACAACATATTGCATATGTATGCAAATGAATCTTTCCACAATGCAATGCATATGAATGCTATGCTCCACATCACTCTTTCGAGGCAGGATTTGAGGTGCATCGTATTACGACAATATCGATGCTTCCGCGGGATAAGAGGTGCATCGTATTCGGCAATATACGATGCTGTATCTGCATGCTGATCGCGGCTATGTCTTGGCGACATCCACATATGCATATGACATGATATGATATGATAATCACAAATCACATTAATCCATCCTCAAAGGAGCATCAACATGCTCACGACATATCCACATCCACCACATGTTATTTTCATGTTCCACATTATAACATTAAGCAAGATTTCCACATGGCTACTAGCAGATTATCAACATATCAATGGATAAGTACTTGCTACCATCTCCACAATTAAATTATCATGCAATCATGGCATAATGTAACAAATTACGATAATAATGTAAACTGCAAGTAGAAGGAATAACAAGTTAAACGGTAGCAACCACCACTACGCTTACTTGCCTCAAACCGACGGCGAAGTAAAATCAAGAGCACTCAGGGACAAGACCACCTGTCCAAAAGGCAACTCTCAGCACACAGCTACAGCATACAAACATGACATTAATAATTAAAACGTCGCTAGAACCCCGAACCGCACAAACTCCTCTCCGCTCAACAATTCAGCAAATTACCCTCTGCAGCAGCGCTGCTTAACATTTTCGTAACTTTAAAAATATTGATCCATTTACAGCAAACGATATCTCTCTGGATTCATCACTTAAAATCCTACATTTTCATGTAGAACACCTATTTTTATTTTGATCACAGCTAGGTGTAATTTAATGCCCAAAACAGAGGAAGAACTCTGTTCTGGCAGATTGGACAGCAATAAACAAATGCGTCCCAACATCAGTAAAAGAGTCTAAAAATTCTGAATTTTATACAGATGCTAGATCTCTAAATTATCTACAACTTTCTCAATTACGGCCATGGTCATAAAAATCATTTACGACCTCTAATTCCCAGATTACCGTCGGTCTGTACCAATCTGCTCACCTGACGAACAGCAGTATTCCCGACCCTGTAACTCCCAGATAACAAGGTATAAAATTCCGAAACAAATACAGAAGATGCGTCTGGAAGTCCTCTACAACTTTCCTTTTGGGAAGGTCTTCAGGAAAATTCGTTTACTAGGTCAAAACCTCACGAACAGACACGCTGCGCGAATCAATCTACAGGCAGACATCAGCTAATCTCTAATCGGCAATTAATCTATTAACTACCTTCAAAATCCGTGCCAAGAACCCTAATTATTCCATAGAACAGAGGGTTTGGGATGAGGAAAAATTACCTAGATGATGGATCACCCCTTTTTTCCTCCTCCTCTTCTTCTTCTTCCTTCTCCTTCCTTCTTCTCCTTCTCCTTCCTCTCCTTGGCTCCAATGGCAGCAGCACTTGTGGGGGTGATGGAGGGAGGAAGAGGGCTGCGCCCAGGGGGTGGAGGAAGGGGGGTGGCGGCTGCAAAGGGATGGGAGAGGGGGAGAAAAAGGGCTAGGGTTTTTTTTTGGGGAGGGGGAGGGGAGGTGCGGCCACCCCTTGGGCCTCCGGCCCAAGGCGGTCGGCCCACTCCCTAGGCAGCCCACTCAGAGCTTTTAATTTAATTTATTTTATTAATTTTATACTGTTCTACAATTTTTATTTTTTTCCTTCCTGCGATTTACCGAAAAACCGGCGACTCCGCGATTATTTTAAAACTTACGCCGAGTCGATGATCAGGGTATTACAACAGCAGACACCATGGCCCGAAGATTTCAATTTCCCGAGCGTCATCGAGGCCTACAAAGGCGACTCCGACCCGCGAGAGTTCGTGCGCGTGTACGAGACCGCCATCGAAGCCGCTGGCGAAGACGACACCACGAAGGCAAAAGGGCTCCCCCTCGCGCTACAAGGGGTGGCGCTGTCCTAGTTCTTCACTATTGAACCACAGTCCATCTACGCGTGGGAACAGGTCCGTAACCGACTCTACAACAACTTCCAGGGAAACTACATCGAGCACGTCGATGCGGACCAGCTCTTTGCAGTCAAGCAGAAACCAGAGGAGAGGCTCCGGGACTACTTCAAGCGCTTCGCGAAGGTGTGCTGGCAAGTCAAGGACATTAACGAAACAACGGTCATCAACGCAGCGATACAAGGCCTCCGACCGGGGCCGATGGCTGAGTACAACGCGCGCAAGCCCATTAAGACAGTCGGGAAACTCTTCGACAAGATGGAAGAGTATGCCAGAGCGGAGGAGGATGCACGGAGGCGACACGGTGATGACTCCGACTCTAACAAGGCAGAAGGCTCGGTCAAGACCGAAGACTCGCCGAAACAGGGCCCTTCGAAAGGCAAGCGTAAGCAAGAGCAGCCGAAGGGTACCTCCGACCGCAAGGACCCCCAACACAATGACCAGCCAGGTGACAAGTCCAAGCGCGATCAGCGCAAGTCCAGGAAATCTCGTTACATTTTTGACATCGAGGGCGGCTCCGAAGACTGTTGGTGATATGCCCTAGAGGCAACATGGAGATGTTGAATATATCACATACTATGTTTATGATACATTGCTTTGTTCCTTGAAATAGACATTATCATTATTGATCAATGAGTATGTGACTTATTCATGAGACTCTTAATGCCAAAATGTTGCTATTTCTAAATGATCCCTGATCATATATCATATGAGGAACAAATATGATTCAAAGATCAGCATATGTATTGATTGATGATCATGTCTCATGGATCATGGTATGGAGATACCAAATCAATAATATGGACATGTGTTAGTGAACATATGTTGGATAGACCCGCCATGAGACAACTGCAGAGATTCCATGTGTCATTAGTTGGTCTCAAGTAGTGTTTATGTAGAATCCTTAGACATGAGATCATCATGGTTCCCAATATGCGTAGTAGCCTATTTTGGGACTACTAACCACTACTCCGTGAATCGGGTAGTCATAAAAGTAGTCTTCGGGTTTGCTATGAAACATGTAGTGGGATGTGAATGATCAAGATAGAATTTGCCCCTCCTTATGGGAGAGATATCTCTGGGCCTCGATGTAATGGATTATGAAAGTGCATGGCCATGCCAATGTGATTGAGGAGTCAATCACAAGTTTATAATCTATCACGGAATCGAGAGAGTGATTGAGCTATTAAGAGGATGACACAGTCTCGCCTTGAGCTTAATCTATATCGTGAGGCAAAGGGATTCGTACATGAGAACATTACAGTTCAGCCGATATGATCTTTACGTATACTTTGGGGTTAATATGTCTTGCTAGAGGCGCGATTAACGGGGTGACCAGAAAGGTGTTTCGGGTCGCGACCAAGTATACGTGAACCTGTGGTCGCACACTTAACGGGTTGGAACACTAATTCGAATGTGATTCGGATGTGGGCTCAATTCGGATAGAGATCCGGATAGACTCCTATTGGGCCTCGGTCCACGAGGCCCAAGTGAGGAGGTCTATATATTTGGAGGCGGGGCTGAGGATGTGCGCTTCTGTTCCTCCCGAGCAAAACCCTAGCCGCCGCGAGTCTTTGGTACACTCGCGATCGGCGTTCCAACCGGGCGTGTGGATACCGGTGGAGGCGCTGCTCGTTGGCGGCGTTGATCGACATCAACAAACTACAGATTGGATCTGCTCGTGGTGTGGTTGATCGCGCGGAGGAGAGCGATCTGTTCGGGACGATCGGCTACTTCCACTACTACCTCGACGCGCGTGGTTGGATCGGCCGCAACTCTTCTTCCGCTGCGCTGCGCGTCTAGTGGTAACGATCTATGATCCCTCCTTAGCATGATGTCCTGGTGTGCGCGGTAGAAATTTTTTATTTTCTGCTATCGTAGCCTACGCGCGTTCCTTCAAAGACAACGTCCCAGGTCGTGGAGGCCGAGGACGCCGAGGACGAGGACGGGGGTGTGGCCGAGGTCGAGACGACCGGACCCGCGAAGAGTACGGCGACTAGCACCACGGGCAATGGTGCAAAATCCACGGCCGGGGCAACCACGACACGCGTGCTTGTGCCACCATCGCAGTGCTACGGCAGAGCGTTGCCAGGGACAAAAACCCGGATACACGAGCGCCCGTTGTGGCTCACGTCCAACACCCCCAGGACCAAGGAGCACAGGCCCAGGATGACTTCCTGCGCATCCAGGCGCACGTACGGCAACCTCGGGAAGGCCTCCTACAGCTACAAGCCCCAGAGGGAGCCCAGCGCAGGATTATCAATGTCATCTCCGGAGGCTCCTCACTGGGGTTCGCTTCGGCACGACAACGGAAGGCTTACGCGCGGAGGCTACACCACGTCGCGGCATACCCGGCGCAGGCGCCGCCAGAATGGGCGCAACATGAAGTCACATTCACGCCCGCCAACGCTGAGGGCGTGGAGTTCCCCCATCAAGACCCTTTGGTCCTCCGAGTCCTTGTAGCCGGGTGCGACGTCCGACGCGTCCTAGTCGATGGAGGAAGCTCCGCAAACAACCTCTTCGCTGCGGCCTTCGACCAAATGGGGATCCCTCGGAGCCGTTTGGGCCCCTCAGGCGTCCCGCTGCAAGGGTTTGGAGGGCAGCCCTTGCGCGCCATGGGCCAGATATGCCTCCAAGCCTCCTTCGGCCAAAATGACAACGTCAGAAGCGAGGACGCCATCTTCGACGTGGTCGACATCGTATACCCCTACAACGCCATAATAGGACGGCCGCTCCTAAACACCCTCGGGGCAGTCCCGTATCACAGTTTCCTATGCATGAAGCTTCCCGGACCGCGGGCCATCATCACCATTCATGGTGACCAGGACATGGCCCGGTGCATAAAGCTTGGCGCCAGGGGCCCATGCCACGCGGCTCGCCAAGGCACCTAGGCCGGGAGGGCGGATGTGGAGCCCTCGGGGAGCGTCCCGCACTCCACGCGCGTAAGATTGCCCCGGTCGCGGCGGCCCGTCAACGATCGCCCCACCCTCCTAGCATTCCCCCCCTTTCTTTTGTAAATGCTCACCCGCACAAACGGGAATTTAATAAAGTTCACCGTTTGTACAAAATTATGTTCTTCGAAACAAAGACACGCGTTCGCGCGCGCACTCTTCGTCAAAGATACGGGCATGAGTATAAACAAAGACACGCGTTCGCGCGCGCACTCTCCGTCAAAGATACCGGCATGAGTATAAACAAAGACACGCGTTCGCGTGCGCACTCTCTGTCACAGACACGGGCATGAGTATAAACAAAGACACGCGTTCGCGCGCGCACTCTCCGTCAAAGATACGGGCATGAGTATAAACAAAGACACGCGTTCACGCGCGCACTCTCCGTCAAAGATACGGGCATGAGTATAAACAAAGACACGCGTTCGCGCGCGCACTCTCCGTCACAGACACGGGCATGAGTATAAACAAAGACACGCGTTCGCGCGCACACTCTCCATTAAAGATACGGGCAAGAGTATAAACAAAGACACACATTCGCGCGCGCACTCGCCGTCACAGATACGGGCATGAGTATAAACGAAGACACGCGTTCACGCGCGCACTCTCCGTCAAAGATACGGGCATGAGTATAAACAAAGACGAGCGGGGGGACGCCTCCGCACGTAGTCTACGGACTCTAAATAAGACGTAGCGCGAGGTCCGCCTCTGCACGCACTCCACGGAGTATAAATAAGACGTAGCGCGAGGTCCGCCTCCGCACGCAGTCTACGGACTCTAAATAAGACGTAGCGCGAGGTCCGCCTCTGCACACAGTCTATGGACTCTAAATAAGACGTAGCGTCAAGGTCCGCCTCCACACGCAATTTCACCGCCCGCAACGCGCGGAGGTTCGCCTCCACACGCAGTCTACGGACTCTAAATAAGACGTAGCGCGAGGTCTGCCTCCGCACGCACTCCTCCAGAGTATAAATAAGACGCGGATGCTGTTCCTGCGCACTCTACAGAGTATAAATAAGACGCGAGCCTCACGAACGCATGGGCGTTGCCCCAGTGCGTACTCTTCAGAGTATAAATAAGACGTGGATGTATATCCCGCGCACTCCTTCGGAGTATAAATAAGACGCGGATGCTGTCCCTGCGCACTCTACAGAGTATAAATAAGACGCAGGTGCTGTCCCCGCACGCTACTTGGAGTATCAACAACGCGCGGGCATCGGCCCCCACGTACTTCAGAACACAACTTACCCCAGTTAATTCTACGGTGGGCAAAGTGCACCACGGGGACCCGCGTGCAGAATACCAAGACGACGTGTTAAAGAGGCTGGGTCCCGCGTGGGTACACCCGCGAGCAAGAAGCACCAGAGGCTGGTTTCTGCAAGAGCACACCCGCGAGCAAGAACCGCCAGAGGCTGGCTCCGCTGCCACCACCTCAAAGGGTAGGGGACAGAGCGCTCGTGCGTCTACCTCGACTAGGCGCCAGCTCCGCTGCTACCACCTCGAAGGGTAGGGGACGAAGCGCTCGCGGGTCTACCTCGCCTAGGTGTCAGCTCTGCTGCCACCACCTCGAAGGGTAGGGGACAGAGCGCTCGCGAGTCTACCTCGACTAGGCGCCAGCTCCGCTGCCACCACCTCGAAGGGTAGGGGGAGGAGGGCTTACGCGTCTACCTCGACTAGGCGCCAGCTCCGCTGCCACCACCTCGAAGCGTAGGGGACGGAGCGCTCGCGCGTCTACCTCGAATAGGCGCCAGCTCCGCTGCCACCACCTCGAAGCGTAGGGGACGGAGCGCTCGCGCGTCTACCTCGAATAGGCGCCAGCTCCGCTGCCACCACCTCGAAGGGTAGGGGACGGAGCGCTCGCGCGTCTACCCCGACTAGGCGCCAGCTCCGCTGCCACCACCTCGAAGGGTAGGTGACGGAGCGCTCGCGCGTCTACCTTGACAAGGCACCAGCTCCGCTGCCACCACCTCGAAGGGTAGGGGACGGAGCGCTCGCGCGTCTACCTCGACAAGGTGCCAGCTCCGCTGCCACCACCTCGAAAGGTAGGGGACGGAGCGCTCGCGTGTCTACCTCGACTAGGCGCCAGCTCCGCTGCCACCACCTCGAAGGGTAGGGGACGGAGCGCTCGCGCCTCTACCTTGACTAGGCGCCAGCTCCGATGCCACCACCTCGAAGGGTAGGGGACGGAGTGCTCGCATGTCTACTTCGACGCCTACTTCGACTAGACGCCAGCTACGCCGGAGGAGATATCGGTCTGAGCGTGTATGGTTGTCGCAACTACGTGTATGCCTCGATCACATTGCCCCCGCAGGGCACAACCCATCGCGTACGGGCGCGTATGCAAACCCTCCGAGCTTACCGCGGGGCGATGTAGCCGGAGGGTGGCGACGTACTTCACGAGATCTGGTCAAAACTGTTCTTGGTATTTGCTAAGGATGTTTACAAAGGCGCACAGACACCCCCGGCTCACCAGGCTGTTACTCGGCAGGCTCATCCTTGATAGGCCCCCGTACCGTCCGTACCGAGGTCCCACTCGACGACGCCCGACTTGCCCAGAAATCCAACGCTTCCTCGGTTCTTTGCCAGCGCCGAAGTCGCCGCCAGATTGCGAGGTCAGAGATCAGCAGCCGGCCCCGGTTAGGTAGTTGCTCGGCACAAGCGGGCAGGAATCAGAATAGCGGAAAACTCCATATTTTCGCAAACACAAAATGAGGAAGGCAACCCGGGCTTCGGTTACAACGCACCCCAACACGCGATAACCTCCTATCACACCTGTGGATCCACGGTGTCCTCCGGAGCTACGGCGCCATCATCGCCACGTCGAGGGACCTCGTCCAGGAACCGGCCAAGGTTCCCCTCGCCATACAAGTTCCTCCGCAGCTCAACTAGGGCTGCGGCCTCGCCGCAGTACTCCCATATCCACTCATGGAAGAACTTCACGGCGCGGTGTACAGCTCGCACGGCTCCGGACATTACGCCGCTCCCCGCGGGCATCTCCAGTTGGGGATCGGCTAACTCCACAACATGGGACGTCACACACGACGCCACGTATGCGCAGTGGCTGCCGAAGATCGCCGCGGCGCCACGCGCAACGTCGGTCGCCTCTCCAATCCACCGGAGTGACCGCGACAGGTCCTCAGGCCCGAAGGAGCGCGCCGGCACTTCGGCGACAAGCCCTTGGCGTGTCTTCGAGGCCGATATGGCGTCGAGCGATGGCGGCGTCGCCAAGGCTTGATCCCGCTCTGCGAGAACTTGATCCCGCTCCATGAGAGCGGCACCAAGCTCACTGTTCCTCCCCTCCAGAGCGGCGATTTGTCGTACAAGGCCGTCCCGCTCTGCAGCAACCTCTTGCCGCACCGCTTCCGTGGCTGAGGTTCATGCCGCGGTAACGAGCTCGTCGGTGCGCACTTGCATCTTTGCGCATTCCGACTCCAGGAGGCATATGCGAGCATCCTGGGCGGATCGCCTTTCCGCAGCTTCCTGCAACTCTTCCTCGACGGCCCGCAGCCTGCTCCGTATCGCTACTCCCTCGTGGGCGTAAGCACTTCGCAAGGCCTGGGCCAGCACGAGTGTCTGCGATGCAAGCGTTAGCAAACGTGCAGCGGCGGCAAAGGGGTCTAAAAGACGGCAAAGGGCTCGAAAAGACAGGCGCTTACCCACACCCCTGACACCTCCAAGGCATCTTCAAGGCACCCCAACCCGTAGGTCTGCAACACCTGCTGTCCGATGCTGGAGGCCGCGTCCTCCGTGATCCCACGCCATGCCCTCAGAGTATCCGACGGAGGGACAAAGTCCGCCGGGCTTGGCCGCGCGGCATCTGTGTCGCCAGCACCGGGACCCCCGCGCTCAAGGAGCGGTTCCTCCTCCGGGATAAGTGTCGCTGCGAAAGACAATTACACATGTCACGACGTGTAAATAAATATATATATATATATATCGAAGGAGTTCCATCATAACCTACCTTCGGTCACAGGCGGGAGGCTTCGCGGAGACATCTCCCTGGCCGCGGGTGGAAATGCTTCCACGAAGGCCGGGGGATCACCGAGCCAGGCCCTCGCGCCAACCCAACCTGCGCCGCTGTCACCGTGGCCCGAGGGGCTGCGAGGGGGCGGAGCGGAGGGACCTCGATGTTTGAAGCAGGGCCCCACAAGTTCCCAACGCCGGTCGCCACAACGAACCCTCGCAAAGTCCGCGGAAGGGAGGACTGCAGGCGCGCCTGCTTCGCTTGAGCGGAAGGTATCACCGTGGAACCCGCCACAGAAGGGGCCCCCCTGGCAGCATCATGCGCTGCAGAGGTCTCCACAGCTACGACGGTAGAGGTCGGGGACTTCATTCCCATGACGTCCGCGGGGGTTACCCCCACCTTCGCGGGAGACACCCCCGCCTCCGCGGGCGACACCTCGGCCCCAGCCGCTGAGGTTAGCAAGGGCGGCGCTCCACACGCTCCCGCGAAGGGTAGCCCTGCCAAAGCCACGCTCAGAGACGAGGACTCTGCACCGATGTCGCCAGCCGGCACCACCACCTCAGAAATGGTCGCGGACAACGGGGCCTCCGCGGCACGCCCACCCCTGTCGGCGCTTCTGCCCTCAATCTCCGCGCCCTCTAAATCTGAGTCGGCATACCTCGCGGAACTCGACCCCGGGCTCGCCGCGCCGGCAGGAGCAGCGGCAGCCGCTGTACGGGCCGCGGTCGTGGTGCTCCGAGTCCTTTTGCGAGACGGCGCCTTCATCTTCGCGGCACTATCATCCTCGTGCTGCTGGGCCAGAGGGGGCGTTCCGGCACAGGAAGCCCTAAGGCCTCACACACGCGGTTTATCCGCCCCAACCCGGTCTTGAAGGTAATCGGCCTGCCCATGCATTCAAGGCTGCTGCCACTCGTCACGCGATGGTAGAACCACCGCCTCACCCAGTTGGCCTCCCACTTCCCTTGGGTCACGTTCGCAGGGAAGAGCTTCCCACGCGTCACCCGCAGGAGGAAGTTGACGCTGCCAAATTTTTACACCGTACCGTCCTTCCGCTCCTTCGGTTGGCACTAGGCCTCGTGCAGATACGCGAACAAGGAAGCGCTGGGCCAACACCCCTCCGCGCACAGGGCCCAGCTGTACACAGCGAGGCGAGCCACCGTGTTCGGAGTCAATTGTGACAACTCCAACTTGAAGGTCCGCAGCACCGCCCCGACAATTGCTGCGGACGGAATGCGAAGCCCGGCTTCGAAGTAGGCAACGAAGACGATCGCCTCCGACTTCCTAGGGCGCAGCTCCGTTTCATCATCGGCGGCAACTGCACAGCGTGGCGATCCGATAGCTTCCCATCTCGCAGCAGCGACTGGATGGTGTCCTCCGTCACGAGCGTGCGGCCCAACTCCCCGGAGTACGGACCCTGGCTCTTCTTCGCCGCCCACCACTTATCTGCCGCCGGCGGATCGCTCTCCCCCAGCGTGTATTTCACCTCCACCGGGAACTAGGCGGCGGAAAGGGAGCGTAGGAACAGGGCAAGCGAATGCGAAAAGCACCGTGAACAACCAAAAAGCGTGAGGTGGCGTGGGCACAATACTACGGGGGGTTCTTAAAGGCCCCCCGCCTCCTACCCTAAGCGTGAAAGGCCAACGGCAACCGCTCGCCTCCCCACGCGCGAAGTCGAAGCGTCACGGCGGTCCACGTAGCCAGCATGCGACCGTGATCGTACAGAGTTCTGTCACCACGCGAAGCATCGCTAGCGTCCCGCCGCGTGTCGGTCCGCACAAGCAATAAACATAGGTCACGTGTCCCGGCGCAGCTTTCGGCTCAACCCTGGCCGCACCTGTCCGAAGGGACAATCGTAGGCCCTCGCCGTAGGTGCAACCGAGGATCGGCGAGAAGCGCAACCGCTCACAGCCGGTGGCGCACGTTGGGAGGGGGGCGGCCAGCAGGCGGCATGCCTACAACACCGCGCCACGTGCCCCGCCCCTCTGGCGGAAGGAACTTGACAGCGGGCGACCCGTTGGTGCGCCAATCGCTACCCACCGCGTGTTCGGCATGAAAGGACGAGCCAGTACGGATACAGCAGCCCGACTGTGTTAGCCCGAGGGTCGGCGCGATTCCCGGAGCCATTAAAGCGCACTACCAGCAGCACCCCCAACAGCCATCTCCGCTGCCACCACTTCGAAGGATGGGGGACGGAGGAGCGCTCGCGTGTCTACTTCGACTAGGTGCCATCTCCGCTGCCACCACTTCGAAGGATGGGGGACGGAGCGCTCGCACGTCTACTTCCACTAGGCGCCATCTCCGCTGCCACCACTTCGGCGATGGGGACGGAGCGCCGCGCGTCTGCGCCGACTCAGGCGCCATCTCCTCTCGCCACCACTTCGGGATGGGGACGAGCGCTCCGTGTCTTCGACTAGGCGCCATCTCCGCTGCCACCACTTCGAAGGATGGGGGACGGAGCGCTCGCGCGTCTACTTCGACTAGGCGCCATCTCTGCTGCCACCACTTCGAAGGATGGGGGACGGAGCGCTCCAGCGTCTACTTCCGACTAGGCGCCAGCTTCGCTCCCACCGCTTAGCATCCCCGGACCACCCTGCAAATGTCTGCGATGGTCCAACGTTGTAGCATCGTGCCGTCATGAAGCTCCAAAATCCGCGCCGGGAGAAGGAGCGTCTGGGATCCAGCGGGGCCCCTAACCCAGCCCCATGCGTCGGAAGCCTAGCTTCCCCCCTGTAGGGCGTTCCAGCCGAAGCAGAAGGCGAAGGCAAGCGGGCACCAGCTTACCCACAATGCACTCAACCGCAAACTCTAAACCGTGCGGTACAGGTCGGCCTTTCAGCCCATAGTCCCCACGAGTCGAAGGTCACGCGATGTCCCAGCCCTGTGGCAGGTTTTGACACGTTCTCATAAACAGAAATGCTTCAGTACATCAACATTCCCTGATGATAACGCTGGTGAGCACAATCAGAGAGCGCAGAGAGACTCAAGCATTTCTGTCTTCGAGAGCAGGTCAAACCTTGCCATTTCCATACGAAAGCGCGGCGCGCGAGCAGGACCCTGTGGATGTCCAAGACTTCTACAACAAGTTGTGTTGTATTCCCATAAGCAGGCTGTCTATTGTTCATCAGCGCTCGCTGACATTAGCATCGGTAGACGCAATCATCAAATGAGGATGAACAATAGTTGGCCTGCATGTGAAAATATAACCGCATGCAGGTATAAGATGAGTAACCAAGGGTGAGCAAGGAACAGGCCGCGACACCGGCGTATTTATACCCAGGCTCATCCGCCGAGGCGTCGCCAGGATGGCGGAAGGTCAATCGACGGCATGCCAATCGTCAGGATTGCAGTCAATGGGCGACCGGCGTTGAACCGAATCCCACGACACTCCAATGGCAGCCGAACGCGTGACCACATCCAGTGCAGGGCAGGCGGAGCAGCCATGCCAGCCTACCCTTGGTAAAGGCAGGCGCGATTCCAGGCATCGTTAAAGCGCACTCCTGGACTTGGCAACCATCTCCCCGAACTGCCACTACATTGCGCGAAGCATTTCCCGAGGCTCGGCTGCCAGGGGCAGCCGACCAAGTTCGACTTTGCCCGCAAATATCCGGAGTGCGAAGTACAGCACGCCCGGA
The DNA here is from genome assembly GCA_036346575.1 of Dendrocalamus sinicus. Lineage (NCBI taxonomy): Eukaryota > Viridiplantae > Streptophyta > Magnoliopsida > Poales > Poaceae > Dendrocalamus > Dendrocalamus sinicus. The sequence goes on from CM070658.1 coordinate 7,993,701, forward strand.
CCTCGTCTCCGTCGAAGGCTTCGGCCTCTCCGCTTCCTTTGACCTCGAGACCGCGCCGACTTTGGGACCTGAAGACAGCCCCCGCGCAAGCAGTAGCAAACGGGCAGACTATCCACATCATCAAGCATCACAGGCCGATGGGACGGAGGGGGCCAAAGGACTCAGCGACATGGCTTCGGCCCATGAAGCCCTTCACCATGAGAGGCTCCTGTTGTAGGGGTGGCCCCCACCTAAGCCCAGTAGGCCTGTTAGGTCCGAAATAGGACATGTGTAATGACATAAGAGCCCCCAAGGGGAATACTCATGTGTAAGGGTATAACTGTACAAACACTCCCCATGTGAATATGTATGTAGCATAAGGCCACGAGAGGAGGAGGCTAAGCCATTCATTTACTCAACTCTCCACTACTACACTCTCTCTGCCTCTCTGTTTGGTCTGTAACCACAACAAAAAACTTCACATTTTTCAAATTTAAATTTTCAGGATGTTACATCCGAGTAGGCTTTCAAGGAAAGACAGGACGTGGAAGAGGACCAGATACCATAGTCAATGATAGCTCGAAGGTACCGAAGGATGTGTTTCACCGCCTGGCAGTGAGATACGCAAGGAGAAGCCTGATAGCGAGCACAAAGACACACAGCAAAGTGTATGTCCAGTCTCGAGGCAGTAGGGTACAAGAGGGAGCCAATCATGCTGCGATACTCCTTCTGGTCAACTGGCTCGCCATCCTCATCTGGGTCAAGAGAAGCTATGGACACCATGGGAGTTGACATGGGCTTACCATCACTCATGTCGAAGCGTCTCAGGAGGTCACGAGTGTACTTGCCCTGATGCAAGAAAGTACCCTGTTGTGGTTACAGACCAAACAGAGAGAGAGATGGTAGTGGAGAGTGAGGGAGATGAGTAATGGCCTGGCCTCTCCCCATGGCCTGTATCCATATATATGTACACATGAGGAGTGCTTTTACAGTTATACCCTTACATCTGGTCATCCCCTCCAGGGGCACTTAGTCATTACACATGGCCTATTCTGAACCTTATAACCTCTTACCAGGCCTACTGGGTTTAGGTGGGGGCCACCCCTACAACATACCCTTTCAAGTCTGCTTGATCTGGAAGCCAAGGAAGAAGGTCAACTTGCCCATCATACTCATCTCAAACTCGGTGCTCATGACATCCGAGAACTGCGAAACAAGAGTATGAGAAGAGCCGCCAAAGATAATGTCATCCACATAAATCTGGACGAGCAGTAGGTCAGTGCCATGCCTACGAATGAACAAGGTCTTATCCACCTTACCCATCTCAAAACCATGACTCAATAGATAGGACTTAAGCCTCTCATACCAAGCTCTAGGGGCCTACTTAAGTCCATACAAGGCTTTGGAAAGCTTGTAGACATGGTTTGGGTATTTGGGGTTCTTGAAACCTGGAGGCTGTCTCACATAGACCTCTTCCTCAATAAAGCCATTGAGAAAGGCACTCTTGACATCCATCTGGTAAAGCTTGAAACCCTTAGAAGCTGCAAAGGCTAGCAGGATTCTAATAGCCTCAAGTCTAACTACAGGGGCAAAGGTCTCCTCAAAATCTAGACCCTCAACCTGGGAGAAGCCCTGAGCTACCAGTCTAGCCTTGTTCCGAATGACAACCCCATCCTCACTCTGCTTGTTCTTGAACACCCACTTAGTCCCAATGATATTGTGACCTCGAGGGGGCTTAACAAGCGACCAGACCTTGTTTATTTCAAAATTCTCTAACTCCTTATGCATGGCATTGACCCAATACTCATCAGAAAGAGCATGACAAATGTCCTTGGGCTCGAAAGAGGCAACAAAGGTAGAATGGAGACAGAAGTGTGACATGCCAGACTTTGAGCATGTGACTCGCTCAAAGAGGTCTCCAATCGTCTGCTCGAAAGGATGGTCTTTCTGGATATGTCGAGGAGGTCCTGGATGAGATGAAGAAGTGGCCTCTACCTCATGAGCTGACGAGGTAGGCACAGAGCCACTAACTCTAGAGGAAGCAAGAGGCATGGGCTGATCACCTGGAGGTGCCGTGGATGAAGGCACCTCAAGTGGAGGATGAGAAATTGGATCGGGTAGACAATCCTCATCTCCATCCTCCTCATCATCCACAAAGATGGGCTCGGATTGCTCTAAAGAACCTGAGATATCGGGCCTAGTCCCCAGACTGGCCTCGTCGAAGGTCACCTCACAGATCTCTACCAACTTACTAGACTCGCAGTTCCAAACCCTATACGCCCGCGAAGAAGTCGAGTAACCTAGAAAGATACCATCACAAGAATGTGACTCGAACTTGTCTAGGTTGCCGGACTTCAGAATGAAACACTTGCAACCAAACACACGAAAATGAGAGACACTGGGTTTCCGCCCGTATCTCAGCTCGTAGGAAGTGCGATGCAAGTGTGCCCGAAGAAAAACTCTGTTCGAGACATGGCATTCGGTCGCTATGGCCTCAGCCCAAAACTTCCTAGGTGTAGAATACTCATCAAACATCGTCCTGGCCATCTCGACCAAGGTACAATTCTTCCTCTCCACGACACCATTTTGCTGTGGGACGTGCGGAGAAGAGAACTAGTGCTCTACACCTATCTCATCGCAAAACCTCTCAAAGTAGGAATTCTTGAACTCCGTGCCATTGTCACTGCGAATCGCTCGTAAGGCACCCGAAAGCTCAACAGAAAGCCTACTGAAAAGACCTCGAAAATGTGTAAATGTCTCATTCTTCGAGGCTAAGAAAAACACCCAAGAGTACCTCGAGAAGTCATCGACCACGACAAGAACATACCACTTCCCTCCTGCTGATCGCACTCGGGCGGGTCCAAGCGGTCCATATGGAGCAGCTATCCTGATGCATCGGTCATAGTCACTGTGACCGGAGGGTGAGAAGCGGCAACCATCTTGCCGTGCTGGCATGGAGCGCAAACAAGATCTTTGACCATCTTGAGTTTAGGCAAACTATACTGCAGCTTACTAACCAAGGCAACATCCTTCAAAATAAAAGAGTCATTAACGCGCACTGTACCTTTGGCGATGACGCGCCCGGATGAAGCATCTCCGAAGGTGATCGTCTCATCACCTGGAGCACGGGCTAGGGAAGAGAACCAATGAGAGTCTCTGGTCATGTGTCAAGAACACCCGGAGTCAACGAGCCAAACCTCTCTCTTCCCTGCCCGGCGAACCTGAGTCAACGAGAGAGTAAAGTCTCAGTACTGGGGTAACTCAAGAGTGATTTTGCCACCCAATACTGAGTAACATGTCGAGTAGAAGAAGTAGCCACACACGACTGACCTCTATCTACCCTACGCTCTCTGTCGCTCAAAGAAGCAGAAGGTCCACGAGCAGACCTGGAGCTGTTGTTGGGTCCGATTGCTATGGGAGAGTGAGTCAGAGCACCAGCAACATGCTGATCACACCGCGGGCAGCCATCTTGACAGGGGAAACGAGATCTACCCTCAGAACGGTGGTACGGTGGAAGTCATGACCAAAGGGAGCATAAGGACAGAAACCAGAAAACTCAAAAAAACCAAGTCCTCGATGCTACCCAAACCCACCAGCTGAGGCAAACCTAGACCTCGTGTTGGTCCTAGGTGCACTCAAGGTCTGGGGTTGACCCTGAATACGCCTAAGAGCTGCAACACGGTCTCTCTGTGCGATCTTGGCGCGCTTGAAGCATCTCTCGATCAAGTGCCCATCCTTCTGATAGAAGGTGCAATGATAATTCACTTTTTAGAGGTAGAAGTAGCATGATGAGGCTTCGCCTTTTGAGAGGCAGAAGCAACAGGTGGAATCACCTTGCTGTCAGAAATCCCTTGAACAAAACCCGCTGATTTGAATTGAACTTTCTCAGTTCTGGGCTTGACCTCAATCACACCTGCGACTATGGGTCTGAGCACGGCAGGTGGATGCTTCCTAACATCCTCAAGAAAATCATATCCTAGACCTTGATTGAATTTGCAAATCTTGGACTGGTCTAGAATAAGATTTAGTTTCTCTTGCCTCCTACAAACCTCTCGAGAGTGTTCATAAGGTACTAATACTCCCGAAAGAGAGAGGTGCAAGAAGAGCAGGAGGAAGAAGAGACAACAGCAGGAGAAGAGGAAGAACCAACAGCAGAAGAAGGAATGTCATGTGCACGCACAGCCGCCTCAACATTGAGGTCTTCGCAAGGACTAGGAGGGACAACCCTACCTCTAGCTGTTTGGTCATCGTGCCTAAGCGTCTCTACTCCTTTGGGATTCTCCCCCACACCAGCAATCACATCACAAGGAGATTGTGACTTCTCTAGAAGGTCCTTAGTTAGCTTCACATATTTGTCATCCAATGCAATCAATTCAGATTTTAGTTTTTCACAATTATTGCATGGTGAGCTAACAGGATCCTTAGAAGCATATTGAGCCATTTTCTTGTTGTGGTCAATCATTTCTTGAAACTGTTTTGAGACAGATTCAAGTTCAGAAGTTAATTTGGCACAGTTCAAACATAAAGCAATTGGCTCAAGCAAGGAGGCATGTAACTCAGCAATTTTATGATCTGCCCTTTTTAAGATCAATTTCAAATTATTGCAATTTTCATTAAATGCATTGTCATTATCCTCACATGAGGTGCAAGATGTAGTCTCAACAACAGTAGATGAAGGAATAACAATCCTACTCATCTCTAGTTCAGCCAAAAGACAAACATTCTCCACCTTAAGCATATCAAGCTCAGAAGACAAACTATTATGAGAGGTCCTTAATTTCTCCATGTCACCAAGCAAAGCAGTACATACATCACAATCATCACAGGAGGGAGCAGATCTAAGTGAAGTAAGCTCCCGTGACAAGCTCTCTACTTCCTTCTCCAACTCGCTAACCCTAGCTCTAGATCTAGCATGGAATTTCCCTAGCTTAAGAAAACCATCATTAAGCTGGTCATAGGAAGGGTATACCTCATTGGAGTTAGAATAGAGCTCGCTGTTGCTGATCTCGCCCTCAAGGGCCATGAAGCACATGCCAGAGAAGTCGTCGCCGCCCTTGGGGTCTTGCGCGCCCGTCCCATCGCCGTCGCTCCACCCCTCCACCTCGCTGAGGTCGAGGTCGTCGAAGGCAGTGTGGACGTGGTGGAAGAGCTTCTTGGCTTTGCCAAGGTCGTGGAACTTTTTCTTGCCTTGGGCATGAGCTGAGGGCTTCTTGTTGCAGTTCTTGTTGATGTAGTCATTCTTGCTCACACCACCATAGTCGCCCTTGCCCTTCCCCAGCTTGGGGCAATTCGCTCGAATGTGGTTGGGCCACCACACTCGAAGCAAATGATCGGACCACTCCTCTTTCGATCTCTCACCCTCTTGTATGCGTGGGAAAACTTTCGGGCTAGAAGGGCTAACTGATCCTCTAGTAGCTGCTCTAACTAATCACCAGTTACATCACAGAGAGCAGCTAAAGAAAATCCGCAAATCGACTTAGAAGAAGGTCTAGAAACCAGACTGGGATCGGTGACTAATGCCATCGACTGCGACTTTGACCTACGAGAGACTATGTCAATCTCGTGAGTCTTGAGACGTGAGTACAACGCGTCAAGAGTCAAGATCGAGTGATCGGTGGTGTCCTTGATGGTAGTCACCTTCATTTCCCAAACACGCAAATCCAGAGCTGCGAGCATTTGTCGAGTGTTGTCCGAGTCGGGGTATGTAAGACCGACCGCTCGGAAGTTGCTCAAAATCTCATGGAAACGCGCAAAGCACTCATCGAGGGACTCGCCAGCGAACATTTTAAACTTGTTGTAATCTCGTTTGAACTAGTCCTGTCGAACCGTCTTAATCTGGGTGGTGCCCTCATGGTATGCATCGAGGGTCTCCCAGATGTCGAAGGCCGACGTCAGATGAGAGATGCGATCGAACTTGCTTCTGCTCTGGCCCTGAATTATGATGTTCCTCGCCTTAGCGTTTGCCTCAACATCAAGCATATTTCTAGCGTTGATGTTTTCATCGGCAGGAACAACATATCGCACCTTGACCTTGCGCCAGATGGCGTAGCCCTGAGCCTGGATATAGGTCTCCATCCGGCTCTTCCAGAAGCGATAGTCGATCCAATCGAAGACTGGGGGCTTGGTCGAGTATTTATCTATCGCCATGGCTCTAAAGACCGGTTAAGATCTACGAGGAAGAGCTAACCGGCTCTGATACCAATTGAAGGATCGAAAGCGGCAACAGAGGGGGGTGAATGTTGCTTCTTCAAAAACAACCCCCAAAAGTATCCCCGAATGGAACTCCTCTCCAATAGCTATGAAAGCTATGAAACTGAGTTCAAATTTCACTGGAACCTTACACTAACAGAGAGGAAAGCTAGGCAATTTAAAATGAAAACAAGCAAGAGTTGCACAGACTGAACTTTCCCCTTCAATAGATATGAGATCTATGAAGAAGAAAAGGAATCAAATCCACTAGCACCTCAAACAACCAGAAGAGAAGACAAGAGCCTAAAAGAACAGAGAAGCAACCAAGGTACTCAGCACAACAAGAAAGACAACAGTTGGAAAATAGGAGACAACGCAAGCTATAGGGGGCCGGTCAGACCGCCACATATGGGCCGGTCAGACCGCACCCTGGCCGCCGGTCTGACCGCCCCTATGTGGCCGGTCCGACCGCCATTGGTCTCCGATCAGACCGCAAACAAGGCACCGGTCTGACCGCCCCCTGAAAATCAGAGTAGACAGCAGGAATAAAATTCAGACAACACGCTCGAGATTTCACACAGCAGAGAAATTATAGATTTCCCTCTGGTTTTTCCTCCCCAGAATAGCTAGATAACATCATAAATAACCAACGGAGCCTAGAGAACTAGGAGAATCCATCTCATAACCAAGAATTGAGGAATTTCCCTAAAATCCGAAAATAAGATGGTGAGAGAGGAAAAACCCTGATTGCTCATGATTCATTAACCTTTTGCTCAAGATTCTTTGCAAACATATTAGCAAAGACCTTAGGACTCACAAGCAAAAATCTTAGGCCATCTCCCAAAGGGAATCAAAAGATCCCATTTTCCTCTCCTTGAAAACCCTAGAACGCAGCTAGCAGAGAAGCACATGACGAGGGTTCTAGAAATCACAAAAGACAATGGATCCTCAGCTTGATCTCAAAAATGGAATGGCCAAATGGCCTTGAGTCTTTCCCATCACAGAGAGATCAAGAATCAGCTAGAGGATCAAGGATCCAACTCAAGAAAACCAAGCAAAAACAGAAAACTTCAGAAATTGAAATCCAACACATATGGGCAAGAAAATGAGTGCAACTCATCACAATCCTTCTCATTGATAAGAGATTATTACAACGGAGTCCCCATACGCGATTCAAGCAGAGAGATCACATTACATGCCTCACACTTGAGCACTCCTCTCTCTGTCTCTCAAGAACACACGAAGGAGACACAGCCAACAAAACCCTACTCTCTCCAACAACTCTCAACCACTAAAGAGAAAGCAAAAGCACAACAAACTCTAACCCTCTCCCAAAGCCATTTTCCCTCTCACAAAACATGCATGCACCTAGACACACCTCTCCTATTTATAGCCTTCACTTACCGGGTTTCTCCCTCGCTTTACCCGCTAATCAAAGACCCAATCCACTTCCTCATGCAGCTTTGTGTTTTTACCAAAACGCCCCTCCTGCACCTTCCGGGAAGCTTCCGCATTCTTTGTCGTCCAAGCCTCGCAACCACCTTGAGTCCTCGCCGTCTTCGGCACACCTCGACCGTTCTGACCTCAGCACCGCCTGCGCCTAGTCTGGTCATCCCATGCCTCACCATGACTCCGCCTCGATATCCTGCAGCCATCACAGACAAGAAACACATCACATAGCACCGCTCGACACATATAATCACAATTAGCATCAATTAAACATACTCAAGCATAAAATGGCCCAAAAGCTCAAACGGGAAGAAGAATAGGCCTCAAGTCCGACTAACCAAACCCGACTGAGCCAAATGCCGACGTGGCACGAACCACACAACCAAACTCAATCTTTTCAGAACCCTTGTCAATTACTCATCACACACATGGGGTCACAACCACATGGTCTCTCACTTATTCTAGACCAGTCCAAGATTTGCAAGTTCAATCAAGGTCTAGGATATGATTTCTTTGAGGATGTTAGGAAGCATCCACCTGCTATTCTCAGACCCATAGAAGCAGGTGTGATCGAGGTCAAGCCTAGAACCAAAAAGGTTGAGTTCAAGTCTGCGGGCTTTGTCCAAGGGATCTCTGATAGTAAGGTGGTAACACCTGTTGCTTCGACCTCCCAGAAGGTGAAATTTCATTGAACCTTCTGTCAGAAGGATGGACACATGATAGAGAGATGCTTTAAGCGTGCCAAGATCGTGCAGAGAGACCGTGTTCAGGCTCTTAGACGTATTCAGGGTCAGCTCCAAACCTTGAGTGCACCTAAGACCATCATGAGGTCTAGAGTTGATCATGTTGATGTGTTTGGGCAGTATTGAGGACTTGGTTTTTTTCAGTTTTTTTATTTTCATCCTTGATTTGCCTCTGGTCCTGATATCCGCCGTGCTAAGGGTAGATCTCATTTTCCCCGACAAGATACCTACTCGCGACGAGATCAGCATGTTGCCAGTGCTTCGACTCACTCTTCCATAGTAGTCAAGCTCAGCAACAACTTCAAGTCTGCTCATAGACCTTCTGGTTTTCTGAGCGACGGAGAGCATAGGGTAGTTAGATGTCAATCGTGTGTGACTACTTCTTCTGCTTGTCGTGTGACTCAGTATTGGATGCCAAAATCTCTTTTGATTTATCCCAGTATTGAGCCATCTCTCTCTTGTTGACTCAGATTCACCGGGCAGGGATGGGAGAGGTATGGCTTGTGGACTCCGGGTGTTCTCCACACATGACCGGAGATTCTCGTTAGTTCTCTTCCCTAGCTCGAGCTCCAGGTGATGAGATGATCACCTTCGATAATGCCTCTTCTGGGCGCGTCATCGCTAAAGGTACTGTTCGCGTTAATGATTCTTTCATTTTAAAAGATGATGCCTTAGTAAGTAAGCTGCAATACAATTTGCTCTCCGTTTCCCAGCTTACCGATGACAGTTTCGAGGTGAGCTTTAAGATAAACGCTTGCAAAATTCTTGATTCTTTGGGGAGTCTGGTTTGCGGAATTTCTAGATATGGGAGGATCTTTCATACTAATTTTGTTGAGTCTTCTAGTGATGCTCTTAGGTGTTTAGTTGCTTCTCAGTCCCGTGACCTTACTTTCTGGCATAGGAGACTTGATCATATTGGATTTGACCATTTGACCCAAGTTTGCGGTCACGACCTCATTTGTGGTCTGCCTAAACTGAAGATGATCAAAGATCTAGTTTGCGCTCCTTACCGCCATGGCAAGATGGTTGCCGCTTCTCATCCTTCGGTCACACAATTGGTCCAGCTAGAGTGCAGCCAGCAGGAGGGAAGTGGTATGTTCTTGTTGTGGTCGATGACTTCTCGAGGTACTCTTGGGTGTTTTTCTTAGCCTCAAAGGATGAGACATTTACCTATTTTTGGGGTCTCTTTATTAGGCTTTCTATTGAGCTCCCAGGTGCCTTATGAGCGATTCGCTGTGACAATGGCACGGAGTTCAAGAATTCCTACTTTGAGAGGTTTTGCGATGAGACAGGTGTAGAGCACCAGTTCTCTTCTCTGCATGTCCCACAGCAAAATGGTGTTGTGGAAAGGAAGAATTGTACCTTGGTCGAGATGGCCAAGACGATGCTTGATGAGTACTCTACACCTAGGAAGTTTTGGGTTGAGGCGATAGCCACCGCGTGTGCATCGCACTTCTTATGAGTTCAGATATGGGCGAAAGCCCAGCGTCTCACATTTTCATGTGTTTGGTTGCAAGTGCTTTATTCTGAAGTTTGAGAACCTAGATAAGTTCGAGTTATGATCTTGTGATGGTATCTTTCTAGGTTACATGACTTCTTCGCGGGCGTATAGGGTCTGGAACTGTGAGTCTAGCAAAATGGTAGAGACCTGTGAGGTGACCTTCGATGAGGCCAGTCCGGGGACTAGGCCCGATATCTCAGGTTTAGTAGAGCAGTCCGAGATCATCTTTGTGGATGATGAGAAGGATGGAGACAAAGGTTGCTTACTTGATCCAGTTCCTCCTTCCCTTGAAGTGGCTGCTTCTTCCACTGCACCTCGAGGAGATAAGCCCATTCCTTTCGCATCTTCTGGAGCTAGTGGCTCTGTTCCTATCTCATCAGCTTATGAGGTAGAGGCTACTTCTTCTTCTTATCCAGGACCTCCCCGTCATATCCAAAAACATCATCCTTCAGAGCAAATGATAGGAGATCTCTTTGAGCGCGTCACACGCTCAAAATCTGGCTTGTCTCACTTCTGTCTCCATTCTGCCTTCGGTGCCTCTTTTGAGCCCAAGGATGTTGGTCATGCTCTTTTTGATGAGTCTTCGGTCAATGCCATGCACGAGGCGTTAAAAAACTTTGAGAGAAACAAGATCTGGTCGCTTGTTGAGCCTCCTAGAGGTCATAATGTCATAGGTACCAAGTGGGTGTTCAAAAACAAGCAGAGTGAGGATGGGGTAGTCATTCGAAACAAGGCTAGATTGGTAGCTCAGGGTTTCTCCCAGGTTGAGGGTTTAGATTTTGAGGAGACCTTTGCTCCTGTAGCTAGGCTAGAGGCCATTAGGATCTTGCTTGCATTTGCAGCGTCTAAGGGCTTCAAGCTTTACCAAATGGATGTCAAGAGTGCATTCCTCAATGGGTATATTGAGGAAGAGGTCTATGTTAGGCAGCCTCCAGGTTTCGAGAACCCCAAATACCCAAACCATGTTTACAATCTTTCCAAAGCCCTATATGGACTTAAGCAAGCCCCTAGAGCTTGGTATGAGAGGCTTAAATCCTATATGTTGAGTCATATGTTTGAGATGGGTAAGGTAGATAAGACCTTGTTCATTCGCAAGCATGGCAATGACCTTCTACTCGTCCAGATTTATGTGGATGATATTATCTTTGGCGGCTCTTCTCATGCTCTTGTTTCCTAGTTCTCTGTTGTCATGAGCATAGAGTTTGAGATGAGCATGATGGGCGAGTTGAGCTTCTTCCTTGGATTCCAGATCAAGCAGACTCGGGAGGGTACCTTCTTGCATCAGGGCAAGTACACACGAGACCTCCTGAGATGCTTTGACATGAGTGATGGTAAGCTAGTGTCAACTCCTATGGCATCATCAGCTTCTCTTGATCTAGATGAGGATGGCGAGCTAGTTGATCAAAAGGAGTATAGAAGCATGATTAGTTCCCTCTTGCACCTCACGGCCTCGAGACCAGACATACACTTCTTTGTGTGTCTGTGTGCTCGATTTCAGGTCTCTCCTCGCACATCTCACCACCAGGCGGTGAAGCACTTCTTTCTGTACCTTTGAGCTACCATAGACTATGGTATTTGATACTCTTCTTCATCCTGTCTTCCCTCAGAGCCTACTCCGATGCAGACTTTGCTAGTTGTAGGATAGATAGGAAGATCACTTCTGGCACTTGCCAATTTATTGGCACTTATCTTGTTTCTTGTTCTTCTAGGAAGTAGTCCGGTGTTGCACAGTCTACCACAGAGGCCGAGTACGTTGTTGCCGCCAGTTGCTACAGCCAGATACTTTGGATTGCTTCGACCATGCAGGACTTTGGGTTAGTTGTAGATAGTGTTCCACTCTTTTGTGATAACACTTCTGCCATCAACATTGCAAAGAACCCAGTGCAGCATTCTCGGACCAAGCACATTGATATTAGGTATCACTTCCTTAGAGACCATGTGGAGAAGGGTGACATAGTGCTCCAGTTTGTGAAGAGTGACCACCAGTTGGCCGATATCTTTACCAAGCCTTTGGATAGCTCTAGGTTTTCAGCCCTGCGAGGAGAGCTTGGGGTGGTCTGTCCGTATGGATTGTTGTGAGGGGGAGCTTTGTACTTTATGTTTTATCCTGTTTACATGCTTCTGTCTCTCTTTGTTGCATTGCATGAGGGTGCATTTGGGTTAGTCCTTCTAGCATAGATTACAGTTATTCTCTCATCTAGTTGTTTAGACTCCTTCCTCTCATCTTGTGATTCTAGGATGCTGCTTATTAGCTGTCTTTCTTCTCACTAGGTTAAGTTCACTCACTTCTTATAGGTTCTAGCGAGGTTTGGGCCACCTTTGGGTAGACAGGGAACGTGGTTACTCCCTAGTGTGCTTGAAGACCAGCCGATAATCCTAGCGTCATATGGGGTAGATGAGAGTCAGTCTGAGCCATAGTACCCTCCATATATTTTCTATGCTTTAAGGACTGCCTTTTTTGATTTCATTGACAGCTTCTCGTTTTTATTGCTTTGGTTTAGGGGGAGTTCATTTGGGACTTTCTGGATCTTAATGTTGACATAACTCAACTTGAACTAAAAGTGCATCACATGTTGAGGGCGAGTTGGATTTTCATGCATTTCAGCATTCTGCATTGTAATATAACTTCATGGAGCCTGATTATTATCCTTTTATGACCTGTTTACAATGCATTACATCTTGCCATGACATGTGTGTTGTGGTTACAGACCAAACAGAGAGAGACGTGGTAGTGGAGAGTTGGGAGAGAGTGATCAGTCCTCTCCTCCCCCCAGCTTCCCCTTGGTATATATATTCATACGGGCTGTGCTTTTACAATTGTGCCCTTACATCAGTACCTCCCTGTAAGGGGTATTTAAGCCATTACATGTGTCTCATTTTTGACTCTATGGCCATCTAACAGGCCTGCTGGGTTTAGGTGGGGGCCACCCCTACAACACGAGCCTCTCATGGTGAAGGGCTTCACAGGGCCGAAGCTATGTTGCCGAGTCCTTTGGCACCCTCCGTCCCTGCGGCCCGTGAACTTCTCCAAACTTGCGGAGGTCTAGTGCGCAGCAGTCCCGGCCCGAGGTCAGAGCGGAGACGATGCCAGCGCGGAGCCGGGCGCCAGTCTTAAGCTGCCAAAGTCGACGCAGCGGAGCTGGTGCCAAGTCGAACGGGTGGCAGCGGAGCTGACGCCTGGCCGAAGTAGACGCTTGCGCGCTCCGTCCCCTACCCCTCGAACGGGTGGCAGCGGAGCTGCCGCCAGCCGGCGAGACGCCGCGCGCGCTCGCCCCTACCTTCGAACGGGCGGCGAGCCGGGCGTCTAGCTGAAGTAGACGCGCGCGCGCTCCGCCCCTACCTTCAACGGGTGGCGCGAGCCGGGCGCTTAGCCGGCAGACGCGCGCGGCGCCGCCCCTACCCGCCGAACGGGTGGCGCGAGCCGACGCCGGCCGGCGAGACGCTGCGCGCTCCGCCCCTACCGAACGGGTGGTAGCGGGCTGCGTCTGGCGTTTAGCCGGCGACGCGCGCGCGCCCCGCCCCTCGAACGGGTGGCGCGAGCTGGCGTCAGCCGGCAGATGCCCGCGCGCTCCGCCCCTACCCGCCGAACGGGTGGCGCGAGCCGACGCCGCCGGCGAGACGCCGCGCGCGCTCCGCCCCTACCCCTCGAACGGGTGGCGCGAGCTGCCGCTTGCCAGTAGACGCGCGCGCGCCGCCCCTACCCTTCGAACGGCGCAGCGAGCTGGCGTCTAGCTGAAGTAGACGCGCGCGCGCCCGCCCCTACCTTCGAACGGTGGCGGCGAGCCGGCGCCAGCCGGCGAGCGCGTCGCGCTCCATCCCCTACCCGCCGAACGGTGGCGCGAGCCGACGCCGCCGGTAGACGCTGCGCGCCCGCCCCTACCCTCGAACAGGTGGGAGCGTAGCCGGCGTCTGGCAGCCGGCGACGCGCGCGCGCGTCCCCCTACCCTCGAACGGGTGGCGCGGAGCTGGCGTTTAGCCGGCGAGACGCCGCGCGCTCGCCCCTACCTTCGAACGGTGGCGCGAGCCGGGCGCCAGCCGGTAGACGCGCGCGCTCCATCCCCTACCGTTGAACGGTGGCAGCGAGCCGACGCCGCCGGCGAGACACGCGCGCGCGCTCGCCCCTACCCTCGAACGGGTGGCGCGAGCCGGCGCGCTAGCTGAAGTAGACGCGCGCGCTCCGCCCCTACCCTTCGAACGGGTGGCAACAGAGGTGGCGCCAGCCGGCGTGACACGCGCGCGTGCCCGTCCCTACCCTTCGAACGGGTGGCGCGAGGTGGCGCCAGCCGGTAGACACGCGCGCCCGCCCCTACCCTTCGAACGGGTGGCGCGAGCTGGCGCCAACCAAAGTAGACACGCTGCGGCGCGCCCGCCCCTACCCTTCAACGGGTGGCGCGAGTTGGCGCCAGCCGGCGAGACGACGCGGCGCTCCGCCCGTGCCGACTTCTTGGCTCTGAGGTCGGTGTTGGGGACCGAATCGGAGTTGCGGCTGATGTTGTAGTGAGAATGGGCCTTGCGTCGTTGATGTCGCTACACTTCGGGACCGTTGTGCCCCGCGGTCTGGTAGTGTGCTTTTAATGGCGGCTGGAATCATGCTGACGCCTGGCTCGCTCGGGGAAGACTGTCGCGTCACGCAGTCTGCCTTCCGTGGGTGGGATACGTGGTGGTTTATGCCTAGTGCGTCGTGGGATGTGAGCGGTTGCGTGAGTGCGGCCGTTCACCTCTTCCCTAGGCAAGCGGACGCGCGTCGATCGCCGCGACGGGCGTTGCGCTGCTCGCCACCTACCGCACGCCTCTAGATGCCGCGGTTCTTTCCACCAGTAGTCAAACTGCTGGGGGTTTTTAATCTTGCTGCGCTTCTGGGCGTGGAGGAGGTGAACGGGCTTTATAAAGCGCCATCGCTGTGGTGGGGGCTCTCTATCTCGCCTGTCGCCTAGCTCTGCTTATTTCGTGTTGATAGCCCTTCTGCCCTAATCATAGAAAACAATGGCCGGTCATGACGGTGCCTCCCGCCATCCTGGCAGCGGCTCCTTGTCTAGCCGGGACGAGTTGTCCTTCCCTTCTGAGGATTACGAGCTGGTGCTGCGGGGGCGCTCGCGTGGTGACAAGCGGTGGGATGCCATGGAATACTCGGGGGGTCGCTGCTCCCGTGTGCTGGGGAGGAGCCGCATGACTGAAGAGACGCTGCAGCGGCTTGTACGGGAAGGGAAGATCGAGGAGCGTGATGGGGCTCGCCTACCCCGCCGCGACTAGATGGAGCCGAAGCCCCAGGAAATGGAGGCGATCATTTTTGTCGCGTTCTTCGACGCCGGCCTTCGAATGCCCTCAACGACATTTGTGGGCGAAGTCCTGCGGACCTACGGGTTGGAGCTAGCGTAGCTGACGCCAAACGCCATAGTCCGCCAAGCTGTTTTTACATGGGCTACGCGGACGGAAGGCGGCGCCCCAGCCATGAGCTCAGTTCGCCACCCAAAGACGACGCGCGTCTTTGCCGACCTAAGAAGGTTGAGGGGGCTGTATCCAACTTTGGTTGCGTGGATTTTGTGCTACGAGCGTCCTGTACGACGCTATTCCCTGTGCCGGCCAACTTGGAGAGGTGGGAATCCGGCTGGACGCGGTGGTGGTTTTATTATGTCATGACAAGCACGAGTGGCCTGCTATGCCGAGGTGGGCCAATCTCGTTCAACAGCACGCCAAGTGTGAAGCCGGAGGCTGATGACGCATGGAGGCAATGGAGGCTTGCTGGCGTTGCATGCCGGCTAAGTATGCGCGACTTGGCTGAAGAGTTTACGATGTACGGGGTGGCGCCACTCTCCGCCCGATGGAAGTACGGGCGACGGGGCGACGACTAGAGGATGGGGTGCGCCCATCATTGTCTTGCCTGCTTCCGCCCTCCGCTCCTTGTAAGTCGCGCAGTGCATTGGTGCGCACCCCTTTGCATCTGCGTAGTCCCCTATTGACCAACTTGTTGCCTTTTGTGCAGTGGCTCGGCTAGAAGATGCAGAGCGCATGCCGCGACGCGGCGTTCCCGCACACGCCAAGGAGCACAAGCCGCGCGAGGCGCGACCAAGACGGCGGCGGGGTGGATAAACCGCGACGCGCGAGGTTCTCGCGCATTGCTGTGCTCGAAGCGCGCGCGTCGGCGGAGACTCCGCAGGGGCTTCGAGCCGCCGCGTGGCGGTAGCCAGCGAGGCCTGCCCGAGGTTGCCGCATCGATCCGCCCACCACCTCGGCGGTGGCACCGGCAGGGCACACCGGTCGGACAGACGTCGCGCGGTGATGGGTCCGGCGAACCAGCTCGGAGGGCGCGTCGCCCCGAGCCCATTGGCGGCATCCTCCACCGGCGCTGTTGAGCCCGTGAGTACACCTCTCGTTGTGCCGGAACCTGCCAACCCGGGGGAGGACGCCCCTCCTGGCGGTGCTTTGCCACCCACGGCGGCCGCCGAGGACGCGCCTAGGGCGGTAGTGACTGAAGGCGCGACAGGAGCTACAGCTGCTAACGTCGCAGAAGAATTACCTGTGGAGCCACAGGCGAAATGCCCTTGAGTCTGGCCTCCTTCGCCTTCGAGGGGTCGGTACGGCGTTGCCGGCCCTGTGCTTGGAGTTGCGGCGCCCGACGTGGCCGGCGCGACCGAAGGGTCTTCTCGACAACCCACCGAGGTACTCGCCTCCCGACTGGCGGTTGAACAAGCACACCCTCCTGTTGCGGTGGGGGGTGCAAAAGGTAGGCGCAGTTCCCTTTCCTCGCACGACTTCGCGAAACTCTCCCCGATTTGCTCGCTCATTCCGTCGACATCAGGCGAGAGGAAGTCTCCCGGACGCGGTGAAGGATCGAGCAACGGGGGTGTGCGTGATGTGCCGGACCAGTGTAGGAACCGTCCTCTGCGGCCGCCGCCGCCGCCGATGTGGCCGGCCGCGGCCCCGACGTGGCGGGGCGGGGCTCGTCCTCTCCGACTCCCTCCCGCGCCTGCAGACGCTTCGCGCTTTTAATGAAGCCACGGAGCGCGCCACGCGCGCTTTGACCAACGATGTCGCCGTCGTGCGGGAGACCTTCTGGCGCTCGCACTGCGGGCCTCGGAGATAAGGGTAAGTATGTGCGCTCGCAGTTGCGAGAGTACTGTCGGGCACCTGCTGACTTTTTCTGCTATTTCCAGAAGCTTATCCTTGGCCACGCGCTAGATGAGGCCCGCATCTGGGAGCGGAGAGCCCTGGAGGTCGATCTTTGTGCTGCGGATGACACCCACGCCACGAAGGACGAACAGCTTCACGTGCTGGAGGGCGCCCTAGCGGCCGCGCAACAGGAGACCGAGGGGGTCCGGCGCGTTGCGATGGAGGAACGTACCTCCTTTCTGCAGCAGATCGCCATTCTGGAGGAGGAGAAGGCCCAGCTGGTGGAGTCTCTTGCGGAGAAGGACGACGCCTTGGACAATGCGTCCATGTCGGCGTGGTGGGCAATGGAGTCTCTGAACCAGGCCCTCCGGGACCTGTGTGTCGACGTGCCGGACGCTACCCACGGGCCGGAGGACTTGGTGGAGATGCTCGGGTTGGTCGAGGAAGGCGCCGGCGTTGCTCTCCGCAGTGCGAAGACCTTCGGTGAGCATTGCAGCTTCCTCGGTGCGTGCCTCGCCCTTGCCATGCTTCACACCCATGGGTGCAGACATGTCCATGAGCTGGCGAACCTCACCGGATCTTCTGCCGCCGAGGCGCCGCCGACGCTATCCGCTTCATCGATCCTGGCCTCCGAAACTTCCACCGACGGATCTGGGGCGTGCGGAGGCGGACCTCGACGCTACGACTTCATTTAGAGTCCGTAGACTAGCGGGTGCGGAGGCGGACCTCGACGCTATGACTTCATTTAGAGTCCGTAGACTGGCGCGTGCGGAGGCGGACCTCGATGCTACGACTTCATTTAGAGTCTGTAGACTAGCGCGTGCGGAGGCAGACCTCCACGCTACGACTTCATTTAGAGTCCGTAGACTGGCGCGTGCGGAGGCAGACCTCGACGCGCGGGGGTGATCCTCTGCACATTGCGGCCAGGCAATACTATTTTTGGCAATAGAGAGCTTTATTGAACTCCCGTTTGCGCGGGCGAGCATCGTACAAGGCCATTATAACCCTCGTCCTGTTTCTAGGCGTAATATCACCGCAACTTGTCCGCGTTCCATGTGTGGCGGAGAGTTTGTCCCTCCAGTGTGGCGAGGCGGTACGCTCCCTTCTGTAATGCTTCAGCCACGATGTATGGACCTTCCCACTTGGATTCCAGTTTGCCAACAGTCTCCGCGTGGACTGCCGTTCTGAGGATGAGATCCCCAGCCTTGAACCCTCGTGGGTATACGGACCGGTCTCGAGTACGTACTGTCTGCCGCGCGTACTTTTCAACATGTTGGGCTACGCTCGCTCGCGCCCCGTCGAGGAGGTCCAAGGACACGCGACGCTCTTCGTCGGGCCCTTGAACGAGGACCCTCCGCGATCCAGCCTTGATTTCTTCAGGCATCACCGCCTCATCACCAAAAAGGAGCTTGAAGGGCGTGAACCCCGTCGGCCGTGTTACCGTTGTACGAAGGGACCAGAGGACGCTGTGAAGCTCGCTCGGCCACCTGCGCTTCGGCAGCCTGACTAGGTGTTTTTTGATGGCGACAGAGATGGCGCCATTCGCCCTTTCGACTGCTCCGTTGGACTGGGGGTGCCCAACCGAGGTGAACCGAAGCGTGATGCCCATGTCACCACAGAACTCCTTGAATGGGGTGGCATCAAACTGCAGGCCGTTGTCGACGGTGAGTTCCCTGAGTACGCCGAAGCGACATATGATGTTCTGCCAGAGGAAACGCTGCATGGCCGCTGAGGTTATCTTGGCTAGGGCTACCGCCTCCGGCCACCTGGAAAAGTATTCCAACGCGACTACCACGAACCGCAGGTCCCCTAGGGCTCGGGGGAGTGGTCCCACTATGTCGACGCCCCAACGTGCCAACGGCCACACCGGGGGAATAGGGTTGAGGTTCGTCGGGGGCCTGCGGATGATGCGTCCCATCCACTGGCACCCCTGGCACCGACGCACGAGGTCCTGGGCATCAGTGATGGCGGTCGGCCAGTAAAAGCCTTGCTTGAATGCCTTGCCGACCAATGACCTCGGCGCGAGGTGAGACGCACATGCCCCCGCGTGGATCTCCACGAGGAGCTTCTTCCCTTCTTCGCGGGAGAGGCAGCGCAGGAGCGGTGCGCAGACTCCCTATTTGTAGAGCATCCCTTCAAACACCTGGAAGGATCTGGCACGGTGTTGTAGACGCCGGAGCTCGGCGTGGTCCTCTGGCTCGGCGATGCCCTGCAGGAAATTGAAGATAGGCTCTCGCCAGTCACCCTGCTGGACGACGTGGTGAATGAGAGCCGTGTCCCGGTTGTCCTGCGCGATGGCCGCATGCGGCAACACTTCGTAAAATGCCCCGTCTGGGGGTGGCAGCTGCTAGCTGGCCGCCTTCGCGAGAGCATCGGCCTGCTCATTTTCCGCGCGAGGGATGGCCTTGACCGTGACGCCCAAGAAATGCCTTTTCCTCGCTCTTACGGCCGCGAGGTATTTAGCCAGCTCAGGGTCCTTGGCATGATATGACTTGTCTACATGGCCTGCCACCAAACACGAGTCCGTGAGGACGAGCACTCGCCGCGCACCGATTGCCTTGAGCTTGGTCAGGCCGAAGAGCAGCGCTTCATTCTCAGCTGTGTTGTTGGTGGCCGAAAACGCGAGGCGGTCGAGTACAACAGGCGCTGCCCCTCGTGCGTGACAATTACCGCGCCTACACCCGCGCCCGCAACACCGTAAGCCCCATCTATGGTGAGGGTCCAGACCGGGTCGTCGTGCTTCTGAGCGGGCTGAGCCGGCGGAGTCCATTTTGCTAGGAAGTCGGCAAGGACTTGAGATATGATTGTCGTCCGCGAGGCGTATGTCAGGGAGAATGGGGCGAGCTCGGTAGCCCACTTGCCGATGCGCCCTGTGGATTCCTTGTTGTGTAACATCTCCGCCAGGGGGAACGAAGAAGGCACTGTGATCGGGTGAGCCAAAAAATAATGTCGGAGCTTCCTGGAGGCCATGACCAACGCGTAAGCAAGCTTTTTGAGCTCTGTATATCTAGTCTTGGCGCCTTGGAGGGCTTCGGAGACGAAGTATACAGGCCGTTGTACGGCGCCCTCCTCTAGGACGAGGACGGCACTGACCGCTGTAACCGACGCGGCCAGGTAAAGCAAGAGGGGAGCCTCTGGTGCTAGGGCGACCAGAGTGGGGAGGCTCGCCAGGTGTGTCTTGAGCTCGTTGAAGGCCTCCGCACAATCGCTGTCCCACCAAAATCTGTCGCACCCGCGGAGTGTCTTAAAGAACGGTAGACCCCGCTCCGCTGCCCTAGATAGGAAGCGGCTTAGGGCTGCCATGCGGCCCCCCAGCCTCTAGACCTCCCTCACCGTCTTGGGCGGCTCCATACCCAGGATGGCCTCAACTTTATCGGGATTCACCTGGATGCCCCGTCCGGATACGAGGAAGCTATGTAATTTGCCCGCCTGGATGCCGAAGACGCATTTGTCGGGGTTGAGCTTGATGCCGGCCTTCCGGAGGTTGTCGAAGGTCTCCTGAAGGTCCCGGCCATGCAGAGCGAGCTGCCGGGTTTTGACTACCACGTCGTCGACGTAGGCTTCCACGTTCCTCCTGAGTTGGGCAGCGAGGGCAAGTGCGATGAGGCAGGTAAAGGTAGCGCCTGCATTCTTCAAACCGAAGGGCATCCTGACGAAGCAGAAGGTCCCAATTGGTGTGATGAAACTGGTCTTGTCCTCGTCATCTTCGGCCATGTATACCTGATGGTAGCCAGAGTAAGCATCCAGGAAACTCATTAGCTCGCACCCGGCGGTAGTGTCGACCAATTGGTCGATGCGTGGCAAGGGGTAATTGTCCTTTGGGCACACCTTGTTGAGCGTCGTGAAGTCGAAGCAGATACGCCAGGCCCCGCTGGCCTTTTTGACCAATACGGGATTGGCGAGCCACTCTGGGTGATGGACCTCGCGAATGACCCCAGCCCAGAGGAGCTTCGCCATCTCCACCTTGGCCGCCTGCTGTCGATCCATGGACATACGGCGAAGCTTCTGCTTGACCAGCTTGGCGTCAGGGCGGACCGCCAAGCGATGCTCGATCACTGCGCGGTCTACGCCCTTAATGTCCTCCGGCGACCATGCAAAAATATCGGCGTTGTTCGAAGCACTCGAGTAGGTCTCGCCGACCTCGCAGGAGCCCTCGCCAATTGACACAAACTGCCCTTCCGCCTGGAGCGGCACCTTTTTGACTTCACCTTCGGGCCGAGGCTTAGGCGTCCATCCCGGAGCGGAGGGCGTGTTGCTGAGCATGTCTGGGAGGACGTGCACCGGGCGTTGCAAGTCCCAGCTGCTGGCTTCGACGCATCTGGCGAGGTCCTGGTCGCCGAAGATAGTGATCACACCCTCTGGGCCTGGGAGCTTCATACATACGAAGGTGTGGTGTGGGATCGCCTCGAGGGAGTTGATGGTGGGCCGTCCCAATATGACGTTGTAAGGGTGCGGGATGTCTACGACGTCGAAGATAACGTGCGCGCTTCGGGCGTTTTCCCCTGGCGGAATGTGACTGGAAGGGACACGTTGTAACACCCCAGGACCCACCTTACCCTGGGATGCTACTAAAACTACTCTACAACGAGCCAATTTACAAGATAAAATAAACTGGCAACAATTACTAAACAAGATAGTATAAGCGAAAGCATAAACAACTAAGGAATAACAGGATAGTGATAGCAATTCACTATTTAAAACATCCTCCAACATTTTAATCTAAAACATAGTTCACAAATTTAACATTATTAAGATAATGTAAACAAAGCTATGCAAGGTCTAGAATCCTTTCAACTTTATTACAGCATAAAAATATGATTCACGTGCATCAGTGTGGTGCCGTTCTACCCTTCCCATGCATGCTCAAAGTCCACCAGAGGGAGGGGGAAACAAGGGTGAGATAAAAATCTCAACAAGCAAACTGCTTAACAGCTATTCAAACTACAAATAATTATACATCATCATTTATAATTCCATACAACTACAACCATAATTCATGTCTACAATTATTAAACCACCACAAATTTTCATGAATCATACCTCTTCAATTTCAGATTTAATTGGCATATGAATGCAGTCATTTTATCCACAATTAAATGCAAATGAAACATTTAATCTTCCACAAACCACAATAGGTTAATCATCAACATTCTTCCACAATTAAATGCAAATGAAACATTTAATCTTCCACAAACCACAATAGGTTAATCATCAACATTCTTCCACAATTACAATGCTATTATCCTCAACCTCAAATCACCATCGATGACGTTAAAGCATTAACAAATAAATCTTGTTTGACTACTTTAAATTCTCAACCACTACCACTAGCAAAAGCAATAAAACATATGTATGTTTTACTTCAACACTTTATTATTTCTCACATCCACAATTGTTATCAACAATTAATACAAGAGAAAAGAATCTCATGCCACAATCACAACCCTTACCGTACACAAGGGATGAACCCCATTCCACGTCCACAACCATAATCCTCATACCACAAAATAGCTCACATGAGCCAATTCCACATTACAACTATGAAGTTGTATAATCCACATTACAACTATGAGTTGAATATTCCACAAAATAATTTCACCACAACATATTGCATATGTATGCAAATGAATCTTTCCACAATGCAATGCATATGAATGCTATGCTCCACATCACTCTTTCCAGGGCAGAATTTGAGGTGCATCGTATTACGGCAATATACGATGCTGTACCGGTACGGTCGCGGCTATGTGCGGCGACATCCACATATGCATATGACATGATATGATATGATAATCACAAATCACATTAATCCATACTCAAAGGAGCATCAACATGCTCACGACATATCCACATCCACCACATGTTATTTTCATGTTCCACATTATAACATTAAGCAAGATTTCCACATGGCTACTAGCAGATTATCAACATATCAATGGATAAGTACTTGCTACCATCTCCACAATTAAATTATCATGCAATCATGGCATAATATATCAAATTACGATAATAATGTAAACTGCAAGTAGAAGGAATAACAAGTTAAACGGTAGCAACCACCGCTACGTTTACTTGCCTCAAACCGACGGCGAGGTAAAATCAAGAGCGCCAGGACAAGACCACCTGTCCAAAAGGTAACTCTCAGCACACAGCTACAGCATACAAACATGACATTAATAATTAAAAACGTCGCTAGAACCCCGAACCCGCACAAACTCCTCTCCGCTCAACAATTCAGCAAATTACCCTCTGCAGCAGCGCTACTTAACATTTTTGTAAATTTAAAAATATTGATCCATTTAAAGTAAATGATATCTCTCTGGATTCATCACTTAAAAGCCTACATTTTTCATGTAGAACACCTATTTTTATTTTGATCACAGCTAGGTGTAATTTAATGCCCAAAACAGAGGAAGAACTCTGTTCTGGCAGATTGGACAGCAATAAACAAATGCGTCCCAACATCAGTAAAAGGGTCTACAAATTCTGAATTTTATACAGAAGCTATACCTCTAAATTATCTACAACTTTCTCAATTACGGCCATGGTCATAAAAATCATTTACGACCTCTAATTCCCAGATTACCGTCGGTCTGTACCAATCTGCTCGCCTGACGAACAGCAGTATTCCCGACCCTGTAACTCCCAGATAACAAGGCATAAAATTCCGAAACAAATATAGGAGATGCGTCTGGAAGTCCTCTACAACTTTCCTTTTGGGAAGGTCCGCAGGAAAATTCGTTTACTAGGTCAAAACCTCACAAACAGACACGCTGCGCGAATCAATCCACAGGCAGACATCAGCTAATCTCTAATCGGGCAATTAATCTATTAACTAACTTCAAAATCCGTGCCAAGAACCCTAATTATTCCATAGAACAGAGAGTTTGGGATGAGGAAAAATTACCTAGATGATGGATCACCCCTTTTTTTCCTCCTCCTCCTCTTCTTCTTCCTTCTCCTTCCTTCTTCTCCTTCTCCTTCCTCTCCTTGGCTCCAATGGCAGCAGCACTTGTGGGGGTGATGGAGGGGGAAAGAGGGCTGCGCCCAGGGGGTGGAGGAAGGGGGGTGGCGGCTGCAAAGGGATGGGAGAGGGGGGAGAAAAAGGGCTAGGGTTTTTGGGGAGGGGGAGGGGAGGTGCGGCGACTCCGCGATTATTTTAAAAACTTACGCCGTAAAGACGTTCAGGATATTACACACGTGTCCTATGGCCTCCAGCGGTTGGACTCCGAAGCCTTGAAGCGGAGCTCCTGGCTGCTCTAAGCGGCTTCGGGGGATTCCCATACGGGCGAGGGCCCCTGCGAACAGGATGTTTGCAGAGCTCCCCCCGTCGACAAGGATGCGCCTGACGTTGTGGCCTGCGATGTGGGCCTGGATGACTAGAAGGTCTTGGTGAGGGAACTCCACACCCCTGGCGTCATCCAGGGTAAAGGTGATGTTGCGGGGCGGCACCCACGGCTGTGACCGCTCCAAGGGGGGCCCCTGATAAGGAGCCTCCGGTAATGACACTGATGGTGCAGTGCCGCACGTCTTCTTTGGTGGAGGCTCGCAGGGGGTCACCTCTTGGCTGCCACTCATGGACTTCGGCAAGGGGCCTGGGAGGTGAGGCCCGAGATTCGGCCATCACCCGTCGCAGTTCCATGACCGCGGTGCATGCCTTCGTAGAGTGATCGCCGTAACCATGCACCTCGCACCACTGGCCGTAATCCCGAAGCTCTTGCTCCGCTCGGGGCCGCTCGTCCTGACCGGGTCCGCCTTCACATCCCCGGCCCTCTTTCCACGATATGGGGGCAGGCTCTCGAAGGACGCTTCCGATGCCGAGGACATGGCGGGCCTTTTGTGGTCTGCGCTGGTGACGTCGAGGCTTGCGCCTGCTCCTTGACGAGCCTTCCTGCTCCCCGGGGCCGTCGCCCCCGGGAGTGTCCTCCCGGGGTTGTGGACTGCGGCCCTGCTTTGGGGAATCATCGCCCGCCTCCTCCTCGCATGGCAAGCGTTTCGCTTGGGCGAGGTCGGGGGCAGGGGCGTTGCGTCTCCGTGCATCCTCCTTAGCCCGCGCATACCCCTCCATTTTGTCGAAGAGCTCGACGACTATCTTGATAGGCTTGCGCGTGTTGTACTCGGCCAGGGGGCCCGGGCGGAGGCCCTGTATGGCCGCGTTGATGACGGTTGTCTCGTTAATGTCCTTGACCTGGCATCGCACCTTCGCGAGGCGTTTGAAATAGTCCCGGAGCCTCTCCGAAGGTTTCTGCTTCACGGCGAAGAGTTGGTCCGTGTCGACTTGCTCAGCATAGTTCCCTTGAAAGTTGTTGTGAAGGCAGTCGCGGATCTGCTCCCACGCGTAGATGGAGTTTGGCTTTATGGTGAAAAACCAAGAAAGCGCCACCCCTTGCAACGCGAGGGGGAGTCCCTTCGCCTTTGTGGTGTCGTCCCCACCCGCGGCTTCGATTGCGATTTCATAGACACGCACGAACTCGCGGGGGTCCGAATCGCCTTTATACGGCTTGATGACATTGGGGAATTTGAAGTCTTCGGGTCACACCGCCTGCTGTAATCCTGCCGAAAGCGGGGACCCTGGATCGACGCGTCGCAGCGGCACGCGGCTGGATGTGGGGGTGTCGCGGCTATCTGCCCTTTCCGGCGTGGGCTCTGGAGCGACCACGGGCGCGGCCTGCTGGCTCCGAGCCTCTTGTATGTCTTGGACGGCCCCGCGAAGGTCCCCTAGCTCCTGCTGGAACGCTTTGAGGGCCGCCAGCAGGGCGCTTTCCACCGCCGGCGCGGGTGGGGCCGCTGGCGCGCCCGGCGGACGGGTCGGCACGAGTACGATCGCCTCGCGAGCTCCTGAGCTGCCGGTCGCTCCGTTGTGGCTACCTCCAACTGCCCGGTCCATGCTGCCGCCGAGCGTTGCGATGAGGGTGACGAGGTTGGTCGCTGTCGCGTCGGCGGTCAGTCGTCGCTGCGCCGATGGCGGGGCTGATCGTCACAGCGCTGATGGCGGGGTCGGTCGTCGCAGCGCCGATGGCGGGGTCGGTCGTCGCAGCACTAGCGTCGATGTCGTCGACCGCCGAGCCCGCGCCGTCACTCGCGCCCGCAATAGCCGATGCCGAAGCCCTGGTACCCATGCGACGTTCCGACCCAACCGCCTTCTTTCCCCTCGTCGCTGTCGTCGAAGCTTTTTTCGGTGCCATCCTCCTTCGAATTTCAGGCTTGCTCCTGTCCTCCCCACGGACGGCGCCAACTGTTGTGGTTACAGACCAAACAGAGAGAGAGATGTGGTAGTGGAGAGTTGGGAGAGAGTGATCAGTCCTCTCCTCCCCCCAGCTTCCCCTTGGTATATATATTCATACGGGCTGTGCTTTTACAATTGTGCCCTTACATCGGTACCTCCCTGTCAGGGGTATTTAAGCGTCTCATTTTGGGCTCTATGGCCATCTAACAGGCCTGCTGGGTTTAGGTGGGGGCCACCCCTACAACAATGTGCTTAATTGCTAGATTTATCATGACTTTATATGTGTAGTCTAGTCTTTGCCATGATAGGTTGATTAAAAATGCACAACTTGAATTAAATCATGTCATGTTAGCTCTTGAGACTAGTCTATTTTTAGTTATCCTTTTATGATTCATGCCATGTCAAATAGGCTAAGTTGAGTCTTGAATCTCTATTGAGCTTTAGATTGAGCTATGCTAGTTCCTTTATGAAGCATGAGTTATTATTATCTCCTTGTTCTTGAACTAAATTCAGCA
Source organism: Dendrocalamus sinicus (assembly GCA_036346575.1). Taxonomy (NCBI): domain Eukaryota; kingdom Viridiplantae; phylum Streptophyta; class Magnoliopsida; order Poales; family Poaceae; genus Dendrocalamus; species Dendrocalamus sinicus. The sequence goes on from CM070658.1 coordinate 8,020,410, forward strand.
AAAGCAAAAAGATCTCTTTTGTGTGAAAGAACTGATCTCACCAATTCTTTCTCATGAGACTGCTTGCCATTGCACTAGGCATGAACTCAGGGGGAGTTTTGGTTGACCAAGACCATCTTCTTCAGCTTCTAGCTTGGGGTGGTTGCATAAGGCTTGAGATCTAGCACATAACTAAACAAAAATCAGGTTGGAAACAACCATGAGATTTTATAAGGAAAAAACATGTCAATTGTGCTAAATTTCTTAATTACACAAAAAGACCAAGTACTTGAACAAATGATTCATTCTTGAACTTGTAGCATTCTAAATTGACTCAATTCTAGATTCTTAGATCCACTTAGAATATTGACATGGCTTGCATCATCTTTGGATACCTCTAGCTAAACTATAATCTTGGATAACTTGATATGCTAAAAAATTTGACTAATTTTCAGATTATGACTTATTCGGTTTAGCTTGATTAAACATGTCTTGTCATGATCTAGATAGCATTCCTATGTGTTATGGCTTGGTAATACTTCAAAAGTCATTTTGGATAATCTTCATGGCTCTAATTGCTTAGATTGTATTAACTTTAGCCATTTCATCCAAATCATGATATATTTTCCTCCTTACATCTTGATGATTTTATTGCCAAAAGGGGTAGAATAATGGAGAAAAAACCATTTCAAAGGAAATTTTCTGGAGCTTTGGAGAAAACTTTGCTCTTTCTGTTTTTGCTCCTTTTGTCAACATGGTCTTGAGTCTTTGCTTTTTGTTTAGGCCATGTGTGACTCTTTTTCTCTTTCAAACAAACTCAATGTCGTGGTTACAAACCAAACAGAGAGAGAATGGTATGGTAGTTGAGAGTTAGGTGAGCAATGTTTAGGGGGGGGCCCCCATGGTCTGGATGGCATATATATATACTCACATGGGGAGTGTTTTACACTTATGCCCTTACACTCAATTATCCCTCTCAGGGGCACTCATGTCATTATACATGCCCCGTTTTGGGCTTTACTGCCTTCTAATAGGCCGGCTGGGCTTAGGTGGGGGCCACCCCTACAACAGGAGCCTCTCATGGTGAAGGGCTTCACAGGCCGAAGCCATCTTTGCCGAGCCATTTGGTCCCCTCCGTCCCTACGGTCTGTGACCTTCAACGATCTTGGGCAGAATCCTTGTTTGCCAGTGCAGCCTAGCTTCGCACCGAGGATATGGAGTCGAGCTGGTTACCGAAGCCGTCTTCGACTTTGGAGTCTTTTAGCTGTGGAGTCAAAGTTGCTGGCGAAGCTGCCTGAGTAAATCAAAAGTGAGGCAAAGCCAGGCTCCTTCAGCGGACACATCATCGAGGCGCAGGGCAGGTCTGCCCCACGTGCGTAGTGTTGGAGCCAAGGGCGAGTTGGCCCCAACGGGGGCGAGTTTGAAGTGGACACCCCGCCGAGGCGATTTGCGAGATTATCCTGCAGATGGGAAGTCGACGTACAGCCAGATGGCCGATGTCCCGACGACGGTGTCTTAATGGCATCGAGGATTGCGCTGCGTCGGTGGGGCCTTTTTGACCCACGTTGCTCGAGGCGTGGGACACGTGGCGAAGCTTGTTTGGGGCGTCATGCGCTGTCAGGGGGCCGCCTTGGGGGAGGCGTGCTGTGCACGCGACCAAGTGCGTCTTCCCGAGGGCGCGGGTCACGTGGCATGGTGGGACAGGTGCGTCGTGCGCACACCCGACCGCGACGCCTCACCTCCCGCCGGTTGATCTTCCGCCGGTTGAACTTCCGCCGGTTTGGCTGTTCCTAGCCGGGGGGAGGTGGGTATATATATGCTGCTACCATAGCATCGCCCTTCCGCATCCCTGGTACTCGCTTTGTTGCTCTTTGCCCGGGCGCACCACGTTCCTGCTTGTGATGACAAGGTCTGACTTGTTCTTACAAGTAGGCCTACTTTGGTTCATCTGCGTTCTTTGATCGCGTCCATTGGCGCTAATACCAAAGAATGTTGATGGACTGAAAGAGGCCTATTTATGAGAATAAATCAAAACTTGTCATAGATCAGCAGTCGCGCTCCCCGATTGTGGGGAGTGCAAATGATTGGATCCCCACCGGTTGGGGCTGTGGGGTTGTTGCACGATCTTCGAAGTCAAGGTGGCCTCTGGCGTTGCTGTGCAGGTTCGATCGGAGCAGGCTCCGGAGTCTTTGCGCAGACTGGGGATTGAAGGGCCACATGGTACCCTGCAGCTCGAGGATGGTGCTTTGATGGCGTTGCGGGTTAGACTGGTGTTTGCACATCTCCGGATTCCGCCCGCCAGGGACAGCTTGTTAAGACGAAGCCGAATCTGCACCTGACCCCATTCCATGGATATTAGTTGTGAAATGTTAATCGCGTAAAGAAAGATATTTAGAATGTTAGAAGCGGGATACGAAGCCGCCCCCCGTGTGCGAGGCCGAGTCGGAGGCCCTGCTGGACCCCATGAACATGGGTCGAAATAGGCGCCAGAGTCGTCCCACGCACACGAAGTCGAGGTGGCCATCGGGTTGCCACGTAGACTTGTGAAGGCACAGCGAGGAGCCGCTTCCCGGGGGTCGAAGCCGGAGTTGCTCCGCGGAGGCGGAGTCAACGCCGATGTTGAAGTTAGAGTGACTAGTCAATGGCCTGCCGGCATTGCATTGATGGCCCCGAGAATCATGCCGACGCGTAGCAGAAGGTGCGCCACCTCGTGCGACCTGAATTCATTCCCAAGGGAGCATATGCGTGGTAGGACATGATTGTCGCGTCGTGCGCTGTCAGGCTGTCGCACGACCTCCCGGTTATGCTTGCCAATCGTGGGGGAGGTGAGCAGTTCGTGTTCCGCCGGTTATGCTTACTGTGGTGTGGGAGGTAAAGGGGCTTTAAATACCCCCTCTAGCACCGCGTCGGTGCTCTCCCTCTCATACCGCCTGGTCCCTTGCTTTCTTGCGCCCTGTGCTCTCGCCTTCTTTGCCATCGAGATGCCCCCGTCGCCGTTTAGCTCTCGGAGAACAATGGCTCACGGCGAAGAACACGCTCAACAGGCCGGTGGTAGCACCTCATCCCAGCGGTCGCCGCCGACCGAGCTAGAGTACACGCTCGAGGGGCGCGAGCCATCGCTGGTGGACAAACGGTGGGTGGTGACCAAAAAAGTGGAGGGTCTGTGCTCCCGCGTCTTGGACCCGACGCTCGTGACGGAGGAGACGATCCAAACCCTATTGCACGAAGGGAAGCTGTTGGACCGCCGCGAGGTGCGATTGCCCGCCAGTGATGAGTTAGAACCACACCCGGAGAAGTCGGAGGCGATCGTCTTCGTCGCTTATTTTGAAGCTGGGCTTCGCATCCCGGCGGCCATGATTGTTGGTGCTGTCTTACGAACCTTCGGGCTGGAGCTGGCGCAGTTGACTCCGAACGCGATAGCCTACCTTGCCATCTACAGCTGGGCCCTGCGTACGGAGGCATGCTGGCCCAGTGCCTCACTGTTCGCATTCCTCCATGACACACAGTGTCAGCCAAAGAGGCTAAGAGGGTGAATGTTTTCCTTCTTCGACAGTGTCAACTTCGTCCTGCGGTCGTAGTGTGAGAAAATTTTCCCTGCCAACTCGACTCGGACAAAGTGGGAACCGAATTGGATGAACCACCATGTGGCGAGCGGTAGTGGCCTCGAGTACACGGGGAGGCCGGTGTCGTTCAATACCTCGCCTGGCACACCGATCGATGACAAGGACAGGTGAAGGGCGCGGAGGCTTGTGGGGATCACCGCCCGCTTCAACATGCGCGACCTCGCCTAGGAGTTCGTCATGTATGGTGTTGCACCGCTTACCGATGGGTGGCGCATCACACCTGGTGGCCTTCGGTGCGATAATGTCCCCTCGTCCATGTCCTCGCTGCTGAGGCTCTCCAACCCTCGTAAGTCTTGGTGGAGCCTCTTTTTTTCTTGACTCTGCCTCTTCTTTCCTATAGGGCTTCTCCTGGGGGACACGAAGCGTGCGGTGGCCGTGTTCTTTGGACCATATGCGGCCAAGGAGCATAGCTCGCATGCTTCGCGACGCGCTGGCGGCTAGGCGATAAATCGGTGTGCGAAGCCCGAGCATTCTGTCTTTGGGCGTGCCGCTCGGCCGAGCCCGCCTCGAAAGGACTGCTGTCTCGACGGAGCTGTACCTGGTATGTCGGCTGCCGCTCCTATCAGCTCTGTCGGAGCTAACAGCGTGGCGGACGCCGACTCCGACTCGGCGAAGTATGCCGATTCAGAACTGGAGATAGCTGCGGAGGACGGAGGCGAGGGGTCCTTGGGCGGTGCCAAGGACCGAGGGTGTAGTACAGACAACCGGGAGGGGAAGCTTCCTGGCCTGCTGTGGTCGCTGAGCTGGAGTTGTTGCCTTCGGTGGTTGCCGAGGCGGAGTCCTCGCCCTACTCTCCTAAGGCGAAGCGGCCGCGTACTCGATCACCCCCTCATCCAGAGAGGGGGTTCGCTGTGGTGACTAGGGTCAGGAGCCTTTTGGAGTTTGATTCCGACATACAGGCCCCCTGGCCTGGTGCCCCTGTAGTTCCCTCCGAGGCTGCAGCGATCGGGGTTAGGAGCTTGTTGGAGTCAGACTTCGACACAGAGACCCCCCGGCCCGGGGGGCCAGCTTCTTCAAGGGGCGCTGGTATTCCTGCGATTCCCTCTAAGGCTGAGGGGACACCCCAGCGGAGCCCGCCAGACGCCAGTTGCTGCCGAAGGTAAGCTCAACTCCATTCCCACAATCCTATAGTGCGTCCGTAGGGCTCTAACCAACGTCCCTTCGCAGTGGCACGGTCCCCCGGGCGCGGACAATCCTCGGGGGACAGGGGTGTTCCTTCGGGATCAACGCCCGGCGCCCTCGAAACTGTCATCGTGGAGACCACATGTCTGAGCTTGGCGGACTTCGTCCCTCGGCCGGAGGTGCTGGGTGCGTGGCGTGGGGCCGCGGACGCGAAACTGGATTGCCATGCTGACATGAGGGTCGGAGCTCCTGGGAAGGGCGCTAGATGCCTCGGAGATAAGGGTGAGTACTCAACCTTAGCGGCGTGTCGTCATCAAAGAGTTTGCTGGCCGTTGCTTCGTGCAGAACCTCGCCCTTGGTCGTGAGCGGGGGGCGTTGGAGGACCGGCTGCGCACTACCGAAGAGGCCCTTCACGCGACCGAGGAGGCCCACTCCGCCATCGACGACCACATCCGACTCCTGGAGGCAGAGCGTGCGTACGCGATTTCGGACGCCGAGGCACTCGCGATGGCGGCGCAGCGAGTGGCCGCCTAGGTGGCACAACAAGCGGTCGCCGAGGAGCGCGATGGCTTGCTCCAGCAAATCGCTGTGCTGGAGGAGGAGAAAGGCCGCCTTAGTACATCTCTTGGGGAGCGGGACCGGACTCTGGGCGATGCCTCGGTGGCGGCATGGGACGCCATGCTGGCTCAGGAGGGCGCCCTTGTAACATCCCAAAAATTTGAAATTTGAAAATGAGGAGCTTTTGAATTATTTTTGCAATATGTTGTATTTGAATTTGGAGTTTAAGGTATTCTTCTGAAATTTGGTTGAGGTTTCAAAAAGTAAAACTTCAAGAAAGGAACAAACATGTTCAAATAATAGAGAATTAAAATTTAAAATACGAATCTGAAAAGATGATCCAGTATAAGGAGGAAGAACCCTGAGTTAAAAATATAAAATCTCATTTTGAAAATAAAGGCACAAATAGCAATAAAAGTGGAGGAGCAGAATACAAACACACACATACATACATATATATGCGTATATAAAAATTTTGCAGGAAAGAGTTTAGAAATATAGGGAATAAAATGTGCAAAATGAAATTATATATATACATATATGTACACATATGTACATATATAAACAATGAATAAACATAAATAATAATAATAAAAATAAAATGAAGCCAGGCCGGCCACCACCCCGGCCCAGCCACTCCCCGCGCACGCGCTGGCCCAGCTCCACCTCTCCTCCCGCTTTCTCCCTCTGGCCCCACGCCCACACTCCTTCTTCCCCTTTCCTCCCCGTCTCACTCCCTGCACTGCACCCGTTCTCCCCGTGGCGCGCATGCGCTGCCCTCGCCAGCTGCGCTCGCAGCTTGCCCTTAGTCTCCCTGAGCTGTCCCATCGACCCGAGCGGCGCGCTCGCACACCGCCCCCGGTTTTCGCCACCCTGCCCACGGCGCGGCGCCATCTGCCTCGGTTTCTTCCCCGCTCCATCGCGTCGATCGGCCACGCGGCACCACTCCTCTGCCGCTCGGTGTGTGCGGCGCAAAGCTGCCACGGCTGCGCTGTTGGGTCACACCCGAATCGCCCTGAGATCCTGCCGCAGCTGCTCGGTCACCGTTGCCATCGCAGTAACCTGCCACCGCTGCCCCTGACGTGACCGCACGGCCTCGCCCGTTGCCAGCACCAACCGGCCGCCTTAAGAACCCCCGAAGACCTCTGCGGGTTTTCCACACCACGTACTCCCTCCCACCGCAGGCAATCGTGCTCTGAGCCGCTAAATCGCCGGTGAGCCCCTTCGTCCCCAACTCCGGCCGCCGAAGCTTCCCCGTTGATCCGCGCCGCTAGAACCCAATTCCTAACGCCCGAACCATGTACGGCACACCTTGAAGCCGTCCCCGAGCTCCCTCCCAAACCCGCCGCCGCCGCACGCCGCCGGCCCGCCTCGGAGCTCCCCGGTCCCCACCGCCACTTCCACCGGCTTCCCCTCAACGCAAGCGTTCCCTTTTGGTCATCCCCGACTCCTCTCTGACCGCCCCTCGCTGGCGCCACTGACGGTCGTACCCGCCCTGAGCTCCCTCTGTTCCAGGCGCCCCCACCGTTGGCTTAATTAGTTTCCCCTGCCTCCTTCCGTTAGGTGACACCCTCGAACCCACTGGCTAGCAGCGTGAGAATTCGGTTCCGAGACCTAAGTTCGATTTCCCCAAGCCGCATTATTTAGATGTTAGGTTTTTACCCATTTTGCCAGCAACTCCAGTGAAGAAAAATCAAGGAAAAATCAGAAATAAATTTCTAAAAGACGCTAATTTTTATTTAGAGTATAAATGAGCTTAATAAATATTTAATCATGAATTAAATATTACGTGTTAGTAGCTAATGTGCCGTTAACATTTATATTAAAGCTTAATTCCTAACTAAGGCATGGCGAGGCATTGATTAGAAATATTGTGTAGATTTATGCTCTCATGACGATCTAGTAAATAAAGATTGCCCAAAAACAATAAACCATGACCCCTTGCATAATAGTAAATGTTATGAAAATTTTTGCAAAGTTTAAATCATAAACCATTGTCTTTATGCCCTAACATTTAACATACTGTTATTAAACAAATCTCCTTGGTAGATTTTGCTAAATAACAAATATTAAAATATAACCCAATACAACAAGCTTTGCCCAGATAAATAAACTTAAACTAAAACTAAAACTAAGCCTAATAATAATAATTGAAGTATGGACGAAATGATAAGATTCCACAACTTAAACCTTAACGTTAGATTTAGTAAACAAAAATACTGAGCAAGATTGAATATGGCAAGCTAAGACCCGAACACGTGGATTCTAATTCAAATGATGTCTAGTAATAACTAAGGGTTGCATAAAATGCCCCACACCAAATTACTAGTAATATGAATTAATCCGATAGGCTAAAAATTTATATACATCGCGTATATAGTATAAGCCCTGACTATTAACGTTCGACAAAATAATACCCAGCTAGACTTGTACACCGATTCATAGGTTTAACCTAACTCATGGAACTTCCTTGATAAATATAAAAATAATAAAAAGAGATTATTAATAAAAAGGGATCAAGTTATCATGTTCTACCACCGACTTTGCCTCAAATCACCCGAATCACCCATTAGCTCAAAATAAAACTAAAATGAGTTTATTTGGATTTATTTGGATCTTTTGAGTTATTTTCCTTTATTTGTATTCAGTCGTTTAGCACATAATTAGATATTGGAGTCCTGAAGAATCAAAGGATCACACAAGATCAAGAGCGAAGTGAAGAAAAAGACTAGAAGCTCAAGAGAAAGCATCGTGTGAGCTCAAGACCGTGGTAAACCGTGCCAGACGAGTCAATACTTTGATCATGTTGAACCTACATTTTCTGCAAATTATTTTTGTTTAAATTATCAAATTGCATGCTGTTATTTTATATGCAAATACATGTTTAATTTAAGATTTTAGTTATATGCCCATTGTTTGCTTGATTAATATTACACCTCCTTTGGAATACTTGAATATGTGAACCTTGTCGCCCTAGCAAAATTATAATGGTAACTTTTGAAAATAAGTCCCTAATTATATGCCATGCTTAGTACTGCATAAATACTCAGGGGCACTGAAATGCCCCAAACATCATTGTCATTTTAAATCATGAGAAACTGGTTTGGGCAGTCATGGTGGGAATGACTGGTGTGTTTTGACATGATTATTTTATGCTCCCCAAAAATCCTAACTTGCTTAAATATCTGAGCGGATGATTTGGGGGCTGGTATGTGGTGCGGTGGGAGCACAAATTATGGAGTGTGGTAGAACTGCTCAGATACCACTAAGGACTGAATCTTGTCATGACCTCATGTGTAAAACAGTACAACCACAAGTCTGTAAAATACAACTTGGCTAAGTAAATTTATCGAAACCCCGGGACTCATCTCATCGGTAGTGGACAAGAGTGGATATGCAAGGGCAAGGGGAGGCCTAAAGGGACACCGAGTGGAGGTGAAGTTTCCCGGTCGTACTAGCACGAGGGAGTGGAGCCCGTGACGCTAGTAGCCGTGGGGAACATCCCGTGCAACGTATGGGACCCACCGCAAGTGGGAACGACCCATAGGGTGAGATGACAAAAGGGACTAGATACTTTGAAAAGTCACTGTGATGGTCTGCTCAACCACACTTCTAAGGAATCGTGTGGGGCAATGAGTTGATTGTCTCTTGTGGTGAAAGTGTACAAACTCTGCAGAGTCAAAACTATTCGAATAGCCGTGCCCACGGTCAAGGGCAGACATGGGAACTTAACCAGATATAGTTCTATTTCAAAAAAAAACTTTGTGGGTGGTAATGGAAAAAGTGTAGGGCAGTGGAAAGCCCTGATTTGAATTGTCCTGGGCGTCGTCCCGAGTGGTAAGTTAAGCGGCTATAACGCTGAAAGATGCCATATGGTGCAGATGCCATGTAACGGAGGATGGAATCTGGATCGCTATTATTATTGCATTTTCTTGAACATTATGCTTTTGTTCAAAACTGCTAGGTCTTAGGAAATTTCTATGTATTATATTTTTGAATAATGGTAACATTTCTCACAAATAAAACGTCAGGAAGAATAAATAGAGTCGTAAGAAAGGAATATGGCTGTTTATGGTAATCACATAAAGAAGTTGGTGGATTCATGATTGATCAGAAGAGGGATAATGATAGTGCGGAGTCTAGGAGAAATAAATTTGGTGGAGCCCAAATGGATTTATAGACTAGACAGATGAATTATATGATTTTTGGAGTATTAGGAAATGCAAAGGTAATGGTTGGATTACAACCCCGATATTTGTTATAAATTCTTGGGAGATGTTGACAATATTGGGATTGATAGGATTCGAACAATTTCTAGATGGATGAATTGAGAATTTCTGGAAAATTTGGAGATATGAAAATAACTATGGGAGATTAATATTGATCAATGATATTCTTGGTGGATGTATACTAGTGAATTAATTAGAGACAGACAGTTGAAAATAAGATTGATTATTAGGAGAACAAATTATGGTTTTGGATCAATAACAAAAAGGATTGAATTATTAGGAAGTCCCGATGCGAATGATTGGTGGATTGCATAATTGATGATAATCACTGTTTAAGAGTCATAGATAGCAATCAATATGGAAAGAGCATGATCGGTGGACTGATTAAATGATGTCATTTGTTGTTTGGAGTCTTAGACAGCAATCAATAAGGAAAGTGTATTTTGGTGGATTAAGTCGATTATGGTAGTCACTAGGTGGTGTATGGGCAGTAACAATAACACTATGAGGAAATAATAACAAAGCTACTAAAAGCGATTTTTGGCAAATAAAATAACCCGAGCCTCTCCTTTGTTAAGCCATGCATACTATTTATTTGCATTCTGTGTATTGGCTCGCGGAGCACGGGATTGGAGTGCTCACACTCGCTTTTGCGACAAAATTCAGCATCGAGAATCAAATCACCTTGCCTCAAAGAACAAGATTGGACAAGCCGCGTAAAAGATGAAGATGTCAAGGGCTAGGTCGCGCACCTCCAGTTGGCTGCCTGTGGGCATGTCCTGAAGGTCCCACCTGTGTGCTTCGTTCTTCCGCTGCTGCAATTTATTGATTTCAGCCTAATCGGCCCATGAGTAAGTTTACTATTATATTTACGCTTCTGCATGATATGTACCTTGATATTCGAATCAGAATCGTGAGCACTATCTCGATCCGTGGAATAGTGCGGTGGAATCACAGAAGATTCCGGATTATAAAATCTGGGTCTGACAGCCGTCGAAGACCTTGTCGCCGAAGTGCCACCCCGCTCCTTCGGCCCTGAAGAGCTGTTTGTCGGGACCCGAAGCAACAACTCCAGAGCCCTCTGTGTTAATCGCACTATCCCAGGAAAAGCTAGTGCACACAGTATCACAAAGATAAATATCATGCGTAATGACAAACTTTATGTCACATCCCAAAACTTGCTTTCTGGAAAAATTTAATTCCAAATAAGTTATTTTAAAGTATTTGAATTTTTTGGAGTTTAAAAATGTATTTTTGAAATTAAAAAGTATTTTAAGTATGAAAATTAAATACCAACAGTAGTTGGAAATAATTTTATTAAGTCCAAAATATGTCCAGGAGCTTCTGTGAATTTTTCTGGAATTTTTGGAGGTATTTTCATATTTTTCTGAGGCCTAAATAATTTCCTAGCCTTTTTTTGAAAATATAAATCAAATTCTAAAATTAAAAATTCCTCCCCTTCCCCACCATCCGACGCGTGGACGGCCCAGGACCGCCCACGTGGCCCCTCGGCCCCAATCCGGCCGCTCTCTCCCTCTTCCTCTCCCAAGCGGGCCCGGCCCAGCCAGCCCCGCCTTCCCCTCCTCCTCGCTCGATGCGTGGACGGCCTGGATGAGCCGCGTCCCCGCGCCTGGCCCATCTAACCATCCCTTCTCACTTAACCGCGTCCACCGCCCGATCTTCTTCCCCTGCCACGCGTCTCCATCCTAGCCGCCCGTGAATCGCTCTCTCTCTCCCTTCTCTCTTTGCCCTGCGGGCCCCGCTCGTCAGCCGCGGCCTGCTCCCGCTGCCGCCCGACCCCGCTTGTCAGGCCCTTCTTCCCCGCGGAGCGCCCGCCTTCCTTCTTTCTTCCCCCTCTTTCCTTTCTTGTGCCGGCGACCAATCCGAGCTGATCCCGGCCTTCCCTTACCCGGCTCTCCCCGGTTTTGGAAACCCCAAGCCCCGCGCGACCAAATCCCCTCTTCCTCACATCTCCCCTTCCTTCTGCGGCCCCAATTTCCTTTTTCCCCCGCCCCCTTCCTTTTCCGGCCGCCAGCACCGGTAAGCGACTGCCGTTGCCATGTCCCCTCTCCGCCCCTATAAATAACCCCCTCGGCCTCCCCTCTCACCGCACCATCTCCCACCGCCCTCTGCTCTCTCTTCCAAGCTCCGTAACACCCCAGCACCTTGCCACCTCTCTCCCCGAGCCCCGCCGCACTTCGACGAGCAATTCCCGCAGCCCCGGTTCTCCCCGGAGCCCGTCGCCGCCACCCACAGCTTCCCCGTGCGTCGGCGAACCTCCCCGGCACCTCGGTCGTCCCTCCCCGCCGTCATAGCACCGTCGCACCGGAGGACCCGTACTGCGCCACCGCCTTCCTCGTCGCCGGCCACCTCCGCTCGTCCCCGAGCCTCGTCGACCCCTCCAACCGAACCCCCTTTGCACCGAGATCGCATTTTGCGCATCACCCGACCCTCTCCGTCCTTCCCTTGCCGCCGGCACCGTCGCCGCCGTCCACTTCTACCCGGCCCCTCCAGCAGGTACCCCTCAAGAGGATTACCTACCCTTTATGGGTAGGCAACGCCTGCCCGCCCGACTGGTTACCAGCGCTGTCTCCCCCCCCCACCTCCCTCGGCGCGCGTTCGAGCCCCCGGCTCCGCACGCTGAGGTTGAGCCTTTCTCTCCTTTTTCCGCGCTGACAGATGGGTCCCACTGTCAGCGGCCGCCAGACCGCGCGGGCCACTGCCGTCTGGGCCCCACCCGTTTGCAATCCTCACTGACATCTGGGCCCAGAGCCCAGAGGGGTCCCACCTGTTAGAAGCAGGGCCTGTTGGTTCACTGTCAAGTGGGTCCCACCTGTCATAGACTCAGAATAAAAGCAATAAAATAAAAGATTAAAAATTAAATCCTGCCAGTGGCCCCGCCTGTCAGAAATTTGGGAATTTCTGGATTTATTCAATCTGAGATTTTCAAATGGGCATAACTTTATCATTTTAACTCCAAATTGAGCCATTCAAATTTCTAAATTCTTTTAAAATCATAATCTATCCAAATATGGCCTCTATTTGAGTTTTTGAGTTTATTTGATTTTTTTTGTATTTATTTGTTTTGTTGCTTCGTCTTTTCTCGCGTAGATTCCAATGTTGTCGAAGATCTCTCCGCTCCGCAGCAGGAAGACCCAGAGAGCGTGCAAGAAGGCAAGTCTTCTTTGATCATCTTGAACCTATGATTTTGAAATGTTTTAATTATTTTAAACTATGTGCATTGCTATTTACATACAAGATTAGTTCAAATCCTAAGGTATTAGTTACCCCAACTTTGTTATGCCCTCAGTTGAAATTGAATGCCATGTACCCTTGTCTCCTTAGGATTTCCTTTGGCTCTTTAATGAGAATATTATATTCAGTTGTGAATAATAGATTGGTAGTATTGAAGGAACGCGCGTAGGCTACGATAGCAGAAAATAAAAAATTTCTACCGCGCACACCAGGACATCATGCTAAGGAGGGATCATAGATCGTTACCACTAGACGCCAGCAGCAATGAAGAAGAGTTAGAGAAGCCGATCCAACCACGCGCGCCGAGGTAGTAGTGGAAGTAGTCGATCGTCCCGACAGATCGTCTCCTCCACGCGATCAACCACACCACGAGCAGATCCAATCGTAGTTTGTTGATGCCGATCAACGCCGCAACGAGCAGCGCCTCCACCGGTATCCACACGTCCGGGTGGAACGCCGATCGCGAGTGTACCAAAGACTCGCGAGCGGCTAGGGTTTGGCTCGGGAGGTGGCGGCTAGGGTTTTGCTCGGGAGGAACGAGCGCACATCCTCACCCCGCCTCCAAATATATAGACCTCCTCACTTGGGCCTCGTGGACCGAGGCCCAATAGGAGTCTATCCGGATCTCTATCCGAATTGAGCCCACATCTGAATCACATTCAATTAGTGTTCCAACCCGTTAAGTGTGCGACCACAGAGGTTCACGTATACTTGGTCGCGACCGAAACACCTTTCCGGTCACCTGATAATAGCGGCCTCTAGCAAGACATATTAACCCCAAAGTATACGTAAAGATCATATCGGTGAACTCGTAATGTTCTCATGTACGAATCCCTTTGCCTCACGATATAGATTAAGCTCAAGGCGAGACTCGTGTCATCCTCTTAATAGCTCAATCACTCTCTCGATTCCGTGATAGATTATAAACTTGTGATTGACTCCTCAATCACATTGGCATGGCCATGCACTTTCATAATCCATTACATCGAGGGCCAGATATCTCTCCCATAAGGAGGGGCAAATTCTATCTTGATCATTCACATCCCACTACATGTTTCATAGCAAACCCGAAGACTACTTTTATGACTACCCGATTCACGGAGTAGTGGTTAGTAGTCCCAAAATAGGCTACTACGCATATTGGGAACCATGATGATCTCAAGTCTAAGGATTCTACATAAACACTACTTGAGACCAACTAATGACACATGGAATCTTTGCGGTGTCTCATGGCGGGTCTATCCAACATATGTTCACTAACACATGTCCATATTATTGATTTGGTATCTCCATACCATGATCCATGAGACATGATCATCAATCAATACATATGCTGATCTTTGAATCATATTTGTTCCTCATATGATATATGATCGGGATCATTTAGAAATAGCAACATTTTGGCATTAAGAGTCTCATGAATAAGTCACATACTCATTGATCAATAATGATAATGTCTATTTCAAGGAACAAAGCAATGTATCATAAACATAGTATGTGATATATTCAACATCTCCATGTTGCCTCTAGGGCATATCACCAACATCTCCCACTTGCACTAGAGTCAACCATGTAGGTATCTAATACCCATTGCCCTAGTGTGAGCCTCATGCTTTGGTGGGAAGCGGCTTTGTCAACGGATCTGCAATGTTCAAATCCGTTTGTACTTTGCATATCTTCACATCGCCTCTCTCCACAATCTCGCGGATGAGATGAAATCGCCGTAGAATGTGCTTGGACTTTTAGTGCGATCTAGGCTCCTTGGCTTGCGCAATGGCCCCACTATTGTCACAAGAGAGGTCCATTGGGCTGGAGGCACTAGCCACCACACCAAGCTCGAAACAAATTTCTTGATCCAAGCGACCTCTTTAGCGACTTGAAGCTGCTATGTACTCGGCTTCATTGTAGAATCAGCAACCGCCTCCCGCTTGGAACTCTTCCACTCACCGCACCGCCATTCAAAGTAACACAAAACCAGATTGCGATCTAAAATCATCTTTGTCGGTTTGGAAGCTAGCATCGGTGTAACCATTTACAACGAGCTCTTCCTCACCCCATAGATGAGGAACACATCTTTAGTTCTTCTCAAGTACTTCAAGATGTTCTTTACGGCAATCCAGTGACTTTCACCGGATCTCGATGGTATCTACTTGTAGCACTTAAAGCATTCGAGACATCGGACGTGTACAAAGCATGGCATACATAATGGATCCCATAGCGAAGCATATGGAATCGCATTCATTTTATCCCGCTCATCGGTGTACTAGGACACCGACTCTTGCTAAGATTTATACCATGTGACATAGGTAGGAAGCCTTTCTTGGAATCCTGCATGTTGAACCTTTTCAACACCTTGTCAATGTACGTATCTTGGCTTAATCCAATTAGCCTTCTTGATCTATCCTATAGATCTTGATGCCTGAATATATGCCGCCTCTCCTAAGTCTTTCATAGAGAAACTATTTTTCAATGAAGACTTAACAGATTCGAGCATAGGAATGTCATTTCCGATCGGTAATATGTCATCCACATATAAGACCGTAAACACGAGTGCGCTCCCACTAGCCTTTTGTAAACACAAGGCTCTTCTTCGTTCTTGATGAAACCAAACCCTTTGATTACTTCATCAAAACGAATGTTCCAACTCCGAGATGCTGCTTTAATCCATAAATGGATCTTTGCAGCTTGCATATCTTTCGGTGATTGCGGATCGACAAAACCCGTGGGCTGTGTCATGTACACATCCTCACTCAGATTTCCATTAAGGAAAGCTGTTTTGACATCCATTTGCCATATTTCATAGTCGAAATATGCAGCAATCGCTAGAATGATCCGAATAGACTTTAGCATTGCGACGGGCAAAAAAGTTTCATCATAATCAACACCTTGAATTTGTTTGAAACCTTTGGCCACCAATCGCGCTTTATAGATGTGAACATTTCCATCTATGTCTATCTTTTTCTTGAAAATCCATTTGCACTCAATGGTTTTAACACCATCAGGAGGATCAACCAAGTTCCAAACTTGATTACTGTGCATGGATTCAATTTCGGATCTCATGGCTTCAAGCCATTTCTCGTAGTCCGGTCCCACCATCGCTTCTTCATAGGTCTTAGGCTCATCGTTGTCTAACAACAATATGTCCCGTTGTTGAGTAGTCAAGAACATGTACCTCTCGGTGCACGACGTGACCTCTCGACCTCGTGGTGCCGTGTGTCCACAATGTTTCTTCAACAGTTTGTTCATCCCGTTGTGGTTCTGTAGGAGCTGAAACGTTTTGGTGTTTCTCGAATTTCTTCAAGTTGCACCGTGCTCCACTATTCCTTCTTGAGAGAAACTCTTTCTCTAAGAAGACACCATGCCAGCGACAAACACTTTGCCTTCTCCTTGATTATAGAAGTAATATCCTTTTGTTTCCTTAGGATACCCGATAAAGAAGCATTTATCAGATTTAGGACTGAGCTTATCAGATTGTAAACGTTTTACATAAGCCTCACATCCCCAAATCTTAAGAAAAGACAAGCTAGGACGTTGTCCCGTCCACATCTCATATGGTGTCTTTTCTACTGATTTTGATGGAACCACGCTTAGTGTGAAAGCGATCGTTTCAAGAGCGTACTTCAAAAGACAACGGAAGATCACTTTGGCTCATCATGGAGCGCACCATATCTAATAAGGTGCGATTTGTCCGCTCAGATACCCCATTCCATTGAGGTGTTCTGGCGGAGTCAATTGTGGAACAATTCCACAATCCTTCGATGATTGCCAAACTCATGGCTCAAATACTCGCCTCCACGATCAGATCGTAGAAACTTGATTGTCTTGCCTAAATGATTTTGCACTTCATTTTGGAATTCTTTGAACTTTTCAAAGATTCAGACTTATGCTTCATCGGTAGATATACCCATATCTACTAAAGTCATCGATAAAAGTTATGAAGTACTGAAAACCCCCTCGGCTATTGAGCTCATTGGTCCACATACATCGAATGTACGAGTGCCAATAAGTCATTTGCCCGCTCACCTTGACCGGTGAAAGGTGCCTTTGTCATCTTGCCAAGTAAACAAGATTCGCATGTCTCAAATGATTCAAAATCAAATGAGTGCAGAATACCATCTCTATGGAGCTTCTCCATGCGTTTCTCATTTATGTGACCTAGCGGCGGTGCCAAATAAACGTGGGATTCAAATCATTCGAACGTTGCCTCTTTGCATTAATGTTATAGACCGGTGACTCTTCAAGAGTAAGAACATATAACCCATTCACCAATGGAGTATGACAATAGAACATATCTTTGAAATAAAGAGAACAACCATTGTTCACAGATCTAAAGTCATAACCTTCTCGCTTGCAAACATGAAGCGAAATAATGTTCTTGGAAAGAGAAGGAACACAATAACAATTATTCAATTCCAAAACTAATCCTGAAGGTAAAGACAATGGCATGGTGCCAACAGCGACCGCAGCAACTTTTGCTCCATTGCCAACGCGAAGATCCACTTCGCTCCTCCTCAAACTTCTACTTCTTCTTAGCCCCGCAACGATTTGCAAGGTGAGCAACCGATCCGGTATCAAATACCCAAGAATCGGTGGATGAAGTAGCAAGATTGATCTCTATAACATTTATACCGGAGAGGAAGTCGTACTTCCCTTCTTCTTCTCAAGATCCTCCAAGTACTTTGGGCGCCTTTTCCAATGACCCGATTGCTTACAGAGTAACAATCGCATTAGGAGCAGCGCCCTTCTTGACTTGCTTGGCCTTAGAACTGCTCGCGATCTCATCGAGCTAACTTTCTTTGATCGCGCTTTCTTGACATTGGGCTTGCCCTTGCCTTTCGCATCATCATCACATGATTGCTGCTTTTCTTAATGCTTTCCTCGCAGCTTTTAGCATCCCATGCAACTCGCCAAGGTCTTATCCATGTTGTTCATGTGATAGTTCAAGATGAATGGCTCAAAGCTCGGGAGCGACGGAGAATCACATCGCAGCCAACTCTTGGCTAAGGGAAAACCAAGCTTTTCCGGACTCTCAATGTAGCCAATCATCTTAATCACATGAGGGTGACGGATTCCTTCGCAAGCTCGCACGCAAACAAGGACTTTGAAGTGTTGAACCTCTCACCCTTGCTTGGTTCTCAAACATACCACGCAACCCCACAATGATATTGTAGGCATCTGTGTTCTCATATTGCTTCAAGCTCAGAGGACATTGTGGCAAGCATGAGACAGCTCACATCAAGGCAATCATTCGCTTGCTTCTCATAAGCTCTCCGTGCAGCCGCAGAGATAGCATTATCGTGCAAGTCATCGGGATAAGGAGACTCAGGACATACTCCTTGCGCTCTTGCTTGAGAACAATTCTCAAGTTGCGATACCAATCCATAAAGTTCGCTCCATTGAGTTTTTCTTTCTCAAGAATAGATCGCAAATTAAAAGAACTGGATGCGGCATTAGTTGACATGATCTACAACAAAGAATATGCAAAGTTTAGCACTATGTTTATGTTCATCTTTTATTAAACTATTTAACAAAAGACTCCCACTATGTGTTTTGCAACAAAACTCCTCTAAGTTACATAGTGGGTCAAGATCCTCATTTCACTAATTCCTAGTGAGCTTTGGCATCACGGCTAGAAAACTAGTGACATGGGTAAGCAACACCTTGCTAATCACATCCCTATGTGACTCTTGCTTGTTGGGTGACATCAATATGCCCTGCCCCAACCTATGCCCCAAGGTCCAAAACTGTTTTGATAACCTTGTTAAGTAAACCAAATGCTTCCGCATGTAGATGTCCGACATCTACCCCAAATAATGATGATAACCGACGGCACTCTACTTTGGTAGACCTACCATGCGGTGATCATTATCTTTTGGTGCAACATATGGAAGGGCATGAACACCTAATTTTATGAGGGATTCTATCCTACCAAAGCAACATATCACAAAAACATTGCATAAGAATAAGATAGATAATATCACAGATAAACACATTTAACTGTGAAGTAGTATGGCCCAAAAAATGGTGATCTCCATCTCCATATAGGTGTAGACGATCTCCATCCTCCACATCACTCCTTTAGGCCACCATGCTTGAAAGTTTGTAACCTCAAAACTAGGCTACTACCTATAATAGCTAGAAATTGAAGATTACAAAGATAGATTCAAGCATTAAGGTCGACACGCAGGTCGTTAAATACAATATAGACAGCTAACAATAGCTGAAATAATCATGACACGCAGGCCATGAACGAATGTTACATGCATCACATACATCTCATACATTCCAATAAGATATAGGGCCATACCATTCACATCATTCTCTGCAAAAACAAGTTAGACGTAGAATCGTATTCTACCTAACGATGTGAACCCATGACGCTATACAAGGCGGGTACGCACGGCGGGGGGTCGAGGGGGGGCCGCCCCCCGCGGGTTTCAGGGCAGCGCCCTGAACACCCTACGAAATTTACAGATCCAATCTATGAAATCGCAATGGAAAAACTATTCGGCACAACCGCCTTATGCCGATCCGAGACATTCTCTAGGATGCTAGTTTTTCCACTGGGCCGAGGCCATCAGATCCGTAACCTACTAGTATTCGGCATAACCACCTTATGCCGATCCGAGACAATCTCTAGGGCACTAGTATTCCCACTGGCCCGAGGCTATCAGATTCGTATCCTACTAGTATTCGACATAACCACCTTATGCCGATCCGAGACAATCTCTAGGGCACTAGTGGTGATACAATCTGTGCCTCATCCAACCCCTATTCACCGATTGATCTCATCAACCCGTGCTACCATCGATTCATCACATGAACCGACTGATCTAGACTGTAATAGATCCGATCTACTACAACCGCATATCATCATATGCGCTGATCCGATCGCAAACTAAGCAAGATGGCTCGATACCACGAAGGAACGCGCGAGGCTACGATAGCGAAAATAAAAATTTCTACCGTGCACACCAGACATCATGCTAAGGAGGGATCATAGATCGTTACCACTAGACGCGCAGCGCAATGAAGAAGAGTTGGAGAAGCCGATCCAACCACGCGCCGAGGTAGTAGTGGAAGTAGCCGATCGTCCCGAACAGATCGTCTCTCCACGCGATCAACCACACCACGAGCAGATCCAATCTGTAGTTTGTTGATGCCGATCAACGCCGCAACGAGCAGCGCCTCCACCGTATCCACACGTCCGGGCTAGAACACCGATCGCGAGTGTACCAAAGACTCGCGAGCGGCTAGGGTTTGGCTCGAGAGGTGGCGGCTAGGGTTTTGCTCGGGAGGAACAGAGCGTACATCCCTCAGCCCCGCCTCCAAATATATAGACCTCCTCACTTGGGCCTCGTGGACCGAGGCCCAATAGGAGTCTATCCGGATCTCTATCCCAATTGAGCCCACATCCGAATCACATTCGAATTAGTGTTCCAACCCGTTAAGTGTGCGACCAGAGGTTCACGTATACTTGGTCGCGACCGGAAACACCTTTCCGGTCACCTGTTAATAGCGGCCTCTAGCAAGACATATTAACCCCAAAGTATACGTAAAGATCATATCGGCTGAACTGTAATGTTCTCATGTACGAATCCCTTTGCCTCACGATATAGATTAAGCTCAAGCGAGACTCGTGTCATCCTCTTAATAGCTCAATCACTCTCTCGATTCCGTGATAGATTATAAACTTGTGATTGACTCCTCAATCACATTGGCATGGCCATGCACTTTCATAATCCATTACATCGAGGGCCAGAGATATCTCTCCCATAAGGAGGGGCAAATTCTATCTTGATCATTCACATCCCACTACATGTTTCATAGCAAACCCAAGACTACTTTTATGACTACCCGCCACGGAGTAGTGGTTAGTAGTCCCAAAATAGGCTACTACGCATATTGGGAACCATGATGATCTCAAGTCTAAGGATTCTACATAAACACTACTTGAGACCAACTAATGACACATGGAATCTCTGCGCAGTGTCTTATGGCGGGTCTATCCAACATATGTTCACTAACACATGTCCATATTATTGATTTGGTATCTCCATACCATGATCCATGAGACATGATCATCAATCAATACATATGCTGATCTTTGAATCATATTTGTTCCTCATATGATATATGATCAGGGATCATTTAGAAATAGCAACATTTTGGCATTAAGAGTCTCATGAATAAGTCACATACTCATTGATCAATAATGATAATGTCTATTTCAAGGAACAAAGCAATGTATCATAAACATAGTATGTGATATATTCAACATCTCCATGTTGCCTTTAGGGCATATCACCAACAAGTATAATGCTTAGTCATGCTAATTAATACCTTTGAAATATTTAAAATGGGAAATTGTGATTTATTGTAGTAACCTTGTGTTTATAACTTTAGTGGTGATTGGAGTTGCCACTGACCTTTTAAAATAAAATAAAATGTGGAAATTGGTTTAGATTAAGGTGGATGGTTGGTTTGGGTTGGTGCGGCAAGCACAAGATTTTGTAAAGTGTATGTTCCACCCTAGTCAACTAAGGACCGACGCTTGTGTTTGTCCAGACTGAGCACTACCGTACAACCCTAAGTCTATATGGGTACGACCTAGCTGATTAACTCATGATAGTCTAGTTTAGGTGCCACCAGTGGAAAGTGGGTGCCAGGGAGTTACTGGTTATTCACGGTGAGGGACAGGATTTATGTACTCATATGGCGCAAGAGGGGCTTGGTTGGGCAGATTTAACCCTTCTGCGGTGAAACCTCAGCGGGTGGTGTCTAGCTAGTCTAGAGTGAGGTAAAAGCTTTGTGATATTTTATCTGTGTCTCATGCTAAAGGAAGCGTGGTGACTGTTAAGATAATTTATCTCTTGGGGGTAAAGTTGTACAACCTCTGCAGAGTGTAAAACTATTCGAATAGCCGTGCCCACGGTCAAGGGCGGGCAAGGAATGCATTCACATGGTAGATTTCTGGTTTTGGTTTTAAAATCAAAGTTTTTGTATTCCGAGAGTGGAGGGAACTCTTGGAAGGGAATCCTAGCAGTTGGAGCCAGAGAGGGTGGATGGAACCCGCAGTTTTAAACTTGATCAATTGTAATTGGTTAGCTAGTGTTGGTAGATGGAACCTTCACTATAAAGTTAATGATAGTTCTGTTAAAACATTACTTTATTAAATTGATGTCTTCGAAAATAATTAGTAGTAATTGAAATTAAAATATTGCTTTGTGCAAAAGAACCATATAGCCTTCCTTTGTCAAGCCTTGCATTTATGTACTCACATGCTGCACTCAAAAACAATTCTCAGAAGAATACGAAGCTCAAGAAGGTGACTATGACTACTTCGCGGGTGGATTCGACGAAGGATTCCAAGAGTACTACATCGCGCTTCCCCAGTCAATTGCCTGTGGCGTATTGATGGGTCTCCGCTGAATTTATCTTTGCTTCCGCTGTGTTTCGTGTGTGCGAGGTCTTGTAACCTCAATTGTAATAATGAGACCTGATGGTCAGTACTCTTTATTATTGTAATAAAGCGCTGTTGGTTATGTAATCATGTATGTTTAACTGTGTGCACTAGCTTTGATCTGGGACTAGTGCTGTAATACACAGAGGGTCCGGGTTCGGAAATCCGGGGTCCCGACACTTTATTTAACTAATATGAGCCTGTTGGCCAAAGTTTACAATAATAGCAAAAGAAGACAGCGGAAGGAAAACATAAAGTAGCAGCCCATCCAGCCTTCCCACAAGGCGAATGACTATAAGACGTGGCCTAGTCGCAGTCCTCACCGAAGTCGTCGAAGGCTTCCTCTGAAAGAGTTAAATTGAGCAACACGAGTACAAAAAGTACTCCACAAGTTACACCAGGAGATTAACAGAATTGATGCATGCATATGGAGTATCAAAGGATGGCATAATATGGTTAATTTGCATAAAAGGCGACCATTGGAGTAAATATCATAAGTAAGTGCAAAAGCTGAATTTGATACACTAAGTAAAACAATGTTGTAAGCAAAATAGATATCGTTAGTGCAGGTCCATCCCCCACACTAACCTAACCACGGGTATCCCACCCGGACCATCTTTCCAAAAGATATCATATGGATTCCATCCATCCATACACTTTTAAAATCTCTCATGGATTCCATCCATCCATAAGGTTTTTTTTGCAAACCATTTTGAAAAGCAAAGTCTAATCCATGAAAAACTTCACTCAGCTTGCCCATGACCATGGGCACGGCTATCCAGGATAGATTATACACTCTGCAGAGGTTGTACAGCTTTACCCACAAGACACGATCATCCCGGTTTGCCACGCGAGTTACACATTTCCTTAGGTGTGCGGCGAGGAGATCATGACAAGGCCTTTACAATGATCCGTTGTCAACATAATCACGCCACCACTAAGGTTTCACCACAACATGAATCCACATGTTGGAGCCCCCTCTTGTGCCGTGTGAGACTTCTCACAGCCTACGCCGCGCTCACATTTAGCATATAGCGAGATCATGTTGGAACTTCACAAATTATTTGGCCAGGTCTGTCCCATACCAGACTTGTGTTAGTACGATAGGGCTTTGTAATAGTAGCTCACAGACCGGTCCTTAACTTGACTTAGGCCTAACCACAAACCCCTTGTGCCTGACAATCAACATCGAGTCACCAAACTACGATGCATGCCAGCAAGCACCCACCACCATACCATTGCCTAAGTCTAAACCAGTTTTATATTTTGTTTGTAAATTGTTTTATAAACATTCTTGACTCACCAAAGTCGAGAATCCAGTTTTAAAGTTCATCATTTTATGTGAAAGATCATCCCAAACCGTAATCAGTATAAGCATGGCTAAGCATTTCTACAAAATTCCTAGTCAGTGCTAATGTACTAACTAGGTTTTATCTAAGGTTGACAAGGTATAATGCTAAGCAATATCAAATTTGGCTGTCCAAAGAATTTGGGTGTAACTAGAGTTCAAAACTGAATTTAAACTAACTTGAATAAAATTACGCATGCAATAATAATTTAAAAACAACATAATTAATTTAAAATATTAGGTTCAACATGATCAAAGGTGTAACTTGCCTTGCTCGAAGACCTGGTGCGAATCGTCGGCGTCGTTCTCTCCGAATTCGTCGAAATCTACGCGTGAAGAACCAAACAAATAAATTCAAATAAAATCGAAACAAAATCGAAAAATTATAAAATATATACTGGGAGATAGATTATGATTTTATAAGAATTTAGAAATTTGAATGGGTTAAATCGGAGTTAAAATGAGAAAGTTATGGCTTCCGCAAGATTAAAAGGAGGGAAAAAGGAA
This sequence comes from Dendrocalamus sinicus, assembly GCA_036346575.1. NCBI lineage: Eukaryota > Viridiplantae > Streptophyta > Magnoliopsida > Poales > Poaceae > Dendrocalamus > Dendrocalamus sinicus. The sequence goes on from CM070658.1 coordinate 8,044,494, forward strand.
AAAGCCGGTTTCGGGAATTATTTTTGTACGGGAAAAACTTAATTATGACATCAGCAAAAATTCAAAATTTGAATTTCATGACACGCGGGCCCGGTCCACCGTGGACCAAGTCCACGGGAGGCGATTAGGGCTGAGGTGGCGCTCCGACAACTTGGCGCCACGCGGGCGCGAGGTGGCGTCCACGCGGGCTAGACCGGCCACGCGGGCGCACCCAAGGCAGCACGGTGGGGTGAGGAGAGGCGGCGGCGGCTTACCGGCGGCGCCGGCGGTGGCGCAAGGAGGAGGCGGCGGCCGTGGGGTTTGGGCGGCGGCGGGAGGCGGCCGAGGCGGCGGGGTGACCGCAGCGGCGCAGGTGGCGCCGAATGGGAGGGAAAGGGCCGCGGGGTGGGAGAGGCCGAATGGGAGAAGGACCACCGGAGCTCTGGGCTTTTATAGATGAAGAAAGAGAGATGAATGGCCGGCGGTTTAGAGAGGATTAATGGGAGGAAGCGGCCGTCGTGAGTGGGGAGTGATGAGGGGGCTTAAACGCACGCTTAAACGGGAATTAAAGTGGTAGTAACGGCCGGGATAAAAAAGCTTTTATTTGTCATCCATGGTGGAAGAGAGAGAAGGCTAGAGGAAGAAGAAAGGGGAGGAAGAAGAAAGGTATGACGGGCGGGACCCATGCGTCGGTGAGAGAGAGGAGAATGAAGGGTACGGGCCGTCGGATTATTGACACGTGGCAAGTGAGTGTTTCATGGTCTTTGGATGGAGATGAAGGGGTAAGTGATCATGTGTGGCTAGAATTAAAACGTGGAGAGAGAGTGATTCAATCTGAGAGCGACACGTGGCGGGCTTGGATGAATTTGATTTTTATTTTCGGAATAAAATTTTAGAAAATACTAGAAGCTTTATAAATACTTAGAAAATAATAATTAATGTCTAAAAATTTCAGAAAAATTATAGAATATTCCTGGAGCTCTTTTAGACTTAGAAAAAATACTTTTATTTTCAGATTTGCATTTAATAATTTTATAAAATACTTTTTAACCTTTAAAATTGATTTTTAATTCCAGAAAATTCTCAAAAATTAATTAAAATTTCAGGGAAGGCTAGAAAAAACAAAATAAACTCTTTTTGGCTTTAATCAAATATTTAAAATACATTTTCTTGCTTTAGACTTTGAAATAAAATTCAGATAAATCCAAATAAACTCCAGAAAAACACAGAAATTCCAAATAAAATCCAAATGCTTTAAATACTTAATTTGAAAAAGTGTTTTTACAAAAGTTTTTAAATACATTTTTGTGTAATCATACTTTTATGTTTTCAGTTAAATTACTTTTAACAAAAGCCTTTTTCCAAAGCTGAAAACAGACAAATAAAATCTTCAAAATTTAGGCAACCAAAGAACACTTTATTTTATTTTAAATTAAATTATTTAAAAAAATTTACTGAAATTTGTGAAATAAACAGCTGGGCTGTTACACTGTTGCGGATGCTCTGTCGGATCGCGAAGGCTTCCAACCTCGCTCTCAATGCCGCCAAATCCTTCGGCAACCACTGCTCCTTCGTGACCTCGCGCCTGGCCTTTGCGTTGCTTCATCACCGAGGCTGCCGGCATGTCGACGGGCCGGCTGATCCCGAGCTGGAGATGCTTGTTGGAGCCGGGGTGATGTCAGGCGCCGCGCGCTCTGTTCGTCCGGCCGTCCGAGCCTTCCATGAATGAATCTGGGACTACATCGGGGAGGCCACGGTGAAGCTAGAGCTTTGACGGACCCTGGGCAGCGAGGGGAATTTCGATCAATGGCTTGACGAAGTTCCATGGTGCGGCGGAGGCGGCGCTGCTGCCGTGGGGCATGGCGCGAATCCACAAGTGTGATGCTGGGTTCTAGTGTGTAGGCGTGTGTTGCCATGTATGCCCCACCCCCTTTTTGTGAATAGAGTGGAAGTTGTCCCGGTGTTCTGACCGCATGTACCGTTGTGCTCTGGGCAGCTACTTGATAGGGACCGGCTGCTAGTCTCTGACCTCGTAATCCGACGGCAGCTTTGGCACTGGTGGTGGGCCGAGGATTCACTGAACTTCTGGGCGGCCCAGGCCTCCGCAGGCGAGACTCCAGCGCGGGCGCATGTTAAGGAGGAGCCGGCCAAGTAGCAGTTCTGAATACCCAAAGACGCTTGTTTATTAGGTCCTTACCAAACCCCCTTGTAAACATTCTTTGACAAATGCAAAAAAAAGACTTTGGTTGAAGTGCGTGTTCATCACTTTTCACGATCGCGCTTGCCTCCGATCAACTCGTAGGACATGGTGCTTTGCAAACACCTAAACGCTAGGTAGACGCGCGAGCACTTCGTCCCCCTACCCTTCGAAGCGGTGGCAGTGGAGCTGGCGCCTAGTCGAGGTAGAGGCGCGAGCGCTCCGTCCCCTACCCTTCGAAGCGATGGTAGCGGAGTCGGCGCCTAGTCAAAGTAGATGCGCGAGCGCTCCGTCCCCTACCCTTCGAAGTGGTGGCGGCGGAGCTGGCGCCTAGTCGAAGTAGCCACGTGAGCGCTCCACCCCCTACCCTTCGCGCCGTGCGGCCCCTGATACGAAGGCACTAAGGCAACAGCTACCGCTCTCGTACCGATCTTGGAGGTGGTGTCCCATCACACATGCGTGCCCATGGACGACTTCCGCAATTTCCATCATGGACTGCGCGCGGGGACAACGTCCACGTATCTTATTTATACTCCGTATAGTGCGTGCGAAGGCGAGCCTCCGCTAAGCTTTGTATATACTTCGTAGAGTGCGCAGGGACAACATCCGCGTCTTATTTATACTCCATAGAGTGTGCGCAGAGGTGAGCCTCTGCTGCGCTCTAGTTATACTCCGTAGAGTGCGCAGGGACAACATCCGCGTCTTATTTATACTCCGTAGAGTGCGCGCGGAGGCGAGCCTCCACTGCGCTCTATTTATACTCCGTAGAGTGCACATGGAGGCGTCCCAATTTTATACTCACGAAGAGTGCGCGCATTTACCGTGTGTCTTTGTTTATACTCACAGAGAATGCGCGCGTTTACCGCGTGTCTTTCTTTATACTCACGGAGAGTGCGCGCGTTTACCGCGTGTCTTTGTTTATACTCACGGAGAGTGCGCGCGTTTACCGCGTGTCTTTTTTATACTCACGAAGAGTGCGCGCATTTACCGCGTGTCTTTGTTTACACTCACGGAGAGTGCGCGTGTTTACCGCGTGTCTTTGTTTATACTCACAGAGAGTGCGCGCGTTTACCGCATGTCTTTGTTTAGTTTACCACGTGTCTTTGTTTATACTCACGGAGAGTGCACACGTTTACTGTGTGTCTTTGTTTATACTCACGGAGAAGTGCGTGCGTTTATCGCATGTCTTTGTTTGTACTCACGGAGAGTGCACGCTTTTACGGCATGTCTTTATTTATACTCACAGAGAGTGCACGCATTTACCACATGTTTTTGTTTATACTCACGGAGAGTGCGCGCGTTTACCACATGTCTTGTTTATACTCACAGAGAGTGAGCGCATTTACTGTCGGATCCTGGAGTAACGACTCCGAAACCCTCTGTGTAAATCGCACTAGTCCAGGAACAGCTAGTGCACACAGCCAAACAAAGATACATATCGAACGCAAATGACCAAATATATTAAGCAAATGGGTACGGCCTTATGGCCAAGTCTTACATCGATTAATCAAATAAAAGGGAAACAACAGCGGAAAATAAAAAGATAACTGGCGAAGCCCAACTGCCTTCCCATAGGCAGACGACTGCAAGACACATCCTACTCGTCCTGGTCCTCACCGTAGTCGTAGACATCTTCCTCTGTTATGATGAAGCAAAGTGAGTACAAACTTGTACTCCGCAAGTCACCCGGGAAAAATGCAATATAATGATAAAGGTTTCAATGGAAGGCTTATAGGGTTAATTTGCGAAAACAGCATTTATGAAATACGGTAAATGGATTGAAATTGCTGAATTTAATACAGTAAATAAAAACAATATACTTTAATGAAATTCATACCGTTAGTGCAGGCTCCGACCATACACCAACCTAACCACGGGAATCTCTCCCGGACCAATTTTCCCGAAAATAATCCATGTGAATTCCATCCATCCACACATTAATCATACACTCATGGACTCCATCCATCCATAAGGTTTTCGAAAGCATTTTTGTAAAACCAAGTCTAATCTATGAAAAACTTTTACTTAGCATGCCCGTGACCATGGGCACGGCTATCCAGGATAGATTATACACTCTGCAGAGGTTGTATAGCTTTACCCACAAGATATGATGTCCTCATAATGTCGGCCAATACACGCTTCGTTAGGCGTGCAACTGAGTAATCATAACAAGGCCTTTACAATGCGAAATCGTCAACTCGGCCAAGCCAACTCTAAGGTTTCACCCCAGTAAGGAATCCACCAGACCGGGACCCCCTCTTGAGCCTAGGTGAGACTTCTCAAGGCTACGACCACGCTCACCCAAGTGGGACTTCGCATGGCACCAACCACGCCCACTTTCAGCCTACGACTTGACTCGAGTTGGGACTCCGCAAATTATTTGGCCAGGGCTGTCCCATACCAGCCATGTGGTAGTACGCTAAGGCTTTAGCAATAGTAGTTCAAAGACCGGTCTTTAATTGACTTAGGCTCAACCACACACCCCCGTGCACGACAGTCAACCACTGCGGCTCCAACCAACAAGGCATGCCTGCACCCACCACACTAACCATTAACCTAAGTCTAATCCAGATTTTACATTTTATTTTGAAATAATTTTGTAAACCTCCTTGACTCTCCGAAGTCAAGAATACCATCCAAAAGCTTGTCATTTTATGTGAAAAGGGTCCCCAACCTAAGTTTCATCTATGCATGGCTAAGCACATACCATAAAGTCTTCTCTAGCGATTCTATTGAACTAACCAGAGTTTTAATCTAGGGTTACAAAGTATCGAGGATTTCAAATTCAATGAGGAATTAACAAGTAGGCAATAACTATATTTAAAACTGAATTGAAATACATTGAATAGAAATACGCATGCAATATAATTTAAATCAACATAATTTTGTTTGCAATTCTGGGATCAACATGATCAAGGAGGGTGACTTGCCTTGCTCTTCGAATTGGTGAGATCCGTCGTCGAGGAAATCTTCAGAATCGTCGTAATCTACACGTGAAAATAACCCTCCAAACTCAAAATAAATTCAAATCAAATTCAAATAAACTCAAAAATTCAAATTGAGGCTAGGAATGGGTAGAGGGGAATTTTTGATGAATTTAGAAATTTGAATGGGTCAAATCAGAGTTAGAACGAAGAAGAACGGGCTCCGGGAAGTTTAAATTCAGGGAAAAAGAATAAAAGGAAATACTGGAATTATTTTTGTACGGGAAATTGAGGATTATGACGTCAGCACTAATATCATTTTCGGCCGAATTAATTTTCTACGGGAAAACCTGAGTTTTTACGTTAGCATGACGTCATCTAGGGGTTGGGCCGGCTGACATGTGGGCCTCGGTCCATGGACCGGGTCTACGGAAGGGGTGGTGGCCGACGTGGCAGGGGAGTGCGGGTGGCGCTGACGGGGCGGCCTGGTGCGCGGGTGGCGCCGATGTGGCTGACACGCCAGCACGGGCCGGCTGAGGTGGCGCGGTCACCGGCGGGGGCGCACGGGTCCCTAAGGTCGCCGGCGGTAGCGGCCACGGCGGAGGACGGCGAGGGCAGGAATGGGAAGTGGGGCGCGCGGGGAGCAAGCCTATACCTCCGGCGAAGCTCGGTGGTGGACGGAGGTGGCCGGCGACGGGGTGGAGGCGACGGAGGCGCTCGGGTACTGGCGAGCGGGGCTCTCCGACGGCGCTTGGGCACGGGGAAGAGGCGGAGGAGACTCGGCGTGATGCGGCGGAGCTCGGGGCGGCCTCGGCGAAGCTCGGGCGGGGCTCCTTCGCCGGCAATCCCTCGCCGGAGGAGAAGGTGGCGCGGCGGAGAGAAGGCGCGCGGTGGGGAAGCTCTCGGGCGCTGGAGGAAGCAAATGGGAGGTGGAGCGAGGTGGAGTGGGGAAGGATGGTGCTCGGGGGTGGCTTTTATAGGGCCGAGGGGGTGGAGGTACGGCGGGATTCTTCGCCGGAGAAAGCGGGGAGGTGGGCGGCGGTTAGCTGCGGATAGAGTCCAGGCGGGTGGGGGAAGTGGGCGACGTGCGCGGAAAACGGGGAGAGGTGGGCGCGGGCTTGCGGCGCACGAAGGGACGGGCGACATGTGGGAGAGATAAGGGGAGGAGGCCAGTTAGGGCGGAGCCGGCCAACGGCCATGGCGGCGGGGCGAGGTAGGGGACAGGCCCGACAGGTGGGTCCGTCCTGTCAGCGGGGCGAGAGGGGAGCGAGGCGCGGCGTCGGATGGGAGTCGGATGGCTGGGGCGGGTGAAGGGTTTTAAGTGAGCGGAGACAGCCGAGATCGCACGGGCGGAGATGAACAGGCGGCCAGGATGGAGGCGGCGGTTAAGTGGGCGGGGGTGGCCGAGATGGGCCGGGGCGGCATGGCCGCTATCTGGGCCGCATGCGTGGCGCGCGGGGAGGGAAGGGAGGCGGGATGGAGGTGGTGACGTGGGCGGCATCTGGCCGTCCACGTGGCGGCCGGAGGGAAGGGGAGGGTTTTAAATTTCTTTTTTATTTTCTAAAAACCTGAATAAGAATTGTTAGGCTTAGAAAATAGCAAAAAAATCCAAATAAATCCCAGAAAAATCCTATAAGTCTAGAAAAATGCAAGGAACCCAAATAAAAGCATTTAAACTTATTTTGATCACAAATTCTCCCAAACTCACTAACTTTTAAAACGAGGCAAAAACAAAAGGGGGACTTTAAATTCCAGAAAAAAGAAATTAAAATAAAGGAAAATTTGGGATGTCACATTTACCGTGTGTCTTTGTTTATACTCATGGGGAGTGCGTGTGTTTACCACTTGTCTTTGTTTATACTCACAAAGAGTGCGCGCGAAGGCGTCCCCCACGCGACTTGACACAGAATGAGAAGCTTTTTTAAAACAGCGGACTTTATTAATTGTCCCATTTGCGCGGGCAAGGAATTACAAAAAAGACAGGGAAGTAACCACTGACCGCTCGAGGAGAGGAGGTGCGGCGACAGCCACTCCCTCGGTGGCACAAGGTGGGGAGCCTCTGGTGCTAGACGGACAGGGCAAGAGGTCTTGCGGATGGCTCCAAACTGGAGGAGCTTTGCTATGATCGACTTAGCTGCCCGCTGTCGCACGATCCGGTTGTGCTGAAGCCTCTGCTCCCTTGGCTCGGCCATCGCCACCGGGCATACATTGTCCGCTTTCGTCCAGGGACACCCTCTGGAACTAGCTCTCCGGCCGGGGCTTGGACGTCGATCCTGGAGCCCGCACACCAAGCTCTATGCGGCGAGCGAGGTCTTGATCACCAAAGGTGGTGATTATACCTTGCGGGCTCGGGAGCTTCATGCATAGGAAGCCGTGGTGCGGTACTGCCCCAAAGGAGTTGAGGGTGGGGCGCCCCAGTATGGCGTTGTATGGGTACGGGATGTCGACGACGTCAATGGTGATGTCTTTGCTCCTCGTATTACTAGCATGGCCGAAGGAAACTTGGAGGCATATCTGGCCTAGCGCCTTCAGCGGCTGACCCCCGAAGCCTTGCAATGGGATTCCCAAAGGGCCCAGGCGACTTCGGGGGATCCCCATTTGGTTGAAGGCTGCTGTGAATAGGATGTTAACGGAGCTGCCTCCATCGATGAGGATGCGTTAAACCTCACATCCCGCGATTGCGACTTGGATGACGGGGAATCCTGATGCGGGAACTCCACGGCTTCCGCATCAGTGGGCATAAAGGTAAGTTTGTGCTGTGCCCACTCTGGCGGTGCCTGCACCGGGTACGCTGCCACGTGGTGTAACCTCCGCGCGTAGGCCTTCTATTGCCGCGCCGAGGAGAACTCCAATGAAGAGCCCCCAGAAATAACGTTTATAACCCGGCACTGGGCTCCCTCTAGGGCATGGATTCGTAGGGGGCCTTCCTGGCGTTGCTGCACGTGGGCTTGAATCCTCAAGGGGCCCTCCTGGGGCTACAGCCCATGATCTTGGATCCGCATGGGGCCCTCTAGGGCTTGCTGGACATGGGCCACGACGGGTGGCCGCACCTCGAGGGTTCTATCCTTGGCGACGCTCTATCGAAGCGCCGCGATGGTGGTGCATGCACGTGTGTCGTGGCCACCCTGACCATGCACCTCGCACCACTGGCCGTAGGGCTAGTCTTCCTGTTCTGCACAGGGCCTATCATCGCGGCCCCGGTCGTGCCCTGCCCCCGACCTTGGCGACCCCAACCACGTCTGGCGGGGGCGCTGTCTTTGGAGACGCCCTCAATGTCAAAGACGTAGCGGGCTCTCCAAGACTTGTGTTGGCCGCTCTTGGGCTTGTCGCTTGACGAGTCCTTATGCTGGGTGTCCTTGCGCTCGGGAACATCTTTCGAGGACTCCTGCCTTAACTCTGTTAAACCTCCTGGTGTAAGTTGTGGAGTACTTTATGTGTTCATATTGTTCAATTCATCATTTTTCAGAGGACAGCTTCGACTTCAGTGAGGATCAAAACATATAGACCGCATCTTGTTGTCGTTTGCCTGTGGGCAGGCTAAGTGGGCTTCTTCCGCTTCGGTTTTTTTTCGCTACTTATATTTAATTTTGATTTATGGAACATTGATGTAAACCTGGGCCATCAGGCCCATGTTCAATTAAATAAAGTTTGTCATTGTGCTTGGTATGTATCCCTGTTATCACTGTGTACACTAGCTGATCCTGGACTAGTGCAATTTACACAGAGGGTTCTAGAGTTGTTGCTCTGGGATCTGACAGAGATGGTATTAGAGCTATGACGACTCTAGGACGTGACCGTAGATAGAATAGAATGGTTGAACTTTAAGGATTTATTTTGTATGACTAGTAATTTTTATAAGTTTTGCTTATTCTTACCTCTTAATCTTTGCTTATCCTTATCTCTCAATCCTTTCTCATCATTATGTCATTTCTTGAAAATTTGTTTCTAATCCTTCTCTTGTTCAAAACAACTATAGATGGTCAACTGTTGGGATTCATCAACTCTATTGCCACTTCAATCTTCGCCTTGAAAGATCACGCTTTGAGAGTCGTGAAGGATCACACCAAGACAACCCTTACATCTCCAGAATAAGTTGTTAAGCTAGAATGTAGACAAAGTTATGAGCTATCAATTTCCTCTTTTGTCGGCAGCCATAACTAATGCAGGATATTTGCTTAATAACGGTTTTGCTAGGTTGGTGTTTTGTTTTGGGTTGTGCAAAACGTCCACTGTTGTGGCTACAGGCCAAACAGAGAGAAGGGGGACTAGTAGAAGAGGAAGAGGAGAGTCATATCTATGGGAGAGTTGGTCAGAATGAGAGGATGCCCCCCTTTGCCCCTCCTGGGGGTTTATATATATGAGTGGTAGTACTTACAAAGGATAAGGGTACACTGGTATATTTACACTATTGGGCCTATTACATGTTGGACTAGTTGCACGGCCCAGTCACGGGGGGTTGGGCCACCCCACAACAAGATACTCCTCGGCGAAGAAGCGTTGAGGTCCCGATGGGCGAGCTGACGTGATCAACCACCCCAGCCCCCCGTTCCCCGACATCAAGCGCGAGGGTGCCGAGTGGTGTGCCATTGCAACTGGTAGCTTGTAGACCCCAGAGGCAATGCCTACAAAGAAATCAGTGAACTCCTGCACTGAACCCCGCGCCGGGGCGATGCCTACAAGGCATACGGCGGAGTCCTGCGCCGAAGCCATGCCGTCTCGCCGAGGTGATGCCTACGAGGCGGACAGCGTAGTCGAGCGTCGAAGACGTGCCGTCCCGCCGAGGCGATGCCTACGAGGCGGATGGCGAAGTCGAGCGCCGAAGACGTGTCGTCCAGCCGAGACGATGCCTGCGTTGCAGACAGCGTAGTCGAGCGCCGAAGACGTGTCGTCGAGCGCCGAAGATGTGTCGTCGAGCGCCGAAGACGTGCTGTCCCGCCGAGGCGATGCCTACGAGGCGGACGGCGAAGTCGAGTGCCGAAGACGTGCCATCCCGCCGAGGTGATGCCTACGATGCGGACGGCGAAGTCGGGAGCCGAAGATGTGCCGTCCAGCCGAGGCGATGCCTACGAGGCGGACAGCGTAGTCGAGCACCGAAGACGTGTCGTCGAGCGCCGAAGACGTGCCGTCCCGCTGAGTCGATGCCTACGAGGCGGACGGTGAAGTCGAGCACCGAAGACGTGCCATCCCGCCGTGGCGATGCCTACGAGGCGGACGGCGAAGTTGGGCGCCGAAGCCGTGCCGTCCAGCCGAGGCGATGACTACGAGGCGGACAGCGTAGTCGAGCGCCGAAGACGTGTCGTCGAGCGCTGAAGACGTGCCGTCCCGCCAAGGCGATGCCTACGAGACGGAGGGCGAAGTCGAGCGCCGAAGACGTGCCGTCCCGCCGAGGCGATGCCTACGAGGCGGACGGCGAAGTCGAGCGCCGAAGACATGCCGTCCCGCCGAGGCGATGCCTACGAGGCGGACAGGAAAGACAGTGCCCGCGGAGTGCAGGCACTTGCGGCGTAGGCCGAGGGCACTACGCACGCCAATGTAAGGAGGCGGAGCTACCATTCCCCTACCTTCAGAAACAGTGCCCGTGGAGATTGGGCGCTTGCGCCGTTACCCTACCTTCAAAAACAGTGCCCGTGGTGAGCGGGCGCTTGCGACGTAGGCCGAGGGTGCTACGCACGCCGAGGTAAGGAGGCAGAGAGCGGGCGCTTGTGCCGTTACCCTACCTTCAAAAATGGTGCCCGCAGTGAGCGGGCGCTTGCGGCGTAGGCCGAAGGCGCTACGCACGCCGAGGTGAGGATAAAGGAATGCGCGTAGGCTACGAAAGCAGGAAAAAAACTTTTCTACCGCGCACACAAGGATGTCATGCTTAAGGAGGGATCATGGATCGTTACCACTAGACGCGCAGCGCAGCGGAAGAAGAGTTGGAGAAGCCGATCCAACCACGCGCGTCCAGGTAGTTGTGGAAGTCGCCGATCATCCCGAACAGATCGTCTCCTCCACTCGATCAACCACACCACGAGCAGATCCAATCTGTAGGTTGTTGATGCCGATCAACGCTGCAACGCGCAGCGCCTCCACCGGTATCCACACGTCCGGGGCTGGAACGCCGATCGCGAGTGTACCAGCACTCGCGAGCGGCTAGGGTTTGGCTCGGGAGATGGCGGCTAGGGTTTGGCTCGGGATTAACAGAAGCATGCACCCCTCAGCCCCTCACCTCCATATATATAGACCTCCTCACTTGGGCCTTGTGGACCGAGGCCCAATAGGAGTCTATCTGGATCTCTATCTGAATTGAGCCCACATTCGAATCACATTCAAATTAGTGTTCCAACCCGTTAAGTGTGCGACCCTGTAGGTTCACGTATACTTGGTCGCGACCCGGAAACGCCTTTTCGGTCACCCTGTTAATAGCGGCCTCTAGTAAGACATATTAACCCCAAAGTATACGTAAAGATCATATCGGCTGAACCTGTAATGTTCTCATGTACGAATCCCTTTGCCTCACGATATAGATTGAGCTCAAGGCGAGACCTGTGTCATCCTCTTAATAGCTCAATCACTCACTCGATTCCGTGATGGATTATAAACTTGTGATTGACTCCTCAATCACCTTGGCATGGCCATGCACTTTCATAATCCATTACATCGAGGGGCCCAGAGATATCTCTCCCATAAGGAGGGGCAAATTCTATCTTGATCATTCACAACCCACTACATGTTTCATGGCAAACCCGGAGACTACTTTTATGACTACGTAGTTACGGAGTAGTGTTTAGTAGTGCCAAAATAAGCTACTACGCATGTTGGGAACTATGATGATCTCAAGTCTAAGGATTCTACATAAACACTACTTGAGACCAACTGATGACACATGGAATCTCTGCAGTGTCTCATGGCGGGTCTATCCAACATATGTTCACTAACACATGTCCATATTATTGATTTGGTATCACCATACCATGATCCATGAGACATGATCATCAATCAATACATATGCTGATCTTTCAATCATATTTGTTCCTCATATGATATATGATCAGGGATCATTTAGAAATAGCAACATTTTAGCGTTAAGAGTCTCATGAACAAGTCACATACTCATTGATCAATAATGGTAATGTCTATTTCAAGGAACAAAGTAATGCATCATAAACATAGTATGTGATATATATAACATCTCCTTGTTGCCTCTAGGGCAAATCACTAACAGAGGAGGCGGAGCCGCAGTTCCCCTATCTTCAAAAACGGTGCCCGCGGAGAGCGGGCGCTTGCGGCGTAGGCCGAGGGCGCTACACACGCCAAGGTGAGGAGGCGGAGCCGCTGTTCCCCTACCTTCAAAAACAGTGCACGCGGTGAGTGGGCGCTTGCGGCGTAGGCCGAAGGCGCTACGCACGCCGAGGTGAGGAGGCGGAGCCGCCGTTCCCCTACCTTCAAAAACGGTGCCCGCGGAGAGCGGGCGCTTGCGGCGTAGGCCGAGGGCGCTACGCCCGCCGAGGTAAGGAGGCGGAGCCGCCGTTCCCCTACCTTCAAAAACTGTGCCCGCGGTGAGCGGGCGCGCGCGAGGCCGAGGCGCTCGCGCACGCCTGTAAGGAGGCGGAGCCGCCGTTCCCCTACCTTCAAAAACGGTGCCCGCGGAGAGCGGGCGCTTGCGGCGTAGGCCGAGGGCGCTACGCACGCCCAGGTAAGGAGGCGGAACTGCCATTCCCCTACCTTCAAAAACAGTGCCCGCGGTGAGCGGGCGCTTGCGGCGTAGGCCGACGGCCCTACGCACGCCGTGGTAAGGAGGCGGAGCCGCCGTTCCCCTACCTTGAAAAACAGTGCCCGCGGTGAGTGGGCGCTTGCGGCGTAGGCCGAAGGCACTACGCACGCCGAGGTAAGGAGGCAGAGCCGCCGTTCCCCTACCTTCAAAAACGGTGCCTGCGGAGAGCGGGCGCTTGCAGCGTAGGCTGAGGGCGCTGCACGCCGAGGTGAGGAGGCGGAGTCGCCGTTCCCCTACCTTCAAAAATAGTGCCCGCGGTGAGCGGGCGCTTGCGGCGTAGGCCGAGGGCGCTACGGCGGAGCCGCCGTTCCCCTACCTTCAAAAATGGTGCCCGCGGAGAGCGGTGCTTGCGGCGTAGGCAGAGGGCGCTACGCACGCCCAGGTAAGGAGGCGGAGCCGCTGTTCCCCTACCTTCATAAACAGTGCCCGCGGAGAGCGGGCGCTTGCGGCGTAGGCCGAGGGCGCTACGCCCGCCGAGGTGAGGAGACGGAGCCGCCGTTCCCCTACCTTCAAAAACAGTGCCCGCGGAGAGCGGGCGCTTACGGCGTAGGCCGAGGGTGCTACGCGCACGGAGGCAGGGAGGCGGAGCCGCCGTTCTCCTACCTTCAAAAACTCGCGACGCACTCCCTGGTGCAACGCACGCGAGGGCACGATATCCTGGTGGTGCGTCGCTAAAGCGATGGACTCCCTGGTGTCTTGGCCATCGTGCAGTTTTTTATACTCCGTAGAGTGCGTGGGATCAACATCCACATCTTATTTATACTCCGTGGAGTGCGTGGGATCAACATCCACGTCTTACTTATACTCCGGAGAGTACGCGTAAGGACAATGTCCAAGCGTGCGCGGCATCCGCGTCTTGTTTATACTCCGTAGAGTGCGCAGGGACAACATCTGTGTCTTATTTATACTCCGTAGAGTGCATGCGGAGGCGAACCTCACGCTACGGCTTATTTAGAGTCCGTAGACTGCGCGCGGAGGCAAGCCTCCGTGCGTTGCGGGCGGTGAAGGTGCGTGCGGAGGCGGACCTCACGCGACGTCTTATTTATACTCCGTAGAGTGCGCGCGGGGCGTCCCCCCGCTGCGTCTTATTTATACTCCGTAGAGTGCGTGCGGAGGCGGACCTCGCGCTACGGCTTATTTAGAGTCCGTAGACTGCGCACGGAGGCAAGCCTCCGCGCGTTGCGGGTGGTGAAGGTGTGTGCAGAGGCGAACCTCGCGCGACGTCTTATTTATACTCCGTAGAGTGCATGCGGAGGCGGACCTCGCACTACGTCTTATTTAGAGTCCGTAGACTGCGTGGGAATATCAAACCACGTCTTATTTATACTCCGAAGAGTACACATGGGGACAACATCCACGTGTGCGCGTAGCATCCGCGTCTTGTTTATACTCAGTAGAGTGCGCAGAGACAGCATCCACGTCTTATTTATACTCCGGAGAGTACGCCGACACCCGAAACGAGAGGCATCAAAGAAATGGCCGAAGACTTGCGACGACAAAATGCTCCAGGACGCGACACTGGGAAAAAGCATTAGATGCCATGGTAACCCAGAGCAGGCAAAAACTGGAGAAGCGAGCATGGCCAAATCAAATGCTTTTAGAATGAAACTGTGGTCGCAACAAGTAACATGACACACAACTGTTTTCTTGAAGCCACGCACGCAAGAAAATGCAGTGGGGATTACTAGAGCCGTACACGTACTCACATGCGGTGCGTGCCGGGCGGGGCGGTGGCGACGTGAAGTAGACTCAGCTGGCACGGAGTCCCTGACTGCGCAGAGCATGCGGAGCGTGGCGCGGAGATGTGGACCGCCTCGGAGACTTCGTGGGGACTTCGCGACGCCAGGCCGGATCCTCATGCCATGAAGCCCAGAATCTATCATCTCGGCGTGGGGTAGACTTCGCCGCGTGGTTCGTCGAAGCGCAGGCCGACGCGGGGCGTCAAGGAGCAGCAAGGCACCCACCGCTTGCGGAGGTGATGCCCGACACGAAGGCATGGAGGCTTACGCGGGGGCCATGCGGAGCGTGCATGCAAAGCTAACCAGCGCTTGCAGCACTCAAGCAGAGTGAACTGACTCCCTGCATACATCCATCCACGTCGAGCTCGGGCCGGAAACTTCGGGCAGGAGACTTCGCGAACGCACGCCGGAGACCTCGCGTACGTGCGCCGGTGACCTCGAGTCGGAGACTTCGGGCTGGGGCTTCACGCGGCGAGGAGTCGCGGGAGGCTTTGCGAATGCACGCCGGAGACCTCGCGTATGTGCGCCGGCCATCTCGAGTCGGAGACTTCGGACTGGGGCTTCGCGCATGCGTGAAGTCGCGGGAGGCTTCGCGAACGCCCGCCGGAGACCTCGTGTACGTGCACCGGCGACCTCGAGTCGGAGACTTCGGATTGGGGCTTCCCGCGGCGAGGAGTCGTGGGAGGCTTCGCGAATGCACGCAGACCACGCGTAGGTGCGCCGGCGACCTCGAGTCGGAGACTTCGGGCTGGGGCTTCACTCGGCGAGGAGTCGTGGGAGGCTTCGCGAATGCACACTGGAGACCTCGCGTACGTGCGCCGGCGACCTCGAGTCAGAGACTTAGGACTGGGGCTTCGCGCATGCATGGAGTCGTGGGAGGCTTCGCGAATGCACGCCAGAGACCTCGCGTACGTGCGCCGGCGACCTCGAGTCGGAGACTTCGGGCTGGGGCTTCACGCGGCGAGGAGTCGCGGGAGGCTTCGCGAATGCACGCCGGAGACCTCGCGTACGTGCGCCGGCAACCTCGAGTCGGAGACTTCGGACTTGGGCTTGGCGCATGCGTGGAGTCGTGGGAGGCTTCGCGAACGCCTGCCGGAGACCTCGCGTACGTGCGCCGGCGACCTCAAGTCGGAGACTTCGGGCTGGGGCTTCCCGCGGGGAGGAGTCGCGGGAGGCTTGGCTAATGCACGCGGGAGACCTCGCGTATGTGCGCCGGCGACCTCGAGTCGGAGACTTTGGGCTGGGGCTTCAGGTGGCGAGGAGTCGCGAGAGGCTTCGCGAGTGTACGCTGGAGACCTCGCGTACGTGCGCCGGCGACCTCGAGTCAGAGACGTCGGGCTGGGGCTTCACGCGGCGAGGAATCGCGGGAGGCTTCGCGAATGCACGCTGGAGACCTCGCGTACGTGCGCGGCGACCTCGAGTCGGAGACTTCGGACTCGGGCTTCGCGCATGCGTGGAGTCGCGGGTGGCTTCGCGAATGCACGCCGGAGACCTCGCGTACATGCGCCAACGACCTCGAGTCGGAGACTTCGGGCTGGGGCTTCACGCGGTGAGGAGTCGCGGGAGGCTTCGCGAATGCATGCTGGAGACCTCGCGTACGTGCGCCGGCGACCTCGAGTCGGAGACTTCGGGCCGGGGCTTCACGCGGCGAGGTGAAGGCCGGTGTAGCAGCTTTGGAGGCTACCTCGGTGGGGTGAGGGGTCCCACTTCCATGCAGAGCCACTCCCTGGACGGCGGTCAGTGCCGTCGATGCGAAGACCGTGCAGAGCGAAGGGCCGCGCCGTGCACGGAGACTCGGCGACCGGAGACCAGACGGGCGGAGCCTGAGGTAGATCCCAGCGCGCGGAGATCGCAGCGGACGCTGACGCCGCTCGACGTCGGCGCCTTGAATACCGCATTGCGCGTGCAAAGTCCGAGCACTGCGGCCTCGGTGAGGCGGCTAGGCGTGGCGGCCGTTGTCGGCCCTCGTCCTCGGCATCTGGCGGCGTCTAGTACGGGTCCACTCTTCGCCGCGTGCTCGAGACGGCGAACGACAAGGGCGACCCACGCGCGGGCGGTGATGCCTACATGCGGAGGCGAGATGCCGGATGCCGCCGCCGGCGAAATCGGCGGGCTGCTCTGCGGCGCCAGAGCATCGGCGATGTGCTCAACGCCGTGCCGGAGCGAGTAGCTTCTTTCCTTGGCGGGGACTCGGTGACCTTCTCGTGGAGCTGCCCCTCGGTAGTGCCCCATCCCGATGAGTCGCGGCAGCATCGACGAGCACCCAACGTGGCGCTGGGCGCGCGGAAGCCGGGCGTGAGCACGGCGGTGGAGGCGCGGACTTGGAGTTGCATTTGTCGATGCGGATCAGCATCCTATGCACGCGCGCCCGGAGTACGGAAGGTTGACGGCGGCAAGACACGGAGGCGAGCTCGATGTACCGCAGCGGCGCACATGTTCGCCAACACGACATTCTTGCCACCGTTCCCTGGCCGTCACCGGAAGAAGCTTCGCGCGGCGAGCTCGACGAACACCCGGTCGCCATGCTTTCTGCAGGCGCCCAGCAGCAAGACGCGGAGGCGGAGCCGGCAGTACCCGGAGGCGGAGCGCCCCGTGTTAGAATTCTCACAATGCTAGTATTCTCTGCTGCATTCACTCACTCTGGAAGCACTCCTCTGAACTCTGAACTCACACGCACTCTGGAAATAGTTTGGACTGGAACAGTAACTAAAGAAACATCCGACTATAGAAGAGACAACAAGTGGAGAAAGAACTGCTATTGCAGCGCTCTGCCTCAGCTCTTCCGAGGTCCTCCTTTTATACTCTCATTAATCACTAAAAATAGAATCTGTTACATGCAGGAAAATGTCAAACGAAAAGATCAAATCCCGTCCTACTAACTCGGACAACACGCTCACTACGGAAACAAAAGACCAAGTCTGTTCAATCGATCCGGTCACTCGGATCTTTCCAAATAACTTAACTTGTTGTTACACACATGCAAACTCTAATGCAAATACTAAGTCGAGATTAATTTCCAACAATCTCCCCCCTAATCTAGACTTTGCTATGCCAAATCTTTCACTCCTACTTATGACTGATGACCCGGCCATCCTGGCTACTCACCATCGGTAATTATTTGCTGCACCTGTTATCTAGGATCAATCCACAGGTTCAAGTGGCTCCCCGCTACTCCGGAATCTCCGGTTCTCCTGCACCTAGAATAACTCCGTGCGATACTACTTGGTACAAGCTCAGGCACATCACCTGTTGCACCATACACACATGCATCATGCATTGAACCTCACCTATATGCATGACCATGACACAAATATATGCACGTATGTAACACACCTCCTACGTGCACAAAAGAAATAAATGACACATGAAATATATTGTGCCATCTCCGTTTGTCAGCCTCATGCCGACTCTCCTCGTGGCGACTCCGCACCGCTGTTTGTCGCCCTTTACTGCGGCCATCACGCTGACGCTGCCGCTGCGCCACGGCCATGCCATGCCATGCCACGCCCAAAACCGTCGCCTCCAGGCAGCGTGCCAAGTGCCCAAAGCCGCCGCTCGCCCCGCTGGCCGCCGTACTCCGCCGCGGGAGCCTGTTTTTTTTTATGCAATCTTTCCAAAGCAAATCCAAATTGGAGTTTGAGGAATTACACCGATCGGTAAGCAATGGAGCTGTAACATTCATATACATGCACGTACGTACGTGTGCATATATACCGTATGTTCAGCCTTTCTTGGCGAACATCCCGGCGATCCCGCCGAAGTTGAACCCGCCGCCCGCCGTGTGCTGTCACCCGGCGCACCGTGCCAGCGCCTGTTGCGCTCGCTGCGCGCCTCACGAGGACGCCGCACCTGCGCCGCGACCGCGCGCACTCCTAGCCATGCGGTGTGCACGCGCCTGCAACAGCCTGCCTTGGCGCCCGAGTTCGCAGATGCACGGCCAGCATCTTGCGGTAGTTGGCGAGCACCTCCTTGTGCTGCTCTCCCATTGCGATGACGCTCTTCCACGGTTTCGCGCCAATCTGTGCTCCCCGCCGCTGCGAACATGTAACCTGGCTCGATACCAAATGTTAGAATTCTCACAATGCTAGTATTCTCTGCTGCATTCACTCACTCTGGAAGCACTCCTCTGAACTCTGAACTCACACGCACTCTGGAAATAGTTTGGACTGGAACAGTAACTGAAGAAACATCCGACTACAGAAGAGACAACAAGTGGAGAAAGAACTGCTATTGCAGCGCTCTGCCTCAGCTCTTCCGAGGTCCTCCTTTTATACTCTCATTAATCACTAAAAATAGAATCTATTACATGCAGGAAAATGTCAAACGAAAAGATCAAATCCCGTCCTACTAACTCGGACAACACGCTCAGCTACGGAAACAAAAAAGACCAAGTCTGTTCAACTGGATCCGGTCACTCCGGATCTTTCCAGCGAACTTAACTTGTTGTTACACACATGCAAACTCTAATGCAAATACTAAGTCGAGATTAATTTCCAACACCCCGAGGTCTGGAGCTGCCGAAGTCGTGACATAGTCGTAGGCGCTTCGCTTCCGGACTTCGCGTGAGGACTGCCCCACGCTTCATCAGCTCCGCCGCGCACCCCACGCTCTCCCGCATCTCGTAGTGCAGGTACGACATCACTTCCTCGAGCAGCCTCATTCGGCCAACGCTGTCGCTGGCGGACACCAGCGGCCTCAGCCGCGAACGCCACTGCCGGGATAGGGCTGCAGTTTTCGGCTGGAGAAGGAAACCTGCGATGCGTGCGGCGGGAGAGAGAGAAAAAATCGTGCATGCATGGACAGCTACACTGGCTATAATCACCTAACGCATGCATGCAGGTACGTACGGGGAGGAGCTGAAGCACACGCGTTTCTCTTTTTTTTTTTAGCTGTACACATGCATGAGTGGACGACGAGCGGAGACGGAGCTGGTCGTCGGCCACGCGGAGACGAGCGAAGTCAGAACTGGTGCGGAGGGCGACGCGGAGCACGAAGACTTGCAGCGCGGAGACCATGCAACACGCGGAGATAGACGCTTCGCACATATGTTTGCTTTTTCCTGCATGAAGGCGAGCAGGAGTGGACGTACGGGCCATGCATGCATGCATGGGATGGATGGGCATAAAGTTTTGTATTTGTGCATAACGTGGATGGAAAGATATACATGAAGGGATATTCTATGCATGCACTAATCGGATGGATACTTGCGCATGGGTGGATGGGCATCCCAGCGAGACATGCATACGTGGTACTATGTGAATGGATGCATGCATGGATGGGAGATGGATGTATATTCTGGAAACATGCATACGTGAAGCTTGACGTTCCTTGATGTTTGCAGCGCGGGGTCGGAGCCCCTGCTTCGGCGGTGCGGAGTCCGCCAGGCGGAGGCCAGGGCGACGGACTGCTGCGCGGAGGTTGGAGCCCCTGCTTCGGCGACGCGGAGTCCACCGAGCGGAGGCCGAGAGTGCGGAGATTCAGCATGGAGGCTCGATGCAGAAGCCCTACGCTGCCTGCGCGAAGTACCCGCATCATCCCACTCTGGCCAGAAGGATCATGCCACCAGGCCATCCAAGGATGATTCGATTAGATCTATTCAATATACCATCCACGAACAGGCGACTTGACTAGATCTACTCAACATTCCACCTACGAGTGGGCGATTCGAGTAGATCTACTCAAAACACCCTCTATAAAACATGGCGAAATATATTTGAATTTTTAGTGAGCAAGCTACTTATCTGTCGCTGATGGTCCGAATTAGCATGCTCTCAGGAGCAAAAAGATCCACATAGCCACTGCTTTTGTTGGATACTGGAGAAATCTCTTCCATACGTAACTTCTAGTCGTCCCCACGGATGGCGCCATCTGTTGTGGCTACAGGCCAAACAGAGAGAAGGAGGACTAGTAGAAGAGGAAGAGGAGAGCCATATCTATGGGAGAGTTGGTCAGAATGAGAGGATGCCCCCCTTTGCCCCTCCTGGGGGTTTATATATACGAGTGGGGTAGAATGGGAAATCCCCATTCTACCCCTTAGTACTCACAAAGGATGAGGGTACACTGGTATATTTACACTATTGGGTCTATTACATGTTGGACTAGTTGCACGACCCAGTCACGGGGGGTTGGGCCACCCCCACAACAGTCCATTGTTCCCCCTTTGCCTTGAGTCTCCTCTCTCCTAAACTTTAGAAGCACAAGCTAGAACACTAACTGCCAACAACCTCCAGACAGCAAACAGAAGGCCACAGAAATTTGCAAATGGACATCTGAACCAGATCTCATCTCAAACCACGCAGGGTAAGATCCAAACCTAATTCTTTGCCAGCCCGTCCGAATCTCGGGGATGAGATTCCTTTTAAGAGGGGTAGTTTGTAACAGCCCAGCTGTTTATTTCAAAAATTTTAGCAAAAAAATAAAAAAAATCATTTAGTTTAAAATAAAATCAAGTGTTCTTCAGTTGACTGAATTTTGGAAATTTTATTTGCCTATTTTCAACTTTTGAAAAGGGTTTTCATAAAAGTAATTTAACTAAAAACACAAAAGTATTAGTAAGTAAAAGATATTTTGGATTTCTATAAAAATTCTATTTCAAATTAATTACTTTAAAAGCATTTGGCTTCTATTTGGATTTTCTGTGCTTTTCAAGATTTTAAAAATCAATTTCAAAGCTAAAAAGTATTTTTGTAAAAATTAAAAGACCAAAGTTAAGTTGAAAATATGTTTCCTAAGTCTAAAATATCTCCAAGAATTTCTATGAATTTTTTGGGAATTCTTATGCTTTATTTGCTATTTTCTAAGTATTTTCAAAGCTTCTTAGTATTTCTGAAAACAAAAAATGAATTTCCTTGATGTATTTCCTTTATGTGTGGCATCCATCTGGCCACCGTCTCCCTTAGTTCTCCTCTCCCTCTCGCCGACATGCGGGACCCGCATGTCAGGCCCTTCTCCTACCTCCCCTTCTTCTCCGTTGCGCTAGCCGCCATTCCCTCACCCTCAAGCTCTTAAATTTGGCAGTTTCTTCTCGTTAGCCCGAGCATTTGCTACCATTGAAAGCCTAATCACTTCCCGCACCCAATAAAAGCCCTCCCCAACACCCTCTCTTCACCCCGCGTCTGGTTCTCCCCTCATTTCCTCTCTCTTGTGACCGAGTGCCCCCGCACTGCTCCTTCCCTTTTCCAAGCACCAATGGAGCTCCGGCGAGCAATCCTGGGAGCCCTCGACCTCCTCAAGCCCCACCGTCTCCCTCTTCGGCTTCACCGCACCTATGCGAGCCTCATCCGCCACTTAGCCTGTCCCAGCCCCTCTGGAGCGTCATCGCCGCCTGAGCCGTGCGCCGCCGCCGCCGCTTCCCTATCGGCGCTGACTGCACTCCAATCATCGCCGAGCATTGCCGAAGGAATCAAGGGACTCCCCCTCGCCTTTTCTTCCTCTTGAGCCCCTCCTCGTGTGCCGCCGCCTGCCGAAGCACCGACAACCTTGGGCTCTGTGCGCCACCCTAGTCGGCGAGGCCATGTCAGCAGCCAAGCTGATGTGGCAGGTGTCGTGGTTACCACCTGGCGCCATGTGGACGCCACCATGGCACCGAGTGCCACGCGAGCCAAGTGTGACACCTCAACCTCCACCCTTGTCCATTGTAATAGTCCAGCTGTTTATCTCAATTTTTGAAAAAAAAATTATTAAATTAAATTAATTTGGTTGAAAATAAAATAAGTATTTTCGTTGCCTAAATTTTATTTTTCTTTCACCTTGATTCCCTGCTTTTAAAAAGACTTGATTTTGAAAACTAATTTAAGCAAAAACCTAAAAATATTATTAAATAAAATGATATTTTGATTTTCTGTAAAAATGCTACTTCAAATTAATTATTTGGATTTATTTGAATTTATTTGGCTTTTATCTGGTTTTTTCTGGTTTTCTGGAGTTTTAAAATCTATTTTGAAATTAAAAAGTATTTTAAGTATAAAATATTTTACCAAATTAAGTTCAAAATATTTTATCTAAATCCAAAACGTCTCTAGGAACTTCTGTGAATCTTTCTGGAATTTCGGAATTTATTTGGTATTTTTCTGAGTCTTTTTGAATTTCCTCAACTTTTCTAAAAAGCGAAAATCAGAATTGTAAAATTTAATCTTCCCGCCCCTCCCTCCGGCCGACGCGTGGACAACCAAGATGCACCCACGTCGCCGCCCGGCATCCCGCCTTCCCTTTCTCTCCGCTCGACACGTGGGCAGCTCGGATCAGCCCATGCCGCGCCCAGCCCAACTCCCCCGTCAGTCGCCTTTCTCTCCTCTCGGCCGCCCAATCTTCCTCATAGCTACAAGTGCCATCTTATTTGCCTGCTCCCTCCCTCTCTCTTCTCTCTCACTGCACGCGGGGCCTGCTTGTCAGATCCTTCACCCCCGCGCACCTGCCTCCTTCTTCCCCACTGTGCCGCCGCCACGGCCGTTGCGCCACATCGCCCTTCCTGGCCCTTTCTTTCATACGCCGCACACCGCACGCCATCCCCTCTTAACGCGCCCGCTTCCCCCTTCCCTCCTGCAACCGCCGCCCACCTCTGCCTTCTCTGGCAAGAAATCCCTCCGCTGTGCCCCTCCTCTCCCCTATTTAAACCCTCCCGAGCACCCCTACCCTCGCACCGCCTGCCTCCGCCCTTCTCTTCACTCTCCCGAGTGCCACCCGCCCCCGCCTCGTGCATCTGCTGCCTTAGCCGCCGAAGCTCCTTAGGCAAGCAATCACCGCCGCCTCAGCCACGTCAGTGCCACACTAGCGCTCGCCCGCTCGGTCAGCAGCCGCGACAGCACTCTATCCATGTGGCACACACGTGGCAGACACCTGGCTGCCACATCAGTGCTCTGACCCACATGGCAGACACGTGGATGCCATGTCAGCACCAAAAGCCCTCTCGACCCACGTGGCAGACACATCAGCGCCACCTGGCTGCCACATCAGCAAAACCATCCCAGTCACCAGCCACATCAGGACCATGTCACCCTCCCTGCCACCTCAGCAATTCCTCTGGTCCGTAGACCTGGTCCATAGACCCGGGCCCACATGTCAGTCTCTGGTCCAAAAAATCAATCAAGGCTGACATCATGCTGATGTCACAAACCTGAATTTTTAGTAGAAAAATAATTCGGCCGAAAAAGAAATTCCCTGCTGACGTCGTAATTCCAATTTCCTTTTGAAAAATAATTCCAGTGAATTCAATTTATTCTTTTTATCTGATTTTAAACTTCCGTGAGCCTGTTCTCCTTCATCCTAGCTCTGATTGAACCTGTTCAAATTCCTAAATTCATCAAAAATTCCAATCTATCTATTTTTACCCTCATTTAATTTATTTGGATATTATTTGAATTTTATTTGAATTTTGTGGGTTTATTTTCATGTGTAGACTACGGTGATTCGGGAGAGACTATGACGATTCAGGAGAATTCTTCGACGATGATTTATAGCCAACTGAAGAGTAAGGCAAGTCACACACCTTGATCATGTTGATACCCATTTTCTAATAAAATTATGTTATTTTAAATTATATTACATGTTTAATTTTATTCAACGTATTTCAATTCAGTTTTAAATTTAGTTATTGCCTACTTGTTAATTCCTCCATTGACATTGAATTCCTTGGTACCTTGTCACCCTAGAATCAAACTCTGGTTAGTACACTAGTATGGACTAGATAATTTTATATCAAATGCTTAGACATAATTTTTGTTTTGGGATAACCTTTTCACATAAAATGATAAGCTTTTGAAATGTATTCCTGACTTCGGTGAGTCAAGAAGGATTATAAAATATTTTAAAATAAAATATAACATCTGGTTTAGACTTAGGCTAATGGGTAGGTGGTGGGTGCAGGCATGTACTATTGTTCGGTGATACAGTGTTTATTGTCAGGCACAGGGGGTATGCAGTTGAGCCTACGTCAGATTAAGGACTAGTTTGTGAGTTACTGTTGCAAAGCCCTATCGTACTACCACAAGCCTGATATGGGACAGTCCTGGCTGATTAATTTGCGGGTCCTAACCTGAGTCATGTTGTAGGTTGAAAGTGAGTATGGCGTCTGCCATGAGAAGTCTCACTTGGCTCAAGAGGGGGTCCCCATCTAGTGGATTCCTTACTGGGGTGAAACCATAGAGTTGGCTTGGCCAGGTTGAAGGCTTTGCATTGTAAAGGCATTGTTATGATCTCTCCACCGCACACCTAAGGAAGTGTGTTAATCACGTGGCAATATGAGAAGATCATGTCTTGTGGGTAAAGTTGTTCAACCTCTGCAGAGTGTATAATCTATTCTAGATAGCCATGCCCACGGTCATGGGCATGCTGAGTAAAAGTTTTTCATGGATTAGATTTTATTTTAAAAAAAATGGTTTACGAAAACCTTGTGGATGGATAGAATCTATGAGTGACTGGAAGCGTGTGGATGGATGGAATCCATACGAGATCTTTTGGAAAAGATGGTCCGGGTGGGATGCGTGTGGTTAGGTTGGTGTGGGGACAAACCTGCACTAACGATATTAATTTCATCTACAGTTACTGTTTTTACTTATTGTATTAAATTCAGCAATTTCAATCTATTTACTATATTTCTTCAAATGCTGTGTTATGCTCAAATAACCCTACATGCCTTCCATTGATGCCTTTATCATTATGTTTCGTTTCTCCGTGTGATTTGCGGAGTACAAGTTTGTACTCACCTTGCTATCTTTGTTCTATTGTGTGCACTAGCTGTTCCTGGACTAGTGCGATTTACACAGAGGGTTTCAAAGTTGTTGCTTTGGGATCCAACAGAGATGGTATCAGAGCCATGAACCCAGTCCACCATTTCCTGACCCCACCTGTCAGTGAATAAAAACCCTTGTTCTATTGAAAAATAATTAAATCAAAAATGAAAATCCAATGATGACATCACCCTGACATCATAAATTCCTTTTTCAACAGAAAAATAACTCCACCAAAAATCATTTCCTCTACTGATGTCATAATCTGATTTTTCAGTATAAAAATAATTCTAGCAAATCAGTTTATTCTTTTTCTCTCTTCTGAAATTTCCAAAAGCCCGTTCTCCTTCATCCTAACTCCGATTGAGCCCATTCAAAATTTTAAATTCATCAAAAATTCTAATGTATCCATTTCTATCCTCTTTTCAAATTTTTGGAGTATGTTTGAATTTATTTGGATTAAATTAATTCTTAGAAAATAAAAATATTTTAAATGGTTAAAATAAACTTCAATTAAATCCGAAATTATTTTATTTGATCTTTTCTGATTCCACATATTTTTGTGGAATTTTCCTCGGATCTTGGAGCGGCAACTCCAGGACCGTCTGTGTTAATCGCACTATCCCAGGAAAAGCTAGTGCACACAGGGTCAACAGTGATGCCTATCTCACATAACAACCACACTTTATTATATAGCAAGGATATGGACCTTATGGCCAAAGTTTGCGATAACAACAAAAAGAAGACAGCGGAAGATAATATAAAGCAGTAGCCATCCAGCCTTCCCACAAGGCGAATGACTGTAAGACGTGGCCTACTCGCAATCCTCACCGTAGTCATCGAAGGCTTCCTCTAGAAAGAAGTTAGATTAAGCAACATGAGTACAAAAAGTACTCCACAAGTTACACTAGGAATTTAACAGAATTAATGCATGCATAAGGAATATGAACGGAA
Source organism: Dendrocalamus sinicus (assembly GCA_036346575.1). NCBI lineage: Eukaryota > Viridiplantae > Streptophyta > Magnoliopsida > Poales > Poaceae > Dendrocalamus > Dendrocalamus sinicus. The sequence continues at coordinate 8,070,764 of CM070658.1, forward strand.
GGCAAAATAGGGTTAATTTGCATAATAGGCCAAAGTTTAGGATTTTGAAGAATTTAGAAATTTGAACGGGTCAAATCGGAGTTAAAATAAGGAAATATGGGCTTCCGGAAGTTTAAATGAATGAAAATGAAAAACTGATTTTTGAGATTTATTTTTATACAGAAAAAGGATATTTATGACATCAGTAGGTATTTTAGTTTTTGGCGGGATTATTTTTCAATTTAAAAGCTGGCATGGCAGGAGCTACTGACGTGGCCGTTGTGGCATGCCACGCGGATGCCACGTGGCTCGGTCCGACTGACATGGCCGAGCCAAAGCTGATGAGGATATCTCTATTACACATTCATCGTCGACTCCAAGTGTGCATGGCAAAGCAATTGATAAGGCTCCAGAAGGTCCTATGACAAGAGCAAGAGCTAAGCTACCTCAACAACAGGTGCTTTTGTTTCTTAGAGAGTCTTCTATTATGTTAGATGAGAATAGCATACTACCTAATGCAAATATGTTATGTCTTCTCAGATTTGAAACAACAGAAGATCAAGTGGAGAAGGATCAACCAACCACGAGTCATGAGAAGGAGAGTCCATGCGGGCAAGGAGCTATGATATATGTGTCCAAGAATTTCTCAACCAAGCAGCCATCAAATCAATGGAAGGCCACGTGATCACAGATCTCATGGTGTGCACAAGATGTGGCCTGCGTGCCAAAGGGTGACCGAAATCTGTCTCAATCTTGTAATAGGATAGGGGCTTAGCCCGAAATTAAAGGAAACAAACTTGCTAAATTTTAGGAATTGGATTAGGAAACTTTGACCAAATAAGAGATTGATTCGGCCAAGACTTTCCTTGTGTGAGTTCGGGGAAGCACTATAAAACCCCCTTATATCCCCTTTGAGGCAGACCACGTTTGAGAAAAATCAATCTACTAAAGTTTGTTCGAGTTTAGAATTGCTGCCGAAGTTCCATAGGGAATTAGGAGTATTCTGTTCAATCAAGATCGTTCAGCCTTTCCGCTGGGAATTGGGTGCACGATAGATCTTTGCTTGGTGGTCGGCGAAATCAACACGAGTGTGTTTTGGCGGATTAAAGAGTGTTCGTCCCTTGCACTAGCATTGGAGGATCATTACGATTCATCAAGACTCCCATGATTATCCATCCTACGTCGAGAAGATCGGGCGACTCTGTATCATCTTGGTATCAGAGTGCAGTTTACTCGGTAGGAACTTTTCTGAGCGACCATGTGGAGGTATCCCCAGTTTGTGATGAGTAATTAATGGTTGTGTTAGTGAGTTTGAGTTTGTTTTTAGGTATTCTAGGGTTGGGTACCTTTCGTTTATGCTATTGTTGATATGTTGTTTCGTGCGGTGCTATGTGACGGTCTGCTTGTTTGTGTGACTGCAGGACTTCGGAGCTAGGTCATGGTGAGGCGAGGAGGTCTTGAGCTCACACAATGCTTTCCCTTGAGCTTCTGTTCTTTATCTTCTCTTCGCTCTGATCACACTTGATCCCTTGATTCTTTAGAACTCCAATTTTCTAATTACGTGCTAAATGACTGAATACAAATAAAGCCAAATAACTCAAAAGATTCAGATAACTCCAATTGAATTCAGTTAATTTTTATTATGATAAGATGGGTGGTCTAAGGTTGGATTGTTGGGCACGGTGTGTTGTCGAAGTCAAGGTGGTTAGAGCGAAGTGGAAAATGACAGAGAGATTCGCTGGATGTTAAGGAAGATTCATGATAAAGGAATATTCATGAGAATATCCGCTTTGGATTTGAGGGTGGCTAGGCATAGCTGATTTTAGAATGCCACTGATCAATCTTTTTATTTAATAACTTCTTTTATTATTTTCATATTTATTAAGGGAGTTCCATGAGTTAGGTTAAACCTATGAATTGGTGTATTTTGTCGAGTGCTAATATTCAGGGCATACATTATATACGCGATGTATAAAATCTTTAGCTTACCAATTTAGTTTTAGAGTCTGAGTTTATAGCATCCTGTGACATGATATTTTATGTACCTCCTTTTATCGCTAGGCTAAGTTTAATTTAATTTAGGGTCTATTTATACGGGTCCTAGCTTGTTATATAAAATTGTGTTTAACATTATTATTTATTAAATCTAGTGTTAAGATATAATTAGTGGCACCATCCTTATCTTGCCTATCTTTTAGTTACTATTAGGCTTAGCTTTGTGTTTAATTTTATTTATCTGGCAAGACTGGTTATATAGGGTTATAATTTGATATTACTATTTAATTAATCCTTCTATCGAGATTTATTTAATAATGGCATATTAAATGTTAGGACATATACTTTAATTATAATCCAAGGATAATCTTCATTAAATTTGAATAGTTAACCAAAGTCATCATTTTTTTCAATCAATGTCTTTAACTAGCAATTAGTCTTTTAGATAATTATTCAAACCACTTTAATAGTCGAGAAGGGATCCTACTTGCTAGTGCATAAAGATAATGGCTTGGAGTTTAAACTTTTCAACGGTTGATCCTATATCATTTACTAACATGCAATGGCTTATAATATATTCCTTAGACCATCCTCCTTTGCTAAATCATCATTTTATGATAGCATAACCTAAACAAGATTCTTTCTCAATTTCCTAATATGCATTTAATTATTAGTTAGACTTGAAAACAAATATTGAAGCATATTAGTTAATAACGTATGATAATTGATCCAGGATTGAGCATTGAATATGCTCATTTATATTATAATAAATTTTAGTAGCATTTATGGATTAATTTTAGATTTTTCCTTGATTTTTCTTTACTGCAGTTGGCTTGGCAAAAATATTAAAAACCTGCTCCTAAATACCGCGGGATGGGGAATCGAACACGGGCGGCCAAGCCGAATGCGCGCGCTGCTAGCCGGCCAAGCTCTCTGTGTTACCTGTCTAGTAAGGGAAGAGGATGGCTAATGAGCCGAGTGATTGGGATTATAACAGAAGAGCCAGCCGGCCCGAACAGAGGAGGGGGCGGTGTGGGTTAGGCGGCGGCGTCGCCGGCGAGGTGCGGCCGAGGAGGCGGGGTAGGCCGGCAAAATGGGACTGCAAGGAGGTGAGGGAGCTGTTGGGGAGGTGGCGCGGTCGTCGGAGCGGCGCCGGCGAGTGGGCGGCAGCGGCGTGCGGTGGCCAGCCACGGGTAGTCATGGCGCGACAGCGGCGTGGTGGAGGGAGGGGAAATTTGGCCGGCGCATGAGCAGTAGGGAGTCACGAGGAACTCACCCCGGGGGTTGACGGCGACGGAGGATTGCCGGAGTGGGCCGGCGGCGATGGCCATGGGCGACGCGAGGAGGTCGCCGTGGAGGAGGAGCACGGGCGGCGGAGGGCGTTGGCCGGCGATCGGAGGAGGTTGGGGGCACCGAGGAGCCTCTCCCACCGCAAGGAATCAGAGTGAAATCGACCGAGGCGGTGGCAGCGGTGGGAATGGCGGTAGCGGTCGGAATTGGGGAAAAGTGGCCGTGCGGCGAGCTCGGGGGAATTGGGGACAATTGGTCGCGTGGGAGGACGAGGGAGATGAGACGCGGCGGACGGAAGAGCCATCTCGCTTTTAAAGACCCCGAGCCAACCAGGCGGCGTGCGGGCAGTGGTGGCGGAGCAGGGCACGGGGTCGAGCTCGGCGTGGCTACAGGGTGCGAGGTGATAGAGGCGAGTCAGCGCAGAGGGAGGTAGGGGCGGTGGCATGCGTGTGTTGACGCGGGCACGGCGGGCGCGAACGGGATTCGGGCGATTCGGCCGTGTCAACCGGCTCTTGCCGAAGCAGAGGGAGGAGGGAGGGGGCCCGGGCTGTGCGAGGAAGAAGAGCAGGGAGAGAAAGGAAGGGGTGGGGCCCGCTGGCAGTGAAAGAATTGGTAGTGGGAAAAAAGAAGGGGAGAAGAAGTGGCCCACATGGCATAGAGAGTAGGGGAAAAATGAAGGGAAAGTGAGACAGGCTTATTCATTTTCTGAACTTTGGATTTTTGATTTTGAACTTTTAATTTGCATTAAAATTTTACTGATTTTTGGATGGCATTTAGAATTCACGCTTCAAATTTTCCACTATTAAACGAGAGTTTTTATTATTATTAATATTTAGGTTATATGTGTATGTATATATATATATAATTTCACATATTGTTATTTGCTGGCCTACTTAATTTTGCATATATATTCATATATATGTTATTATTATTATTATTATTATTATTATAATATTTTTGTATTGCTTAACTCTTCCTTGCACAATTTGTATATGCACATGTATTCATATATATATATATGTATATGTATATGTATATGTATATGTATATGTATATGTATATGTATATGTATATGTATATGTATATGTATATGTATATGTATATGTGTTTGTATTTTGTTCATTTGCTTTTTACTGCTATTTATGTCATGATTTCCTAAAATGAGATTTTATATTTTAACTTAGGTTTCTCCTTCCTTGTGCTCGATCATCTTTTCATATTCGTATTTAAAATTTTATTTTTCTATTATTTGCATATTCCCTTTTTGATATTACTCATAGTAGTTTTATTTTTCAAAGCCTTCTTAAATTCTTGAATCCTCCACCAAAATTCGGAAAATCACCATAAAATCCAAATTTTAACAGAACATATTGCAAAATATTTTAAGAACTTTATATTTTCAAATTCGACTTTTCAGGATGTTACATTAGTGTACACGTTGGTTTCCTTGAACACCATACAGCCGAACACCATACATACGAGCTTCACTTATATCCTTTGAATACTTGAGACTAGTCATTGATATTGCATTGAGGGCTGCTCCTGAATACTTAAAGCTGAACATTGGGCTTGTGCATCACCCGCTCGGCCGATTAGAAAAAAATTGTTCAAAGTTTAGAGAGAGATATTATCTATTAATTACCTTTATACCCCTACCTTCCCCAAAAAGTTTGTGACCCATATACCTCAATAGACTCAGAACAATGAGTTGAACATATTTGGGTGATTAGCAAGGTAGCAAAAAAAGGAGGTGAGCAAAAAAGAGAGAAAAAGAGAGAGAGAAGGCTGATTGGGTGAGTGGTTCTAGTTCATATTTTTAGTTTGAGTGACTAAAATTCTTGAGCAATCCTGTGCCCGCTATTCTTGTTATTGCAATTGGCTAGCGTCTCTCCTAGTACTTGATGCAAACGAGCTATTGTTCTTGATTGTTTCTATTTAGCTCATTCCTTTGTTGCATTGAGTCACATTGATCATTGCGTGTGCGTTTATGCACATTACTTATATCTATTGGATCAGCACATAAGCAATATTTTCTAGCTTGGATTATTACTTAGTTTTACAACATCGTGAAATTCAGATCGTGTAGGATAAATACTTGCAAGCTCCACAAAATATCCTGTGCCATGCAATTACGAGTCACTTTTAAATCCGCTTGATCATCACTTGTTATTGTAACCATGTAACATCCCAATTAGGGAACTAGTGTATTTATGAAAAATTATGAAATCTTTTAATGGTTTATCCTGTGTTTCTCAAAAGTTTTTGGCAAAGTTCAAATTTCTCAAGTTGGTTTTCTTGCTAAAAGCCCGGCTAATAAAAATCCAAACCTTGGACTCAAGAGCCAAAATTTAAAGTTTAAAATTTGAGAAAATCCAAAGTTCCCTGGAAGTATTAATTTCAAATTTAAAAATTGAAATCTGGATATTAAAAGCCAAGAGTAGACATTTGAAATCAATATAAAATCTTTCCATCCAAATTTCATATCCAAAAATTCAAATTCTCAAATCTACGGGTTATCTCTCAAACCTCGGCAATCCTAAGAATGCAATTGTTGGACTCAAAAATTTAAACCAAGTTCTCAAATTCAAAACCTGATTACCTATGTAAATCTGAAAATAAAAAAAATTCAGAGTTTTCCCTCTCAGATTTTGGGCCAGTCCATTTCCTTCCCTCTCCCGGCCCGCTTCTTTTTGCTTCCGGGCCGTTTTCCTTTTCTCCTTCGGCCCGTTCGGCCGCCCCTCCTCTTCACTGGCCTTCGGCCCAGCCGAAGCCAACCGCGCCCCACTTTCTTCTCTTCCCCCCCGTTTCTTCCTCGTCCTCCTCCCTCTGTTCATGGCGCTCGCCTGTGCCGACGCCCACCTGCGCAGCTCGCCCGCCCGGTTCGTGCGCCCCGTTGCCCCGGTCACATCTGCGCTAGCGCCCTACCACCAGCCTAGCCACCGCGCCATCCCCCTACGCGCGCGCGCCATGCCGTGCACGTCGCCGCCCATACCCGACGTACGCCGCGCCCATGCCGGCGGTACTTCCCCGGGCGCGTGCACCAGTGAAGCCACTGCTCTCCTTCCCCGCCTATAAGAAGCCGGCCGCCCCCGTCGCTTCTCTTCCCCATCGCGCTTCTTCCCCCATTTCTGGCCGGCCGGCGCCATTCCTGCCGCCGCCTCCACCCCAATCGGCCCCGGGCTGATTCCGCTCGGTGGGAGCCGCACCTCGGCACCCCGAAGCCTTCCCCACCGCCGGCCTGCGCTCTCCTCCACCGCCGCGACCCCGCCACGGCGACCCGGCTGCACCGCCGCCCGTGCACGCCGCCGCTCCACCTCGGCCTCCCTCCGGCTTCGCTGACCCCCTGGGTAAGCTCCCTGTGCCCTTCTCTTGCTCACGCGCACCTTTTCTCCCTCCCTCTCCCATCCAGCCACCGGCGCCTCGTTTCCCCCTCATCACCGGCCGCCTAGCGCCACCGTCGGCTTGCTTGGCGCCTCCCCTGCCGAAGCCACCGCCCCCACAAGCCTCCTCGTTGCCACGGCAATTCATTTGGCCGGTCGCCGCCGCCTTCCCGGCCGCTCCTCGCCGGCGACGCTGCCTGGCTCCGGCGCCACCCCAGCTCCCCTGTTTTCCCTCCGCTGCTACCCTCTGCTCTATTCCAGCCGACCAAATAGCTCTCTGTCTCTTTTGTATGACATGTGGGCCCCACTAAAGTTTAGCACCTAGCTAGGGTGTATCACTTGCATCTTCTCAATTTATTTCTAGGAGCAACTTTAGATTATGAGATGTAAATAAAATGGGGAATGAACTTGAATGGTGAGGTTAAACTAAAAGGGGTATGAGGTGAGATTAAAAATCTAAGTTGATTTAATTGCATGTAAAGACACATGGTGAATGGGAAATAACGATAAGAAATTACTTATAAATTTGTAATGAAAAAGATTGTTGCAATCGAACTAAAACTAAGCCTGGGTCAATTGTATGCTGATTAAGATTAATAAGTTGGGGTTAATTAATGTAAACCTATAACACGAACAATGTTCCTATTACTAGGAAATTGACATGAAGTTAATAACCTAATAATAATAATACTATCATGGTTAAAAATATTCTAATTAGGAAGCTCAAGAATCTTCCCATTTCATCTTGTCCAAGTCCATGACAAATAATACATTGGCAACAAAAGTAAATAGTATAATAATTGAATGGATGTATCATCAAATATAACATTTCAATAGTATGAATTTGAAGCTACCTTGCTTAATGAGTTTAACCCTCAAAAATCAATTGCTTGCCACATAAAATATCAAGTGTAGTTCACTTATCTCTAAAAATCATGAAAGCCATCTTTTCACAAGTACTTAAAATATTTGTGGTAAAGACTTTAACCTTTCTCTTAAAATACTAAGATTTAAAATAACGAATGTCCACGATTAAGAATTCTCAAGAGCAATCCTTCATCTTTGTCTCAGGATTTAAATTCAATAGTCGAGATAAAATAAATAGTTTTATTAAGAAGATCCCTTTAAAGCCATAGCATCTCTTTTTAGTAAAACATAACCGTTGGCCATTTCTAACAATTTTGTTGATCAAGCAGAAAGATTAACTTTGCTCATAATAACAACTGTACTAAAATGGCCAACCCCATCCTCTAATTAAGAAGATAAAATAATGGCAATTGCAATTTCAGATAAGGATTGACACATGAAATATCAAAGTTAAACTGAATATTTAAAATTATACTGATCTCCTGTAAAGCTTCCGCATCCAAGAATTTCAAGGTTCTGTTCCTCTTTACTATCTCTGATAAGATACACCTTCCCTTTTGACCCCTTGCTATTCTAAAATTTTCCCTCACGGTAAAGTTGCTTAGACAGTTCGTTCTCCTGCCCAATTCATCTACCGCTATGCTTACAGCACATTAATCTGAATCATCCTTCTATTCTCAAATCATAACAAATGTATAATTTAAATTAAATTGGGCATTTAAAGTGTTTGGATTTATTTGGTCTTTCTTTTCTTTGCCGCGTATTAGAATCTGAAGGCTCAACGAGGCGACAGATTTGAACAAGATCAAGACTCGGGTAAAAGCGACGACTAGGAAGTTAAGATCGCTGACTGAGCAGGCTTTGACCTAGGTCAATCAAGGCCATGATACTCCAAGCAAGGCAAGTCATCACTTTGATCATATTGATCCCATCTTTATTGCCAAACTATGTTCTTTAAAGCTATCAACTTGCATGCTTAATTTGTTATGCAAATATATGTTAAAGCTTAAGGTAGCTACATGCCCACTTGATGTTGTATTAAAATTATTATGCTATCCTTTGATACTTGAATCATCTGATCCTTGTCACCATAGATATTCATGATAACTTTACTAGCTATAAGTCATATTAAATGCCATGCTAGTCTTGTCAAGTCCAGGGCGCTAGTTGCCCTGATCATCAATCTTCATAAACATGAGAACTTGTTTTGGGCAGTCACGGGATGTACGTGGCTGAATACTTTGTGACTACTTATTTTATGCTTCTCAAAACCCTCAAAACATGCTATACCTGTTTGGGCGGGTGGTAAGAGTGGTTGGTGTGGAAGTAGCACATTGGATTGTGGACTGAACCGCCCGGACGCACTAAGGACTTAATCCTGTGATGACTTCTCCGTGTAAAATAGTACAGCCACAAGTCTGCAAAGTGCAACTTGGCTAAGTAAATCTATCGGACCCCCGGAACTCATCTCACTGGTAGGGGAAAGGAGGATGCTATAAGGGCAAGAGAAGGCCTAAAGGGACACCGAGTGCAGGGTGAAGTTTCCAGCCGTGCTAGCGTTGTGGAGAGTTGCAGTCCGAATGCACTAGTTTCCGTGGTTACATCCCGTGCAAAGTATGGGACCCACCGCAAGTGGGAGCAGCCCATAAAGTGAGATGACAAAAGGGGCTCGATATTTTGAACAGTTATTGTGATGATCCACTCAACCGCATGACTAAGGAATCGTGTGGGGAAACGAGCGGATCGTCTCTTGTGGTGAAAGTGTACAAACTCTGCAGAGTCAAAACTATTCGAATAGCCGTGCCCACGGTCAAGGGCGGACATGGGATTCTCCTCGAGTTAGTTCTATTTCCAAAAACATTTGTGGGTGGGATAAAACCTGTCAGAGAGATGTACTCTAACCATGAACTTTTCCTGGAGAGATGTACTCCAGCGACAAAAACTAGCATTGGTGGAGGTAGCCATGCACTTTAAAAGGTGGATGTAACCTACACTACAATTATAATCGCATTCCCACTATCAATTTCATAAAACATGTTTCAGTTAAAATTGCTATGTCTCAGGAGATTTTTCTTACTTATTGTAATTCCAAAACAATGCTTTTAGCAAATAAAAGAAACTCAAGCCTCCCTTGACAGCTTGCATCTATTATTATTGCATCCTGTGTGGTGGCTTGCTGAGTATCATCGTACTCATTCTGGCTTAATTGCCATCATTCAGTCAGAAAGGAAATACAAGCCCTGCGATGCCTGAAAAGAGTCGACAGAGTTGGAAGACGGAGAGGCCATGGACTAGGTCGCGAACCCCAGTTGGCTGCATGTGGGCAAGTCCTGCGGGTCCCACCTGTGTGAAGTTTTCGCTGCTGCATTTTATTATTTTCGGCCCAATCGGCCCATGAGTAAGTATTACTGTATTATTTACACTTTCGCATGGTATGTTTTCGATATACAGTAATGTTTCTGTGAGCACTATCTACTGATCCAGGGAATAGTGCGGTGGAATCACAGAGGATCTGGGTTTGCTAACCCGAGGTCCGACAAGCCACCACCAAGTGTAAGTTTCTTTTACCCTCAATTCACTTCAGAAAGGTAAGAACTTTACTTGGGAGAGGAAAAGTGAGATTGACTGAACTCCACATATTACCCATATATTTGTGGTTTTTGTGTTTTCTTTGTGCTACTAACCATGTCAGGTGGAGACGACAACATGGGAGAGGAGCATGGTCTGAATTCCCCGGTGACTCGTTTTCAATTCCAAGCTTTGAGGGTAACTTTATGCAATGAGTTCACCGCCACTACTTCTGCGCATTGACATGAACCAACAAATGAGTGTGCTACATACCAACATTGTGAACGATGTGGTGCGCGCACTTCGACCACAACAAGAGGAAGGCAGTGTTCATCGTGGGGGTGGCATACCTCCGTGAGATGAGGAAGTAGGCGTTGCTCGAGGTGGCCAAGATATACAACAACGGCGAGACCGTGTGGTGGCAAACACCATTCGTCCACCCCTGCCTGGGAGAGGTGCAGGGGCGGCTTCCATGGTCTGGGGAGGGGCCATGGACATGGAGGCCGTGGTGGGGGAGCACTTCACTTTGATGACGATGACTTTCTACACTACGATGACGGCTACTACCGCCGTAATCATTACGGCGAAGAACGACCACACGAGGAGAAATTTGGTAAGCTCAAATTTACAATGCCTTCATTTTTAGGTACCCATGAGCCCGAAGAATACCTCACTTGGGAGCTCAAGTTGGACAAGGTGTTCCACTTGCACAACTATTCTGAAGAGAAGAAAATCCATATGGTGTGACTAGAATTCAATGATTATGCCTTGGTTTGGTGGGAACAAGTGCAAAACCAAAGGATGGAGAACAATGAGCCACTCATCACTACATGGGAAGAGATGAAGTACCATAGAGGGCAAGGTTTGTTCCTAAACATTACAAACGTGACCTCTTTGATAAATTGAAGAATCTGAAGCAAGGGAGTTTCATGATTGAGGAGTACTACAAAGATATAGAAATGACTATGATAAGGGCTAATGTTTATGAACAAGAAGAGCAAATTATGACCCGTTTCCTTGCTGGTTTGCATCCTTCCATCAAGTGAATTGCTGAATTTCAACCCTACAACAACAAAGTGGAGTTGGTGCATCAAGCCACTAAGGCTGAGAGGCAAGTACAACAGGACATGAGGGTTTCAAAATCATCTTCCTACACTCCCCATACAGCACCTACAGGAGGTAAAACCACATCTTGTTTCAATTCGTTTAAAACTAACCCATCTAGTGGAAATTTTACTCCTAGTGCACGTGCTATCCCGAGTGCCAAGAACGCCACTCCATCCTTTCCAAAGAGAGGACCAGTCCCCTCTTCATCATCTTCTGTTGGTTCTACGGCCAAGAGTAGCTCCATCCAATGCTTCAAGTGTCTTGGTCGCGGACATATGCAAAAGGATTGTCCAAATAGCAAGGTAATGTTGATAACTGAGAATGGAGAATATGATTCTGCTGGTGAAGAAGATGGAGAGCACCTTGTTGATTTCCAGGTGCATGAGGATGGCCATGAGGGAGAAAGAGAAGAAGAAACACATAGGGATGGGTATTGTGACCCCAAGTCTGGTCTTATCCTTGTGTGTACTCCTTCGGTATTGAGCGTTCAAGCAAAGCTCAACCATGAACAGTGCTGCAATCTTTTCCAAACAAGAGCACAGGTAAGTAAGGATGGTAAGTGTTGCAAAGTCATTATTGATGGTGGAAGTTGCCACAATTTAGCTAGCAAAGAGCTTTGTTCTAAACTTGGTTTGAAATATAAGAAATACCCACATCCATATCAAATTCAATGGTTAAACAATAATGGTTCAATGAATGTTGGGTATACATTTGATGTTAGCTTTCAAATTGGTTCTTATCGTGATACTGTAGAATGTGATGTTGTGTCCATGGAAGTATGTCAATTGCTATTAGATAGACCATGGCAATATGATCGATCTGTGATTCATGATGGAAGAACTAACCAATACAAGTTCATGTGGAATAATAAAGAAATATTGTTACAACCTTTAACTCCTTCGCAAATTATACATGATAACATGCAAAAGGTTGAGGTGAAAATGGAGAGTGAGAAAGTGAAGGAGCAAAAGAGTGTGATTCCACAAAATGTGAGTAAGATGCATAAACTAAAACTGAGTGGGAAAAGAAAGGGTGAGGGAGAGAAAAAGTTAATCATGATAGCCACCAAATCTGTTTTGTGAGAGATGAGAGATGATCCCACATTGGAGCATTTGGTATTGCTGTATAAAGAAGTTTTGCTCTCTACTAATGACCAGTGGCGGAGGACGGAAAAAAAATAAGGTATGGCGAAATACATCCACACAATTAAATAAAGTAGCAGCCCAAAAGCAGCCGACAGCCCAGGAAAACGTCCAGGTAACATTCGCTACTGTTCTTCTTCCTCTCGCCGCTGGCTGAGAGTTTATTACAGTGAAACTACATCTTTCTTGATGTGTCTATAGTACAGAGTGATTTGGGGGTAAAAATTGCTGGGAATTCAAGGTATGGCAAGCGCCATACCTTGCTATACTGAGAGCTCCGCCCCTGCTAATGACTTAACCTCTCTTCCTAGTGTGATTTCTCATGTGTTACAGGATTATGAGGATGTTTTTCCAGAGGAGGTACCTGCTGGTCTACCACCCATTCGAGGCATCGAACATCAAATTGACTTGGTACCAGGAGCTCCACTTCCCAACCGGCCGCCGTATCGCGTAAACCCAGAGTAGACAAAAGAAATTCAGCGGCAAGTGCAAGCGCTCATGGAAAAAGGGTATGTACGCGAAAGTCTTAGTCCTTGTGTTGTTCCTGTCATTCTTGTTCCTAAGAAAGATGATACATGGAGAATGTGAGTAGACTGTAGAGCTATCAACAATATTACCATTCGTTATCGTCATCCTATTCCTAGGTTAGATGAATTGAGTGGCTCTACTATCTTTTCTAAGATTGATTTGCGTAGCAGATATCATCAAATTCGAATGAAACATGGTGATGAGTAGAAAACAGCTTTTAAAACAAAATTTGGATTGTATGAATGGTTAGTGATGCCTTTTGATTTATCTAATACCCCTAGTACATTCATACGATTAATGAACCATGTTTTGAGACACTTCATTGGAAAATTTGTGGTAGTCTATTTTGATGACATTTTGATATATAGCCGCTCATTGGAAGAACATGTTGAACACATTAGACAAGTGCTACAAGTGCGAAGAACCGGACAATTGTATGCTAATCTTGAGAAGTGTACCTTTTGCACAAACAAAGTGGTGTTCTTAGGCTACGTTGTTTCAGCTCATGGAATTGAAGTAGATGAATCTAAGATTGAAACTATTCGAAATTGGCCTACTCCTATCAATGTTAGTCAAATTCGTAGCTTTCATGGACTTGCTAGTTTTTATCGCCGCTTTGTGAAAGATTTCAGCACCATTGCTGCCCCATTAAATGAATTAACAAAAAAAGGAGTCACTTTTGAGTGGGGAGAAAAACAAGACAAAACTTTTGCTGAATTGATGAAATGTTTGACTGAAGCACCATTGCTTGTTTTACCTGATTTCACTAAAACTTTTGAGATTGAATGTGATGCTAGTGGAATAGGTATTGGTAGTGTTTTGATGCCAGAAAGAAAATCTATTGCATATTTCAGTTAGAAACTTCATGGTGCACAATTGAATTATCCTGTTTATGACAAAGAATTGTGTACTCTTGTGCACATATTAGAGACTTGGCAACACTATCTTTGGCCTAAAGAATTTGTCATTCATTCTGATCACAAAGTTTTGAAATATTTGAAAGGTCAAGCTAAACTGAACCGTAGACATGCTAAGTGGGTTGAATTCATTGAGACTTTTGCATACGTTGTTAAAAACAAGAAAGGCAAGGAAAATGTGGTGATGCATTGTCTAGAAAACATATGCTTTTCACTCAATTAGATGTAAATGTTCCACGCTAGAAAGTTTGAAAGATTTATATGCTTCTGATCATGACTTTTCAGCACCATATTCTAATTGCAAGGATGGGAAAGGGTGGGATAAGTTTCATGTTCATGATGGTTTTCTCTTTCACATTAACAAACTATGCATTCCAGATTCTTCTGTGCGTTTGCTACTATTGCAGGAGTCTCATGGAGGAGGATTGATGGGACATTTTGGAATAGAGAAGACATACATGATGTTGGCCGATCATTTCTATTAGCCTAAGATAAGACGAGACGTCGAGAGGTTTGTTCAACGATGCATCACGTGCCATAAAGCGAAGTCAAAGCTCAATCCACATGGTTTGTATACTCCACTTCCAGTTCCTAGCGCTCCTTGGGAAGATATTAGTATGGATTTTGTTTTAGGATTGCCTAGAACTAAGAGGGGGAGGGATTCTGTGTTTGTAGTTGTCGATAGGTTTTCTAAAATGGCTTATTTTATTCCTTGTCATAAGAGCGACGACACGTCGTATGTAGCTGACTTGGTTTTCAGGAAAATTGTGAGACTACATGGCATGCCAAGAACCATTGTATCCGATCGAGACGTCAAATTTATGAGCTACTTTTGGAAGACTTTGTGGGCCAAACATGAGACAAAGTTGCTCTTTTTGACCACTTGTCACCCATAAACCGATGGACAAATAGAGGTGGTGAACCATACACTCTCAATGCTGCTGCAGACAATGATAAAAAAGAATTTAAAAGAGTGGGAAGATTGCCTACCACATGTTGAATTTGCATATAATTGGGCGGTGCATTCTACAACTCAACTGTGTCCATGAGAGGTGGTATATGGTTTCAAACCGATCATGCCACTTGATTTGATGCCACTTCCATTACAAGAACGTACAAATATGGAGACTTCTAAGAGGTAATTGAAAAGAAGGTACGTACTTATGCTTCTAAAGCTAACAAGGCTGGAAAGAAAATGCTATTTAAACCAGGTGACTTAGTATGGGTACACCTTCGCAAAGAACGCTTTCCAGAGAAGCGTAAATCAAAATTGATGCCCCATAGTGATGGTCCTTTCAAAGTACTTGCCAAGATCAATAATAATGCATACAAGAGCTTCCGGGAGACGATTATGGGGTGAGCACTACTTTTAATGTTTCTGATTTATCACCATTCTTTGCACAAGATGGCACAGAGTCGAGGACGGCTCCTTTTCAAGAGAGGGAGGATGATGAGGACATCTCTATTACACATTCATCATCCACTCCAAGTGTGCATGGCAAAGCTATTGATAAGGCTCCGGAAGGTCCTATGGTAAGAGGAAGAGCTTAGCTACGTCAACAACAGGTGCTTTTGTTTCTTAGAGAGTCTTCTATTACTTTAGATGAGAATAGCATACTACCTAATGCAAATATGTTATGTCTTCTCAGATTTGAAGCAACAGAAGATCAAGTGGAGAATGATCAACTAGCCACGAGTCATGAGAAGGAGAGTCCATGCGAGCAAGGAGCTATGATATATGTGTCCAAGAATTTCTCAATCAAGCAGCCATCAAATCAATGGAAGGCCACATGAACACAGATCTCATGGTGTGCACAAGATGTGGCCTGCGTGCCAAAGGGTGACTGAAATCCATCTCGGTGTTGTAATAGGATAGGGGCTTAGCCCGAAATTAAAGGAAACAGACTTGCTAAATTTTAGAAATTGGATTAGGAAACCTTGATCGAATAAGAGATTGATTCGGCCAAGACTTTCCTTGTGTGAGTCCGGGGAAGCACTATAAAACCATGTTGTATCCCCTTTGTTTGAGATAGACCACGTTTGAGAAAAATCAATCTACTAAAGTTTGTTCGAGTTTAGCATTGCTGCTGAATTTCCATAGGGAATTAGGAGTGTTCTCTTCAATCAAGATCGTTCAGCCTTCCTGCTTGGAATTGGGTGCACGATAGATCTTCGCTAGGTGGTCGGCGAAATCAACACGAGTGTTCATCCCTTGCACTGGCATTGGAGGATCATTACGATTCATCAAGACTGTACCAGCCCAGGTTTTTATTAAAATAAAAATAAATAATTAAATAATTAAAAATTAATTAAAATAAAATTAAAATTAAAATATGGTTTTGCCTGGATTTCTGTTTTTGAAAAAGCTGGATTTAAAAATAATTCTAAGAGAAAACCTAAAAATACTATTAAATAAAAATATATTTTGATTTTCTATAAAAATCTTATGTCAAATTAATTAATTGGAGTTATTTGGATTTTATTTGGTTTTCTGAGTTTTCTGGAGTTTGAAATCTATGTTTGAAATTAAAAAGTATTTTGAATGTAAAAAATATAATACCAACATTAGTTGGAAATATTTTTATTAAGTCCAAAATGTGTCCAGGAGGTTCTATGAATTTTTTTGGAATTTTTGGAGTTAATTTAATATTTTTCTGAGCTTTATAGAATTTATTCGGGTTTTCTGAAAAAGAAAATCAAATTTAAAAACTAAAATCCCCTTCCTCTCCTCTGGCCGCCACGTGGACGACCAAATCTCGCCCTGGTCCCGCCTCCACCCCTCCCCTGCCCGCCACTTCTCCGGCCCCGATGGCGACCACGCCGCCCAACGGCCTATCCCGACCGCCCTCTCCCCTCTTCCACCGCCAAGCGGGCCCGGCCCATCAGCCCCCGCCCACGCCCTCTCTCTCTCTCTTCCTCTCTCTACCCCACCCGTCGGCGCCGCTCTCCCCCTCTCTCTTTCTCTCCTCGGCCCCACCTGCCAGCGCCTCCTCCCTTCCGCCTCTCGCTGCACCACGGGCCCCACACGTTAGTCAACCCCGCCTTCTTTTCCGCGCGGCCGTTTTCATCCTCCCACCCCGCCGCCAGCTGTTGCAACCGCTCCGCCCTACCCAGCCGCCTCCACTCCCCGAGCGCGCCGCCACCTCTCCCAAGCGCCCGCGCCCCACGCGCCGCCAGTTCCTCCCCCGCCTTCTCCGCACACGCCCCCACCTTCTCCCGTAACTACCGCCGCCCCCACGCTCACTCCGGCGAGCAATTCACTCCGCCCCGCCCATCCCCGCCGCCTATAAAAGGCGCCCTTGACTCCGCATCCTCTCGCCCCATCCATTTCCGCCCTCCCTTCCTTCTCCCGAGCGCCAGCCACTCGAATTGAGTTTCTGTCGCTGCCGCCAGCGAAGCTCCTCCAGCGAGCAATTAGTGCCGCTCCGGTCGCCCTCGCGCCTCGCCGTCGCCTCCCTCGGCATCTCCGCGTCGCCGCGAAGCTTGTGCGCCCCTCGGCCGAGCCTCCTCGCCGCCGGAGAGCCCTCGCCACGTGAGACCCGAGCCGCCGCCGCTCCACCCTCGCCGCCGGCACGCCTCCGGTAAGCCACGCCCCTTCCCCGAGTTCCCCTCGGCCTCCTCTCCCCGTAGCCGCCCTCGCCGCCGGCCGAAGCGCCGGCGAGCATGCCGCACCGAGCATATCCCCCGCCGGCCTTCCACGTCGGCATCGCGTGCCTGCGTGGCGGATGACGTGGTGCCATGCCCCCGGCCACCTCGGCAATCCCCGCCTCCGTCAGCGCCACGTGCGCAAGACCACCCTCCATGCCACCTCGGCCAAACCCACCTGCCCGTGGACTTGATCCATGGACCAAGGGCCCACCTACCAGTCAAACTCTCCCCTGGCTGACGTCATGCTGGCGCAGTAAAGCCGATTTTTCAGTATAAAAACAATTCGGCCGAAAAGAAATTCCTCGCTGACGTCATAATCCTAGACTTTCCTTTAGAAAAATAATTCCCAAAAATCCATAATTTCCTTTTCTCTGAATTTAAACTTCCCGGAGCCCGTTCTTCTTCGTTCTAACTGCGATTGAGCCCATTCAAATTTCTAAATTCATAAAAATTCCCCTCTCTATCCATTTCTAGCCACAATTCAAATATTTGAAGTCAATTTGAATTTATTTTCAATTTATTTGAATTTGGTGGGTTTTTTCACGTGTAGACTTCGACAATTCGGGAAAATTCTTCGACGAATATTCAAGCCAAGTTGAAGAGCAAGGCAAGTCACACTCCTTGATCATGTTGATCCCAGTTTTCAAAATAAAATTATGTTGTTTTAAATTATTCTGCATGCATATTTTTATTCAACGTATTTCAATTCAGTTTTAAATTTAGTTATTGCCTACTTGTTAATTCCTCCATTGATATTGAATTCCTTGATAACTTGTCACCCTAGATCAAACTCTAGCTAGTGCATTAGTGTTGGCTAGAGGAATTTTGAATCAAATGCCTAGCCTTGCTTAGTCATAATATTTGTTTTGGGATATCTTTCACATAAAATGATGAACCTTTCACATAAAATGATATACTTTTGATATGTACTCTTGACTTTGGTGAGTCAAGGAGTGTTATGAAATAATTTGAAAACAAAATATCAAACTTGGTTTAGACTTAGGCAATTGGTTAGATTGGTGGGTGCAGGCATGCCCTATTGGTTGGAGCCGCAGTGGTTGATTATCGTGCACAGGGGTCTGTGGTTGGGCCTAAGTCAGATTAAGGACCAGTCTGCGAGCTACTGTTGCAAAGCCCTAATCGTACTACCACATGGCTGGTATGGGACAGCCCTGGCTGAGTAATTTGCGAAGTCCCAACCTGAGTCAAGTCGTAGGTTGAAAGTGAGCGTGGTTGGTGCCATGTGTCTCACTTGGGCGAGCGTGGTTAAGCCATGAGAAGTCTCGTCTAGGCTCAAGAGGGGGTGCCAGTCTTGTGGATTCCTTATTGGGGTGATACCTTACAGTTGGCTCAACCAGGTTGAAGGCTTTTCTTTGTAAAGGCCTTGTCAAGACTCCCCACCGCACACCGAAGGAAGTGTGTAATCTAGTGGTACAAAGGGATGATCGTGTCTTGTGGGTAAAGCTGTACAACCTCTGCAGAGTGTATAATCTATCCTGGATAGCTGTGCCCACGGTCATGGACATGCTGAGTAAAAGTTTTTCATGGATTAGACTTTGTTTTTCAAAAATGTTTTTGAAAACCTTGTGGATGGATGGAATCCACGAGAGATGAAAACCTTGCGGATGGATGGAATCCGTGAGAGATTGAAACCTGGTGGATGGATGGAATCCATCAGGGTTATGCAGTGAAAGCGTGTGGATGGATGTAATCCATACGTGAACTTTTGGAAAAGATGGTTCGGGTGGGATGCCCGTGGATAGGTTGGTGTTTGGTCGAATCCTGCACTGACGGTATTATTTTCAACTACAATTACTGTTTTTACTTATTGTATTAAATTCAGCAATTTCAATCTATCTATTGTATTTCTTTAAATGCTGTTTTATGCAAACTAACACTATAAGCCTTCCATTGAAGCCTTTATCATTATGTTGCATTTTCCGTGTGATTTGCGGAGTACAAGTTTGTACTCACCTTGCACCATCCCTACAGAGAAGGATGAGTCGACTACGGTGAAGATCTGGATGAATAGGCCGCGCCTTACTGTCGTTTGCCTGTGGGCAGGCTTAGGCTTCGCTATTTATCAGTTTGCTTCCGATGTTATTTTATTTATTTATCTTTGCCAATGGGCGTTGATGTAAGACTTGGCCATAAGGCCATACCCTTATTTAATATATGAAGTCATTTGTGCTTGATATTTATCTTTGTTGTACTGTGTGCACTAGCTGATCTTGGACTAGTGTGATTTACACAGACGATCCAGGAGTCGTTACTCCGGGTTCCGACAAAGACTCCCGTGATTATCCATCCTACGTCAAGAAGATCGGGCGACCCCGTATAAGAAGCGGTGCCGCACAGGGGTGGCGAGCTCGCCAGAGCACGGGCCCCCGGCGGCGGCCGGTGAGAGGCGGCGGACGTAGAGGAGGCGGTGGGGAGTCCGCTCATACCGGCGCTAGCTCGGGGGTGGTCGAAGGAGGATCGACGGCGGAGGATAGAGAGCGGCGACGGCGGCTCTCAGGGACGGTGGCTCCGGTGGGCAAGGCGCTCGGCTGAGGTGGGGGAAAGGAGCGGCGGGGAGAGGGGATGCAGAGGGAGGTGCCCCTGGGGATTTTTATAGGGAAAGGGGCAGTGTGGCGCTCGCTAGTTTTCCCAGGGAAAGAGCCAGCTAGCCATGCGAACGCGGGTAGGGCGGCGGGGTGCGGCGGCGAGGGGCGCCCGAGGTGGCGGTTTTCGGGAAGAGAGGCGGTCGCACAGAGCTCAGTGCGCGCATTAATGGCGGCGGAGAGAGGTTGACAAAGAGTGAGGTTGAAGATGATTATGATAGGTGGGGCCCACCTGTCGGTGAGAGAGAAGGGTAGAGGAAGGGGTGGATGGCTAGATTCACGACACATGGCAGGGGGCAAAACTCGGCCGTTAAGACGAGGTGAAGGGGTATGTTATGGTGGACAGCCGGGATTAGATCAAGAGGAGGGTGGATTTAATCCAGACGCAACACATGTCAGCCCGACATTAATCTGAATTTAATTTTTGATTTAACTTTCCAGAAATACGAGAAAATTTTATAAATACTTAGAAAATAGCAAATAATATCTTAAAATTCCAAAAAATTCATAGAAAACTCTTGGAGCTATTTTAGACTTAGAAAAGATATTTTTAATTTAAATTTGTCTTTTAAAAGTTTTACAAAATGCCTTTTTGACTTTTAAAATTGATTTTCAATTCCAAACAATTCTCAAAAATTTATAAAATTCAAGGGAGCTTAAGAAAAGCAAAATAAACTCTTTTTGGATTTAATGAAATATTTGAAGTACATTTTCTTACTCTAAACTTTGAAATAAAAATCCAAATAAATCCCACAAAATCAAAAAAAGACAAATAAAATTTTAGTATGTTACAAACCTACCCCCTTAAAAGAAATCTCGCCCTCGAGATTTGAACTAGCTAGCAAAGAGATGGGGATGGTTGGCTTTTAGATCTTCTTCTCGCTCCCATGTTGCTTCGTCTTCTGTGTGATTACTCCACTGAACTCTGCAGAACCTGGTAGTTTTCTTCTTGGTCTGGCGCTCTGTTGTCTCGTAAATCTTGATTGGTTGCTCTTGGTACGTGAGATTTTCCTGAAGATCCAAGGTTTCTAAAGCTACTTGCTCTGCAGGATCACGGAGACATTTCTTCAATTGTGAGACATGGAAAACATTGTGTACTCCTAACATGCTCGGCGGCAATTCCAACTGATAAGCAAGTTCCCCTCTGCGACTTACGATCTTGAATGGTCCCACATATCTCGGTGCAAGCTTTCCTCTTGCCTAAAATCTTTTTACTCCTCGAAGTGGGGATACTTTGAGATAAACATAGTCATCAACTTCAAAGGTTAAGTCTTGTCGACGATTGTCGGCATAACTCTTCTACCGTGATTGGGCTATTTTCAATCTGTCCTTGATCTTTCTTACTTTTTCTTCAGCATCATGAAGTAGGTTTGGACTAGCATCTTGAAACTTTTCTGGCTGTTCCTAGCGCAAAGGCGTCCTATACTTCTAGCGATATAGCGCTTCAAAAGGTGCCATTTGCAAGCTGGTTTGATAGCTATTGTTGTATGAGAATCAGCATAGGGTAAAGATCGATCCCAACTGTTTCCAAAATCCAAGGCACAAGCTCTTAGCATATCTTCTAGTACCTGATTTACTCGCTCTATTTGCCCATCTATCTGGGATGATAAGCTGTACTGAAGTTAAGCTTACTCCCTAACTCTTCATGAATTTTCTGCCAAAATCGGGACGTGAACTGACTTCCTCTATCTGACACTATCTTTCTTGGAACTCAATGTAAACACACAATCCCGGACATGTATATCTCAGCTAACTTACTTCCAGAGTAAGTAGTATTGATAGGTATGAAATGAGCTACTTTAGTCAGCCTGTCAATTACCACCCAGATGGAGTCATAACCGGATTGGGTTTTGGGGAGTCCAGTTATGAAATCCATGCCAATCTCTTCCCACTTCCAATCTGGTATAGGCAAGGGTTGCAAAAGTCCTGCTGGTCTCTAATGTTCTGCTTTGACCCTTTGGCAGGTGTCACATGCTTCAACAAACTCTGCAATTTCCCTTCTCGTACTAACCCACCAATATCTTTCTCTAAAGTCCTGGTACATCTTGGTACGACCTACATGAATTGAGTATGAAGTTTCATGTGCTTCTCGCAAAATCATATTCTTGATCTCTTGATTATTGGGTACACAGATGCGATTCTCAAACCGAATGGTTCCATGCTTATCCTCCCTGAATCCAGGGGCCTTGCCTCTTCTCATATTCTTCCTAATTTCCTGAATATCCTCATCAACCTTCTGGGTTTCCTTGATCTGGTCAGGTAGAGTAGGTTGAATCTCTAAAGCTGCGATAACACCTTGCTCTATTGGATTTATACTCAGACGGGAGACTCCTTCCTGAAGTCGAGTCTGATCTTCTTCTGCCAAAACACACTTCACATAGGACTTTCTACTTAGCGCATCGGCCACAATATTTGCTTTGCCTGGATGGTAATGAATTCCAATATCATAATCTTTTTATCAACTCTAACCATCTTCTCTGCCTCAAGTTGAGTTCTGCTTGGGTGAAGATATACTTCAAGCTCTTATGATCTGTATACACTTCACAGCGGTTACCAATGAGATAATGGTGCCAGATTTTCAAGGCATGCACTATGGGTGCTAGTTTCAAGTCATGGGTAGGATAGTTGCATTCATGAGGTCTCAACTGACGAGATGCATAAGCTATCACTTGGCCTTCTTGCATCAACACGCATCCAAGACCTTGTCGGGAAGCATCATAGAAAACTTCAAAGTTCTTGTACACATCCGGCAAGACAAGTACTGGTGCTGAGACTAGCTTGTTCTTAAGGGTCTGAATACTTTGCTCACAGGCTTTTGTCCATTCGAACTTCTTCTCTTTCTTTAGAAGTTGGGTCATCGGCTTGGCTAATTCTAAAAATCCTGCTATGAAGCGACGCTAGTAACCAGCAAGTCGAAGGAAACTTCTGACTTCAGTTACTGACTTGGGCTGCTTCCACTCCATCATTGCCTCCACTTTAGAAGGATCCACTGCGACTCCTTCGGCTGTCACAATATGACCCCGAAATGCGACTTCTTTTAGCCAAAATTCACATTTACTAAACTTGGCATAAAGCTGATGCTCTCTAAGCTTTTCCAAAGTTATCCTGAGATGTTTCTCATGCTCTTCTTCATCTTTGGAGTAGATAAGGATGTCATCTATGAAGATCACAATAAACTTATCCAAGTACTCCATGAATACACTGTTCATCATACTCATGAAATATGCAGGTGCATTTGTCAATGGAAGGGATATGACAGTGAACTCATAATGTCCATAACGAGTGGAGGAGGCAGTCTTGGGAATGTCTTCAGCTTGAATCTTTAACTGGTGATAACCTGATCTCAAATCTAAGCAGTGAGTACAGGCTTTGGCCTCTTTTATACTCTGGCCCAACTGGTTAATAAGGCAGGATAATCATTTATGGTGTAGAACAACAAGGAGCGTAAAGTGAAGTTCTCTCATTTGTATGCATCCCATACCTGTACCCCTTCGATCCACAGTATTTTTAGATCTTCCACCAACATTGCTAGGTACACATCAATATCATTCCCATGTTGCTTTGGTCCTTCATAAGTATCAACCACAAAATATACTTTCGCTTCATACACAGCCAAGGAGGAAGGTTGTAGATGCAAGGAGTCACGGGCCATGTGCTATGTCAGCTGCTAATATTACCAAATGGATTTATTCCATCTGTACTCAATCTGAACCTTATATTCCTCAATTCTGCACTGAAGTCTATAAACCTCCTGTTGATGTTTCTCCACTAGGCAGAATCAGCAAGGTGCCTTAGCATTCCATCCTTCTTACGCTCCTCCAAGTGCCAACGCAGCAGTTTTTCCTCCATTGGGTTCACAAAAAACTACTTCGAACAAGAAATTACAGGAAGGTACCATGCTACCTTTACTGGAGGTTCTCTCTTCACCTCTATTCCCTTGTCATCGTCTGATTGATACTTACGCTTGTATCGAGAGAAGTTGCATACCGGATGTACATGCGTGTTTGCATACTCTTTACAGTAGAGAATATAGTCGTTTAGACATGCATGTATTCTTTCTACTTCCATTTCCAATGGACAAAGAACCTTCTTAGCTTCATAGGTGATTTTGGGCAACTCATTTCCCTCCACAAGCATGTCTGCTAAAAGACCTAACATTACCGTGAAACTCCAGTCGGACCAACCGTTGCTTGCCTACAATTTTAGCAGTTCAAGCACAGCTGTCAACCCCGTGTACTTTGACTTGCAGCACGTGAACAAAAGTTTCTTTGAGTCCTCCATCAAGTCTCAGAATTTAACATACTCTCTCTCTTATCATAATTCCCTTCTACATTGCAAAGCATCTGATACAGATTGTCATCATGAAGCATATCTGAATCAAAACCATAATTGACATCATTCGGTAGCATATCTGACTTCGTCGGCGATGTCATTATTACTACCCTGCTGTTGTGTAATTAGCTCTTCAATATGACTGGTCCAACATGGTACCCCTTTTTGAAACCCCTTCGAATCAAGAGTGCTTCAATCTGCGCTTGGTTCTTAAACATCTTTAGATTCTCATAGTCAATATATGGACAGTATAAATATTCCACTCCTTTCTTCAACATATCCTCCTTGGTAGCTCTTGTAAAAACAAACACGCTATTCATGTACTCTTCACTCACACGGTTCCCAGCATACATCTAGCTTTGATCCTACATTATGCATATAACAGTTTAGTATTAAATATTAAATTAATTAATTAGTGTACAATATATATACAATCTAAAGTAGCTCTATGTAATTTCTCAAATGTCAATGTGTCAAATCATTAGGAATACTGACAACGAGATTTGGTAAAGAAAACAAATATACATATAATTTCCTTTTGGGTTTTGCTATTTGTAAGTTGCCTAATTTTCCTCGTCTTTGGATATCTAATTCTGATTTTGTTTTGATGGTTCCAAAGCCATTTTGTATGAATGATTTTGCGCATGTTTTGTAACAAAGTAGTTATATGTAGCAAGAATAATTAATTAAATTGAATTAAGTAGAAATAGACCATGAATTGACTAAAGCCAAAATCATGCTAGATGTAAATAATCTTCTCTCTACATCAAGCTAGCTCGATCTAAACCATCTTCAATTCTTCTTTCACCAAAAGCTATAGATCTAAATTACAATGCAATTAGGAACAAAGTACTAACCGTAGGTAGTCAAGAAATGAATGGATCTACAATCACTCTGGCAAATAGTCTTCTTTTACTCTGGCAAAAGCAGCAGCCTAGATCTAGAATTTAAGACAATATTTTGATGGGTCTATGCACAATTAGTATAGTGGAATTATCACAGATGGTTTTTAATAAAAATCATCTGTGCTGATTTAATTACCATAGACAGTTGGTAATACAATACAAACCATTTGTGAAGTATATGGACGGTTCAAACAAAAATCGTCTGTGATATTTGGTAATATCACAGACGGTTTTCACCACACATATGGTTTTTGTCATTGGCAGCAACACAGACGGTCTCTAAACTAAAACTGTCTATGCTTGTATTTAATACTGATGGTTTTGGAGAACCATCTGTGATGTGGCATCTAGTATTAGGCTTTTATAATAGTGAATATAGAGTTCTAGACTCCTCGGGTGAGTATGTCTTTGGAATCCCTAGGTTTGAGAGGATCTTTAGTGCTGATTTTAGTATCTCATCTATCTCTAGCCCTAGGTGTCTTGCGGGTTCTAACTCTTAGGATTTATTATTGTGACATCATAGGCTTGGATACATAAGCTTCGATCACTTAAGTAGAGTTAGTAGTAAGAACCTTGTTAGAGGATTGCCTAGATTTAAGAGTGCTAGAGATTTAGTGTTCACATCATGTAGACAAGGTAAGACAATTTCTACTTCTCATTCATCTCTTATTTTAGTGATGGCTGATAGAACTAGACAGCTCCTACACTTAGACACGGTTCTAGAGTCTAGTCTGTAGGAGGGAAGTAGTATGTGCATGTCATTATACTTAGTGATGACTGATAGAACTACTCTAGATATTGTTGGGTTTATTTTATGGTTTCTAAGAATGAGGCCTTTGACTGATTTAGAGAGTTGGTCCTTAGACTAGTAGTTGACTTCTCAAGAGCCTTGAGAGCCATTAGGAGTGACAATGGCACAAAATTCAAGAATTTATTCTTTGCATTTTCTATACTGAGAGAGGATTAGAGCACCAGTTCACCTCATCTAGAGTTCCTCAGCAAAATATGGTTGTAGATAGAATGAATAGAATCCTTGTAGAGATGGTTAAGAGCATGCTAGATGAGCATAGCACCCATAGGAGGTTTTGAGTTGAGGTGATCTCTATTGCTTGCTATATTTCCAATAAGGTGTTCATGAGACCGTCCATAGGTATGATATTTTATGAGCTTAGATTTTGTCATAGGTCGAGCGTCTCTTATTTCAAGATATTTGGTTGCAAGTGCTTTATTCTTAAACATAACAGTTTAGATAAATTTGAATCTAGATATTATGATGGCATTTCCCTTCGATATCCTACTCATTTTTGTGGCTATTGTGTATTTAATTTGGATACTAACAAAATTATTGAGACTTGTGAAGTCACTTTTGTTGAGGCTAGTCCTAGTACTAGACTTGACATTATAGGTACATAGGTACACGGTGATCATGATAGCATCTTCATCGACGATGGCTCTACTTAGAGGATGAGGAACCAATCCCTCCCCTAGTCACTACTGAGTTGGTCGGAGAGCCTGCTTCTACTACTCTAGCTTCAGCAAAGCAGCCTTCTGCTACCTTTACCGGTGCTTCAAGTGGCTCTGCTCCTACCTCCATAGCCCATGAGGTTGAGGCCATATCTGCACTAGGATCTTCTCTTCATATTCAGCTATGATACCCTCTAGAGCAGCTGATTGGGGATCTCTATGAGCAAGTTACTCACTCCAAGTTTATGTCTCCAGAATCTTATGCACATTTTGCTTTTGTTGTTTCTTTTGAACCCTGAGATGTCATCCATGCTTTTTTATTCCTCTTGGGTCAATGCTATGCATAATGTGTTTGAGAACTTTGAAAGAAACCAATTCTTGATCTTAATTGAACTTCCTCCTAATCATACTGTAATTAGAACAAAATGGGTTTTTAAAAATAAGCATAGTGAGGATGGGTTGGTAGTTCACAACAAGGCTAGGCTTGTAGCTCAATATTTTTCCTAGGTAATGGCTTAGATGTTGAAGAGACCTATGCACTTGTAGCTAGATTGGAAGCCATTCACATATTGCTAACATTCGAAGCGTCTAAGGGATTTTTTCAAATAGAGTCAAGAGTGCTTTTCTAAATGGTTTCATAGAAGAAGAGATCTATGTCAAAAACCCCTTGTTTTGAAAACCTCGAATTCCCAAACCATGTGTGTATCTCTCCAAAGCCTCATATGAATTAAAGCAAGCCCCTAGAGCTTGGTATGATAGGCTTAAGAGTTTCTTAGTTTAAAATGATTTTCAAATGAGAATGGTAGATAAAACATTATTCACTCTTAAACATGGTAGTGATTTCTTACTTGTTTAGATTTATATGGATGATATTATATTCGGTGCTTCTTCTTACATCTTGGTGTTTAGATTTTTAGATTCTATGAGCAGAGAATTCGATATGAGTATGATATACATGCTAACATTCTTCATCAAGTCAAGAAACTGAAAGAAGATACCTTCATTCATCAAAACAAGTACACAAAGAACCTTTTTAGTGGTTCGACATGGGAAGCATCAAACCAATGTTTATTCCTATTGCCACTTCTACCGTGCTGGACCCTGATGAGGATGGAGAGCCCGTGGACTAGAAGGAGTACCACAGCATGATCGGCAAGATAATAGTTGGGTCTGCACTTCTAGAACAAAACGACTCAATAGAGGTCTGTTTCATTATCCAAAGACAAAAGTATGCCAATAGTGCTGTGGTAAGAGAACAATCTCCGGTATTTGATGCAGAGAAGATTTGCATCCTAGCAGTCCTTCTAGAACAAAATATCATGACCATTGCCTAGCTTCCCCATCGCAATGCCTTGGAATTGAGTAACACTCTTCGTCACATATTTCCACCAAAAAGAGCCACAAAAGCGTGAAACATGTGGAACCACATTTGTGTATTACTTACCCCATAACAATTTGACCCAAGGTAATTAAGCTCTTCCATAGAACTTGTGTAAGTGTTTTATGAGAAAACCTTCATTAAGGGTTCTTAGATTAAGGAATCCAAGTCCTCCTTTGTTCTTCGGCTTGCAGAGTTTGTCCCATGCAACCAAGGAGTTACAGTGAGTTTGGAGATCTGACGAACCTCTCCAAAGGTAGTGACGCCACGCTCTGTCAATTTGATCGACACTTTCTTGGTAATCTGAGCATACACATATGATAAAATGGACTGCAAGGATAGAATAGCATTAACCACAATTAACCTTTCTCTATAAGATAAAAAATTCATCGTACTAGCCAATTTTGCTTTTCATCTTGCCATGTCTTGTGCTAGTTTACTAGATTTATCATTTCTTTCTATGTGTAGCTTAGTTTTTGCCATGCTAACTCTATTAAATGTGAGAAACTTAAACTAAATTATGTCTTGTTGGATCTTATAATTAGTTTTTCTCTAGTGATCCTCTCATGGTTCATGCCTTGTCAATTGGCTAAGTTGAGTCTTGAACTTAAATTGAGCTATGGTAGGTTTTTATTGGAGCATGAGTTTACTTCTCCTAAGCTTTTATGGCTAAGGTCGGGTATAGCTTCAGACTAAGGTGTAACTTATTTTTCTTGAACTAAAAATAAAATCTAAAAAATAATCTTTTTTATGCAAAAAAATGAATCTCGCCAATTCTTTCTCATGAGACGACTTGCTATTACACTAGGCATGAACTCTAAGGAAGTTTAGGATGATCTAGACCACTCTTTTAGGTGTATTTTTTGGGATGGTTATAGTAAGGCTTGAGATCTAGCACATGGCTAAGGAAATAAAAATTGTGAAAAATAGTTCAAGCTTAGGAGGCAGTTATGGATGGCTCCTAGTTTAGGATTTGCTTTGCTAAGATAAAACCAAAAATAAGTTTTAGCAAGTGCAAAATGTTCTTATTATGCTTAATTCTAAGTTCTTGAGTAAAATGATTCAACATTGAACTCG
The DNA here is from genome assembly GCA_036346575.1 of Dendrocalamus sinicus. Taxonomy (NCBI): domain Eukaryota; kingdom Viridiplantae; phylum Streptophyta; class Magnoliopsida; order Poales; family Poaceae; genus Dendrocalamus; species Dendrocalamus sinicus. Next base: position 8,099,944 of record CM070658.1, read on the forward strand.
TAGCACTCTAAATTGACTTAGTTGTAGCTTCTTAGTTCTATTTAGTTTATTGACATGGCTTGGCTCATTTTTTGATACCTTCATCTAAACTACGAGGTTGAGCAACTTGACATGCTAAAACTCCATTTAATTTATATTATTGCTCATTTGGCTTCAGCTTTGCTATATACGGTTTGCCATGATTCAAAATAGCTATTTCACATAACATGGCTTGGTGTAATAATTGAAGAGTCATTGTGAGCTACTATTTGCAAAATTTCCTCTCTAAATTCTAAAACCACCTCCTACTTACATTTTTGAGAAATTGCCAATGAGTTCATCAATGAGGAAATTGAAAAACCATGTGAGGAGGTCCAAGGTTTTATTATGATGAACCATTGTCATTTTGGAAGAGTGAAAATTTACAATTTGCAAATATACAAATTTTTCTAGACAGCTTGAAAAATGGATGATTTTGAAAATTTTGAGTCATGAGATGATTTCGTTTGATCTAGGTCAGTGTATATGTATTGCATGATGTATGTTATAGCTATTGTGGGTTAAGTTGCGAAAATCTTGTGTCCGGAAACGATTTCTTGGTCTTTGGATGAGTAAGGTCGGTTGGAGTTAACCATGGTCAACGACAAGGATTGCGGCTATGCTCATAGAGGAGCCGAGGCCTAGAATGATTAAGGATGTCGTGTGAGATGACGAAGCTCAAGCATGGCACAAGGAAGGCAAGAAATATTAAAGGAAAGTTTAAGCGATAGGTTGCACCATGTAGCTTGGTTGGTCAAAGTGAGGTGTGATCTGGTGGACCCGGAATGTGAGAGACTTACTAAAGTGTAGCAAGCCAGCGGTGACACGTGGTAAGCATGATGATTGCTTACAATGGAAGATAAAGACTGGGTCAAGAAAGGAGTATTTTGGTAAGTTGACCAAAATGCCAGAAACTACCTTGGAAGAAAACCATGGCGCTTGAGCACCGCTTGGGAGAGCGGATTAGGTCAATGAGAAGCTGAGAAGATCAAGTTAGATCAAGGTTAAGGACTTAGCGGATTCAGACTTATATACTTTGAAAATCGTACATAAGTATAGTGTGTGAGTTAAAACCCATGTGTGTTAGGTTATCGGGTTTTTCACATATATGCTAAGTGGATAGTATCCACTAAAGGTTAGATAGGTGCCAGTTGCCTATCATTTAACAAGTTAGAATGGAGACTTGCTAGTTTACCATCTAACCATTCAACCATTGCCATTGTGTTCATGAGTTATAGGGTTAGAGTTTGAGAGAAATTGAGTGTTGTGGTGTGCTTTTTATCCTCCAGGTCCAATGGCTATAAAATTTCATCCTCAATCAACAATATATCAATCTCTGTTCATCTCCCACTGATTCATCTTGTGTTGATTGATTGATGTTGAATTGTTTGGTTTTTGCTTCTCTCTCTCTCCCCCCTTCTTATTCTTGTTGTGCCAAGGATATGTAAGAGGTAGAGATGACATCTAGAAATAAATCTCAACCCATCAAGGAACTTGATTGGCAAGTTCATGAAGAAATCTGGTTTTTGGTCTTTTTGCTCTCTTCGAGTGATTTCTTGATCTAGCTATTTTTGCCTCAATTTCTTTATTGTTCTTGATTGATGTGACATATGAAAATATATCTAGAACTACCTTGGTCATCAATCACCCATGAGCAAGTTATATTAAACGTTTTTAGTTTTTGACCGGTTTTAGTACAACATTCCTTCAAACTGAAAAAGTCAGAACTTTTATAACAATTTTCTTGATCGTTGAGTGAAATAGATTCCTAACATCCTCGAGAATATGCATACCAAATTTTAAATGATTTAGAGCTTTCATTTGAGAGTTAGCTTAATTTTTTTGACTCGGCTTTGGTGCGGCAGAACTTGACGAACCAAAATATCTTAATTTTCTTAAGTTCTTTTAATATTTTTGGTTGTTATAGATTATTAAGGTCATGATCTAGAGTTGATATAAGTTTAAAATCTTTTGGATCTAAGATCAAAAGCTTCATGATTTTTAATTTGAAATAGTGTTGTTGCTGCAGCCCAGTCTGAACTTCAACGTGGAGATCGGCTATGCTGCAGGGCGTACTGCGCATAATATATGCAGGGCCAACTAGCCTTTGCCAAGCATCCTGCAGTCCTTCTAAAGGGTTTGGGCCCAGGATGTAGTAATCAAGTTTACAATTAGAATTAAGCATGAGGGGACAAACATCTCCCGTCTCTTCCCTTCTGTTTCTCCGATTCCAGTCACGGCCTGGTGCATTTCTTCTTTCGTTTTTTCTTGAGACGTTGCAGCCATTACTCCCCATACATGCAGGACACAAGGAACAAAGAGATTACCAAATCTCTCTTCGGCTCTTCCCAGCAGCGATGTGCCATATGAGTTGTTGTGCTAGTGTTTATCCTAGGCGGAGAATATAGAAGCCAAAGAGTTGTCTAGAGGCAGCGCGGCCAGTACCGGACGCGCTGTGTACTTACGACGAGTTGTGATGATTGATTGTAAGCGGCGGTTGGGTTGATTATTATAAAGTAAATTCAGAAGATGGGCCGAACGCATGCAGTGGATGGAGCGCTCTGAGCGTGGTCGCGCTGGAGTAGCTGCCTAAGCGGTTGCGCTCCAGTCCGCCGAGCAGCTCGTCTGTCAACACACTGTACCAATCCTATCTCTGCTCGTCCGGCTGTCTCGTGGGTCTGCTTTGATGTAGTCTGCATGAGCATCCACTTGGACTTGAAGAATAATAATAGGGCAAATGGTAGATGCCTCTGTTAAAGGCAATGTTACTCAGTAGACCGTTGACCCTAACTAGTAGGACACTTGGTAAAAGATTGTTGATCCTGCATATATTATGTGTAGGAAACTGTTGTGGCCATGAGAAATAAGCTATCCCCACGTTAACCCAAGGAAGTATATATACATGGCCATCCCCATAATAGGAGCCTCTCATAGTAAAGGGCTTCATCTTAAGCAGACCAAAACCATGTTGCTTAGGCCTTTTGGCCCCCTCCCTCCTTTCGGCCTGGAAAGGAACTGGTCCATGCGTTTGGTCTTACTGACCTAGTCATGCGCAGTTGCTGTAGGGGGTGGATGCGCGTCCACTTGTGGTTAGCGTGTAGTGTGTCGTCTTGTCTTATGGCACGAGTTCCGAAGGGGCGCCTGAAAAAGGCATTTTGCATATAAAACCCGACGCCCCTGGCGAAATGCCGCCCCCACTATCGTTCTTCTCCCTCTTGTGTGCGTTGGTTGGTGCCCTCGCCTGCTCATTTGCCTGTAGCAACTGCCCCCGTTGTCGTCGCTCCTTTTGCCGTGTCGTCCGCACCTTGGTTGCACGCTCACCCACCGCCATCGCCCTTCATTTGTAGTGAATGGCTCATGGCGGCGATCAGCGTCCTTGTCGCAGCACCATAGGCGCTTCCTTGAGCCGCGGTAGTGTGTCCGGCCACCGAAGCTCATCAGCGACCGAGGCGGAGTGCGAGCTGGTTGAATGCGATTCATCGATGGCCAACAAGTGATGGGATGCAGCAAGAAGGTGAATGGCATGTGCACGAATGTGCTCGGCCAGAGTCTAGCGACCGAGGAGCTGATTCGTCTATGGTGCGTGACGAGAAGATCTCATACAGCGATGCAGCCTGTTTGCCCTCCGCCACTGGAACAGAGCTCCATCCGGTGGAGTCGAAGACAATCGTGTTTGCCTCCTACTTTGACGCCAGTCTCCAATTTCCAAAGGCGATGTTCATTGGCAAGGTCCTTAGGGTGTATGCGTTGGAGCTGGCACCGCTGAACCCCAATGCCATTTCCAATTGGTGGTGTATTGCTGGGCTTCCAAGGCAAAGACGGTGTGGCCGAGTCTAGTGCTGTTCACCTTCCTACACGATGCTTAGTGCCAACTGAAGAAGCTCGTAGAGGGTGAATACTCCAACTTGGGAAGCATCAGCTCTGTGCTTCGATTGGCATGTACAAAGCTATTTCCAGTGAATGCGACATGGACGAAGTGCGAGTCAAGCTAGATGCGGTGGTGGTTCTACCACCAGGTGAAGAGTGGCAGCAGTGTGAGGTTGTCGGGTGCGTGATGGACATTAACATGTCTCCATCAGTGACCCTCGACCTCAACGACGAGCATCGCGAGCGGATGCTTATGGGAGTCGCCCTTCAATTCAACATGTGGGATCTTGTAGAGGAGTACTGCATAGTCGATGTGCCTCCGCTGATGCATCTATGGCATGTTCAATCCGGTCTCGCCCGCGATGACGGCCTCCGACAGACCATTGCTTCGTTGTCGAGGTCGACTGACCTAAGTAAGCACTTCGTCGTAACCATGACAATTACCACAGTTATATAGGAGCTCGTTGGTGATACCATTTTGTTTTCATGGTCGGGCTCGCCCTCAAGGATGCCGAGCGTGCAATGGCCATCTTTCTTGGGCCATATATATCAAAGGATGCCGAGCGTGCGATGGCCATCTTTCTTGGGCCATATATATATATCAAAGGAGCACAGCCTTCGGGAGTTTGTAACGGCGAATCTCTGAAAAGGAGCTTAAACGACATGAAGCTCGTAGGGTGTGTCATCGTGGTGTGGATGGACCAGAGTACGCTCAGTAGCTCCTGGGGCCATCTACCTTTCAGGAGACCTATGAGTTGCTTCTTGATGGCCATGGAGATGGTGCCATTGGCCCACTTGACTACCCCATTGGACTATGGGTGTCCTACAGAGGCATAGCAAAGCTTGATGCCCATGCATTCACAGAATGCCTTGAACTCTGCAGAATCGAACTATAAACCATTGTCGACGGTGATTTCCCTTAGGACCTCGAAGTGAAAAATAACATTTTACCAAAGGAACCGCTGCACTACCATGGAGGTGACCTTGGCCAAGGTGGCAGCTCCAGGCCATTTGGAGAAGTATTCAAATGCGACCCCCATCATGCCAATGGCCAAACTGGTGGAATAGGCTGAAAGTGGGTGGGAGGCCTATTAATAGTCTTCCCCATCCACTGGCATCCTTGACACATCCTGAGGAGGTTGTGAGTGTCAATGGCCAGAGTGGGCCAATAGAAGCCCTGCTTGAATGCCTTGCCGACAAGGGCTCTTGGAGCAATATGGGAGCCGTAGAATCCGGCGTGAATTTTGGATAGGAGGTGTTGTCCCTCATGGCGTGAAAGGTATCGGAGGAGTGGGGCACACACCCCATGCTTGTACAACATAGCATCAAGCACATGGAAGGTTCTGGCCCACTACTATAGCCACTATAGTTCAACAAGGCCTTCTAGTTTGGCCGTTTGTTGGAGGAATGCAGAGATGGGCTCCCTCCAGTCACCCTCAGTGGTGATTTGATGGACAAACACAGGGTCTCGCTGATCATGTTGGATGATTGCACCGGCTAGGGTTCGTTGGCTAGCAGCTTTGTCTAGGGCATTAGCCTCCTCATTATTTGCCCCACGGAACAACCTTGATGGTAATGCTCAAAAAATGGTGCTCCCTTGCTCTGTCAACCACCAAGTACTGGGCAAGGTCTGGGTCTTTAGCCTGGTAAGATTTGTCAACATGCCCCACAAGTAGGGGGGAGTCAGTGTGCATGAGCACCCTCCGAGCACCTAGGGCCTTGAGGTTGTTCTGGCCAAAGACCAAGACCTCATATTCAGCTGTGTTGTTCATCGTTGGGAAATCTAGGTGCACGGAGTAGAGTAGGTGACGTCCCTCTGGTGTAGTGATGACCACTCCCACACCCGCTCCGGAGGAGTTGTAAGCTCTATCGATTTGGAGACTCCAAACTAGCTCAACAGGTGGATGCATCTCTACCTGGGCCAGTGGGGTCCATTCCACATTGTAGTCTGCGAGGATCTGGGATTTAATTGCCATGCAGGAAGTGTAGGTCAAGGAGAATGGTGCAAGTTCAGCTGCCCATTTTTCGATGTGACCTATTGACTCTTTGTTTTGCAACATTTCGGCTAAAGGGAATGATGAGGGCACGATGATATGGTAATCCACAAAGCTGTGGCAAAGCATTCACGAGGCCATGAGAAGCACATAGGCCATTTTATTTAGCTTGTATATAGTGTCTTGGCTCCCTAAGGGCCTTTGAGACGAAGTACATTGGCTGCTCAATGGAGCCCTCCTCCAAGATGAGGACCGCGCTTACTGCTACTAGTGCGGTCACCAGATAAAGCAATAGCAGAGCCTCTGGTGCTAGGGAGACCAGTGTTGGAAGGTTGGCTAGATGCTTCTTGAGCTCATCAAAAGCCACCGCACAGTCATCAGTCCAGTGGAATCCATCACAGCCTCGGAGCATTTTAAAAAATTAGAGACCTCACTCAGCTGCTCTAGATAAAAAGCGAATGAGAGTAGCCAGCCGACTTGTGAACCTCTAGACTACCTTGTGGTCTTGGGTGGCTCCATGGAGAGGATTGCATCGACTTTTCTGGATTCACCTGTATTCCTCATCTAGACACTAGAAATCTGAGCTGCTTCCCTGCTTGGACTCTGAAGATGGACTTGTCTGAATTTAGCTTGATGTCGGGCCAAAGGAGGTTGTCGAAGGTTTCTTGGAAGTCTTGGCCATGAGACCCGGCTCGGGTGCTTTTAACGACCACATCATTGACGTAGGCTTCGACGTTCTTCCTGAGCTGGGTGGCGAGGGCGATTGCGATGATAGGGTGAATGTGGCCCCACATTTTTTAGGCTGATGGGCATTTAGATAAAGTAGTACGTGCCTTCTGAGATTATGAAACTTGTCTTGGTCTCATCCTCTCTAGCCATGTGAATTTGGTGGAAGCTACAGTATGCATCTAGGAAGCTCATTAGCTCACACCCAGCCGTAGAATCCACCAGTTGGTCAATCTGCGGAAGAGGGTAGTTATCTTTTGGGCATGCCTTAGCCTTCTTGACTAGTATCGGGTTGGCGAGCCATTTTGGATGGTCCACTTTATGGATGATGCCAGCCTCGAGCAGCTTGGTGACCTCCATTTTGGTAGCCTGCTGGCACTCAAGGGGCATGCATCGTAGTTTTTGTTTGACCGACTTGGCGCCAGGGGGCACCGCCAGGTGGTGCTCAATGATGGAGCAGTCTAACCTCCATGATGTTGGCTGGTGACCACATGAAAACATCTATGTTGGCACAAAGGACTCAAAGGAGTTCCTGCTCGATCTCTGGAGGGAGACCCTCGCCAATGGAAACTTACTATGAAATGTCTGCATCATGCAGTGGGACCCTTTTGACATTGCCATCGGGCTTGGGCTTTAGCATCAACCCTAGAGCTGATGGTGATGACAGTGTGGGTGCGGGGGAGGGTCTCGCTAACAACGTGCACCTGGTGGAAGGGGCCTCATGAGCCTAGATCTATCCAATGGGCGAGATCCTGGTTTCTGCACATGGTGATTATGCCATGCAGACCTGGCAGCTTCATGCATAGGAACTTGTGGTGCGGTACTGCTCTGAAGGTGTTGAGTGTGGCCCTTCCCAGGATGGCATTGTATGGGTAGGGGAGATCCACAACATCGAAGGTTATATCCTTGCTTCTCACATGGTCATGTTGGATGAAAGACACCTGGAGTCACACTTGGCCTAGGACCCACAGTGGTTGGCCCCTGAAACCCTGGAGTGGGACAGCTAATGGTTGGAGCCTGCTTTAGGGGATGCCCATCTAGTTGAAGGTGCTGGCAAACAAGATATCCACAGAGCTGCCCCCATCGGCTAGGATGCGCTTGATGTCGCACCTTGCAATACTAGCTTGGATCCCCAAAGGGTCCTAGTGAGGGAAGTTGACGCACACCGCATCGACCATCATGAATATGATATCAACCTACACCCAATTAGGTGGCATTTGAATGGGACATGTGGTGACATGTTGTAGTTGACAGGTGTAGGCCTTCCACTACCACTCAGATAGGAATTCTAATGATGAACTGCCTGTGATGGCGTTGATGACCTGGTGTGGTCCACCATCATGGGCCTATATGCGCAACGCAGCAGGATTAGACTAGTTGGCCCTTGTGGGGCTGCTGGACACGTGCCATCAGGGGCACTCTGGCCTTGAGTGCTCTATGCCTAACAATGCTCTCTTGGAGTGTTGCGATGGTCAAGCAGTGCCGAGTGAGGTGGTCTCCGTGACCGTGCACCTCGCACCACAACCCCCCTATTGCCCATCCTCACGCCCGTGTCCACTGTTGTCGTCATGACCACAACCTTTTCCATGACCTTAACCCCTGCGGCCACGGCCATGGCCAGCTAAGGTGGTGGTGTTATCATCGCCTTCGCCCTCGATGTTGAAGACGTATTTCTGCCACTAGTTCTTCTACTCTTTGCGGGTGGAGCCATCCTTCACTAGGTCGGACGCGCACTTTGACTTAGAGCCATTGCCCTGATGCTACTGCGCATCCTCTTCTACTCTTGCATATTGCTCCATCTTGTCAAAGAGTTAATTTGTCGATTGACTTTGTAGGCTTGCGCACATTATATTCAGCCAATGGCCCTAGGCGAAGACCTTGCATTGTTGCGTTGATGATGGTGGTCTCATTTACGCCTTTGACTTAGCAGCAGACCTTAGTGAAGCACTGAAAATACTCTCTAAGCTTCTCCACAGGTTTCTGCTTGACGGCGAAGAGCTGGTCAACGTCCACCCGCTTGATGTAGTTTCTATGAAAATTGTTATATATGTGGTCCCAAATCTGCTCCCACATGTATATGGAATTTGGCGCGAGGGTGAAGAACTAGGAGAGCACTATCCCTTGAAGGGCAAGTAACAATCCCTTCGCCTTTATGGAGTCTTCACCTCTGGCCACTTCGATGGTCGTTTCGTAGATGCATACGAACTCCTGAGGGTCCGTGTCACCCTTGAACAACTCAACGGTGGACGTCTTGAAGTCCTTTGGCCATGCAACCTGTTGTAGGCCAACGAACAAAGGAAACTCTGAATCCACTACTAGCTGAGGTAGGGGCTTTGCCGTTGCCAGCCCTTTCGACACAATCTCCACCACTATAGCTGTGGGTGTTTGCTGACACTGTGCCTCTTGCATCTCCCGCATGGTAGTCCAGAGGTCTGCCAACTCATGCTGCAACGTCCAGAGAGCCGCCACTAGTGTGCCCTTCTAGCCTGTGTTGCGGGGTTTGCTAATGCAGAGGTGCTCACCAGGAGGTTGTGGGCGTAGACAGCTTGGACATCAGAGTAGTAGGCATGTTGATATGGTGAGCATGGCAATTGACAACACCCAGGTCGACAGACATGCCAGCATGAGTACCCAGGTGCATGCCCATGCCCACGTGGGTGTCATAGTTGATAGTCGTACCTGCATCATAGTTGACAGTCGTGATGTGGGCTTCATGGTCGATTGTCATGGCGCAGGCATTGTGGTCGACAGCATAATGTTGGAGTGGTGGTCGACGGTCAAGACATGGGTGTCGTGGTCAGTGTTCATGGCATGGGCATCGTGGTCAACAGTTGTGGTGCGGGCATCATGGTCTGTGGTCGTACTGGCACTGGCCTCGGAGCCAACCTCTCACATTGGTGCCAACCGCTCTCCAGCCACAACGCCCGTGTGTCATCGCCACGGGTGGCGGTGCGCCGACCACCGGCCTTTGCGTTGGCATGGCGGTTGACATGCGTCACCACCTCCTCTCTCGCCTTGGCCTTCTCGGCCCCGCGCGCCTTCTCTCCATCCACCAGCACGCGTCTCCTCTTGCCCCATCTCGGCGCCGCCGCCTCCACTGCGCCTCTCCTCTACTTCTTGGTCCGCCGCCTCTCTCCTCGGTTTGGTCGCGCGCCGCTGCCAGCCCCACTTCCTTTCTCTGGCGCGCCCTCTCTCTCCTCCTCCGCGCCCTCACTCGGCGACGCCCTTCATCGACCGCCGGCACCTTTTTACACCATCGCAGCACCCGTTCTTCTCCTCATGTTATGTGTGATGGTGATATGGCCTTTGCTACAGGCGTGGTTACCACTTGTGATATCTGTTTAGCTATGTTATATGTTATCCACCGTGCTTCTCTTTTACTTGGTTGTCGACATTACTTTCTTCGGCGTCATTGCTCTTCTCACAGATAGTGCTAACTATTGTGGCTACAGGCCAAACAGTAGAAGCAAGGACTAGTAGAGTGAGGATGAGAAATGGGCTGACCCCCTCCCTTGTTAATCCAAGGAAGTATATATACATGGCTATAAGGTCTTATTACAATAACGTCCCTATCACAGAGTACTATTTTAAGGATATACATGTCTTCTACATATCTTGTTGGGTCTCTTGATCCAACAGGCTGAATGGATGCCGATGGGAGCCATCCCTACAACAGGCACCCTGCACCGGAGCGGAGTTCCTGAATGTGTGCTTGCGTTGGAAGGCACCCGCAGGCCCACCATATGATGCTCAAGCCGATTCGTGGTACGTGGCATGCATGTTTCAGCTGGTGACAATGTAGACGATGTCCAAAGACCACATACGAATGGAATTCCTATATGGCCAATACTCGTGCTTTACTGGAGACCATGGAAATAAGTAGCCACCGCCGCTACCGATCATATTCTGGCCAGCCACAGAAGATGTGGACCCTCGCACAAGTTTTATGATATGCTCTTGAGATAATCATGCAGATTACCTTCTAGACTTTGGGGTGTGCCTCCTTACCTTCTAGATTACCAAACCACCTAATTATCACCCTTAGATTAAGAAACAAGTGCGCTTAACCCCTTAGCCCAGTTTTACATAGTGGTTTTGCACCCACATACCAGGCTAAACTGGATGTTTTCCACGATGGTGTGGAGAGAAAAGGATCGTTGCCATGTAGGATGGAGAGTTAGACATATAAATGCACTATGTGGATGCCATAGCTACCTCTACCTCATGGTCTTCCCTCTTGAACCCGTCTGGCATCTCTCTTGCCTATGGCGACGCTGGAGAGGTGTTGATGATGCATAGACCTTGGTGATAATGTTGTACGGTGGTGTGGATGCGAGTCCCTAACCTCGACTACGTAGTTGAATGCCCATATCTTCCCCTTTTTTTTTCCTGTTTTAGGGTTTAGATCTAGGCTAGAGATGGGACATGATATTAGGGTTCTGTTTGCAACTAGCTGGTAGAAAAGGCCTAACTTTAGATATTTAGCTACTTTGATTTTGAGGAACGCTAAGGCCAGGTTGATAATTTTAATGATGCTATGATAGACAATTTAGGTTGCCAAGAATGGATATGTGTGAGACCATGTGGAGATTACCCCATATTTGTGATGAGTATTTGACTGTGATTGTACTTTGTTATCAAAGTTTCAGTTTGATTTTGAGTTGTAGCTTGCACGGTTACCGTTAGGTTCAAGCGGCAGTATTGGCCTGGCAACAGCGATAGTACCAGTCTGGCATTAGCAATAGTACCGGAGTGGAACCACAATACTACCGCAGGTGGGTATGACCAACTTTTAGTTAACGATGGCTATTTTTTAGAGAGGGCATTTTGGAGGATTTGGGTTGTGTCCAGGTCCAGTAGTACTAGTGTTGGAGCGACGGTACTACCGCAGAAAACAGTATGCCTAGTTTTGAATAGAAGTACTATCGGGGTAGTAGTACTACTAGCCTTGTATGAGTGGTCATACCACTCCCCTATTACCAGGAAGGAGTTAAGTTTGTTTATGGTGGTACCAGCTTGTGTTGCGTTGGCGGAGTTGAGTTGGCTTTGGTAGTGTGAGTCATGGCATGAGTCTATGCATGTGGTGGTTTGCTAATGAGAGTCAAGTGCATATCATTTGTGCTTAGAATTGTTGCTTGGTCTTTGATGTGCAAGGAACTTAGTGATTGTTGTGGTCAACGGCAAGACCGAGGCTAGGGGAGGTGCCCTGAGGGCATGGCATATCAAGTAAGTTTGGGTAGAGCATCATCTCAAGTGGTGAAGCACGGGTGAAAGACAATGATCGTTATGAGGTAAATGTTTGCACGTAGTGTACCAATTAGACTTGTGCATTTCAATTGGTGAGGGTCCTCAGAGCAAGCATACGATCTTAGCGGCAAGTAATTAGGCATCACGAACTATGTTATGATCTTGATGAGATCTTGATGACAAGTCATTGGGAATCATATCTTTGTGTGGTAGTTGCTTCAAAGAGAAGCACTGTGAATACTAATGGGTGGCAATTGAGAAAACTGTTCAAAACCAGGTGAAGAGGCAGTTTGTGAAACCACAGTAGTGGCCTAAGTAGTTTATATCACATCTTGGAGGATGGAACGTCATATCGGGCTAGTGGAGCCATGTGGAAGTCGCACTTTAAAAGGCGCGCAAGTATGTGTAAATGTGATACCTGTTTGTGTGTGGGTTACTGGGTTCCCTATTTATAGGTGGTTGTATCTACTAAGTATGTGTTGGTTGCTAGGGTTTGATAAGACGTGAGGAGCCTCCACTATATAAGCCCTTCTATGTTTTGAGAGATGTATCATTCTAGATTGGAGAGAGATATTAGGGTTTCATTGTGTTTGGAAATTTTGTGTGCGTGTGCGCTCTAGGATTAGAGATTTGTTCTCTGTGTGAGAGTGGTTGTAAAACATTCCTCTCAAAGTGAAATAAACATCCAAGTGAGTCGTGCTATGAATTTCTCCTTATGCTTTTGATTTGTTTGGCTTTCTTGTTTGAATTTCATCTCCTCGTGTTCTTTCTTAGTGCATGGATGTGTAAGAGGTGGAGATATCTCATGGGGGATCATATCCCATCAATCTAGGCACATTCTAGGGAAAGTTCTTGTGATTGCTCAGTTTTCCTCAAGAGAGAGAGAGAGAGGTGATTTCGAGGTTCTGATCTTCAGGGCGATTTGGCTTGAGATCATGTTGTGATCTAGCTTGCTATGATATATAAGGACACATCCAAGGTTATATACATCATCAAGAACCCACGAGCAAGAGTGATTGGTACAACCTTCCTTGTTTTGAATAAGTTTAGAATATTTGCATTAATCTTCATGATCCATGGTAGAAATAGGTTCCTGATATCCTAGAGAAGAATTGTACTAAGTTTCTGTTAGACTATGTGTTAGTCAAGTATTTAGTGATGATGAATAATTGACATTTGGGTTTCATTGGAATTTGCGTTTGCAAAAGTTTCGGTTGATCGCAGTCAAAGCTTTTGAATCTGAGTGGTTTCGATTAGTTCTAAGTGGCTTCGAGTAGTTTTGGTCTAGTCCAAGTAGTTTTGCTCAGCTCTGAGTGGCTTTGGTCTGCTCCAAGTAGTTTTGGTCTGATCCGAGTTCTTTTGATCTGCTCCAAGCAGTTTTGATCTGGACCGAGTGGTTTCCATCGGGTCCGAGTTGTACCAGATAACTTTCGAGTAGCATTGGCATATCAGACAATGTTTGAGTGACATCGGAGGATCGAACGACATTTCGACTACATCGGACATCGACCACGGCAGACTCCAACCACGTCCGGCTCTAACCATGTCCAACTTCGACCACATCCGATTTTCGACCATAGCAGAACGACCATGCCAGGTAATTGGTAAGTTTCGATCTCGACCAGTGAACTGGTTGTTGCTACAGTACTTTTCCATGGACGTAGCTATAGTTCCTTATCTAAGGTCATAGCTACAGTATCGGTTGATAGTTGTAGACTTTGTGATCATAGTCGTAGACTTTGCGACTAGTAGTCGAAGGTTCAACGGTCGATAGTCATAGACCTCGCGATCAGTAGGCTTTGCGATCTATCGTTGTTGGCTTCACAATCGGTACTCGTAGACTTCATTGTCAGTTCGAGTGCTTAAATTCTTGCTACCTTCGAGTACTTTGAGTACTCATGTTAAGCTAGCGGTGTGACTGGCTGGTGGTGATCGATGAATAGTACTCAAAGGTTTCGGAACTCAGAAGATGGAAGTACTCGATGATGAGATGGTCATGGCACTCGATAGTTGGAAGGACTCGGTACTCGATAGTCGTGGTTTTATGATCATGGTCAGCGATGGGCACTCGGTACTCGGTCGTGTTGCGATTGGTAGTCGTAGTGAAAGCGATCGGTACTCGGTGGTCTGTACTCGATGGATTTGTGGTTGGTAGCGATGCTTGTTATTCCTGAGTGTTTTGAGCAATGGTGTTTTCCCGAGTACTTGTGTTTAAGTACTCGATGTGCTAGTGACCGGTCTTGCATAGCGGTTGTAACTGGTTGTATTGAGTGGTCTGAAGTTGGTGTTTTGGAAAGCAATGGAATTTGCGGTCATCGACGACCTGGTTAGTATTTGTGATGGTTTGGTTCTTGTCTCTGGATAGACGAGGGTTTGCCTGGAGTGTGTGTGTGTTGATGTCAATTAAATTGTGAAAAACTTGTGCAAGGAAAATGTTCTGTGGTCTTTGCATGCGCAGGTAGGCATAAAGATGATCATGATCGGTGAAGAGGAGAATCGGGACAAGGATGGGGAAGTTTGAGGTCCAGGCGATTGCGGATATCATGCGATATGGTCAGACTCACGCTGGAGTATGTGGAAATCAAAAATGGTGATTCGTGATGAAACTACGAGCGGTACAGTCCAGGAGGCTTAGACACGAGCGATGATGATGTGTGATGAAGGTACAGTAGGTACTATCCTGGAGGCTTCGTCACATGTTGAGTTAGGAGTTGTGGATAAAGTCCATAACTAGGAAGAGATAGAAACTTGAATAAAATCCATGTTAGGAAGAGTCTCAAGTCCTTTGATTTGAGGAAGAGATAGAGTTTTGTATTCGTGTTTGAGGCAAATGCGGTTTAGGCATTAGCCTATAAAAGCAGGGAAGGGTAAGGGCTAATATGTGGCTTTGTAGAAAGTTGAAATTTTTGCACGGATAACCCATTTTTTATTCGAAAATACAGAAATATACTCGCGACAAAATTTTTTACACAAATAGGCTCGAGTCGCCAAACCATTGGGCGATTTACGCTTGTCGCCCCACCAAAAAGCGACTTATAAAGAATCTGGTAACCGTTGGGCGATTAAATGCAATCGCTTCCCCGTTAAGCGATTCAATTGAATCGCCCCCCCGTTCGGCGACATAATGAAGAGTCGCCCAACGGGGGGGCGACTGCATGTGCATACGGCCACGCCCCTTTTCTTCCCCATTTGTCACATTACTTGATATAGAAATAATTTTCTATACGAAAAGAAGAGATAATAGCTGTTGTGGTTACAGACCAAACAGAGAGAGATGGTAGTGGAGAGGTGGGAGTGAGTATGATGGCCTGCCTTCTCCCCATGGCCGGTATTCTATATATATACACATGGGGAGTGCCTTTACAATTATGCCCTTACAGCTGATCCTCCCCTTCAGGGGTATTTGTGTTATTACACGTGGCCTATTCCGGGCCTTATAACTTCCTACCAGTTCGCTGGGTTTAGGTGGGGCCACCCCTCGACAGAGCCTCTCATGGTGAAGGGCTTCACAGGCCGGCCATGTCGCCGAGTCCTTTGGCCCTCCGTCCCGCGCCCGTGAACTTCTCAAACTTGACCGGAGCTGCGCTGTGGCCGGGCGGATGCGCGCCGGGGCGTTGTAATCGCATAGGCAAGCGTGGCGGGCTCTCGAGCCGCCGTGCGGGCCTTAAACGGCAGGACGCGCGCGACGCCGCTTCTTCCGCCGCCCACGTGGTGAAGCGTGCTTGGCGCGGTGCGGGCCTTGAGGCGCCGTGACCATCAATGTGGCGCGACTCCGCATTTGGACTTCGGGCGCGTGCGCTCCGTGTCGCCGCGACCTTGCCGCTGGTGATGTGCTTTTGAGATGGCGTTGGCTTGCCGGGGCAGCTGTCGATCGTAGTGCGCCTTCTCATGAGTGGAGCGTGACGGTTTCCGGTGTGCACGCGGTGGGGTGCGGACGGTTGCACTCACGCACCCCTAGTAGCTGAACCACCCGACGACCCCGCTTGTGCTTCCACCGGTTGGCGTGCCACCGATTGGCATCCCTCCACGCCGGCGGCTCTTTGCCTGGTGAGGCCGAGTATAAATATGTTGGCGCCGGGGGCCGCTCTCTAGACATCCCTTGCTGCACATCCCGTACCTGCTCATGGTTAACTTCTCATATGTAGGGAAAATTTTGTTCATCTGCGTTTGATGACTGCGTCGACCGACATCAATGCCCGTGAGCGCCGGTGAACAAGATACGTCGTGTTTGCAGGAATGCTTCACAGCTTGATGCGGAAATGGCAAGGCCTGACTTGCTCTCGTAGACAGATATGAAGTCATCCATACGCTCTGATCGTGCGAACGAGCATATGCTGGTGTGGCGACGCATATCCGCTTACTTAGATCATGTCCGCTCTTGCCGCAAATTGACCTTTGCATTTTCGAGTTATGGTGGTCGATGTGCTGTTCTCCCTTCTTCAAGCTCGCTCTATCCCCTATTCTTCGAATGGGTGGCAGCGGAGGCTGGCGCTGGGGTCGAAGTAGACGCGCGCGCGCTCCATCCCCTACCCATCGAACGGGTGGCAGCGGCCGGGCGCCTAGTCGAGGTAGACGCGCGCCCGCTTCCTACCTTCAACGGGTGGCAGCGGCCGGCGCCTGGTCGACGCAGCGCGCGCTCCATTTCCTATCCTTCGAACGGTGGCGCTGGCGGGCGCCTAGTCGGGCGACGACGCGCCCGCTTCCTACCCTTCAACGGGTGGCGCGGCCGGCGCCTAGTCGAAGTAGACGCGCGCGCGCTCCGCTCCCTACCCTTCGAACGGGTGGCGCGGTTAGCGCCTAGTCAAAGTAGTCGCGCGCCCGCTTCCTACCTCGAACGGTGGCGCTGGCCGCGCCTAGTCGGCGATACGCGCGCCGCCCCTACCTTCAACGGGTCGCAGCGGCTGGTGCCTAGTCGGCGTAGACGCGCGCGCGCTCGCGCCCCTACCTTCGAACGGGTGGCGCGGCCGGGCGCCTATTCGAATGAGACGCGCGCCCGCTTCCTACCCTTCAACAGTGGCGCTGGCAGCGCCTAGTCGACGACGCGCGCGCGCCGCCCCTACCTTCGAACGGGTGGCGCGGCCGGGCGCCTGGTCGGCAGAGGCGCGCGCTCCGTGTCCTACCCTTCGAACGGGTGGCAGCAAAGCTGGCGCCAGTCCGTAGACGCGCGTGCTCGCCCCTACCTTCGAACGGTGGCAGCGGCCGGGCGCCTAGTCGGGCGAGACGCGCGCGCTCGCTTCCTACCCCGAACGGGTGGCGGCGGCCGCGCCAGTCGAGGTAGACGCGCGCGCTCGTGTCCTACCTTCAACGGGTGGCGCGGCCGGCGCCTAGTCGACGACGCGCGCGCTCCGTCCCCAACCCTTCGAACGGGTGGCAAGGAAGCTGGTGCCTAGTCGACGTAGACGCGCGCGCTCGGTTCCCTACCCTTCAACGGGTGGCAGCGGCCGCGCGCCTAGTCGGCGAGACGCGCGCTCCGCGCCCTACCTTTCAACGGTGGCGCGGCCGGGCGCCTGTCGGCAGACGCGCGCGCTCCGCCCCTACCTTCGAACGGGTGGCAGCGAAGCTGGCGCCTAGTCGGCGCAGACGCGCTGCGTTCGCCCCTACCCTTCGAACGGGTGGCGCGGCCGGCGCCTGGTCGGCGAGACGCGCGCCCGCCCCTACCCTTCAACCGGTGGCGCGGCCGGCGCTTAGTCGACGAGACGCGCGCTCCGTCCCCTACCTTCGAACGGGTGGCGTGGAAGCCGGCGCCTGTCGACGAGACGCGCGCGCTGGTTCCCTACCCTTCGAACGGTGGCGCGGCCGACGCCTGGTCGGCAGACGCGCGCGCCGCGCCCTACCTTCGAACGGGTGGCGCGGCGGGCGCCTGTCGGCAGACGCCGCGCTCCGCCCCTACCCTTCGAACGGGTGGCGCGGCGGGCCTAGTCGGCAGACGCGCGCGCGCCCGCCCCTACCCTTCGAACGGGTGGCAGCGGCCGGCGCCTGGTCGGCGAGACGCGCGCGCCCGCCCCTACCCTTCGAACGGGTGGTAGCGGCCGGCGCCTAGTCGACGACGCGCGCGCCCGCCCCGCCCCTACCCGCCGAACGGGTGGCGCGGCCGGTGCCTAGTCGAGGTAGACGCGCGCCCGCTTCCTACCTTCGAACGGGTTGCACCGGCTTGCGCCTGGTCGGGCGAGATGCACGCGCCCGTGTCCTACCTTCAACGGGTGGCGCGGCCGGCGCCTAGTGGACGAGACGCCGCGCCCGCCCCTACCCTTCGAACGGGTGGCGCGGCCGGCGCCTAGTCGGCGCAGACGCGCGCGCCGCCCCTACCTTCAACAGTGGCGGTGAAGCCGGCGCCAGTCAGCAGACGCATGCCTAGTCGGCGAGACGCGCGCCCGCCCCTACCTTCGAACGGGTGGCGGTGAAGCCGCACCTAGTCGACGACGCCGCGCACTCCGCCCCTACCTTCGAACGGTGGCGGCGGCCGGCGCCTAGTCGGGTAGACGCGCGCGCCTGCTTCCTACCCTTCGAACGGGTGGCGCTGGCCGCGCCGCCGCGAATACCGCCATGCGTATGGTGACTCGAGATCTTGTGATGCGGTCTTGCGTCAGAGGTTCCCGAATCACGCCGCCCCGCCCGCCAGGTTAGGTTCCGCATCGCGCGACCCGACGCGCCCGGGGCACATGGCGGCCTACGACTGGCGGGCAGCGGGATGTGGACGGTTGCGTGTGCGCGGCCGCTCGCCTCTTCCCTAGGCAAGGGGGACACGGGGCGGGCAGTGAATGGCACGGCGCCGGAGCGGTTGTGATCCCTTGGCCCATTAATGCGCCTTTAACTGCGGTTAGGTAGCGTTGTGCTGTGATGGCCCTTGGCACTTGTGGTCGTGGCCTTCCAGCTTTGGGTATGGGGCATTGCGCTGGACGTGCCCCGACGTGGACCTTCGCGACACTTTGCTTTCCGTTACGGGGGATCATGCGGGCGGACCTTTACACCTCTGCGGCTACATCGGGCACACGGATCGTTGCGACGCTTCGATAGCAGCGGTATGGGCGAGGTGGCTTGAAATAGCCCCCGCTGTAACAGCGCCCCCGCACCTTTACGCCCTTTTTCCTGCCTGCTCTGTTCTCGACACTTTCGCGATATCTTCACCGCTTCAATCTCTCCGTGGGAAGCAATGGCCTCCAGTAGCGAGCGCGGCCAGATGGTTGGTGGCTCTGTCGTTCGCCGGCGGTCCTCGCGGTTAAAGGTGAAATACACGCTCCAAGAGCGCGACCCGGCGGCGGCTGACAAGGAGTGGCTGGTGGCGGAGGAGGAAGGCACATTCTCCGGCGAGCTAGGCCCCTCGCTCGTGACTGAGGAGACGATCTAAGGGCTACTGCGCGCGGGGAAATTGTCCGAGCGCCAGGAGGTACGATTGCCCGCTGCCGACGAGACGGAACCACATCCCGAGAGGTCGGAGGCGGTCGTGTTCATTGCCTTTTTCGACGCGGGGCTCCGCATCCCCGCGACGGCTGTCGTGAGCGACGTGCTGTGGACCTTCGGGCTGGAGCTGGCGCAACTAACTCCGAACACCGTGGCCCGCCTCGCGGTGTACAGCTGGGCTTTGCGCTCGGGGGCGTGTTGGCCTAGCACCTCGTTGTTTGCCTACCTTCACGAGGCACGATGCCAGCACAAGGACCGGAAGGACGGGACACTGTCGAGCTTCGGTAGCGTCACCTTTGTCCTTCATCCGTCGTGCAAGAAGCTCTTCCCCGCGAACGCAACTCGCGGGAAGTGGGAGTCTTACTGGATAAAGCGGTGGTTCTACCACCGTGTGGAGAGCGGGAGTGGCCTTGAGTGCACAGGCCGACCGATCGCGTTCAAGCCCTCGCCCGGCCGAACCCTCGATGACGAGGACAAGCGGAGGGTCCAGCGGCTCGTAGGCGTGGCCACCCGCTTCAACATGCGTGACCTCGCCGAAGTGTTCGTGATGTACGGCGTGGCGCCGCTTGCCCGCGACTGGCGTCTTGCCGCCGAGAGGCGTCGAGACGACAATGTTTTGCCATGGGTTTGCTTGCTGCCGGCGCCCGGTGATCTCCGTAAGCCTCGCTCGCGTCTCTCCTTTGTTCACGCGGAATGCGTTATATGCCGATGGTCTTCTCTTTGTTTCGTGGATTTCTGGAGGAGGCGAGCAAGCCGCGCGGCGTATTCCTCGGGCCGCACACCGGCAGGGAGCACGAGCAGCGCGCGCCGCTATTGCCGAGGCGGGGCGCGATCAACGCGCGTGTGCGAGGCTCGCCTCGCCGTGCGGACCGTGTCGCTCGGCATTTATGGTGCAGCGAAGAAGAAGAAGACCCCGTCTCGAAAGAGGGCGCGGCGGCGCGCGCCGCGCGCTGGCGCGGCGGCCGCTGCTGCCGCTAGTGCGCCCGAGGGTGCGGCGGACGCGGGTCGGACTTCGGCGAGGTATGCCGATTCGGTTTGGCGGCGTGACGCGTCGGCGAGGTATCTTCGCCGAGCGCCCCGACGGCGGGTTTGCCGCGAGCGCCGGCGGGGAAGCTCACCGCCAACCGGTCACCGAGGCGCACCGTGCGGACCGGCGATGTAGAGGTGGAGCTTCGACCGTGGCCGCCGTGGTGCCGAGGCGCCAGGGGCGCACGGAGCCGTGCTACCTTACCAACAGCAGCAGAATCGAGGCGCCTCGCGACAATCGCCATCAGGAACCTTCGCCCGGGCGCGGCAGCCGCGGGCTTCGCTAACCGCTGGCCGCAGGGCGGTGTCGCCGCCGCTGCCCCGGTTAAACGGCCGTGGCGTGCGGTCGGAGCTCCACCGACACCGCTGGGATTCGCGTGGCCACGGGCATCGGCTTGGACGCCAGCGCAAGCGCCGAGACCCCGCGATACGCCTTCGCCTCGCCACGCCACCCGCCGCGCGGGGACAGCCGTCGCCCTCCCCGAACGCGGAGGCTTCTGCCCGCGACGGGGCCATTCCTTCTACCGAAGGTAAGGTGGCTTAGCTTACTCTGGTGTGTGATTTTATGCCTTGGGGCGCTCACCCGTATCCCTGTTTGCAGCGTTGCTCATTCCGGAGGGGGAGCACTCGGCGGAACGCGGAGCCTCCGAGCGCGTAAGCCCCGCTGACTTTGTGCCACCTCCGGATACGCTGAGGGCGTGGCGCGGGATTGTGAATGACGCGCCACGGCGCCGACCGCAAGTGCCGCAGCTCACGGTGCGGGACGCCGAGGACGCCGAGGTGTCCGGGGTGAGGGTAAGTACTCATGCGACAACGCCGATCTAGCTGAGCTTGCCGAGTCTTCTCCTCTGCACTTTTGTGCCGGGCAGGCCTTGCAAGCGGTCCATACTCATGACCGAAAGGCGCCGAGGATAGATCGCGGTCGCCGAGGAGGAGCTACGCTGGCCTCCGAGCCCGCAGATCGCCAGACGCCCGCATCCGCCACCGAAGCGGAATGTGCTGAAGCGAGGCACACGCCAAGGGACTTGTTGCATCGGCGCAGGAGTCGGCCGCGGCACCGCTGAAGAAAAGTTTGCGCGGAGCGACGGGCTCTCGCGCAGTCGCCGCTAGAGTGGGAAAAAGGCGAACTTGCCTTGACTCGGCGGAGCGTAACGCACGCTTGGCGACGCCTGGTGGTGCGTGGGGCGCCATGCAAGCACCGGAGAGCCATCTTCAAGAGCCGGTAACGAAGGTGCCGGACCGCGCTGCGGCTCGGAGGAGTTGTCTCGGGCGCCCGCTGGATCGGGATGCCGCCAATGTTGCGCGCGACGCGGCGACGCCCTTTGGCACCCACTGTCGCGTACGTCGCCGCATGCTTGGTGTGTGCGCTCCGCAGCACCGCGTTGTACGCACGCCGCCGGGCTGATGACCCTAGCCGAGATGACGGCGGGCCGAGTAATGTCCGGCGCCGTCGCTCGCTTCGCCGTGCCTCTCGCCCTTCTTCGACCGGATCTCGGCTTACGCCGGGCGGATGTTGCACGGATCGAGCCCGAGTCGCCACGGGCGGGAGCTCGCCGCTTACGACGGGTCCTCGACGCGACGAGGCGGCGCCGGCCCTCCGGCGCCGGAACCCGCAGGTCTGACACCGTGGTGCCTAGATGTAGGCGTGTCTTGTACTGCTCCCTCTTTTTACGAATGAAGTACACACTTGCGGCATGCATTCTGACTCTCGCCTATATCCCGGGCAGCTTCGTTGCGGGGGCCGACTTCTTGCGGCCGACCTTTCAACCCGGCGACGCCTTCAACGCCGCGAAGGGTCAAGAGTCGCTGGACTTTTAGGCGGGCCGGCCCTCTTCGAGCGAGGCCCCAGCTTTAGCGCGTGTTAAGGACGAACCCGCGGGATAGCGGCTTAGAGCAGCAAGGACGTTGCCGGGCCTTTGTACTTGTGATTTTTTTCGGTATGCAGATTTCCTAGCATTTTAGGATATGCGCTGTGTGTTGATGCCACCGCTATGGCGAAGCGCGCAAGGGTTCCTTAGAATGGCGCTTGCGGGACAATCGCTGGCATCTCACCTTACAGCCTCGTGGATCGGCGTGTGCGGGGCGGACCCCGCACTTTGCCTTGTTATAGTCCGTGGCGGCGTGTGCGAGGCGACCTCGGCGCCCGCCTTTCTTTATAGTCCGGAGACTCGCGCGTGCGGAGGCGCACCTCGACGCCACGACTTCCTTTATAGTCCGAGACTTGCGCGCGCGGAGGTAGACCTCGACGCCACGCTTTATTTAAAGTCCGTGATCGGCGCGTGCGTGCGGCGCCACGACTTCCTTTATAGTCCGAGAGACTTGCGCGCGCGGAGGCGCACTCGACGCCACGCCTTATTTAAAGTCCGTGATCGCGCGTGCAGAGGCGAACCTCGACGCCACGCCTTCCTTTATAGTCCGAGACTCGCACGCGCGAGGCGCACTCGACGCCACGCCTTATTTAAAGTCCGTAGATCGCGCGCGCGCGAGGCGAACCTCGACGCCACGCCTTCCTTTATAGTCCGAGACTCGCGGCGTGCGCGCGAGGGCGCCCCCGGTGCGTCTTTGTTTATACTCGTGCCCGCCACCTTTGGCTATGGTGAGTGCACGCGAACGCGTCGACTTCGATTTATACTCGCCCCATACCGCTACGGCGAGTGCACACGCGAACGCGCGCTTTGTTTATACTCGTGCCCGCTACCTTTGGCTACGGCGAGTGCACACGCGACGCGTCGACTTCGATGATACTCACCCCGCACTGCCACGGCGAGTGCACACGCGAACGCGCGTCTTTGTTTATACTCGTGCCCGCCACCTTTGGCTACGGCGAGTGCACACGCGCCGCGCGCGACTTCGATGATACTCACCCGCACTGCTACGGCGAGTGCACACGCGAACGCGCGTCTTTGTTTATACTCGTGCCCGCCACCTTTGGCTACGGCGAGTGCACACGCCGAACGCGCGACTTCGATTTATACTCACCCGCACTCGCTACGGCGAGTGCACACGCCGAACGCGCGTCTTTGTTTATACTCAAGCCCGCCACCTTTGGCTACGGCGAGTGCACACGCCGAACGCGACGATTTCGATTTACTCCGCCCCGCACTCGCTACGGCGAGTGCACACGCGAACGCGCGCCTTTGTTTATACTCGTGCCCGCCACCTTTGGCTATGGCGAGTGCACACGCCGAACGCGCGACTTTGATTTATACTCGATCCCGCACTGCTACGGCGAGTGCACACGCGAACGCGCGACTTCGATTTATACTCGACCCGCACTCAGCTACGGCGAGTGCACACGCGAACGCAGCGCTTTGTTTATACTCGTGCCCGCTACCTTTGGCTACGGCGAGTGCACACGCCGCACGCAGTGACTTCGATGACTCGACCCGTACACTGCTACGGCGAGTGCACACGCCGAACGCAGCGCCTTTGTTTATACTCGTGCCCGCCACCTTTGGCTACGGCGAGTGCACACGCGAACGCGCGCTTTGTTTATACTCAGTGCCCGCCACCTTTGGCTACGGCGAGTGCACACGCGCGCGCGCGACTTCGATGATACTCACCCCGCACTCGCTACGGCGAGTGCACACGTGAACGCGCGCTTTGTTTATACTCGTGCCCGCCACCTTTGGCTACGGCGAGTGCACACGCGAACGCGCGACTTCGATTTATACTCACCCCGCACTCGCTATGGCGAGTGCACACGCGAACGCAGCGCCTTTGTTTATACTCGTGCCCGCCACCTTTGGCTACGGCGAGTGCACACGCCGAACGCGCGATTTCGATTTACTCATCCCGCACTTCGCCACGGCAAGTGCACACGCGAACGCGCGCTTTGTTTATACTCGTGCCCGCTACCTTTGGCTACGGCGAGTGCACACGCGAACGCGCGACTTTGATTTATACTCACCCGCACTCGCTACGGCGAGTGCACACGCGAATGTGCGACTTCGATTTATACTCACCCTGTACCCACAGCTACGGCGAGTGCACACGCGAACGCGCATCTTTGTTTATACTCGTGCCCGCCACCTTTGGCTACGGCGAGTACACACGCGCACGCAGACTTCGATTTATACTCAGCCCGCACTGTGGCTACGGCGAGTGCACACGCGAACGCGCGCTTTGTTTATACTCGTGCCCGCCACCTTTGGCTACGGCGAGTGCACACGCGAACGCATCTTTGTTTTATATCGCGGAACGCGCGCTTGCTGAGCTGCGCTCACGCCTTCACCGCGTACTTGCGCGTGATGAAGAAAGATTAGTGACAAACGGCGATCCTCATTACCTCCCCGTTTGCGCGGGTAAGCAACTACAAGGGGTGGATATACTAACCGTTTGCCCTTGGTGAGGCCAAGCCTCTAGTTGCTAGATATCTGCAGGTTTCGCCATGGCGCTCAATGGCCCCGCGACCTCCGCGCCAGACGCCACTCTAGGAGCGCCGTTGGGCTTCGCGACGCGGCACTGTACCGGGCTCGATGCGCCGCCATATCTGATCGCCGCCGGATGGTGATGATGGCCCGGGACCCGGATCTCTATGCATAGATAGCCGTGATGTGGTACCGCACCAAGGAGTTGAGGATTGGGCGCCTAATATAGCATTGTAGGGTACGGAAGGTCGACCACGTCGAAGGTGGCATCTTCGCCCGCACATTGTCATCTTGGTCGAAGGAGACTTGAAGACCTATTTGGCCCAGTGGCCCGCAGGGCTGTCCCCAAGCCCCGCAGCGGGATTCCCGAGGCCCTAGGCGGCTTCGAGGATCCCCATCCGTCGAAGGCCGCCACAAACAATACGTCGCGAGCTACCGCCCACACCGTGGCACGCCCACGCCGCATCCCGCGATAGTGACCCGATGACCGTGGGGTCCCGATGAGGGAAGTCCACGCCGCCGCCGGTGTGAATGTAACCGTCTTTGCGCCCGGCCGGGGTGCTCGCTGGGGTATGCCGCCACGTGATGTAGTCTTCGCGCATAGGCCTTCTGCCGTCCGAGGCGAATTCCAGCGCGTAACCTCCGATATGACGCACGATCTGCGGTGGGTTGCCTCCGGGCTCGCAGCGGCAGAGGCCCTCCCGAGGCCGCCAGACGTGAGCTTGATCCGCAAGGTACCTTCCCGGGGTTGCATCCCTTGCGCTGCACCGCATGGGGCCTCGTGACGGAATTGAACGGGTCACCGCGGCGGACGCGTCTCCGGTTCTCGCCTCAGCGACGCTATCACGGGCGCCACGATGGAGGTGCAAAGTGCGGTATCATGATTGCCGCGGTTGTGGACCACACACCACGCCCCGGTGCTGGTCGTCAGAATTTCCACGACCTTTATCGTCGCGCCCCGCCATGGCCGCGCCCGCCACGGCGCCCGACCGCTCAGCCGCAGAGCGCCGCCGTCGAACCGCTTCAATGTCGAGGACGCACGGTTTCGCCGACCTCTGCCGCCGCGCTGGGCTGATCTCGCGGTCGGGCGCGTCCTCGACGACTCTACTTACGCTTTCCTTCAAGAGCCGTTCTTGGGGATCTTCGCTTTGCCGAGGCTCCAACCTGGTTGGTGTCGGAGTCGCCCCTTGCCTTCGCCGCGCCTTCTTCCGCCCTGGCATATTCCTCCATTTTGTCGAAGAGCTTCGTCACTGTCTTGATTGGATTTCGCGCGTTGTACTCGGCCATCGGGCCCGGACGAAGGCCCTGTATGGCTGCATTAACGATGGTGGTTTTGTTAACATCTTTCACTTGGCATCGAATCTTGGCGAAGCGTTTGAAGTAGTCCCGGAGCTTCTCCGAGGGTTTTTGCTTGACAGCAAAGAGTTGGTCTGCGTCGACTCGGTCGACGTAGTTTCCTTGGAAGTTGTTGTGGAGGCGGACGCGAACCTGCTCCCACGCGTAGATGGAGCCCGGCTCTATGGTAAAGAACCAAGAGAGCGCCACGCCTTGCAGCGCGAGGGGGAGTCCCTTCGCCTTCGTGGTGTCGTCTCCGCCCGCGGCTTCAATCGCGGTTTCGTACACGCGCATGAACTCGCGGGGGTCCGTGTCGCCTTTGTACGAGTTGATGGCACTAGGAAACTTGAAGTCTTCGGGCCATGCCGCCTGCTGCAGCCCCGCCGAAAGCGGGGACTCCGGATCTACGCGCCGCAGCGGCACGCGGCTAGACGTGGGGCTTGCGATCGCCCGCCTCTCCGGCGTGGGCTCAGCGCGACATCGGCGCGCTCGCGGCTTCGAGCCTCTTGCATATCTTAGACGGCCCGCGGCGTCCCTTAGCTCCGCCGAACGCTGCTGAGGGCCGCCGCAGGCGCCGCCGCCGCTGTCAGCGGGTCGCCGGTACTCCCAACGGGCGGATCGGCGCGGGCACGACCGCGCCGCGAGGTCCCGAGCTGCCGTCGCTCGCCGTGGCTACCTCGAACCGCCTCGGCCCGCGCCGCCGCGAGGGTTGCGGCGGGGCGGCGAGGTCGGCTGCCGTTGCATCGGCGGGTCGGGTTGTCGCCGCACCAGCGTCGACGTCTTCGACCGCGGGGTCCGTCCTCGCGACGCCGGTGACGGGGTGGGTCGTCGCGGTGCCCATGACGAGATTGGTTGTCGCGGTGCTGGTGACGAGGTTGGTTGTCGCGGTGCCGGTGACGGGGTTGGTCATCGCGGTGCCGGTGACGAGGTTGGTCATCACCGCGCGGACGTCGATGTCTTCGGCCACCGCACCTGCGTCGCTACCCGCGCCCGCCGATGCCGATGCCGAAGCCCTGGTATTCATACGACACTCCGGCCCAGCCGTCGTCTTTCCCTTCGCCGCCGCTGGTGAAGCTTTTTTCGGTGCCATCCTTCTTCTTCGGTCTTCAGGCTTGTCCTCGTCGTCCCCACGGACGGCGCCAACTGTTGTGGTTACAGACCAAACAGAGAGAGATGGTAGTGGAGAGGTGGGAGTGAGTATGATGGCCTGCCTTCTCCCCATGGCCGGTATTCTATATATATACACATGGGGAGTGCCTTTACAATTATGCCCTTACAGCTGATCCTCCCCTTCAGGGGTATTTGTGTTATTACACGTGGCCTATTCCGGGCCTTATAACTTCCTACCAGGCATGCTGGGTTTAGGTGGGGGCCACCCCTACGACAATAGCATTGTTTGAATTTAAATGAACTTTATAATAAAACGCAGTAACATGCCGCGTATTTATCCATTACATGCATGACATACACCCCTCACTCCCCAACCTAAGGTGCTCACACACGCTACGCGTCCCGCCATACGGCCCGCTTGGCCGCCCTCCGTGCAACGGACACGAGGCGTGACGAGGGTCCAAGAAGTAAAACGAGCGGTGGGTTTCGCACCGCGGCCGCGCCGGTGGAGTCACCGCACCTCTCGTCGTGTGGCCTCCGGCACCGGGAGGCCATCGCTGGAGAGAACCTCCGGCTTTGCGTTGAGGACGGCCCAGCGACCAAAAAAACCGTCCACCTCGATGTGGCCCGGGAGAAGCGCCCTCGCCGCCGGTAAGGACCTGCAATAGTAATATCGTTAGTTCGTTGCATGTCGCCTTAGGATAAAAACAAGATCGGATCATGCGCACCGCACATGGCGCCATGAAATCATCCGTGGAAGCCGGGATGTACGTAGGAGGTGTATGAGGCCGTGACCAGCGTAACTCCCCGGCTGCTCCGGGCGGTGGACGTGTCCACGAGAACTCCCCGCTGCTCGGGGCAGTGGACGTGTTCACGCATTACCTCGAGTAGTGCCACGCTGGTCGGGTGGCACCGTGGTTGGGGTGGCACCGTGGTCGGGTGCACCGGGCGTAGGTGTGGAGACCGCCGTAGCCTCGCAGATGCAGATGTCGACGATACGCCTACACCCGCCCCATCCATCGCGCAAAGTCGACGGCCTCCTCGCGGTCAACTCCCCACCGTGCCCCACCTCTGCACTAGTGCGAGGACTCACCACAGCCGCGCACCGACGCCACCTAGACAAAAGACATAGAATGGTCCATCATCAAACGATATTGCGATTTGAGAATTTTTGAAATTACAGTTACGCATCGCGATGTGAGCATCGCGCGTGGCGCGCGGTACGCGGCCTGCGTCGGTGCGGCGACGTGTGGGGCGTGTGGGTCAACGACATGTACCACCTGAGTACGAGTCCGCCCACAGTACTGATGAGGTACTCCGCGTAGTCGGCTATGTCGTATGGCTGGTCCTCCTCCACGCGGTCATCCAGCGCACCTCCCACCGCGCAATCCAGTGCTGCATCCTCCCGACCACCCGCGCCTTTCTTGACGCCCTTCGTGTTGTGCTGTTTATGGAACCATTACGTAATGTGGCATCGCGATCACTTCTAGTAAGTACGCATAAAAATATCGAAGCGATCACTCACGCGCGCACGCCGCGCGAATCGGGCGCCCGACCGTACAGAAGTGCTCGCCGCAGCCCAAATCGCCGCATGACTCGGCCGCGTGCATAGTCCTCCACGAGATGCCGTACACGAAGCTTCCGCGGTTAGCCGTAAAGCTCGGTCACGCCAAAGACAAAGGCGATACCCGTCAGAGCACGGGCTCGCATCGCCCCATCGCGTAAGGCTCCCAGCGCACGCCGGAGTTCGCGAGGCGTCCAATCGCTTCCACGAAGGGTGGTACGCCTGCGTGACCGCACGGGCGAACCGCACTGCAAGAAAGGCAAATTGTTTAGTACGACGATCGTTAATAAGTTGACTACGATAAAATAAAACTCACTCGTCGACGACACCAAATAGAACCCATCGTCGGCGATCGATGTCTCCCCCCGGGTACATCTCGGCCGTAGGGACCCATGTCGTTTAGTACAGTGTCGTCCCGAGATCAAACTCTCGAACGACCACAACCGCAGCAGCAGGGACATCCCGTGAGGATCGAGTTCGCTTTAATCCTCGTGGCACGCATCGCACAAAGCCGCGATGCGTCGCGGCAAGCGCGCCGATCCCCAGCTGATCTGGACGGCCTCGCCGTCGGCAATCGCCCTCGCATGAGCGATAAGGCGCGTGTCAACGGTGTTGCCGTGGCTGGTGGTGAAGAGCACCCAACCAAACAGCCACAGCACGTAAGCCTCCAGGTGGCGCGCGACCGAAATCGCCGAGATCCGCAACCATGCGCTCAACCTGAATTCGAACAAGTTTTATTAGTATGTAATTGCACAAATAAGAGTTTCAAAGACGCGATCGACTTGAAACACCACGCACCGATGATCGCGCCACCACCTCGCTGTCGGTCCATGCTTCGCTCTCGCCGAAGATGTGGTGGTGATCGCCGGTGGAAGGACCCCGAATCGCCGAGCAGTCATCGCGCCACTCGGCGGGAGCCTCCGAGGGAAGGCGCGTCTCCGCGACCGGAAGGCCAAGGAGTAGGGACACGCCCCGCAGGGTCGGCGCCATCTCCCGATCGGTAGATGGAAAGTGTGCGCCTCGCCGCCAACGGTCCACCAAAGCCGCCGCCAGGAACGGCCGAACGGAAGCGCCGTGATCGCCCACGCCCGCTCGTCCCCTCCCCGCCAAGGCACCTCCGTCCTCATCCGTGGCCTGCACCATCCGGGCAAGAGGGAGAAGTCCGGCATCCCACAGCCTGCAAATAAAGTGAAGGTCAGCATTAAATGTTTTTATGGTAGTACTAAAATGTTGGCGTAGTGCAAACCTGCCAGTCCAACGGGGGTCGAGTCCCCAGGCCACACGAGGTGTGCGTGTCCGAACCACTCCCAGCTCAGTCGACTCGTCCGTGCTCCCCGGTGGCGGCGCATGACGGGAAGCGCGGTGCACGCGGTCCAAGTGCTCGTCCAACAGCGGGTACCGCCAGTCATCCGCCATAACTGCAAAATTATCTAAATGTAAATTTGTACACTACATTTTCTACAATAATACATGAAAAATAGTATACAAAATTTCGACACAACAATTTTCTACATTTCAATTTTGCAAACTGCATCTACATTTGTACATTGAATGATCTACAATAAATTTCTAAAGTAAATTTTCCACAATAATACATTACAAATATTATACAAAAAAACTATATTTTTCTACATTTAAATTTGTACATCTAAATTTGTAAACTGCATCTACATTTCTAAATTTAATGTTCTAAACTAGATGTTATAAACTAAATATCTAAACTAAATATCTAAGCTAATTTTCTAAACTAAATTTTCTAAACTAAATATCTCAACTAAATATCTAAACTAAATTTGTAAACTAAATATCTACACTACATTTTCTAAACTAAATTTATCTAAACAAATTTTCTAAAGTAAATTTTCCACAATAATGCATTACAAATATTATACAAAAAACTATATTTTTCTACATTTAAATTTGTACATCTAAATTTGTAAACTGCATCTACATTTCTAAATTTAATGTTCTAAACTAAATATTCTAAACTAAATATCTAAACTAAACATCTAAGCTAATTTACTAAACTAAATTATCTAAACTAAATATCTCAACTAAATATCTAAACTAAATTTGTAAACTAAATATCTACACTAATTTACTAAACTAAATTATCTAAACTAAATATCTCAACTAAATATCTAAACTAAATTTGTAAACTAAATATCTACACTAGATTTTCTAACCTAAATTTATCTAAACAAATTTTCTAAAATTAGGAAAATACCTGCAAATCCTGCGGCTTCTTCTCCTCTCTCTCTCCTTCTCTTCTTCCCTCTCCTCCCCCTCTCCTTCTCTTCTTCCCTCTCCTCCTCCTCTTCCTTCCCCTCTCCTCCTCCTCTTCCTTCCTCTCTCTCTCTCTTCTCGCGCGCCGAGAGCAGATTGGGAGATTGGCGAGCAGGCGTGGGGAAGAAAAGAGGGTGGCTCGGCCGTCGGGCTGCACATAAAGTCGTCCCCCCGTTGGGCGACTCTCTTGATGTCGCCGAACGGGGGGGCGATTCAATTGAATCACTTAACGGGGAGGCGATTGCATTTAATCGCCCAACGGTTACCAAATTCTTTATAAGTCGCTTTTTGGTTGGGCGACAAGCTCTAGTCGCCCAATGGTTGGGCGACTCGAGCCTATTTGTGTAAAAAATTTTGTCGCGGGTATATTTCTGTATTTTCGAATAAAAAATGGGTTATCCGTACAAAAAATTCGTAGAAAGTTTTAGTGCGGTTTTGAGAGGGCTTTCATTGAGAAGGTTTTTAAGGGTGCTTGTGAGGACACTTTGTAAATCCACAAAATTCCAGTAATAAAGATAGTCTTGAATCAATCTGGTTCTTGATGTGTGTTTAGTACGCTGGTGACTGCTGGTGATTTGGATCATATGACGACAAGCAAAGTGACGGGCGAAGTGATCGAATAAATCGATTGGTCAAGCGAAGAGGTCGAATAGATTAGTTCAAGTGGTCATACGCTAGGCATCTGATCAGGCGATTAATCTCTGAGTAGTCATAAGCATCATCAATTGTCTGGAGACTGGGAAAAAGCAGCAACAATCATTCACCTCCTCTGATTGCAGTAATCGATCCTACAGCTTCATTGTGTTTAGATCAGTGATTTAAAAGTCAGCTCTTTTCTTGAATTGTGTGTAGTGTTGTTCTGTGCTCTGTCTCGCTGAGCGGTCAAATCGCCGTGATCCAAGTGGCACGACTGGTGCTCCAAGTCAAACTGCCGACCCGAACAGTCCAACCAGCTGAGTGGTCATACAGCAGTTTGGCCGGCAGTGAGATCGGTGGGACAGGAAGTCTTTGTTGGTTTGTGTTCTTTGGCTCTTGATTTTGATAAGCTTGTATTTGTATTTTCTCTACATGAGGATAAAAATACCAAAGAAAATATTTGGAATAAATCATTTACCCCCTCTGACTTGCTATTCCAGTGCTACAGGACGTTAGATCACCTTGTGGTCAGGTTCCATTACGAAAGAAAATTCAACGGTGCTGGAAGGGAGCAGCACCACGTGGCTGGAGATGTTGGTATGTCCCACATTAAATGGGATAAAGTATTGTTTTTCCTGAGATACCTCCATAAGAGCATCTCCAATAGTGACTTAGAGTAAGTACAATAATGGTCTTATAGCCAAGCTAGTCAGCATTTTTGCTGATGTGGAGGAGAGAAGAGAGGAGAGAGATGAGAGCTGGCTCTCATGCAAGCAACAAGCTGGGCACGGGAGCCTATGCAGTGGTGGGCCAAGATAATAAATGTATGTGAGGAGGAATAGGAAAGAGAATGTGAGACATGGTACCACATAATAATAAAAAATCTTTTGTAGACAAATAGAAGACAAATTATTGTATAACTTGGCTCTTATAACTTGACTTATAGCCAAACACTTGGCTCTATTATTGGACTTGCTCTTATGAGCTAGCTCTAAGCATATTATTTCATATTTTAATAGAAGAGAGAAAAGCTAGCTCTTGATCAAGAGCTAGGCTCATACACACATTCCAAGATTATGTGAGAGTGTCATGTGAGGCTATTTATGTTATGAGCTATGTGCTAAAAGTTAGTACTATTGGAGAAGTTATCTTAGAGCTAGTAACTAGCTCATACTGTTGGAGATGCTCTAAGAGCAAGTACAATAATGATCTTATAGCCAAGCTAGTCAGCATTTTTACTGATGTGAAGGAGAGAAGAGAGGAGAGAGATGAGAGCTTGGCTCTCATGCAAGCAACAAGCTGGGCACGGGAGTCTATGCAGTGGTGGGCCTAGATAATAAATGTATGTGAGGAGAAATAGAAAAGAGAATGTGAGACATGGTACACATAATAATAAAAAAACCTTTTGTAGACAAATTATTGTATAACTTGGCTCTTATAACTTGACTTATAGCCAAACACTTGGCTCTATTATTGGACTTGCTCTAACTACATCAGTCATCCATCAAATGAAGCTTCATTGGTACTATTCTAGGATGGGAATTGAATTGTGGGCCAACGTTGTTGGTTGATGACTAGTCATGCCTGTCTAGCAGTATTAATAAGATGAAGTGGTTGACATATTTGTTGAGGAGATAATGGAGGACTGGTTTCACAGAAGTGAGGAAGTAAAATTATTGGGAAAATGAGATATGTCGTGAAGCTGACGAGGAAGAATATACAAAGGAGAAACATACCACACAGCACGTTTAGACTACATAGAAGATTCTACAAAGAAGACGAAAACCCAAGTCAGGTTGACTACATCAAATGAACCAAAAGAAAAGGAAATTTAATTGTGGTTAAGTTTTATAAGTTCCAAGGAAGGAAGCTGAAGCAGGAGGAGCAAGGAGCTCAAGCAAAGGAAAAGAAATAGCTACAAGTGATACTTCTGATAGTGTATATCTATTTGGTGGGCACGACAATTCAGGTGAATATGAGGAAGCTGAAGAGCTAGGGAATTCAAGCAAAAGTGGAAGGCCAATAAGCTCGGAGTTAATGACTATATATACTACAGTGGAGGAAGCCTGAACACAGCACCACCTTAGGAGGCTAACATGGAATATGGAAATGAGACTTAATATTTTGAATATTAGGAAGGACTATAATTAGGACGATGATAGTTTGTACTAGTTCAGGATAATGCTAGTGCATACAAGTGCAACATAGTAAAATTTTGTGCCATACACAACGAATTACTAATAAAATACCAAACTATTAAGGAAAATAAATGTTGAGACCTTATGGTCAAAGTTTACGATTATTTTGTCATGCATGGGTTAGCACTAATAAAATAAAATGGCAATAGAATGAAAGAAATCTTCAAGCGATGACCCATCAACATGTCACAAGCAATCGAAGGGGAGCAAAACCTAATTGTTGTTATCCTCATAATACTCCACGTCAGCTTTGACTTCCTTTTCAGATGAACAATTCGAGCAACTACCCGAAGAGAATCTAGTGCTGATCTCCGCACAGGCATACAAGGCACTCAACAACTTAAGGATGAGGAAGCGTGGTGGCACTCTAGATACGATCAGATGTTTTGTAACATCTTGAAAATTTAAATTTGTAAAATGTGAAGCTTTTGAATTATTTTTGCAATATATTTTATCCGAGTTTGGATTTTTATGGTATTTTCTGAAATTTGGTTGACGTTCCAAAAAGTTGACAAGTTCAAGAAAGGAACAAACATGTTTAAATAATAGAGAAATAAAATTTAGAATTCGAATATGAAAAGATGATCCATAAAAGGAAGGGAGAAACTTGACTTGAAACATAAAATGTCATCTATGAAAATAATGGCAGGAATAACAATAGAACTAAGTAAAAGGAATACCAACATATAAGGATATATATATATATATGTGTGTGTGTGTGTGTGTAGATATACATACCAAAATTGTGCACATACAAATTTAGTGGCAAGGGTTTATAAACATAAGAATTAGGTAAGCAAGAAGGAAATAAATAAAACCTGAATTCTATAAACACAAATACATACCCAAAACAAAAAGAAACAAAATAAAAATAAGGAAAGATGGAGCCGGCCGGGCCGGCCATCAACCCGGCCCAACCCCACCTCTTCCCGCTTCCTCCCCCGCACAGCCCAGCCGTTCCAGCGCACCCTGCTAGCCCACTTCCTCCGCCCCTACCACCACTGCCACGCAGGCCCCGCCTCCATCCCGCGCCCGTCTTTCTGGCCAGCGGGCCCGCTCTGCCCGCGCCTCTCCTCCCTCCTCCTTTTCTCCCGTGCGCCCGGACCCCCCTTTCCTCCGCTCTACTCTGGCCAAAAAGTCGCGCGACACGACTGACGTTCTTGGAACGCCCCCGATTCTCGCTGCCATGCTCCGCCGCCCGCTGTCGCCGCTGACGCCGCCGCCTGCCAACGCCGCCCGACCGCACCGACTGCCTCGACGTGCCGCACAGCGTCCCATGGACAACAGCGCCGCCGCCTATAAAACCCAGGCGACCCTCCTCCCATTTCGCCACACCCCACACTATCTCCTGACCCGAGCAATCAAGCCCGAACCCCCCAATCGCCGGCGAGCCACCTTCGTCCCCAACTCCGGCCGCCGACCCTCCTCGCCGTTCCACGCCGCTAGAGCCCAATTCCACGCGGCCAAATAGTCTCCAGAGCGTCGCGAGGTCATACCTGGTCTCACCCGCACTTCCCGCCGCCCGTACCTCACCACCACCGAGAGCCCCTTAGAGCTTGCCGCCGTCGGCCAACTCTGAAGGCCCCCGGTCCCCGTCGCCACCTCCTTCGGCATCCCCGCGGCCCCCGCATTCCATTTTGACACACCCCGGCACCTTCCCGACCACCCCTCACCACCGGCACCACCGCCCTCGACCTCCTCTGCTCGGCCCCCTGCAGCACACGGCATAACTGCCTTATTCGCCCTATAAGGTCAGGAAACACGGTGAGTTCTACTGGCTATTAGCGCTATCTCTTCCGCCTCCCCAACTCCCTCAGCCACGCGCATTCGAGCCCCCAGCTCCGTAGCGCGCCGAGGTCGATTTTTCCTTTATTTTTCGGTTAGTCTGGGTGGGCCCCACCTGTCAGTGACCATTAGCCCGATCGGCCCACTGATAGCCGAGTCCCATCTGTCATAGGCACAGAGCATAAAAGATAAAAGAAAAAGATTAAAATTAAAAAATAGGAAGTAGGACCTACCTGTCAGAGATCTAATATTTTCTGGATTTAATTAAACTGAAAACTTTGAATAGGCATAACTTATTCATTTTAGCTCCAATTGAATGAAACAAATTTCTAAATTCAAGAACTATCCAATGGAACTAAAACCAAGATTTTTTAAGTTCATTCGAATTTTTGATCGTATTTTGTTTTGTTTGCTGATTTTTATCCAAATTTTCGCGCACGTAAAACTAGCGTACGAAGCTCAAGAAGAGGAGGCCGAAGCTGAAGCAAACCTCGACGCTCAAGACCAAGACCCCTGTGACCAAGGCGAGTTAACACTTTGACCATATTGAACCCATATTTATGCAAATTTAATTTCTTTTAAAGTATCCATGTGCATGC
Organism: Dendrocalamus sinicus; assembly: GCA_036346575.1. Lineage (NCBI taxonomy): Eukaryota > Viridiplantae > Streptophyta > Magnoliopsida > Poales > Poaceae > Dendrocalamus > Dendrocalamus sinicus. The sequence continues at coordinate 8,136,103 of CM070658.1, forward strand.
TATTATTTTATATGGCAATTTACTTTCACTTTAAAAGATGTTAGATATAACCCCAATATTATGCTTGCTAGTATTACTCGTTGAAACTCTTGGATGAATGAACCTTGTCGCTGTAGTAAAATTATAATAATGTAGCTTTCACAAATAAGTCCTTATTATATCGTGTTGCTTAGTAATGCTAGTCAATCGGGGGTACCTAAATGCCCCAAAATCATCACTTGCAATTATGAAATGAGTTGGGCAGTCATGGTGGGAATGACTGGTATATGCTGGTATGATTATTTTATGTTCCCAAAAACCCTACTTGCTTAGATATCTGGGTGGATGGACCGAGGGTGTGTGAGTGGTGCAGTGGAAGCACAAAGTGGCTAGTGGTAGAACCGCCCAGATAACCCTAAGGACCGAATCTTGTGATGATCTCCCAATGTACAACAGTACAACCATAAGCTGGCAAAATGTAGGCAGGGTTTACTAATTTGCGTAGCTCTAAGGTGGTTACATGAAGGTATGACCATGAGCAAAGGGATGGATGGTCTCATCCCCGCCTTTGCCCGTGATGGCTCCGAGGGACCCTTCTCGAGAGATGTACGCATCCTACAGAAGATAGACCTTAGCGGGCATAACCACAGTAGGACTATGCATTGTAACAATCCTGTGATAGCCTACTCAACCGCATGGCTAAGGAATCTTGTGGGGCAACGAGCAGATCTATCTCTTGTGGGTAAAGTGTGCCAACTCTGCAGAGTCTAAAAACTATTCGAATAGTCATGCCCACGGTCAAGGGTGGACATGGGAACTTAACTAGATATAGTTCTGTTTCAAAATTTTTGTGGGTGGGATTGGTGAAGTGGAGGGCAGATGTCGGATCCCGGAGCAACAACTCCGAAACCCTCTTTGTTAATCGAACTAGTGCAGGATCAGCTAGTACACACAGTAATAACAGGGATACATATCAAGCAAAATGACAAACTTTATTTAATTGAATGTGGGCCTAATGGCCAAAGTTTACATCAACGGCACATAAGCCAAAATTAAATATAAGTAGCGGAAGGAAAACCGAAGCGGAAGAAGCCCACTGAGCCTACCCACAGGCAAACGACAATAAGACGCGACCTATACGTTCTGATCTTCACCGAAGTCAAAGCTGTCCTCTGAAAAATGAAAAATTGAGCAATATGAGTACATAAAGTACTCCACAAGTTACACTAGGAGGTTTAACAGAGTTAATGCATGCATATGGATTGACAAAGTAAGGCATAATAAGGTTAGTTGTGCATAAAGCAAAATTGAAGTAAATACTGTAAGTAGATTCAAAAGCTAAATTTAATACAATAAATAGAAACAAAATTTTAACAAAATAATATCGTTAGGGTAGGCTCCGACCAAACACCAACCTATCCACGAGCATCCCACCCGGACCATCTTTTTCAAAAAGATTTCATATGGATTCCATCCATCCATAAGGTTTTCATAAACCATTTTGAAAAACAAAGTCTAATCTGTGAAAAACTTTACTCAGCTTACCCATGACCGTGGGCACAGCTATCCAGGATAGATTATACACTCTACAGAGGTTGTACAGCTTTACCCACAAGACATGATCATCCCTTTTTGCCACTGGATTAACAAACTTCCATAGTTGTGCGGCCAGGAGATCATGACAAGGCCTTTACAATGATCCGTTGTCAACATAATCACGCCGCCACTAAGGTTTCACCACAACATGAATCCACATGTTGGAGCCCCCTCTTGTGCCATGTGAGACTTCTCACAGCCTACGCCGCGCTCACATTCAGCCTATAGCGAGATTAAGTTGGAACTTCACAAATTATTCGGCTAGGTCTGTCCCATACCAGACTTGTGGTAGTACGATAGGCTTTGCAATAGTAGCTCACAGACCGGTCCTTAACCGACTTAGGCACCAACCACATACCGCTTGATCCTGGTAATCAACATTGTGTCACCAAACAACAATGCATGCCAGCAAGCACCCACCACCTAACCATTTGCCTAAGTCTAAACCAAGTTTTTATATTTTGTTTAAAAACATTTCATAAACATTCTTGACTCACTAAAGTCAAGAATATATTTCAAAAGCTTATCCTTTTATGTGAAAAAGTTATCCTAAAACAAAATTATGTCTAAGCAGGTATAAGCATTTGATACAAAATTTCTCTAGTCCATACTAGTGTATTAACTAGAGTTTTATCTAAGGTGACAAGGCTTGTTGAGGTTCAATGTCAAATTTGGCCATATACAAAGGAATTTGGTGTAACTAAAGTTTAAATCAGATTTGAACTAATTTGAATAAAAGTACGCATGCATAATAACAACATCCAGGAATTACTTTTTGAAAAGTACTATGTCGGTAGGCTGTGAGGTGGCTAGCGAATGGGCAGAATGGAATCCTAGTGATGAGGCGAAGGTGGTGACATGGGTACGGCGATGAGGAACGGCGGCAATCACCGGCGGTGAGAGAAAAACAGCACCGACGGCACGGTAGCGACAACGACAGGTTGGAGAGAGATAGTACCGGGTATGAAATGTGGAGATTTAAGGTGAGCATGGGGTAGAACATGGTATGGTGAAGCTAGGAAAATTATCGGCTAAGCTGAAAGTTCGTCGGACACAATACAATCGACGTTTGAACAACGACGGTAGAGAAATAGGAAAAACTTGATATCTTGGTACTCGATGAAGCGAATCTAAATCCATTTGGAAGATAGCTACCTAGGATGGTTTAGCACGATATGACACGAATGGATTGGGGAAAACACCAACGGATAGATGGGGACACGAGATGTCATTGGCGGCCATGGCGAGGTGTCAGAAGTAAAATTTTGTGGAGGCTTTTTGGGGAAAAGAAAGTGAGCACGGCGTAGAACGCGGCGAGGCAAGTCTAAGAAAAATTACGGCATGGGCTAAAGCTTACCGGAGGCGATGAATCGATGTCGAGAGTCAAAAACGGCCATTTTCGCGGAAAGCTCAATTCCTGACAATTGGCTCCACGAAAAATTAAACAAAATGGTAGAAAAATTTCTTAGAGGCTAGGACACGATATGACACAAACAAAAATCAAAGCGCTCACCCAAAAAAGGGGTGTATCGTGAAGGCACGATTTTAGTGCCTGGCTCGACAAGGTCAATGAGGACTCGGGGAATCTTTAGGTGATGGCGATGGAAGCACGACGTAGAACGCGTCAAGGCAAACTCAACGGTGCAAATGGCTCGGCTAAAAGACATCGAATGGTGGCGAAACACGGCGGAGAAGACTTTCGGTGACCAGCGGGTTGACATCGGTGTTCTGGGCAAACGGAGAGGAGTTTGCGGGTGAGGTTTGCGGCAAAACGAAGAGGAAAACATGGGGAACGCAATGCTCACCTCGGTTATGGTGGAACCTGCACGGTCGGCTCGCAGTGAGGAAAGAAGCGACAACGCGGTTTGGCCACGGTGGTCCGACGATGCTCCGGCGAAGGCGAGGGAAGCACCATGTAGAACGCACGAAGGCGAAGCCGGTGGTATGGTCAAAAGTGGCAGAACTCTACTGTAGAAGGCGCAAATGGCCGAGAAACGCTGCTCGGTTGACAAAAGAAAAATGGTGATTGCGGAGAAAAGGAAGGGAGAGAGGTCGTGAAACTTTTGGGGATGACTGAGGATGAGGAGGGGCACCCGGTGCTCCCTTTTATAGGTATGGAGGTGGACGGGAGAGGGAGATCAAACAACGATGTCAATTAGAGCCACGGTTTCATTTTCGTGTAAATGAGCATAAAGAAGGAGGGAAACGGTTGGGAATGGAGGAGTCTTAAAGAGAGGAAGTGAATGCACTTGATTGCACAAAAAATCATTGAGAAAATCTTGTGGAGTAAGGAGCTCCAAGGTTCGGCCATGGCGGCGCTCGCATGGGACAGAGACGAACGGACGCAATGGAGAATGGAGAAGAAAAGCAGGAGAGAGAAAATAGAAAGAGGAAAAATCCCAAAATAAATTCGAAAAATTCAACAAAAATCCTTAGGAAAAGAAAAGAATAAATAAAATAATTTCGGATTTAATTGAAGTATATTTTAACCATTTAAAATATTTCTATTTTCTAATATTTAATTTAATCCAAATAAATTCAAAAACTCCAAAAATTTGAAAAGAGGATAGAAATTGATAGATTATAATTTTAGATGAATTTAGAAATTTAAATGGGCTCAATCGGAATTAAAATGAAGAAATACGATCTTTTGGAAATTTGAAAGCAGAGAAAAAGAATAAACTGATTTTTTTGAAATTATTTTTGAACTGAAAAATCATATTATGACATCATCAAGGGAAATGATTTTTAGAGGAATTATTTTTTTGTGGGAAAAGGGATTTATATGTAAGGGTGACGTCAGCAAAGATTTTGATTTTCCGGCCGAATTAGTTTTGCAACAGAAAAGGGTTTTATTCACTGATAGGTGGGACCAGCTTTTGTGAACTGGGTCCATGGACCCGGGAGAAGGCTGAGGTGGCACGCGGCTGGCGTAGCGCTTGCGTGGCTCATGGCTGCTGAGGTGGCGCACGGGGACTGATGGCATCGACGGATGGTGGCGCTGTTCAGGTCGGAGGGGTGCCCGAGAGGGAGGAGGACACAGAGAGTTCAGTGCACCTTGGTGCGACACTCGGGAATGCTCAGTGGTGGCTGGTGACAAGGATGCAGGGGCGGCGGAATGAGGGCGTTGGCGGCGGGTTTCTTCGGCAGTAGATTCGCTCGGTGGAGGGGCGGGGAATGCGCGCACGAGCCTGGCGAAGGTGGAGGCGATGAACGACTGTCAGTTACACAGAAGTTAAGGTCGGCGCAAAGAAATATACTCAAGAAAGAATATAGTAACCAAGTCGAATGTGCGCGTGAACGACTTACTTGTTAGCCTGATGAAGAACAGGAAGTCGTGCAGGCCTGACGCAGTGCAGAACATAGATGACGCAGTGCAGTGAACGGTCGCGCAGATGCGCTGCCCAAAAATCTTATTGCCGCCCCCGTGCAGGTACTCTCTGCGGTAGTGGTTCGAAGATAGCCGCTCTCCCTCCTTTCAGGTGCACGCCGGGAAGAAAGGTCGACGAGGTTCAGATAGCACAGTATTCGAGCACAAAATCGCAGAGAAGGAAAAAATGGAGGTAGTAGGATTCTTCTTTACACTCTGGACGTCTCCTGACATATATAGACAGACTGATAACTGACATGATTAAAACAGTCATTTATCCACTGGTAACTGACACATTCAACCTGCCATTTATCCACTAGTAATTGTCTATCATCAAAACCCCAGTAAAGCCTCAAATTCAAACGTTTGAATCTCATTCAAACACAGAGAGAGAGGGTGGTGCAGAGTTTAGCAAAAAATAAAGATGGACTTGGTCTGCCAAGTGGCGCGCCACGTCACATCATAGTCGCACGTCGCAAGTCACACGATTTTCACGCGAAAATACGCGAATACGCGTGCGCGCGTGTGTGACTAGACAGAACCATCCTCATACCATCTCTTTCCATATCCAAGGAGTGGGGAGGACTCCACCTTATAAATCGGTCTTCCTCACCCTGCCTTAGCAATATGGTACTAAACCATGCATGCTTTGGAATTAAGGAAATAGGCCATAATTAAATGCGCCAATTTCTAACAATCCCCCACCAATTCCAAAGCAACAAGTAAACATATGACAAAGATATTGTGCTAAAGTACTGTTAATATACCAGTCTTTTAGTGTATGTCCCGTACAGGTTAAATTTGCACCTAGAATGACAAGATTTATCTTCTCACAACTGATGAATGGACTATACCTTGAATTCACAGCTTTTCGTGATCAGATTTCACTTGAAATCTCAACTAATACTAGGCTGCCAATGAACCACACCTAAATGGAGCGTTATATGGTCATGCTCCCTTATCTGCTCATGAGCTTTCTAGAGAATGCCCGTTCTCGTGAACTGCGACCACACAGTTAAGCTCAAGTAGGTGTATTCTTTCTAGATATCCTGCAGGCTAATACCTTTTCCTGATTTGGACAACAGAATACATGTCAGACCCAGATTTTACAATCCGAATCATCGTGTTTAATCGCACTATTCCTGGATCGAGATAGCGCACACGCTTCTGATTCTGAATATCAAAGTACATATCATGCGAAAATGTAAATATAATAGTAGACTTACTCATGGGCCGATTAGGCGAAATCAATAAATTGCAGCAATGAAAAACGAAGCACACAGGTGGGACCTTCAGGACATGCCCACAGGCAGCCAACTGGAGGTTCGCGACCTAGCCCTTGACATCTTCATCTTCTTTTCCATCTTGTCCAATCTTGTTGCTGAGGCGTGGCGAGGCGGCTCTTGATTCTGAATTTTGTCGCAAAAGCGAGCGTGAGCACTCCGACCCCGTGCTCCGCGAGCCAATACACAGAATGCAAATAAATAGTATGCATGGCTTATCAAAGGAAAGGCTCGGGTTATTTTGTTTGCCATAAATCGCTTTTAGCAGCATTATTAATCTTATTTAATCAAGGTGTTGATACTGCTACCTAACTCCATTCTACAATTGCCACAATTGACTTAATCCCCAAAATGCACTTTCTTTATTGACTGCTGTCTAAAATTCCGAACAGCAAGTGTCATCATTTATTTAATCCACCGATCATACCTTGTATTCTGAATTACGAATAATCCGATCCCATCATCAGTTCCTCACCTCTGAACTCTAATGATTCTCTAACATAATTACTTTCAAATCCACCGATATCATTCGTATTCAATCCTTTTCGTCATTGAATCAAAACCATAATCCAATAATCAATCTCATTTCCCATTATCTATCACTAGCTAATCCACAAATATACCTCCACCGAAAATTCAATTTACCAAGAGTATAATCCACTAATTGTTATGAATCCTCCAATCTTCTCAGAAATTCAATTCATCCCTCTAGTAATTGATCAATTCCTATTAATTCCCATTATTGTCAACATCTCCCAAGAATTTACAACAGATATCATTGTCGTAATCCAACCATTTACATTTGCACTCCCTAATTCTCCAACATCGATTCACTATTATATATCCACCAAGAATATCATTGATCAATTCTACGATCCACTAGTATTCTCTCACCAAGTAAATCACTAATCAGGAACTATAATACAATACTTGTATTACTCCTCCAACTTCCCGAAAATTCAATTGGATCATCTATTAGCCTATCTATTCCGCTAGACTCCACCAATCTATTTCTCCCAGAACCCACACTATCATTTCCTATTTATGATCGACATGAATCCACCAATACCTTTATGTGTACACTACAAACATCTATTTTCTTTACCCATGACCCTGCTTATTCTTTCCATATTTTAGTTTATAAGATTAGTAATGCCACTATTTGAAATATAATACATAAAATTTCCTGAGACCTAGCAGTTTTGGAACAAAACATAATGTTCAAGGAATATTAACAGAATTTTCCATACATATGGCATCACACCGCATAGCATCTTTCAGCGTTATAGCCGCTTAACTTACCACTGGGACGACACCCAGGACAATTCAAATCAGGACAGTCCTTCGCCCTTCACTTTTCCATTCCCATTCATAAAACGTTTTGAAATAGAACTATATCTGGTTAAGTTCCCATGTTCGCCCTTGACCGTAAGCACGGCTATTCGAATAGTTTTAGACTCGCAGAGTTTGTACACTTTCACCACAAGAGACAATCAACTCGTTGTCCCACACGATTCCTTGGTCATGTGGTTGAGCGGACCATCACAAGAACTTTTCAAAGTACCTCGCCCTTCCATCATTTCACCCTATGGGTCGCTCCCACTTGCGGTGGGTTCCATACGCAGCGGGATGTCCTCCTTCCGAACGCCTAGCACCGGCTCCCGCCCCGCTAGCCCGCCACAGCAGAACTTCACCTTTCACGGGTGTCCCATTCAAGCCGTCTCACAGACTGCCACTTGCACATCCTCACACCACCTCCTGGAAGGATGACTTTCAGGGTCCGGTAAATCTACTAAGCCAAGTTGTAATTTACAGACTTGTGGTTGTACTGTTTTACACGGGTTGACATGACAAGATTCGGTCCTTATTGGTATCTGGACGGTTCTACCACAAACCACACTCTCGTGCACACCTGCACCACACCCCCGAACCATCCGCCCAGACAAACAAGCAATTTGAGACTTTTGGAAGTAAAAATAACCATATCCAACATACATCAGTCATTACCACCATGACTGCCCAACCAATTTTTCTCATGATTGAAAGTGATGCTTGGACGCTTTCACGCCCATGAGTATCTAGGCAATACTAAGCATGGCATATATTTAGAGACTTATTTTCGAAATGTTACTATTATATATTTACTAGTGCGACAAAGTTCACATATTCAAATATTCCAAGGAGGAGTAATATTATTCAAGGTAAACAATTGGTACATAACTAAAATATTAAAATAAGCATGTATTTGCATATAAATTAACGGCATGCAATTTGATAATTTAAAACAAAGTAATTTGCAGAAAACATAGGATCAACATGATCAAAGTATTGACTCGCCTTGGTCACAGTGGTCGGGATCTGGATTCTCTGATGCTTCTAGTGTCGCTGCCTCGAACTCTTCCTCCTGAGCTTCGTATGCTATTTAATCGTGCGAAATACCCAAATAAAAGAAAAGCAATCAATCACTCAAAAGATCACCAGAAATTCATATGAACTCTAAAAATTATGATTTTGGTTCCATTGGACAGATCTTGAATTTAGATGAATTTAAAAATTTGTCTCGTTCAATTTGGAGTTAAAATGAAGAAGTTATGATCATTCAAAGTTCTCAGTTCAGTTAATTCCAAATATTCTCAAATTTCTGACAGTGGGTCCCACTGGCATTTTCAGATTTATTTTTAATTTTCCTTTTTATTTACGTTCTGTGCTATTGACATGTGGGTCCGGTTACTGTTCATGGGGTCCACATGTCAGTGTGGGCTTGGTGTAGATGTGCCAATGACCAGTGGGGCCCAGCGGTCAGCGGCAGCCCTGTCTGCAGTGACTGACATGTGGGGCCCACCTGTCAGTCGGGGAAATTAAAAGAAGTCGCTCGACCGCAGGCGCGGAGCCCCGGGCTCGAACGCGCGCCGCGGGAGCGAGGGGGAGGGAAGAGACGTGCTGGTAACCAAGTGGGTGGGGAGGCTTTGCCTACCCCATAAGGGTAACTCACCCTTTTGAGGTGGCTCTCGGAGGCGGCCGGCAGAGGAAGTCGGGGGCGACGGCGCCGGCGGCGAGGGGTGGCCGGAGGGGTCCAAGTCTTGCGTGGAGTATAATCCTGGCGTGAAGGCGAACCTTCTGGTGTAGGCGGCTGGGAACGTTGGTGGCCGGAGAGGTCTGGCGGCGAGCGACGGCGGCGGCTCGGGTAGGAGCCTCGGTGACGGCGAGGTGGAGACCACGGGAGGCACGGGGAAAGGCGGGACAGCTTCACCTTGCTCCCGCGGCTCGGGAGCTCGGGATTGCTTGGAGGCGGCCGGGAGCGGCGGCGGCTTGGTCGCCGGAGTTGGGGAAGGAGGAGGGCGCTGGCGGGGATTGTGGGCGTTATAGCTCAATTGCTCGCGGGGAAAGGAAGAGTGGCGTCGCGCGCGATCGTGACTTCCGGAAGGGCTTTATAGCCGGATGGGGCGCGCGCTAGAGCGGCACTGGCGCTCCGCCTGCTTGCGCCGGCGAGGAGGCGAACCAAATCCCGCGAGATTTTGCGGGAGAGAGCACAGGGGTGCTTTGAACTTGCTCGGGGTGTATGAGAGAGAGGGAAAAGGGATTGGCTGCGGTGCGCGAGGGAGAGCGAGCGCGAGTGAGAGCAGCAGCAAGGCGCGTGGAGAAGAATGGAGGAGGAAGAAGAAGAGCGCGCGGAGGGCCACCGCCAGCGAGAGAGACCTGTGTGTGGGGCTCGCGGGGAGCGGGGCCACGCGCGCAGGGGAGCGGGCGCGTTGCGCCTGCAGCGTTCTCGCGCGCCACGCGGCAGCGGGAGGAGAGGCGCGGGCGGGACGCGGGTTGATCCCGGCCGTCCAGGTGGCGGCCGGAGGGTAAGTTGAGTTTTTAATTTTTCTAGATTTTTATTTTAGCTTTTAGAATTGCCAAAAATTTCCAATAAGGTCAGAAAAATATGAAAATACATCCAAAAATTCAGGAAAAATTCACAGAAGTTCCTGATGACATTCTGGACTTAACAAAAATATTTTCAACTATTGTTGGTACTTAATTTATTTGCTTTCCTTGTTATTTATGGCATTATTTAAAATGAGGGCTTTATGTTTAAACCAAAATTTCCTCCATTCCTTTCTGGATCATCTTTTCAGATTCTTATTTAAATTTTTAAATTTTCTATATTTAAACATGTTTGTTTCCTCTTTAGCTTTTGGAACTTTCATCATAATTTTCGAGACAACACCAGAAACTCCAAATTCAAATGTAAAGCAAATAAAATAATCCAAAAACTTCATAATTTAATATTTATATTTTCCAGGATGTTACAATACATTAAGGCTTTATGCCAACCTTCCATACAGTCGAAAGTACATTGTTTTTTTAGGACATGGGTACAAATAAATATGTGCTCTCTTGTTACAACACCAATTTGTTTTCCCATTGCCTAAGTCACGGGATCTCCGATCAAGAAGGTATGGGTTACCATTGTGATGTAACTTAAATGGACCCCATTCCCATGTCCATAGACGCAACAGAAATTGCTTTCTGTGCTAACCCCTTTGTAAAAGGGTCTGCTAGATTTTTCTCAGTGTGAATATAGTTCACAGCAATCACTCGAGTTTCTCAGTTTTCTGACAGATTTAAGTCTATGCTTCACATGTTTAGAGGACTTCATATTATCCTTTGTACTTGTAACTTTGGCCAACACTGTTTGATTATCACAGTACATCAGGATTGCAGGTATTGGTTTCTCAACCAATGGCAAGTCTAATAGAAGCTCTCTCAGCCATTCAGCCTCAACTGTGGCTATGTCAAGTGCTGCAAGTTCTGCTTCTATGGTTGACCTCGTCAATATGGTCTGTTTGCAAGACCTCCATGAAACTGCAGCACCAGCTAAAGTGAATACATAACCACTTGTAGTTTTGATCTCATCCGCATCAGAGATCCAATTAGAGTCACTGTATCCTTCTAATACAGAAGGGTGTCTAGTATAATGTATTCCAAAAGATGTTGTGCCTCTCAAGTAGCGCAACACTCTTTCAAGTGCCTCCCAGTGATCATCTCCTGGGTTAGACGTAAACCGACTTAATTTGCTCACAGCAAATGAAATGTTAGGTCTTGTGGCACCAGCTAAATACATAAGTGACCCAATACTTAATTTGCGAAGCAAGTTCAATGTGTTGCATCCTATGGAATTATTCTGAGGAGGAGCTTTGTGTTTAAATTTTGGAAGCTTTGTTTATTATACTTGTCAAATCATACACCAAGTCCAGGTCTTTGAAATCAAATGATGTGTAATAGAGTTGTCTTTATCATATTCATTCATATACTCTGTAGCTTTGGTCATGACTGGTTTTAATAAGTTTGCTACATTTGAATGGAAGCATGACATGGTGGAATACCTTGACTAGATTAATTATATATAGCACTTTGTGTTGTTCATCTAAAAGGATTAGCTAGATTGTGAGTCTTATTTTATATCATGGCTATGAGGCTAGTCTGTTTTATATTACAATCTTTTTATCATTACTCAATTGGCATGTCATTAAAAGAAAAAAAGCATAAATGAAAACAAGTATGCTTTAAACATGCCATGGTTAAACAAAATGGAAAAGGAATAAAAAGTGCATAAATCGAAAGAAGTATCTTCAAGCATGCCACCATTTAATAAAAAAATTACTACAAAGATGGCATTATGAAAAGAAGTATACTACAAGCGTGCCACACGCTAAAAGATTAGAGTATGGAACAATAGGTTGTTTTACGAGACTACTAGTTCATCTAGATTTAATGTTTGCTTTACTTTAAAGCTTTGACTTTTTATTGTGATATCTAATTTTGTTCTCTATAATTAGTTTGGTCAATGTTAAGATGCCTGTCATTAATCTAATTTTCTTAATCATAGTAAAGACTACTTTTTGATATGTTATATGGTATATGACTTCATATAATCCAGGGAGCCCTACTCAAAACAAGGGCTTGTGTACACTCTTAAATCAATGCAAAGTTATTTCGATAATCTACAAAACTTCCAGATGTTTACTCTCACTGCTCCCTCTTAGAATTTTTGTTTTCTCTAGAGTTCTTGATGATTACATTTCCAAGGGGGAGAAATAAAAAATGGAGAAATAGGAGAAAAAATTGCTCTCTTGTGTTGAGGGAGAGTTTTCTGACCTTTTTGCATTTTTTTGCAGCATCTGTAACGTTTAATTTTTTTCCTTACTCAAATTCTCTCATTCAAAGAGTTTTTGAGGTGTTGTCAATGTATTCATCAAGGGGGAGATTGTTAGACCATGTGTCTGGTCGAGGTGTTTTTGTGATGAATAATTAGCATTTGGGTTTCATTAAAATTTGTATTTACGAAAGTTTCTATAGATCGTAGTCAAAGGTTTTGAATCTAAGAGGTTTCGATCAGTTCTAAGTGGCTCTGAGTGGTTTTGGTCTAGTCCGTGTAGTTTTGATCAGCTCCAAGTTGTTTTAGTCTGCTTCAAATGGTTTTGGTTTACTCTGAGTGATTTTGGTCTGCTCCAGTAGTTTTGGTCTGGTCCGAGTGGTTTCCATCGGGTCCAAGTTGTATTGGATGGCTTTCGAGTAGCATTGGCATATTGGATGATGTTTAAGTGACATTGGAGGATCAAACGGCATTTGGACTACGTCGGACTTTGACCACGGCAGACTCTGATCACATCCGGCTTTGACCACATCTAACTTCGACCACGTTCAACTTCAACCACATTTGACTTCGACCACATCCAGTTTTCGACCACAGCCGAATGACCACGCCAGCGAACTGGTCATAGCTATAGTACTTTTCCACGGTCAGAATTATAGTTCCTTGTCTATGGTTGTGGCTATAGTACTGGTTGATAGTGGTAGACTTTGTGATCGTAGTCCTAGACTTAGCGACCTGTAGTCGAAGGCTTAGCAGTCGATAGTCATAGACATCGCGATCGGTAGGCTTTGTGATCGGTTGCCGTTGGCTTCACGATCGGTACTCGTAGACTTCATTATCAATTGGAGTGCTTCAAGTCTTACTATCTTTGAGTACTTCGAGTACTCGTGTTAAGCAATAGGTTTGACTGGCTGGTGTGATCGGAGAACAGTACTCAAAGGTTTTGTTACTTGAAAGATGAAAGTACTCGATGTTCAGATGATCGTTGTATTCGGTAGTAAAAAGGACTCGGTACTCAATAGTCATGGTTTTGTGTTCATGATCAGCGATGGGTTGTCGAAGGTGTTGCGATCGGTAGTCATAGTCGAAGCGATCGGTACTCGATGGTCTGTACTCAATGGATTTGTGGTCAGTAGCGATGCTTGTTATTCCTGAATGTTTTGAGTGATGGTGTTGTCCCAAGTATTTGTGTTCAAGTACTCGATGTGCTAGCGACTGGTCTTGCATAGCGGTTGTAACCGGTCGTATTGAGTAGTCTGAAGTTGGTGTTTTGGAAAGTTATGGAATTTGTGGTCGTGGACGACTTAGTTGGTATTTGTGATGGTTTGGTTCTTTTCTCTGGATAGACGAGAATGTGCTTTGAGTGTGTGTGTGTGTGTGTGATGTCGGTCAAGTTGTGAAGAATTTGTGCTGGGAAAAGTGTTTGGATTTGTCTCTAGATATTTTCATAGACGGTTATTAATACAAACCGTCTGTGATGTCTTGCTTTATCATAGACGATTCATATAAATAACTGTTTGTGAAAATATCACAAATGGTTGTTATTATAAATCGTCTATGATAGTTGCAGCATAGATGGTTCCCTATGAACCGTCTATGATGTAGCCGTCCAGTATAGCCTCTTTTGTAGTAGTAGATTATTGTCACATCCCAAAATTTGGCTTTTTGAAAAATTTAAATTCAAATTAATTATTTTAAGGTAATTGGATTTTACTTGGCTTTTATTTGCCTTTCTGGATTTTTCTGGAATTAAAAACTATTTTTAGAGCTTAAAAAGTAATTCAAAATATGAAAATTAAATATCAACAGTAGTTGGAAATAATTTTATTTAGTCCAAAATATGTCCAGAAGCTTCTGTGAATTTTTCTGGAATTTTTGGAGGTATTTTCATATTTTTCTCGAGGCCTAAATAATTTTCTAGCCTTTTCAAATTAGAAATCAAATTCTGAAAAATAAAAATCTCCCTCTCCCTCCAGTAGACGCGTGGACGGCCCAGACCGCCACGCCGCGCTCGGATCGATCCAGCCGCACTTCCTCTCCCTCGTCCGTCCGGCCCGCCCGTCGTGGCGGCCCGCCTTCCTCCTCCGCGCGACGCGTGGACGGCTCGGATGAGCGCGTCCCGCGCCCGCATCGATCCACCGTTCCTCCCACTTAACTCGTCCCCGCCGCCCGATCCGCCCTCGGGCCACGCGGCGCCATCTACACCCTTCTCCCGCATCTCTCGACCGCGGACCCGCCTGTCGCTGTCACGCGCCTCGCTCTCGCCGCCACCCGGCCCGCTGTCGGATCCGTCTCCCGCGGAATCGCCCCTTCCTTTCTCTTCCCCTCTTTCCTTTTTCGCCGGCCGACCGAGACCGCGCGGATCCGCCTTGCCTTCCTCGCTCTCCCGATTTTGGAACCCCGAGCCCGGCGGAAGCAAATCCCAACGCCCGCGCCTCCCTTCCTTCGGCCTCCTCTTCCTTTCCTCCCCAAACCTTCCTTTTCCGCCGACCACCCCGGCGAGCAATTGCCTCGCCCTGCTCCCCTCACCCCTATAATGCCCCCATCGGCCGCTTTCTCCCGCACCGCATCCCAGCGCACTCCACCGCAGCCTCCCGAGCCCTCTAGAGCCCGATCACCGTGCCACTCCTCCCTCGAGCTCCGCCCAACTCCGGCGAGCTTTCCTCGCCGCCTCGGTCATCCCGGGCCCGTCGTCGCCTCCCGAAGCTTCCTCACGCCGGACGGTCCTCCCGACCCCTCGCCGCCTCCCGTCACCGAGCACCGCCGCGACGGAGCTCCCGAGCCGCCGCCGCCGCCACCTCGCCGCCGCCGTCTCGTTCGTCCCAAGCCGCCGACCCTTCCAACCGAACCCTCCGCGCCAGATTACATTCTCACGCGTCACCCGCACCTCCGCCTCCCCGCCGCCGCGCCGCCGCCTCCGATCATCTCTCGCCGACGCCGGAGTTACCCCTCAAGAGGTTACCTACCCTTATTGGGTAGGCAACGCCTCGCTCCCTCAGCTAGCGCGCTCACTCGTAACTCCTCGGCGCGCTCGAGCCTCCGGCTCGCGCGAGAGGTTGAGTTTTTCGCTTAATTCGGGTGACAAGTGGGTCCCACTCGCGTGCCGCCGCCGGCCGCGCTGCCATCGCCGCTGGGTCCCACCCTCTCTCTTTGGACTCGACAAGTGGGCCCAAGACCGGTGGGTCCCACGTGTCGAGGTCGACTCGTTGGGCTCATCGTCGATGGGTCCCACATGTCGATGACCGCCGATGGTTACTGTTCAGTGGGCCCCACCTGTCGCTCTCAGAATTAAAATAAAAGATTAAAATTTAATTCTCTAGTGGGTCCCACTGTCAGAAATTTCCGAATTTCTCGATTTATTCAAATCTGAGATTTTCAAATGAGCATAACTTTCTCATTTTAACTCCAATTCCAGCCATTCAAATTTCTAAATTCATCTAAAATCATAATCTACCCAATTATGGCCTCTGTTGAATTTTTGGATTTTATTTGAATTTTCTTTTGTATTTATTTGTTTTGTTGCTTCGTCTTTCCTCGCGAGATTCCAACGTTGTCGATTTATCCTCTTCACAGCAGCAAGAAGACCCGAAACCCTGCAAGAAGGCAAGTCTCCTTTGATCATCTTGAGCCTATGCTTTGAAATGTTTTTAAAGTATTTTAAATGTTATGCATTGCTATTTACATAAAATGATAATTCAATCTTAAGGTAGTAGTTAATCCAACCTTGTTATGCCCGCCATTGGAATTGATTGTCATGTACCCTTGTCACCATAGAATTTCCTTGTCTCATTAAGGAGAATATTATAATTACTTGTTGATGTTAGTATGGTAGGATAATGCTTAGTCATGCTATCTAATAACTTTGGCAAATCTTGAAAATGGGAAACTATGATTTATTAAATCCTTGTGTTTGAAAGTGAAGTGGCAATTGGAGTTGTCACTGTGATTTTAAAATAAAATAAAAATGTGAAAGTTGGTTTAGATTAGGTGGATGGCTGTTTGGGTTGGTGCAGTAAGCACGAGAACTTGTTAAGTGTATGTTCCACCCTAGTCAATTAAGGACCGACGCTTGTGTTTGTCCAAACTGAGCATTAACCGTACAACCACAAGTCTATATGGGTACGACCTAGCTAACTAACCTATAAAGGTGTAGTTTAGATATCACCAGTGGTGTATTGAGTGCCAGGGTGTACTGGTTACTCATAGTGAGGGACAGGGTTTATCAGTACTCATATGGCGCAAGAGGGGCTTGATTGGGCGGATTTAACCCTTCTGCGGTGAAACCTCAGCGGGTGGTCTCTAGCTATACTGGAGTAGGTGAAAGGCTTTGTGATATTTTATCTGGGTCTCATGCCAAAGGAAGCATGTTGACTATTAAGATAATTTATCTCTTGTGGGTAAAGTTGTACAACCTCTGCAGAGTGTAAAACTATTCGAATAGCCGTGCCCACGGTCAAGGGCGGGCAAGGAATGCATTCACATGGTAGATTTCTGGTTTTGTTTTAAAATCAAAAGTTTTGTATTCCGAGGGTGGAGGAACTCTCGGAAGGAATCTGGCGGATGGAGCAGAGAGCGTGGATGGAACCCGGTTTAAAATTTGACCAATGGTAATTGGTTAGCTAGTGTTGGTAGTTGGAACCTTCACTAGAAAGTTAATTCATTAAAACATTTACTTCATTAAAGTGATGCCTTCAAAATAATTAGTAGTAATGGAGATTTTAAATATTGCTTTGTGCAAAAGAACCATATGGCCTTCCTTTGTTAAGCCTTGCATCTATGCATTTTTCCCAAGACTTATGAGTACTTTATGTACTCACATGCTACACTTAAAAATAAAATCTCAGAGGAAGTTGAAGCTCAAGAAGGTGACTACGACTACTGCTTCGCTTGTGGCTGTGATGGATTCTTCCCGGAGGACTAGGTCGCGCTTCCCCAGTCAATTGCCTGTGGCGAATTGATGGGTCGTCCTCGAGTTTTATTTGCTTCCGCTGTGTTTGATTGTGCGAGGTCTTAAACCTCCCTTGTAATAATGAGACCAGGTGGTCAGTACTCTTATTTATTGTAATAAATCGTTGATGGTGATGTTTTCCATTCTGTTTGACTGTGTGCACTAGCTTTGATCTGGGACTAGTGCTGTAATACACAGAGGGTCCGGGTTCGGAAATCCGGGGTCCCGACAGAGATGGTATCAGAGCCAATTTGACTGTAGGACGTGACCTAGATTAGGAATGGCAAACCATAAGGACTTATGTTTATAAAAAGAATATATTAAAAATGTGTAAGCTTCTTTGCTTCTACTCTCTTCCTACTTAGAATCTTGTTCTTGTCTCCAACTCCATTTGTTAAAACTTTTACTAATCTTTTCTTCCTCTCAACTTTGTAGATGGCTGGTTCATCCTCCGCTGCCCCGTGGGACTACTACTCACATGGAGAGGATGCTGGAGCATTCGCTAGCCTTCTCCGGCAGCTGATGCAGTGTCTGGAGTACCGTCAGCCGCCCATCTTCAGGGGTCGGAAGACGCGGATCCTGGATCGAGACTCTTGGACGATGGAGGTATTCCTGTATGCACGGGAAGAGGAATTCAAGTCCCACACCTACCCCATCAAGTACCCTCGGTCCCATTGCTTTGACGCTGTCCAGACGCAAAGACGCCGCCATTGACGAAGTTGTGCCACTGCACAAAGATGCCGTACATCAGTCCCCTTTTTGCTTCTTCATCAACCCTCGCCCAGGACAGAGGTATCCAGATCCCTTTGATATTCCAGCTGACGATCCTCGACTGTCACATCAGGTGCAGCTCACCCAGGCGATGGCAGTCACTTATGCTAGAGCTCAGGAGGAGATTGGACAACTTCGGATGCTTCTCACCTCCAGCTACCAGCATTCGGACACACTTCGCGCACAGCTTCTCCAGAGCCAGGCAGCTGAGTTTGAGCTGGGCGCCTCGTGGCCGCAGCTAACTACACGCCGCCTTCACCGTAGTTGACTACACGCCGCCTTCTCCAGCATCACCGTCATCCCCAACAACCCGGCACCACTCGACTCGGGACTCGCATCGATGACAAGACACAAGAAGGTGCGACGCCCGATCCGCCACTGTCATTACTCTCAAGAAGCGCAAGCCTTCTCCTTCCCGTTCTCGGTCGACTGCCTCCAGTCGTAATCGTGCCTCGGCCGAGTGTGACTGTTCACGTCACCACGTGAGAGAGCGCCAGGAAGACCCGGAGGAGGATCCAGAAGAGGACCCGGAAGAAGACCCTGAGGAGCGCGTCTTTGGAGAGGATTAGTAGTCTTTTGAGTCCGTAGTACCCAAATAAAATGTCCGCGTCCTTAGAACGCTTATTGTTATGTTTTGGTGTGCTAGATGGACTGTACCAGGCCTATGCGCACTTGTGGTACAGCCATCCTTGGAGTTATCTTGATTTTAATAAAAAGTTTCCCCTAAGTGGTTGCTAGTTCTTTCTTGTGTGTTGGCTTGGGATGTGGTTTAGTTCCCCTAATCTCTTACCTTTGCTATTTCCTTCTTACCTTCTGCTAACCTAAACCGCTTCAGATGGTGAACACGAGGAGCAACCCTGGCAGCAGCCGTGACGCCAACAACCAGCCGGAGGACAACATTCCACCACCTCCCGCTCAGGCCCCCAACTTGGAGCAAATGATGGCTATGCAACTGCAGCATTTCAAGCTCTCGCCTGAACCAAGTGCAGCCAACAAAGCAGCACCCAACCAGCACCCTACCTAGATTGGGGAATTCATGAGACAAGACCTCCCACTTTTGCTGGATCAGTGGATCCCTTGGAGGCAGATGATTGGATCAAGGATGTGGAAAGAAAATTGGTCCTAGCTCAGTGCAACGATAATGAAAAGGTGTTGTACGCTGCTCATCAGCTCAAGGGAATGGCTGCCAACTGGTGGGAAAACTACCGCGCCGCCCATCAAAATGCACAAGCTATCACTTGGGAGGAGTTTGTCGAAGCTTTCCGCACTGCCCATATCCCTACTGGGATAATGGAAATGAAGAAGAGAGAATTCTACCAACTGCAGCAGGGAAACCTCAAGTTTCAGTACACCAACAAGTTCACCCAACTGTCTGTATGCATCCAAGAGGTCACCTCGAGGCGACCAAGATTTGGAGGTTCACGCAGGACTTGACCCAACCTCAAGGTGCAGCTGGTGTCCAATGACTTCCCAACGTTCCAAAGACCTAGTGAACAAGGCCTTTGTCCAAGAAGATGCTCGGCGCCTGCATTTAAAATCGGAAGAGGAAGTTTCAAGCCCAAAGAAGGAGCAAGCAGCTCGATTCCGCCCCAACGCACCTCACTATCACAAGCTCTCGAGTCAAGCGTGCCGAGGACTCCTTTTCAGACCCCGCCCAAATCCACAAACTCCCGGGCAAACAATGGTGGCCAACCCCGCAGAACAAGACTTCAGCAGCAGGAGTGCAAGTGCTTTAACTGCAAGAACATGGGGCACTATGCCAAGAATCGTCCCCGAAACGCCCAAAGAATGACTCCATTCGTTTCAACTGGGACTACGCCAAGAAGAGCTCCGATCGCAGTCAAGGCCGTGGGCACCACAAACCCCAAGGACTCCACAAGTGGTGAGCAGAGGGCATCTCAACCATGTGACCGCGAAGCGACCAGATGCACCGACGTAGTTCGGGTAAGTTTCTTGTCAACTCGGAATTGCATCAGCATTATTTGATTCGAGCTTCGCATTCTTTTGTGTCAAAAGATGTGGTTGAAAGGTATAATTGGGATGTGAGTAAACTACGTAACCCCATGCTAGTCCAAATCCTCGAAAGGAAATGAGGACTAACACGCTTTGCCTTGACGCAATCTGTGGATATAAATGGAGTTAAGTTCTTAGCAAATCTTATTATAATAGACTCAAGGGTTTAGATGTAATACTTGGAATGGATTGGTTAACCAAGTATAAAGGGCGATAGATTGTGCTGATCGAGTCATTACAATCACTAACTCGATGGGATTCAAGTAGGTATAAGTCAAACTCCCTACCCAGAGCGGTGTAGTTTGAACAGTGTAAAGGAGTGACTCGGAAAAAGTACCTATAGTGAGTGAGTACCTGGATGTATTCCACGAAGATTTGCCCTAATGCCGCTGCACAGGAAGTAGAGTTTGTCATCAACCTAGTACCGAATAGCTCCAATTTCCAAGAGACCTTATCGGATGTCCGCAAATGATTTGGCGGAAGTTAAGAAACAAATTGAAGAGCTGCAGGATAAAGGATTTGTAAGGCCAAGCTCGTCACCTTGGGGAGCACCAAGATCGCTAGTAAAGAAGAAAGATGGTAGTCTTCGCATGTGTGTGGACTATCGATCATTGAATGATGTGACTATTAAGAACAAGTACCCTTTACCTGAATAGATGATCTGTTTGATCGGTTGAAAGGATCATGTGTATTCTCTAAGATTGACCTTCGATCGGGATATCACCAATTGAAGTTAAGACCAGAGGACATACCCAAGACCGCATTTGCCACCGTTATGGATTGTATGAGTATATAGTGATGTCTTTCGGTCTAACCAATGCCCCAAAGATACTTCATGAATCGATGAATAAGGTGTTCATGGAATATTTGGATAAGTTTGTGGTTGTATTCATCGATGATATTTTGATATATTCCAAGAATGAGGAAGAACATGCCAACATTTGAGGATAGTTTTGGAAAAGCTCCGAAAAATCAGTTGTACGCCAAGTTCAGTAAGTGTGAGTTTTGGTTGAAGAAAGTAGCTTTCTTGGGCCATGTGATTTCGGCGGGAGGAGTATCCGTGAGACCCGAAAAAGTTAATGATGTGCTCAATTGGACACAACCAAAGTCGAGATCCGAGATCGGAGTTTTCTTGGATTGGTGGTTATTATCGTCGATTTATTGAATGATTCTCCAAGCTCGCAAGACCTCGACCCAGATTCTTCAAGAAGGAAAAGAAGTTTGAATGGAGTAAACCATGTGAGGATAGTTTCAAGAGTTGAAGAAGAGGTTAACTTCTGCACTGTTGACGCTTCCGACATTAGGAAGGATTTCAAGTCTTCGTGATGCGTCAAGGCGGGGACTAGGCGTGTATCGATGCAAGAAAGAAAGGTAGTAGCATATGCCTCAAGGCAGCTGCGACCCCATGAAGGAAATTACCCAACGCATGATTTAGAGCTCACGTAGTGCATGCATCAAAATATGGAGGCATTACTTGATTGGTAACCGTTGTGAAATTTACACGGATCACAAGAGTTTGAAATATATATTCACTCAACCCGATCTCAACATGAGGCAAAGGAGATGGCTTGAGTTAATAAAGGATTATGATATTGGAATACATTATCATCCGGGAAAGGCTAATGTGGTAGCAGATGCCTTGAGCAGAAAGAGTTATTGTGCCAAGCTGTGGATTAAGGACAGTATGCCTGCCCTTCAAGAAGAGTTCCAACGGCTCAACTTAGAAGTAGTGGAGGAAGGATTTTTAGCCACTTTGGAAGTTCAACCAACCCTAGAAGATCAAATCAGAGCAGCTCAAAAGGAGGACAAGTATGTCCAGGAGATCAAGGATAATATGAAGAAAGGAAAAGCTTCGGGATTTTCAGAGGATGAAAAAGGTACCCTTTGGTTTGGGAAAAGAATTATTGTACTGAAAAGAAAGAGGTAAAGGAGTTAATATTGAAGGAAGCCCATGAATCGATATTCAATTCATCCCAGAGCACCAAGATGTACCAAGATCTCAAGGGAAGGTATTGGTGGTCAAGTATGAAACGAAATTGCGAATCACGTAGCCTTGTGCGATGTATGCCAACGGATTAAAGCTGAACACCGAGACTGCGGGACTTCTGCAGCCATTGCAGATCCCCGAGTGGAAATGGGAAGAAATTGGTATGGATTTTATAACTGGATTACCAAGAACCAAAACAGGCACGATTCAATTTGGGTTATAGTGGATCGTTTGACAAAAGTCGCCCATTTCATTCCAAAGAAAGACCACATACTCCGGGATAGACTTGCAGAGTTGTACATGTCAAGAATTGTGTGTTTGCATGGGATCCCAAAGAAGATTGTGTCGATCGAGGAACCCGTTCACTTGAGATTTTGGCAAAACTACATGAACTTTTGGGCACCAACTTAAACTTCATCACAGCTTATCATCCATGCATGGATGGTCAAACAGAAAGAGTAAATCAAATCTCGAAGACATGTTGAGAGCTTGTGTAATGCAAACAAGAGTAATTGGGATCGAGTTTGCCCTATGCGAGTTCTCCTACAACAATAGTTATCAATCCAGTTTGCAAATGTCTCCTTCAAGCCCTATACTAGAAAGTGTAAGACTCCATTGTATTGGAAGGAAACAGAGAAGGACAAGTGTTTGGACCAGATGTCTGAAGCAAGCGAAGAACAAGTTCGTCTAATCCAGATGATTAAAAACAGCACAAACCGCATGAAAAGTTATGCGGATAATCGACGTAGAAGCTTAGAATTGTGCACTGGGATCATGTTTATTTGAAGGTGTCACCTCTCAAAGGAATGAGACGTTTTGGAGTCGGTGGAAAGCTAGCTCCCGATTCATCTGACCTTTTCTGTTGTGGCGAAACGAGGAGAAGTGGCTTACCGCTTGGAGCTTCCACCTCACCATCAAAGGTGCATGACGCCTTCCATGTGTCCCAGCTAAGAAAGTGTCTCGAGTTCCGTAAGAGCGGATGCCTCTAGATGAAATAAACGTGAAGGAAGACCTCACCTATCCGAGTATCCAACAAGGTATTGAGGAAGCAGAGCGCCGTGACGCAGCAGCAAGGTTATCAAGTTACGTAAAGTGCGGTGGAGCAACCATTCGAATCGGAAGCAACTTGGGAGCGTGAAGAGGATCTAAAAGAAGAGTTCCCGACCTTTTCCTAGTCCATCCGAATCTCTGGTCTAGATTCTTTCTAAGGGGGTAGGTTTGTCACATCCCAAAATTTGGCTTTTGAAAAATTTAAATTCAAATTAATTATTTTAAGGTAATTGGATTTTACTTGGCTTTTATTTGCCTTTCTCGGATTTTTCTCGAATTTAAAAACTATTTTTAGAGCTTAAAAGTAATTCAAAATATGAAAATTAAATATCAACAGTAGTTGGAAATAATTTTATTTAGTCCAAAATATGTCCGAAGCTTCGTGAATTTTTCTGGAATTTTTGGAGGTATTTTCATATTTTTCTCGAGGCCTAAATAATTTTCTAGCCTTTTCTCAAATTAGAAATCAAATTCGAAAAATAAAAATCTCCCCTCTCCCTCCAGTAGACGCGTGGACGGCCCAGACCGCCACGCCGCCGCTCGGATCGATCCAGCCGCACTTCCTCTCCCTCGCTGTCCGGCTGCCGGCCCGCCCGTCACCGCCGCGGCCGCCTTCCCTCTCCGCGCCCGACGCGTGGACGGCTCGGATGAGCCGCGTCCCCGCGCCCGGCATCGATCCACCGTTCCCTCCCACTTAACTCGTCCCCGCCGCCCGATCCGCCCTCAGGCCACGCGGCTGCCATCTACACCCTTCTCCCGCATCTCTCTGACCCGCGGACCCCGCCCGTCAGTGTCACGCGCCTCCGCTCTCGCTGCCACCCCGGCCCCGCCTGTCGGATCCGTCTCCCCCGCGGAATCGCCCCCTTCCTTTCTCTTCCCCCCCTCTTTCCTTTTTCGCCGGCCGACCGAGACCGCGCCGGATCCGGCCTTGCCTTCCTCGCTCTCCCGATTTTGGAACCCCGAGCCCGGCGGAAGCAAATCCCAACGCCCGCGCCTCCCTTCCTTCGGCCTCCTCTTTCCTTTCCTCCCCAAACCTTCCTTTTCCGGCCGACCACCCCGGCGAGCAATTGCCTCGCCCTGCTCCCCTCACCCTATAATGCCCCCATCGGCCGCCTTCTCCCGCACCGCATCCCAGCGACTCCACCGCAGCTCCCGAGCCCTCTAGAGCCCGATCACCGTGCCACTCCTCCTCGAGCTCCGCCCAACTCGGCGAGCTTTCCTCGCCGCCTCGGTCATCCCGAGCCCGCTCGCCGCCTCCCGAAGCTTCCTCACGCCGGACGGTCCTCCCGACCCTCGCCGCCTCCCGTCACCGGGCGCCGTCGACGGAGCTCCCGAGCCGCCGCCGCCGCCACCTCGCCGCCGCCGCTCGTTCGTCCCTGCCGCCGACCCTTCCAACCGAACCTCCGCGCCAGATTACATTCTACGCGTCACCCGCACCTCCGGCCTCCCCGCCGCGGCGCCGTCGCCTCCGATCATCTCTCGCCGACGCCTGAAGGTACCCTCAAGAGGGTTACCTACCCTTATTGGGTAGGCAACGCCTCCGCTCCCAGCTAGCGGCGCCACTCGTAACTCCTGCGCGCGCTCGAGCCTCCGGCTCGCGCGAGGTTGAGTTTTTCGCTTAATTTCGGCCGACAAGTGGGTCCCACCGTCGCCCGCCGCCGCGCCTGCCACCATGCGCCGGGTCCCACCCCTCGTGCCGGGACTCGACAAGTGGGCCCGAAGACCAGTGGGTCCCACGTGTCAGAGGCTGACTCGTTGGGCTCACTGTCCAGTGGGTCCCACATGTCAGTGACCGCCAGTGGTTACTGTTCAGTGGGCCCCACCTGTCAGTCTCTCAGAATTAAAATAAAAGATTAAAATTTAATTCTCCAGTGGGTCCCACCTGTCAGAAATTTCCGAATTTCTCGATTTATTCAAATCTGAGATTTTCAAATGAGCATAACTTTCTCATTTTAACTCCAATTCCAGCCATTCAAATTTCTAAATTCATCTAAAATCATAATCTACCCAATTATGGCCTCTGTTGAATTTTTGGATTTTATTTGAATTTTCTTTTGTATTTATTTGTTTTGTTGCTTCGTCTTTCCTCGCGTAGATTCCAACGTTGTCGACGATCCTCTTCACAGCAGCAAGAAGACCAGAAACCCTGCAAGAAGGCAAGTCTCCTTTGATCATCTTGAGCCTATGCTTTCGAAATGTTTTTAAAGTATTTTAAATGTTATGCATTGCTATTTACATAAAATGATAATTCAATCTTAAGGTAGTAGTTAATCCAACCTTGTTATGCCCGCCATTGGAATTGATTGTCATGTACCCTTGTCACCATAGAATTTCCTTGTCTCATTAAGGAGAATATTATAATTACTTGTTGATGTTAGTATGGTAGGATAATGCTTAGTCATGCTATCTAATAACTTTGGCAAATCTTGAAAATGGGAAACTATGATTTATTAAATCCTTGTGTTTGAAAGTGAAGTGGCAATTGGAGTTGTCACTGTGATTTTAAAATAAAATAAAAATGTGAAAGTTGGTTTAGATTAGGTGGATGGTGTTTGGGTTGGTGCAGTAAGCACGAGAACTTGTTAAGTGTATGTTCCACCCTAGTCAATTAAGGACCGACGCTTGTGTTTGTCCAAACCGAGCATTAACCGCATAACCACAAGTCTATATGGGTACGACCTAGCTAACTAACCTATAAAGGTGTAGTTTAGATATCACCGATGGTGTATTGAGTGCCGTGGTGTACCGGTTACTCATAGTGAGGGACAGGTTTCTCGTACTCATATGGCGCAAGAGGGCTTCAGATTGGGCGGATTTAACCCTTCTGCGTGAAACCTCAGCGGGTGGTCTCTAGCTATACCGGAGTAGGTGAAAGGCTTTGTGATATTTTATCCGGGTCTCATGCCAAAGGAAGCATGTTGACTATTAAGATAATTTATCTCTTGTGGGTAAAGTTGTACAACCTCTGCAGTGTAAAACTATTCGAATAGCCGTGCCCACGGTCAAGGGCGGGCAAGGAATGCATTCACATGGTAGATTTCTGGTTTTGTTTTAAAATCAAAGTTTTGTATTCCGAGGTGGAGGGAACTCTCGGAAGGAATCTGGCGGATGGAGCGAGAGGGTGGATGGAACCCAGTTTAAAATTTGACCAATGGTAATTGGTTAGCTAGTGTTGGTAGTTGGAACCTTCACTAGAAAGTTAATTCTGTTAAAACATTTACTTCATTAAAGTGATGCCTTCGAAAATAATTAGTAGTAATGGAGATTTTAAATATTGCTTTGTGCAAAAGAACCATATGGCCTTCCTTTGTTAAGCCTTGCATCTATGCATTTTTCCCAAGACTTGCGGAGTACTTTATGTACTCACATGCTACACTTAAAAATAAAATCTCAGAGGAAGTTGAAGCTCAAGAAGGTGACTACGACTACTGCTTCGCTTGTGGCTGTGATGGATTCTTCCCGGAGGACTAGGTCGCGCTTCCCTACCAATTGCCCGTGGCGAATTGATGGGTCGCCCTCGAGTTTTATTTGCTTCATTGTGTTTGATTGTGCGAGGTCTTAAACCTCCTTGTAATAATGAGACCAGTGGTCGATTTTATTTATTGTAATAAATCGTTGATGGTGATGTTTTCCATTCTGTTTGACTGTGTGCACTAGCTTTGATCTGGGACTAGTGCTGTAATACACAGAGGGTCCGGGTTCGGAAATCCGGGGTCCCGACAATTATCATGACTTACTTTTATAAATGGCAATTCTTGACATTCAAATACAACAAATAGATTGAAAGTGTAATTTGAAATGGAATAATAAGTAAATAAACAAGTACACAATAGACACATATTCTAACAATTTTAACACATCCAGTTTTCATTCCCTGTTTTATTTATAAAATATATCTATTGTGTGAAATTTCCGAGCATGTCCATGACTGTTTTCAGGAGAATGGCCTAACTTACAATCTTCACTGCCCTCTAGCACCATTAGTTCGATATGGGACACTATAATGCTCGTGCCCATGCCATTTCGTCAATCTTCGTTAGCTAAAAGCGGCTTCGCTTTGTCCTCCCATTTGTTGAGCCTCGTTTGTGCTCGTTCTACCTGTAACATCCAAGGTATTAACAAATTGCTTTTAGCACCGGAAGAAAGGTAAAAAAATTAAATAACTAGTGAAATTGCTTTGAGAGGAAAAAAATCCATAATAATCCTAAAAAGACAAAATTCTAGAAATTATCTCATTAATCAAGATAGAAAATATTCTACACTGTTTATTTTGGTGGTGCTAGATTAATTATAAACATATATTACGTTTATACAGCTGTATTTTCAATCATAGGCATTATTATTGCATAACAAAGACAACTGTATCCTAAAATCTAGCCGCAAAGTTGCGTGTATAATTCCACTAGCTAGTTGTATATAGAAGATGAGCTATCGCAAATGATTAATTAATGATTTCAGTTCATATATCACAAAAAAAATACAGAAAGCATGAGAAAACATAGTATTGTTTGCATGTTCCACTACCTCTTTATTCCAATCTGTACGAAATGTGACGTAAAGAAGAATGATCGTTTGAACAATCAATCCAATTATCATTCCACCATATATTCCCTGCATGTTGAACATAAAAATTACAACTATTATCTCCGTAGAATAATATCCATGACAAGGTTGTTTGTTTTATTTTTGTTGAATGAGAATTTACCATGGCCCCCAAATCAAAATGGAATCCAAGAATGCAACCAATGGGAACGCCGATAATGTAGTAGCATCCGATATTAACGTACGCCACAAAAGCCTGCCACCCACATCCGACGGCGACACCTACAGTATTCTAATAGTCAGAGAGAAAATATTCTGAAATGCAATGAGCCTTGCAAATCTGAACAGCACTGCTCTCTCGTCTTATATCAACTGGTTATCAGATAAGGTTACGAAAAAAATAAACATTACAAAATAGCCTATTATATATATTTGTTCAAACGTGATCCAGTAGTTGAGGTAACTAAGACACCACGATAGAAAGAGATGGACGGTAAGTAAAGTTAATACCTGACAAGACTGGTTGAATGCCATTGAGCA
Source organism: Dendrocalamus sinicus (assembly GCA_036346575.1). Taxonomy (NCBI): domain Eukaryota; kingdom Viridiplantae; phylum Streptophyta; class Magnoliopsida; order Poales; family Poaceae; genus Dendrocalamus; species Dendrocalamus sinicus. The sequence goes on from CM070658.1 coordinate 8,164,321, forward strand.
CGATGGTAACAGCGAGCAATGGTGTCATGGTGGAAACAGCACGCGCGACCTCCTCGCCTTTTGTGAACACATAGCTGAGGTTGTCGCGGAGGCACATGACGATGACTGCTATAATGGCCACGACGATTAGCGACAGCATCGTCACGACCTTGACCGAGAACGCCGCCGCCTTTGGGTTGCCGGCACCAAGCTCATTGCTCACCCTAACACTGCATGCAGCGTATATATGATATATCACGTCACACGCCACTATCAGTGTATATGTCTTTCATTATACAAGTTTATGTCAGTGCTGGATCATTACAAAATGAATTATTGCACTCTTTAATTATGATTGAAACGATTAGTCTGTATGTCGCTGTCAGTGCTGGGTCATTAGAGAGCTATACCTAGCAGCTGCATTGAATCCAACCGACACCATGAACACCCATCCTGATATCGACATGCTGGAACAACAATTGGAAGAAAAACTTTGCAGCCTCCAAAATTTTCGCTTTAGATTCAAAATATAATCTTCATGGGATCATAGTTAAACTTACCACACTGCTAGAGAATCGAGGGCAATCTCCGGATCCTTGAGCAGGCCGGCAATGAGAACCGTTACCTGAAAGTACCACGTCTCGAGGCAAAGCATCACGGCCGACGCGGCCGACAGCTTCAGGAACTCCGGCAGGCCGGAGAAGGCCTTGCAGGAGAACCCGGTCCACGTCAGCCTGCACCTCTCAGACGTGACAATGTATACAAACTGGGCCGCCACGACGATCCACCAGCTCAGGCTCAGGATCAGCGATCCGCCGAGCAAGCCCAGGTTCAGCCTGTACACCGCGAACCAGCTCAGGACGACGTGCACGACGAGCGTGGCAGCCGAGATGTAGGCGCTCGGCGCGACGATGCTCTGCGACTGCAGGAACTTCTGGATGGGGAAGTTGGCGGCGTAGGCGAAGATCTGCGGGATGAGGCCCACGACGTATAGCCAAGCGGCCTCGGCGATCCTCTGGGACTCCCCCAGGAGGATGAGTATCTCCTTGGAGAAGACGTACATGATGGCGAGCGGAACACCGGTTGCGGTGAGAAGGACGGTGGAGCGCTGCATGTAGATGCCTAGCATGTCGTACTTGTGCGCGCCGTATGCCTGCCCGCACAGCGTCTCTACTGCGCTGCCCATGCCGAGCTGCAAATGTTATCGAAATAGGAGTTCTTGTTAGCATTAGTGAGATCGATCACATAGAACCAGTAATGAGACTAAATTCGTGAGGTGCTGGAACTATTCTGAAGAAAACATTGGGTTGCGTTTTGTTCATTAATTTGAAGCTTCGAACTTTGAAGCAGAGAAAATAATCTTTCAATTTGTTTTGAAAGAAAATAATGTCGTACGTACTGCTCCTCTGATCTCCGGCCGGCTCTGAACTGAAAAGTTAGTACTTTACATAATGTTAGAAAGAATATCGACAGGCATATGTGCTCGGTTAGGCAAAGAATATCGACGGGAAGCCAGAAGCCAAGCATATGTGCATGTTGGAAAGAAGCTTAAATGTCACTGTGTGCACGTGCCTCCACGATCTACAAAGCGGACTGGCCAGACTTGCAGGCAACACATAAAGTAGTTAACGTAGGCAACCACAAAGCGGAACAAGATGAACGCCACTCTAGCTGGTAATGTCATATCGGGTGCCTGTTTTCTCACTAGGGTTATGATAACCGGTTGCAAAATTTTTACCGGGCCGGGTAACACCGATAGGATCAATAATCGGTTAATTTCGGTGGTTTTTAGTTGGAAATTCAAATTTTATTTGAATTTCTAACTAAAATTGGCAGAAAATCGCTTTAAATCAGTGTAAACTGGTGAAAATTGGATTAAATCGGTGTAACTGGTGAAAATTGGATTAAATCGGTGTAAATCAAAGTTGAACTGAAAATTTTGAGACCTGTTTGTGTTCTAGCGGGTTCTGATAGAATCAGTTTTTTCGAAAATCGGCCGGCGTCTCACAGTCACACCATGTCACTAACTAGAATAAACCGGTAAACCCAAGTTCATAGACGTTTGCAATCGTGTTATCGCATCGACCATTTATGGCCTAATATTACTTACATCAAGTATAAATTGCGTGCTTACTGTTTGTCATTTAGTTGTATTACATTGAACTATTGATCCTCCGACATGTCTCATGGAAGTTTAGTCAACATAAATATACTCAATCATATCAGTGATTTCCTAACTTTAGTTTTTCAATGGATATTAATAATCTATCTACTATATTATTAAAACAAGATCAAAAAAACTATCATGTTCATTCTCAAGGGTTAAAAATTACTATGTTAAATCAAAGAAAAAGTAGAAAGATCTACATGGCGATTTGGTACATGTAGATTATAACATGCAGATTAAACAAGTATATATATAAAAGCTGTTATAATTATATAAGAAATATAATTGTATTTTTACATATATATTAGAGCTATATAATAAATATAATTCTATGTTTAAATTTAAGCATATATGCATATGCCTCCACGTTTATGAACCAAACCTGCTTTAACTCTGCTGTGTTATCGCGTCATGTTAGGTTTTGGCAGCTGTAGTCACGAGACAATTAATGCTGCCGTGGCTTTGGACCACACGTATTCTTGGACAACATTTAATTTTGACCGGAGAGAGTATATGAAAGTTTTGTGGAAGTGAGCTTCAATTTCATGCCAAATAAAAGCACCAACTAAATTTATTAAAGCATTCTGGGATCAGCTCTTCATAATTATTACTAGTTAGTCAGTGAAATTCTTTTGCACAGGTTGTCAGTAGCTAAAAGCATCAATTAATTAAGACCCTGTTTATTTCGGCTTGAGCTTCTGGTTTTTGACTTATTTTTTAATATTCCTAAATTTCATCTTTTTTTAATTTTTTACCTTTTTTGAGTTTTTTCACCGGTTCTTTTTTTCCATATTCATTTACATTGTCCGTGGTGGGTTAACCTGTTTTTTCCATTTTAAATTTTTTTAATTTAATTACACCAAATAAGTCACCATCAGCTACAATTAATTTCAGTCAACTACAATATAATTTTAATTATAAACCAGTTTATTACAGCTCAATCGAACGGCACCTTAAGAGATGTTCTATGGTCCATTCACCAATCCTAATCCAAAGGTACAAAGTAAAAGGTATCTATTGGAAGGTATAATCAGTGGTGGGCTGGTGGGCCAGGTACCACCTAAAAACTAAAGTAGAAAGTTATATAAGTAATGTACTGTGTTCGTGCAAATAGAAAAAAAACTCAACGCCAACAATTTACTGTATGCATGGTTTTAGCTTTTAAAGCATGCAGTGTATTAGAAAAATCGGCGCCAGACATTGCATGTAAATTGCCACTGGAATTTCGCCGTCCGAAGGAGAGCAACAGCAGTATTACGCTTTGGCGGCTGGCCATATATAAGGGGTGCTCGAATCCCCTTCGCCGGCGGTGGATCCGGCCGTGGGATAGATCGAAAGGCAAAACAACTCTTTGGTTATACATGTCTTGTAGTTACGTACGTACCATGAGGCCGTATGCGAAGACCTGGATGCCGACGTTACCGAGCGAGGCGGCGGCGAGCTCGAGCGTGCCGAGCTGGCCGCAGAAGATCCGCGTGGACATGGCCATGGCGTAGTTGATCATGTACACCGCCACGGCCGGCGCGGCCAGCTTCACGAGCAGCCGCAGCTCCACGCGCGCCGCGCTCGTCACCCGCTGCGCCCGCGGCACCGACTCGTCCGCCAGGATTCGCTCCAGCTGCGCGCTCGCCCCGTGCCCGCCGCCCGCCACCACCAGGCCCGTCGCCGCGCCGCCCTGGCCGCTGGACTGCGACGGCAGGAGCGGGGTATACTGATCGCTTGCCGTGCCCATGGCCGGCGGCTAGCTGGTGAACGGCGATGGACTCACTCTAGCTACACACGATCTTTGTACATGCAGGTCGACCTTTACAAGCGCTTGGTACATGGTAGGTCTTGTGGTGGTTTATGACATTCTGGCGTATGTGTCGTTGCTTTCTTAACGCTTTCGTACACCATACGTGTCAGCCTCGTGGAGCACAATTTTATCGCTGAAGCTGACATGTGGGGCCTATGTTGTCAGCTGCATCGTTTCCCGTGAGATCAGTGCGGCCGAAGGAAAATATTTATTTCTACGGTTCCGTTCAAAAGTGATGGCCTTAACTTTTTGGTTTCTAGCTGTAACAAAAGGGAAATTTAACTTTTTACCACTCTTAATATTGCCACCTACTCAAATGCCATCCTCTACATTGCAATTAATATTTTGCCACTCCAGCCTCGTGGCGCCTAGTCACCGCCATGTCACGCCGCGCCGCCGCCGCCTCCCGCGCCTCCTCGCGCCGCCGCGCCTCCGTCCTCGCGCAGCGCGCGCGGAGGCCGGGGCGGCGCGGCGTGGCGCGGGGAGGCGGCGGCGCGCGGGGAGGCGTGGGAGGCCGGGCGCGCGCGGCGCGGCGCGCGGTGTGACATGGCGGTGACTAGGCGCCACATAGGCTGGAGAGTGGCAAAATATTAATTGCAATGTAGAGGATGGCATTTGAGTAGATGGCAATGTTAAGAGTGGCAAAAAGTTAAATTTCCCGTAACAAAAGGCTTTTAGTTTTTTAGTTTATCTGAGCTATTTAATTAAAAAGTAAATAAAAATAGAAAAATAAAAAACACTATTATATCTTCATAAATAATGTAAAGAAAAAAACACGTTGGTGCTGGTATCTCTTTCCATAGAGGATACGGATTAGATAGAGAGAGCGAGTGGGTAGCCTAAAATAAGTGGGTTTGGGCATCTCGCACCTCTCTTAAGGGGTCATATGCATGAATGAGGTAGAATAAGAAATTTTTATCATACTTTTTAATAATTACAAAATATGAGGGTAAATCAGTACATTCGCTTCTATACATAATAATATGCTATTAGGTTTGTTTCAAGGCCCAGTAGCTAAACATAACTAGCGTAAGGGCTAGGCACCCCCACGACACTTACATATTCTAAATGTCTTTTGACTAAGGCGGAAGTTGTTTGGACGGGCCAGAATAGATGTATGTAAAAAGGGTTAAGTGTAGCAACAGGACCGAGGGGTCCAGGTAGGCCCCGCGGCCCTATCCTATCCCAGCTAGTCCACCCCAGCCCTATTAGGCAAAACGGGGGAGACCGCCACCCCGTTCCCCGGTCTGTGGTGACTCAACCCCAGGAAGACCCCATGGAGGATAAAAAAAAGTAAATTATTTTCTATGTAAATAAAGAATACAATTTTCTATATTAAAAAATATAACCCATAAAAGGAAATATATTTTATTTTTAATCGGGGCCCACAGGAAAGGACGACACCGCCCCGCTAGTGTAGCGCCCCCTCCCCCCGGGGGGTCCCGTCTCCTGAAGAGGGAGATCAGCCCCGTCCCTATCCTCGACAGGGAATTCCCCGTGAGGCACCCCACGGGGGAATGGCCAGGGCAGGTGAGCGAGGAATTTTTTTGTACGGATAATCCATTTTTTATTCAAAAATACATAAATATACCCGCGGGAAAATTTTTTACAGAAATAGGCTCATGTCACCCCCCCATTGGGCGACTCTCACCTTTCGCCCAACCGAGAGGCAACAAAACTTGTGTCGCTCTACATTCGAGCGACTGCAATTAGTCGCCTTCCTATTGGGCGACTATCATGCAGTCGCCCAATGGATGGGCGACTTATAATGCAGTCGCCCAATAGGAGGGCGACTTTACTCTTCCCCTGTGATTTTTTAGAGCTTTGTCAATTTTGTAGTTTTAAACCGGGAAAAAATTTTGTATAGTTGTAATAAAAGTTTATGTTCACTGGATGTTGTAGGTGCATAAAAAACTTTGGGAAATTTTTTTTAAGAACGATTAAGTGTAGAACATTCGATACATAAAGTGGTAAGTGGCATGTGTGGAACTTTGTGACTTCTAATGTTCAGAACTCCACCACTAGTCCTAACATGCCTTAGGGAATATAACTTGCTGGGTCTATTACATTTTGTCTACTGGGTGTAACGTGGTTGTTTCCCCTTTTTCTCGCGCCCTGAAGATGGCTCCGCTGCATCATTCTTCATGTCACTCTTGGTCTTGAGAGCGCCTCACGAGCTTGAAGCTCTTCCTCCTGACGCTTGATGGCTGTTTCACGCAGACTTAACTGCTCCCGCCTCCTTTGCAGCTCATCCTCCTTGCCCTTCAGACGGATTTGGTCCACCCTCACGCGACGCTCTTGCTCAAGTCGCATCTGTCGTTCCACCTCGCGAGCCTGAGTCATCTTGACAAAGTATTGTCCTTTGTTTTCCACCTCCATTGGTCGGTTCCGTGGCCATGTCGGCAGCACCCGATCCACCCATTCGATGAACTTGCAAGGCTTTGTGTGGCGTGGTAGATGTCATGGATGAAGTTGAAAAACAATAACGAGAAACAAAGGATTTAGTTGTCGTCGTTACCATGAAGTCGTCATCCAGGTCTGGACACTTGAAGAACCTACGGCCGTAGTTGGCTCGTTGTACTCGATCCGTCCAGACGCACAACATCGTCCTAAAGCCGCAATGGCATTTTGGGCGCTCATGCCACTCCGAGACTCCAAATGGGTCGGACCTCCAGGAAGACATTGTTGTGTAGTAGTATTGTGATGGGTAGAGGAGGAGATGTGGTATGGAAGACATAGGAGGCCTTTATGTAGGCAAGTTGGCTGGTGCAGTGGGCATAGTCCATGGAGAGGACAACATGGAAATCTTTTCGCTTTTTTAGGATTCCAGTGTAGCAATAAATGTCCCTATGAACGCTTTTTAGAGCCTGTAGTCTCGTAATAAATTTAAAGCTTGGACCATTCAATGTATTTGGTACAACGTAGCCTTTTCAGTCGTTTGTAGAAAACAGTACGTTCCACGAAATAAGTGCCACAACATTGCCTTCTCAGAGGCCAATAATCATAATTTCTGAAACAACAAGCTACAGTCATTGCAAACGTGTCAGCCTCAAGTCCATAACGTTCAAATAATCCATACAGCACATACTAAGCAAATACATGTAGTAACTAAGTAAACAGAACAATACTAAGCTACCAGCACACCACCAACTACATTACAGAAAACGGATGTAACATACAAGTTTTACAAATGGTACATGAAATTTAGCTGAAGTTTCCAATAACTACTGATCAGGATATGCGGTGTATCGTCTAGCTGTGTGCCCCTCCTGACCGCATCGCCCACAACGTGCACCAGATGTTCCAGCTTGTGATTCGTCCATGTTATTTCTAATACGTCGGCTCTATCGCCGACCCTTCCCACCCTTCAGCATGCTAATATCCAGAACCCAGGTCCTCGCTGAAATGTCCAAAGTGGCGAAGTTTCCCACCACCCTGAACCCCCGGAGCTCCCCACACCAAGCTTGTAGTATTCTCTCCTTAAAGAAGTACCCGGACATGAAGTTGGAAGGATCCATGCCCACGGTCCCGCATGCAACGAGGACATGAGAGCATGACTTGTGTAACAACTTAAGCTTGTTGCATGTGCAGCTAGGTTCGTTTGCATGATCTCCAAGGCATATCTCGTGAGTAATAAGTGAATGAGACGTCCCAAATCCGGCCCTATCACGGAGTATCACCTTGAAACGATGCTCCCTATTGCCCATGACATGCACTGTGTGTAATTGACCCTTATGTGCCTTCGTCTCCATGTACGCCGTAATTTTTGACGAATACAGGGCTCCGGGATTGGCCACATGAAGTGCGGCACTCGCGTGCCTCTCCCTGAAGTAGCGGATTATGCTGTGAAGAACACCTTCCACGATGGCGACAAGGGGCTAAAAACGGAGACCCCTGAGGACCCAATTGTAGACCTCGGCAAGGTTAGTTGTCATTATTCCATACCTTGCGCCATCCGTGTCGTGCAACAGCGACCACTTCTCCAATGGTTCCCCCTCGATCCACTGCGAGAAGCACTTGATGTTTCGTGAGCTCCGCCTTCTTGGACCACTTGGGTTAGCCTCATCAATTGCTGGCAAGCATTGTTGTTGTGCCGCCCCAAGAGTGACCGGCCCCTTGCTCCTCTCTTCGACGTTCTTTCCCGGTGTGCTCATCCAATAACCCCCATAAAGCATCAAATTTCCTCTGCTGGTTCTACCTGGGCAGTCTCTTGAATAGCTTCACCAAAGATTGTTTCGGGAATTGCTTGAAAAAGTTTGCCCCTAAGTGACGACTGCACCACCGATTCCTCATGTCCGGCCAAGGAACGGTCTCCTCAGGATCTTCTTGAAGTTTTCTTATAGCCTTTATAATACCGGCATGGCGATCATGGATTACGCACACACCAGGACGGGTGCCTAAAATTCCAGCCTTCACATGTCTGAGAAACCATAGCCAGCTCTCATAATTCTCACTCTCCACAAATGCAATGGCCAGCGGTAATATTTGATTGTTACCGTCAACGCCTATGGCCGTCAGGAGTTGCCCTTTGTATTTGCCTGTCAAGAAGGTCCCACCTACTGAGATAACTGGCAGCATGTGCCTGAATGCTTCAATGCTAGCACCAAATGCAAACAATGCTCTCTGCAACACTGCAAATCCCGGTGGACTTATGGACGGCTTGTCGTGCACGGCGATGTATGTGCCCGGGTTCCTTTGCTGCAACACCTTAAGCATACGAGGAAGGTTATCGTACACCACCTCGAAAGTGCCAAAACGTTTTTTCAACGCCTTTTGCTTGGCACGCCACGCCTTCGCGTAGCTAATCTTATACTTGAATTTATTCTCGATAGCTACCACAATATGCGTGGCCGCAATATCTTTCTTCTCCACTATCTCCCCATACATCAAATTGGCTATAAATCCGGACGTCAGGTTACGATGCCTCGCTAAGACAGTGTTTAGAATGCAGGAGTGCGGTTCCACCTTGGACACAATCTAGTGAGTCTCATACTTGGGTCTACGTGCGTGCACCCTCCAAGGACAACCATCCTGCTCGCACTTCACGATGTCTCGCTCCGGCTTGATTTCACGACGCGAAATGTCCATTTGCATTGAAAGGGCCCAAAGCTTGATGGCATTCGCAGCGCTTCCTTGTCGACAAACATAGCATGCAACCGAACCTCGTGTCATGATACTCCCATGGTGATTCATGCTCATCATGTGCGAAACACCTCCGCATTAAACCGGTTCCATTCTGGGGATAGGAACTTCTTCATCATCAGGCTGTCCTCCTCCTCGTCCTCTACAGCTTGCTCTTCATCCCATGCCCTCTGGTCATCAGATTCCATTTGCTGCACGATATACTCATTATGCTCTCCTTCATCAGCTTGCACAGTTCCCTCTCTATAGCTTGACGGCTGTAACTCTTCTCCATGTACTGCATCGCCTTGCCCAGTTCCCTCTCTATAGCTTGACGGCTGTAACTCTCCTCCATGTACTGCATCGCCTTGCCCAGTTCCCTCTCTATAGCTTGACGGCTGCAACTCTCCTCCATGTACCGCATTGCCTTCATCACGAGCAACTTCTTCAGCTCTGCGAACGTGCGGCCCGCCCGAGCTACTAGCACCTCCCGAAGCAGCATAGGCGGACGCACGAGCTTGCGCAGCTGCTTGTAGTGAGCACGGTTGCACAAGCAGGACACACTCGTATCCACGGCGGCGGCACCCTTGCACAAAGCCCTTCCACGAAGCAGAGTGCACCAATGTCTTCAACTCGCATCTGATGTCCGTGGGAGACCGGCTCCAAAGCCCTTGCACAACGACGCTGCACACCTCGGGGTCCAATGAAAAACTCTGGGTCAGCCAATGCTGCACATCTGTCATTCGAGCATTCTCGTCATCCGGAAATACGAGAGTTACTTGCGGAAAATCGCTCAAATCCACATCATTCGGACCTTCACGAATAATTCCAGCACCATAATACACTCTCAATGTTGTAGTGGCCATTGATGATGTAGGCCTGCATGTATGATTGAAATTTACGACATATCAAATAACATCGTACAACACTAAACTAAACTTTCTATACTAAAAAGGGTGCTAAAATTTCTATACTACAAAATGTTCCATACTACAGAATGTATACCACAATTTTTTGACACTAATATTTCTATACTAAATTTGTACTACATTTTCTACATCTACAATTTTTACTAACACCAATATTTCATCTAAATAATAGTGCAAATACAACATAATAAAAAAAATACCTGGATCCAAATGGATGAAATAGTTTCTACTCCTCCTTCCTCCCTCACCTCCTCCTCCAACCCTGTCTTCCTCTCCTTCTCTTTTCCCCTCCTTTTCTTCCCCTCCGTCCTCTCTTCTCTCCCTCCTTTCCTCTTTTTCCTCTCCTCTTCTTCTCTTCTCTCGTTTCTTCTCTGTGCGCCTCTCCTCTTCTTCTCTCGTTTCTTCTCTGTGCGCAGTGAGGGGAAAGCGAGCTGGTAGTGGGTGGCCGACTGTGCAGAAATAAATTAAGCCCCCCTTGTCGCCCCTCTTTGTTGGGCGATCGAGATTTCGCCGCCCAACCGCATACAATGATCGTAATAAGTCACCCAACGCTCAGGCGATAGTATTGATTCGCTCAACAGTTCCCACATTCTCTAAATGTCGCCTCTCGGTTGGACGAAAGGTGAGAGTTACCCAATGGGGGGCGACTTGAGTCTATTGCTGTAAAAAAATTTCCCGCAGTATATTTATGTATTTTTAATAAAAATGATTATCCGTACAACAAATTCGGTGAGCGAGTGTGGCCGTCACGTGGGTTCCAGGGCACCATACGCAGTCCATCGAGAAATAGCCATCTAGATTCTTACCGACAAATGGTATTCTGCTAGGTGGAGAGCAGCAGGCGGGTAGCAATACACAGAAATTTTAAACGGAACTGCGTCCTCTGCCTTTGCTTTATAATGGCACGGTGCCCTAGAGAATGTGGACAGTCGGATAGAAAAGGAACGAGATTCAGACGTAGCAGTACTGTTGGTTCACTGTAGCTTCCATCTGGTGCGTAGACTATTTGATCTAGTGGCTGTAATTAGCGAAATGTCAATTCACTACATCTCTCTGCCTTATAATGCAAAGGCAGATAATCAACTTCCATTTTCAACATGTTGTGAGGATTTTATAACCATCAATGCAAATGAACTAGTATAATAAGGTGTATAGATATAAACGTCAAGAATATCACCAAAAAAAGGCTATATTTGCACATAAAATAATTATCATATAAAAGCATAAGGTTACGTATTACCGTATTTTGTTTCAAATTGTAAAATCCAAAAATTCCAAATTAATATTTATTTATGTACAAAGTCTCATTTCTGAATTTTTAGGCATTTCAAAAAATTCAGCATTTATTTAACGGTTTTCAATACTCAGCAGCTGAATATGAATTTTCTAGATTTATCAAAGCAAGTTAAAATCGCTAAAAAATTTTATTTGAGATCTATACAATTCAAAATGCATGTATGAGTTTGTCTGGAATTTTTGCAAGTTGTTTGCTAATTTTATTAAATCAAAAAACTTTTCTGCATTTAATTAAATTTAAAAATCAATTTTAAATCCCTTAAGCGTCGTGGGAGTTCCCCCAAGCCTTGGCCTAGCCCATTACTCTTTAGGCCTATTTGTAGGAGTTCCCCCAAGTCTTGGCCTAGCCCATTACTCTTTAGGCCCATTTTTGTTATACATGTCATCCCCGACTGAAGTTTCTTTCTCCCTCCTGTTTCCTCCGCACAAAAGCGTCTTCGTGTGTTTAAGCCTTCTTTGTGTAACTCTTCGACGCAGACGCTCACACATGGACATGGGACCAATTTGCTAGACATCGCCTGACTCCCTCCTAGCCGCCACCCCTCCTCTTGGCGCCTACACCTTCGGCGCCACCTCCTGGCGCTGCCCTACCTCCTTGTTGCCGCCTCTCCTACTGCTGCTACCGCACGCTTGTAGGGAAGAGGAGAAGCGAAGAAGATAGAGGAGACCGGCCAAGGAAGAGGAGAGGAAGGAAGAAGGAGGAAGGCAGAAGGAGAGGAAGCTGTGTCGGGCAAGAACCTTCGGGTTTCGGTAATGACCATTCTAGACTTTGAACTCCCTATTCCTGGCCATAATAAGTAGTTCTAGAGATCATGGTAGTCCTAGACATGGGAGATGGGAATTTTAAAAGATGAAGTTTAGGGTCTGTGGTTCGTCAAGATTGTTGTCCTATATTATGGGGAAGTTTTGGGGCAGCTGCATCCCAATTCATAACTTTGTTATGACATTACAAGTGTAGATAATTGTTTGAGGATTCCATAGAGTCTAAGAACATGAATTTTGCCGGGCAAGAACCTTCGGGTTTCGGTAATGACCATTCTAGACTTTGAACTCCCTATTCCTGGCCATAATAAGTTGTTCTAGAGATCATGGTAGTCCTAGACATGGGAGATGGGAATTTTAAAAGATGAAGTTTAGGGTGTGTGGTTCGTCAAGATTGTTGTCCTATATTATGGGGAAGTTTTGGGGCAGCTGCATCCCAATTCATAACTTTGTTATGACATTACAAGTGTAGATAATTGTTTGAGGATTCCATAGAGTCTAAGAACATGAATTTTGGTAGGGTAGATTAAAAGTTACAGCTCTGGGAAGACTACTTTCTAGAAATCGGTTGCATTTGGATGCAGTTGTGGAAAACTGTTAAATTTACTTGATAGATAGCAGAATTAAATTTTGGGCATAACTAGACAGAGGTAGCTACATTTGTGTAGATTTTGAAAATGCTATGGTTTATTGTATTTGTAGCTATAAATTAATAAATATAAAATTGTTAATTCCACCATTCAGTAAGATGTCAAAACTATCTTCTGGGTTAAAAATGAGATGTGAAATGGTTTAATCAGGAAATGTGGCTGACTAAGAAGTTGTAGAGAATTTTATGTAGATTCTAGAACTGGTGTGGTTTGCCATGTTGGGCTTGGGAGTTGAAAGTTATGCTATTTTTAGTACCGGGATAGTAGAGATGACTGTCATGGTGAAAGGGAAGTGCTGCGAAATTGGGAAGCATATGTTGGATCCCAGAACAATAACTCCGAAACCCTCTGTATAAATCGCACTATCCCAGGAAAAACTAGTGCACATAGAATTAACAGGGATACATATCATGCATAACAACCAAACTTTTTTATAAAACAAGTGTATGGGCCATATCACCAAGTTTACAATAAAATGGCTCATGGCCAAACATAAAGATAAATCAGCAGAAGATAAACAATAAAGGAGTAGCCCATCTTGCCTGCCCACAAGCGAATAACTGTAAGACGTGGCCTATTCATCATAATCCTCACCGTAGTCAACGAAATCATCCTCCGGCAACAATAATTAAGCAAGGTGAGCACATAAAGTACTCCACAAGTTACACGAGGAGTTTTAGCAGATAAGATGCATGCATTGGTATTGTCAAAGGAAGGCGTAATAAAGTCATTTGTGCAAATACAGTAAAATAAGTACAAAAGCTACGCTTAGTACAATATGTAGAAACAATATTTTTGCTAAAATAATATCGTTAGTGTAGGCACCAACCTAACAACAAACTAACCATGGGTATCTCACACAGACCATTCTTTCCCAATAATTCCACATTTATCATAAACTAGAATTTGTAAAACCAACGTCTAATATGTGAAAAACAATACTCAGCATGTCCTTGACTATGGACATAGCTATCCAAGATAGTTTGTTACTCTGTAGAGGTGTACAATTGTACCCACAAGACATGACCTCTCGTTTTGCCATGCGATTAGCACACTACTTTAGGTGTGCGGCTGAGAGTTCATAATAAGGCCTTTACAATGTTCCGTTGTCAACTTAATCACGTCATCACTAAGGTTTCACTACAAAATGAATCCACATGTTGAAGCCCCCTCGTATGCCATGTGAGACTTCTCACAGCCTACGCCACGCTCACATTCAACCTATAGTGAAACCAAGTTGGAACTTCACAAATTACTCAGTCAGGTCTGTCCCATACCAGACTTGTGGTAGTATAGTGTGACTTTATTATAGACCGATCCTTAATTTGATTTAGGAGCTACCCACGCACCCATTGTGCCTGGCACCCTCATTGTGTCACTGAACACAATGAATACTAGCAAGCACTCACCACCATACCAATGCCCAAGTCTAAACCAGATTTTATAATTTTGTTTTACCAAACTACCATAGACTTTCTTGACTCACCAAAGTCAATAATAGATTTCAGAAACCATATTTATGAACAAATATTCCCACCTAATATCATTCTAAGCATGGCTATGTAATTCTATAAAATTTCCAGTTAATACTAATGTACTAAGTAGGTAGTTATGTAGGGTGACAAGGCACGTTTGTATTCAAGGTCAAGTTTGGCCATATACAAAGGACATGTGTATAACTAGCATTTAAATCAGATTTAAACTAAGTTTGAATAAAAGTATGCATGCATAATAATTTTAAAAATAACATAAATAATTTAAATTGCTGAGAGCAACATTATCAAAGGTGTAACTTGCCTTGCTCGAAGTCTTGGTGCTGCGAATCATCAAAGCCGTACTCTCCAGAATCGTTGTAGTTTACACGTGAAGAACCAAAGCAAACAAATTCAAATGAAATTCAAATAAACTCATAAATGGATAGTTTAGGATTTTAGAAGAATTTAAAATTTTGATCGGGTTCATTCGGAGTTAGGATGAAGGAATACAAGCTCCTAGAAATTTAAAACTAAAGAAGAAAAAAAAAGAAAAAAGGAGATGTTCGGACCAGTCCGATCAGTAAGACGTTCGGAATGGTCCAAAAGCTATATAGTGGTCGATAGACTTTGGGAGGTCGAACAACCATGGTCGGATGGCTGGAGTGGTCGAATAGGCGGCTGTGGTCATGCACTGCCATGGTCGGAGGCGATATGTGGTCGAAAGATATATATGATCAAAAGTTAGAGAGTGGATGGAAATGCTAGTGTTGTCGAAGCTTAGCGATCGGAAGCGCCAAGGGTTGGAAGCAACTGCGATCGAAAGCGACATTGGTCATGAGAGACTATGGTCGTAAAGTTGCTATGGTCGAAGTGGCTGTGATTGGTCGGTGGTCGAAACTAGTCGGAAGGAGTGGTCAAAAAGTATAAAGTAGTCGAATGGCTGCCGTGGTCGAACAGGGGTGTAGTCGAAAGCGAGGGTGGTCGAACAAGCGGCAATGGTCAAAGTCGTAGATTTACTGTAGCATTCGTAGGTCATGGTCGTAGATACTCTGTAGTAGTCATAGTCATTGTAACATCCCAAAAATTTAAATTTTGAAAATATGAATTTTTTAATTACTTTTGCAATATATTCTATTTGAATTTGGATTTTATGGTATTTTCCTGAATATGGTTGTGATTCCAAAAAGTTGAATAAATTCATAAAAGACAAAAACAAGCATTAGTGATGCCAAAAAGGAAATGTTCAAATAATAGAGAATTAAAATTTAAAATACGAATATGAAAAGATGATCCATAAAAGATAAGGAAGGAATTGGGTTTAAATATAAAATCTCATTTCTGAAAAACAAAATATAGTTTAAATAGCACAAAAACAAGCAAGTTAAAAATGCCAACATTCATGGATATATATATATAGCTACATTTAATAAGAAATTGGCACATATGAAATTAATGTTAAGAAAATAATAAATACAGAAATCTAGGGGGAACAAGAAAAAGAGCAAATAAAACTTGAATTATATATATAGATACACATATGTATATATGTGTACAAATGCTTAAAAAAAGGAAAAAAAAATAGGAGGGAGCCAGGCCAACCGAAGTCAGCCCGGCCCAGCTCCATCCCGCACCTCTTCCTCCTCCTCCCGCTTCCCCTCCTCTCTTCTTCCTTTCTTCCCAGGCGCTCGCGCCTCCTCTGCGTGCTCATCCATCCACGCGCATCCATGCACCGCCGCTGCCCACGGTTTTCCCGCCGCCGCCCCGGTTTCTCCCACACGCCGCTCCGTCCCTCCATCGCGCGCGCGCGCCATGCCCCGCACCGCACGCCGCCTCCGTCGCGTCGTGCCGCCATGCCGCTGCGCCGGCCTCATTTTCCGCACGCGTGCTCGCATTTAAGAAGACCCGAGCTGTCTCCTCCCACGCCTCCCGCGCCATTCCCCTCCATTTCTCGGTCCTCCCAAGCCGAGCGCCCCACGCCGTGGGCCGCCGTGCCGCCTCCTCGCCATTCCGACCACTCGCCGAGCTCCGCCGAGATGACCGCGCCACGGCATGCGCCGCTCCCCTCTACCTCCTCAAGCTTAATTGGAGAACTTCGTGCGAGCTCGCCGTATGGCCCTTCTTCCCCGTCGCCGACCAAAACCGCCGCCCGCCTCCGTTTATCGCCCACAGCACTCGGCTCGATTACCTTCGCGGGAGCATCCCGTGTCGCCGCCAAGCCTCCCGAGCACCATCTAGCTCTCCCCTCACCGTAGCGAGCCGGCCACGGTGACCTTCCCGCACCGCCGCCGTGCACGCCGCCGCCCGCCTCGGCTCCCCTCGGGCCACGCCATCACCTAGGTGAGTTCCATCGCCCTCTCCCGCTTACGCCCTCGCCAATCGCCGCCCTCCTCCCGCCGGCCGCTGCCCGAGCGCACTCGCCGCCGGTCGCATCGCACCGTCGCCGCTCACCTCGCCACCGCCCGGCCGCGCCACCTCCCACAAGCCTCCTCACTTCCTTGCGGTTCCACTTTGCCGGCTGCCCCAGCCTCCCCGCCGCCGCTGCCGCCAGCCCGCACCGAGCACCGCCACCTGCTCTGCTTTGAGCCATCCCGCGCGCGCACCACGTAAACAACCCTCACCCTTCTATTTCGCATGAGGGCGTTGCCCGGTTGGCTAGCCATCCGCTCGTTAGCCCACAGTCCCGAGTTCAAATCCGCCGACAAAGATCCTTATTTCCACATTTTATTCTACTTTTTGCAGCTCATTTTAATTGATAAAAATCATGAAAAATTAGGGAATAATTTAGAGAAGCTAATAAAATTCAAGTAGAATGTAAATGAGATTATTTAAATATTTAAATTTGAATTAGCTCATATATGATTAAATTTATGGTTTGATTGATTATTTAAATGATTTATTATTAATTAAAGATATTGATAAAGGCATTATGACTTTGATTAAATGTCCCAGATTTAATAAAGATTACCCTTGCATGAAAATTAGAATGTATGATTAATAATTGTCATAACCAGCCATTATAGATAGATAAATAAATAAATAAATAAGTAAATAAAGCTAAGTTTGACAATAACTAAAGCATAGATAATAAGATAATGGTGCCCGTAAATAAACCCTACAGTAGGTTTAACAACTAATAACGTCAAGCATGGAATAACAAGCTAGGAGTTGTACCCCAAATGAATACTAATTCAAATTGAGCTATGCCATGTAATTAGGGTCACATAAAATGATACATATCAAGCCTTGCGCAAATTGCTAAGCTTAAACTAAAATTAGAAATAAAGTTAAGCGTAATAGTAGCTAAAGTATGAGCAAGCTAATAATAGTGCCATGAATTAAATCTTAACACTAGCTTTAGTAATAGTATTGAGCATAGTTGCATATATAACAAGTTAGGACTCATGTGAGTGGATCCTAATTCAACCTAAATTTGGCCTAGCTATGAATGAAGATACATAAAATATGATAATGGGATTATTAGAGATTTAAATTTAATCAACTACCATATATGAATGAATATTGAGCCTTTGCTATTTATCTTAATCTAATTAGTAAGTAAAGGCCTATATCCGAGATTATTCTAAAACTTAATAAAGATGTCCAAGTGTTGTAATACCTTTGACTAAAAGATTTATAGAATAAGTACAGATCTCATCCATCAGTCCAGTTTGCCTTTATCATAACCTGAGTTGCAAGGAATACATACCCAGTCAGACTCATACTTCGATACATAGGTCTAACCCGACTCATGGAACTTCCTTGATAAATACAAAAAATAATAAAAGAGGTTAGTAATAAAAAGATCGAACATCGCCTTTCTCCAATCGGCTACGCTGTGCCACTTCTTTTCCAAAGTAAATAACTCATGTAGATACTTCCTCCCTTTTGATCTCTTATTATCCTAGAATTTTCCCTCACGGTAAAGCTATTCAGATAACTCGTCCTCTCACTCAAATCCAGCTGCTGCTGTGTTTGCAAAACACTAAACCGAATCATCCTTCTATTCTCAAATCGTAATAAATGAATAAATTAAATTAAATCGGCAATTTGAATTAATCGGATTTATTTGGATCTTTTGAGTTATTTGCTTTTATCCGGGTCATTGTTTGTCGCGTAGTTAGAAACCGAGTCCCAAGAATGAATGGATCAAGCGAGATCGAGATCAAGTTGAAGATAAAGACTGAAGCTCAAGACCATCAAATGATATAGCTTTGAGTGAGTTCAAGACCATGTAAACCGCGCCAAAGTAGTCAATACTTTGATCATGTTGAACCTACATTTCTGCAAATTACTTTGCTTTAAATTATCAAATTGCATGCGGTTATTTATATGCAAATACATGTTAATTTTAGACTCTAGTTATATTCCATTGTGTGCCTTGAATTAATATTACCCCTCCGTTGGAATATTTGAAGTCGAGAACCTTGTCGCCCTAGCAAAAATTATAATAATACCCTTTCGAAAATAAGTCCGTAATTATATGCCATGCTTAGTAATGTTTAGGTACTCATGGGCGCAAGAGCGCCCAATCATCACTTTTAATCCTGAGAAAAATTGGTTGGGCAGTCATGGTGGGAATGACTGGTATCCTTTGATATGGTTATTTTATGCTCTCAAAAATCCCAACTTGCTTAAATATCTGAGCGGATGGCTTGGGGGCTGGTATGTGGTGCGGTGGGAGCACAAATTATGGAGTGTGGTAGAACCGCTCAGATAATACTAAGGACTGAATCTTGTGATGACCTCCTGATGTAAAACAGTACAACCACAAGTCTATGATGGGTACGACCTAGCTGAATAACTTGCAAGGGTTTAGTTCGGACATCACCGAGGAAGTGGGTACTGGGTGTACTGGTTTACTCACGGTGAGGCACGGGTGTCTTGTGACTCGCACGCAGCGCAAGAGGGCTTCGATCGTGGTGGTGTAACCCTTCAACGGTGAAACCTCAGCGTGGGTGGTGTCTAGCTAGATCGGAGTAAGGTAAAGGCTTTGTGATAAATTATCTGGGTCTCATGCCTAAGGAAGCATGTTGGCAAAAAGGATAGTTCATCTCTTGTGGTGAAAGTGTACAAACTCTGCAGAGTTAAAACTATTCGAATAGCCGTGCCCACGGTCAAGGGCGGACATGGGAACTTACTCGAGTTAGTTCTATTTAAAAATGTTTGGAAAATGGGAATGGAAAAGTGAAGGGCGAAGGACTGCCCTGGTTTGGAATTGTCCTGGGCGTCGTCCCAGTGGTAAGTTAAGCGGCTATAACGCTGAAGAAATTGCTATATGGTGCAGATGCCATGTAATGGTGGATGGAATCCGTGTCAAGTATATGATCAACTTACTTTATAAACAAAGGTTTTGAGTTTAAAATTGCTAGGTCTCAGGGATTTTTCTATAATTGTATTCAAAAGCACTCTACGCAAAATAAAATAGCCCGAGCCTCTCCTTTGTTAAGCCATGCATACTATTTATTTGCATTTTGTGTATTGGCTCGCGGAGCACGGGGTCGGAGTGCTCACGCTCGCTTTTGCGACAAAATTCAGAATCAGGAATCAAATCACCTCGCCTCAGAACAAGATTGGACAAGCCGACGAGAAGATGAAGATGTCAAGGGCTAGGTCGCGAACCTCCAGTTGGCTGCCTGTGGGCATGTCCTGAAGGTCCCACCTGTGTGCTTCATTCCGCTGCTGCTGTTTATTGATTTCGGCTTAATCGGCCCATGAGTAAGTCTACTATTTTATTTATGCTTTCGCATGAAATGTAATTTGATGTCCATTTCTGTAACTGTGTGCACTATCTACTGATCCAGGGAATAGTGCAGCTAAACACAGTAGATTCCGGATTGTAAAATCTGGGTCTGACAGGGATGGTATCAGAGCATATCGACTGCAGGTCGTGACCTAGTTAGCATGGTCGTTAGTTTCATAACTAGAATTATTTCTTCAAAATCTATTTCGAAAAATATAAGTTGTATCACTCATTCTCATCCCTCTTAGATGATTCTCCCTTGTCCATATGCTGCCCTAGCCATTTTACTTCTGAAGCTCTCTTACCCAAATTCAAAGTGATGAAAATCCAATACTTCTCTTGTGAACTCTCTATGAAAACGCACTTAAGGCCATGAGTCGTGGTGCTTAGCCTTGAAGCTTAACATCAAAGATTGTTTTATTTTTGGAGTAAACAATAGGGTGAAAATTGGGGGGAAAAATTGGTGGAGCCTAACGGAAAGAATTAGAATGACTAGATGGATGAATTAAGTTATTCTTGGAGAAATAGGAAATATGAAAATAATTGCGGGAGTACAACATTGATAATAACATTATTCCTAAAAGATGTTCATAATAATGAATTAATTTGGAGGTTGCCACTGAAGATTAGGTGGTTACAAGAGGAGTAATTATGATTTTGAATACAATCTTGGATTATTAGGAAGTCCTGATACACATAACACTGGTGGATTTAAAAGTAATAATGATGGATAATCATTAGAATTCAGAATTGAGGAGTAGATAGACAATAAAGATTCAGGTTGATTATTGGAGAAGCAAACTATGGATTTGGATCAATGACACCAGACTGGATTATTAGGAGGTCATGATACGAAAGTCATCAGCGGATCTAAATAAAGAAAGCTAGATCTTCCTAGGATTGGAAAGATGATAAAACTGGCAATTGACGAACCTGAGACTGGATTTATAAAGATGTGGTGGAAATTGGGCACATATCGAATTTGGTATCTTCGATTCGATTAATAAAATTTTAAATGGAAGAATTATATTAGTGGATCTAAAGTGAAGGTGTTGGATTTTCATTGGATTGTAGAGTTAATAAGTTGACCAATAGTGGATCCGAGATTTTGATTATACAATCATGGTGAAAATATGATATTTAATCCACAAATATGTGATTGAAGGTCAAAGATCTATGCGGGACTTAGATAATCATGACTAGATTAATGAAATGATGGATGATACAATAGGAAGAGTATGATTGGTGGATTGAATAAAATAAATAATCTTCTTCGCTGTTTGGAATTTTAGATGGCAGTAATACCATGAACAATTAATGGAGAAAGATAGCCTAAGTGTAGGTTCCAAAAGTGGAAGTTAAATTATAAAGGCCATTGGATTCTAAGCCTTATGTACAAAAAAAATCATATGGGAGTGAATTGATTCAGTGATGGATAGTTGAACGTCGGAAGAGAATAGGATTCAAAAAAATCTATTTAGCCACAAGGATCATTTAAAAAAAAAGAGTGCCAAAACCAATGAAACTACCCCAAGTGCTTTCCACTTCTTTCTATTAATTACAAAAGGAAAATTTTGATCCTTTTCTCATACCCCTACTCCAAAAATTAAGGTTAGGAACGTCGAAGATGATCATGAAGATAAGATGGTCTCGTTTTAGATGGACTGTGCATATGAACCCTGCACCCTCCTATGTGTGCTCCCCGAGTAGACGTTGTATTGTTGCAAGATTTTATTTGGCCCTGTGCGCTGCCTCTTGCCCTCGGGCGTCCTATTTCGCAGTCACGGGAAAAGCTTGCTTTTAAAATTTGTGCGGTTCTGTATCACCCCAGCTTCCGGGGTATTTTCCTTTAAAGTTAAATGGGTTAGAACACCTTATCTCCGCGATTTAATCCTCATCTCATGCTATTTCCTCTCACCTTTTCTGAAAACCCCATCGGATCCAAATGAACGAAATAACAAGTAACCCAAAACCAGTGCAATCAAGAAGAAGTGAAGACTCTGCAACTATCCAATATTTGAGGAGAACAACATCACTGTGAAGAAGACCACCCGCCAATCTCGTGACGACCAAGACAGCTAGAGTACAATGGATGATTAATGACAATCGTCATTTATTTAAGGGGCTAGCACTACGAGATATAATGTCGGCAAAATCAAAGAGCAAGCACCCTGAAGACGACGACCTCTCCAAAAGGATAAAGATCTCCTCCCTTCTGCCTCCTTTAAGTGCAGGTCCTCTCCCCTTCTGCTTTACCCCTCACGGCATGTGCCATTGCTACCCATCTATCAATATGAAATTTTACAACCATATGTCCAATAGACGATGCAACTACTCCATTCTACGACGACGTGAAGACAACAACGTCAAAGAGCAAGTATTTGGAAGTCTATGATTTATCCAGAAGAACAAGGTTTCTCTCTCCCCTTTTGACTTCTCCAAGTGTTAACCCCTAATGTGCAGATCTTCATCTCTCGGTGGAGCTAAAGAACTATACGTCGAGCAGCACCCGGAAACCCATTGCTAGCCAGTATAACCCCACCTTCCATCTTCCAACTCTACTGAAATCTCGGGGTCGAGATTCTTTTTAAGGGGGGTAGGTTTGTAACATTCCAAAAATTTAAAATTTGAAAATATGAATTTTTTTTAATTACTTTTGCAATATATTCTATTTGAATTTGGATTTTATGGTATTTTCCTGAATATGGTTGAGATTCCAAAAAGTTGAATAAATTCATAAAAGACAAAAACAAGCATTAGTGATGCCAAAAAGGAAATGTTCAAATAATAGAGAATTAAAATTTAAAATACGAATCTGAAAAGATGATCCATAAAAGATAAGGAAGGAATTGGGTTTAAATATAAAATCTCATTTCTGAAAAACAAAATATAGTTTAAATAGCACAAAAACAAGCAAGTTAAAAATGCCAACATTCATGGATATATATATATAGCTACATTTAATAAGAAATTGGCACATATGAAATTAATGTTAAGAAAATAATAAATACAGAAATCTAGGGGGAACAAGAAAAAGAGCAAATAAAACTTGAATTATATATATAGATACACATATGTATATATGTGTACAAATGCTTAAAAAAAGGAAAAAAAAATAGGAGGGAGCCAGGCCAACCGAAGTCAGCCCGGCCCAGCTCCATCCCGCACCTCTTCCCTCCTCTGCCGCGCGGGACCGCTTCCCCCTCCCTCTCTTTCTTCCTTTCTTCCCCAGAGCGCTCGCGCCTCCTCTCTGTGCTCGCCTTCCTCCTCCACGCGGCATCCATGCACCGCCGTTGCCCACGGTTTTCCCGCCGCCGCCCGGTTTCTCCCACGCGCTGCTCCGTCCCTCCATCGCGTCGCGCGCGTCATGCCCCGCACCGCACGCCGCCTCCGCCGTCGCGTCGTGCCGCCATGCCGCCGCGCCCGCCTCATTTTCCGCGCGTGCTCGCATTTAAGAAGACCCGAGCTGTCTCCTCCCACAGCTCCCGCGCCATTCTCCATTTCTCGGTCCTCCCTGCCGAGCGCCCACGCCCGTGGGCCGCCGTGCCGCCTCCTCGCCATTCCGACCACTCGTCGAGCTCGCCGAGATGACCGCGCCACGGCATGCGCCTGCTCCCCTCTACCTCCCCTCAAGCTTAATTGGAGAACTTCGTGCGAGCTCGCCGTATGGCCCTTCTTCCCGTCGCCACCAAAACCGCCGCCCGCCTCCGCTTCGCACAGCACCTCGGCTCGATTACCTTCGCGGAGCATCCCGTGTCGCCGCCAAGCCTCCCGAGCACCATCTAGCTCTCCCCTCACCGTAGCGAGCCGGCCACGGTGACCTTCCCCGCACCGCCGCTGCACGCCGCCGCCTCGGCTCCCCTCGGGCCACGCCATCACCTAGGTGAGTTCCACGGCCCTCTCCGCTACGCCCTCCAATCGCCGCCCTCCTCCGCCGGCGCCGCCACCCCGAGCGCACACTCGCCGCCGGCCGCATCGCACCGCCGCCGCCACCTCGCCACCGCTCGGCCGCGCCACCTCCCCACAAGCCTCCTCACTTCCTTGCGGTTCCACTTTGCCGGCTGCCCCAGCCTCCCGGCCGCCGCCGCCGCCAGCCCGCACCGAGCACCGCCACTGCTCTGCTTTGAGCCATCCTCGCGCGCACCACGTAAACAACCTCACCCCTTCTATTTCGCATGAGGGCGTTGCCCGATTGGCTAGCCATCCGCTCGTTAGCCCACAGGTCCCGGTTCAAATCCGCCGACAAGATCCTTATTTCCACATTTTATTCTACTTTTGCAGCTCATTTTAATTGATAAAAATCATGAAAAATTAGGGAATAATTTAGAGAAGCTAATAAAATTCAAGTAGAATGTAAATGAGATTATTTAAATATTTAAATTTGAATTAGCTCATATATGATTAAATTTATGGTTTGATTGATTATTTAAAAGATTTATTATTAATTAAAGATATTGATAAAGGCATTATGACTTTGATTAAATGTCCCATTTAATAAAGATTACCCTTGCATGAAAATTAGAATGTATGATTAATAATTGTCATAACCAGCCATTATAGATAAATAAATAAATAAGTAAATAAAGCTAAGTTTGACAATAACTAAAGCATAGATAATAAGATAATGGTGCCCATAAATAAACCCTACAGTAGGTTTAACAACTAATAACGTCAAGCATGGAATAACAAGCTAGGAGTTGTACCCCAAATGAATACTAATTCAAATTGAGCTATGCCATGTAATTAGGGTCACATAAAATGATACATATCAAGCCTTGCGCAAATTGCTAAGCTTAAACTAAAATTAGAAATAAAGTTAAGCGTAATAGTAGCTAAAGTATGAGCAAGCTAATAATAGTGCCATTAATTAAATCTTAACACTAGCTTTAGTAATAGTATTGAGCATAATTGCATATATAACAAGTTAGGACTCATGTGAGTGGATCCTAATTCAACCTAAATTTGGCCTAGCTATGAATGAAGATACATAAAATATGATAATGGGATTATTAGAGATTTAAATTTAATCAACTACCATATATGAATGAATATTGAGCCTTTGCTATTTATCTTAATCTAATTAGTAAGTAAAGGCCTATATCCGAGATTATTCTAAAACTTAATAAAGATGTCCAAGTGTTGTAATACCTTTGACTAAAAGATTTATAGAATAAGTACAGATCTCATCCATCAGTCCAGTTTGCCTTTATCATAACCTGAGTTGCAAGGAATACATACCCAGTCAGACTCATACTTCGATACATAGGTCTAACCCGACTCATGGAACTTCCTTGATAAATACAAAAAATAATAAAAGAGGTTAGTAATAAAAAGATCGAACATCGCCTTTCTCCAATCGGCTACGCTGGGCCACTTCTTTTCCAAAGTAAATAACTCATGTAGATACTTCCTCCCTTTTGATCTCTTATTATCCTAGAATTTTCCCTCACGGTAAAGCTATTCAGATAACTCGTCCTCTCACTCAAATCCAGCTGCCGCTGTGTTTGCAAAACACTAAACCGAATCATCCTTCTATTCTCAAATCATAATAAATGAATAAATTAACTTAAATCGGCAATTTGAATTAATCGGATTTATTTGGATCTTTTGAGTTATTTGCTTTTATTTGGGTCAGTTGTTTATCGCGTAGTTAGAAACTGGAGTCCCGAAGAATGAATGGATCAAGCGAGATCGAGATCAAGTTGAAGATAAAGACTGGAAGCTCAAGACCATCAAATGATATAGCTTTGAGTGAGCTCAAGACCGCGGTAAACCGCGCCAGGCGAGTCAATACTTTGATCATGTTGAACCTACATTTCTGCAAATTACTTTGCTTTAAATTATCAAATTGCATGCGGTTATTTATATGCAAATACATGTTAATTTTAGACTCTAGTTATATTCCATTGTGTGCCTTGAATTAATATTACCCCTCCGTTGGAATATTTGAAGTCGAGAACCTTGTCGCCCTAGCAAAAATTATAATAATACCCTTTCGAAAATAAGTCCGTAATTATATGCCATGCTTAGTAATGTTTAGGTACTCATGGGCGCAAGAGCGCCCAAGCATCACTTTTAATCCTGAGAAAAATTGGTTGGGCAGTCATGGTGGGAATGACTGGTATCCTTTGATATGGTTATTTTATGCTCTCAAAAATCCCAACTTGCTTAAATATCTGAGCGGATGGCTTGGGGGCTGGTATGTGGTGCGGTGGGAGCACAAATTATGGAGTGTGGAAGAACCGCTCAGATAATACTAAGGACTGAATCTTGTGATGACCTCCTGATGTAAAACAGTACAACCACAAGTCTATAATGGGTACGACCTAGCTGAATAACTTGCAAGGGTTTAGTTCAGACATCACCGAGGGAAGTGGGTACCAGGGTGTACTGGTTTACTCACAGTGAGGCACAGGGTGTACTGTACTCGCACGGCGCAAGAGGGGGCTTCTGACTGTGGTGGTGTAACCCTTCAGCGGTGAAACCTCAGCGTGGGTGGTGTCTAGCTAGATCGGAGTAAGGTAAAGGCTTTGTGATAAATTATCTGGGTCTCATGCCTAAGGAAGCATGTTGGCAAAAAGGATAGTTCATCTCTTGTGGTGAAAGTGTACAAACTCTGCAGAGTTAAAACTATTCGAATAGCCGTGCCCACGGTCAAGGGCGGACATGGGAACTTACTCGAGTTAGTTCTATTTAAAAATGTTTGGAAAATGGGAATGGAAAAGTGAAGGGCGAAGGACTGCCCTGGTTTGGAATTGTTCTGGGCGTCGTCCCAGTGGTAAGTTAAGCGGCTATAACGCTGAAGAAATTGCTATATGGTGCAGATGCCATGTAATGGTGGATGGAATCCGTGTCAAGTATATGATCAACTTACTTTATAAACAAAGGTTTTGAGTTTAAAATTGCTAGGTCTCAGGGATTTTTCTATAATTGTATTCAAAAGCACTCTACGCAAAATAAAATAGCCCGAGCCTCTCCTTTGTTAAGCCATGCATACTATTTATTTGCATTCTGTGTATTGGCTCGTGGAGCACGGGGTCGGAGTGCTCACGCTCGCTTTTGCGACAAAATTCAGAATCAGGAATCAAATCACCTCGCCTCAGCAACAAGATTGGACAAGCTGATAGAGAAGATGAAGATGTCAAGGGCTAGGTCGCGAACCTCCAGTTGGCTGCCTGTGGGCATGTCCTGAAGGTCCCACCTGTGTGCTTCATTCCGCTGCTGCTGTTTATTGATTTCGGCTTAATCGGCCCATGAGTAAGTCTACTATTTTATTTATGCTTTCGCATGAAATGTAATTTGATGTCCATTTCTGTAACTGTGTGCACTATCTACTGATCCAGGGAATAGTGCAGCTAAACACAGTAGATTCCGGATTGTAAAATCTTGGTCTGACAGTCATAGTGACCATGGTCGTGAGTGATCGTGGTTATAGAGTTGATGTGGTCGAAGTGATGGTCGCAATGATCGGAGGGTTCAGGGAGGTCGAAGGAGTCGAATGGTTCAGAGCGGTTTAAGTGACCGAATAGCTCAGAGTGGTCGAAGTAATCTAAGGCTACCATAGTCAGAGAAGACTTTGGTAGTCCAGAGATACAGAGAGAAGAGTTGAGTACCACTATGCGGACTGCGAGGAGGTCAAAGGTTGGTCAACGATGAAGAAGAAGCAATGGAGGCGGCTTGATCATCGACGATGAATGGGGTTCCAGTGGCAAGCTGGATTGACAAAGGGGCAACAGATGGTTAGTTAGGTTGGTGAAGGCAAAGGCAGTGGTGGTGAAGTGCGAAGAATCTTGGGCTCACCGAAAAAGTATGCCGTAGGTTGACTTAAGGCTAGCAAAGGAAAACCTAGGTGTGAATAATCACAGGCGCACGAAAGCAAGAATTGAGGGGTAGAAGTGTGTGAACAAGAGATGCTCAGAAAGGTATTTATATACTCAGCAAAGTAGAATGGCAAAGAGGCGGCTCGCTAGATTTATGGCCGGTGTAGTGGTACACGATCGCGATTGATAATGAGGCTTAAAGCAGCTAAAACCAACGGAGGAAGTGGGAACTAATGAGGTCTTTCAAAGGTATCAATTGCTTCGGCTAACAGGAAGTAATGACTAGCTATTAAGAGCTTGGAGGGTCATCAATGGTGGCGGTTGGAGATGGAAGAAGGGGAGGAAGGAGATGAGAGGCAGTCCTACAAGTTGGTGAGTGTGAGGATAAATGGAGAGATATAAGGGAACTCAGGAAAAATAAAATCAACTATTTTATTGACTTTTAGAAATAGACTAATTAAGTTTTCTTACTCTAAGATTTAGAAATAAAATCCAAATAAACCAAATAAATTCCAATAAGCCCAATAAGAAGCAAATAAAATTTTGGGATGTTACAGCATGTAGGTCCGATGTTGTTGAATTGTTTTCTTGTACTGCTGTGTCTTATTATTGAGATTGGGTATTTACTATAGGAGGAGCGTTGAGGTTGGTGTTATCTTTAAATCAACCCATTCCTCGTAACTAGAATAGGCAAGTGCATGGTAGAATGATATACGAGTGGTTTGATCTTGTTATTTATTTTAAATAAATAGCATGATGATCCACCTGTTTATACTTACTTCTTATAGTGCTCACATAATTATGGTTAAATGATGATGATGCTTATGGTTAAATGATGATGATAATTATAGTTAAATGATGTTAAAGAAGACCTACTTTAATAGGCATTCCACGAGAGTGAAGATGAGAGTCTGTATGAAAAAGGACAGGACAAGAGTGTTTCATTGATGGGTGAACACCCCACTATACCGGTATAAGTAAGAGAAGTAGAGACATGTGCATTACATTCATGAAAAAGATAAATAAGATGATGAGATAAGTGTATGGAACCTAATGCAAATGAAAATGTGGGAAATAAGACATTGTGACTTAACATGAGAAGTTGATACAATGGTTTATGTCATTTATTATTCTATTGTGTACTTACTGAGTCTTGAACTCACCCTTACTTTGTTGTTATTTTTAGATGATCATTGAAGACGACATACATAGGTGGGAAGTAGCACAAGATTGTTATTGCCCTTTATAGTTCTTTCTTTCACTTAGTGCTCAATTATTCATTGTTAGAAATCAATTATACTATCTATGAAATCTTTAGATGAATAATGATTTTCTTAAGCACTTAATGGTTTTATATTGTCATTACTTGTCAATTCCTCTTGGTTAAACTTAATATTGATTCATCTTATTACCAACTTGTTCATGTTAATGTCAATTACTGATCCCTGTATTGCTGAAATTTCTATGTTCATGATTATGTTATGGATTTATATTTGAGCCTAGCTGTGGTATTATGTATTTAGTGGTTTAAATTGATAACAATTGTAGTTGTAGGTGATATTCTAAGCTTTTGTTGAGCCGGGGTGTTACAATTGGTACCAAAGAGGGTGCTAGGTCCATGGTGAATAAACCAATAATTTATTTAGTTAATCAACTAAAATTTATCATAGATTGGTAATTTAATGAAAATAATAACAATAATAATAAAATGACTTAGGACTACTTATTGCTAAAATTTGACTTAGGATAATTAATTTACTTAAAATAGAAATTTTACACACCAGTGCACAATAGGATGAATGTTGAAATTTACGAATGATTATGAGTGTTGAGATGTTGCTTAAATTAGTGTTGTATGACTGAGATTATTGTTCCTGAGCTGAGTTCTTGGTTGTTCTTCCCAGTGGTCAGTTGTGGCGAGAGGTAGAAGCCATGGACGTGGTGGAGGCCACAACCGTGGTCGTGGGCATGGCCTGGTGGTGCCACGCCCCAGCTGAGGAAAACATTAGTGAGGTGGGTGAGAATGTCACTTCAACTACATAGCTAGCCACTAGCGCTCTGGCAGTTTCAACTGCCCTATTGCATGACCTTTAGATGGAGGTCCAAGCCCTTCGTTAGTAGGTGCAGACAACTTCTTCTACTACAGGTGCACTTGTTGCTACACTGGCCCCATGGGAGGTAAGGATGAGCTTTCACGAGTGGATGGTCCTCCATTTGGACACCTTTGACAAAGCGTGTATGCCGTTATAGGTAGCAGATTGGCTACGCTACATAGAGAGGTAGTTTGGGGCCCTTGAGATGACCTCATGGTAAAAGGCATGGCCTTTCAGCTGAAGGGTTAGGCAGACATCTAGTGAGAAGGGGTTCAGTTAGCTAGGACCCCTGCCCAGAGATCGATCACTTGGGAAGATTTCGTCGAGCAGTTCAAGATGAAGTTCTACCCAGGGTCCTTCATTGAGTTGATGGAGCACACCATGTCCACCTTCATGCCAGCCGTGGCTGGTGATGATCGCAAGAAGGACAAGAGGTTCCATATAGGACTTAACCTGTCATATCACCATGTCTTAGGAGCAACCGGTTTGCATGACTTCAACTCTGTGATTTATTAGGCCAAGTGTATGGAGTTTGAGGGAGAGCTCACTAGGGAGAGGCAGGCTACTGGTGGTTTTGTCGCCTCTGGGGTTTTAGTGGTGGCCAGAAGAGGAGCATCGGTGGTGGGTGCAGGTCTTCTCAGCAACCTATTCCCAAGAGGTTCTAGTGTGCCAGCGTCCTCCATCGTCATCAAGGCCTTTCCAGCTAAGGCTACCTGCTTCTTTAGCACCACACCTTCCGTCAGCTTCTTAGGTGATGCACCCTGTTCCTGGGCAAAGCCTAATGTATTTCAAGTACGGTGATAGACACCATGATTTTGAGTGCTCTTGGATAGGGAGCTGTCGCCTTTGTGGCTAGGCGGACGACAAGATGGTGGTGTGTTAGCATAACCCCACTGCCATCATCATGTGGGAGTCAGTACATGTGGCACCTTCAGTAGCATCTTCTCGGGGTTTTGTTCAGATGCTAGTAGCCAATCCAGTGCCGTAGCATCCTCTAGTTTGGGTGCCTCCTACAGCATCTCCTACTAGGTACTATTGATACCCTACGTCGTTTGTTCCACTTCAGATCGCTGCACCTCCGGCAGCCCTCGCACTTCTACCATTGAGTGTCACCGAGAGTCTATGCCATGTCTTCCCCTAAGACTATGGGCCACCTTGATGTGGTGACAACCTTTGTTTTTTTATTCAAGAGATACCTACTCATTTGTATCACTAGAGTTTGCTAGGAGAGTGAACTTCGGTATGCACAAATTTCTCAGTCACTTTTAATCAGTTCTTTGGGGAGTCTTATCACTAGTTCCATAGTTTGTCCTCGCTATACTATTACCATTGATGATGGGGATTTCATTGCCAATTTGATGGTCATTCAGCTAGCACCTTTTGATGTTATCCTCGGTATGGACTAGCTATTTAATTACCATGGCTAGATTTGTTGCTTTTAGAACTTCAGTATGCACAAATTTCTCAGTCACTTTTAATCAGTTCTTTGGGGAGTCTCATCACTAGTTCCATAGTTTGTCCTCGCTATACTATTACCATTGATGATGGGGATTTCATTGCCAATTTGATGGTCATTCAGCTAGCACCTTTTGATGTTATCCTCAGTATGGACTAGTTATTTAATTACCATGGCAATATTTGTTGCTTCTAGAAGAATGTTACCTTGCAAGCTCTGTCCAGAGAGGAGATGGTCTTTCAGGGGAGTGCACCACCAAATTTTCTCTTTGAGTTGGCCAATATATTTTCTATCCGAAGGGCATCGAGGATTGAGTTGCTTTTGTCTCTTGCCACGAAGCTAAGTTCATCGTTGTGCATTGAGGAGATCCCAGTAGTGTGTGACTATCCAGATGTGTTCCTTGCAAAGCTTCTAGGAATGCCTCTATAGTGGAAAGCAGAATTTTTGATTGATCTTGTTTCTAGTACTTGGCCTATTTCCATGTCTCCTTACCATTTGACCCGAACCTTCTAAGATGAGCTGAAGAAGCAGTTAGATGGCTTGCTATCCATAGGGATGATCCGGTGAATTGTGTCACTATGGGGGGGGGTACCTGTTCTATTCATAGAGAAGAAGGATAAGAGTTGGTGCATGTGTGTTGATTATCATGCTCTCAAGAAGGATAAGAAGGATAAGTATCCTTTGCCCCATATTGAGGAGCTAATTTGATCAATTGAAGGGAGCTAAATTCTTCGCCCTGCTATTTTAGGGAGACAATAAATAATATGCCGCATTAGTACCTTGATGTCTTCATGGTGATGTTCAATGATGATATTCTCATTTTTTCCATGTCTGAGGAGGAGCACGAGCAGCATTTGAGGCTTGCGGTTGACACATTGAGGGAGAATCAGTTTTATGCCAAGCTAAAGAAATTTGAGTTCTAGATCTTAGAAGTGGGCTTTTTAGGTCATGTGATTAACTGGAAAAGTATTTTTGTTGATCCTAGTAAGATCTCTTGAGTGGTGGACTGGAAGAGGCCATCCAATATCAAGGAAGTGATGAGTTTTTGGGCTTAGCACAATATTATCAGTGTTTTGTATAGGGTTTCTTTATAATTACCAACTAATGTCTCAATTAACACAGAAAGGTATGAAATTTTAGTGGACAGATGATTGTGAGTACAGTTTCTATACTTTGAAGGAGAAGTTGGTGACTACTCCTATTCTCAACCTTCCTGAGCCAGAGAAGCATTTCACAGCCTGTTCTGATGCATCCCGAGTTGGGCTTAGTTGTGTGCTTATGCAATGGCAAAGTTATCACTTATGCATCTTGGTAGTTGAAGAAACATGAGCAGAATTGTCCTACCCATGATTTAGTGCTCTCCACAGTGGTCTTTGCTATAAAAATTTAGTGGCGTTATCTATATGGAGAAAATTATGCTATTTTCACCGATCACAAGAGCGTCAAGTATATCTTTAGAACAGACTGATGTGGTAACTAATACTCTTAGTTTCAAGGTGACACTCCCCTATTCTGAGTTGCGTTATTGCTAATTTGAGCATACGAAAATCTCTTATTTTTTTGGCGGGCATAATATAGGCTAAGACTCGCTTGCATCTTGAGTTTGCCATTCCAGAGCGGGTGCGGAAAGCACAAAAACATGCTCGGATGCTCAGGCAAGTACGGAAGCATCTGGACGAGGGCAAGGAAGGAGATTTTAGCATTGATGAGTTTGACATATTGCGGTTTAAAGGCCGCCTTTGTGTGGCACATAAGGCTCAAGTTAAGGCTAACAACCTAAAAGAAGCTCGTCATACTCCGTACACTGTGCATCTTGTTGAGACAAAAATATATCATGATTTGAAGAAGAGTTTTTGGTGGAAAAGAATGAGGGTAGATAGTGCTTAGTATGTGGCTTCCTGCAAGGTTTGTTAGCAAGTCAAGGCAGAACATACGCGTCCAGTGGGATTGTTGCAACCTTTGGAGGTTTCAGTGTGGCTGTGGGATGATATATCCATAGACTTTGTGGTTGGTTTACCTCTCACACAGTGAGGGAAGGATACTATTTGGGTAGTGGTGTACCAGTTCAGCAAGTCCACACACTTTATTCACATCTGCATGATTAATATGGTGAGCGATTTGGCTTCTATTTAAGTGCAGAAGATAGTGCAGTTACATGATGTGTGTAAGACTATTGTATCAGATCAAGCTGCAAAGTTTGTCTCCAAGTTTTGGGAGAGCTTGCAAAGTACTTTGGGCATGCAGCTTTGTCTTAGCACTGCTTTTCACCCTCGGACAGATGGACAGTCTGAGCAAACTCTCTAGACACTAGAAGACAAGCTTAGGTCCTGTGTCTTGTCATGGAACAGGAGTTACGAGGATCACTTGGCACTCATAGATTTGCCTATAGTAATAGTTACCATGCCAGTATTCAAGCTGCACCATTTGAGGTCCTGTATAGATGAAAGTGTAGGTCACTGCTATGTTGGGATGCCATTGGTGAGAAGGTAATTTTGGGTCCCGTTTGGGTTTCGCAGACTGTTGACCAAGTGGCAGAGATAAGGTAGAATCTGCATGCCGCTCAAAGCCGACAAAAGAGTTATATTGATGTGAGAAGGCGGGAGTTGAAGTTTGCGGTGGGGGGGATCAGGTGCTCTTGAGAGTGTCTCCCACAAAAGGCATTATGGGGTTTGGTACCAACGGAAAGCTTAGCCTGAGGTACGTTGAAGCATTCTTGATTATGACATAAATTAGGAGGTTGGCTTATCGTCTGGACCTCCCTGAGACCATGTATGGTGTGCACAATGTATTCCACATCTCCATGTTGTGAAAAATATCTGAGGGATCCACAGCTTGAGATACCGCTAGAGATGTTGACCATTGAGCAAGACCTTACCTTCGAGTCCCGGCCAGTGTAGATTTGGGGCAGTTGGAGCGAGTCTTGAGGTACAAAACATTGAAGTATGTCAAGGTACTTTGGTTGCATCACTCCGAGTGAGAAGCGACTTGGAGACTGGAGTCTCACATGTATGAGAAGTATCTAGAGTTGTTCATTCTAGGTATGACTATAGTTTAATTTTTAGTTCAGTTTTATTTCTTGCTTAGATACATGAGGCACAAAATTTGAGGTTGAATTCTGTTAGGAGATAAAATGTAATATTTTGAAATTTATTTACTCGAGGACCAATTTGTAATTAGAGGAAAGGCATATGTGAAAATGGGATGTTTGGGATTTAAGAGAGGGAGTTGTTTTCCTGGAATGATTCATTCGGAGGAGTTTGCAACCAACTCCATCTCCAAGCTGCATTATAAGTGAACGTAGGGGGTAGTTGGACTCAACATTTAACCCTAGCCTCCGACTCCCTCTGGTGCATGCTTCCTGGCTGCCGCCCCTTCTACTTGGTGTTGCCCTCCCTCCTGACGCCACCGTGCCTCCCTACTGCTGCCTCTGCTACTACTATTGCCACACGCCTACAAGGAATAGAAGGGAAGAAGAGAAAGGGGACTAGCTAGGGAAGAGGAGAGGAAGGGGAAGGAGGAAGGAAGAAGAAGAGGAAGTAGTGATGGGCAAGAACCTTCGTGTTTCGGTAATGACCATCGTAGACTTTGAACTCCCTATTCTTGGCCATAATAGGTTGTTCTAGATATTGTGGTAGTGTTAGACATGGGAGATGGGAATTTTAAAAGATGCAGTTTAGGATCTGTGGTTCATCGAGATTGCTCCCCTGTATTGTGGGCAAGTTTTGGGGTAGCTGCATCCCGATTTGTAACTTTGTTATAACATGACAAGTGTTGATAATTGTTTGAAGATTCCATAGAGTCCAACATGAATTTTTGTGGGGTACATTAGAAGTTATGGCTCAGGAAAAACTACTATGCAGAAATTAGTTGCTGCTGGACACAGTTATAGGAAACTGTTAAATTGACTTGGTATAAAGGAGAATTAAAATTTTGGTCATAACTATAAAGTGGTAGCTAAATTTCTTTAGATTGCAAAAATGATATGGTTTATTGTATTTACATGTGTAAATTAGTAGATATGAAATTGTTAAGCTTGTTGTCCAGTAAGATGTAGTACTATCTTCTGGGTTAAAAACAAGGTACTAATGGTTTAATCAGGATTGTAGTCAACAAAGAAGTTGTAGGGAATTTTGTGTAGGTTCTAGTACTAGTATAGTTTGCCATGTTTGGGCTTGGGACTTATGCTAATATTAGTACCAAGACAGAAGGATTGATTGTCATGGTGAAAGGGGAGTGTTGCGGAATTGGGAAGCATATAGGTACGATGTTGTTGAATTGTGTCTTGTCCTACTATAGCTTGTTATTGAGATTCTATAGCATATATGTGCAGTGCTGATAATTGACTAATGAATGATATAATGATTGCATTACATGTTGAGCATTCATATTGTAAAGATTTGACCTGTGTGGCCCACTAGAGCCTACTTTATACGTGCAACCCACGGGAGTGAGAAGAGAAAGACCTACTTCATGAAAACACTCTACAGCAGTGGAGAAAGACATACTTCGGTAGGCTCTCCATGGGAGTGGAGTTGAGACCCTGTATAAAAAAGGACAGGGCAAGAGTGGTTCATCGATGGGTGAACACTCTGCTATACGGTATAAGTAAGAGAAATGAAGACATGTGCATTGCATTCATGAAAAAGAGAAATAAGATGATGAGATAAGTGTATGGAACCTAATGAGAATGAAAATGTGGAAAATGAGACACTTGTGAATTAACGTGAGGAGTTGATATAATGTTTTATGTCATTTATTATTGTATTGTATACTTACTGAGTTTTGGGTTCACCCTTACTTTGTTATTATTTTTAGGTGATCATTGGTGATGATATACATGGACAGGAAGTAGCACAATATTGTTATTGCACTTTTATTGTTCTTTCTTTAACTTAGTGATCAATTATTCATTGTTACAAATAAATCACACTATCTATGAAATCCTTAGATGAATAATGATTTGTTTTAGTACATAATTGTTTCATATTGTTGCTACTTGTCAATTCCCCTTGTTGAACTTAACATTGATTCATCTTATTGTCAATTACTGATTCTTGTATTGCTGAAATTTCTATGTTTATGGTTATGTTGTGGATTTATATTTGAAGCCTAGTTGTGATATTATGTATTTGGTGGTTTAAATTGATAGCAATTGTAGTTGTATGTGATATTCTGGGCTTTTATTCAGCTAGGGTGTTACATCCAAGCCCGCCTCGAGCTCCCTTTTCCATGTGACTGCATCGCACCATGTAGCAACGGCAACCCCATCCCATTTGCACACCTATGAACACCTCAGCAATGCAGCCACGCACGAGAAATAGAGCTCGGCCTTGAGTTTTCATCGAGAAGAACATCCTCATTTCGCCATAAAAAAGCCCAAGTAGCCTTGTTGTCTCCCTCTCTATTCCAAGTCCCTCTCTATTCCACTTGGTTTCTATTTTTCCACTTGCCCATCCATTTCACCCACTGGTTTACCCAGAACGTTGTCGTCATCCTTGGCTCTGGCACGTGTGCTCCGCCGTGCTACGTCGTGGTCACCATTATTCCCGGTGAGTCTAGGCCATGACGTCCAATCAAAATGTGCCACTTGGCCTCCCCTCTAAAACCCTGACTTGATTTCTTCTTTTACGATAGCGAATTGTTGAGCCCCTATTGTCTTCTCCAACTTCGGCCACCACTGTTACCCTCAAACAATTTCCTCTCTAGAATAGTTTTGTCATATAGATCAAGTTGCCTGGTCGGGCAGCTTAGTCACTGGTATTGAGACGATTAAAAAAAATTCATCATGAGGTATCTTCTGTGACATACTTTACATGACGATCATCATGACACTAATATTTCATCATGAACTACTTTTCATGAAAAAAAATTGCAATTTTTCTTGACAATTTGGCTTCATCACATAGTGTTAAATCTGTTGTAGTGATTCTCCCTTATATGAACTCCAATTAAAGTGATTTTTGTCTCTAAATTTTTCTAAACTTTTGAACTTTCATTATGCACAAAATACTAAATTTTGGCCACTATTTGAATTTGTTTGGTATTTCTTTGTGTTTCTTGGCTTTTCTCAATTAGATACCTACATGCAGGAGCAAGTGTTCAACGAGCAAGGCAAGCACCCTCTTTTGATCATATTGAGCCTATATTTCGAATGATATGTATATTGATTGCTCAAACTATTACGCTTGCTTATTTCAGATAAATGATTGGGTTGATCGATTGTATTTAGTTATTACTAATTATTGCATTGCTTTTATCTTGGAATGTGATATCTTTGTTGTTGTCACCCTACGAGTATTATCCACTATTGTTAGGATTATTGGTAGGATTTTAATGTAGTTTCTATGTATCATGCTTAGCCATGCTTAGGTCAGTATGGGTAAAAATAGTAAAACTCAATTTTGGTCACTTTGGAAAATGTTTTAGCAAATTATGGACAAAGGGGTTACCTTTGATACACTGGTTAAAAATGTGAAAAAATGGTTTGTGAAAGAATTTTGGTCACTTTGGTTCGTTGAGACCAATGCAGTTTGCATGGGATCTCGGTTTGTGATAATCTCGCTTTGGTCACTAAGGACTAGGAACAAACTTTAGTGCCATTGATCTAAGCATTTTAGTACAACCATATATGTTCCGGAGTGGGACAGACTTGACAGAATAATTTATCATGTTCTAGCTTTAAATCATAGGGGGCAATGATAAGTTTATTATCAATCATGCAGGCTTGGTAAATGAACTCTATGCTCGAAGTGGTTGTTATGTTGTAGCGTAAAGCTTATGTACACAACTATGAGTTCTCTTAATTATGGTAAAGGACCTTCGTATCATGAGATGGTAGCTCATAGGGTGGTTTATTGTTAGAACAAGGTATTGTAAATGTTTCGTTATAGTCACTCAATCGCATATTGTCGTATGACGAGTCATGGCAGACCATAGTAAGCTGACATATCATGTGGACAAAGAGTACAACATCTGCAAAGGGTACAATATATTGGAATAGCTGTGTCTATGGTCATGTACATCACTTGGTGAAACAATACTTGGTTAGATTATCTAGTTTTAAAATAGTTTTGGGTAAATTATGGATATTGTAGTCCACAGTAGTTTAATTTTAGAATAGCATGGATGGTCAAGTCCATGCTAGTTTAATTTTTTGGCAGAGGTTTTGTCAAATATTTAATGTTGTGGCAGCGGTTGGCCACTCGATTATTGTATTTCTACTACTTATGGTTACCATATAACAATGTTAGTTGTCTCTGCAAATTGCTTCTCAAATTACTAAGCCTATTGGAAATAAAACTCATTTTATACAAAATAAACTAGTCATCCTTTGTCCCAGCTTGCAAATATATTATAAATGTTGCTTTAAAGTCCGACGGAGTATAATTTTGTGCAAAAATCAAAGCAAGAGGAAAAAGATCCTTTGGTTGGTTACTTTTTATGCCGCATGATTTGGTGATAACAATGCTGAGTACTAAAGCATTAACCTAGTCGATTGCCTGTGGATTATAGCATACCACAAGGGCTCCTCTATCTTAATTACTGTTTATTTCCGTGCAAGTACTTTCATAAGTGTAAAACTTTGTCGTATAGACTTATGTATAACTGCTTAATATTATATGCTACTCTGTTTTATTCATCTTTGTATGAATATGATATAACAATGTAATATATATGTGCTAACTACTAATCATTAGACTAGTATGACAAAAATATAGGCTTCGGAATTAATTTTCCAGTCTGACACAACTAATGTGACATTATGTTTTTCCACGCGATTTATGGCAATCATTGTCAATTTAAACGGAATAGACAGATTGAAATGGAACCACCACCAGTTATGAATAAACAATATATTCATGACGTGACAGTATATTTTTTATCGGAAGTGACGATATACTTTTCCTGGCTACTGAATTTTCTTATTTATTAATTTATTTATACTCAATCAGGTATTCAAAATTTAGATGGTACTGCAATTTATGAAACAAGTGAATGAGGTCGCAAGGGTGGTTGTATGTATGGGTGGATAAATAGCTTGAGGCACGCGAACCGACTCGAGCTCGTTATGAGCCGAGCTGGGTTGACTCGAGCTTGTAAATTTTCGAGCCGAGCCAAGCCTCCTTCTTAGCTGCTAAAAAATTTGCTGAGCCCAAGCCTAGCGTTTGCAGCCTATTTTGGCTCATGTCTACAGTCCGCTGCAGTCGGCTCACACGCCCAACCCACTAACTCCCGAAGTCTCCTAACTCGCTTGAATTCCGATTTAGTCTCCAGTCCCCATCCTATCCCCATCCTCTCCAGGACTCCTACTCTAGTCTCCCATCTGACGCCCACCGCGCCAGTGTGTGCTGCCCCTTGCTGTGTGCTCCCCCAGGCCCCGTGCTCCTGTCCCATCCCGATCTGGTGATTTGCCGCCTCAATCTGCCGCTCTTTCTTCCCTCCCGACATCAGTGGATGGTAGAGATGGGTTTGGGACAGGTAGCGATGTGAGATGAGATTAGAGCCAGAGGCACAGTATTCGGAACGGAGGTGCCAACCATGATGACCAACACCAAGCACACCTACAAGCTCCATATCCTCATGAATTTTTTCGATTGTTTGCCAAACTTTTTAAAAATTTTGTTGGGGAAGTGGGTTGTGTCTGTTTGACTGATCCATCGCTATTGTCTCGTTCGTTCTGCTAGAAGGGCGATTTTATTCTACAAATTTCAAGGGCGGCTTCCTACTCTCAATTTTTCGTCTGCAACATGGTCTCCATCCTCCGCCACGGGCCCATCGCGCCCTTCCTCTCTTGCCACTCCGGTCGCCCTGCACACGTCACGAGCTCCCCTCCTTCCACTCATCCGGTCAGCCCCCAAATCTCCTCACAAAATCCGGCCAAGATTATAGTGACAATCTTGTTCCAAAGTAATTTATCTGAAGCCATCAAATCATTAAACCTATGCATTGGTGATATGTGAAAACAGCTCGTTATTAACTATGCATTCTTGAAATTATCTTCTCACAATGGAACCTGAATTTGTAACTGGGGCATCTTTTATCTTCACTTTATTATTCCCTAATCTAACTTCACACAGATCTTAAGAAACATTTACTTTCTTTTGCACAGGCTCTGCAGACACCATTCAAAGGCTATTTGAGTGACTTGTTGGCTCTGGTAAGTGTATTTTCTGATGTTTTTGTCATTTCACTTGTTCATGGCATACACAGCCACTTTATATTTCCATGTGTACACTGCGGCCCTTGTAATTTTCTGGATCACTGGTGTTAGGTGAAATGTACATGTCAGCTTCAATTTCAAGTGGTAATCAATTAAGTTCTTGTAAAACAGCTAACTGATTAAGTTTCTCTTGAAGCCATGCTATCTTGAAGTTTTCTTATGTGGATGTATAGCCTTGTTTGATCGAGACCTTCAGATGGTGCATGGCGGCAAGAATATCGATCTCATTCCTTACATTTGTTGGTCATTCTGGTCTTCAAGCTGATGATTTGGTTTTATGCTGTGAAGCTATTTTCCTTTTGGATCTTATTCAAATCTGTGCTGAGTTATTTGATATCACCTTGTTCGAGAAAATTGATGATCTGCCATCTTGAAGAATGGGCTTCACACTTTTGCCACTCTCAACGTTG
The DNA here is from genome assembly GCA_036346575.1 of Dendrocalamus sinicus. Lineage (NCBI taxonomy): Eukaryota > Viridiplantae > Streptophyta > Magnoliopsida > Poales > Poaceae > Dendrocalamus > Dendrocalamus sinicus. The sequence goes on from CM070658.1 coordinate 8,205,234, forward strand.
GCTTCGCAAAAATGTCATGTAGTACATTAATCCCTTGATTAGTATGCCATTTCATCCCTTTCATTCATTTTCTTTTTCTTTTTCTAATTTCAGGGACTGGAAAAGACCCTTCTACCCCTGGCTAATTCCTCTTCTTTGTAATATCGGGACGGGAGGGTCTTTTTATGGTTTGGTCCGTGTATTCTTTCTGTATTGTGTAACATATACTACGGGAGGGTCTTTTTATGGTTTTGTCCTTGTATTCTTCTGTATTGTGTAATGTATACTGCGGGAGTTGACTGGTCAAGTCAAAACGAATTTTTGGGTGATTAAACTGGGCGTGTAAAGGAAGGCGAGTGAGACCGTGACAAGTATACTAGAATGGCCTTTGGGGTTTAATTTTTTAATCCTTCTAATTATGTTCAAGTTTGAATTAAATGCCAAGATATTACAAAGAAAAGGAATCATTGGCCTTTTTTTTTGGCTGAGGTTTATGGTTTTTGGCTATCGCTTGTGGCCCAACGCAACACGTATTTGTATAAAAAATCCATAATATAATTATTGAGCTAAAATAATAAACAAATGCATATCACAGCCATAGTATCATCTCACAAATCTAAAGTCGAGAATAAAAGGAGTTCATCTCACATCCATAGTATGAGAATAAAAAGGAGTTCATCTCACAAATTAGCTAGGGGTAGAAGGGTCTTTTCCAGTCCCTGAAATTAGAAAAAGAAAATGAATTAAAGGGATGAAATGGCATACTAATCAAGGGATTAATGTACTACATGACATTTTTGCAAAGCCAACGTTGAGAGTGGCAAAAGTGCGAAGCCCATTCTTGAAGATGGCAAATCATCAATTTTCTCATTCAAATCTGTGAGCCTCCCAAAAGCTGCCAAGCTCAGTCGGCTAATTCTGGACAGCTTGGCTCGCGAGTCGGCTCGGGCTACACATCGAGCCAAGCCAAACCTTCTTTCTGACTCGATAGATTATCGAGTCAGATGGAGTCACAGCTTTATACAAGCTCGGCCAAGCCTAGCTCAAGCCGTTCGACTCAACTCGTTCCCACTCTAGCTGTGTGGAACTGTGGCGTGAATGTGAAGGAATCTTCATCACCTACGAACCTTTGTCCATTGTATTTCAAGTACAAAGAAATAATTGCCGATTAGAGGTGAACAAGATTCCCATCGCATCATGAGTGTTAAATCATATGTTCGTACTAATTGTGGTGAATATATTTTCTGTTGGTTCATGAGAGAGAAATATCATTGAATCTGCTCGATCGGACAATCGCTAGAGGCTCATCAGTATCTCACAGCCCCTTGATGCATTCTTCACCTCCGTACCAGAGGCACAAGGGAATATATATACGTGGCTTGGCCACGAGATTACTAAGGGCATGTGCATTGTGTGAATCTAGAAAAAGAGCTAGATTTATCACATCATATGAAATCTAACTTAGCTATTTTACTCCAGTGTTTACCACCTTACCTTTCCTTTGGTGTAGGGCTCACCTCCCACTCTTTTCCTTACTCTACCCTCTCTCACGATTCCTTTTTATTAGGGTATTAATACGGTGAAGACGTCCGGTCGTATGGGACGCTAGCCCACGAATCAGCGCGGTCCACCCTCGGCCCATTCCGAATTTCCTTAACTCGTCGTTGTCGTCCCACTAGGCCACCACCTCTCACTCTCTCCTCATTCCTTATCCCTTCTTACTCTCTTCCTCTCCGACGATACCTAAGTCCAGCGACAACCACGAGCCTAGCCACCCCTATCCCTGGCACCGACGCTGCTGGATCCGGACGTCACCGTCAACTTCCTCTTCGGCCGTCCTCAGGAGCGGCACCGCCAGATCTGGCCACCGCCATCGAGTTCCTCTTTGACCATCCTTGAGCGGGGCACCGCTAAATCCGGCCTTCCCCTCTCCTCGATAACCTAGGACGTCGAGTGTGCCACGAGGAAACGGGTGGCCTTCTCCTTTGGCACTAGATTCACGCCGCACACAGTACCTTCCCACCGCCCACCGCCACTGCGCCCGAGGGCCTCGCCGCCTCCTACCATAGGGTAGGTGTTTGTTTTTTGTTGTAATATTTTTATTTTATATATGCAATAATTAGCAACAACCAGTGCAACATCGAGTTTTTTGTGAATTTATTTTGTTGCACATGTTGGATGATTATGTTGCAAATGTTGCCAGCTATTGTTTCCACCAGACCGTATGATGCTAGCATCCAAATCGGACGTCCGGGTGCTAGCAGCTCCCTTTTTATTATGCTAGCCTCGAATCCTGAACATGCTTTATTTTCAAGCATTTTTGGCTTAGCTCCCCACCCACCAATGGCTTAGCTCCATGGTTTGGAGGCCAAAATTTCTGTAGTCCCCATCTTAGCACAACGCTACAGATGCCCTAAGTTAGCTCTCAGCATCACATGGGCGGGATGAGCGTTGGGTGTCTGGGCCAATGATGGGGATGGAGGAAAAAGGAGAGAAAGAAAGAGGAAGAAGAAAGGGATGACATGGAAGGCCAACAAGGCAAAATCAGCTAATATTGGTAACGGTGACAAAACCACCTTCAAAACCGGTTTCAAGGGGTGAAGTAACCCACACTACTACAGAAAGCCTAATAGTAGACGCCTCATCACAGACGGTTTTGTGAAACCGTCTCTAATGAGCACTATTACGACGGTTGTAATTTGGAGGACGCCTGTGGTATTTGTGGCGGAAAATGGATTATCACGAGCGGTTATTACTATAAACCGCTGCGTGATACGTTTGTATCATGACGATGCCGTATTAAAACCGCTCTATGATAATTCGATTATCACGCACGGTTTTAAATATAAACCGTCTGTGATAACCTTGTTATCACAGACGGTTAATAATTAAAAATCGTCTGTGATAATTCACAGACGGTTTTTTATTAAAAACCGTCTGTGATAATGTCAGTAGGCATTTATTGCGCTGCTCACATCGCATCTGCCTTCATTTCGATCCAGATCTAGCCATCGCTGCGCACTTTTTCACTCGGAGGAAGCTAGGCGATTTCGTGCCTTGTTAATTTGGTGGGAAGAGGCGAGATTGAGCTTTGAAGATTCATACTTTGCTGGTTGTTCTAGATATGGTTAGTAATGCAATTTATTTTTCTTTAATTGCATTACAATTTAGTTCTAAGTAATCCATGAGTGGTTATTGAAGATGGTTAATTTGCAAAATTGTTGGTTATATAATAGCTGTTGTGTTTGTAATATGAATCTAGCAAATAAAGTCTCAATATAATAAATGTGGCCGGTATATATGTAGTTATAATTAGTTAATCTAGATTTTAATACTAAGTTGTTATATATGTACGTAACGTAGGACCGAAGCTGGATGTATGCCGCGAGCCGTGTGAGTGAAGAGTACATTAATGGCGTTTCGCTTTTATAAGAGTGCCGAGGAGGATATGTTGAATAAGGGGCGATATATATGTGCTGTCCATGCACCGATCGAGAATGTGAAGATGTTTAAAACCGAGGCAAATTGAATCGCACTTGATTCGAGGGGTTTCAAAAGGATTATACGTGTTGGACCAGTCATGGCGAAGTGAATGATCATATGCCGCCGGATGACATCGCCGGTGAAGTGAATGATATGCCCCGGATGACATCGCTCAGGAATCGAATGACATGCCGCGGTGATGTCGATTGTGGGTCGGATTCGGATAGGTTGCACGATGATAATCTGGATCAGATGCTTCGCGATGTTGAAGAGAACTATGATGAGAGAGAGTATGTTAAATTCCGTGGCTTGATGGAGGACTTAGAGAAACCTTTGTACACGGGATGCAAGTACACGAGGTTGTCGGCCGTGCTTGAACTGTTGAAATTGAAGGCAAGCAACGGTTGGTCGGACAAGAGTTTCACGGCGCTGCTAGGTCTTTTAGCGGACATGCTTCCGGAGGGAAATGAGTTGCCTAAAACCACGTATAAAGCTGTAACATCCCAAAAATTTAAAATTTGAAAATAGGAATTTCTTGAATTATTTTTGCAATATGTTCGAGTTGAATTTGGATTTTACGATGTTCTTCTGAATTTGGTTGAGGTTCAAAAAAAAATATAATAATAATAATTTGAAGACTTCATAAAAGACAAAGACGTGGATTAATAATGCCCTAAAAAGGAATGTGCAAACAAAGGAAGCAAGTAAATTAAATACCAACATTAGTTGGAAATATTTGTATTAAGTCCAAAATGTCATCAGGAACTTCTGTGTATTTTTCTTGAATTTTTGGAGCTTATTTCATATTTTTCAGAGCTTAATTGAATTTCCTATGCTTTTCAGAAAATAAAAATAAAAACAAAAACTTCCTCCCCTTCCATCCGGCCGCCACATGGACGGCCCGGATTCGCCGCGCCTCCCGCCTAGCGTGTCCCCGATCTCGCCATGCGTCGCCACGGATCCGCCGCGCTCTCCCTGCCCGCGGGCCCTTCCCACGCCCGCCTCTTCTCTCTCTCCCCGCGCGAGACAGCCTTCCTCCTCCCTCCTTTTTCCTCTGCCGACGGACACGCTCTCTCGCCACCTCCTTCCGCGCGCAGCATTCTTCCTCCGCGTGGCAGCCATGCACGCCACTGCCGCCCACGGTTTCCCCCGCGCGCCCACGGTCTCCACAACCTCCCCCGAGACCATAAGAAGCCCTCCGCGCCATTCTCCCTCCTCTCCTCCCATTTTGCCGGCTTCGCCCGAGCGCACCCGCCGCGCTTCCACCCCGCCCCGGCCGCCTCCGGCGAGCTCTGCCCAATCCACCCGCGTCACGAGGTGCCTTTCCCCCACAGCTACTTCCCCCTTGGTTCAATTGGAGGGCGTCGCTCTGTGCTCGCCGCACCGCCCATCCTCCCCAACGCCGGCAGCCACCGCCCTTACCATCACCGCCGCCTCCCCGGTCCATCCCCTTTTGATTACTCGCCGGTGGAGCACCCTCTCACCTCCCCGAAGCTCCGCCGACCGCCGGCTGGGATCCTCATCGCTTGCACGTCGCCGGCACCGTGCTCCTGCCTGCGCCGACGCCGACTCCCGATGCCAGCCCACCTCGGGTCTCCTCAGCCCCCGCCGACACCTCTGGTGAGTTTCCCCTGCCTCCCTCCAGCTCACGCATGCCCCGATCCCCCTCCCCTCCACGCCGGTGCCGCCGCCCCGCTCCACCATCTTCTCCGACCGCTTGCGCCGACGCCGGCCGCTCCCGACACCCCCACTACCCGTGTAGACCGCGCCAGAGCTCCTCATACGGTGGGGCGCGATTCGCAGTCGCCGGCGCCTCTCCGGCCGCTCCCGCCGGCGGCGCGCCACCGTCGCGCGCCGGTCTTCCTCTATTTTCCCGCATGCTCATTACCCTTCTAAAACAAATCCCCCTTCCTAGTTGCAGGTGACAAGCCGCCCAGTCGGTTACCCGAGTGCAGTTGCTTTTCAGACCCCAGGTCCCATGTTCGATTCCCTGCCGGTGCATTCCTTTCTCATTTACATTTTCATTTTATTAATTCGTTTCAATTAAGAGAAATCTAGGAAAAAGGTTGAAACTAATCCCTAGAAGATAATAAAATCTTACAAGGATTATTAAGATTTCATATTGGAATAATTACCACATGCTAGTAAATAATGTGTCTTGAATATTTGTTGACTAAGGGCTTAGTAGAAATCTTGTTTAGAAACATACTCTCATGAAACAATAAATTAGTAAGTGACGAGCTCCTAAATAATAAATCATACAACCTGGCTCGTTAGTAAAAGTGGTAGAGCTAGCCACTACATGGTTTAAACATAATATTAACCCTAGGCCCTAACATTTAACGTACCACCATTAATCTCGGTGGTGGATTTAATTAAATAGCAATATTGTGTTATGACCGTGTATAGCCGATCGGCCTTAGGTAAATAGAAATACAATTAAGATAAAATTTTGCCCGATGCTAAGAAAACGATAAAACATCAATGACAGTTGACATTCAAAGTGCCTTCGATTAAAGAGATCATACTTGGATATTAAAATATAATAGCCTTGGAACATTGGACATTGGATTAATCCCTTCAATAAATAATCTAAAGGACAAATGTAATATTATGACCAAAAGCCGCAGATGAGTGGTAATTAAATATGCTAAAATTTACTATTAAACATCAATAAGATAATTAAATACTTCCGTACTTCCATGAATTATTGAATTAATCACTCAATGAATAATTCAAATAGTTAGTAAATAGAACCCCATAAATTACCACACCCTAAGTTACGAGAAATACACGCCAAAGATAAATCTAATGCACTAAACTCTTACACCACTCTAAACCGACACATGGAATAAACCTTAGTAGTAAATTTTGCCCAATAGCACATATTAATATGTGACCATGTAAAGCAAGCCTTGCCCAGATGAATAATTTAAAGTTAAAAATCTACAACTAAGCCTAATGATGACCGAAGGATAGATAAAATAATAATAGTGTCAGTGATTAAATCGTAATATTAGATTTAGTAAGTAATAACATTAAGCGTGACTAGATGTAGCCAATAAGGCCCATGCAAATGGATCCTAATTAAAATTAAACTTAAGCTAGCGATAAATAAAGATATATAAATATGATAATGGGATTATTAAAGATTTATAGAATAAGTACAGATCTCATCCATCAATCCAGGTTGCCTTTACTATAACCTAAGTTGCAAGGAATGCATATTCAGTCGGAACCGTACTTCGATACATAGGTCTACCCTAACTCATGGAACTTCCTTGATAAATACGAAAATAATAAAAGAGGTTATTAATAAAAAGATCGAACCTCGTCTTTCTCCAATCGGCTATGTTTGGCCACTTCTTTTCCAAAGTAAATAATCCCTGTAGATACTTCCTCACTTATGATCCCTTATTATCCTAAAATTTTCCCTCACGGTAAAGCTATTCAAATAACTCGTTTTCTCACTCAAACCCAGCTACTGCTGTGTTTGCAACACACTAAGCCGAATCATCCTCCTATTCTCAAACCATAATAAATGCATAATTTAAAGTAAATTGACCATTAAAAGTATTTGGATTGATTTGGATCTTTTTGAGTTATTTGCCTTTATTTGTATTCAGTTATTTAGCACGTAATTAGATAGCGGAGTCCTGAAGATCCAGCGGATCAAACGAGGTCAAGCTCAAAGGGAAGATAGAGACCGAAGCTCAAGAAAGCATTGTGTGAGCTCAAGATCGCGGTAAACCGCGCAAGGCGAGTCAATACTTTGATCATGTTGAACCTACGTTTTCTGCAAATTACTTTTGTTTAAATTATCAAATTGCATGCTGTTATGTTATATGCAAATACATGTTAATTTAAGATTCTAGTTATATCCCATTGTGTACTTGGTTAATATTACCCCTCCTTTGAAATATTTGAACATGTGAACATTGTCGCCCTAGCAAAATTACAATAATAACCTTTCGAAAGTAAGTCCGTAATTTATATGCCATGCTCAGTAATGTTTAGGTACTCATGGGCGCGAGAGCGCCCAAGCATCGCTTTTAATCCTGAGAAAAATTGGTTGGGCAGTCATGGTGTAATGACTGGTGTATGTTGAATATGGTTATTTTATATTCCCAAAAACCTCGAATTGCTTATTTATCTGGGCGGATGGTTCGGGGGTATGGTGCAGTGGTGCACGAGAGTGTGGTTTGTGGTAGAACCGTCCAGATATCACTAAGGACCGAATCTTGTCATGTCAACCCGTGTAAAACAGTACAACCACAAGTCTGTAAACTACAACTTGGCTAAGTAAATTTATCGAAACCCCTGGAATCATCTCACTGGTAGTGGATAGAAGTGGATACGCAAGGGCAAGAGAAGGCCTAAAGGGACACCGAGTGGAGGGTGACGTTTCCCAGTCGTGCTAGCGCAGAGGGGAGTGGAGCCCGTACGCTAGTATCCGTGGGGAACATCCCGTGCATAGATGGGACCCACCGCAAGTGGGAGCAGCCCATAAGGTGAGATGACAAAAGGGACTAGGTACTTTGAAAAGTCATTGTGACGATCTGCTCAACCACATGACTAAGGAATCATGTGGGGCAACGAGGGGATTGTCTCTTGTGGTGAAAGTGTACAAACTCTGCAGAGTCAAAACTATTCGAATAGCCGTGCCCACGGTCATGGGCGGACATGGGAACTTAACTGGATATAGTTCTGCTTTAAAAACATTGGAAACTAGGAATGGGAAACTTGAAGGGCGAAGGACTGCCCTGGTTTGGAATTGTCCTGGGTGTCGTCCCAGTGGTAAGTTAAGCGGCTATAACGCTGAAGAAATTGCTATATGATGCAGATGCCATGTAACGGTGGATGGAATCTGAATCGATATTAATAATGCATTTCCTTGTACATTATGATTTGGTTCAAACTGCTAGGTCTCAGGAAATTTTAAGTAATTGTATTCAAAAGCACTTTTCGCAAAATAAAACAACCCGAGTCTCTCCTTTGTTAAGCCATGCATACTATTTATTTGCATTCTGTGTATTGGCTCGCGGAGCACGGGGTCGGAGTGCTCACGCTCGCTTTGCGACAAAATTCAAAATCAGGAAATCAAATCACCTCGCCTCAGCAACAAGATTGGACAAGCTGGCCAAGAAGATGAAGATGTCAAGGGCTAGGTCGCGAACCTCCAGTTGGCTGCCTGTGGGCATGTCTTGAAGGTCCCACCTGTGTGCTTCCTTCTTCCGCTGCTGCAATTTAATGATTTCGGCCTAATCGGCCCATGAGTAAGTTTACTATTACATTTACGCTTCCGCATGATATGAACTTTGGTAATCAGAACTGTAATCTGTGTGCACTAACTACTGATCCAGGGATTAGTGCGGTGGAAACACAGTAAGATTCGGATTGAAAAATCCGGGTCTGACAGAGCTGGTATCAGAGCATATCGACTGCAGGTCGTGACCTAGTTAGCCTGGTCGTTAGTTTCGTGACTAGAATTATTTCTTCAAAATCTATTTCGAAACATATACGTGGTATTGCTCAATCTCCTCTCTCTTAGATGATTCCCTCTCACCTATATGCTGCCCTAGCCATTTGTGCTTCTAAAGCTCTCTTACCCCAACTTCAAAACGATACCACAGGAATGAGTGCTAATATCAATTTGCCCCCAAATACGATTCTGTCTATCAATTAAAAAGGAAAAAAAAAATTTGATCCTCTTCTCATACCCTTATTCCAAAAATTTAAGGTTAGGAACGCTGAAGATATTCGTGAAGATAAGGTGGTTTCGTTCTAAAACGGACTACGCAGATAAACCCGGTGCCCCATTATGTGTGCCTTTCCCAGGTAGACGTTGTATTGTTGTAAGACTTTATTTGGCTCTGTGCACTGCCTTCTTGCCATCGGGCGTCCTATTTCGCAGGCACAGGAAAAGCTTACTTTTAAAAATTTGTGTGGCTCAGTATCACTCCAGCTCCCTGGGAGTGCTCTTTTAAAATTTTTGTATGGGTTTGGAAGTATCTTATCTCTACGATGTAACATTCATCTCATGCTGTTTCCTCTCATCTTTTCTGGAAAACCCTACCAGGCCATGGATGGATACAAGACAACTACTACAACCAGACGCAAGAGGGGAAGAATAATAATTGATGCTCGCAATAACCCCAACCATACGTATAGGCCGTCACCTGCCCTCACCCTACGGGGAAAGTCAGAGAGAAGCCATCATCATGAAGATAATAGTAGCCCTGCGCCAAGTAAACCTCGAAAGAAGGCCCCTTGTATCTATTGCAAGGCTACTGAGCATCGTTCCCGAAAGTGTCCTCAGAAGAAGCAAGACAAATGTTTCAACTGTGGCCACCCAGGACATTACGCGAGGAATTGCCCACTTCAAAAGCCAGAAGAACAAGGAGATGGTGCTGCCAACACCGGCTTCAACCCCAACGAAGAAAACCCTAGCAGCTCCAAAGAAGAACGGGTACACCTACCATAGTTCTATCACTGCACCAAGAAGCTTCGTTAAGTGCTACATGTCTCGAGTGCGGTAAAACCGGACATGTCGCACAATCCTGTCCTCCATTACGCCAAGATAAACGAGGGGCATGCTTCACCTGTGGGCAAACTGGTCATTACTGCTACAATTGCCCAGTCCCCTACTGCTTATACTGCAAGAAATATCACTACCCAGATGACTGCCTCACTAACCTAATAGCTTGTAGGCATTGTGGAGCAAAAGGACATGAGAAAAGCCAATGTACTGTTAACTGCCCCAACTGTGGAGGAGACCACCCGCCCGCAGAATGTCCAACAAGGAAGATGACATGTTTTCTCTGTGAAGGACAAGACCACTGCCCCAAGGATTGCTACCTGAGCCCGCTGCTGACCAAAGCAGCTGAGATACAACGGATGAGTCTCCAAATCGCCATAGGACTTGTCATGCCTGGAGTTAGAAAGAATGACTGATGACTGCTACCATTTATTTAGGGGGGGTAGCAAGAGTAGATGAGTATGTTGGAGAACTACTATGATGTATAATTACTTTTGGAAGTACTAATATGATGTATGGCTACTTTGAAGGTGTAATAATACTTTAGTAGATCTAGATGAATCCGACCGAGAAGATTTGCAGACACCGGGAGCCTTATAGTGATGAGGACAAAAGACCGCCATATAGAAATGTGTGTCGTCACCCCTGCAATCCTAAAGTCCTCTCCCCTTCTGATTACCCCTACGGCACAGACCATTGCTACCCACCTATCAATATGAAATTCTACGACCGTATGACCAATAGGCGACACAACTACTCCATTCTACGATGATGTGAAGACGACGATGTCAAAGCGAAGCATCTGAAAGTCTACGACCTATCCGGAGAACAAGGTTTCTCTTTTCCCTTTTGACTTCTCCAAGTGTTAACACCTATTGTGCAGATCTTCATCTCCCTGTGAAGCTAAGGGACTATACGCCGAGCCTCACCCAGAAACCCATTACTAGCCAATAGAACCCCGCCTCCTTTCCTTCCTACTCTACTGGAATCTCGGGGTCGAGATTCTATTTAAGGGGGGTAGGTTTGTAACATCCCAAAAATTTAAAATTTGAAAATAGGAATTTCTTGAATTATTTTTGCAATATGTTCGAGTTGAATTTGGATTTTACGATGTTCTTCTGAATTTGGTTGAGGTTCAAAAAAAAATAATATAATAATAATAATTTGAAGACTTCATAAAAGACAAAGACGTGGATTAATAATGCCCTAAAAAGGAATGCGCAAACAAAGGAAGCAAGTAAATTAAATACCAACATTAGTTGGAAATATTTGTATTAAGTCCAAAATGTCATCAGAACTTACATGTATTTTTCTTGAATTTTTGGAGCTTATTTCATATTTTGAGCTTAATTGAATTTCCTATGCTTTTCGAAAATAAAAATAAAACAAAACTTCCTCCTTCCATCCGCCGCCACATGGACGGCCCGATTCGCCGCGCCTCCCGCCTAGCGTGTCCCGATCTCGCCATGCGTCGCCACGGATCCGCGCGCTCTCCTGCCTGGGCCCTTCCCACGCCGCCTCTTCTCTCTCTCCCCGCGCGAGACAGCCTTCCTCCTCCCTCCTTTTTCCTCTGCCGACGGACACGCTCTCTCGCCACCTCCTTCCGCGCGCAGCATTCTTCCTCCGCGTGGCAGCCATGCACGCCACTGCCGCCCACGGTTTCCCCCGCGCGCCCACGGTCTCCACAACCTCCCCCGAGACCATAAGAAGCCCTCCGCGCCATTCTCCCTCCTCTCCTCCCATTTTGCCGGCTTCGCCCGAGCGCACCCGCCGCGCTTCCACCCCGCCCCGGCCGCCTCCGGCGAGCTCTGCCCAATCCACCCGCGTCACGAGGTGCCTTTCCCCACGCCACTTCCCCCTTGGTTCAATTGGAGGGCGTCGCTCTGTGCTCGCCGCACCGCCCATCCTCCCCAACGCCGCACCACCGCCTTACCATCACCGCCGCCTCCCGGTCCATCCCTTTGATTACTCGCGGTGGAGCACCTCTCACCTCCCGGCTCCGCCGACCGGCTGGGATCCTCATCGCTTGCACGTCGCCGGCACCGTGCTCCTGCCTGCGCCGACGCCGACTCCCGATGCCAGCCCACCTCGGGTCTCCTCAGCCCCCGCCGACACCTCTGGTGAGTTTCCCCTGCCTCCCTCCAGCTCACGCATGCCCCGATCCCCCTCCCCTCCACGCCGGTGCCGCCGCCCCGCTCCACCATCTTCTCCGACCGCTTGCGCCGACGCCGGCCGCTCCCGACACCCCCACTACCCGTGTAGACCGCGCCAGGAGCTCCCTCATACCAGTGGGGACGCATTCTGCAGGTCGCCGGCGTCTCTCCGGCCGCTCCCCGCCGGCGGCGCCGCCCAGCCCGTGCGCTGCCGGTCTTCCTCTATTTTCCCTGCATGCTCATTACCCTTCTAAAACAAATCCCCCTTCCTAGTTGCAGGTGACAAGCCGCCCAGTCGGTTACCCGAGTGCAGTTGCTTTTCAGACCCCAGGTCCCATGTTCGATTCCCTGCCGGTGCATTCCTTTCTCATTTACATTTTCATTTTATTAATTCGTTTCAATTAAGAGAAATCCAGGAAAAAGGTTGAAACTAATCCCTAGAAGATAATAAAATCTTACAAGGATTATTAAGATTTCATATTGGAATAATTACCACATGCTAGTAAATAATGTGTCTTGAATATTTGTTGACTAAGGGCTTAGTAGAAATCTTGTTTAGAAACATACTCTCATGAAACAATAAATTAGTAAGTGACGAGCTCCTAAATAATAAATCATACAACCTGGCCTGTTAGTAAAAGTGGTAGAGCTAGCCACTACATGGTTTAAACATAATATTAACCCTAGGCCCTAACATTTAACGTACCACCATTAATCTCAGTGGTGGATTTAATTAAATAGCAATATTGTGTTATGACCGTGTATAGCCAGATCGGCCTTAGGTAAATAGAAATACAATTAAGATAAAATTTTGCCCGATGCTAAGAAAACGATAAAACATCAATGACAGTTGACATTCAAAGTGCCTTCGATTAAAGAGATCATACTTGGATATTAAAATATAATAGCCTTGGAACATTGGACATTGGATTAATCCCTTCAATAAATAATCTAAAGGACAAATGTAATATTATGACCAAAAGCCGCAGATGAGTGGTAATTAAATATGCTAAAATTTACTATTAAACATCAATAAGATAATTAAATACTTCCGTACTTCCATGAATTATTGAATTAATCACTCAATGAATAATTCAAATAGTTAGTAAATAGAACCCCATAAATTACCACACCCTAAGTTACGAGAAATACACGCCAAAGATAAATCTAATGCACTAAACTCTTACACCAGTCTAAACCGACACATGGAATAAACCTTAGTAGTAAATTTTGCCCAATAGCACATATTAATATGTGACCCTGTAAAGCAAGCCTTGCCCAGATGAATAATTTAAAGTTAAAAATCTACAACTAAGCCTAATGATGACCGAAGGATAGATAAAATAATAATAGTGTCAGTGATTAAATCGTAATATTAGATTTAGTAAGTAATAACATTAAGCGTGACTAGATGTAGCCAGCGAAGGCCCATGCAAATGGATCCTAATTAAAATTAAACTTAAGCTAGCGATAAATAAAGATATATAAATATGATAATGGGATTATTAAAGATTTATAGAATAAGTACAGATCTCATCCATCAATCCAGGTTGCCTTTACTATAACCTAAGTTGCAAGGAATGCATATTCAGCCGGAACCGTACTTCGATACATAGGTCTACCCTAACTCATGGAACTTCCTTGATAAATACGAAAATAATAAAAGAGGTTATTAATAAAAAGATCGAACCTCGTCTTTCTCCAATCGGCTATGTTTGGCCACTTCTTTTCCAAAGTAAATAATCCCTGTAGATACTTCCTCACTTATGATCCCTTATTATCCTAAAATTTTCCCTCACGGTAAAGCTATTCAAATAACTCGTTTTCTCACTCAAACCCAGCTACTGCTGTGTTTGCAACACACTAAGCCGAATCATCCTCCTATTCTCAAACCATAATAAATGCATAATTTAAAGTAAATTGACCATTAAAAGTATTTGGGTTGATTTGGATCTTTTTGAGTTATTTGCCTTTATTTGTATTCAGTTATTTAGCACGTAATTAGATAGCGGAGTCCTGAAGATCCAGCGGATCAAACGAGGTCAAGCTCAAAGGGAAGATAGAGACCGAAGCTCAAGAAAGCATTGTGTGAGCTCAAGATCGCGGTAAACCGCGCAAGGCGAGTCAATACTTTGATCATGTTGAACCTACGTTTTCTGCAAATTACTTTTGTTTAAATTATCAAATTGCATGCTGTTATGTTATATGCAAATACATGTTAATTTAAGATTCTAGTTATATCCCATTGTGTACTTGGTTAATATTACCCCTCCTTTGAAATATTTGAACATGTGAACATTGTCGCCCTAGCAAAATTACAATAATAACCTTTCGAAAGTAAGTCCGTAATTTATATGCCATGCTCAGTAATGTTTAGGTACTCATGGCGCGAGAGCGCCAAGCATCGCTTTAATCTCGAGAAAATTGGTTGGGCGTCATGGTGTAATGACCGTGTATGTTGAATATGGTTATTTTATATTCCCAAAAACCTCGAATTGCTTATTTATCTGGGCGGATGGTTCGGGGGTATGGTGCAGTGGTGCACGAGAGTGTGGTTTGTGGTAGAACCGCCCAGATATCACTAAGGACCGAATCTTGTCATGTCAACCCGTGTAAACAAGACAACCACAAGTCTCAGAAACTACAACTTGGCTAAGTAAATTTATCGAAACCCCGGAATCATCTCACTTGGGTAGTGGATAGAAGTGGATACGCAAGGGCAAGAGAAGGCCTAAAGGGACACCGAGTGGAGGGTGACGTTTCCCAGTCGTGCTAGCGCAGAGGGGAGTGGAGCCCGTACGCTAGTATCCGTGGGGAACATCCCGTGCATAGATGGGACCCACCGCAAGTGGGAGCAGCCCATAAGGTGAGATGACAAAAGGGACTAGGTACTTTGAAAAGTCATTGTGACGATCTGCTCAACCACATGACTAAGGAATCATGTGGGGCAACGAGGGGATTGTCTCTTGTGGTGAAAGTGTACAAACTCTGCAGAGTCAAAACTATTCGAATAGCCGTGCCCACGGTCATGGGCGGACATGGGAACTTAACTGGATATAGTTCTGCTTTAAAAACATTGGAAACTGGGAATGGGAAACTTGAAGGGCGAAGGATCGCCTGGTTTGGAATTGTCCCGGTGTCGCCCCAAAGGTAAGTTAAGCGGCTATAACGTCAAGAAATTGCTATATGATGCGATGCCATGTAACGGTGGATGGAATCTGAATCGATATTAATAATGCATTTCCTTGTACATTATGATTTGGTTCAAACTGCTAGGTCTCAGGAAATTTTAAGTAATTGTATTCAAAAGCACTTTTCGCAAAATAAAACAACCCGAGTCTCTCCTTTGTTAAGCCATGCATACTATTTATTTGCATTCAGGTATTGGCTCGCGAGCACGGGTCGGAGTGCTCACGCCGCTTTGCGACAAAATTCAGAATCAGGAAATCAAATCACCTCGCCTCAGCAACAAGATTGGACAAGCTGGCCAAGAAGATGAAGATGTCAAGGGCTAGGTCGCGAACCTCCAGTTGGCTGCCTGTGGGCATGTCTTGAAGGTCCCACCTGTGTGCTTCCTTCTTCCGCTGCTGCAATTTAATGATTTCGGCCTAATCGGCCCATGAGTAAGTTTACTATTACATTTACGCTTCCGCATGATATGAACTTTGGTAATCAGAACTGTAATCTGTGTGCACTAACTACTGATCCAGGGATTAGTGCGGTGGAAACACAATAAGATTCGGATTGAAAAATCCGGGTCTGACAAAAGCCAAGAAGGTTCTTTGTCCGTTGGGAATGGAAGTAGAAAGAATACATGCATGCCCGAACGATTGTATCCTCTACCGTAAAGAGTATGCAAACATGCATGTATGTCCGGTGTGCAACGCATCCCGATACAAACGTAACAATCAATCGAGCTTGATGGCGAGGAACAGAGGCGAAGAAAGGACCTCCTGCTAAGGTGACATGGTATTTTCCTATAATTCCCCGTTTGAAAAGGTTTTTTGCAAATCCAAAGGAGGCAAAACTGCTGCGTTGGCACTCGGAGGAGCGCAAGAAGGATGGAATGATAAGACATCTTGCTGATTCCGCGCGATGGAGAAACATCGATAGGAGTTTTGCGAGTTCGGTGCAGTAACCAAGGAATATAAGGTTTGGACCGAGTACAGATGGAATGAATCCTTTCGAGAGCATGAGCAAATGACATAGCACATGGCCCGTGAATCTCTGCATCTATAACCTTCCTCCTTGGTTGTGTATGAAGCGAAAGTATATTTTTTGTCGATACTTATCCAAGGGCCAAAACAACTCGGGAATGATATCGATGTGTTCCTAGCAATCGTTGGTGGAAGATCTAAAAGTAATGTGGAACGAAGGGTACAGGTATGGGATGCATACAAACGAGAGAACTTCACTCTGCGCTCCTTATTGTTCTGCACCATAAATGATTATCCTGCCCTTGGTAACCTATCGGGCCATAGTACAAAAGGTGCCAAAGCTTGTACTCACTGTTTAGATGGTACCGAGAGTGTGTGGCTGAGACACTCACGCAAAACCGTCTACATGCGTCACCGCCGGTTCCTTCGGAGGGCTCACCCATACCGCAAGATGAAGAAACAATTTGACAGAGAGAAGGAAGATGGTTCAGCTCCAAGGCATTTAAGGGGACGCGAGGTTTATGATATGGTTAAGGATTTAGATGTTGTCCTCGGAAAGGGACGTAAATTGAGGGCTCATGAGAAGAACACCTGGAAGAAGAGATCAATATTTTGGGACTTACCTTATTGGGAGGACCTAGATGTTCGCATCGCATCGACGTCATACGTGAAAAGAATGTGTGCGATACCTTGATTGGTCTCTTACTGAACATCCGTGATAAAACAAAGGACGGTGTGAACGCACGGCTTGACTTGGTGACATGGACATCGGGCCGAGTTAGCACCGACAAGCATCGATAATGGACGAACGTACCTTCCCCGCGTGTTACACTCTGTCCAAGGTGAGAAAACAGAATGCGCTGCTTGCATGGTGTGAAAGTTCCGTCTCGTTACTCCGCAACGTGAAGAAACTTGTTTCGATGCAAGATTTGAAGTTAAATGGCATGAAGTCTCATGATTGTCATGTGCTGATGACACGATGCTCCCTATTGCAATTAGAAATATTTTGCCGATCAAAGTCCGAGAGACAATCATGAGGCTATGTTATTTCTTTAACACAATTGCTCGAAGGTCATCGATCCCGAAGGACTAGATGCTCTGCAGACGAGGTGGTGATGACTCTATGTCACCTTGAAATGCATTTCCTCCTTCGTTTTTCGATATCATGGTCCATCTCATTGTTCACGTTGTGTGGGAGATAAAAATGTGCGGGCCCGTATTCCTCGCAGCATGTACCCATTTGAGAGGTTCATGGAATTCTCAAGGCCTACGACGGAATCGTTCTCGTAGGAGGGCAGCATCGTCGAAGGTTATGCAAGCGAAGAGGTGATTGAGTTTTGTGTCGATTATATGGCTCGATTCAACCGATAGGTGTCCTCAATCTCGTCATGAAGGGAGGTGAAGGGTCTCGGAACTATCGGAAGGAAAGCAATCACTCCAGATATGGACACGTATACTCAAGCCCATTTCACGGTGTTGCAACACATGACTGAAGTGGCGCCTTATGTGGACCAGCACAAGGATGTGCTTCGCAATGAATCCAGAGCGGCGGATGTTTGGATCATGAGGCAACACAACCGTTGGTTCAACCAATGGTTGAAGGAGCAAATTGCTAGGAGCTCGCGAGTGAGACGCTGAGATGGTTGGCAAAGGGCCGACATTTACAGTTGTGACATGACAAGGATATGACATAAATGGGTACACATTCTATACTGCAGATCTCGGGATGTCAAGAGCACTAACGAGACATGGAGTCCGCATAGATGCATTCAGTACCGATGGGTCGAGAAACTCGTACTATGGCTTAATAGAAGAGATTTGGGAGCTCGACTATGTGGTTTTCAAGATCCCCTTATTTCATTGCCGTTGGGTGCATCTCCCACAGTGAAGGTTGACAAATGCGGTGTCACGACCGTGGACCTCCAACGTGTCGGGTACAAAGACGAACCATTCGTACTCGCCAATCAAGTTGTTCAAGTTTTCTATGTAACCGACCGGCAAATAAGAAACGCCATGTAGTTCTTCATGGAAAAGGAGAATTGTCGGAGTGGAGAATGTAGTGGACGAGGAGAAATACAATCAATTTGACGAGTTACCTCCTTTTGGAAATGGCATAAGGTCGACGATGAACAACGTGGCGAAACTAGTTACGCACGCATTGATCATGATGAAGGGCTAATTTTAAAGCAAATAAGCAAGTACAATAAGAATGTATATGTGAAAATGTGTGACAATTTTGAGATGTATATGTGAAAATGTGTGACAATTTTGAGATGTATATGTGAAAATGTATGATGTAGTCAATTTTGAGATGTATATGTGAAAATGTGTGATGTAGTCAATTTTGAGATGTATATGTGAAAATGTGTGACAAAATGTATATGAGTATTGGCATTTATGTATATGTGTGATGCACATGTGATGGTTGATATGAATGCAATGGTTGGTGTTGTATATGAATGCAAATTGTTTGGTGGTGGATATGAATGCAGCTGTGGTTATTGGTGTTGTCTTAATAACTACAGTAGCAAAGTGCTTATCACGAGCGGTTTTAAACTTAGAACCGTCAGTGATATCAATAAAATGACGGTTCTAAGTTTAAAACCGCTGCGTGATAATATGACTATCACGCACGGTTATACACTTAGAACCGTCGTGATATTTATACTATCACAAAGCGGTTTTAAACTTGGAACCGCTCGTGATATTAATATCACGAGCGGTTTTGAGTTAGAACCGTCGTGATAACCTCCCTATATATACCCTCGCTAGGGTTTTCCTCGCGCGCCGCGCAGCTTATTCGATCTAGATCCAAGTAAATCCCGAGCCCGCTGTCGCCTCCGCCTCCCGAACCTCGCCGCCGCCTCCTCGAGCCCTCGTCGCCTCCGCCTCCGTCGAGCCTCGCCGCCTCCGCCTCCGCTGAGCCCCTCGTCGCCTCCGCCTCCTCGAGCCTCGCCGCCTCCGCCTCCCGAACCCTCGTCGACCACCTCCCGAGCCTCGCCGGCCGCCTGCCGAGCCTCGCCGCCTCGGCCTCCCGAGCCTCGCCGACCGCCTCGCCGAGCCCTCGCCGCCTCCGCCTCCCGAACCTCGTCGACCGCCTCCCGAGCCCCTCGCCGCCGCCGCCGAGCCTCGTCGCCTCGGCCTCCCAGAGCCCTCGTCGACCGCCTCGTCGAGCCTCGCCGCCTCCGCCTCCCGAACCCTCGTCGACCGCCTCCCGAGCCCCGCCGGCCACCTCCCCTCGATTACCGACTGCATTGTGAGCACTTTCTGTGATGGACTAGGGTTTTGAGCATTGTGAGCATTGTTTACTGCAGTAGCTTAATTAGTTTGCTATTTGGTACATATTACATGGTACATTGTTTACTGTAGTAGCTTAATTAATTAGATTGCTATTTGGTACATTAATTGTTTACTACAGTTGCTCGATGATGATAAAATCATATACTGAGATTGGTTCATTCAGTGCTTGAGCTCTAATAGCAGTTTTCAGGTTATAGCATGTTTACTGCAGTAGCTTATTTAGTTTGCTATTTGGTATATTAATTGTTTACTACAGCATTATTGGACAAGTTAAAAGACTGAATTATTGGGCAAAGTTAACTTGTGTGGCATTTAGAGTTTGTATCTAGAGCTCAAAATACTGAATTCATTATTTGGCATAACCAATCAAGGAAGAGTATATGATTTAGTAGCGGACTGCCAAGATTAATCTTGTGCAACCCTACAATTTGAGAGCACATATTCATGTATATATGTAGGTATGTATATGTATATGTATGTATATACACATATAGTATGTAGTATATAGTATAGGCACATAACCCCTCTCTGTGTCCACATCACCCCTCCCTTCTCCCCTTCCCTCTACTCCTCTCCTCTCTTCGAACATTGAGCATCATGTTTCACTTTTCGTGCTTCCTCACTTTGAACATTCTCATCTTATCTTAATAGACCCACAAAATGAGCAACATGTCACCCGCGCATTCTTCATCATCATCGCGAGGCGCCCGCTCCAACATCAAGACGCCAAGGAAGAGGGCTATCAAAGAACCCTCGAGCCGATGGACCATCACAAATGATAAACGCAGCTGGGTCCCTATCCTTCCTAAGCAAGCGGTAAACGATTCCAACCATGGTCGGAATAGTTGCACGACAACGAATTGAGATCACATACAATTCGTGGAAGAACGTGCTCGACACTCGGAAACGTGAGTGTGGACCGAAATCTTGGCATCGCTCGAGTTCCCGTAAGAACACTTACACGCTGTGGAACGACAAACCTACCAAGCGGCGTGCAAAGCATGGAAGAACTTCAAGAGCACGCTTGTCGTGAAATACGTGGAGACGGACGAAACGCCTTTACTACATACCCATTCCCGGAACCACAATGGGAAGAGTTCAAGGCGATGAAAACGACCAAGAATTCAAAAGTACAAGTGTGGCGCACAAGGCCCTCCAGGCAAAAACACGCACCCCACGCACTTGGCATACTGGGTATGCGGGTAAAATCCCGCAGATGGAGGTTGGAGGATGAGTGGCAGTGCACGTGACATCGCCCGCCGTTTCCAATATCCCGGATGACCGCGCTTGAAATTGGCTTAGAGCAAGGTCATCTACAACGACATCGGGGGCGTCTCCTTTCAAACCTGCGCACCAGCAAGTGTCCCAATACCGTAAGATATCGATCGAACTCGTAGCTTGTAATTACTCCACAACTTCGCATTTAATTGAAATTACATGTCGTGCTCTTGCAGGAAGAGCTGAGTTTTGAATCTACCCCGATCATTCCAGGAACAAGGGAGAATGATATGCTCTCCGTGGCCCCGGAAACAAGGAGCACCCGGGTCGTCACGAGAGGCCTTGGGCTTCGTTCCTTGGAAACATGGTTTCCAAGATGACTCGGAATGTATCGGCGTAGGAAGAGAAACAAAGCCGAGCGTGAGGAGCAGCTACGAGAAGAGATCAAGGAATCTCTTCGAGAGGAGCTATTTGCTCGGATGGGTGATGTAATCGAGAAGAGGTGCGGAAGCAGACGAGAAGTCAAGAGCCGCCACCGCCGCCGCTATGCTAGGTAGCCCGCACAACCGTCCGAGTAGCTGCGGCCCAATCCGACGCATACCCACCCAAATTTCCTGTGGGCGACATCCGGTAATAATTATTACCTCTCGAATGCTTGCTCCATTGGTAGGCCTATTCGAGTAGCTAATTTTGTATTGTTATGTAGGAGCCTCGAACCGCAAGCTCCAAGTGAGATATGGCGCCATTCCCTTGTACGCTTGGGGCGGGCATATTCGTCAGTAACGGGGCCATGGTGCACGCCAAGCTTTAGCGCCAGCTTCGCAAAGTTAATGTGGATGGTGTGTATGTCAATTTTGAGGTGGTCCATGCAACCGCCCCCAACGACGAGATCGCGACTCTAGGACAGGCCATTGGAACATTCATCCGGTACCCCAAAGCGACATCTTCTCGAGGCTTCTTCACCGTGGCGGACAGAGCAACATGCACCGGTGCCATCTCCAAGATACAAGACCAGTCGGTTCCACCACCGGATACTACAACGGTGCTACCTCCACGGGCCCTATTCTCGCCAGAGCAACTTGCAC
Organism: Dendrocalamus sinicus; assembly: GCA_036346575.1. Taxonomy (NCBI): domain Eukaryota; kingdom Viridiplantae; phylum Streptophyta; class Magnoliopsida; order Poales; family Poaceae; genus Dendrocalamus; species Dendrocalamus sinicus. The sequence goes on from CM070658.1 coordinate 8,227,147, forward strand.
CATTGCTACCTTCAAAGTCGACTTCGTGAAGTCGACCTATAGCCGAGGCAAAGAAGGCGGCAAGGGCAAAGCAAAGAAGACCAATGATGATCTTCCGTACCACCCTTTGGCCCGCAAATTCGTGCTTGGTGAGCCGTTGCTCGAGCAAAAGCCCTCCAAAAGCTACCATATAGTTGCATGCAATTGCACACGTGGTATATGCAGCGATCCAATAAGCCGAGAGGAGAACGGACTTCAAGTATCACTATGAAATTCTCCGAGGAAGATTTACACCACAATCTTCAAGAGTGTACATTCGTGGTCGCCTTTGAGGATTTATTCGAGCTGTTCATGCTCAACGCTCTTGACGTCTCAATCGTTCGATCTTTGACGCCGTAAGTGTGTACAATCACGCCTCAGTTAATGTCATACCGATAAATGCCATATCTAATTTTTGCTTTCGTGTATATATATAGACACATGCTGATTAAAGCTAGAGTATCGAACTCATCACCGGTTTCTTGGACCCACAATTGGTCGCCAAGACTACCATCGACGTGGAGGCATCCTCGCCGAGAGGTACATTGCATCGAACTGCTTGAGTTGCATAATAAGGACTATGTACTTATGCCCTTCAATCGAGCTTTCATTGGATTTTAATAGTAATTGTACCAAAATGGAACAAGGTATATTACCTTGATTCCCTAAGTAAGAATAAAATGGACTTCACAGTTGTCAGCCAAGTAATCGATAGGTAAGCACATATTCCCCATACATATCTGAGCGGATGGTTTGGGGGCTGGTATGTGGTGCAGTGGAAGCACAAATTATGAAGTGTGGTAGAACCGCTTAGATACCCCTAAGGACTGAATCTTGTCATGACCTCCTATGTAAAACAGTACAACCACAAGTCTATAAAGTACAACTTGGCTAAGTAAATTTATCGAAACCCCCGGACTTATCTCACTGGTAGTGGATAGGAGTGGATACGCAAGGGCAAGAGAAGGCCTAAAGGGACACTGAGTGGAGGGTGAAGTTTCCCAATCGTACTAGTGTTGAGGGGAGTGGAGCCCAAATAACGCTAGTAACCGTGGGGAACATCCCGTGCATAGATGGGACCCACCGCAAGTGGGAGTAGCCCGTAAGGTGAGATGACAAAAGGGGCTAGATACTTTGAAAAGTTACTGTGATAGTCTCCTCAACCACGTGGCAAAGGAATCATGTGGGGCAACGAGTGGATTGTCTCTTGTGTTGAAAGTGTACAAACTCTGCAGAGTCAAAACTATTCGAATAGCCGTGCCCACGGTCAAGGGCGGACATGGGAACTTAACCAGATATAGTTCTATTTCAAAAACAACCTTGTGGGTGGAAATGAAAAAGTGGAGGGCAGTGGAAAGCCCTGATTTGAGTTGTCCTGGGTGTCGTCCCAGTGGTAATGTAAGCGGTTATAACGCTAAAATGTTAGCATATGGTGCGGATGCCATGTAACGGTGGATGGAATTTGGATTGCTTTATTATTGCATTCACTTACACATTATGCTTTGGTCAAAACTGCTAGGTCTTAAGAATTTTTATGTATTATATTTCAAATAATGACACTTCTGTTCTTACCAAATAAAATATAGGGAATAAATAGAGTCATGTGTAAAGAAGATGGATGTTTGTGGTAAACACATAAAGGTATTGGTGGACTCATGTCGATCATAAAAAGGAAATGATAATGTGGATTTTGAGAGAAATAATTCGGTGGAGCCTAAATGAATATATAGAGTAGATAGATGATGTAAATGATTTTTAGAGAATTGGGAAGTGCAAAAATTAATGGTTGGATTACAACACTAATATCTAATATAAATTCTTGGAAGATATTGGCGATAATGGGATTAATAGGAATTGATCAAATACTAGATGGATGAATTGAATTTTTGGGAATTGGGATGAATAATAACAATTATTGGAGTATAATCTTAATCAATGATATTCTTGGTGGATATATACTAGCGATTCGTAGACTTGATCACTGATATTCTTGGTGGATGTATAAGAGTGAATCGTAGACTTGATCGCTGATATACTTGGTGGACTAGTTAGAGGTAGATAACGGAAAATAAGGCTGATTATTGGAAGAGCAAATCATGGTTTTGGATCAATAACCAAAAGGATTGAATTGTTAGGGAATCCTGATACAAATGATATTGGTGGATTTTAAAATAATTATGATGGAAGATTGTTAGAGTCAGAAGTGATGAGTTGATAATAGCAACCACAAGATTGGATTGTTAGGAGTTTAGGATACAAGAGATATTGGTGGATCTAGAATAAAGGATGACACTCACTCCTTTGAGTCTTAGGCAGCAATGAGTGTAAAATCGGTGGATTAGATAAATGATGTCACTAGCTATTTGGAGATCTGGGCAGCAATTGTTTGGTGGATTGCTTAATTGATGATATTCGCTGTTTGGAGTTCTAGATAGCACTCAATATAGTAAGTGTGTGTTCGGTAGATTAATTAATAATGTCACTCCCTGTGTGGAGTCTAAGATAGCAGTCAATAAACAAAGTGTATTTTGATAGATTAAGTCAATTATGGAAATCGCTAGGTGGAGTTGAGGTAACAACCATAATACTATGATTAAATAATAAAAATGCTTCTGAAAGTGATTTTTGGCAAATAAAATAAACCGAGTCTCTCCTTTGATAAGCCATGCATACTATTTATTTGCATCCTGTGTATTGACTCGCGGAGCACGGTGGTTTGTGATCACACTCGCTTTCACAACAAATCCAGAATCAGGAATCAGATCACTTCGCCTCAGCAACACGATTAGACATGATGGCAGAGAAGATGAAGATGTCAAGGGCTAGGTCGCGAACCTCTAGTTGGCTACCTGTGGCTATGTCCTAAAGGTCCCACCTGTGTGCTTCCGCATGATATGAACTTTGATATGCAGAACTGTAATCTGTGAGCACTATCTACTGATCCAGGGAATAGTGCAGTGGAATCACAGAGGAATCCGGATTGTAAAATCTGGGTCCTGACAATAGTGTTGAAGGGCGGAACACTTCTCCACTTGAACTAATTCATTCTGATCTTTGTGAGATGAATGGAACATTAACTAAAGGAGGCAAACGATACTTCCTAACTCTCATAAACGATGCGACTAAGTATTGTTATATTTATCTACTTAAGTTGAAAGATGAAGCACTTGAATACTTTAAAATCTATAAAGCTGAAGTTGAAAATCAACTAGAAAAGAGAATCAAATGGTTAAAATCGGACCGAGGCGGTGAATACGTCTCACATGAGTTCTCCCAATTCTGTGAACAAAGTGGAATAATTCATGAAATTACTCCACCATACTCACCCTAACCTAATGGAATAGCCGAAAAAAAGAACCGAACTCTTTGTGACTTGGTTAACGCTATGCTTCAGAGTTCAGGTATGTCAGATTATTGGTGGGGTGAGGCAGTTCTCACAGCTAATTATGTCCTGAATAGGGTTCCACCTCGTAATCAGGAGGAAAACACCTTATGAAGGATGGAAGGGGGAAAAACCCAATTTATCTTTTCTTCGGACGTGGGGATGCCTTGCAAAAGTGCATGTGCCGTTGCCGAAGAAATGGAAGCTTGGTACTAAAACTGTTGATTGTGTCTTTCTAGGATATGCTATAAATCGCACGGCTTATAGATTTCTAGTGGTCAAATCCGAGGTGAGTGACATCGCTACAAATATAGTGATAGAATTTCGTGATGCGACATTCTTTTAGCATGTGTTTCCTATGAGACCGAATGAAGTCAGTGGCCATTCTGATTCAGATTAACTCACTATTCTTCCTAGTGTGGATAATACCACTCCAGATTTGGAGTTGAGGAGGAGTAAGAGACAGAGGATCGAAAAGTCACTTGGAGATGACTTTGTTACCTATATCGTGGATGATGAACCACGAACCCTTTTAGAGGCATACGCATCTCCGGATGTGGATTACTGGAAGGAGGCAGTCCGTAGCGAGATGGATTCCATCATAGCTAACGGAACTTGGGAAATTGCATATCTTCCGCCTAGTTGTAAGCCAGTAGGTTGCAAATGGATCTTTAAAAGAAAGCGTAGACCTTATGGTATTATTGAAAAGTATAAGGCCCGGTTAGTGGCTAAAGGTTTCATGCAGAAAAAAGGAGAGGACTATTTTGATACATACTCTCCTGTGGCTCGTTTACCCACAATTAGAGTGCTTTTAGCACTAGCTGTTGCATACAAACTCCAAGTACATCAAATGGATGTAAAGACCACTTTCCTAAATGGAGAGTTAAATGAGGAGATTTATATGCAACAGCCTGAAGGATTTGTGGTTGAAGGGCAAGAAAAAAAAGTATGCCGATTGATTAAATCTTTGTATGGTCTAAAGCAACCTCCTAAGCAATGGCATGAGAAATTCGATAGTACGATGACTTCGGTCGGCTTTTGTGTAAATGAAGCCAATAAATGTGTCTACCATCGGTTTAACAGGGGCGAAGGTGTCATTCTATGCCTTTACGTACATGACATATTGCTATTTGGGACCAACATGGATGTGATCAATAGAACAAAGTCTTTCCTTTCCTAGAATTTTGATATGAAAGATTTGGGTGAAACTGATATTATCTTAAACATTAAGCTTATAAAGGGTGAGAATGGGATTACTCTTTCACAATCCCATTATGTGGATAAAGTCCTTACCAGGTTTGGATTTGTGGACTGTAAACTAGCAGCTACACCCTATGATCCAAATGCAAAGCTACATAAGAACACTGGGCATGGGAAGGACCAACTTAAATACTCTCAAATCATAGGATCCCTGATGTACCTAACTAGTGCAACGAGGCTAGACGTCTCATATGTTGTAAGCAGATTAAGTCGTTATACATCCAATCCAGGAGATGATCATTGGATAGCACTAGAAAGAGTACAAAGATATTTGAAGGGAACCTCTAATTGGGAATACAATACTCTGGTCATCCGGCAGCCTTGGAAGGATTCAGTGATTCTAACTGGATCAGTAACTCGGATGACATGAAGGCTACGAGTGGTTATGTATTCACTCTAGCATGTGGGGCCGTGTTATGGAAGTCTTCTAAACAGACTATTCTTACACGGTCCACCATGGAGGCTAAATTGGTAGCACTTGATTCAGTGGTTGTAGAGGCAGAATGGATTCGAGAACTCCTTTCTGACCTGCCTGTGCTGGAAAAGCCTATTCCAGCCATATTGACCTACTGCGATAACCAAACTGTTCTGGTTAAGGCGAAGAGTAGGAAGGACAATATGAAGTCCTCAAAACACATAAAGAGACGACTTAAGTCGATAAGGCATGCCAGAGAGACGGGTGTTATTTCTGTAGAATACATCCAGTCTGAAAAGAACCTGGCGGATCCTTTCACTAAAGGATTAGCGCGGAAGGCCATCCAAGCAGCGTCTTACATTGGTGGTAACCTATCCTAGGAGATCGGAGATCCCGTGAACTAGGCTCTAGGACAACAAACTGTGTGAGGTTAGAGAGCACATCTAACGGGTCCCATTGCTGCAGTGCTCTTTTTGTATAGAAGGATGAGCGTTGGCTCTTAATGAGCTCGAGATCTATATGACTGATGGAATCGTCCTACAGGATTCCTATAAGAGTTCACCTACGTGAGTGTGATTGTGAGGTCGCAATCAAAGGAATATAATGGTATACTTTCCTAAGCACTCATGAGCCATATACGGGGACATGACCGGAACGTCCCAACCCAAGAGGGAAAGGGCAAGCCGCCCAGTACAGAATGTGATTTGGGCAAAATTCTCAAACCAAGGTATTGGATCAAGGCGAAGTCCTCATTTGTCTGTGTAGAGTTGTAGTCTTTCTCGCTAGGCTTTGGGTTCAAACCCGCAAGGTACCCATTGTCGAACAGCTGTATATTAAACAAGACATTGGACATCTTTTATCAATTGATAAATTGGTGGGGACTGTTGTACCAATGAGGGCTTTTTGGAAATTTCCCAATTGAATAAAAGGAAAAAACTATATGCAGGCAGGGCCCACCAGTCGGTGAGCCGCATGAAGAGATAAGGGGGAGGAGATTGGTCTCCTCCCCGTGCGCGTTCCCGAGCACGTCCCGTGCGGCCGTTTCGTTTTCTTCTCCCAGATCCATCGATTTCAGCTGCGCATGGAGAGATGGCAAGCGGAGGGGCGGCGGCGGAGGCGCGGGCTGGCCCGAGTTCCTCGGAGCCAGCCGCTCGCGCCGCCCCGCAGCTAACTCTCGTCTCGTCTTCTTAAGGTCGCACAGCTCCACGGTACGAGATATCTCTTCCGATCCCGATTTGCTCCTCTTGAGTCCTCGTCTTCTCTGTTCTTTGGTTAACAGAGATCTGGGGCTTCAGCGCCATCTCTGATTGAGGCCTTGGTTTCGGTTTCATGTGTGAACCCTAATTTGGGTGTGGGGAAATCCGAAGCTTGAAGGTCTATCCGAGGGGAGATGGAGGCGACACCAGCTCCCTGTTATGTTTGAGTGCTCTCGGCCAGTGTATTCTTGTGATCTTGTGCGGCATCCCTGTACCTCGGCTTCCTTCATGGTTTCAGCTGAGAGAGGAAGTGCGGCATTGTATCTCCGTGAACCATCTTCCCGCTTGCCACAGTGGGTTGATAGGTTTTCTGGGACAGCGATTTCATCGTGCCTTGCTATTCTCGGTTTCTTCATGGTGGTTTTGAATACCATCGCCTTGTGAGTACTAAGATCCTTCCCTTGTGCTTTATCTGGTATCTTTGTGATATTATGCAACTGAAAGTGCAAAGGAAGGGACCAATCGCTTTGCGATGAACTAGTCTTGTACTGATTGTGATCTTGATAGAAGAATCAGATTTGAGTTCTAGTAATTGATTTCACTGGCTGAGCCGTAGCTTGTTGTCTATCTGTTAAGAAGATTTGTTAACATGCAATTAAATTTGTATAGTATGTGGTAGTTTCTACTCTGTTCTGTTCATGTCAGATTATTTCTACATGGTGATATCTTTTGTTCGGTTCAGATTAAATACAATCTATCTTTGTCGGCTGTTATTGCTTGCTGTGTATGGTCAGAAATCTGATAGCATACTGTTCTGTTTACCATTGCATGTGAACATCTAAAACTGATAGTCAAAATAGACTTCTTCTGGGCTAGGTTATGTCAGTAGGAAAAGATTTAGAGCTCAAATCCTGATTTTAGTTATAAGATCATTTATGAAGAGCATGGACATTTGCATGAGAAGGCCAAGATTTATGATCTTGAGCAACTCTGTTCTGAGAGCAATATTAAAATAATTAATTTGTTGTATGCTATACTTAATTGTTTTATTGCTGTTAGGACTGTTTTACTTGTTATTTTCAGCAACCGTGAATTTATATTCATTGAATATGTACATGGATATGAATGGCAAAATAGAATTTCATGTTTATATGCAATTTATGTCATTCATGTTATGCTGGAAATATGTTGATTACTTGCTTAAATTGGCTGGAATTAAGTATGAAAATATGCTTATACCGTAAATTTTACAACAGGTAACAGTGGCAAAACCGGTTTCAAGGTGTAAGGTGATTCGGTATTGAAGGTTTAAGGGTAAAGTAGGCCAAAAATTAGGAGAATAAAGTGACCTTTTTCCTATCATAAAAAAATCAATCCTGTTGATTTAGTATCCATGCCAAAATAGTTTGGAAGATTGCACCTAATTGTTGGTCTGCACTAGAAATTACCCGTCAATAATTGCGTCTGTAGAGGCAAATCCATCTGGTAAATATTGGTAGCTGGATATGTCATAGTACGAAGTTGTAACTTGAACGAAGAAAAACGAGTAGAAATTAAAAGGTTGAGTACACACAGTTGGTCGTAAGGATCAAAATTTAGTAGCCATACTTTGTAGAGATAATTTTAGTGCTTTGTAACCTTCCGAGAGTTCAACTGGATCTGAGGCACATGATCATCACGTTCAGATACCAAATTTATTATACTTTAACTACAATTATTATTCCAGCAGATCTGATCCACCTACTCTGAGACGCTTCCCGTTTGTCATTTATTACTCAAGGTTTCTCCAAAACTTGGGCTTATCATTAATGAGTGAACTGTGAATCTTGACGTGGGTCCCTGCGATAATGAAGTGAGAAAACATAAAAGAGACAAGAGAAGAATCCAATCCACTCGAGTGGGAAAAGGAATTCGGACAAGTTGACGATGGCAAATTAAAGTGAAAGACAGACGCATAGCATCCATATCTTTTTGGCAGCTCATGCCTCAATTAAGAATTAGGATTGTGGTTTATCAAAAAATTGTTTGGTTTCTCTTGCCCATTCATATTAGATTTTGTTGATGACTTTATAAATAATAATAGTTTGTAAAGAAGCCGTAGGATATAGAGAAACTTACGTGTGATTTTAGTTGATATATATAAAATTAATATAGTGTCTAATACAGTCAACTAATTAGATCCTGTTTTAAAAGGAGACCCCTTTAAAAAATAGGTACTTTATAAAATTAATTTTTTTAGAAGGCCATATAAATACGGCATGGCTAGCTATTGAAAAGACGAAGTGCGTGGCTTTTCTTCCATCACTAAAACAATTAGAGTGTGGCCTTTCAAGCTGCTAGGTAGCTCAGTTAGGAAATGTACGTGCTAGCGATTCTCCAACCTACCTAGCTGCCAACTGCAAGGCTTGGGTCCTATTCTAAATTATCGTGACTTTCAGTTGTGTCTTTGGCCAAAACGGTAACGTAGGTTGTTAACATTTTTTAAGATATTTAATTAAAAAATAAAGAAAAAATATAAAAATAAAAACATCATTATATCTTCACAGGTAAGAAAAAAAAGAAAAGAAAATCATGTTAAAAACTAACATATTTTAAATAATTTTTAGCTTCTGAATAATAGAAATAAAAAATCATGGTTGTTTGAAACGGCCTTAATCAGATTGGTGATGGCAGTACAGGTGTTCACCTCCATGCATATGCGTTTTAGAGTATGTCATGTGACACTGATGTGCTGTTGCAATCTTACCATGAAAAATAACGCCAGAACGAAAAGTCAAATGCTTAAACATAGGATGCGATAAAAGTAAGAACAATACAGGGAGAGTTATTTTGGACTATAACTTATAACTTTTAGTTTAAGATTTATGAATTTTGGTTATTCGTGAGAGAGTATGAAGAGAGAGACAATCATATACTATTTTAATTGATATAGCTGAAATCAGTATAGTGTCTACTACAATCACATCGTAAACCTCTCTTTGAAAAGACACATTGTTGGAAATCTAGTTATTGAAATAAAAGGTAAAAGCAGCAAGTCAAAAAATAACCCAGCTTTCAAGAAAAAATGTTTTTCTTCTGCCATTTGGAACGTTTTTACGGTTCCTTCACAGATGTGCAGGCACTTCTTGCTGGTTTGGTCACCCGCCAAGATTTCACCAGCAGCATGCCGAGGCAGGTCTTCCATCTAAGAGCAATTCCAAGAGCCTGCCTAAATACATCTGTGAAATCCATTATAGCTATTATGCCCAAAAAAAACAGTCCAACAGTCTCGCTATGTCATTTTCTATTTTTCCCCGCTAGGCATCCCGTTCTTCTCGCTGCCCATCTTTCCCGAGCGAGAACTTCGTGCTATCCGCGGCGCCAATCGCCTCCCGCGCTCGATTTTCTTCTCCGCGCGCCAGACTCTCCCGCGTGCGCCCCCTTCCCATGCTCCCCTTTTCCTTCCCATCCGGCGAAGCTTCTTCTCGCGGCCCCCTTCCGGTGCTCCACAGGCGGCCACTTCCTGCGCTCGCGCCGCCCTGCCACCGGCAGTTCCCCGTCGACACCTGGGTCTTCCTCTCTCCACCACGCGGATCCCTTCGAGGTCCTCGGAATCGTGCGGAGGGACCATGTCGCAGGCGCCATCGGAAGGGGATCCGCTGTCCTCGAGCCACGGCCACGGGGACCCCAATTCTTCTGCGCTCTACTCGTTGCCCATCTTCCTGGCGGCTGGCGGGTGGGAGCAACAGCAGTTGGTGTCGTTGCCTTGGTTAGAAAATGTGGGGGTACCTGGGCTGCAGCGTCGAGTCCTTCCTCCCAATGCTGCTGCCGCTGCATCGGCCCCCTTGTCTAGCATGTACTCCGGTGAGTTCCAAATACCCAGATGCAATTTTTATATTTAATAGTTTCTTTTTCTTGTTTCCATATTTGCAATGTTACCAAACAAACTAGCTGCTTTGCGATGCCAAATGCACAAAATCAGAGAATCATAGTCCAAAATATTCAATTTTCCCAAATCGAAACGAAACAAAGTAAACGTGAGAGTAACATTCCTATTCATGAAAACAGGGAAATTCTAAAATAAATATATGTTGACATTATTTTTTAGTGGAACATAACACAATTTTAATTAGTTTTGCAAGGGAAAATAATTTTAATTTAAAAGTTCAGGTTGACCATTACCAATATAATTGTATTCAAATTTAACAACTTATGGTCTAACTGTAACACATTATGGGTACAAGAATATCGAGTATGATGTACTAGACATAAAGACATTGCAGCAATATTAGCTCTCGTTGTCATCAATCTGTGGGGCGTTTGATTATGCTAGCTTTTTTTTAGATAAAGGAATAAACATTCCGGCCTCCAACATTCACAAGTGAATGAGTACAGCCATTTACGACACCCACAAATAGCACTAAGACCACTCTTCACCAAACGGTGATACAAGTTTTAAAACACCATTACATCAAAAGACTTAATTCGCAATCCTATGCCTTCTACTCCATCCAAACTTGCAAAGAACTCCATCACCACCTTTTCCAGGATCGACACCCTCCATTCGGTGAAGCCCTCTCTTCCTCTTTAGATAAGCTGCGACCATGATTGATCCAATGCGTTCCCCTGAAAATTACCTGCAAAAATGAGTGAGATGTAATTTTTTTGAAAATAGCATCATTCCTACTCAACCATATCGCCCAACAAAGAGCTGCAACCCCAATTAATATTTGATGTCTAAGCTTCAAAGAGAAACTTTTAAGCCAAGATCCAAACAAATGAGCTACACTATTAGGTGATTGAGTGTTAAATGCTAAAAAAATTGTATTCCAAATGGATCTCGCTATATGACAATCAAAAAAGAGATGCTGAATATTTTCCTCTGAGCCACAGAAACAACATTTTGTACAACCCTTCCAACCACGCTTAACCAAATTATCCTTAGTTAAAATCACTCCTTTCCTCAAATACCAAAGGAAAATCTTTATCTTTAAAGGTAACTTAGTCTTCCAAAGACAATTTTCCTTGGAATACCTTCTCTTTTCATGACATCCTTATATAAAGAATGAACCGAGAAAGAGCCACTCTTATTCAAGTTCCACACAAAGGCGTCATTACTTTCATTGAACAACCGGTACTACGAGCAACTAATTCAAGCCAGTTCATCAATTTTTCCCCTGTCAATGTCCGTCTAAACGAAACATTTAAAGGAGTCGTACTTAGTACTTGTGAGACTGTGACATTCTTTCTTCTAACTAATCTATACAACAAAGGATATTTAACCATCATCGACTCATTTCCTATCCAAGGGTCTTCCCAAAATCTAGTTTGGTTTCCATTGTTGACTCTAAACTTACCCCTTGCCAAAAACTGCTCTTTTACTTCCATAAGCCCGACCCAAAATTGCGAATCCCCCGGTTGCCTAACAACTTGCGACAAAGTTTTGTTCTTCAAGTACTTCCTTCTAATCAAATCCTGCCAAAGACCATCTTCATTCATAAGCTTAAACAACCATTTACTCAAAAGACAATCGTTCTGGACTTCCAAATTTAAAATTCCCAAACCTCCTAGGCACTTCGGCTTACAAAGCAAGCTCCATCTAGCCAGCCTTGGCCTCGAAAAACTGCTTCTAGAAGCCTCCCTCATGCTTTGCCGCCACCTCTACCTACTCCTCCCTCACACTCGATTCCGGCTTTTCTCACCACCTATGCCTCCACCACTCTCCTCCCGCCACCTTTGCCTCCTTCGCTTCTGCCTCCCCTTGTCGCCTCCACCTCCATTCACCACCGCTCATTCTCTCTCGGCCCCGCCGGCGCTGCCTCCTTTGTCTTTGGTCGCCTTCACTCCACGTCCCTAGCCACTATCACCGTCTCCGCTCCACACCGACCCCCACCGCTGTCCGTCTCCCTTGGCCCCACCGACGTCACTGCATTCGCCTCCGCCTCTGGCAACCTCTTGTCTCCCACCGCTTCTTTTTAATCTATTTTTTATTTTTATTTTTCGGATATAGACCAATTACTAGTATAATAATGGGCATAGATGTGTAGGTTATTGCAATTCACACACTCAAAGGCAATTTGTACATTTGCTTAGTTAACTCAGCTCAATCAAAAACCAAAAGCTCGAGCCAAATAAAACATTAGTACTTTCGGCCGCTGGATAGGAGGGGCTCGTTGCGACCTTCCACATGTTGAGTCGCAATTTTGCCTTTTCTACTTTATTTCAGTAATGCAATTAGTAAGTCGTAGTTCTTATTTCAGTTGCTGATTTGCTATGGCACACAACATTCCTTGATTTCTGATTTTATTTGACTGTTTTTTGTAAGCACTAAAGCAAGTGCGAGGAACAAACAAACAGATCATATATACTCCCTCCATTCCCAAATGTAGACGATTTTTTATTTTTTACAATCTCCAATGCAATACTTTGACTACAATTTATTATCATAATATACTAGCAAACATAATAAAATATATATTATGAAAGTATTTTGCAAGATAAATCCAATGATACTAATTTCATGCAGTCAATTTATATACTTTAACATATATTAATAAGTTTGACTACACGGAACCCATAGTGACTTATATTTTAGGACTGAGGGAGTATAAGATTACAAAAAAAAAGGGCATGGGTATATTGATTTGCTACACAAAAACACAAACAGATGTCAGTCATCTTATACAACACAAAGAAACCTCTAGTTTTGTTTCTCAATACATTTGTGAGAATGTTTTTGTACCTCGTTGTCCCAATTAGTCCGAAACGTGGAGTAAAGAAGGATAACCGTTTGAAAAAGTACTCCGCCTACCATGCCACCCCATGTACCCTGTATTTGTACAGAGTTGGTTTCTCCTTGAATTTTATGGTAATAAATAAATGATTGATCTCAATAAGAAGAAAGGAACATTACCATTGCACCTAAATCAAGGTAGAATCCAAGTGTACGTCCAAGGGATATGCCGACAAGGCGAGAAGTAGTAGGATCCAACATTAACATAGAATTTTTTGTACGAATAATCTATATTTTATTCGAAATTAAAGAAACACCTTCAAGATGTTAAGATGCTGTTTGTGAGGCTAACTTGGCAGCAAGTGACATCCTCTCCGGTCCACTCCTTTTTGTCTCTTATAAATGTGATATGTCGGATAAGTTTAACCCTAGGCAGAACTCATACAATGAGTTCGATACGTCTCTCAAATGAGAGTTGCACGCCCTTGTCATACAAAGCTGCGGCTCTTATTTGGCCTATCTGTCACTTCTGAGACGAATAAGAATATGCCGTTGTCACACAAAGCTGCCGCTCTTATTTGAATATGCCGTTGTCACACAAAGCTGCCGCTCTTATTTGAATATGCCGTTGTCACACAAAGCTGCCGCTCTTATTTGGAGTATATGCACTATGCTCCCGTGTCATCTGGATGGGCCATTGCTAATACTTCGGCATATACGCGCCGCTGCTAGCCTTTCTGCAATAGTGTATCGGACTTCATGAATCAATGCCACGTCGGCAGATTGCATGGTAAGCTGCAATCTGCCTTCTCACTGTTGCATGGTAAATCTATTTTACTTAGAAGTGACTACATTTACTTATCTTCAGGAGACGAGACAAGATCAAACTGACATTAGGCCACGGCCACGCAATTGACAAAATGCTGCCTCCCGTCAAAAATAGATGCTAATTGTTTCGGTTCATAGGTTTTTGTTTTCAAATAGTTGTTATGGGTTTCGGAGTAAAAACATCCACCAAATGCTAACTCCTTATTTGTAGTAATGTCGTTGCAGAAACGGGTATAAAATTAGTAGTTCCCATCAGAGCCAACAAAACGGTTGTACGCACCATGGCCGCTAGGGGTGGGAAACAGTAACAGATAATCTGTTTTATCCGGTATTCGTATCCGAGAAAATACGAATGTGGTAAGCAAAATTCGTATTTATATTCGACAATATTCGTATCCGTATTTGAGAATGTTCGTATTCGCATTCGTATTCGTATTCGAGACTATTTAATTCATATTCGATCCGTTTCCTATACCGACCCAGATTCGTATTCGATTATGTTACATAAATTTGTTCTATCGAGATCTGTTATAGAAGTTGTTGGAGGATATTCATATTCGACCGGATTAAGTACATATTCAATTCGAATTCGTACTCGTTATGACATTCGATTCATATTTGCATTCAAGAATATTCAAATTCGTATTTATTTTAAAAATATAGATTTGTATTCATATTTGAGACTATTCAATCGTATCCGGTCTGTTTCCATCCCTAATGGCCGGCCCCCATGCTGCCTCTAGCCACCTATACCACCCACGACTAGCACGGAGGCAAAGCGATGGCACACTGCTGGGCTGTGGATGCTGAGTAACGGTAGACCGTGGGAATTGCTGTAGAGAGGGAAGGAGAGCATATCTGTACCTTACCAAAAGCTAGACACCGTTGTCATTATCCCTGTCACCATGTGGTTGTGAGCTCATGGCCATCGCCTGTCTTGTCCTTGTTAGTGATATGCCCTAGAGGCAACATGGAGATGTTATATATATCACATACTATGTTTATGATGCATTACTTTGTTCCTTGAAATAGACATTATCATTATTGATCAATGAGTATGTGACTTATTCATGAGACTCTTAATGCTAAAATGTTGCTATTTCTAAATGATCCCTGATCATATATCATATGAGGAACAAATATGATTCAAAGATCAGCATATGTATTGATTGATGATCATGTCTCATGGATCATGGTATGGTGATACCAAATCAATAATATGGACATGTGTTAGTGAACATATGTTGGATAGACCCGACATGAGACAACTGCGAGATTCCATGTGTCATCGGTTGGTCTCAAGTAGTGTTTATGTAGAATCCTTAGACTTGAGATCATCATGGTTCCCAACATGCGTAGTAGCCTATTTTGGGACTACTAACCACTACTCAAATGGCGGGTAGTCATAAAAGTAGTCTTCGGGTTTGCTATGAAACATGTAGTGGGATGTGAATGATCAAGATAGAATTTGCCCCTCCTTATGGGAGAGATATCTCTGGGCCCCTCGATGTAATGGATTATGAAAGTGCATGGCCATGCCAAGGTGATTGAGGAGTCAATCACGAGTTTATAATCCATCACGGAATCGAGAGAGTGATTGAGCTATTAAGAGGATGACACAGGTCTCGCCTTGAGCTTAATCTATATCGTGAGGCAAAGGGATTCGTACATGAGAACATTACGAGTTCAGCGATATGATCTTTACGTATACTTTGGGGTTAATATGTCTTGCTAGAGGCCGCTGTTATGAGGTGACCGAAAGGCATTTCGGGTCGCGACCAAGTATCGTGAACCTATAAGTCGCACACTTAAGGGTTGGAACACTAATTCGAATGTGATTAGGATGTGGGCTCAATTCGGATAGAGATCGGATAGACTCCTATTGGGCCTCGGTCCACGAGGCCCAAGTGAAGATCTATATATGGAGGTGGGGGCTGAGGATGCACACTGTTCCTCCCGAGCAAAACCTAGCCGCCACCTCCGAGCCAAACCCTAGCCGCTCGCGAGTCTTTGGTACACTCGCGATCGGCGTTCCAAAGACGGGCGTGTGGATACGTGGGCGCGCTGCTCGTTGCGGCGTTGATCGGCATCAACAATCTGATTGGATCGCTCGTGGTGTGGTTGATCGCGTGGAGGAGCGATCTGTTGGGACGATCGGCTACTTCCACTACTATCTCGGCGCGTGGTTGGATCGGCTTCTCCAACTCTTCTTCCTCTGCGCTGCGCGTCTAGTGGTAACGATCTATGATCCCTCCTTAGCATGATGTCCTGGTGTGCGCGGTAGAAATTTTTATTTTCTGCTATCGTAGCCTACGCGCGATCCTTCAGTCCTCACATCTGGCCTCCCTGCCATGCTCTGTTGCACCGAGGCCACCATGCACCACTGTCCCCTGTCGCACCAAATCTTGGTGTGGGCGACGTGAGTCTACCCTCCACATCGAGCAGGCTCATCTGCGAGTTGAAGCTGACACCATGCGGTGTAGCACTAGCAACGGCACTAGCGATGGAGGAGATGATCCACTGTGTTGCCTGAAGGACAGTAGGCACCTCGCCGTGGTCGTTGTCATCGTGCTGCCACCATTAGCACCATTGAGAGTCGAGTGAGACTGAGGCCATGGATATTGTCACCGTGTCGCCACTATCATCATCGTCTAGGAGAGGGGAGGGAGACAGGCCACCATTGTCCACTCATCCCTTCCCATAGTCTACCTCACCCTTACCCCAGCCATCAATTTAGTACCCTCGCTGTCCCGCACACGGACATGACCAGCTCAGTAGGGGAGGTGGGTGGTCTAGGGGATAGGGGAGAGGTGCCCGAGGAGGTGGGTGGGATGAGGGAGAGGTGATCTGGGAGGCAGAGAGGGAGAGGGGGAGAGACGGCTCGGGAATTCCAAAGGGAAATGTACACCATAGTTTATCTTCTTGATGCTCATCGTCAAGCAAAGAAGAGAACTCACAAGTGATGTCTCCTATTTCGAAACCGTGTTATCGTTGTCTTCTCCCAGTTTAATTTGTTGGTGCTCATGCGATTGCAAATTTGTGCATGCACTCACTAGCAATTTGACATGGGAAAAGTTGCTACCTCGACTTTGATTTGTGTTCCCAACACACAATCTGAAGTTAAAACTTATATTGGTGCTGGTTTGAGTAAACAAGATGAAGCTGAGGGGAGGGAGGTGAGGACGATGAAGGGAGAAAGTTAGCTACAAATTCAGCATAAGGATTGGTTGGCTAAGGAGGGAAAACCCTAGTTCATGTGGCTACTTATGTGATTCTTTCTTTGCACAATGCAAACAAGCTAGTAATGTAAGGTATGGACAGCGAAGAGAGAACATTCATTCAGCACAAGAGGAGGACACAAAATCAATCAACTTTTGGTGCTCGTAGTTCTGTCCATAAAGTTGATGAAACTTTCAACGCCAATTCTAAGGATTTCAATGCACACAATGGATCAAATAGAACTTGATTGGAGCTTTCTACAAAAAGTTATGGTAAATTCATTGAATGTTGTACGGGCTATCCTAAGAGACATGCGAGAGTTACCAAACTAAAGAGTTTGAATATTGCAATTGAAGTGTTGGGTAATATCCGACCATACTATGACTTTTCAAAGGTTGAGAAGGTTTTCTTTTCAGCTTTCAAACAGACTTGGATATCCTTCAAACAAGAAAAGCAAAGAAATAAAGATTCGAAATTAGTTTGGACTCGATTTGGGACAGCCAATAAGATTAAATGCTTATAAGTTTCACAAATGGAGTCCGATTTTGGTGTTCTTGGAGTCATTAGAAAGCTAACATGCAGTCCCACACAATGGATGAGATACTAGCCTTTAAAACCTCATGGTCGCATTGCAAATTCAGAAACAATCTGATGGTTGTAACTTAGGTATGTCTTTTTTAGTTCGTATTAGAGTCCAATTTTATTCTAAGTCTTAGGAAGGCTATATAAGCCCATGTACACATCTCTTTGCAGAATAGAATAGTTAGGATATCTATGATATTAGATTGAATTGAATAAGCCAGAAAATTGCTATGGTTGACGTCCACGTTGTGTAAACGTTCTTGTGAATTTATGATAAGAGATTTATCTTGGTGTGTCGATTCTTGCTGCGTGCTAGTTCTTGTTTGCTGAATCGTGAGATGCACCTTCTTTTTTCATGTGCTGAGGTGTACATAGAGAGAGGAAGTGCTATCTATGGTTTTTATTCCTAGCTACCACCTACCTATCTTGGTGGTTGCTTCACATCATGAAAGATTGGGGCAAAACAATATGTTCCCGCTAGTTTACTAGTTTTTACTTTTGTTATGTTCCATGTGTATGGAACCGAAATAACATATAAATCAGACTAGAGGGAAGAAACTGAATAGCTTGATGCTGTGGTAATTAACAATTAAAGAATATATCGTGACTAACTTAGGATAAGAGGAATTTTACTTTACCTGACAGGACCTGTTGGACGCCGTTGAGGACAATGGTGACGGCAAGCAACGGAGTCATCTCTGAGATAGCAGTCGCCACCACCACACCCTCGGTAAATATGTAATTGATGCGTCTCGGAAGCACATGGCAACGGCTGCTATGATCAATGACACACATAGTGACAGCAGCGTCCCGACTTTAATTGAGAACGTTGCCGAACTTGGGTTACCGGCGCCCAGCTCGATGTTAAAATGTGCTACACATAACGTATGAATTTTTTTGTACGGATAATCCATTTTTTATTCAAAATTACAGAAATATACCCGCGGGAAAATTTTTTACAAGAATAGGCTCCAGTCACCTAATGGTTGGGTGACTGGAGCCTTTCGCCCAACCATTAGGCGACTTCATATATGTCGCTCTACTGCATCCAGTCGCTCAACCATTGGGCGATTTTAATGCAGTCGCCCAATGGTTCGGCGACTGCACTCAAGTCTCCCGTGAATGTTTTAAATTTTTTTCAATTTTGTAGTTTTAAACTGGTAAAAAATCTGCTGGAGTTGTAATAAAAGTTTATGTTCATTGTATGTTGCAGGTGTGTAAAAAGTTTTGGAAATTTTTTTTAGGAACGATTGACCGTAGAACGATCGGTACATACGATGGTAAATGATATTTTGATGTTATTGAGAATTCGTCTCTGGGCTAGGATTGGGTTGAGAAGGATTGACAGGCTCAGCGGTCAGATTATCACAGACGGTTCTACATACAAACCGTCTATAATACTCTCTATCACAAGTTTTATAGCAAAGTTGTATATGACTTATATATACTCATTTAAAAGGTTTTGACGAGATCTACAACTTTTCAGTTGAAGCAAAATCCAAATTCCAAAAGGAAGACCAAGAAAAAGGGAAAAAACAGAAACCAAAAACTTACGACGCAGGTTTAGGTCTAAAGATGGCCGATTTTCGGGATCTTGGAGGGTGACGGGCGCAAGCGGGTCATTTTTATTGGATCGGGCTCGTCGTTAGCTTTCCAACGAGTACAAGAACGTCAAAAACGGACACCGTATGCAAAAGTTATGCCCGTTTTACTGAAGGTGTATCGGAAACAGACTGAAACTGCTATAACTTTTGATCCTGTGGCCGCAATTGCTCAAAATTTTTTCTAGAGGCTGTTGGATGTATGAAGAACAGCTCCACCAATTTTCACTATTTTTGGCGAAGGTTTGATGCACTTTCCAAATTCTCAGTAACATCAAAATATCACTTACCATCGTATGTACCAATTGTTCTATGGTCATTTGTTTCTAAAAAAAGTTTCCCAAAATTTTTTACACACCTACAACATACAATGAACATAAACTTTTATTACAACTTCAGCAGATTTTTTACCAGTTTAAAACTATAAAACTGACAAAATTTAAAACATTCACGGGGTCCTTACTGCAGTCGCCCAACTATTGGGCCACTGCATGAAAGTCGCCCAATGGTTGGGCGACTGGATGCAGTCACTCGAGGGTAGAGCGACTTTCATGAAGTCGCCCAATGGTTGGGCGAAAGGCTCCAGTCGCCCAACCATTAGGCGACTGGAGCCTATTCTTGTAAAAAAATTCTCGCAGGTATATTTCTGTAATTTTGAATAAAAAATGGATTATCCGTACGAAAAATTCCATAACGTATACTCAAGTATGGTGAGTCACATGGGGGTAAATTACTCTCTCGGAACCTTTTCTCAAATATCGATAACAACTAGCTGCGTAAGCGCGGCGACACGCCGCGCTAGCTATCGTGCGGACTGAAGTAAAAGAGATGATAATTCACGGGGAGTTTCTTAAAAAAATTGAGGACGCATGCGTAATTTTGGGAAAACCAAAGGTCTTTGTCGTAAAAAACCGAGGACCTGTAAGGACCTATGTGTAACTAAACGAGGACATGTACGTAATTTTGGAAAACCGTGGGGTGCTATCCAACAAAGAATACGCAATTTCGGTGAAGTGGAGGGTGCTTTCCGGAAAAAAAACCTGACAGGGATCTTTTTGCGAGAACGGAAGACCTTTATGTAATTTCGGAAAACACAGGGACTTTTTTCGCATAAAAGCTGATGTGGCCATGGTGAGGAGCCAGGAAGTCCCCCGGCTATAATATAGGTATGATATGCAGTGAAAAACCAGATTCATACTCTATTAAAGTCTTGAGTCAAGAAATGCAAAATAGCAAAAATTCAAAATTAAACTAGTCAGACCTCTAGCTGGAACCGGTCAAACTAGACGTTCCTAGTGGTCAGACCTCTGGCATAGGGCTATCAAACCAGAAGCTTCATGGCAGTCAGACCACTATGAATAGTGTTCAACCCACTGTGAATAGTAAAATCAAGTGAATGAACAGTAAAATCAACGCTGTTTCAAATCCAAAAATCCATATAACTTTTGATTAGTTGATCTAAATGACTTGAAACTTTGCATGCACATTCACTAGGATGTTAGGAACCTATTCCAATCAACAATCAAGAACGTGTTGCCAAAGTTCTGATCTTTTTTCATTATGGATGGGATCTTGTCTCCTAGAGATATCTCCACCTCTTATAAGTCCTTAGAACCAGAAAAGGATAAGAGAAGAGAAATACAAATATGTAGCCAAGAAAATCAAAAGCACATGAGAGGATCCATGGTATAGCTCATTTGGGTAAACTTGAGATGTTCATTTCACTTGGTGAGTAATATTTTACAACCAGTCTCTCAGAATAGTAGAGCTATAAGTCTAGAGCGCACACACACAAAAGTTTCAATACAAAAAAACCCTAACACTCAAGTCTTTCACAAGACTTAACTCAACACAAGGCTTACATAGTGGGGGCTCCTCACCTCTCACTTAACCCTTACAACTAGCCACTCCTTATTGGATCACACTACTTACATATGGAAAAACTCGGTAACCCACACAAAAATGGGTTTTACTCTCACACACTTGCACATTTCTGAAAGCGTGACTTTAAAGACTCTACAAGCTCGATAAGACACTTCAACCACAAAGACGTGAAATAAACCACTTAGGCCAGTGCCAGGATTTTGCAAACTGCCACTCTACTCATTTTCAGACAATTTTCCAAGATCGTACTCCTATGTCGAAGCCATCACCACTTGAAACACTTAAGTCCCATCACACACTAACATCACACCACAGTCTGTGATGCCCAACGCTTCATCGCCAAGATCATATGCCTGCTCTTAGGAATGTCACCACTTGAAACATATAACACCAATTGACAGATCACATGTAAGCATTGCCTCTTCACGATCCTCGTCTTTCTCCTATGCTTCTCAGTTTGAGATGTTGGTCCAACCGGACTTATGTGACGCACCATGGTGTAAAGACTCATTCCGTAGCCTTGGTCTTGCCACTGGCTGCAACAATCACCAAAACACCTACACACCAAAAAAAGCTAATAATGGATCTGAGCACAAATGACATGCACTTCGCTCTCCATTAGTAAACCATGCACATGGATACATGCCATGACTCACACATATATGGACTCTCTATGACTAACACTTGCACGAACTCTCACTGTGACTAACACCTAAAACCAGAACTAGACTTAACTCAACTCAACAAGCCCAGTCTAACCGCGGCTAGCAAGCTTGTCAAATCGCCCAGACCACCACCGTTCAGACTGACACTAGAGGTTGGTCTGATGCATGCTCCTAGCAGTCAGATCGCTTGGCCAGGCCAGTCTGATTAGGACTCTAGAACAACACAACCGAAATACAAATTCATAAAAATCAAACTTAAGCAGTGAAAGTGAGATACGACTAGTATCAAATACTCATCACTCACATGGGGTGCCACCACATGGTTTTACAATCTCCCCCTTCATGAGTAATTGGACAAACACCCCGAAGGTAAGAAATTGAGTTTGAATTTTGGACTTTTAAAGCACACAAGTTGTAAGGGCCACTAGTGGTCCAAATTTAAGAGAAAGTAAGAACATGACCACAGTGGTGAGGTGTAAAATGGTGCTCAGACCAAAAACAAGTTTTCAACAAAATCTCCATCTATACCTAAAATGTATCAATTAGCATAATCTTTCTTATGGTCTAAATACAAGAACAATTATTCGTCATGACTATTGTTATTGCAAGATAAAGCATAAAAGGTGTAAGTAAAATTAAATGCAATACCACTTGAGAACAAAAGATCAATTAATACTCAAAATGCATTTTTCTTATATAAAAGCTCAAATTTCTCTAATGCAACCTCACAAAGCTCATTTTCCCCTAATCTAAATATTTTTACCCTTTTTGACTACAACTAAATTTTGCCTTGATCTTTCTCCACCTTTTGGCAAAATAGTTATCACGGTTAAGGGGTTATGCAAGCTCACTACCACTCCCCCTCAAATGATATATGAAAACACTTGTAAACAACAAGGAAGCAAGAAAGAGCATGTATGCATAAATAAAAATGCATAACCTAAAAAAGAGCTTTGAAAATTTTTCAAAGTGAGGTTAAACATAAAAAATATCACTTGAAGCCATAAAATATATACAAAGCTATTTCGGTCATGATAAGGCATATATAACCAATCTATGCAAGATAGCATAATTTAGTGAATTCAATTTGATTTCAAGTTAAACAAAACTTCAAAATTGGTAACTTTAACTAAAGTTATTTATCGGAACCCGGAGTAACGACTCCTGGATCCTCTGTGTAAATCGCACTAGTTCAGGATCAGCTAGTGCACACAGTACAACAAAGATACATATCAAGCACAAATGACCAACTATATTAAACAAAAGAGTACGGCCTTATGGCCAAGTCTTACATCAACGCCCATTGCAAAGATAAATAAAGCAAATAACTGCGGAAGCAAACTGATAGGAAGCGAAGCCCAAGCCTGCCCACAAGCAAACGACAGTAAGACGCGGCCTACTCGTCCTGATCTTCACCGTAGTCGACGACATCTTCCTCTGTATGGAGATTGCAAGGTGAGTACAAACTTGTACTCCGCAAATCACATGGAGAAATGCAACATAATGATAAAGGCTTCAATGGAAGGCTTATAGGGTTAGTTTGCATAAAACAACATTTAAAGAAATATGGTAAATAGATTGAAAATGCTGAATTTAATACAGTATGTCAAAACAATACTTGTAATTGAAAATAATATTGTCAGTGCAGGCTCTGACCAAACACCAACCTATTCACGGGCATCCCATCCGAACCATCTTTTCCAAAAGATCACGTATGGATTCCATCCATCCACACGCTTTCACTGCGCAACTCTAATGGACTCCATCCATCCACTAGGTTTCAATCTCTCACGGATTCCATCCATCCGCAAGGTTTTTATCTCTCATGGATTTCATCCATCCACAAGGTTTTCAAAAATCATTTTTGAAAAATAAAATCTAATCCATGAAAAACTTTTACTCAGCATGCCCGTGACCGTGGGCATGGCTATTCAGGATAGATTATATACTCTGCAGAGGTTGTACAACTTTATCCACAAGACACGATCATCCCATATTGCCACCGGATTACACACTTAGGTGAGCGGCGGGGAGTCGTGACAAGGCCTTTACAATACAAAGCCTTCAACCTGGCTAAGCCAACTCTAAGATTTCACCCCAATAAGGAATCCACCAGACCGGGACCCGCTCTTGAGCCTGAGCGAGACTTCACATGGCTTAACCACGCTCGCTCAAGTGAGACTTCTCATGGCACCAACCACGCTCACTTTCAACCTACAACTTGACTCAGGTTAGGATTTCACAAATTATTCAGCCAGAGCTATCCCATACCAGCCATGTGGTAGTACGATAGGGCTTTGCAACATTAACTCACAGACCGGTCCTTAATTGACTTAGGCCCAACCACATACCCCTGTGCACGACAATCAACCCTGTGTTTACGAACAACAGGGCATGCCTGCACCCACCAACTAACCAATTGCCTAAGTCTAAACCAGTTTTTATATTTTGTTTTCAAAATATTTCATAAACCTCCTTGACTCACCGAAGCCAAGAATACATTTCAAAGGCTTATCATTTTATGTGAAGAGTTCATCATTTTATGTGAAAAGGTATCCCAACCCAAATAATATGACTAAGCAGGTCTAAGCACTTGATTTAAACTCTTCTAGCCAACACTAGTGTATTAACTAGAGTTTGATTCTAGGGTGACAAGGTATCGAGGAATTCAATATCAATGGAGGAATTAACAAGTAGGCAACAACTAAATTTAAAACAGAATTGAAATACGCTGAATAGAAATATGCTTGCAGAATAATTTAAAACAACATAATTTTATTTTGAAATCTAGTATAAACATGGTCAAGGAGTGTGATTTGCCTTGCTCTCCAAATTGGTGCAAATCTTCGCCTTTGAATTCTCCAGAATCGTCGAAGTCTACACGTGAAAATAACCCAACAAACTCAAATAAATTCAAAATAAATTCAAATTGACTTAAAATATTTGAATTGAGGCCAGAAATTGATAGAGAGGAATTTTTGATGAATTTAGAAATTTGAATGGGCTCAATCGGAGTTAGGACGAAGAAGAACAGCCTTTCGGAAGTTTAAAATCAGAGAAAATGAAAAAAAAATCTGGATTTTTGGAATTATTTTTATAAAGGAAAATGAGAATTATGACATCAGCAGGGATTTTCTTTTCGGCTGAATTATTTTTCAACAGGAAAATAGGATTTATGGCGTCACGCTGGCGTCAGCCATGAGGTGGGCCGGTTAACAGTAAATCATGAATTATGTAACACCCTGGAAATTCAAACATTGGGAATTATGTAAATCATGAATTATACTGAATATTTTGGATTTGGTAAATGAGCTCTGTTGAATTTTCCTGAAATTGTGTTTTAAAGACTAAATAAAGGAAAAATACAGACCAATAAGAATTGGGGGAAAACATGACAATAAACAGGTAAATGAAAATATAAAGAGATAATAGAAAAATAAAATTAGTGGAAGGAAATAAGGTTAATAGGAATAAAGGAAATAGATGCAAAGAAAATTTTCATGCAAACAAATGAGTACAAGAATAGGTATAGACGTAAAAAAAAGAAAGGGGCCGGCCCAGCCAGCCAGCCGGCCCAGCCAACCAGCTAGCCCAACCGGCCGCCCCTGCACACCTGTCTTCCTCCCCACCCCGCACAGCATTCGGACCAGAGGCCGAAGCCTCTACTCGGACAGCCCGGCTGCAGCCCGCCATCCCTCATGCGGCGCTCCCCTCTTCGGACCGCCGGTCCTCCGCACCACACCGCGCCCGTCATCCCGGGGCCCGCGCCCTCACGTCGCCACGTTGCGCCACATCATCTTCTGCAACCACCAGCGCCCATCCCCTCCACATCACCGTTGCACGGCGCTGAACAACCCCGCCGTGCCATGCCGCCTGCGTCGGCCATAGCCACGCCCGGTCGACGGCTCTGCCACACGTGCGTCACGCCCACATTAACTCCGGGCGCCGTTCCGTCGCCGCCCTTGTAGCCATGACCGAGCTGACGTCGCCGCCATACCTGGCCAACAACCCCCCTTTGCCGCAACGTCTTCTCCCTCTATAAAAGCCCCTCCCGAGGATCGCAAAAGCACCGCAGCACTCCCCTCTTCCTCCTCCTTTGAGCAAATTGAGCTCCCATGCCCTCTTCTTCGCCGGTGCCCGCTTCTTCCCCACGGCCGGCCGCCTAGCGCACCGCTGCCCCACACCACGCCGTCTCGATTCCTCCATTCCACATCCTCCTTGGGACCAGGCGACCTTCCCGCCGCCTCTCCGTCGCTGGCGTCGATCTCCTCCCGAGCCTGCCACTGCCGCACACCGCCGACCCACTTTTGGCGCCCCTCGGTCTCCATTGCCACCACCTTCGGCCTCCCCGTGCCCCCGGCATTCCATTTTGCCCCTCACCGGCACCTCCCCGGCCGCCCACCGCCGACCACACCACTGCCGTTCCCCGCCCTCGGCCTCCACTGTTCGGCCCCCTGCAGCACACACCTTAATTAATTTACTCGCCCTCCATACTCAACTAACACCATGAGTTCTACTGGCTATCAGCGCTCTCTTCCCTCCCAACTCCCTCGCCCGCCCGCGTTCAAGCCCCTAGCTCCACAGCACCGAGATTGAGTTTTGCCTTAATTTTTCTAATTTATTCGGCCGGTCCCACCTGTCAGTGACCGTTAGCCCGAGTAGCCCACTGACAAGGGGGTCCTGCCTACCATAGATACATACTTCAAAAATAATAAATAAAGAAATTAAAATCTATGGGCCCCACCTGTCAGTCTCTGTCCCTCCCCCTTTTTCTTTTTCTTTTGAATTTAAATGAACTGAAAACTTCAAATATTCATAACTAATTCATTTTAACACCAAATTGAATGCGATAAAATTCTAAATTCATCTAAAATCAATATCTACCCATTGGAAATGGAATGATGAAAATTTTAATTTATTTGAAATTTTGTTAATATAAACTTGGTTAAATGAATCATATTCAAACTTCAAAAACTCATAACTTCTTCATTCCTGCTCTAGATTGAATGAAACAAATTTCTAAATTTGTCTAAATTTCATACCTACCCAATGAAACTGAAAATATGAATTTTGAAGTTAGTCGGATTTTCTTGCAAGTGTTTATTTGGCTCGCTGATTATCTTTTATCCAAATTTTCGCGCACGTTAAAATAGGTTACGAGGCCCAGGAGGAGGAAGCCTAGGCAGCCGCTCTAGAAGCTCAAGACACCCAGGACCAAACCCACTGTGACCAAGGCGAGTCAATACTTTGATTATGTTGAGCCCACAATTTCTCTAATTTATTTTCGTTTAAACTAGCAACTGCATGCTGTCATTTTATGTGCTAAAATAAATGTTTGGTTTGTATTTCCTTAGCTACACACCCATTAATGATCTTGTTAATAATAGTTTCCTTGGAATATTTGATTATGCAAACCTTGTCACCCTAGTAAAATTATAAGTGGTAATCTTTTGAAAATAAGTCCAATTAATATGCCCTGCTTAATTGTTAGATAATTGGGTATGATTAAATACTCAAGTATACATCATTTTTAAGCATGAGGAAATTGGTTGGGCAGTTATGGGGGGAATGGTTGGTATGTTTGGTATAATTAATTTACATTCCCAAAAACCTCACATTGCTTATTTATCTAGGCGGATGGATCGGGGGTATGGTCCAGCGGTGCACGAGAGTGTCGTTAGCAGTAGAACCACCCAGATAACCCTAAGGACTGAATCTTGTTATGACCTCCTGTGTAAAACAAGTGCAACCACAAGTCTGTAAAGTACAACTTGGCCTATTAAATTTACCGGACCCCAAAAATCATCATCATCGGTGGAGGAGAAGTGGTGGTGCAAGTAGCGATTCTGGTTGACGGCTCGAATGGGACACTCTTAGTAAGTGAAGTTCTTCTACGACGTGCTAGCAGTACGGGAAGCCAGCTGCTAGGCACATAGGAGGGGAACATCCCGCATAACATATGGGACCCACTGCAAGTGGGAGCGGCCCATAGGGTGAGATGATGGAAGGGGCGAGGTACTTTGAACGGTTACTGTGATGGTTCGCTCAACCGCACAACTAAGGAATCGTGTGGGCAACGAGTAAACTGTCTCTTGTGGGTAAAGTGTGCAAACTCTGTGGAGTCAAAACTATTCGAATAGCCGTGCCCATGGTGAAGGGAAGACATGGGAACTTAACTAGATATAGTTCTATTTCAAAAATCTTGGTGGGTGGAATGGGAAATGGAGGGCAGTGGGAAGCCCTGTTTGGTGTTATCCTGGGCGTCGTCCCAGTGGTAATGTAAGTGGCTATATCACTGAAGGTATAGCATATGGTATAGAGACCATGTAAAAGTGGGTGTTCTCTAGATCACTGATAATAAAGCATTCTGGTCCACACTTTACGTTTTGGTTCAAACCGCTAGGTCATAGGAAATTTTCTAAGTATAATATATTTAGAACAGCAATTTCTGGCAAATAAAATGACCCCAGCCTTCTCTTGATAAGCCCTGCATATTACCTAATTGCATTCTGTGTATTGGCTCGCTAAGCACTGTGGTTTGTGCTCACACTCGCATTAGCAAAAATCAGATTCAGAAGCCCAAGACCATTATGCGTATGAGGAAGCCCCTGCTACTGAAGGAGGGAACAACGCCAAGAACTAGGACGTCTCTTGCGCTTTTGAGTCCTAGGTAGTTAGACTATGGTGTTGTGTGCCTATAGTTGTGTGCCTATAATTATTGCTTTAGCTTAGGTGATAATCACATGGCACATATTTACCCCCAATCACTGCCTGTGGATTAAAGGCTCTACTTTGCTTGTGCTTCCACTGTCGCGCTTTTGTAATGTAAACATTTGGCTTGACTAGCCCTTATGTAAGACTATTGCCCGACGTGGCATAATTCAAACCCCAGTTTGTAATACTATTTATGAGTTGTTGTTATCCATGCGATGTATGAAATGATGCAGCAATGTACCTGTGAGCACTATGTACTGATCCAGGGTCTGATGGCACTGGTATCAGAGCATACGACTGTAGGGTAAAAGCCTTAGAATGGTCGTTAGAAGGGATTTAGGACTATAATTTTGGAGAACTTCTAAAAAAGAACTTCTAAAAATATAGCGTATTACTTCTTTCTGTATCCCTCTTAGATCTATTCTATCCACCTTTCATTGTTATTTTAAAAAGATACTCACGCAAGTGTTGTGTAATGCGAGCACTGAACCCCGTAGTAGTAAGGTGTTGTGAGTAGCTCCCCAATCCTGTAGTAGCAACTATTATGAACCTTAAGCGTTTAGCTGTAACTGTGAAGTCCAGCATGGTCTAAGGACTATAAAAGCTGGCTATGTGATGTATTGTTTGTGTTTAATAAATGGCCTTGTGTTTGAAAACTGTTTTGTTGTTTATCTTATTCAATCTGGTTCTTTTTATGTAACTACTTCGGGTTGATGTTTTCCCACATAGCTAGTACTAGCCTCTAAATTATAAAGTTATACCTGCAGATGGCTAGTCAAAGGATTACTCGTGCCCAGGCTGGTGCGAACCCTGACATGCAGGCTGAAGTCGAAGCCAGTCAAGAGACGCATCATGTAGGTCGGGGAAGAGGCCCAAGTCAAGGGGTAAATCTCCCACCCCCACCGGCTAACCCATCTATGGCACAAGTGATGGCACAACAAACACAACTCCTGCAAGCCATATATGCAGGCCAGCAGTCCAGCACCAGCACTCACAGCTCCGACCTTGGCGACTTCTTAAGGACTCGCCCCCTTACTTTCGCCAGTGCAGATGAGCCCCTAGAGGCGAAAGATTGGCTGCGGGACACAAAGGAAACTCCGCTTGGCCAAGTCTGCAGAGAATGACCAAGTGATCTTTGCTACCCACCAGTTTTAGGGCGTCGTAGCCGCCTCGTGGGAGAATTATTTGGCTACTAAAGGATAAGAGGACACCCCCACTGGCGTTGGCACAGAGATTATTTCATGGGCAGAGTTTAAGGCAGCCTTCAAAGCCAATTTCATCCCAACCAGTGTAATGCGGATGAAAAAGAATGAATTCTGTACACTCAAACAAGGGAGCATATCAGTCAGTGAATATCTCACCAAGTTCAATCAGTTAGCCCGCTACGCCCCAAAGGATGTGGTGGAGGAAGAAGAGAAGATAGACAGGTTCTTTATATGGATGAACGAGGAGCTGTGTGTGCAGCTAATTGTACAAGACTTTACCAGTTTTCACCAGCTGGTGAATAAGACTTTGATCCTGGAAAGTGAGAAGAGAACCCTGGAAGCCAGCCGCAAGCGCAAGCAAGTGGCTCAGCGACCCCATGGGAGGTTTATTCAGAGGCTCTTCGACAACTCCTTCTCATGATCAACCCAGTTCAAGAGTCCCGCTCCCACGCCCCACCCAAACGGCAGTTCATTCCAAACTCCATGCCCTGCAGGCCAGAGCACTGGGGCAAGCCCAACGGCCAGCCAGAACTGTTACGAATGTGGAGAACAGGGACACTTTATCAGCCAGTGCCCCCAATGGCCAAATACACCAATGAAGTTCAACCTAGGAGCCACTCCCACACGAGGTCAAGCATCAGTGCCTAGCAAGGGGAATCAGACCCCTCAAGCTAACAAGTCGGCCTCAACTGCCAACCGCGGGCGAGTCAATCATATCACCGCAGAAGAGGCTAAGGAGGCTGTCGGAGTTTTGATGGGTACGTTCTCTGTCAAGTCCATATCAGCACAAGTTCTTTTCATTCTGGGGCTTCACACTCATTTATAGCAAGGAGATTCGTGAACAAGCTTGGGCTGCCCACTTACCCTCTAAAGAAACTATTGGCACTTAGCTCACCTGTGGGAATTATCAACGCCACCTTAGTGTGCCCTGGGGTAGAGATTACCATGAAAATGTGTGAGTTCCTAGCAGATTTAATAGTTTTACCCTCCCAGGCCCTGGATATCATACTAGGAATGGACTGGCTTGCAAGGCATCAGGGGATCATAGACTGTTCCACTAGGAAAGTAAGGCTAATCAAATGCCCTAGGTTAACAATAGAAGTGAAGGTGGACCGCCCGTACCGATGGGGTCGTGCCATATATCATTTTGAAGATGTACCACTGGAAGGGATGCTAGTGGTACAAGACTACCTTGAAGTATTTCCTAAAGAGCTACCAGGCATGCCACCAGACAGAGACCTAGAGTTTGTCATCAACCTAAAGCCCGGTGCTACCCCCATCTCTAAGAGGCCATACAGGATGACCATGGATGAGTTAGAAGAGTTGAAGAAGCAACTCCATGAGCTGTAGGACAAAGGATTTATCAGGCCAAGTTCCTCACCTTGGGGATCCCCGGTAATCTTTGTGAAGAAGAAGGATGGCACTGCCCGGATGTGTGTAGATTATCGGGCCTTAAATGAGGTGACCATCAAAAACAAGTACCCTCTGCCTAGGATTGATGACATGTTTGATCAACTTGGAGGAGCCACTGTATTCTCCAAAATTGACTTACAGTCGGGTTATCATCAGTTGAAGATTAGGCTGGAGGATATCCCAAAAACTGTTTTCACCACTAGATATGGTCTGTACGAATTTACAGTCATGTCTTTTGGTTTAACCAATGCCCCGGCCTATTTAATGAATCTCAAGAATAAGGTCTTCATGGAATACTTGGACAAGTTTGTGGTTGTGTTCATCGACGATATTCTTATCTACTCCAAGACCGCCGAAGAGCATGCTGAGCATTTACGCTTAGTGCTAGAAAAGCTAAAGGAACACCAGCTTTATGCCAAATTCAGCAAGTGTGAGTTTTGGCTGTCAGATATTAGCTTTCTAGGTCATATAGTGACTGCTAGGGTAGTATCAGTGGACCCAGCTAAGATTGCAGCTGTAATGGAATGGCAACAGCCCACTAATGTCACAGAAGTACGTAGTTTCCTCGGATTGGCGGGAGACTACCGAAGGTTCATAGAGGGATTTTCTCGGGTTGCCAGACCCTTGACACAGCTACTCAAGAAAGAGCAGAGATTTGAGTGGACAAGGGCTTGTGAGGAGAGTTTCCAAGAACTAAAGAAGAGATTAACCTCTGCCCCTATCTTAGTCTTGCCGGATGTACGCAAGGATTTTGAGGTGTACTATGATGCCTCACATCAAGGCCTGGGGTGCGTACTCATGCAAGGAGGCAAGGTTGTAGCATATGCATCAAGACAGCTTCGCCCTCATGAAGTAAATTACCCAACCCATGATTTGGAATTGGCTTCAGTAGTGCATGCACTAAAGATTTGGAGGCATTATCTGATAGGAAACCATTGTGATATATACACTGATCACAAGAGCCTCAAGTACTTCTTCACGTAGTCCCACCTAAACTTGAGACAGAGGAGATGGTTGGAGCTAATCAAAGACTACGACTTAAGTGTTCACTCCCACCCCGGCAAAGCTAATGCGGTAGCTGATGCCTTGAGTCGTAAGGCATATTGCAACAATCTCATGATTTTGGAGCAACAGCCAGAGCTATACAAGGAGATAATGGCGCTAAATTTGGAGATAGTGGATCAAGGCACACTGGCGGCTATGGAAATTCAACCAAGTATAGAAGAGCAAATTATAACCGCGCAGCAAGAGGATCCAACTGCTTTGAGGCTAAAAAGATTAATGGAAGTAGGAAAGGCTTCCCAAGTGACCACGGATCAGGAAGGTGTCTTGAGGTACGGAGCACACATCTTTGTGCCACACCAAAAGGACCTTAAGGACCTGATACTTAAGGAAGCTCACAGCTCTGCATATTCCCTACACCCTGGGAGTACCAAGATGTATCAGGACATGAAGCAGTGCTACTGGTGGCCACATATGAACAGAGACATCGCGGAACATGTGGCATGTTGTGATGTGTGCCAAAGAGTCAAGGCAGAGCACCAAAGGCCAGCAGGGTTATTACAACCATTGCAAGTACCCTAATGGAAATGGAAAGAAGTCGGAATGGATTTTATCACTGGACTTCCCCGAACCAAATCTAGGTATGATTCTATATGGGTGGTAATAGATAGACTGACCAAGGTTGCGTACTTCATCCCTATCAAGACCACCTACAAAGGAGACAAATTGGCAGAACTGTACATGTTCCACATCGTGAGTTTGCATGGTGTACCCAAAAGGATATTCTCAGACCGAGGTTCTTAGTTCACCTTGCACTTTTGGGCTAGCCTCCATGAAGCTCTTGGCACCCACCTAGATTTCAGCACTGCCTATCACCCACAAACTGATGGTCAAACATAAAGGATAAACCAAATACTGGAAGACATTCTTCGAGCTTATGCTTTGGATTTCTCCAAGGATTGGGACAGATGTTTGCCATATGCTGAATTCGCTTACAACAACAGCTACCAAGCCAGTCTGCAGATGTCCCCATTTGAAGCTCTGTATGGGAGAAAATGCCAGACCCCTCTACACTGGTCAGAGGTAGGAGAAGGCAATATGTTTGGGCCAGACACTCTGAAACAGGCTAAAGAAAGTCCGTCTAATTAGGGACAGATTGCAAGCAGCTCAATCAAGACAGAAGAGCTACGCAGACAAGAGGCGTAGGCCACTAAGTTTTGAAGTTGGGGATTTTCTTTACCTAAAGGTGTCACCTTTGCAAGGAGTTAGACGATTTAAAGTCAAAGGCAAGCTCGCCCCACGCTATGTTGGACCATTCCCAATTGTGGCCCAGAAAGGAGAAGTAGCTTATCAGTTAGAGCTGCCTACAAGTCTAGCAGATGTGCACGATGTCTTCCATGTGTCCCAACTTAAGAAATGCCTTAGGCTACCAGAAGATCAAACCCCGTTGGAAGCCGTCGAGCTTGAAAGTGACCAGACTTACAAAGAGCGGCCCGTCAAGATTCTAGATATGGTAGAAAAGAAGACCAGAAACCAGACTATCCGCTTATGCCGTGTCCAATGGAGCCATCATACTAAGAAAGAGGCCACCTGGGAGCGTGAAGATCAACTAAAGAGAGATTACCCGCACCTATTCACAGCTTAGGCCGAATCTCGGGGTCGAGATTCTTTTTAAGGGGGGTAGATTTGTAACACCCTGGAAATTCATATTTTGGGAATTATGTAAATCATGGATTATATTGAATATTTTGGATTTGGTAAATGAGCTCTGTTGAATTTTCTTGAAATTTTGTTTTAAATACTAAATAAAGGAAAAATAGAAACCAATAAGAATTGGGGGAAAACATGAAAATAAACAGGTAAATGAAAATATAAAGACATAATAGAAAAATAAAATTAGTGGAAGGAAATAAGGTTAATAGGAATAAAGGAAATAGATGCAAAGACAATTTTCATGCAAACAAATGAGTACAAGAATAGTATAGACATAAAAAAATATAGGGGCCGGCCCAGCCAGCCAGCTAGCCCAGCCGGCCGCCCCCGCACCCCTATCTTCCTCCCCACCCCACACAGCATTCGGACAAGAGGCCGAAGCCTCTGCTCGGACAGCCCGGTCGCAGCCCGCCATCCCTCTCGCGGCGCTCCCCTCTTCGAACCACCGGTCCTCCGCGCCACATCGCGCGCGTCATCCCAGGGCCCGCGCCATCTCATCGCCACGTTGTGCCACGTCATCTTCTACAGCCACCGGTGCCCGTCCCCTCTGCATCACCGTCGCACGGCGCTGAACAACCCCGCCGTGCCATGCCGCCTGTGTCGGCCGCAACCATGCCCGGTCCACGGCTTTGCCACACGTGCTTCATGCCCACATTAACTCCAGGTGCCGTTCCATCACCGCCCCTGTAGCCATGACCGAGCTGACGTCACCGTCATAGCTGTCCAACACCCCCCCTTGGCGTCCACGTCTTCTCCCTCTATAAAAGCCCCGCCCGAGGATCGCAATGCACCGTAGCACTCCCCTCTTCCTCCTCCTCTGAGCAATTGAGCTCCCGTGTCCTCTTCTTCGCCGGTGCCCGTCTTCTTCCCCACGGCCAGCCGCCCAGTGCGCCGCTGCCCCACACCATGTCGTCTCGATTCCTCCCTCCCACACCCTCCTCGGGACCAGGCGAAGCTGATCCCACCCTCCGCCGATCTTCCCGCTGCCTCTCCGTCGCCAGCCTCGATCTCCTTTCGAGCCAGCCGCCGCTACACACCGCCGACCCACTTTCGGTGTCGTTCAATTTCCACTGCCACCACCTTCGGCCTCCCCGTGCTCCCGGCATTCCATTTTGCCCCTCACCGGCACCTCCCTGGCCGCTCGCCGCCGACCACAATGCTGCCGTTCCCCGCCCTCGGCCTCCTCTGTTCGGCCCTCTGTAGCACACGACTTAATTAATTTACTCGCTCACATGAGAACTTAACTAGATATAGTTCTATTTCAAAAATCTTGGTAGGTGGAATGGGAAATGCAGGGAAGTGGGAAGCCCTATTTGGTGTTGTCCTGGGTGTCATCCCAGTGGTAATGTAAGCGGTTATATCGCTGAAGGTATAGCATATGGTAAAGATACCACGTAAAGGTGGATGGTCTCTAGATCACTTATAATAAAGCATTCTGGTCCACACTTTATGTTTTGGTTCAAACCGCTAGGTCATAGGAAATTTTCTAAGTATAATATATTTAGAACAGCAATTTCTGGCAAATAAAATGACCCCAGCCTTCTCTTGATAAGCCCTACATATTACCTAATTGCATTCTGTGTATTGGCTCACTGAGCACGGTAGTTTGTGCTCACACTCGCATTACGAAAAATAAGATTCAGAAGCCCAAGACCATTATGCATATGAAGAAGCCCCTACTACTGAAAGAGGGAACAACGCCGAGAACTAGGATGTCTCTTGCGTTTTTGAGTGCTAGGTAGTTATACAATGGTGTTGTGTGCCTATAATTATTGCTTTGGCTTAGGTAATAATCATATGGCACATATTTACCCCCGGTCGCTGCCTGTGGATTAAAGGCTCTACTTTGCTTGTGCTTTCGCTGTCACGCTTTTGTAATGTAAACATTTGGCTGGACCGGCCCTTATGTAAGGCTATTGCCCGATGTGGCATAATTCAAACCCCAGGTGTGTAATACTGTTTATAAGTTGTTTTTATCCATGCGATGAATGAAATTGTAACATCCTGAAAAATCTGAAATTTAAAATATGAATTTCTTGAATGGTTTTGCAATAAATTCTATTTGAGTTTGGATTTTTTTTGTGGCATTTTTCTGGAATTTGGTTGAGGTTCCAAAATTTCTGGAATTACGACGAGTATGGCGCGACAGCAAAGGAGGCGAGAGCACAGTGCGCAAGAGAGCAAGGGAGTAGGACGTATGCGAAGGAGAGTGCCGGCGTGGTGCCAAAAGGGGTATATAAAGCCCCTTTACCTCCCACATCGCTGGTAAGCGCAACCGGCGGAAGCCGAACCGCTCGCCTCCCCCACGCTTGGGAAACGTAACTAGTGGAAGCCGATGTGGCGCAGCTGCCCATGTGCGTCCCACCCTGTCAGGAACGGACGCACGATCGTAGTCATGACCGCCTGCCAACGCACGACGTGCCAATCCCGCGCTGCCACGCATCCCGCCCCATCGGCACGAAGCGCACGGTTGTGGTCGTGCGGCAGTCTTACAACGCACGACGCGCTAATCATGTCCTGCCACGCGTCCGCTCCCTCGGGAATGAATGCACGATTACAATCATGCGGTCGCACGACGTGGCCCACCTTCCATCACGCGTCAGTGGTTGATGCGATTCTCGAGGCCATCAATGCAGTGTCAGTAGGCCACTAACCAGTCACTTTGACTTCGACGTAAACTCTGCCTCCGCAGAGCTACTCCAACTTCGGCTTCGGCTTCGACCCAGCGAGGCAGTTACACCAACAACTTTGACTCCGTTGCGGAACGCTCGTCGCATGCAGCCATGCAACCTACCCCAACGGGAGAAGGCGCGACACCGCAAGATGCGCAGGTCACGCACCGCAGCGTATCGCGATTACCGTCGCACTATGGGTGTAATAAAGCAATGTTGTTGAGCCACCAGGCTGTGCCTCAATGGCAAATCTATACGGCGAACCTGAACACCACCTCGACTTCGAGCCCGCGAGATGACTCCGGAGCCAACTCCGATTCCACGTCCGCGGAGTCGAGCCGGCCCCCCGACTTGGCCTCACAAACGAGGGTAGCTCCATATCCCGCTCTGCCTGCATCTCCACGGAGTGAAGTCGAATGCAAACTTGGCTTCATTTTGATAAGACCGCCTCCGACAGGTGGAGTCCGAAGACAAATAATCGCCCGGCCGCTCGACGAGCGCACGACACGCCAATTGTGTCCCGTCACGTGTGAAGCCCCCTCATGAAGGTGTACACGACCGCGGTCGCACGACCGCATGGCGATGCATGATGCACCAATTGCGCATCGCCACACGTCCTACCAATTAGAAAGGAGCGCTCAGCCATGGTCGGGCGCCCACTGATAGCGCAAGACGCGCTGGTCCCGTCTCGTTGCACGACAAACGCTGGCGTAATCCACAATGCCATTAATGCACTGTCCTTGAGCCGTGAGGCACCAGGCGGACCTCCGATCCCCAGTCCGTGCAAAGACTCTGAAGCTCGCTCCGATCGAATCTGTACAACGACGCCGGGGCCACCTCGACCTCGAGTCTGTGCGACGACCCCGCAGCCCGCATCGACACTGCGTCCGAGAGACGGAGCGGTCCTTCGACTCGACCTTGTCAGGATGGACAGGCTCCGCCGGAAGCATGCAACTCGTGACCGGAGGACGCCTTCAGCAGAGCACCAACCGGCGAAGATCCAACCGCCTGTGCTCCCCTCGATCAGGAAGCGTGACCGGTCATCGGCGATAAGCCTTGACCAAGTACCCAAAAATAGGCCTCCTTCAGTTCATCAACATTCTCGAAGTCGTGCTGTTAGCGCCAATTCCGCTATGAAATAGTGCCATTGTAGAATGTGGATGAACTGAAGAGGGCCCATTTTTGGGGACAACATCATCTCAGCCGTACCCAGCTACAGACCGTAGGCAACGACGATGCTGTGGCCCTAACAGTATATATATACCCGTTCCACTCCAGCTGGGAAGTGCAACCGCGGGAGGAGAAGCATCGCAATGGCATGTGACCACGACGCCTCAAACCCCACGGCGCGCCAATCATGTATTGTCACGCGTCCGCCCCCTCAGGAGCGAACGCGCGACCGCTGTTGTACGGCCGCTTGACATGGTACAACTCCCGTCGCGCACTAGGGGACGGCGCAATTTTCGGGGTCATTAATGCATTGGCAGCGGGCCACTAGCCAATCACTCCGGCGGCAACGTCGGCACCGACTTTTCCTCTGCGGAATGATTCCGACTTTCACTTACCATCAGAGGTGCGCGACGTCGGAGCCCACCGCCGCTTCGAGCCTGCACGACGGCTTCGGAGCCCACTTCGATTCCACGTCCCCGGGTCGAAGGACCGACTCCGTTCGGTGCGTACACCTCACAGCTGGAGGACGCTTTCGGCAACAACTTCCGCCCTGTGTCCGTGCCATTTGGACGCGCTGCGCCAGCAAGATCTAGTTTTGTCTAATATCTTAGAAGGTCACAGGCTGCAGGGACGAAGGGGGCCAAAGGACTCAGCAACATAGTTTCGGCCTGTGAAGCCCTTCACCATGAGAGGCTCCTGTTGTAGGGGTGGCCCCCACCTAAGCCTAGCGGGCTTGTTAGGAGGTTGTAAAGCCCAAAATGGGACATGTATAAGGACATAAAAGCCCTTGAGGGGGATACTTGGGTGTAAGGACACAACTGTAAAATGCTCCCCATATGAATATATATAAGCCATCCAGGCCATGGGAAAAGCCCCAAGCATTGCTCACCTAACTCAAGCTTTGCTCACCTAACTCTCCATTACAATACTATCATCTCTCTGTTTGGTCTGTAACCACAACACAAAGTATTGGTACAGTTTGAGAATTTAGAAATGGAAAGTATAGATAACAAACCTCCTTTCTGTTGAGTAAATATTGTTTTATTGTTTTAAAAATGTAAAGTTCTTTACCAACAACTTGCATCCACAAATATAATAATAATAATAAACCAAAACATGCCATCTCTTGAAATGCTAGTAATTAGTTAAACATCATTACGCATGTGGCTTGCTGAGTACTTAGTGATGAGGACATCACTTCTTCGGCTACACACAACACTCCTCCACTTGACATTCAAGGACCAATCACTAGAGCTCGCGCCCGACAATTGAATTTACAGGTGAGCTCGTTCCTAAGTACTTCTTTTTGTTCATTTGAGAATCGATTGCTACCTAATGATTTAATTATGATTAGGAACCATGGAGAGGACCTAGAAGTACTTGGAGAAGGACTACGAGGCGCACAAGTCCAGCAAGGGCGGTCGAATCATGTTGGAGGCCCAACTCAAACCGACTTCGAATCCAATTCGGAGTCCAGGACCAGGTCGCACTAAAACGGACGCCCAGATCGCATCCAGACTCCGTTTTAGACGTTCTACATATGTATGGAAAGCTGAGAAGACGACCTTTCAATGGCTCTGGTCCCATGTCAAAATTCCTTCTGAGTCAACGGGAATTGTCAAAACAAGTGGGCGTTCAGAATCTGTCAGGATGCTGCGCCACCGTCTTTTGGGCCTTTCGGCTTTGTATCGTGTTGGAGCCCATTAGGGCGCGTCCAGGGGTTTTGCACGCCCCTCACTCCTTTATATCCAGCCGCCACCCCACCATTAGGGTTCGGGTTTTGCTTAGATTAATTCTGTCTTTGAACAGTTTCGCCGTTCATCGGTTTGTGAGACCCCAACTTTCGAGTGCTACATCAATTAATCCGCAATTCAGTTGTGTTCTTCCTTGTTCTTGCTTGTGTTCTTCGATTCGCAGGTGAGGATTAGCCTTCTTGGCGAGGTCAACCGGGCCGCGCACGGTTGATAACCTGAGGAGACGTGGTGCTGCGATTGCGGGGTTCGGAACGTGTCGTTCGGAAGCCGGATGGATTTGTGTCGCGCCTCCACCAAATCGAACATATCCAGAACCTGTTGGAAGATTGGGACCCCGTCCCCATCACTTAGTGTACTTAATCTTACTTTTATCAAAATAGATATTAGAAGAAGAAAGGATGCCTCAAGCTTTTGTGCTAGGTTACGACCGCACTCAAGCGTTTTCGTGGGGATTTCTTCGATTCTGCTAAATGTAAGTTAAGTTTTGGGTTTAGACGCCCGTAAAGTTGCTAAAGTTGACCGTTAGATCTTATTTTAATTAAGTTAACCCATTTTAAATGTTCACACCCATAAAGTTTCTAAAGTTGACCGTTAGGTCTTATTTTAATCAAGTTAACCCCTTTTAAATATTTGTGAGTAGGCATGATACTCTCTCAATCCGTAACTATACTCCTAGTCTGTTGCGGAATGTATAATGATCCAGTTCCCAAAAATAGGATTGTTACATATCTCTCTTATGAAGCTGTCACCATGTGATCTTACAATTTTTGAAACAGACTCGCTGACCCTCAAGCAAGCTCTTTTATGGAATGACTACGAATGCAGCAGCCTTCGTTGAAGAAAAAGTCTTTTGCAATTATCCTTTATTATTTGGCGTGTGGAGTTTTGTTCTTGTATGTGCAATAACGCAGCACATGTTGTAGCTGCGGGAGGAGGTGTTGAAAACTTGAAAAGCCATATGTGTGGCATTGATGGTTTCCAGACTTTGTATTCCGTATGGTGGCCAGCGATTTAGCTAAGCCCTAAGCACACAAGGTAGTGGAATCGTAGTGTTCCATTAAAAAAACTACGTAGAGACGAAATGAACCTCGGAAAAAAAAAACCTACGTGGAGACGAGCGAGACATGTCATGGGCCAAAGACAGGAAGGAGAGCGGTGGTGCCGTCAGCCTCGGGCACGAATGAGGCTATACACATCGGGAGATGGCAACTTGCGGGCAAGCCCTCGCTACTGCGGAAGCAGCGGCTAGAGCCTGGGGTGATGCGCAGTGCTTATAGGGCATGTTTTTTTTCGTAGCTGCGGTTTGACACTACTATATAAAACTGTATTATAGACGGTTCAGAAATGTCATCACAGACAGTTTTGTGAGCCGTCTGAATTTATGGGTCAGTAATGATACGAGTTCATCACAGACGGCTTTCGAACCGTCTGTGGTGTAAATATCACAGACGGTTCTAGTTAAAAACCGTTTGTGATATCTAGATATCAAAGACGATTTTTAGTTAAAAACCGTCTGTGATAGTCTCTTCTACCCCTAAATCTATTTCTGTTTATTGGCTAGCCTCAGGAAATGCTAGCTATGCTCTCTGAAACAAGCAGATCAACAAGTACATGTACACATCCAATTCACATATCAATTCATTTCACAGACATAAAACATCCATTCCGCAAATCAATTAATTATAATGAAAACAAGCAAATATAGTATGAAACACAATACACATTTTATTTTTATTAAGATTAGAGCCTACAATTATAATATTACAAAACAACAAATAGGTTGCCCATCTAGCTAACACAACAAAAATAGACAAAAGCAAAGATCCTCTATGCCTAGGCCTTCTCGCCCCTGATGTAGTGCACGAGCTGGATGTCTTTGACGCCTACCATCGTTGGCATTGATTGAGCGCTGCCTTGTGCATCGTCTGCATTGCGGGGCTATTATGGTATGGGTCAAGGAGGAGGAGGAGGAGAACGGCAAGGAGGAGGAGAACAACAAAGACGAGGAGAATAGAAAGGAGACTGTGTTCTGGTGATTATTTA
Organism: Dendrocalamus sinicus; assembly: GCA_036346575.1. Taxonomy (NCBI): domain Eukaryota; kingdom Viridiplantae; phylum Streptophyta; class Magnoliopsida; order Poales; family Poaceae; genus Dendrocalamus; species Dendrocalamus sinicus. The sequence continues at coordinate 8,268,595 of CM070658.1, forward strand.
TAGGGGAGGGAGTGCAAAATGTTTTGGCGCGGGAACGCAGAGGCGAAGCTACGATCCGTGGGGTGAGGATTGGTGGATTTCTATTGGCTAGGATTGGGTTGAGGAGGATCTGTCAGGACCCAGATTTTACAATCCGGATTCCTCTGTGATTCCACCCCACTATTCCCTGGATCAGTAGATAGTGCTCACAGATTACAGTTCTGAATATCAAAGTACATATCATGCGGAAGTGTAAATATAATAGTAGACTTACTCATGGGCTGATTTGGCCAAAATCATTAAATTGCAGTAGCGGAAGAACGAAGCACACAGGTGGGACCTTCAGGACATGCCCACATGCAGCCAACTAGAGGTTCGCGACCTAACCCTTAACGACTTCATCTTCATCTTCATCATAACCCAAAAGTATTGCTGAAGCATAGTGATTTGATTCCTGCTTCTGAAGTTGTTATGAGAGCGAGTGTGAGCACACTAACCACCGTGCTCCGCGAGCCAATACACAGGATGCAAATAAATAGTATGCATGGCTTATCAAAGGAGAGGCTCGGGTTATTTTATTTGCCAAAAATCGCTCTTAGTAGCATTATTATTATTAAATTATAGTGTTATTAATTCTACCTAAACCCCACACGGCGATTGCCATAATTGTCTTAATCCACCAAAGACACACTGCCCTTGTTGATTGCTGTCTAAGACTCCAAACAGCGAGTGTCATCATTACTTAATCCACCGAATATACTCTTTCCAAATTGATTGCTATCTAAGACTCCGAACAGCTAGTGACATCATTTAATTAATCCACCGATCATATACTTTCTATATTGACAGCTGTCTAAAACTCCAAACAGCAAATGATTTCAACTATACAATTCACCAATCAATTGCTGCCTAAATCCCCAAACAGCGAGTATCATAATTTATATAATCCACCGATCAATTGCTGCCCAAAACTCCAACTAGCGATATCATTCATCTAACATCATTTAATTTATCCACCAATACCTTTTGTATTCTAAATTCCTAATAATCCAATCCTTTTGTTATTGATCCACAACCATGATTTGCTCTTCCCATAATAAACCTTATTTTTCATTATCTATCTCTAACTAAATTCACTAGTATACCTCCACCAAGAATACCAATGATCAAGTTTACGATTCACTAGTATATATCCACCAAGAATATCATTGATCAAGTCTATACTCCAATTATCATGTCTCCAAATTCCCAAAAGTTCAATTGACCCATCTAGTAATCGATCAAATCCTATAAATTCCATTATCGCCAATATTTTCCAAGAATTTATATTAGTTATCAGTATCATAATCCAGCAAGTACCTTTGCACTCCCTAATCCTCCAAAATCATTCAAATCATCCATCTAGCCTATCTATTCATTTAGACTCCACCAATTTATTTCTCTCAGAATTCGCACCATCGTTTCCTTTTTATGATCAACATGAATCCACCTACAACTTTATGTGTTTACCACCAACAGTCATCTTCTTTACTCACGACTCTATTTATTCTTCTTGACATTTGATTTTTTGAGAAGTGTCATCATTATTTAAAAATGTAATACATAGAAATTTCCTGAGACCTAGTAGTTTTGCACAAAAACATAATGTGTAAGGAAATGCAATAATAATAGCGATCCAGATTCCATCCACCATTGCATGGCATCCGCACCATATGCTAACATTTCAGTGTTATAACCGCTTACATTACCACTGGGACGACACCCAGGACAACTCAAATCAGAGCTTTCCACTGCCCTTCACTTTTCCAAACCCATCCATAAAGCATTTTGAAATAGAACTATATCTAGTTAAGTTCCCATGTCCGCCCTTGACCGTGGGCACGACTATTCGAATAGTTTTGACTCTGCAGAGTTTGCACACTTTACCCATAAGAGACAGTTCACTCATTACCCCACACGATTCCTTAGTCATGCGGTTGAGCAAACCATCACAGTAACCGTTCAAAGTACCTCGCCCCTCCCATCATCTCACCCTATGGGTTGCTCCCATTTGCGGTGGGTCCCATTCGTTGTGCGGGATGTTCCCCTCCTATGTGCTAGCAGCTGGCTACCCATACTAATAGCGCGTCGCAGAAGAACTTCACCCTCAAGCCTGCCACCCAGGCCGCCACTTGCACTACTTCTATGATGATGACTTTCAGGGTCTGGTAAATTTACTAAGCCAAGTTGTACTTTACAGACTTGTGGTTGTACTTGTTTTACATAGGAGGTTATGACAAGATTCGGTCCTTAGGGTTATCCGGGCGGGTCTATCACTAACCACTTTGTGCTTCCACTGCACCACTCTGATCCGCCCAGATAATTAAGCAACTTGAGGTTTTTGGGAGCATAAAATATCCATACCAAATATACCAGTCATTTCCACCATGACTGCTCAAACCAATTTCTCAAGATTCAAAGTGAGGCTATGGGGCATTTTTGGTTCCCTTGATATCTAAGCAGTACTAAGCATGACGTATAGGTACGGACTTATTTTCAAAAGCTACATTATTATAATCTTGCTACGGCGACAAGATTCATAGGTCCAAAGTTTCAACGGAGTATTACTATCAAGCATAATATTAGGTGCATAGCTATCATCTTTAAAAAGGAACGTAATCTACCACATAAAATAACAGCATGCATGTGGATAATTTAAAAGAAATTAAATTTGCATAAACATGGGTTCAACATGGTCAAAGTATTGACTCGCCTGGCGCGGTTTACCACGGTCTTGAGCTCACACAAAGTTGTCTCATGCCATGATCTTTAATTCTTGGCCTTCATCGATCTCGGTCTCACTTGATCCATAGAATCTTCAGGACTCCAATTTCTAATTACGCGATAAACGACTGAATCCAAATAAAAGCAAATAACTCAAAAGATCCAAATAAATCCAAATAAACTCAATCTAGTTTTATTATGAGTCAATGGGTGTTTTGGGTGATTTGAGGCATGGTCGGTAATAGAATACTACGACTCGATCTTTTTAATACGAGCTTCTCCTACTATTTTTATATTTATTAAGAAGGCTTCATGAGTTAGGTTAGATCTATGAATTGGTGTGCGAGTTTACTGAGCATTATTTTATTGAGTGCTATGGTTCAGGGCATAGACCATATACATAATGTATGAAATTTTAGCTTATCGAATTAATTACCAGGGTTCAGGTTTATAGCATTTGATGGTGTGATATTTTATGTGCACTTAGTTGTTACTGGACATAATTTATTTTAAATTAGGATCCATTTGCACGGGCCCCAACTTATTATATGCAACTACGCTCAGCATTATTTTTCAGTTAAAACTACCATTAAGATTTAATTAATGTCACTTGCATTTATTTTAACTAATATTAGGCTTAGCTTCACTTCTAATTTTAGTCTAAACCTAGTTATCTAGGCAAAGCTTGGTATACAAGGTTATATTTCAATATTTGATATTTTAGCCAAACCTACTGCTAAAACTTATTTAATGAAGGCATGTTAAATATTGGGCATAGGTTTTACTTATAATTAATGGTAGCCTTTATTAATTTTGGACACTTAATCAAAAGAGATTTTCTTTGTTGTTGCCTTTAATTAGTATTTAACTTTTTAATTTATTTAGGCAAATCACATTAACTATTCATATGTGATAACTAGTCCAAATGCTAGTGGCTTTATACTCAAATCATTTAATAATCCAAAAATGGTTCTCTTGACTGCTTAGGGTATAGGAATATTGGTTAAGGTTTAAATCAAGCTATGGTCAATCCTATAATATTCACTATCACCTAATGGCTTAGGATTTATTTATGTAAACCACCCTCACTTGCTAAGCCATCATGTCACATCCCAAATTTTCGCCTTCTGAAAAATTTTATTTTAAAATTAATTATTTTAATGTATTTGGATCTTATTTGGATTTATCAGGATTTTATTTCAAAATTTAAAGCAAGAAAATGTATTTTAAAATTTTTACTAAAGCGAAAAAGGGTTTATTTTATTTTTCCTAGCCTTCCCTAAATTTTTATGTAATTTTTGAGAATTGTCTAAAATTTAAAGTCAAATTCCAAAGTTAAAAAGTATTTTATAAAATTATAAAAATTCAAATCTGAAAGTAAAAATATTTTTCCTATGTCTAAAGTGCTTCCAGGAATATTTTAGGATTTTTCTGGAATTTTTAGACATTAAATATTATTTTTCCAAGTGTTTATAAAGTTTCTAGTAATTTCTGAAATTTATTCCGAAAATAAAAATCAAATTACTCCTAGCCCGCCACGTGTCGCTCTCAGATGAAATCAATCTCTCTCCACGTTTTAATCCTAGCCACACATTACAACTTACCCCTTCATAAAATCCAAAGGCTCTCATCCACTCACTTGCCACGTGTCACGAATCCAACGGCCCGTACCCCTTCACTAACTCACCCTCTCTATGACACATGGGACCCATATGTCATATCCTTCTTCAACCTCACCTTCTTCCTCCTCCCACCCTCTCTCTCCTCGACCATTAATACCGAAAATAAAACTTGGAAATCCCGCCGTTCCTTCCTTTTTAAACCCGATTAACGCGTGGAAACGGATCCTCTATTACTCCCCTCCATTCCTCCGGCCGTTTCCCCTCAAATTAAGCCCCCTAATTGCGGGGGGCAATAACTCCGACGAGCTCCAAATGGTCGGCCTCCCCTCCTCTCCCCGCCTATAAAAACCCCCCTCCACGACCTCCTTGACCCCGCCTCCCACCGCCCTCCTCCTCCTCTTCTCGGCCGTCTCCCGGTGCCCCACCGCCGGCCACCCAAACCCCGCCGCCACCACCTCCAAAAACCCCACCGCCGGCCACCCAAATCCCCGCCGCCGGCCATCCAAATCCCCGCCGCCGCTGTTCGCCGCCCTCCCGCTGACCGCCGGCCACCGGCAAGCAGCCGCCGCCATCTCCCGTCTTGGTGTGTGTGCGCCACGTGGCGGTTGTGCCCGCGTGGGCGGCCACGTGGCCACCACCTCGCGCCCGCATGGCGCCATGTGGCCGGTGTGCCACGTCGGTGAATCCCGTGGTCCGTGGATCCGGTCCACGGTAGACCGGACCCACCGGTCATTCAAATAATATTTCCCGCTCAGAAAATTCGAAAAGTGATGACGTCATAAATAGCATTTTTCAGTACAAAAATAATTCCCGAAATCAGCTTTTCCTTTTTCCCTCATATTTAATCTTTCGGAAGCCATAACTTTCTCATTTTAACTCCGATTTGAGCCGTTCAAATTTCTAAATTTTTCTAAAATCCTAAACTATTCAAATATACACTCTTTTTGAATTTTTAAATTTTAGTTAAATTTGTTTGAATTTATTTGTTTTGTTTGTCTGTCTTTACGCGCGTAGATTCCGCCGTCGTCGAGGAATTCGTCGAGTCGCAGCAAGAAGAACCAACCAGCGCTCAAGAAGGCAAGTCTCCTTTGATCATTTTGATCCCATGATTGTAAAATATTTTTAATTATTTTAAATTTATGTGCATCGCTATTTACATAGAACCCTAATTTTGTCGTAGCAAATTAGTTAAACCAAATGTTGTTATATCCTCAATTGAATTTGAATATCATGTACCTTTGTAACATTAGGATTGCCTTTGTCTCAATAATGAGATTATTATTTAATCTTTGCTAATACAAGAACGGTAGTATAATGCTTAGCCTTGCTATTTAATCCTGTTATAGTTTTGAAATGGGAAATTGTGTCTCAATAATGTTTGTATTCAAAAGTTAGTGGCAATTTGTGTAGTCGCTGTTCATTTAAAAATAAAATAAAAATATGGAATTATTTTAGACCAGGGCAGATGGTTGATTTGGATTGGTGCGGTAAGCACGAGAATTTTGGAAAGTGTTTGTTCCGCCCTAGTCGATTAAGGACCGACGCTTGTGTTTGTCCAGACTGAGCATTAACCGTACAACCACAAGTCTATATGGGTACGACCTAGCCGATTAACTTATGATAGTCTAGTTTAGGTGCCACCAGTGGAAAGTGGGTGCCGAGGATGGACCGTTATTCACAGGTGAGGGACAGGATTTCTGTACTCATATGGCGCAAGAGGGGCTTCGGTTCGGGCGGTTAGCCTACTGCGGTGAAACCTCGTGGTGGTATCTAGCTAGATTAGAGTAAGGTAAAGGCTTTGTGATATTTTATCTGGGTCTCATGCCAAAGGAAGCGTGTTGACTTTTAGGATAATTTATCTTTTGTGAGTAAAGTTGTACAACCTCTGCAGAGTGTAAAACTATTCGAATAGCCGTGCCCACGGTCAAGGGCGGGCAAGGAATGCATTCACATGGTAGATGTTTGGTTTTGGTTTTAAAATCAAAATTTTGGTATTCCGAGAGTGGAGGGAACTCTCGGAATGGTATCCTGGCGGTTGGAGCCAGAGCGGGTGGTTGGAACCCGTGGTTTTAAACTGTATCAGTTAGAATTAAAATAGCTAGTATTGGTAGTTGGAACCTTCACTATAGAATTAATGATAGTTTTGTTAAAACAATTAATTTGTTAAAATGTTGCCTTCAAAAAAAATAATTAGCGATAATTGGATTAAAATATTGCTTTGTGCAAAAGAACCATATAGCCTTCCTTTGTCAAGCCTTGCATCTATTGCATTTTTCCCAAGACTTGCGGAGTACTTTATGTACTCACATGCTACACTTAAAAATAAATCTCAGAAGATTGCGAAGCTCAAGAAGGTGACTACGACTACTGCTTCGCCTGCGGCTGTGATGGATTCTTCCCGGAGAACTAGGTCGCGTTTCCCCATTCAACTGCCTGTGGCTTCTTGATGGGACTTCGCCGAGTTGATTAATTGCTTCCGCTGTGTTTCGTGTGTGCGAGGTCTTGAAACCTCATTTGTAATAATGGGACCTTTCGGTCAGTACTCTTAATTATTGTAATAAATCATTGTTGGTGATGTTTTCCATTCTGTTTAACTGTGTGCACTAGCTTTGATCTGGGACTAGTGCTGTAATACACAGAGGGTCCGGATTTGGTAATCCGGGGGCCGACACATCATTTCATAGGAGCATATCCTAGACAATGCCCTTCTAAACCATTAATTGACAATTGAAGTTAAAATAAATAATCATGGCATAATATTCACTAGCGCATGATGATTACTCATGATTAAAATAGTTAAAAAAATCATTTGTATCCTAATTAATTTTTGTACCCTTTTATTTATTTATTACATCCTGTACTAATTATTTTTCCCCTAATTTCTCCTTCACTGTAGCTGTCGGCAAAAACTTTAAAACCTATATCCAACTCTTGCGGCCAAGGGGAGTCGAACTCGGGTCTAATAATCGAGCGAACGCGGTGCTAGCCAATGAGGTTGGGGGTGTTACCTGACGGGTGGAGGTGGATGAATGCAGTTAAGTCAAAAACGCAGGGCTGGAGGGAGTCGGCAACGGGCGGGGCGACAGACCGAGCGGGTGGGGCTCGGGGCGATGTGACCAGGCGAGCGATGCATGGCAGGGAGGGCGGCGACGGGACGAGGCTCACGCGGAGGGAATCACGGAGTGGCGAAAGTGAGCGGCGACGGGACTGCACGGGCAGAGCTGCAGGCACGCGCGAAAGAAGAAAAAGAAAAGGGGAAGAACAGCTGGCGCGGTGGAAAGAGAAGAAGAGGTGCGGCAGGGCGCTCGGGGTCCACAGGCCAGAGAGCGAAGACACGGGGCCCGCGTGGCAGACAGAGGGGCACGAGTGGGAGCGGCCCATGACGCAGCGAGTCGGGGCGCGAGTGGAGCCATCGCTCGGGCCACGCGGCGGCAGGGGAAGAAAAGGAGACGGGCCTGCGCAACAATGACGAGAGGAGCGCTGGCGCGGGTGGGCCGGTTGTGCGAGAAGAGTGAGGGAGTTGGCTCGGCGGGAAGAAACGGGGGAAGAGAGGGGGGTTGGGTCGGATTGATGGCCGACCTGACCTCCAATTCTTTCTTCCTTTTTTTGTATTTTCATTTTGCTTATTTATTGCATGTATTTGCATATGTATATGTATACAGATATATACACATGTATATATATATATATATATTTATTTTATTTATATATATATATATATATATATATATATATATATATATATATATATATTATTTATTTGCACATTCATTTTGCGTACATGTATATATTTCTCTTGTGCCTATTTTTTTGTATAAATACATTTTATGTCTTGCACTTCTTTCTAGGCCCTTTGTATACATACTTGTATAGGTTCTGTTTACTTTTGTTTCCCTTTATACTATTATCTTCAAAATGATATTTTATTAACTCAGGTTTCTCTCTCCTTATACTGGATCATTTTCTCAGATTCATATTTAAAAATTCTAAGTTTCCATTATTTGCATATTCTCTTTATGACACTTCTAATTTTTGTTTTTCGATCTTTCCTGAATTGTTTTTTGGAAATCTCATCCAAATTTTCAGAAAAATGCCACAAACTCCAAATTCAAATAAATTACATTGCAAAAATAATTTAAAAGCTTCAACTTTTTCAATTTTAAATTTTTGGGATGTTACAGGATCGACGGACCCAGCGGTCAGATTATCACAGACGATTGGTAGCTAGAACTATCTGTGATGAATGAATATCACAGACGGTTCTATATGCCAACTGTCTGTGAATTAGAGCACAAAATTTTATATACCGATGCAATATAAACAACTGGTCTGAAAAGATAAATTAGCAAAGTTTTATATGGCTTATATATACTCATTTGAAAAGTTTCGATGAGATTTACAACTTTTTAGTTGAAGTAAAATCCGAATTCCAAAAGGAAGACCAAGAAAAAGGGCAAAAACAGAAACCAAAAACTTGTGATGCAAGTTTAGGTCTAAAGATGACCGATTTTTGGGGTCTTTGAGGGCAACTGGCACAAGCAGGTTGGTTTTTTTAGACCAGGCTCGTCGTTAGCTTTCCAACGAGTACAAGAACGTCGAAAACGGGCATCGTATGCAAAAGTATGCCCGTTTTACTAAAGGTGTCTCAAAACTGAATCCTACTCGGACTCAGGCGGGAAATTACGAAATTTTGGGAAATTACAAGGCGGAAAACATATCACAGACGGTTTTTAATATGAACTGTCTGTGATAACTTCATTATCACAGACGGTTCTAGATAAGAATCGTCTGTGATGTCTGCCATCATCACAGATGGTTCTTATCTAGAACTGTCATCTGTGATACTTCACAGACGGTTTTTATTAAAAACCATATGTGATAATGAAGTTATCACAGATGGTTCGTATTAAAAACCGTCTGTGAAAATACCACAGACGGTTATTCGTATGAACCGTCTATGATACTGCAGCACAGACGGTTCCTAGGAACTGACTGTAATATGAGCGTCTAATTTAGCCTCTTTTATAGTAGTGTGAGGCTTTTGGCTGTTTGTGCAAGAGATTACAAAGTAATAGAAACTCACGTGCGGTTTTTGTCATATAAATGAAGTCGGTACAGTATGTACTACAATTAACTAGTACACCTCATCTTAAAAAGATACTCTATTTAAAAACTAGTTACTGTAGAAAAACTAAAAACTAAAGCCAAAAACCGCAAAAGAAGAGTTCCATAGCCTTGTATAAATAGTTGCTTTGGTGAATGAAATGGATGACCCATAGAGTCGAGCTGCTCCTGTGTATCTTTCTTGCCGTGTACATTGTGCTGTGTCATGTATGTGTTTGTCAGAAACACCTAGAGAGCAAGAGAGGGGGAAGTCAGTGATTGATTACCAACAATGGGCGAAGAGTGGAGAGAGAGGACGGGAATTTAGATCCATGTGCATGGTTGAGGGTTTGATCCAACTGTTGAAAAAATGGCTGATATTAAAGAAAAAAAATCTGAGGTGACTTATTGTTAGCAGCCCCTAGAAATAATTTATCACTCATGATCACGACGACAATGATAATCAACCAAACCTTGGCAGATTAACCGACACAAAGAATGCATGATCTTGCATACGCAAGGTCACGTAGTAATTAAATCCAATCAAACGGCCACAACATTGCGGTTGGCGTTCTTGGCCGGCTCACCCACTTCGTTACGTGACGACCCGCACGCTAACTTCGTTACGTGACGACCCGCACGCTGACCCCATGCACGCCAGCAAGCCGCCGCCCTTCCTCCTCTGCGCGTCGCTGGCCTTCGCTGCGTTCTTCCCTGCGACGTCCGCCGCGAAGCTGACGCGCTTCTTTCTCCCGGTTGACGCTGCCTTTGCGCTGCCCATGGAGGAGCTCATCACCGGCGACGCCGCCTGGCTGCTGCCCGCGGACGACCGCACGGTGGGGAACTGGTGTGCCTGGAGCTGGCCGTCGGAGAACACCATGCTGGCGGGCGATGACGAGCTGTAGCTGACGACGGCGCTGAACTCGAAGCTGGGGTCCGTCGACGCGGGCGGGGTCTCCACCTCCACCGGCACTCTCTGCCGGCTGCGGCTGCGGCTCTCGCGACGCCGAGCGGCGAAGTTAGCGCTGTTGAAATCGACGTCGACGGCCACAAGGCCACCGTCCACGACCGTCATCAGCTCGAGGAGCGCCCGCGGCTTGCTCATGCTTCCAGTTGCAGATACTCTGGGTTTTTTCTACCACAGAGCTTGCTAAGCTAGTGTATTTGCGTGTGCAGTATGATAGTAACTAATCATGGATATAAATATGGGCATGGCGTGCAGTAGATACAAAGGTGCGTGAGGTCTTAGCGGCAAGAGTGGTGATGAAAACAACGATGTTAGTCACATTTCCACGCCTGCTACTGTACTTATCCTTCTGGGCATAGACTAATTGAGTTCATCATGGACATTTTCTAGCTCAGGGGAGGACTTTTTTAAACTAGCCATGGTTTGCTAAATTTCTCACGGTGGCGGACGCATAACTTTCCAAGTAGGCATGCATGGCTGAGCTACTGAAGGGCTATGATACCGGTGCCCAGCCCAGCTTGTTCCTCTCACGCCGGCAAAAATCTATGCGCTCCTAAGGGCATCAATATTGTAGGCAATGCTAGATTTTTTTTACGTCACTGCCGCGTTACATATACGCTAAATTTGTTTTTCCATTCCAGTGTTTAGCATCCGACCTTCTCTTTCCAAAGTGGTACCTGCAACTAAATTTACATCACATTTTTTCCCTCTCATCCCACTTCCTATTGGCTTCCCTATTTCTCCTACATGTCGCCCCAACAATGTTTTTATTGGCTTTGAAACTAAACCGACTAGTGCAGTATTTTTGTTCTTGGCCTCTCTTACGTACAATGGTTGCATCGGTGGTAGAAGCCTGGTAGCACCGCTCTTTTCTGACGCTTCAGTGGGTGCCATCAGCACAACCCGCAGGTACCGACAAGATTAGGTAACGTGTTCAGTAGCCGAACCTATTTAAATCTCTGTCAATGTGTTAGAGTTAGTAATCTTATTTTCAATTTAGTGGTCATAGTCGTATATGAGTCAGTTATTGTAGTTGTGTACGAGTATGTTTCAGTTCTTCGAGTTCATGTCGTAGTCGTAGAAGTCAAGTCATAGTCGAGTCCAGTGTTCCGAGTTATATGTTTTTCCATTTCTTAGTCGTAGAGCTAGGTATAAAAGAGAGTAATGTAACGAGAGAATAGCAAGAGTCGAAGCGATCGGTGTGATCGAACGAGAGGAGAGAGAAATAAAAAAGAGAAGAAGGAGCGGTTTTGCTCTAGAAAAACTATCAAATATCAAGTTCGACGTGGTTCACAGACGTGGTCGTAAACAAGTTACGACCATGTTGATCGGAGCGGAGTTGTCTGCAGGAGTTGAAGACGTGATCGTAAACGAGTTATGACCACGGTCCCAGAGTAGAAGACGTGGTCGTAAACGGGTTACGACCATGGCGATCAGGTCTTCAACGTGATCGTAAGCTTTACGATCACGGCGGTCGATAGAGTCACAGCGTGGTCGTAATTGAGTTACGACTACAGTAATCGAGCCTACTACGTGGTCGAAGGAGCACAGCGCAACATGAATGTGGTCGTAACTTTTGTCAACTGAAGTTACGAGTACGTGATCGGAGCAAGGAGGCATGGTCAAAGCAGCTACAACGTGGTCATAGCCAGACTCTGAGTGGTTGAGTGCCAGGGTGGTCGTAAATTGCAATAAGTGGTATCATAGCCTAATAATCTTGGTGGTACCTGAAGAACATGGGAGAAGCTTCTAGTTCGAGTGCCCGGAGTGGGCTAATCTCTCTCTAGTACCCTCTTCTGATGACTGACAATTACCCAGTATGGGCAATCAAGATGAAGGTGAATATGCGCGCCCAGAGAGTCTAGAGTGCAGTTGATCCGAAGGGGAAGGAAAGGAGGTGGACGACAAGGTGGATCAGGCAGCTTTGGCCATCATCTACCAGGCAGTGCCAGATGTGATGATGCATCAGCTCATCGGCAAGGAGATGGCACAGGAGGTGTGGGAGACACTACAGACAATGCACAAGGAGGTGCGGCTCTAGAATTTGCAGAGCGAGTTAGAGAATCTGAAGATGGAAGAGACCCAGTCATTTGATGAGTTCGCCGGCAAGCTGACTTCGTTGTACAATCAGATTAACTCTCTTAGTGACAAGATGGTGGAATCTGTGGCGGTGAAGAAATACATGTGCGTGCTATCGGAGAAGTACATATCTGTTGTCACCACACTTATGTACTCCTCCAATCTGGACAAGAAGAAGATAAAGGAGATCATTGGCTCCTTCAAGGCGCATGAGGAGTTATTGAAGGGGTTTTAGTCACGTAACGAGTAGGGATCTTAGACTCACAATGAGCAGGCATTGCTAGTAAAGGGAGATCCGAGAGACAGCCGTGGCTCATCAAACAACCGTGAGAGGTGGCATGGTCAAGGTGGCCAAAGTGGTCAAGGCGGTAGAGGTGGCTGTGGAGACAAGGCTGGGCAAAGCGGTGGTGACAAATCCTGTGATAAATCACATGTGAAGTGCTTTGAATGTGGCAAATACGGGCACTACGCGTCAGGATGCCGCAGCCATATAAAGTGTTTCAACTGTAACGAGTACGGGCACTATGCTTTGGATTGTCAAAGCAAAAAGAAAGATGGGGAAGTGAACCTCACTCAAGACCAAAAACAAGATGAAGAAATGGAACTACTTCTCTCCTCATATGTTGAAAAGGCGTCAGTCATGGTGATACTGAATGAGGAGAATGTAGTTCCAAAATTACCCACGAAGGAAGGTACCCATGATCACTCGGATCAGTGGTACTTGGACAATGGAGCAAACAACCATATGACGAGAGATCGCTCCATGTTTCATAAGCTCGATGACAAGGTTTGGGGCAAGGTTGTTAGACCATGTGGATGGTCGTAGATTAAGATATGATGAATAATTGACATTTTAGTTTGCCTTGGATTTTGCGTTTGTGAAAGACCTGGCTGGTTGCCGTTGATGTCCTTGCTTTCGAGTGTTTTTGCTTAGTTACGAGTGATTACAGCCTTCAGACACTCATACGACCACGGAAACAGAACACAGACAATCTGATGACCACATCATTAGAACACAGACAATCTTACGACCACGGCATCAGAACACAGACAATCTTACGACTGCGGCTTGAACACGGCTACGACCACATCAACTATCGACCACATTCAGCTTATGACCACAGCATGCTACGACCACGTTCAGCTTATGACCATGGCATGCTACGATCACGTATGGTTTCGACCACGGCAGTACAACTTCTATATTTCAACCACGGCAGTATGACTTCGACCTTTCGACTACGGCAGTACGACTTTAGTTTTGTGACCACCATAGGTAATCGTAGCTACAGTACTCTCTTATGGTCGTAGCTACATTACTCGATAGTCGTAGACTTTACTGGACGTTAGCCAAGGGCTTTTGGTCGATTGTCGTAAGTTTTGCAGACTACCTTCATGGTTGTAGATTTTGCAGAATGCTTTCTTGGTCATATATTTGGCAGTTTTATCGATACTCATAGACTTTATAGACTATTGTTCTGTCTTCGGTAGTCGAAGGCTTAGCGATCGGTTGTCATTGGCTTCACAGTCGGTACTCGTAAGACTTCATGGTCGATACGATTGCTTCACTCTTGCGATCTTCGAGTTCGTCAAGTACTCGTGTTGGACCAGTGGTTGACTGGTCGGTGAGTGGTGGTCGATGGTGGATGGTTGTTGCTTGAGGTACTCGTAGTCGATGGACTCGGTACTTGATAGAAGTGGTTTCACGATCGGTGAAAGTGGTCAGTGGTCTCGTGTGGTTCTCGGGTATTTGTGGATTACGAGTTAGCAGTCATATTGGTGGGCTTCGGTTAGCGATAGGACTGTGTGGTCGTAAACGATCTGGTGCATTTTTTGTCGTAGGTGGTAGCGATAGAATAGTACGGTCATAAATGACTTGGGAGATGGTCGTAGGAGGTTCAAATCTTGTCTGGGGATAGACAAGGTGTGTTTTGCTAATGTGTGTTGCTAGGAGATGGTATCATTGTTTTGCATGTGCAGGTGGGCATGGAGGTAGCCATGGTCGGTGACGAGGAGGACCAAGACTAGGAGAGGATAATCTGAGGTCCAGGTGGTCATGACGTCACGTGAGGTGGTCGAGCTCATGCTCGAAGCACATGAAGATCAAAGGAGGATGCTACATGGAGGCGTGGAGATGGTTATAGTCGGTGACAAGGAAGACAGGGACTAGGAGGGGGTAATCTGAGGTGCAGGCAGTTAGGTGGTCACGCGAGGTGATCGAGCTCACGCAAGAGCACGCGGTGATGGTGAGCTATGAAGATTCAGGTGGGGATATCCTGAGGCTTCGTAGCGTGTGAAGTATGGAGTCGTGGATGGAGTCCATGATCTGTACGAGGTGGTTAAAACCCGTGGATAGGGACATGGTTTTGAGGTGTTTGTGTTGGCCACGTCTTATGCGCTGGCTATAAATATAGGGGAGGCTGTAGGCTAGCGGAATAAGAGTTTTAGGGATTTCGTGGAGAAGGTTTTTAGGGGTGCCGTGAGGCACTTTGTAGCCAAGAAATTGCTGATGGAATAATAGATCAGATTCCTTCATCTCCGACCACTTCCATAGCATCGCTCCTTCCTATTTGTTTTTTGTGCTTTGTTTTTATCTGCAGCGCATCTTGTCCAGGCAGTAGTCCAACGGCTAGGGACATCAGGCGGAAGGAGGTCACAACTACGTGCATCGTGGTCGTGTCGAGCAATCGGAACAATCAGACTGTCGATCCATTGTTGTACCGAGCGATCAAGTGGTCAATCTAAGATTGTACCGAGCGATCGAAATGAGTGGGTGATGGATCCGAGCGGTCGTAAGCGAGTGGTCGCAAGCGAGTGTTCAGGATGAGTGATCGCAAGTGAGAAGTTGTATCGAGTGGTCGTATCGAGCAGTTAGGTGAAAGAGGTTCAAACCACTTTCAAGCAAGCGGTCATAACGAGCACGTACGACCAGAGCAGCAGAAGGTCTTCGACCACGTACAAGCAGTAGTTGTGGTCGTTGTCTCCGTTTGGCAATACAGATTGTTTCTGTTTTTGTTTCTCTGCGCTATGTTTTGGTTTCAGGTCATAAAAAGCAGGAACAATCATTCACCCCTCTCTAATTATGCCATACGATCCTACAAAGGTTAATTTGGCAACGGCTCCACAGTGAAGATACAAGGCAAAGGGACGATGATGTTGCAATGCAAGAATGGAGATAAGAAGTTGTTGATAGGAATTTACTATAAACCAAGTCTATGCAACCACATACTCAGTCTCAGGCAGATGACAGAAAGATGGTACAGGGTGGTACTGCAGGATGAGTTCTTGCATGTATACGACAAGAACAAAGATCTGTTGATGAAGGTGAAAATATCTCCAAATTAGTTGCACAAGATTTTTTTGAAAACTTATAGATCGGTTTGTGTGAACAGCGGTCTGGAGGAGCCAGAAGATGGTGGACTACACGAACGAGCTGCAGGAGGCAAGCATGGCGCAGCATACAACAATTTGGTTGCAGGCGGCAGTAGTTCAGCGTATGCAGGTAGCAGCGAGGACGACAGTCCATGTGGCGGTGCCCACAGCCATGCAGCATGGCCACAAGAAGGCAAGATGTGCATGTAGGCATGCAGCGAGCACTGGCTCGAGTGGTCCCACATACATGCAAAGGCACCAGAGCGCAGCGGGAGCGGTGGTCGAAAGCGAGATCACGCGCCAGAGGAAGAGTTGGTGCTGGTGGAGGAAGAGCGGGCAAGCGTAGCAGGTGGAAGATGACCAGACATGGAAACAAGGCTAGGCAAGCATGCAAGGAAGGACAGGACAGTCCAGGTACGAGACCTGGTAAGCGTCAGATTGTGCAAGGCTCAAGAAGGAACAACGCATGGGAGTGCAAGTAAAAAGAAATGGAAGAGGAAGCAAGGAGAAGATCAGCGTGATCAAAATGGAAAAACAAGATTAAGGAGGTGATTGTTAGAATTAGTAATCTTGTTTTCAGTTTGGTGGTCGTAGTCGTGTACGCGTCAGTGGTCATAGTCATGTACGAGTATGATTCAGTTCTTCGAGTTCATGTCGTAGTCATAGAAGTCAAGTCGTAGTCGAGTCTGGTTCCAAGTTATTTTTTTTCTATTTCTTAGTCATAGAGCTAGGTATAAAAGAGAGCAATGTAACGAGAGAATAGCAAGAGTCAAAACAGTCGGTGTGATCGAACGAGAGGAGAGAGAAATAAAGAAGAGAAGAAGGAGCGGTTTTGGCTGCAGAAAAATTATCAAATATCAAGTTCGACGTGGTTCACAAACGTGGTCGTAAACAAGTTACGACCATGGTGATTGGAGCGGAGGTGTTTGCAGGAGTTGAATTCGTGATCGTAAACGAGTTACGACCACGGTCCCAGAGTAGAAGACGTGGTCGTAAACGGGTTAAGACCACGGCGATCAGGTCTTCAACGTGATCGTAAGCTTTACGATCATGGCGGTCAATAGAGTCACAACGTGATCGTAATCGAGTTACGACTACGGTGATCGAGCCTACTACGTGGTCGAAGGAGCGCAACACAGCGTGAACATGGTTGTAACTTTTGTCAGCTGAAGTTATGAGTATGTGGTCGGAGCTAGGAGGCGTGGTCGGAGCAGCTACAACGTAGTCGTAGCCAAACTCTGAGTGGTCGTAACGACTGCCAGAATGGTCGTAACGACTGTCAGGGTGATCATACACGGCAACACAATGTCTCTCTTGGATCTTGAGGGTCTTCGAGTTACATCCCCCCCCCCCCGGGTCTGTAGTATTGATGTGCATTAACTGAAAGCAAGCTAGGAGCACCCCTGCGTGTTTGTTTCCCGACAGATTGGTTAGAAAACTGACGGAGAGAGAAAATTAAGAGGGAAATTACTTAGAGAGAAAACCATGGAAAAATTGAGATAGAGAAATGTCTTAGAGGCGTGTTCTCGAAAAAGCAAATGTGTTAAGAGGCACAAAATAGGGGGAGAAAATTATGAGTAATTAAGAGAAAACAGGGAGGGAAACAAAAGAAATTCGACATAAGAGAGATTGATCGATAAGAAAATCGAGACCGAAAATTTTCTATATTGTTTATCAGTAAGCCCAATTGGATATATAGTGGGATGGATGATTAGAATTAGACCAACCACACATTGAAACTGAGTGGTGTTAGATTTTTTTATTACTAGATGCACATACACACACATCACCACAGGCATGCACACCATACACAGTAATGAGTTCGCTCACTAAGCACACGTCTAGAATTGCAGAGACTGAAATAAGTCTGCAAACTCACACGCGAGTGGGCATGGAGTTGGGATTTCTTCTTTTTGGGTTAAGTTGGATACCTTAGCTTGGATATGGATATCCGTCCATTCCCATCTCTAAGCATACCTATGTATTATATATCATATGCTTTCTGAAAGAGTACATATCTTTCAACCAACCTATGTAGCAACTCGCAACTTTCGCCTTTGTGCCTTTGCCACTTCTCCAACTAGTTGATATCCACAAAATAGCAATGCCTCTAGCAAATCCGTCGAAAACTCAGAACCTCTAAACTTAACTCATGCAATGTCCATACATGAAAAATATTTGTTGATCATGTTATGTAACATCCCATTTTGGGAGCTCAAAAATTGCTTGAATAAAATTCAAATTTGAATTTTGAATCGAAGTCAAACTCAAATTCAAATCAAGTTTTCAAAAATTCCAAACCCAAATCCTCCCTTGATCTTGGCCCAGCCCATTCCCCTCCTCTCGCCCACCTGGCCTCCTGTCGGCCCCACCTGGCCTTCGGCCTAGCCCAAGCTATCCCATGCCACCGCCTCCTCTCACTATGCGTGCCTCGCAGTCGCGCAAGTTGCGTTGTGCGCGTCCCCTTTCTGCTCCTGTCGTGCACGCTTCAGCACCACCCGTCCCTGTGCTGCATAGTGCATAGTGGCCCATCCCCGATGGCTACCCTCTTCCCTGCGGCTATAAAAGCCCTCAGATGGCCTCCTCGTGCCCTCAATTGCTCCCCCACCACCTCCCTTGCCACTGAGAGATCCCACACCTCCTTCTTCCTTGGCTCTAGCCTTTTCACCACCGTCGACGCTGATCCCGACTCAGTGCACCTTTGTCTGATTTCCCGTACCTAGAGCATCGCCATGGAGTCCCGAAGTGGCCTCCACGCTTCGCTGGTCATCTTCAACCTCTCCAGCGAGCTGTCCACATTAACATCCTCTCCGTCAATCCATGACAACTCCCCAAGCTCTGCTCTTGTTTTCGGTGAGTTTCCCTCCACCGCTAGAAGCTCCCTTAGTGTTTAATATACCTTTGGTGTGTGGTTCAGCATGTTGCCATGCTTCCAACCACCACCTCCACATAGCTCCCCGCCGGCCCCCGCTGCCTCCAAATCAGTCCACGCCACCTCACCTCTAGGTGTGGTTCGGTGCAAGGATCCCATTTTTCCCTCCCTGCAGGCTGTTGTGGCTCCTCTTGTTGGCGACGAGCTTCGCTCCTCTCTGCGGGAAGATGAAGGCATTATTCATTCGTTGTTAGTTTAAATGTGTAATTAGATTAGAGTTAATGACCGCAATTAGTACTCGTTAATCCTCACTAACATGCGGGCCCATTCATTAAGTGAAGCCCTTGACTCTATGACATATGGGCCCTGCCCAGTTACAAACCCTTTTAAAATCGGTTAAAAGCAGTAGAGTCACTGACGTGTGGGTCCCATTCTACTGTTTGCACAATACTCTGCCCCACCTGTCAGCCTTTGTTGATTTTCGGTAAAGAAATAATTCAAAATGAATTTAATTCCGTTGGACCCCACATGTCAGTG
This sequence comes from Dendrocalamus sinicus, assembly GCA_036346575.1. Classification (NCBI taxonomy): domain Eukaryota; kingdom Viridiplantae; phylum Streptophyta; class Magnoliopsida; order Poales; family Poaceae; genus Dendrocalamus; species Dendrocalamus sinicus. The sequence goes on from CM070658.1 coordinate 8,287,889, forward strand.
AGAGAGTACTCTCCTTTGGTTATTTTTTAATTCAATCCAAATTTAAACTTTGGAGAACTCGTTCTCACTCATTTTAATTCTAAATTTAATGAAACTTATTTCTAAATTTATCTAAATTCAAGATCTATCTAATGGCAATGGAATCTTTCAATTTGGAGTTCACTTAAATTTTTGTTTAAATTTATTTATTTTGATCATGTGTTTCTTTGCTTTCCGATGCGCTCATCTGAGTAGAGTACAAGGACATGAAAGAGCCACAGTTTGAGACAACTCAAGATTTCGAAGACCAACCCGCTTGTGAGCCAGGTGAATCAATACTTTAATCACATTGAACATACATTTTATGTAAATTTATATTTGTTTAAATTATCAATTGCATGCTTTATTTGTTATGAAAATGTATGTTCACTTAAGATTATATACATGCCTATTCAACATTATATTATTATTACATCATCCTTTGGATGCTTGAATCACATAATCCTTGTAACCCTAAAAACTTATTGGTAACCTTACTAGCTACAAGTTGTACTTAAGCATCATAATTAGTCATGTTTAAGTGCCAAGGCATTCAATTACCATACCATTACAATTTCAATCATGAAACTAGTTTTGGGCAGCTATTGGAGGAAAATGCATGATATATTGAGATAACTTAGTTTGATGCTTCTCAAAACCGTAAAAATTGCTTTATCTATTTGGGCAGATGGTAAGATAGTTGGTACGGATGTAGCACAAGAATGTTTGATTTGTGGTATGCATCGCCCAGATAAATCCAAGTACCGAATCATGTGATGATTTTCCAATGTAAAATAGCATAACCACAAGTCTATAATGGGTGCAACCTAGCAAAATAATTTGCATCCACTAGTGTGGGTTACACCATTGGAGTGACCCACCCGTCGTGTCGCTGGATTTAAGCCACCATGTCCATGAGTTGTGTCGCTAGATTTAAGCCGTCATGTGGCGCAAGATGGGGTCATAGTGTGGTGGGTGTAACTTATACTAGGTGATGCATTGTAAAGGCCTTCTGGTTATCTTCTTGATTCACATGTCGAAAGAAATGTGTAAAACATAACAAGTTGATTATCTCTTGTAGGTAAAGTGTATAATATCTGCAGAGTGAAAACTGTTTGAACAATCATGCCCCTGGTCACGGCTGGGCATGGGAACTTACTTGAGGTAGTATCTATTTCTAAAACTTTGTGAATGGGATGAAAACTCATTAGGTGGATGTAACTCTAAATTTGGCTTTCCGTGGGTGGATATAAACCAATGATGATATGGGTAGATGTAATCCTAGTAGCAAAAACAAGCATATGGTGGATGGATCCATGTAATAGGTGAATGAAACCTGCATCATTATTAATATTTGCACACTTGTACTCTTTTTAGATGTGATTTAATAAAAATGTTAAGTCATAGGAATTTTTACTTATTGTAGTTTCAATAATGTCTTTAGAAAATAAAAGAACTTGAGCCTATCTTTGTTGAACTTTGTATGTGTAATATTTTATTCTATGTGTTGGCTCACGTAGAACGGTTGGTTGTGCTCACCCTCCCTTACTAAACCCCTCATAACCTATGGACCAAGGATACTACGCGTACTACAACACCCTAGGAGTTGATGGTGAAGAAGATAGATATTTGGATAGTCTTTGGTAGTCTAGACTCTTACCCTTGTCAGTCTCTTGCCTGTGGCAAAATGTGCTCAACCTTTTGCTACCGCTTGCGCCTTATGGATGCTTCCACTTATGTAATGTAACTATTTGGCCTGATCGGCCCTATTGTAAACTTGATCCGATCTAGTCTATTTAAACTCTCATCTATAATATTAATATATGTACAATTTACGTAATGTATAAAATAATTCAGTTATATATCTGCGAACACTATCTATTGATCCAGAGAATAGTGCAGTGGTTTCACATCAGATTCTGGATTGGCTAAATCTGGGTCTGACATGTTAGGAAATGAAAACTTTTGCCATATTACTAACTCCATTTAGGGTCCTTTTGGTTCTAAGAATTGGATGGGATGAATTGAATTAACGCTCCAATTCAAATCCATGTTAAATTGAAATTGGTTTATAAATTCAATTCTAGTGTTTGGATGACATGTGAAACTATAAAGTAGGATTATAGTACAATTCAAATCTAAATGTTACCAGAGTCAAGGTGGCGTCCTCGTTGGAGCTCCACTAGGGCCACAAAAGACGGAGACAAAGGGGGAAGAAGACGACCGACAAAGAAAAGGGGGGAGTCCAATCCATGCAACTCCAGATCTGAGCAGCAGCCGAATGAAGACTCACGGTGGTCGTATTAGATGAAGGAGGTGGTGGCCAGAGTTGAGGAAGAGATGCTAATCTAGTTACAATGGCCATAGATCAAGTAAAGAAGACAAGCAACAACGAGAGAAAGAAGAGTAAGCGGTCGATGGTGGCTAGGTAAGGGCTTGCTGGTCCATGTGGCCAGCCAAATTTGAGGCAGTGGCTGACCAGTATTGAGGAAGACAAGCAATCATGAGAGGAAGAAGAAGCTATGAATGTCCTCCAAAATTTGCGGCTGTGGGTAGGGGTCAATAGTGAGGAGTGGCAGCCGCGGTCGTTGAGGACTAACTAGCGACGACGGTGGCCATAGTGCATGAAGGATGTAGTGGTGGGGGACAATGAAAGTTGGGGCTATTAAATACGACGACTCCGTAGATGTTACGACAACGTTGATTGATGTTATGACCATGTTGATTGATTTCAACTACGACCACGTCTTCTTCGGATGTTGGCTTCGATAACTTGCTCGTAGACAACTTTGACTTAACTTCACCGATTGGACTGGTCTAGTCGGTCGTAAGCAGTCGATCCACCTGATCGTAAATCAGCGGTCAAAAACAAGTAACTCTTCAAGCTACTCCAATCGCACGCGATGCAGTTCGGAGTGGTATGAACATTTCGATGTCAATCGAACCATAAAAAATGACTTAGATGAAGATCGGATGGTCTGAGCATCTTCATTGATCGAACTGGTCTGATCAGCTTCTTCCTTACGGACATAGTCAATTTTTGTAAACTACAAATAGAGACAATACGAGAACACAAAAACTTTGGTGGTGCTCAAATCGCTGCACCTTTTCTTTGGTTTTCTTCTCTATTTATACACAACTTTACAAATTTAGACTCGGATACATAAAATGACTTTGAAACTAATTTGAATTCAATTCAACTCAGACTCAAAATTGGATTCGGCAGGATTATTTCCAACAAACTCCCCCTAATCCTTGCCGACCTTAACCAACTTCCCTAACACCAAGTAAATTAATCATCCAACCAAAATTGACTCATCCTAGTGCCTTTGTGAGTGCATCAGCCTTCTGTTCTTCTATTGTAATATGTGAAATAGCCACCAGTCCTTCTTCAATGCATTCTCGAATAAAATGATATCGAGTGTCAATATGTTTGCTTCTTCCATGAAACACTAGAGTTTTCATAAGTGCTAAGGCTGACATATTGTCCATGAATAATACGAAAGACTTGATGGTCTGTTTACTAAATTCATGAAGCAATCTCATAAACTAAATACCTTGACATGCGGCTGAAATTGCTGCAATGAACTCCAGTTCGCATGATGACAAGGCTACACTTCTTTGCTTCTGTGAGCACCATGTGATCATGTTTCCATGAAGGTAGAACACCATATCAGACGTGCTTTTACGATCAACTGGATCACCAACCAGATTGCTATCACAAAATTCTTCAAGCATCGGTGTGTTGTCATGCTTGACATATACTAGACCATAATCCACAGTTCCTGCTTGATACCTCAACAAATGTTTTAATGCTTGCTTGTGTTGTACTTTTGATCTTTCCATAAACCTGCTAAGTACTCCAACTGAGTATGCAAGATCTGGTCGAGTATGTATCAAATACCTCAGGCAACCTATTATACTTCGAAATTCAGTCGCATCAACCGGCTCTCCTATCTCATCTTTGTCGAGTTTCAACTTAGTCTCCATGGGGTACTGACAAGGGTTGCATCCCATCATACCTGCCTTCTCAAGAATCTTCTTTGCATAATTCGACCACTTGATTATAATATTATGCTTACTTTATTTCACCTCCACACCAAGGTAGTACGTCAAAAGTTCGAGATTGCTCATCTCAAGCTGTTGCATCATCTCCTTCTTAAACTCTCCAATCCTCTGATCACACATTCCTGTGATAATAAGATCATCAACATATATGCTGAGTATCAGCATGTCTTCTTCTGTCCTTCTTGTATACAAAGCTGGATCATACTCGCATCTTTCGAAACCAAGATTAATCAATGAATTATCCAGTTTCTTGTTCCATGCTCTAGGCGCTTTCTTCAAACCATACAATGCCTTTTAGTGTCGATAAACCTTGCCATCTTGTCCCTTCACTTGAAAACCCTCTAGTTGTGATACATATACCTCCTCGGTAAGATCTCCATTTAAGAATGCAAATTTGCCATCCATGTGATGTACTTCCCATCCAATTTGAGCTGCGAGAGCAAATATCAATCTCATTGTTTCTAATCTTGTGACTGGCGCAAACACTTCTTCATAGTCTATGCCTTTCTTCTGAACATAGCCTTTTGCTACATACAAAATTCCCTTCTCCATCTCTTTTCACCTTGAAAATCCACTTTAGCCCTATAGTTTTATGATTATGAGGTAGATCAGTCAATACTCATGTTTTATTTGCTTAATTTGAATCTAGTTCAATTTGCATAGCAATCTTCCAATGATGTTCGGTGAGTGCTTGTTGCAAACTTATAGGTTCATCTGTTGTTGTTAACTGAAGTTCTTCTTCCATCTCTATTGGCTCAGTTAGCTCATAAATCTTAGCTAGGCTTCGATATACAGGTGTTTTGCTCGGTGGAGTCTCTTCCTCTTCTTGATCACTTTGTGGAGATGCTGGAACATCCTCTGCAGCCACCTGTTGTCTAGCGAAAGTACTTGACATGGGTGTAACTGGTTCTTGAAGGTGAAATTGATCTGATTCACCATTGTTCCCTCCTTCAACTGAGAAGGAAATCCACTTTTGTAGATTGTTTTCTTCTGATGGCTTCACATCCCACTCCCATGCTTTATCTTCACAAAAGATCACATCTCGATTTACCACAATTTTATCTTCATGAGGATTATACAACCGGCTAGCTTTGGTTCCTGGTGCAACTCCCAATAGATCAATTCCTTTGATCTGTCATCTAATTTCTTTAGATAAGTGAGCACCTTTGCATATGCCAAGCAATTGAACACCCTTAAGACTTGGTTTTCTTCCACTTAATGCTTTATACGGAGTCTTTCCTTCCAAAGATTAGCATGCCTTACAGCCTCACCCCAAAATCTTCCTGGTAGTAGTCTGCTTTTGAGTAAACTTCTTGCCATATTCATTACTGTCCGATTTCTCCACTCGACTACTCTGTTCTGCTGTGGACTATAAGAAGCTGTGAAGTACCTTCTAATTCTTTTCGTCTCATAGATTGATTTGAATTCTTGTGCCAAGAATTCACCTCCACGATCTGATCTCACCGCCTTGAGTCTATGATCAATCTCCTTTTCAACTAGTGTCACAAACTTTTGAAATATGTCTTTGGCTTCTGATATTCTTTTGAGTATGTATACCCACATTACTCTAGCACAATCATCAATAAGAAGTACAAAGTATTTATTATCTCCATTTGACTCAGGGGTAACAGGACCATAAATATTCACATGTAGTAGTTACAGGGCCTGTGTCGCTCTATATTGTGTTTGCTGAGGGAACGGGAGTCTTATTTGTTTTGCAATAATGCAACCTTCACACACTTGAGATGGATGATTGATGGGTGGCAATCCATAAACCATCCTTTTCTCTATCATCAGCTTCAAAAAGCAAAAATTGACATGACCAAGTTGTTCATGCCACAACCACGCCATATTATCCGCCCTGGCACTGAAACAAGCTAGTTTAGCTGACTTGAGTTCAATCTTGTACAGCCGATTTGGTGTTCGTATCACCTTCATCAACAATTGTCCTTTGCAATCATGCAGTAACAAGTATGGTCCACTTAGTGACACATCATAGCCTTTTTCAGTTAGCTGACCCAGACTAATGATATTATTACACAATCGAGGTATATAATAGACATCAGTCAAAGCTCTTTGCTCTCTATTCTTGCTTTACAACAAAATAGTGCCCTTTCGTTCTATATGAACAACTGACCCACCTCGAAATTTCACTTTGCCTCGAAAGCTCTCATTCAATTCACTGAATTTTTCCCTTTGTCCAACATGTAATTTGAAGCACTATTGTCGAGATACCAAATTTTTGACTCAACCATCTCTTTTCCATCTTTCAGCAGTTTCAGCTGAACAAGCTCTTCATTTAGCATCATAAATTGTGTGCTTTTTCCTTTACAGACGGACAACAGAAGTGCTGGCTCGTGCTCTCTTTTGACTTGAACCAAATTTGTCTCCTCCTTCTTCATGTATCGACAGTCAGCAGAATAGTGCCCAAACTTTTGTCACTCAAAGCACTTAATATGATTTCTGCAGACTGCAGCATACTGGCCTTCTTTACCATAGGTAAAACATTTGACTTTTTGCTTGTCTTGGTTGTAAGAGAACTCTCCTTGCATTGCTTTCTCTCCATGACAAGCAGTAAAACCATGGCCTCCTCAACCAAAACCACGACCACCTGGTCCACAACCATGTCTACACCAATTGCCAGATCCGCGACCTCCTCCTTAGCTTGGATTTGATTCCTGCCAAGTTTTATTTTCAACCTTCGCTTAACTGTTCACTAGTAATGCTTGATCAGTTCTGGTTTTACACCCTTTGAGCAATCTCTCATGAGCTTTGAGTGACCATGTTACCTCTTCTATTTTCATGTTTTGGAGATCACTCGAATATATAAGTGTTGTGAGCACGGGCACAAACTTCTTGGGTAGGACATGCAAGTACTTCTCGACCACTGTTGTTTCCTCCAGAGTGCCTCCAAGATATCGAATTTCATTGACCACAGCAGTTAATTTACTTGCAAACTCATCTACTGACTGAGTTTCACCCATATGCAATGCCTCATATTCTCCTCACAGAGTTTGTAGTCGAACCTTCTTCACTCGTTCCACGCCTTCGTGCATAGTCCGAAGAGCAATCCAAGCTTCTTGTGTTGTATCTTTTCCAACAAGTTGACTGAGCATCGAGTTGGGTATGGCAGCGTAGATGAGTGCCAAAGCAATTTGATTGGTCTTCACGTCGACTTCATTAGCCTTTCCTTTTGGATCAATCTTTCCGCTAGCGTCGATCGGATCAGCTACCGCGTCCCAGACTCCTTGGGCACGCATATTCACCTCCATCTTTATAGACCATGCCAGGTAGTTCTCTGAATTGAGAACTAGATAGAAAGGGAATTTGGTCCTTCCTTCATTGTCGACAAAGATTTGCTTCTTACCATGCTCTGCTCCTTCTATGAGTTGACCGGCACCTGCTCTGATACAAAATATTGAATACGACCACTCCGTAGATGTTATGATCACGTTGGTTGATTTGACTACGACCACGTCTTCTTCGGATGTTGGCTTCAACCACTTGCTTGTAGATAACTTTGACTTAACTTCACCGATTGGACTGGTCTGATCGATCGTAAGCAGTCGATCCACCCGATCGTAAATTAGCGGTCAAAAATAAGTAACTCTTCGGACTGCTCCAATCACACGCGATACCGTTCGAAGTGGTCCGAACATTCCGATGTCAATCAAATAATCAAAAACGACTTAGATGAAGATCGGATGGTCTGAGCGTCTTCATTGATCGGACTGGTCTAATCAGCTTCTTTGCGCCCCTAGTCAATTTTCATAAGCTACGAACAGAGACAATATGAGAACACAAAAACTTTAGTGGTGATCAAATCGCTGCACCTTTTCTTTTATTTTTTCTCTATTTATACTCAGCTTTACAAACTTAGACTTAGATACATAAAATGACTCTGAAACTAATTTGAATTCAACTCAACTTAGACTCGAAATCAGATTCGGTAGGATTATTTCCAACAACGGCAAAGTGGCAGCATGATTTCCATCCAAATCAGAGGTGTGGGGCACTAAAATTGGCAGCCCCTGTTTTTTGTAACCGATTTCCGTGGAATTGAGGACCAACTCCAAGATCCACGTCCAAAAGTATCCAAACTGCCTTTGAACTGGAATTGTGATTCCAATTCCTCAATTTCAACGCCATTTGTGAGAACCAAATGACACCTTAGAACATTGACTAGGACTATATCTTCCTTTGCAAAAATAATACTCTATTCATCTCACAATATAAGTCCATTAGATTACAAAATGTTAATATATTAAAGTATATAGGTCATGTTCTTTTCGGCTGCGGCTTTTGGCTTTTGGCTGAAATTTTTAAATTTTGGCTGTTTACGGTACAGATTACGGAGAAACAGATACTCACTTGCGATTTTGGCTGGTACAGATATTGGGCTTTTAACGTGTAGATCGTTTAACTTGTAGACCCCGACTTGAGAAAATACTCCGTTTGAAAGTTAGGTACTGTAGCAGAAGCCAAAAGCGGATTTGAAAAGCCCAAAAGAATAGACCCATAAATTGCTTATACAAAAATAATGTCATTATATTTATCTTACAAAATACTTTCATAATATATATACATTTTTATCATTTTTCTCGCAGAGCATGATACAAAATCATCTTCAAAATGTTAACTAAAAGAGTCAAAATGGACTTATATTTCGACTCCTAGTACTAGTACGTGCCTCGCTTTTTTACTCGTGTCGTTATTTACTGGCACCTTCCAACTTGCACTTTGAAGCTTTCGGCTAACAACTTCGGCTCTTCGTTGGGTTTGATTGGTACACGTCGACCACCGCCGTGCGTGCCAGCACGTCGTCCGGCCAACGAACACCGAGTACTGCTAGCTTTCGTTTATTTCTTCCATCTAATCATATCCTTCACCACCACCGTCGATCCATCAATCATCCACGCAACACACTCCCGCCGAGAACATCAATCACCAATGGCGCCACCGCGGAAGCTGGCCATGACGGCGATGCCATCCGCGATCGGATGGTCGGCCTCGGCGTTCGTCGCTGCCGTGTTCGCCCGCCTCGTCCACAGGGACCTCGCGCTGCCGGCTGAGCTCGACGAGGCCGCCGTGGGCCACATGAGGCGTCTCGAGGGGCTCCTCGCGCCCGTCTGGCGCGTGCTCGACGCCGCCAACGTGGGCGCAATTGTCTTCGGCCAGCGCCCCGTTCGAGACCTGCTCGACGCCGGCTGCTCCGCGGACGATCATGGTTCACAGCAGTGGCGGATCCAGGAAAATTTTTTGGAGGGGCTGAAGTACCTTCAGCTCGACCTCAGCCCCTTCTACATTATACATCCATGGCTAAAAATTTAGGGGGGACTCCAATGGTCCGGTAGCGGTAGGGGAGGCTCGAGCCCCCCCCCCCCGCCCCACCGCTGGATCCGCCCCTGGTTCACAGTTTCGTTGGAAACGGGGGCGAAATTGTTATCCTCCGAAACAGGAATGATTGGTTAAATTTTGGTCGAATTTGATTCTATTTAAAATTTATTCAAATTTCATCTAAAATTTGGTTAAATTTCATCAACATTTAAATACTTTTTGAAAATTTCAAATTTGGTTAAATTTTATCAAAATTCAAATACTATTTGAAAATTTCGTCCAAAATTTTGTCTCTTTTGTTTGTTTGGCTGCCTGGTGAAATTTTTTGCAGTCCGAGATATTTTTTCCTGCGAACGATGCCCTGGATGATCTCGGCTACGCTCCTCCTGACCGATGTGACAAGAGGCAACGTGCACGGCACAGACGCCAGTGCGTGCACCCCGGTCTCCGACGCATCGAGGAAGCCGCCGCGCAGCCCACTTAGGCCCTGTTTGGATACGCTTATCTGAGAATTGATTTTGATTTGATCAAGATTTTCTGATAAGTCGCGATCTGAAGAATCTGCGATCTGAATAATCTGAATAATCCTGATGGAGCTTGCGGTACAGGATTTTGGATTCTCAGTGTAAATGCTGATTTTTCCCACCGCGGCGGTTGAAAGAATCGAAAAATAATCAAAGCGTTTGGGTGGGATTCTCGTTTAATTCTACCCAGAATCAGATTTTGAGCGTATCCAAACAGGGCCTTAGGTTCTTGTTGTGTGCTTTAGCCCACCCAGGAATGCAGGTGCTAGTGGTAGTAGCGCCCATGGCAAAAGTTCAAAACAGAGAAAGAATGTTAGAAACGCGTCAGGCAAGGAAAAAAGACAGGGCGTTGCTGCACGGAGCAAGCAAGAAAAAGGTGTTTGCTTCGGTTCCAGCGCCAAGTCCTAGGCCATCAAGCCGACGAGCAGCGCCAGTTTTTTTCATTGCAAGCCTTCAGTTAAACGTAGAAACGGAACCGTTTAGCTCACGATAGCAAAAATCCATGTTTTTCTTCAGCCTCTTAGTTTAAACGAAAAGCAAAGTCTAATGCTCAGCAACTATATATCCCAAAACGAAAGATAAGATACCATCATTCAATCTGTGATAGAGAGCAAACCTGAGTTCTTGATCCGTATCCAAGATCATATCGCGTTTTAGGAAGTGGCATTATTAGTGACGAGGCATTATCAAGTGTGATGGTGAAAGAGAGTTTCGCTATCTTATTACATTATCTGATATTCACGACAAACAATTATACAGTCTGGGTAATCAAAATAAATGTGTACATAAGGACTTAAGGAGTTGGGACACGGTTAAGAGCAGCAATATCAATGAGTGTAAGGAACAGATGGCATTGGTGGCCATCTACCAAGGTATCTCAGAGGAGACACTCTTCCTACTGACCAAAAACAGGACGGTCAAAGATGCGTGGGAGATGTCGAAGATGATATCCGGTGCTACATAGTGGGAACGTTGATGTGGCCAAGAGGAAGACACAAGATCAATCAAGTTCTCGTGATTGCAGTTCTGTCTACAAAGTTCATGAAGTTCTCAATGTCAATTCTGAGGTTTCTAAGACACAAAATACATATTTGGAAAGCTAATGAAGTCTACTTTCCAACAAATCAAACGGCGCTTGATTGGAACTTCCTACACAAAGTTATAGTAATTTCATTGGAAGTTGCACGAGCTGTCCGGAGAGACGCGCGAGACGCGCGAGACTTGCCAAACATAAGGAGTCCGAGTATTGCAATGCAAGTAAGGATAAAATCCGACCACACCATGGCTTTCTAAAGGTTGAGAAGGATTCCTTTTCAGGTTCCAAACGGATTTGGAAGCCCCTACAAGAAAACAAAACATATAAAGATTTGAAACCGATTCGGACTCGGATTGGGACAGCTGGTAAGACCGATACTAAAACATCCATAACTTTCACAAACGGAGTCCGATTTGGGCGTGGGCGTTCTTGGACTCGTTGGAAAGCTATTTTGAAGCCCCACACAATGGATGAGGTGCCAGCCACGGAATCCTCATGGTTAAGTCGCAAATTGAGAGAGAAACCAGAGGTATTTCCTTTTTAGTTCGTATTGGAGTTTGTTTCGGCCTTAGGCCAAGTAGTGCGTGAGTTGTAATCAAGGTTGTGCATTGTGCACCAATATAAGGCCAGGGCCTTAGCCCCATTGTAACTCAGGCTATGATATGATAAGTTTTTAGACTCGTGAAATAAAGGAGAAAATCGCTATGATGGTTGGTGGCGGCCAAATTGCGTGATTGCAAGGTTTTCTCGTTTGGAGTTTGCGAAGTTGGTGCAAGGCAAGAATAGGAGATTCTTGAGATTGCCCATCGAATATACAAGGTTCATCTCTTCTAATTCGTGTCTTCTTGTTGAATTTACGGTTTGGGGAGTTCGGCGGATTGCTTCTAGTGTGCGCCTTGCATACTAGTGCAAATTGCCCTTATCAATATTGTTTGCTGCATCAAGACAAGGAGAAGACTCTATCCAAGGAGAAGGAACCTCGCTGATCGTACCGGGAAAGATCGGGCCATCCCTATGCATCAACTAATCCTTAGTTGGCCCGCATCAAACGTGCACGAAGTCGATGGTGATGCTGAGTCGAGTCTGGAGTGTTGAGGAGCTGTGTTCGTTATACTAACTCGTGTCTGTGGAGATGAGTCTGAAACGTTGAGAAGATGTGTTCGTTATCCAAACTCAAGTATGTAGAGTTGAGTTAGGTAAGTCATAGTTAAGATCGACTGTCTGAACGAGTTAAAGTCTTGTCATTTGGATGGACCCGTACCAGTTGAGTTGAGTTCCTACATATAGTTTGCATGTAGAACGCTTCATATGGAAGTGTAGTTGGTAGTTCACAATTCATTGAGACAAAAACTAGGATTCAAGTTAAGATTAGGCAGGAGATTATTGGAAATAATTTTACTTAGAGTCCAAGACGCGGTAGAGTTCGACTCTATGTGTTATTTAAGTTGAAGTCGTGATCAACTTAATGTCTGAAAATGTATGCTAGTAAGAGAGTATTAGTCTATATAATGAGAATGTTTGTAACCAATTTGTAATAGAAAAAACAAGAGTAAAAGCAAGTAAGAGAATGGAGAAATTCAGAAATTTTTTCGTGTTCTCTCAATTTATTTATAATGCGTGAGTTTTCTTCTAGAGCAAAGCCAATAAATAATAGCATTGATTTTGGCGGATTAAGAAATGCACTAGATGGTGGCACAAGTTGCGTACATGTGCATGTCCATGTATGAGCACGTCACACCACAGAAGAATTATGCCATGATTGTTACAGTACTATCAAAGGATGCGACAGAGGAAGCCGTACATGATCAGTACAATATCTTCGGGAGGGAAGCTGAGGTGGTGCAGATCTTGGAGAAGGTGAGGTTCGGTGACAACCCGCGTTACCGCCTCGGTGTCCTCCAGGGAGTCAGCAAGATAGCCCTTGCATAGTTCATCTTGTTAGGATACGGTTAGACTATACTAATATAAATTAAAATTTTTCTACTATATAAACTAAAAAGTCATACAAATAAGAGATTATGGATTATTACCATTAGACACGAGTGTAATGAAAAAAATAATTAAAGTAGCATGGTTCAAGTGTTCAACATAGTACACTTTGATATAGTAAAAGTAATCAATCATCCACGAGTAGTAGTCGATCTTCACGAGCTAACTGTCTCCTCCTTATGATGATCTTGCTCAGCGCCACAGTAGCAGTAGGCCTCTACAGAAGTCCACAGGTCTAGCTATAGAACACTGTGCGCCGATGTGACAAGCTAGCACGATATATCCGACTAGCTCACGACCAGTCGGTATCTCCATATGACCAGTTCATATCCGATTAGACCTATCAACCTCTTTGTGTATTCTCCTTTTGTGTCACGATATTCGATCGAACTTCAGGTGAGAAATGTGTCATCTATGAACTATTCAATCTTTTTTCGATTTAGTGATGGATAACTTCATGTGGCTGACTCTTCGACCACTCGTGGCCCTGAGATGCTGTATCTATCGTTGTAGAAATGCATAGCTCATAGCCTATGTACCATCTATTCACTATTATAGAGACGCCAACTAGGCTCCATAGAAAATAGTGGACCCTTACAAAGGTTGGTACTCGAACTCTAGACATCATGGGAGTAGTACTTCTCTTGGAAATGTTGCACTAGCCACCTCAACCTCACCACTTCACATGTTTAGTTATGCCTTATAATATTTATATGTAGGTCATTTAATGTGTGTAAACCACCAAACAATGTCTTTGTATAGTTAAAAACATCCCAAAAAATGTCTTTACACAACAAAAATCTTAAACGAATTAGAGAGTGTCTAAAAACGTCTCTACAAGATAGAATTTTGCACGTGGTTCTAAAACATTTGAAAACCGACTTATAGTGCAAAATTTTGTGATGATTTTTAAAGTGTCTTTGAAAAGTGTTTCTAGGTGTGTATCTATCGTGCGTGCATAGCTCATAGCCTATGTACCCCTTTATATAGAGACCCCAACTAGGCTCGAGGAGGAGCGAGGTCTGAGGTACATTAGTATATTTACATTGTCGGCGAGGATGTCGGTGCAGAGAGGTCCCGATGGGCGAGTTGGCGTACCAAACTATCCAGGCCCCGTTCCCGGGCAAGCACGAGGTGCCAAGCTGGCGGCCGATGCAACTAGTAGCTTGCAGCCCCACGAGGCAATGTCTCTGAAAGCGATCATGCGAGGACAGGAAGCTTCTAGGAAGTTACGGCAGCGGCATTTCGGTAAAATGCGCAAGGCTGCAAAATGGAAGCGGATTCGGTTGGAGATAACAGGTTGGAGACCTGTTAGTGGATGGCAGTAGAGAGTGAGGGTTTGGAGTGGTATGTTGGTTATCTCCAATTTTCCTGATGAGAGGAGAGCTTTGACCTTTGCCACATGTGTGTGTGAAGTCATGGAGTGGGTTCTAGCTGACTCTTCTTTATTTGCCACTTTGGGTGTGAGCTCCCTCTATATGAGTTACGGGAGTTGGCAGAGGGAAGTAGTCAGGCAAGCAGTGAGCTCAAAGCAGTAGTGGTGTTGTGTTCTCTTGCGTGTGTGTTTGCTCAGTGTGTTAGTCTGTAGGGAGTTGGCAAACACTTCTTGTATTCAATTGCGTATGGGTCTGTATGGAATGGGGTAGACACTCAATCATGTAATCATTCATCACAATGAATCAATTTGAGAAGTTCTGAGTTTGAGCCATTTTGATTTCCTTGCTTTTTAGTGTTTCTTTTGCCTCAGGACTGCTCTCTGTTTTTCCCTGTGTGTATTGTGTTTGAGTTGATTCTTTTGTTTGAGGAGATGAATCCTTTTTGCTCTGTGCAGGAAATTAGTCCCAAGGTCATTTGACCAAACTATTCCTAAGAGCAAAACTCAAAATCAATGTGTATTCATTTGCGGCTCACTTCCCCTGTTTGCAAAAAAACTAGGGTTAGAAGCCAGAGCAATGTTGTGCTCAAGTGTGTGGCATCTAAAGATTGTTTTGAGTTATGGTTCCTTTATTCTGAGACCATTTCTTAGCTGATTTCAAAGTCTCTTGAGCAAAAGTTTCAGGAATGGCGAGCAATCTGTAATTCAATTCTTTTCTCTGTGCAAGTTTCAGATTTCTGCTCAAGTTTCATTTCCTTTCTCTTTTGATGTTTTCTTTTGTTTCCTGAGGTCCATTTGCTATTTAATTTGCAGTACCATTCTATTTATTTGAAAAGAACATCAATTTCTCTTCAATTTCACTGATTTTCAGTTGTCAACAGTGAGTACTGCAACTTTGTTTTCGATTTGCTGTTTTCAGCCAGCTACAGTTTGCATTTTCTACAGGTTTTGAGCTGCATTTAGTTTTTGCTTGGTTGTCAGTTTTCAGTATTTTCGGCTGTAGGTTTAGTGTGTTTTCGGCTGCAATTCCTTCTCTTTTAGTTCGGTTTCTAGTCTGCTTTGTCTGTAGTTTTCGGTCAGCTAATCTCTAGCCTGTGTTCCTTAATTTTTTCAGCTGTGTGCTGCAGAATTGGTTCAGTTTCTGTTTGCTGTTTTCAGCAGAGGTCTTATTTCTTTCTCTCCTGTTTTTCGGTCAAGTGGCTGCAGATTCTGTGTTCAGTTTGGCCCCTCTGTGTTCAAGTTTCAGTCTTTAGGTTTTCGGGCAGCAACTGCAGCTTCTCTCGGCTAGCTTCTCAATCTGTTTTTGGCAGAAGCAATTTGTAGCCTGCAGTTATGCATTCTTGTGTTCGGCTAACAACAGTTTTCTTTGTTTTCGGTTTTTGTTCTCAGCCTGAATGTTCAGTTTTGGCTTTCTTTTGTTTATCTGTTTTCTCCTCTTTGCTTCAGTCCTCCTGCAAGAATAATATGCAGCATTCAGATTTCTTGCTTAGTAGCTTTATGGCTAAGACTGCTCCACGTCTTTTGTCAATCTAGCTCTTGGCTTTTTAGTAAAGTTATCAGACTGAGTTTGATTCTACAGTAAGCATTCGAGCTTCTTGCTTCATAGCTATTATAGCTGTCGGAGAAGAGAATGGTGAGAATACTTGGGGGCAATTTTTGAAGGCACCATTCACTCCCTCTCTGTTGCCATTTCCGATCCTACAGAGGTGGACAGCGAAGTCGTGCCGCCCTGCCGAGGCGGTGCCTACGAGGTGGGCGGCAAAGCCTTGCCGCCCCGCCGAGGCGATGCCTACAAGGTGTGCGGTGAGACACTACTCCGAAGTCGGGTCGTCCCACCAAGGCAACACCAACAAGGAGGACGATGAAGTGCTGTGCCGGAGCTAAGCCGTCCCGCCTAGGCATTGCCTATTAGGCGGACGACGAAGTCATGCCACCAGCCGAGGCAATGCCTACGAGGTAGACGGCGAAGTCGCGTACCGGGGCCGAGCCACCATTCCCCTACCTTCAAAAAACTATGCCCGAGGAGAACACGCACGAGCGGTGTAGGCCAAGCGCGCTTCACACGCGGAGGTAGGGAGGCGGAGCCGCCATTCCCTACCTTCAAAAACGGTGGCCGCAGAGAGCGGGCATGAGCGACGTAGGCGGAGGGCGCTACGCATGCGGAGGTAGGGAGGCGAGACTGTCGTTCCCCTACCTTCAACAAGAGTGCCCGCGGAGGGCGGGCGCTTGCAGCGTAGGCGGTGGGCGCTACGCACGCAAAGGTAGGGAGGCGAAACCGCCGTTCCCCTGCCTTCAAAAAGAGTGCCCGCGGGGGTGGGTGCTTGGAGTGTAGGTCGAGGGCGTTACGCACGCAGAGGTAGGGAAGCGAGACTGTCGTTCCCCTACCTTCAAAACTAGTGCCTGCGGAGGGCGGGCACGAGCGGCGTAGGCCGAGGGCGCTACACACGCGCAGGCACGTTATCCAAGTGGTGCGGTGCTACAGCGATGCACTCCCTGGTGCAACGCGCGCGATGGCGCGATATTCAGGTGTTACGCCACTAAAGCGAGGCACTCCCTGGTGTCTCGGCCATCGTGTGATTTTTATACTCTGTAGAGTGCATGTGTAGGCGAGCGCACGTCCCGCGGGCCTTCACGTGTCTTATTTATACTCTGTAGAGTGCGCACGTCCCGCGGGCTTCCGCGCGTCTTATTTATACTGCATAGAGTGCACACGGAGGCTAGCCTCCACGTGTCTTATTTATACTCCATAGAGTGCGCACGTCCCGCGGGCATCCGTTCGTCTTATTTATACTCCGTAGAGTATGCGCGGAGGCAAGCCTCCGCGTGTCTTATTTATACTCTGTAGAGTGCGCGCGTCCCACGGGCTTCCACGTGTCTTATTTATACTCCGTAGAGTGCGCGCAGAGGCAAGCCTCCGCATGTCTTATTTATACTCCGTAGAGTACGCTGAGGCGCAAGGCTCTCGTGCGATTTAAATCAAAAAGAGGACCAAAACAGAGGCATAAAAGAAACGGCCAAAGAATTGCGATAGCACAATACTTCAGAATGCCACACTGGGAAAGCATTAGATGCTGCGATAACCCAGAGCAGGCCAAAATCGGAGAAGCAAACATGGCCGCATTACATTCTCTTAGAGTGGAACTGCAGCCGCAATAAATGATATGATGCACAACCATTTCCTTAATGCCATGCACGCAAGAAATGCAGCGGGGATTATTAAAACCTCACACGTAATCACATGCAGTGCGTACCGGGCGGGACGGTGGCGACGCGGAGTAGACTCCGCAGGTGCAGAGACCCTAGCTATGCGAAGCTAGTGGAGGCCTCGTCGCGAGGTGCGGAGCCGACGCCGTGAGTCAAATGCTCTGGTTGCAGCCGCCTGGTGTGATGCCTGGTTTGACGTGCTCTCCAACTCGCGTGGAGACGGAGCGCATGAACCATGCACGTGCATGGGCTATGCATGCAATGCAGTATGAGTTTGCTTGCCCTCTACATGTCCTCATGCACACACTGGAGCTGAGGCGGAGTGGTGCTAGCAGGCCGGTGAAATTGTCGCGGAGTTGAGCGAAGGCCGGCGAGGACTCCCCAGAGCCGAGGCGAAGTCGGGGTAGCCAGAACGGAGAAACTGCGAAGGCCAATATAGGCCGGCTCATCCTCCAGCGAGTGGAGGCCGGAGACGCCGTTGCGAAAGCAGAGCCTTCGTCGAAGTCTGGGAAGACCTCGGTGTGGGGGCCGTAGCTAGCCCGGAGCGGAGGCAGCCTTCGAGGAAACGACGCGGAGTGGAGACTCCGAGCCACACGGCCGACCGTGGGCACACAGGCTCCTCGAACGAGAGAGCGAAGAGTACGCATGCCTCCTCGAACGGTACGCATACAACGTGCCCGTGCATGGGTTATCCATGCAGTGCTTGCAACGTAGCTTGAGTGCATTCATGTGAGGGATGCATATGCTTCGCACACATACGCCTGGTCTTCTGTCTTGCATGCATCATAACATGGCTATTTTCTTGCGACGTCCGACGGCCGGAGACGGAACCCGAGGCACGGATGCTGCGGGAGCTGCCTACGCGACGTGCGATGGGCAGAGACAGATCCCAAGACACAGGCGCTGAGCAGGGGTACGCTGTACACCAGAGGTCAGTTGGATGAAGGCCATGAACTGCTCGGCGAAGACCACTTCGATCGTGGCGAAGGCTCCAAAGACCTTGGTGGAGACCCCATGGAACTCACGAAGACTTCGAAGAGCTCGAAAGAGACTTCGGAAGGTTTGGCGAAGACCGTTGATGTAGAGGCCGGCGCAGCACATTAAAAGATGCCAACATGCATGGAGCTAAGGTCGAGGATGCCGGCGTGGAGTCTCAACGCGAAGGCTGCGACTTGGCTGCTTGGTGCGGAGTTTCAATGTGAAGGCTGCTATTTGGCTGCTCGGCACGGAGGCTTTGACGGGCTCCTCGATGAGGTTAGTGACGTTGGCGTCGAGGTCAGGTACGAGCCATGCATGAAATTCGACGAGGTCTATCTGGACTCCGGCAAAGCAAAGACTGAGGCAGAAGGCATTGCCGCAGAGGCGGAGCCGTGGCGAGGTTGGCGTAGCCAGCTTGGACTCTGGCGAAGCGAAGGCAGAGGCTGAGGGCATCGTGCCAGGGCGGCTGCGACTTCGACGAAGCGAAAGCGGAGGTCGAAGGCGTCGTCGTGGAGGCAGAGCTGTGGCAAGGTCGGCCGGCCAGCTCGAACTCCAGCGGACCAAAGGCCACGGACGGCGCCTGATGGGGACGGGGTTCCCGATCTTCCGTCAGGTGATGATAACTCTCGTTTTGGTGGAATGCGACACACCGATCCGGCTACAGATCCAAAAGTCCCGAACCCTGCAACCTTAGCACCACGACTCCTCTGGTTATCAACCGTGTCACTAATCCGGTTGACCTCGCCAAGAAGGCTAATCCCTACCTGCAAAATGAAGAACACAAGCAAGAACTTGAAAGAACGCAGCTCAAAGAAGTGATGATCTGCAGATGTATGATTAAGATCACGAAAGTGGGGTTTCACGACTGAGGACGGCGACTGTTCGATGACAGATTGATCTAAAGCAAAACCCAACCCTATCATGTGTGGTGACAACTTAATATAAGGTCTAAGGGTCGTCACACCCCCTGGATGCGCCCCCTAACGGGCTCTAAGACGATACACGGCCCAACGGACCAAAAGACGGTGACGCAACACCCTGGCAGATTCTGGACGCTGACTTGTTTTGACGATTCCTGTGGACTCCGGTGGAATTTGGACCTCAAACCAAAACCATTGGTTAGCCTATGAAATTATCTTTCCATGCATATGTGGGTCGTCAAAAACGGAGTCCGTATGCGTCCTGGGCATCCGTTGTACTGCAGGCTGGTCCTGAAGGCCGAGGCAGACTCGAACTCGAGTTGGACTGGGCCTCCGGCTTGACTTGGACGTCCTTGCTGGTCTTCTCCGCCTCCACACCTCTCTCCATGTACTTCATGACCCTCTCCAATGTTCCTAAGCAAGATAATATCATTAGTTAGCAATCTATTCTCAAAACAATGAAAAGGATCGCTTAAGAACGAGCTCACCTCTAGATTTAATTGTCGCATGCGAGCTCGGGTCATTGGACCTTGCATAACGGTTGGAGGATCAGCGGTTGCATCCGAAGGAGTGATGTCCTCATCATCCTCCCCCTCTTGAAGTGGAGTCGTCCTCGACTCAAGCTTATCTTCTTCTCCCAAGTATGGCTTCAAATCTGCAATGTTAAAGGTGGGACTAACCTCGAACTCGGGTGGCAACTCAAGTTTATATGCATTATCATTTATTTTCTCAATTATCTTAAAAGGACCAGCAGCTCTTGGCATTAATTTAGACTTACGCAAACTTTGGAAATCTATCTTTTCTCAAGTGCAACCAAACCAAATCACCCGATACAAGTTTAACTTCCCTTCTACCTTCACTACCAGCAATTCTATACTTTTCATTCATCTTTTCAATATTTGCTTTAGTGGTTTCATGCAATTTAAGAATAAATTCAGCATGCTCTTTAGCATCATTATGTGTTCTCTCAGTGGTAGGTAAAGGCAAAAGATCAATAGGAGCAGGGGGGTTAAATCCATACACTACCTGGAAGGGACTTACCTTGGTGGTGGAGTGTTCCGCCCGATTATATGCAAACTCCACATGCGGCAAACACTCTTCCCACATCTTCAAATGGCGCTTCAAGATCGCTCTCAACATGGTGGACAATGTTCGATTCACTACCTCTGTTTGTCCATCAGTTTGGGGATGACAAGTTGTAGAAAATAGCAGCTTTGTCCCCAATTTATTCCACAAAGTGTGCCAAAAGTGACTCAAGAATTTTGCATCACGATCTGAAACAATAGTAGAAGGCATACCATGCAAGCGAACGATTTCTTGAAAGAATAGGTCAGCAATATGAACAGCATTGTCGCTTTTATGACAAGGAATAAAATATGCCATCTTAGAAAAACGATCAACCACCACAAAAATAATATCCCTCCCCCTCTTAGTCCTTGGCAATCCCAAAACAAAGTCCATAGATATATCAGCCCAAGGAATAGAAGGAACGGGAAGAGGCATATACAAACCATGTGGGTTCAACCGCGACTTAGCTTTTTAACATGTGGCGCACCGAGCCACGAACCGCTCTACATCTCGTCTCATCCTTGGCCAAAAGAAATGTGTGGCCAGCACCTCCTCCGTCTTCTTGGCACCAAAATGTCTCATCAATCCTCCTCCATGTGCCTCCTGCAACAACAAAACACGAACGGAACTAACTGGAATGCATAGGCGGTTAGCTCTAAACAAAAACCCATCATGTATCACATTTTTGTTCCATGTACGTCCCTCTTTACAATTTTCCATCACATCTTTAAATTCATCATCATTAACATATTGTTCTTTAATTGTTTCAAGCCCAAATATACGACAATCAAGTTTGGATAGCATAGTATATCGTCTAGACAAAGCATCAACAATAATATTATCCTTCCCTTTCTTGTGTTTGATGACATAAGGAAAAGATTCAATAAATTCAACCCACTTAGCATGTCTACGATTCAGTTTGTTTTGACTTCGAATATGTTTTAGTGATTCATGATCAGAGTGAATAACAAATTCTTTAGGCCATAAATAATGTTGCCACGTCTCTAATGAACGAACAAGAGCATACAATTCTTTGTCATACGTGGAATAATTAAAAACAGGTCCATTCAATTTCTCACTAAAGTAAGCAATGAGTTTACCTTCTTGCATCAAAACGCCACCAATGCCAACTCCACTAGCATCACATTCAAGCTCAAAAATCTTACCAAAATCAGGAAGTTGCAGCAATGGCGCGTTAGTAAGCTTGTCCTTCAAAAGAGCAAAGGACGCCTCTTGTTCTTGTCCCCAATGAAACGCAACACCCTTCTTTGTTAACTCATTCAATGGGGCTGCAATGGTGCTGAAATCCTTCACAAAACGGCGGTAAAATTCTGCAAGTACATGAAAGCTCCGCACTTGTGTCAGGTTGTGGGCATTGGCCAACTCTGTATAGCATGCACCTTGTCTTCATCGACCTCAATTCCCTGCGAGGTCACAACATAGCCAAGAAACGATACTCGTTCAGTGCAAAAAGTGCACTTCTCGAGGTTACCAAATAAACGTGCAGCACGCAAAGCATCAAAAACAACACGTAGATGATTAAGATGTTCAGTTAAAGACTTGCTGTATATCAAGATATCATCAAAATAAACCACGATAAATTTTCCAATGAAAGGACGTAAAACCTCGTTCATTAAATGCATGAAAGTGCTAGGTGCATTAGGTAAACCAAAAGGCATTACTAACCACTCATATAAGCCGAACTTGGTTTTAAAAGTAGTTTTCCATTCATCTCCTAATTTCATTCTTATTTGGTGGTATCCGCTTCTCAAGTCTACTTTAGAAAAAAATTATAGAACCACTTAACTCATCAAGCATGTCATCTAGCCTGGGAATAGGATAACGGTACCTTATTGTGATGTTGTTAATGGCTCTACAATCTACACACATGCGCCAACTGCCATCTTTTTTTGGAACCAAAATAACTGGAACAGCATAAGGACTAAGGCTCTCACGTACATACCCGCGGTCCAAAAGGTCTTGGACTTGGCGCTGAATCTCCTTAGTCTCCTCGGGGTTGGTTCTATAGGCAGCTCGATTTGGCAAGCTCGCTCCAGGAATCAAGTCAATATGGTACTCAATCCCTCGAATGGGTGGAAGTCCTGGAGGTATCTCGGTGGAAACACGTCACTATATTCCTGCAAAAGGTTAGTGACAGAAGGTGGCAAAGTGCTAGCTATTTCATCAGTGGAAAATAAAGCATCTTTGCATATCAAAGCATAGCACACATCATTAATCTCTGCAAGATCAGATTTAGTAGTAAGCATAACAGGATTTTTCAATTTAATTCCTTGCTGTTTTTCAGTTTTAGCATCAACTTGTTTAGTTTCACTAGCAACTCTCTCTCTATCAGCTTGTACAATTTGTGCAGGGGTCATAGGTAGCAAAGTAATTTTTTGTCCCTTATGCATAAGTGTATATTTATTACTTCTACCATGGTGTGTAGCATCATTATCAAATTCCCATGGATGACCCAATAAAAGAGAACAAGCTTGCATCGGTACCACATCACAATCTACAAAATCAGAATATGTACCAAGGGAAAAATGCACCCGGGCTGTTTGTGTCACCTTTGCGTTACCCGAGTCGTTGAGCCACTGAATATGGTACGGATGTGCATGTGGTTGCGTGGTCAATTCAAGCTTCTTAACCAAATCAGAACTTACCAAGTTGTTGCAGCTTCCTCCGTCAATGATGACTCGTGCACGCCGATTTTTAATGACGAAGAAAATCTGAAACAAGTTATGGCGCTGCAGCTTCGCTGCTTTCTCCATCTGTGTACTAAGAACTCGTTGTACAATGATGGCTCGATAGTTGCCTGCGTCGTCTATGCCTAAAGAAAGACCATCTTCATCATGATCATCGTCCGAGGCAGCTTCATCAACAATGTCTTCCTCTATATCAGAATTGCTAATATAGCCTCCATCTTCTGTAGCAATGTATGCCCGCTTGCTAGGACAATCCTTCTGCACGTGACCAAGTCCATGGCAGCGGTGGCACTGAATGGAAGAAGAACGCCCGGTGGAAGCCATAGATGATGCACTCTTGGTCGGTTCCTGCAAACGAGTCTTACCAGAATCCATGGTGCGTGCGGCCGAAGGTGAAGGAGCTGAAGAACGTGTGCTCGCTGGTGGAGCTGGAGGACGAGCAGTTGACGAAGGGAACAGCTTCATTGGCGGTGTCGTTGTCTTGGGCGTGAAGGAGCTGCTGAAGTTGCTCCTGCTCCTTGGCGGCTGTCGTCCCTGCAATTCTTTTTCTGCAAGCATAGCAAGCTGGAACAAATGGTTGGTAGTAGTAAATTCTTTATAATCAACAATATCCTGAATTTCACGCCTCAATCCACCATAGAAACGACACACTTTATCCTCTAGATCCTCTACTACCCCACAACGAATCATGCCCTTTTGAAGCTCTGCATAATATTCTTGGACATGCATATTACCTTGCTCTAAGCGTTGCAATTTCTTACGCAAATCACGTTTATAAGGAGGAATAAAATGATCACGCATTGCTTCTTTTAGTCTATCCCATGACTCAGGTTGTAGATGCAAATTAGCTAATTCTTGCCACCAGATTATAGCAAAATCTTTAAATTCACTAGTAGCTTGTCTAACCTTATGATGATCAGGTACAAGGTGGGAAGCAAATTTTTGTTCTACTGTCATCTCCCAATCAAGATATTCCTCAGCATCATATTTTCCATAAAAAGGTGGTATGGTGAATTTAATTTTAGCATAAGGATCATCATTATTAACATTACCATGATTGCGCTGATTTCCATTACCTCTCATACCTGTACGGTTGCGTTGAAGGCGTCGACGCAGGGTGTTCTCGCGTGTCGCCCTCTCATCAACCTTACCATTTCCCCCGAAGACAACATCGTCGTCGTGGATCTCGTCGTCTTCCTCTTCTTCATTGACGTCGCTGGTCTTTGGAAGGTTGGTCTCAAGCTGTTGAACCTTCCCGGTCAGTGTGGACATGCGCCTGTCCACACTCTCAAGCAAATAGCCGACATCCTTCATGGCGTTTTTAACTACATCCGTTAGCTTGGCCACCTCTGCTAGCATCTGCTCCTTCAGGTCCTGCAAGTCACTTTTCAAAGCAGGCTCGTCGTTTGGCATGATTAGTTATCAAATAAAAGCCCTATCAACTATTTATGGGTTGGTGGAATCACACCCTCACACACGTCTTACCAAGTTCTTACCAATGCAAGCAGTGGATGGTACAACCGACGGCTGGTTCGTGATCCCTGTGAGGAAGTGGCACCAAGATTGCAAGGGTCTTTTTCTGTACTGATCTGAAGAATATGTGGAGTTTGGAAGGCACACAAAGAGAAAAATATGTATATGTGGCACACAAGTCAGTAACAGATAGCAATGCTGAATTATAGTCCCAAATACCTATTCTCGTTGCTGGCCTAAGGTGTTTCAAGTACCAGGTGTGTGACAAACAAGGTGGTGAAACAAGTATGATGGACAGCAAGAGTATCTGAATCAAGGACCAAGACAGCACACGCTAACACAGCTCACTTTGCCCTTCTCTATGTGCTCCTCTAGATATTGTTCCTCTTTTGCCCTTCTCTTTTTTTCTATTTTTTGGGCTGTCGTTGTTTTTTTGGGAAACTTTGACTTTTTCTTTTTATTTTTTTGACATTTTTTTTCGCTTAGGAGCACACAAGAAGTAACCACAGAACATTTGAGCTCAAACAAGTGAAAGACGTGGCCTGTGGAATGTTCAGAAGATGCGCTCAAAAATGTGAAAAAGCTTCCGGGCTCGGAAAGACGATCTTCCGGGCTGTTTTATGAAAAAATAGATTCGCCGAACCCGCCAAGGGGGGGACAGACGGATGCGAAATTTTTTTCTGATCAAAAAACATATAAAGTTTGCTGAAAATGGAGTTTGTATGCAAAAGTTATGCCTATTTTACGAAAGGACTCCGAATTAGAGGACAAAACGGGAAGAAAGTGCGGAAAATTGGCGGAGGCGGCTAGGGTTTGATGGAAACGGTGGAAAAACACACGAACTGAACTCAAACACAAACTAACCAGCAACAAGACTTCAACCTAGGACACAAATTCAACACGACAGACACTGAGACTGAATTATGCAAAGGCTATGGCGCGGAAGGTTCTAGGACAGGAAAAAAAATGAGTATGGCAGTGGACTATGGGACGAAGGCGAAACATTCGAACTAGGGGATAGATGCGAACCGGACGGTAAACCCGAAGCTCTGATACCACTTGATGGGGACGGGCTTCCCGATCTTCCGTCAGGTGATGATAACTCTCGTTTTGGAGGAACACGACACACCGATCTAGCTTCAGATCCAAAAGACCCGTACCCTGCAACCTTAGCACCACGACTCCTCTGGTTATCAACCGTGTCACTAATCCGGTTGACCTCGCCAAGAAGGCTAATCCCTGCCTGCAAAACGAAGAACACAAGCAAGAACTTGAAAGAACGCAGCTCAAAGAAGTGACAATCTACAGATGTATGATTAAGATCACGAAAGTGGGGTTTCACGACCGAAGACGGCGATTGTTCGATGACAGATTGATCTAGAGCAAAACCCAACCCTATCATGTGTGGTGACGACTTAATATAATGTCTAAGGGTCGTCACACCCCCTGGACGTGCCCCCTAACGGGCTCTAAGACGATACACGGCCCAACGGACCAAAAGACGGTGACGCAACACCCTGGCAGATTCTGGATGCTGACTTATTTCGATGATTCCTGTTGACTTCGGTGGAATTTGGACCTCAAACCAAAGCCATTGGTTAGCCTATGAAATCACCTTTCCATGCATATGTGGGTCGTCAAAAACGGAGTCCGTATACGTCCTGGGCGTACGTTTGACTGCAGGCTGGTCCTGAAGGCCGAGGCAGACTCGAACTCGAGTTGGACTCGGCCTCCGGCTTGACTTGGACGTCCTTGCTGATCTTCTCCGCCTCCACACCTCTCTCCATGTACTTCATGACCCTCTCCAATGTTCCTAAGCAAGATAACATCATTAGGTAGCAATCTATTCTCAAAACTATGAAAAGGATCGCTTAAGAACGAGCTCACCTCTAGATTTAATTGTCGCATGCGAGCTCGGGTCATTGGACCTTGCATAACGGTTGGAGGATCAGAGATTGTATCCGAAGGAGTGATGTCCTCATCAGCGCCACCCCACCGTGGCTGGGCGGCTGCGACTTCGGCGAAGCGAAAGCGGAGGTCGAAGGCGTCGTCGCGGAGGCGGAGCTGTGGCAATGTCAGCCGGCCGGCTCGGACTCTAGCAGACTGAAGGCAAAGGCCGTGGGCGCCGTCACGGAGGCCGCCCAGTGCCAGTGTCATGTTTGTCAAACCTGGGTGTGGACATCGGCTCCGGCACATAGCCGACAGAGACAGAGCCAGCGTGGCCCGTGGAGAGGGAGCCAGCGGAACGCAAGCTGGGGTGTGGCCCTTGTCGAGCAACGCACGGAGGTGCCGGAGCAACGCACGAAGGTAGAGCCGACAGGGTGGAGTTCTGCGTGGCCGGCTGTCAGACCCAGATTTTACAATCCGGAATCTTCTGTGATTCCACTGCACTATTACCTAGATCAGTAGATAGTGCTCACAGATTACAGTTCTGAATATCAAAGTACATATCATACGGAAGCATAAATATAATAGTAAACTTACTCATGGGCCGTTTAGGCCGAAAACAATAAATTGCAGCAGCGGAAGAACGAAGCACACGGGTGGGACCTTCAGGACATGCCCACAGGCAGCCAACTGGAGGTGCGCGACCTAGCCCTTGACATCTTCATCTTTTCTGCCAGCTTGTCCAATCTTGTTCTTTGGCGAGGTGATTTGATTCCTGATGCTGAATTTTGTCGCAAAAGCGAGTGTGAGCACTCCAACCCCGTGCTCCACGAGCCAATACACAGAATGCAAATAAATAGTATGCATGGCTTAACAAAGGAGAGGCTCGGGTTATTTTATTTGCCAAAAATCGCTTTTGGTAGCTTTGTTATTATTTAATCATAGTGTTATTGTTACTGCCTATACTCCACCTAGCGACTACCATAATTGACTTAATCCACCAAAATACACTTTCTTTATTGATTACTGTCTAAGACTCCAAACAACGATTATCACCAATTATGCAATCCACCAATCATACCTTCATTGCTGCCTAAATCCTCACATAGCGAGTATCATAACTTATATAATCCACTGATCAATTACTGCCTAAAACTCCAAATTGCTAGCGACATCATTTATCTAATATCATTTATTTATTCCACCAGTATCTTTTGCATTCTAAATTCGTAACAATCCAATCCTTTCGTTATTGATCCACAACCATAACTTACTTCTTCAATAATCAAGCTTATTTTTTCCATTATCTATCTCTAACTAATTCATGAGTATACATCCACCAAGAATATCATTGACCAAGTATATTGTAACATCCCAAAATTTTAAAATTTGAAAATGTGAAGTTTTTGAATTATTTTTGCAATATGTTTTATTTGAATTTGGAGTTTATGATGTTTTTCTGAGAAATTTGGTGAAGGTTCCAAAAGTTAAAAGGATCCAGAAGAAGCAAACATATTTAATTAATAGAAAATCAAGATTTAAAATGCGAATCTGAAAAGATGATCCATAAAAGGTAGGGAGAAATTTTGGTTTAAACATAAGACCCCATTTTCTGAACAATAATGGTACAAATAACAAGGAAGCAAACAAATTAAAATGCAAATTTATATGAATATATATGTATACATAAATATATATAAATGTGCACATAATAAAATGTGGCACCTACAAATTTAATGACAAAAAAATATGCATATAAATATAAAAACTAGGTTAGCAAGGAGGGGAATAAATAAATCCAGAAATTTATATATACACACACAAATACATATCCCAAAATAAAAAGAAAGATAATTATATAAAAAAAATGGAAAGAGCCAGGCCGACCGCCAACCCGGCCCAGCTCCTCCTCTCCCACTCCTCCCTCGTTGCGGCCGAGAGGCCCAGCCGCCCGCGCGTGCGCCGACCCAGCCCGTTCCCCCTCACTCCCCGTCTATGCCACACGGGCCGCGCACTCGCTCTCTCTGCCGCTGGCCCCGCCCCGCGCCAGCTCCTTCTCCCCCTCCCCTCCTTCCTTCTCTCCCGAGCGCTGCGCATGCTCGCCCGCTCAATTTTCTTCCGCCCCGTGGCGTCCATATATCCGGCTTCGCTGCTGCCCGCTGCCTGGCACTGATCGCTCGCGTGCGTGGCGCAAAAGGTATGAGCGGTCACGCGCGCCAGCCCGGATTTCCGCTGCTCCGCCGCACGCCGAAGTGACCGCACGGGCAAGCCTCCCGATGCCGGCCCTCCTCATGCTCCTATAAAAGCCGTCGCCCCCGCCAAACTATTCTCCAAGCCCTCCACTCTCTTCCACCGTGAGCAATTAGATTCCCATTCACCGTAGCTCGTCGGCGCTTCCATCTTCCCCAACTCCGGCCACCGTGCTCCCCCACTGAACCCTGCCGCCAAAACCCAATTCCTTCCTCCGGAGCCATCTCCAGAACGTCGTGAGCTCGCCCCCGGCCTTCTCCGCGCCTCCCGTGGTCCGTACCTCGCCGGCACCAAGAGCCATCCCCAAGTCACCGCCGCCGCACGTCGCCGACCCACTTCCGGTGATCCCCGGCCGCCGCCGACACCCTCATCACCTTCCCCGGGACGCATGGATTCCATTTCGCCCCTCACCCGACCCGCTGCGGCCACCCCTCGCCGCCGGCGCCGCCGCCCCGCACGCCGCCCAACCTCCTCTGCTCTGCGCCTCTACTGCATGCCTCAATTGGTTTTGCGTCCCACCCCTGTCAGGTAACACCCGTGGCTCGACTGGTTGCCACCTCGCGCTCTTACTCGGCCCACCCGCGTTCGAACCTAGCTGGCCGCAATGTGTGGTTAGGAATTTCCAAAGTTTTTGCTAAACAGCAACAATAAAAGGAGGATTAAGGAAATTTTGGGAAGATTGATTATAATAAATGCAAATTAATTAGCATGTAAGTAAACCTAATTAATGTTCAGACAGGGTAGGTTAATGCTAGTAACAAGTAATTAGTGGTTAATGACTCCCATAAATACAAATGATGGATTAGTACCAGACCCTTCCACTGACATGTGGGCCATAACCCGAATATAATAAAATAACCCTGGACCCACCTGTCATAAGTACAACATATAAGAATTAAAATAAGAAAATGAATTAAAAATACTAGTGGGACCCACATGTCAGGATTTATACACTTTCTGGAATTTCACTGGACTGAGAACTTTAAATAGGCATAACTTATTCATTTTAACTCCAAACTGAGTGAAACAAATTTCTAAATTCATCTAAATTCAAGATCTATCCAATGGAACTGAAATCAGAAATTTTAGAGCTTATATGAATTTTGGTGAGAATTATGGACAATTTGGGAATAATCTAGGGAATGTAGACAATTTAATTTGGAAGTAAAATAAGGTCACATAGTATTTAATATATGAATATTTAGTATGCGAATAATTAATATAGACTAAATAGTTAAATGAAGTCAAATTATCAAATGAAGACATAAATAAAATATAGTGACTCTGGTTAAATAACCACATGCAATAAAAGGTTATTTTTACCGTAATGTAAACATATATGCCCGAAACGATCACACTCAACAAAATAATGCTCAGTAAACTCACACACCAATTCATAGGTCTAACCTAACTCATGGAACTTCCTTGAT
Source organism: Dendrocalamus sinicus (assembly GCA_036346575.1). Lineage (NCBI taxonomy): Eukaryota > Viridiplantae > Streptophyta > Magnoliopsida > Poales > Poaceae > Dendrocalamus > Dendrocalamus sinicus. Next base: position 8,318,154 of record CM070658.1, read on the forward strand.
AAATACAAAAATAATAAAAAGAGATTAATAATAAAAAGGGATCAAGTTATCATGTTCTACCACCGATTTTGCCTCAAATCACCCGAATCACCCATGAGCTCAAAATGAAACTAAAATGAGTTTATTCAGATTTATTTGGATCTTTTGAGTTATTTGCCTTTATTTGTATTCAGTCGTTTAGCACGTAATTAGATATTGGAGTCCTGAAGAATCAAAGGATCACGCAAGATCAAGAGCGAAGTGAAGAAAAAGACTAGAAGCTCAAGAGAAAGCATTGCGTGAGCTCAAGACCGCGGTAAACCGCACCAGGCGAGTCAATACTTTGATCATGTTGAACCTACATTTTCTGCAAATTACTTTGGTTTAAATTATCAAATTGCATGCTGTTATTTTATATGCAAATACATGATAAATTCAATGTTCTAGTTATAGGCCCATTATTGACTTGATTAATATTACACCTCCTTTGGATATTTGATTATGTGAACCTTGTCGCCCTAGCAAAATTATAACAGTAAACTTTCGAAAATAAGTCCGTAAGTATACGCTATGCTTAGTATTGCATTGGTACTCGGGGCGCTGAAATGCCCCAAACCTCATTATCATTTTTAATCATGAGAAACTGGTTTGGACAGTCATGGTGGGAATGACTGGTATATTTTGACATGATTATTTTTGTGCTCCCAAAAATCCCATTTTGCTTAAATATCTGGGCGGATTGGTTCGAGGGTATGAGTGTGGTGCAGTGGATGCACAAAGTGGTTTGTGGTAGGCCACCCAGATACCACTAAGGACTGAATCTTGTCATGACCTCCTGTGTAAAACAGTACAACCACAAGTCTGTAAAATACAACTTGGCTAAGTAGATTTATCAAAATCCCCAGACTCATCTCACTGGTAGTGGATTGATGGGGCTACGCTATGGCAAGGGGGCCTGAAGGGACACCAGTGGTGGGTGAAGTTTCCCAGCTGTCCTAACGTTGCGGGAAGTAGAAGCCCAAGCTACGTTAGTGGCTGTGGGAAACATCCCGCGCATAGATGGGACCCACCGCAAGTGGGCGGCTACCCATAAGGTGAATGAGAAAAGGGACTAGATACTTTGAAAAGTCATTGTGATGGTCTGCTCAACCACATGTCTAAGGCATCATGTGGGGCAACGAGTTGATTGTCTCTTGTGGTGAAAGTGTACAAACTCTGCAGAGTCAAAACTATTCGAATAGCCATGCCCACGGTCATGGGCGGACATGGGAACTTAACCAGATATAGATCTATTTCAAAAACTTTATGGGGTGGAATTGGAAAAGTGAAGGGCAGTGGAAAGCCCCGATTTGAATTGTCCTGGGTGTCGTCCCAGTGGTAAGTTAAGCGGCTATAACGTTGAAAGATGCTATATGGTGCAGATGCCATGTAACGGTGGATGGAATCTGGATCGCTATTATTATTGCATTTTCTTGAACATTATGTTTTTGTTCAAAACTGCTAGGTCTCAGGAAATTTTTATGTATCATATTTCAAAGATAAATGTTTTTCCTTCTTACAAAATGAAATATAGAGAGGAATAAATAAAGTCGTGAGTAAAAGAGATGGATGATTGCGGTAAACACATAAAGTTATTGGTGGATTCATGTTGACCATAAAAAGGAAACAATAGTGTAGATTCTGGTAGAAATAGATTGGTAAAGTCTAAATGAGTATATAGATTAGATAGATGATTTAAATTATTCTTGGAGAATTAAGGAGTATGAAAGTAATTATTGGATTACAACACTGGTAACTAATATAAATTCCTAGAAGATGATGGCAATAATGGGATTACTAAGATTGGATCAAATACTAGATGGATGAATTGAATTTCTGGAAATATTGGAGGAATGATAACAATTATTGGATTATAATAATGATCAATGATTTTATTGGTGGAAGTATACTAGTGAGTCGTAGACTTGATCATCGAAATTCTTGGTGGATGTGTATTAGTGAATTACAAAGTAAGATTGATTATTGGAAGAGCAAATTATGGTTGTGGACCAATAACAAAAGGATTGGATTGTTAGGATTGAGAATATAAAAGATTTTGGTGGATCAGTTAAATGATATTAGATAAGTAATGTCACTAGCTGATTGGAGTTTTTAGGCAGCAATTGATTGGTGGATTGTATAATTGATGTTATCTGCTGTTTGGAGTTTTAGACAGAACTCAATATAGAAAGTGTGAGTTTGGTCACTCGCTGTTTGGAGTCCTAGACAGCAATCAATTTAGAAAAAGTATATTTGGTGGACTCAGTCAATTATAGTAGTCGTTAGGTGGAGTTTAGACAGCAACAATAACACTATGGTTAAATAATAATAATGCTCCTAAAAAGTGATTTTTGCAAATAAAATAACCCGAGCCTCTCCTTTGTTAAGCCATGCATACTATTTATTTGCATTCTGCGTATTGGCTTGTGGAGCACGGGGTTGGAGTGCTCACACTCGCTTTTGCGACAAAATTCAGAATCAGGAATCAAATCACCTCACCTCAGCAACAAGGTTGGACAAGCTGGCAGAGAAGATAAAGATGTCAAGGGCTAGGTCGCGAACCTCCAGTTGGCTGCCTGTGGGCATGTCCTGAAGGTCCCACCTGTGTGCTTCGTTCTTCTGCTGCTGCAACTTTTGAATTCGGCCTAATCGGCCCATGAGTAAGTTTACTATTGTATATTTGTGCTTTCGCATGATATGTACTTTAATAATCAGAACTGTAATCTGTGAGCACTATCTACTGATCCAAGGAATAGTGCAGTGGAATCACAGAGGTATCCAGAATGTAAAATCTGGGTCTGACATATATAATCCAGGAATTGTTATCATACTCCAAACTCCCAAGATCAATTCATCCATCCAGAACTTGTTCAAATCCTATTAATCTCAATATTGTCAACATCTCCCAAGAATTTATATCAAATATCAGTGTTGTAATCCAACCAATACCCTTACACTTCCTAATACTCCAAAGATCATATAAATCATCTATCTAGTCCAGATATCCATTTGGGCTCATTTCTCCCAGAATCCACACTATCATTTTCTTTTTATAATCGACATGAGTCCATCAATATATTTATGTTTTTACCACAAACTTCCATCTTCATTACCCCGCACGGCTATTCGAATAGTTTTGACTCTGCAGAGTTTGCACACTTTACCCACAAGAGATAAATCCACTCGTTGCCCCACATGATTCCTTAGCCATGCGGTTGAGTAGACTATCACAGGACCTTTACAATGCATTTTTCCTAGTAGAGTTACGTCCGCTAAGGTTTCCACTTCCTTTGGGGTACGACCACCCTTCCAGAAGCCCCCTCTTGCACCGTCACATCGGAGGATGTGGCCATCCTCTACCCGCCCGTGGTCATACTGGCGCAACTCTTGCTAAGTCGATGCAAATTAGTTAGCCCTGCCTACACTTTGCCAGCTTGCGGTTGTGCTTGTTATACACGGGGTGACATGACAAGATTCAATCCTTAGGGTTACCCGGATGGTTCTACCACATTTCACCTTTTGTGCATTCACTGCACCACATACCAGCCCCCAAACCATCCATCCAGGTATTTAAGCAAATTTAGGATTTTTGGGAATATAAAATAACCATATCCAACATACACCAGCCATTACCACCATGACTGCCCAACCAATTTTTCTCAGGATTAAAAGTGATGCTTGGGCGCTCTCGCGCCCATGAGTATCTAAACAATGCTAAGCATGGCATATATTTTAAAGACTTATTTTCGAAAGGTTACTATTATAATTTTGCTAGGGTGACAAGATTCACAAATTCAAATATTCCAAAGGGAGTGTAATATTATTCAAGGCAAACAATGGGCATATAACAAGAATATTGAATTTATCATGTATTTGCATATAAAATAACAGCATGCAATTTGATAATTTAAACCAAAGTAATTTACGAAAAATGTAGGTTCAACATGATCAAAGTATCGACTCGCCTGGCGCGGTTTACCGCGGTCTTGAGCTCACACGATGCTTTCTCTTGAGCTTCTAGTCTTTTTCTTCACTTCGCTCTTGATCTTGCGTGATACTTTCATTCTTCGGACTCCAATATCTAATTACGTGCTAAACGACTAAATACAAATAAAGGCAAATAACTCAAAAGATCCAAGTAAATCCGAATAAACTCATTTTATTACAAGTTAATGGGTGATTTGAGGCAAGGTCTGCAGTAGGGTACGATGACTTGATCTTTTTATTAACAATTTCTTTTATCATTTTTGTATTTATCAAGGAAGTTTCATGAGTTAGACTAGACCCATGAATCGGTGCATAAGGTTAGTGGAGCATTGTTTTGTCGATCGCTAATACTCAGGGCATATGCTATATGCGATCTACACAATTTTTAGTTTGCTGAGTTTAAGTTTAGAACCCAGATTTATAGCACTTTGTGGTACAATATTTTATGTATCTTCAGCTATCACTAGGCTAAGTTTAATTTGAATTAGGATCTATTTATACGGGTCCTAGCTCGTTATATTCATTTACGCTCAATATTATAATTATTTATTAAATCTAATGGTAATTAATGGCACCATTATCATTTTGTCTATAGCTCAATCATTATTAGGCTTAGTTTTAGTTTTAATTTAATTTAAATTTATTCATCTGGGCAAAGCTTTTTATATAGGGTTATATTTTTAATATTCGTTATTTAGCAAAATCTACCTCTAAGATTTATTAAATGACAGCATGTTAAATATTGGCATATATTTTAATTAAGGGTAATCTTTATTAAATTTGGGACATTTAACCAAAGTTGTTTTTCTTTATCAATATCTTTAATACTTAGTCTTTTAGACAATTATTCAAACCATATTAATTAATCATATATGAACTAACCCAAATTTAAATCTTACATAACCTCTTTTATATCCTTATTAAATCTTGTTAGCTTCTCTAAATTATTTCCTAACTTTTCATGATTTTTATTAATTTAAAATGGCTACAAAAGATGGAGCAAAAAATGGGGAAATAGGTGCTGCAGGCCGGATTTGAACTTGAGACCTTGGGGGAAAGTTGATTGTTAAGTGCACTCAGGTAGCCAAGTGGGCGCAATGCCTGGGCTGACTAAAGAAAGGCTCGCTATTTAGATATGTCGTGCGGTCGTGGAGGGCAGAACAGAGGAAGGTGGGCGGCGCACGGTGCCGATGCTGCTGACGGCAGACGGTGGCCGGAGCGGCGGGGGTAGCCAGCAAAACGGATCCCCCAGAAGCTGTGGAGGCCGGTGGAGGAGGCGGCGTGGCCCGGATCGGTGGTGAGGTGAGCGGGCGACGGCACGGGGCGGCCGGCGGTGAGGTGGAAGTGATGCGCCGGCGGCCGGGAAGGAAAGGGGAGGGGATAGCGCACGCATGAGCGGGAGGAAGGTGGTCAGATGCTTACCGCGCCGGTGATTGAGTCGGGGAGGGGCCGTGGTGAGCCGGCGGCGAGGGCCATGGGCGGCGCGGGGAGGTCGCCGTGGCCGGCTCGCTATGGTAAGGGGGAGAGTAAGGCGGTGCTCGGGAAGGGAGCTTGACTGAGGAGGGAGCGGTGCGGGCGGCGGCGGTTTCGGCCGGAGTTGGGGAAGAACTGCCGGCGCACGTGCTCTGGTGAACGAGCGTTCAATTAATTTGGAGAGGGAGTATATGGGAAGTGTAGATGCAATGTGACGCGCTCGATTTTTGGAGGGGCTTGCCGGAGAGCGGGACATGGCAAGCAGGCGGGTCGACCGGCATGCGGGGGTGGGGCGGTTTGGCAATGGGGGGAGGAACGCAAGGGCAAAGAGTGGAGACTACTGCTTATAGTATGGGGAGAGTCACGGGTGCGTCGTGGTTGAGCTGTCCGAGTGACAAGACGGGGTGGTGGGAAGGTTGTGAGCGGCGGCAGGCGGCGGTGGCAGGCGGCCGCGACATTGCATAGCAGGGCTACAGCCTTGCGCCGCGCGCGCTGAGCGATGTGATGGAGCGGGCGTGCAAGAGAAACCTGGGGCGGCAGGGGAAATCGGTGGGCGAGGGCTGGAGCATGGCTGCCACGCGGAGAAAAGGAGCTGAGCGCAGCAGAGAGGAGCGGCGCGGGCGCACTGGGGAAGAAGAGAAGAAAGAGAGGGAGGGGCGCGGGAGAGAGTGCGGGCGAGGCGAGGGCCCGCGTGGCAGTGAGGAGGTGGAAAGGGGAAGGTGGAGCTGGGTCGGGCCGTTCCGGCCGGCCTGGCTTCATCTCTCTCTTTTTATTTTCTTTTTATTTACCCATTCATTTATTGAATTATTTGTGTGTGCACATATAAATGTGTGTGTATATATATATACACACATATATATAAAGTTCATGTTTTATTCATTCCCTCTTGCTCACCTAACTTTGTTATTCAAGTATTTTTTTTTGGCACTAAATTTTGTAGGTGCAAAATTTGAGTATGTCTATTTATATATATATCTATATATGTTGGTATTTTATTTACTTGCTACTATTGCTATTTATGCCATTATTTCTAAAGGATGACATTTTATATTTAAGTCAATTTTCTCCCTTCCTTTTCTGGATCATCTTTTCAGATTCTTATTTTAAATTTTAATTCTCTATTGTTTAAACATATTTGTTTTCTTCTTGTTCCTTTTAACCTTTGGAACCTTCACCAAATTTTTCAGAAAATCCCATAAACTCCAAATTCAAATAAAATACATTGCAAAATAATTCAAAAGCTTTAAATTTTTAAATTCAAATTTTCAGGATGTTACACCGGCGCAACTAGGCAAGCACTTACGAAAAAGCACCCATGTGGCCCGGTATCCGTTCATGCATGCAGAAGCTCGAGCAGACGATGACGGGGGAGTCGCTAGCTAGTACAGGCCAAACCCAATTGGCTGCCACACTCATACGTTGTTACATGCATGCGCCTGTGCGAGCCACAGAGCGCCCATGCATGCATCAAGCTTGAAGAACCACAACGTACGTATACTCTTGGGTCTGCTAATCCGATCATGCCGATATCTAGCTGCAACGACTTCACATGGCGTCCGTGTTGACGTAGATGTCCATCTCAAAGACGACAATGCTGGGCGTGGGGTTCCCAATCTTGGTCATCAGGCTGTACCCCCTTGTCCACCGGAGCCTCCCCATGCCGCCATCACGGCCCACTCCACCGCGTCGCCGTTGCCGAAGTTGGCACGGCCGTCCACCACCAGCGTGCTGCCGCTGCAGTCCTCGTCCGTGAACACAAGGGTGAGGAGCGTGCACGATGCCGCGGGGCTCTGCAGGTCGGCCTACACGAGCACGCCCTCGGCGTGGCCGAGGAGCTGAGAAGTTGCATTGGATCCCTCGCGGAGCTCGTCGTTGATGGAGAGGTCGACGGTGTGGCGTGGAGGCCGGCGCGCAGAGGTCGACGGTGTGGTGCAGAGGCCGACGAGCGTGGAGGCCGCCCGCGCGGCGTGGAGGCCAGCACGCGGGAGTATTCATTACTGTGCGGAGCCACGCGGAGGCGAGGCTGTTCACTACAGAGCCAGCCTGCGCGGAGCCCGGGTCGATGATGTCGGCACGGAGTCTGGCGTGAAGAGCTCTTCTTACTTGCATGAAAACGAGCAGTGGAGGCCGATGCCATTCTCAGCTAGTGACGCCCGAGTAGATGGATGGTGCGCTACTTCGCGAGGCATGCATGGATGGTTGCTTCGGCGTAGGACTGCAAGATAGGGGCGCGACATCGTGCGAAGGCTCGATATCGTGTGAAGGCTCGGTGCGAAGGCTCGACATCACGCGGAGGCCCAGCGTGGAGGTTAGGCGGCAAGACCTGGAGGCGACCATGGGGTGTGCTCGGCGCCGCATGGCGACATTAAGCAGGGACGCACGTTCATAGATATATCGCTGATGGCCTGCCAAGTCATCCAAGACACCATTTCTCTGCATGAACACCCCAAGTAGAGTGAAGATAGCAGTAATATAGAAATGGGTGATTCAACTAGATCTATTCACCATAGCATCTGGGCAATTTGACTAGATCCATTCACTATAGCATCTACGGGACACAACGAAGTATACAGGCAAAGCCTATACACCTCTACAATCAAGATGGTTAAATTTTTAGTGATAACTATTTATCTGTCGCTGATGGCCCGCAAGATGGTACAGATGCCACGTTGGAAGTAGTATGCTCCCAGGAACAGCTTTTAGCTCCTCAAGCAACTTTTCTTCCAGCCCCCACGGACGGCGCTATCTGTTGTGGCTACTGGCCAAACAATAAAGAAGGGGACTAGTAGAAGGAGAGGAGAGCCAACACAGGCAGAGATGGTGAGAATGAGAGGATCCCCCTCCTCCTGCCCCTCCTGGGGTTTATATACATGAGTGGGGTAGAATGGGAAATCCCCATTCTACCCCTTAGTACTTATAAAGGATGAGGGTACATTGGTATATTTACATTGGTATATTCCTCTGCACTATCAGGCCTATTACATATTATGCTAGTTGCAAGGCCCAGTTATGGGGGGTTGGGCCATCTCCACAACAGATACAATCATCTCCATGATTGCCTTCTGGGCATATCACTAACACATCTTCTACCACGAGATCATCAAGGCCACGTTCCTCATGCGGATGTGGGTGCATGTCTCTAGTTCAGTCTAGCTCAAGAAGGAGCTAATGGTTCAGATGATCCATGCAGTTGTCAAGGATGCCCATGATGTCGGCTACATCATTGAGCTTCTACTGGAGGAATTGAACAGCATGACATTCTTGTTTGTGCTTTATGAATCACCGACGTCCGCGACACCTAGCGGAGATGTCTAATGGAGGTGCTAAAACCTAGGGCTAGGAGGAGCTTGATCATGGTACAAGGGATCATGTGGGAAGGTACAAGATTATTTATGATGAATCATTGTCAATGTTTGTGAAGTTGAATTTCAAATTTGTTAAAGATTTTTTCTACCTGTTGCTCAGTGTCAATGTTGTTCCTAGATTTCTTCTTTGACTCTTTTGGTGGAGCTAGACAGCATCGAGGTTTAGGATTTTGTAGGGGTAGACCAAGAGTAGCATCTAGACTGGGGAGTACTAGTCTTTTGCTAGGCTGATTTGGAGAGGTCTAGGTGATTCTCGTGTGCATATTCATGATTTTTAGACTAACCACTATTATTGCTTTTACTGTTGTTCCTACTCATCGTGTACCTCAGTATTAGTGGCCTAAATCTTTCATTTCTAACCTTAATACTGAGGCACCAATGTTTCTTGCTTCTACCTTGTAGATTCATCGAGCAAGAAAGGAGGACATGTGGCTTGTTGACTCCAGGTGTTCTCGATACATAACTGGACACTCGTTGGTTCTCCTCCCCTACTCATACATCCGGTGATGAGTGATCATGTTCAGGGATGCTTCTACCAAGACCACGAATGGCTAAGGGCACTGTGCATATTAACAACAAGTTTATGCTCAAGGACATCGCTTTGGTAAGTAAGTTGAGATATAACTTACTTTCTATTTCTCAACTTTTAGATGAAAATCTAGAGGTGAGGTTCAAGAGAGCTAAGTGTAGGGTTCTAGATTTCTTTGGTGACTTTGTGTTTGGGATATCTACGTTGGAGAAGGTCTTTAATGCTAATTTCATTATTTCTCCCAGCTCTAACCCTAAGTGTCTTGTGGCTTCTGATTCTCATGAGGTAGTAATGTAGCATCATAGGCTTCGGTCACTTGACTAGAGTTAGTAGCATAGATATTATTAGATATTTGCCTAGGTTTAAGAGTTGCAGGGACCTAGTTTGTTGACTTTGTAGATATGGTAAGATGATTTGCGTAGGTTTATCTTGGTGATGACCGATGCACCTGGACAGCTCTTGCACTTAGATATTGTTGGTCATTCTAGAGTCCAGTCTGAAGGTGAGAAGTGGTATGTACTTATCATTGTAGATGACTTGTAGGTATTCATGGGTATATTTTCTTTCTTCCAAGAATTAGGTCTTTGGTTGCTTTAGAGAGTTGGCACTTAGATTAGCTATTGATCTTCCAACAGTTTTGAGAGTTATTAGGAGTGATAGTGACACTGAATTGAAGAACTCATCTTTTGCCACTGTTCTGTGCTAAGTGAATCTGGAGTGCCAATTCTATTCTCCTAGAGTTCCCCAACAAATTAGAGTTGTAGAGAGAAAGAGTAGGACTCTTATAGAGATGACTAGGATAATGTTAAATGAGCATAGCTCTCCTAGGAGATGTTGTGTTGAGGTAATTTTCACTATTTGCTATGTGTCAAATAAGGTATTCTTGAGATCATCCTTAGACAAGACTTCTTATGAGTTGAGGTTTGGTTATAGACCTAGCATCTCTCATTTTAAGATATTTGGTTACAAGTGCATCATTCTAAAATATGGTAACTTAGATAAATTTGAATTAAGATCTTCTAATGGCTCTTTTCTTGGATATCTTACTCATACTTATGGCTATCGTGTTTTAAATTTAAATGCTAACAAAATCTTGGAGAATTATGAAGTCACTTTTGATGGGGGATCTTTATCATATACCCTCCCTTGAATTGGGGATTTCAGGATTTACCCTCCCACCTCAATGACATGTGGGGTCATCATAAGTCACTGACACGTGGGTCAGGAGGGTAAATCCTGAATTTCCATCTATGAGGAGGGTATATGATGAATAAATCCCTTTTGATGAGGCTAGTCCTGATACCAGACCCAACAGTACAAGTATGCAGGTACATGATGATCAGGAGAGCATCTTCTTCAGCAACGACCCTGACTCAGATGATGAGGATATTGCTCCTAAGTTGGTTGGAGAGTCTACTTCCACTACTTAAGCTTAGTTGAGCAGCCTTTTGCCACTCACACTAGAGCTACAAGTGGTTCTGGTCCTAACTCCACAACCCATGCGATAGAGGCTACATCTACGCCAAAACCAGCGCTTCATATTCATTGACGACACCCACTAGAGCAAATGATTAGAGATCTCCATTAGCAAGCTACTCGCTTCAGATTTATCTCTCTAGATTTCTACGATCATTTTGCTTTTGCTACATTATTTGCGCCCCAAGATATCACCCATAATTTATCTGATGCTTCTTGGGTCAATGCCATGATTGAAGAACTTGAGAACTTTTAAAAAAACAAAGTCTGGCAATTAGTTAAACCCCGTCATGGTCATAATATCACTGGAACAAAATGGGTATTTAAAAATAAGCAAAGTGAGGATGGGTTAGTGGTTCACAACAAGGCTAGCTAGTGGCTTAGGGTTTCTCCCAAGTAGAGAGTTTAGACTTTGAGGAGACATTTACACCTACCGCTAAATTAGAAGCCATTCGCATTCTACTAGTATTTGCTGTGTCTAAGGGCTTTAAGTTATTTTAGATGGATGTCAAGAGTGTATTCCTAAATGGTTTCATAGAAGAGGTCAATGTCAAGCAGCCACTTGGTTTGCAAAATCCCAAATTCTAAAACCATGTCTGTTAACTCTCCAAAACCCTATCTGCATTGAAGTAAGCCCCTAGAGTTTGGTATGATAAGGTTAAGAATTTTTAACTTAAGAATGACTCTAAAATATGAATGGTAGTGACTTTCTTCTTTTTCAGATTTACGTGAATGAAATAATTTTTAGTGTCTTCTCTCTTGATGTGGTGTCCAAATTTTCAGATACAATGAGCAGGCAATTTGAGATGAGTATAATGGGTGTGCTGACATTTTTCTTCGTCTTTCAAATCAAGCAATCGAAGGAAGATACCTTCATCCATCAAAACAAGTACACCTAGAACTTTCTTTGGTGCTTCGGTATGGGAAGCAACAAACTTGTCACTACTCCCATGGCCACTTCTACAGTTATACATCCTGATGAGAATGGTGAGCCCATGGACCAAAAGGAGTACTGCAACATGATCGACTCCGTCCTCTACCTCACCGCTTTAAGGCTGGACATACACTTTGCTGTGTATCTATGCACTTGATTTTAGGCTTCCCCTCGTGCCTTTCATCGTCAAGTAGTGTGTCACATCTTCAAATATCTTTAAGCTACACTTGACTTTAGACTCTAGTATTCTTCTACTTCCTCACTTGCTCTTCAAGCATTCTCGGATGTAGACATTGCTGGTGTATGATAGATAAGAAGAGTACCACCGGCACCTCTCTTATCTTATGGTCATCTAGGAAGCAATCTTCTATTATATAGTGCACTGCTAAGGTGGAGTATGTTGTTTCTATTACAGTTGCTTTCAGGTTCTCTAGATCTTATCTACTTTGTGGGATTATGGATTAGTCTTGGGCAACATAGCTAAAAAGTCAATACAACATTCCAGAACTAAGTACATAGATTAGATATCACTTACTTAGGGACCATGTTGAGAAGAGTGATGTTGTCATCTAGTTTGTAGAGTGTGAGTACCAGATTATAGATATTTTCACCAAGACTCTCGATTATTCTTGTTTTGCTTCTTTGCGGGGTGAGCTGATGTCAGACCCAGATTTTATAATCCGGAATCCACTATGTTTATCTGCACTAATCCCTGGATCAGTAGTTAGTGCACACAGATTACAGTTCTGATTATCAAAGTTCATATCATGCGGAAGCGTAAAATTTAATAGTAGACTTACTCATGGGCCGATTAGGCCGAAATCATTAAATTGCAGCAGCGGAACAACGAAGCACACAGGTGGGACCTTCAGGACATGCCCACAGGCAGCCAACTGGAGGTTCGCGACCTAGCCCTTGACATCTTCATCTTCTTTGTCAGCTTGATCCATAGGTATTATTGAAGGGTAGTGATCCGATTCCTGCTCCTGAATTTGTCGCAAAAGCGAGCGTGAGCACTCCGACCCCGTGCTCAGCGAGCCAATACACAGAATGCAATTAAATAGTATGCATGGATTAACAAAGGAGAGGCTCGGGCTATTTTATTTTGCGAGGAGTGCTTTTGAATACAATTAATTAAAAAGCCCTATGACTTAGCAATTTTGGAACAAATCATAATGTACAAGGAAATGCATTATTAATATCGATTCAGATTCCATCCACCGTTACATGGCATCTGCACCATATAGCAATTTCTTCAGCGTTATAGCCGCTTAACTTACCACTGGGATGACGCCCAGGACAATTCCAAACCAGGGCAGTCCTTCGCCCTTCACTTTTCCATTCCCATTTTCCAAACATTTTAAAATAGAACTAACTCGAGTAAGTTCCCATGTCCGCCCATGACCGTGGGCACGGCTATTCGAATAGTTTTAGACTCTGCAGAGTTTGTACACTTTCACCACAAGAGATGAACTATCCTTTTTGCCAACATGCTTCCTTAGGCATGAGACCCAGATAATTTATCACAAAGCCTTTACCTTACTCCGATCTAGTTAGACACCACCCACGCTGAGGTTTCACCGCTGAAGGGTTACACCACCACAGTCAGAAGCCCCCTCTTGCGCCGTGTGAGTACAGTACACCCTGTGCCTCACTGTGAGTAAACCAGTACACCCTGGCACCCACTTCCCTCGGTGATGTCGAACTAAACCCTTGCAAGTTATTCAGCTAGGTCGTACCCATTATAGACTTGTTGGTTGTACTGTTTTACATCAGGAGATCATCACAAGATTCAGTCCTTAGTATTATCTGAGCGGTTCTACCACACTCCATGATTTGTGCTCCCACCGCACCACATACCAGCCCCCAAGCCATCCGCTCAGATATTTAAGCAAGTTGGGATTTTTGAGAGCATAAAATAACCATATCAAAGGATACCAGTCATTCCCACCATGACGCCCAACCAATTTTCTCGAGATTAAAAGTGATGCTTGGCGCTCTCGCGCCATGAGTATCTAAACAATACTAAGCATGGCATATATTTAGGGACTTATTTTCAAAAGTTACCATTATAATTTTGCTAGGGTGACAAGGTTCACACATTCAAGTATTCCAAAGGAGGGTAATATTATTCAAGGTAAACAATGGACATATAACTAGAATCGTAAATTAAACATGTATTTGCATATAAACTAACAGCATGCAATTTGATAATTTAAAACAAAGTAATTTGCAGAAATGTAGGTTCAACATGATCAAAGTATTGACTCGCCTGGCGCGGTTTACCGCGGTCTTGAGCTCACACAATGCTTGCTTTTGAGCTTCTAGTCTCTATCTTCACTCCAAGCTTAATCTCGCTGGTTCCACTGAATCTTCACAGCTCCCAATTTCTAATTACGCGACAAACGACTGAATCCAAATAGAAGCAAATAACTCAAAAAGATCCAAATAAATCCGAATAAACTCAATTTAGTTTTATTACGAGTTAATGGGTGATTCGGTGATTTGAGGCAAGGTTGGTAATAGCATACGATAACTTGATCTTTTTATTAATAATCTCTTTTTATTATTTTGTTATTTATCAAGGAAGTTCCATGAGTCGGGTTAGACCTATAGACTGGTGTAGAAGTTTAGTGCACAAATTTTATCTTTAGAGTATGTATTCCTTGCAAGTTAGGTAAAGGCAAACTGGACTGATGGATGAGATCTGTACTTATTCTATAAATCTTTTAGTCAAAGATATTATAACACTTGGGTATCTTTATTAAGTTTTTAGAATAATCTCTGGTATAGGCCTTTACTTTACTAATTAGATTAAGATAAATCGCAAAGGCTCAATATCTATTCATATATGATAATTAATTCAAATCTCTAATAATCCCATTATCATATTTTATGTATCTTCATTCATAGCTAAGCTAAGTTTAAGCTGAATTAGGATCCATTCATATGGGTCCTAGCTTGTTATATATACAATTATGCTCAATATTATTATGTACTAAAGCTAGTATTAAGATCTAATTAATGACACTATTATTAGCTTACTCAAACCTTAGTTGCTATTAGGCTTAGCTTGATTTAGAATTTATTTATCTAGCAGGTTTGTTTTACAATGTTATATTTCAATATTTGCTATTTTAACAAAACCTACGACTACAATTTATTTATTGAAGGCATGATGAATATTGGGCATAGATTTTAGTTATAATTAATGGTAGCTTTTATTAAATTTGGACACCTAATCAAAGAGATTTTCTTTGTTATTGCCCTTAATTAGTATTTAACTTTTAATTCCTTTAGGCAAATCACATTAATTACTCATATGTGATAACTAGTCCAAATACTAGTGGCTTTATACCCAAATCATTTAATAATCCGAAAATGGTTCTCTTGCCTGCTTAGGGTATAGGAATAATGGTTGAGGTTTAAATCAAGCTAAGGTCAATTCTATAATATTCACTATCATACAATGGCTTAGAATTTACTTCTGTAGACCACCCTCATGTGCTAAGCCATCATTTCATAGTAGCATATCCTATTCTAAACCTTTAATTGACAATTGAAGTTAAAATAAATAGCCATGGCATAATATTCACTAACACATGATGATTACTCATGATTAAAATAGTTAAAAGGTTCATTTGTATCCTAATTACTTTTTGTACCCTTTTATTTATTTATTTATTTATTACATCCTGTACTAATTATTATATTCTCTAGATTATTCCCCAATTTTTCCCTTGATTTTTAGTGATTAACATGAGCTACAAAAATGATAATAAGGTATGGGTGAAAATTTGCAGCCGGCCGGAATCGAACCCACAACCTCAGACTGGAACATGTTAACACTCAGCCAAGCTAACCAACCAATCTAACGATGTTTCTTGCCTTCTTGGAGGAGGAGTGGCGATAAGGCGACGGGCTAGAACTTACAGAGGCAATCACCGCCGAAGCAAGAGGAGGTGAGGCGCGCACGGCCGGGCGATGCCGCCGGCGAGGGCCGGCCGAGGGGGCACCGGAGACCCATAAAACGGGTTGCACCGTGGATGGTGATGGTGTTGGTGGGGTCAACAGGGCCGGGGTGGCGTTGGGGGCGGCCGGAGGCGGGGCGGTGCAGTGCGGCGGTGCCGGCAGGAAGGAAGAAAGAAATTAGCAAGCGCGGGAGCATGAGGGGTTCGTAGGAATGCTTACTGGATACCTGGCCGAGCCGGAGAGGGAACACGGCGAATCGGCGCGCGACCGGCGGCGGTGAGCGAAGTCGCCGTGGCGGCTCTCACGGTGAAGGGAAGCGCAGGGCGATGCTCGGAGAAGCTCCGCAACGGTGTGGCGATGCTTCTGAAGAGAGTAATCGAGCCGTGACGCCATGGAGGAGCAGCGACGGAGATGGAGGTGTCGGCGGCCGGTTTTGGGAAGAATGGGCCGTGCGCGAGCTCCGGCGCACCGGAGTTCGATTCACGCTGCGGGAGGTACACCGATCAAAGGCCCGCCGTGGCGGTCGGGGCGGCGAGGCCTTGTCGGAGCAGCCGGGGCGGCGTGGAGGCGGCGATGGCGGTTTACGGCGCGGGCGGGAGAAGCACGAGAGAGCAAAGGGGAGTCGCACGGGGATACTTATGGCCACGGTCGATTGGGAAGACTGTGGGCGTGCGCGGGGAAACAATGGGCGACGGTGGGCGAGACCGTGGGCGGAGCTACCGCATGGGCGCCACGGGGAGGAGAGGTGCTGGGCGGAGCGAGAGGAGAGAAGAAGCGGGCGCTGCAGGCGTCTTGGGTGAGGTGACGGTCGCGGCTGCGGGCAAGGGCGGCGGTGATGATGGCGGGCGGGCTCGCATGGCTGCCACGCGAGGCCAAAGGCGAGCACAGCAGAGAGAAAAGAAATGGCGCTGGCGCATCGGAGAAGAAGGAAGAGAGGGAGGAAAACGGTCCTGCGCGAGAGGAGCCGGCGCGCGGGGGTGAGCCAGATGGCGAGAGAGGAAGTGCGGGGGGTTGGGCTGGGCCGGCTTGGCCTGGTCTGACCCCCATCTCTTTTTTTTATTATTATTAATTTCTTTTGCTATTATCAATATATGTTCATGGACATACATATACTTATGGGTATATAAATTTGTATATATATATTTACATCTTCACATATTATTATTTTGCTGGCTTATTTAATTTGGCATATTTTTATTTCCTATTGCTAAACTCCTTGCACAATTTGTATATACACATATATATGTATAGATATGTGCTTGTATTCTGTTCATTCGATTTTATTGCTATTTATGCTTTTATTTTCAAAATGAGATTTTATATTTTTAACTCAGGTTTCTCTCTTCTTATACTGGATCATCTTTTCAGATTTGCATTTTAAATCTTGATTTTCTACTAATTAAATATGATTGCCTCTTCTTGATCCTTTTAACTTTTGGAACCTTCACCAAATTTCTCTGAAAAACATCATAAACTCCAAATCCAATTAAAACATATCGCAAAATAATTGAAAAGCTTCACATTTTCAAAATTTAAATTTTCAGGATGTTACAGCTGATGGTTATTTATCCTTTTGGCCTAATTTGAGGGAGAGTTTGGCTCTCTTAAATTAATTGTATCATATTGCATATTTAAATTCAGCAACTTGCATGGGTCACATGGAGTGGAAAATAGAGCACAGAGTTGCTTCAAGGTGAAGGAAGCAGAAAGCTTCATGGAAGGACAGTAGAGTGATATTTTGGTAAATTGCCTAATATAGACAAGTGGCGTGTGAAAAACCATGGTGGTGGCCTAAGTGGTTTAAGTCAAGGATGAGCTAAAAATATTAGGTGGATCAAGTGTTGATTCACTAATGGGTTAATAATTTTGTGTACTTTGAGAAACGTGTATATGTGAGTGTAAAACCCGGTATTGTGTTGGGTTGGCGTGTGAGCCCATGTAAGTAAATGAAGCTCAATTAGAGGTGCTAGTTAGAGTTTCTTATATGCCTCCACTATATAAGGAGGTGGGTTGAGAGAGTTAGGGTTAACTCTCTAGAAAGCCAAGTGGAGGGGAGTTAGGATTCTTGAAGGGAGCATTTGAGAGATGAGTTTTGCCTCATTGTCTTGAGTTTTTTCATCATCCTTAGGCTTTGTTGTTAGCTAGGGAGTGGTTGTAAACATTCATCTCTAAGTATCAATATATATCAAAATTCATCCAAGTCTTTATCCTCTTTGCTAAGTGTTGAATTCTTGATTTGGCTTGATTTTTTATGTTTCCTTCTCCTCTCTTGATCTTATTGTGATCCATGATGAGTAAGAAGCACTAGGAGATCCTAGTTGATCAATCATTTCCCATCTAGATCACATGTGTTGTGGCTACAGACCAAACAGAGAGAGATGGTAATGGAGAGTGAGGGAGATGAGTCAAAAGCCTCTGCTCTCCCCACAGCCTATATCCATATATATGTACACATGAGGAGTGCTTTTACAGTTATACCCTTACATCTGGTTATCCCCTCCGGGGGTACTTATGTCATTACACATAGCCTATCCTGGGCCTTATAACCTCCTACCAGGCCTGCTGGGTTTAGGTGGGGGCCACCCCTACAACAGGAGCCTCTCATGGTAAAGGGTTTCACGGGGCCGAAGCCATGTTGCCGAGTCCTTTGGCCCTCTCTGTCCCTACGGCCTGTGAACGTTTCCGAACTTGACCTGGGGCTGCGCTGCAGCCGAAGCAGACGCGCGCGCTACGTCCCCTACCCTTCGAACGGGTGGCAGCGGAGCTGGCGCCTAGCCGAAGTAGACGCGCGCGCTCCGTCCCGGCAGCGGAGCTGGCGCCTAGCCGAAGTGGACGCACGCTGGGGGCGTTGCACTGGCGCAGGTAAGCGTAGCGGGCCCGTGAGCCGCCGCGTGTGCCTTAAGTGGTAAGGCACGCGCTGCGACGCTCGCTCTTCTGGCCGTCCACGTGGCGAAGCGTGCTTGGCGCGGTGCGGTCCTTGAGGCGTCGTGACCATTAATGTGACGGCGGACTCCCGGCGGTTGGACTTCTGCCGATTGGACTTCCGCCGGTTGGCTTCCCTGCTGATGGGGTATATATACGTGCCAGTGCGGCGTTGTTCTGCATGTATTGTGATAGAAGCTGCTCCCTAAAATGGGCCCCTTCCGGTGCATCAACATTCTGGTGACGCTGGCGGCAGGGGATGTTGATGCACAGAAGGAGGTCCATTTTCTCGGGAGCTTGGTCAGCGCCGGTTATCGATAGCCAACCGCGCTTCCTGCCCTCACGCCGCGTTTCCGTAGGCGACGACAAGGTTTGCCCTGTTCTTCTTAACAGACCTACCTACAGTCGGTGTTCCTGATGGAGCCCGCCCGCATTACCTTTTTTTTTTTAAAATGTTGATGCACTGTAGGCAGACTTTGCGGGACGAGA
Organism: Dendrocalamus sinicus; assembly: GCA_036346575.1. Lineage (NCBI taxonomy): Eukaryota > Viridiplantae > Streptophyta > Magnoliopsida > Poales > Poaceae > Dendrocalamus > Dendrocalamus sinicus. Next base: position 8,337,319 of record CM070658.1, read on the forward strand.
CCCTCGCCTTTGCGGCGCCCCGCCGAAGTAGACGCGCGCGCGCCGTCCCCTACCCTTCGAGCGGGTGGCAGCGGATCTGGCGCCTAGGCAAAGTAGACGTGCGCGCGCTCCGTCCCCTACCCTTCGAACGGGTGACAGCGGAGCTGGCGCCTAGGCGAAGTAGACGCGCGCGCTCCGTCCCCTATCCTCGAAGCGGGTGGCGGCGAGCCGCGCCTGGCGGCGAGACGCGCGCCGTCCCCTACCCTTCGAGCGGGTGGCGGCGGAGCTGGCGCCAGGCGCGTAGATGCGCGCGCCGTCCCTACCCTTGAGCGGGCGGCGGCGGAGCTGGTGCCTGGCGGCAGACACGCGCGCTCTGTCCCCTACCCTTCGAACGGGTGACAGTGGAGCTGGCGCCTAGGCGAAGTAGACGCGCACGCTCCGTCTGCTACGCCTAGGCGAAGTAGACGCGCGCGCTCCGTCCCCTACCCTTCGAACGGGTGGCAGCGGAGCTGGCGCCTAGGCGATGTAGACGCGCGCGCTCCGTCCCCTACCCTTGAGCGGGTGACGCCGAGCCGGCACCTGGCGGCGAGACGCGCGCGCCCGTCCCTACCCGCCGAGCGGGTGGCGGCGGAGCTGGCGCCTGGCGAATGACGCGCGCGCTCGTCCCCTACCCTTTGAGCGGGTGGCGGCGGAGCCGCGCCAGGCGGCGCAGACGCGCGCTCTCGTCCCCTAGCCTTGAGCGGGTGGCGGCGAGCCGCGCGCCAGCCGGCAGACGCGCGCGCTCTATCCCCTACCCTTCAAACGGGTGGCAGCGGAGCTGGCGACCCCGCATCGCGAACACCGCCACGCGTGCGGTGACTTGAGATCTCACGATGCGGTCCTGCGCTGTAAAGGTTCGTGGGATCACGCCGCCCCGATCCGCGAGTTTAGGTTCTGTGCCGTCGCGACCGCCCGCGCGCGCATGAGGCACGTGGTGGCTTATGACTGGTGCGCGGCGGGATGTGGACGGTTGCGTGCTCGCGGCCGCTCGCCTCTTCCCTAGGCAAGGGGGACACGGGGCGGGCGATGAATGGCGCAGCATCGAAGCTGTTGTGATCCCCTGGCCTATTAGTGCGCCTTTAATGACGGCTAGGGAGCGTCGTGCTGTGACGGCCCTTGGCGCTTGTGGTCGTGGATTTTCAGCTTTGGGTATGGGGAATTGCACTAGACGGGCATTTGTATGACTGCGATCGCGTCCCGTATGCGGACCGTCGCGTTTCCTGTATTGGGGCGAGGTGGGTTAAAGTAGCCCTTGTGACCGCGCCCCCGCAGTTGCACGCCCCCTTCTTGCTTGCCTCGCCTTCCATACTCGCGTAGTATCCTTTGTGGCTATCCTCTTTCCCGGAGAAGCAATGGCATCTGATGGAAAGCGTGGTCAGGCGGGTGGTGTCTGCGGCATCTGCCGGCGGTCTTCGCTGTTGGAGGTGAAGTACACGCTCCAAGAACGCGACCCGACGGCGGTGGACAAGGAATGGTTGGTGGCGGAGGAGGAAGGCACATTCTCCGGCGAACTAGGCCCCTCTCTCATGACCGAGAAGACGATCCAAGGGCTTCTGCGAACGGGGAAGCTGTCCGAGCGCCAGGAGGTACGATTGCCCGCCGCCGACGAGACGGAGCCGCATCCCGAGAGGTCGGAGGCGGTCGTATTCGTTGCCTTTTTCGACGCGGGGCTCCGCATCCCGGCGGCGGCTATCGTGGGCGACGTGCTGCGGACCTTCGGGCTAGAGCTAGCGCAACTGACTCCAACGCCGTGGCCCGGCTTGCGGTGTATAGCTGGGCCTTGCGCTCGGGGGCGTGCTGGCCCAGCGCTTCGTTGTTCGCCCACCTTCACGAGGCACGGTGCCAGCCCAAGGATTGGAAGGACGGGACGCTGTCGAGCTTCGGCAGCGTCACCTTTGTTCTTCATCCGACTTGCAAGAAGCCTCTTCCCTGCGAACTCCACTCGCGGGAAGTGGGAGTCTTACTGGATGAAGCGGTGGTTCTACCACCGCATGGAGAGCGGGAGCGGCCTTGAGTGCACAGGCCGACCGATCGCGTTCAAGCCCTCGCCCAGCCGGACGCTCGACGATGAGGACAGGCGGAGGGTCCGACGGCTCATAGGCGTGGCCGCCCGCTTCAACATGCGCGACCTCGCCGAAGAGTACATGATGTACGGCGTGGCACCGCTTGCCCGCGACTGGCGTCTTGCCGCCGAGAAGCGTCGAGACGATAATGTTTCGCCATCGATCTGCTTGCTGCCGATGCCCTCCAGTCTTCGTAAGCCCCGACCGTGTCTCTCCTTTGTTCACGCGAAATGCGTTATATGCTAATGTTATCTTCTCTGCTTCAGGGATTTGCTTGGAGGAGGCGGAGCAGGCCGCGCGCGTATTCCTGGGGCCGTACACCAGCAGGGAGCACGAGCAGCGCGCGTCTGCTATCGCCGAGGTGGGGCTAGGGCGCATAAACCGCGTGTGCGAGGCCCTGGGCCTTGCCGTGCCGGACCGTGTCGCTCCGGACGACGGTGCAGCGAAGAAGAAGAAGAAGGCGCCGTCTCGGCGAAGTATGCCGATTCAGGCTTGGATGGCGCGGGCGCCGGAGGCGAGGGATCTTCGACGAGCGCCCTGGACGGCGGGTTCGCCGCGAGCAGCCGGAGGGGGGAAGTCTCGCCGCCCGCCGAAGTCGCCGAGACGGAACCCGTGCAGACCGGTGATGCTGAGGCGGAACCTTCGACCGTGGCTGCTGTGGTGCCAGAGACGCCCTCCGTGGGGGCGCGCAAAACCGTGCTGCCCTCCCCAATAGCAGCAGCAGCAGAAATCGAGGCGCCCCTGCAAAAACTGCCACGGCGGAACCTTCGCCTTGGGGTGCTGCAGCCGCGGGGGCCTCTCCGGCGGCGACTGCTGGGGCAGTGTCGCTGCTGCCCGCCCCGGCTAAGCGGCCGTGTGCGGCCGGAGCTCCACCGGACGCCGCGGGGATTCGTCGTGGCGACGGGCATCAGAAGCTTGTGGGACTTCGATGCAGATGCCGAAGACGCTGCAGCATGCGCCCCCTCTGGGCCCGTGACCACGCCGCCCGTCGTGGAGGAATGGTCGTCGCCGACACCGAATGCGGAGGCTTCTGCTCGCTGCGGGACCACGCTTTCTGCGGGGGCTCATGCCACCGCCGCCCCATCTGGTGATAGGGGGCGGGTCCCCACAGTCCTCCTGCTACCAAAGGTAGGGTGGCTTAGCTTACACTGGTGTATTCTTGTACGCGTTGCGGTGCTCATCCGCATCCCTGTTTGCAGTGTCGCTCATCCCGGAGGAGCACCCGGCGGAACACGGGACCCTCGCGCATGTGAGCCCCGCGGACTTCGTGCCTCCCCCGGAGACGCTGAGGGCGTGGCGCGGGATTGTGGATGACGTGGCTACGAACGTCGACCAGTAAGTGTTGCAGGCCTACGGGGCAGGGTGCCTCGGGGATGCCCTCGAGGTGTCTGGGGTGAGGGTAAGTACTCATACGATCCCGCCTGGGCCGGTCGAGCTTGCTAAGTCTTTCCATTGTGCAGACGCTTGTGCTGGGGCAGGTCTTGCAAACGGCCTATACTCGCGCCAAAGGCGCTGAGGATAGTGCGGGCCGAGGAGGAGCTATCACGAGGCCTCAGAGCCCGTTCGCCCGAGCGCCCGCATCCGCCAGCTGGAAGCGGAGTGTGCCAAAGCGAAGGCGCACGCCGAAGGACTTGCTGCGTCCGCGCGGGAGTCGGCCGCGGAGGTTGCGCAGCGGGAGTTTGCGGCAGAGCGGGACGACTTTCTGCAACAGGTCGCCTCGCTAGAGAAGGAAAAAGGCGAACTCGCCCTGTCTCTATCGGAGTGTGATCGGACGCTTGGCGAGGCTTCGGTGGTTGCATGCGATGCCATGCAAGCACTGGAAAGCCATCTCCAAGGGCTTGTGGCCAAGGTGCCAGACCACGCCTTCGGCCCGGAGGAGCTGTTGCGGACTCTCCATTGGGTCAGAGCTGCCGCCAACGTCGCGCGCGGCGCTGCGACAACCTTCGGCAACCACTGCGCGTACACCTCGGCATGCCTGGTGTGCGCGCTCCTGCAACACCGCGGTTGCACACACATCGCCGGGCTAGAAGACCCCCAGCTGGAGATGCCCGGCGGGCCGGGTGATGTCCGGTGCCGTCCGCTCTGCTCGCCACGCCATCGAGCCCTTTTATGAACGAATCTGGGATTACGTCGGGGCAGACGCTACGCGGATCGAACTCCGGAAGTCACTTTACGGGGAGGGGAGCCTCGGCCGATTCCTGGACGGGGTCTCTCGACGCGACGAGGGCGGCGCTGAGGCCTCCGAAGGCGCCGGGAACTCGCAGCTGTGACGCCGTGGTGCCTAGGTGTAGGCGTGCGTTGTAATGCCTCCTCTTTTTGTGAATGGAGTACACGCTTGCTGCATGCATTCTGACTTTCGCCTATGTCCCGGGCAGCTTCCTTGCTGGGGCCGACTTCTTGCGGCCGACCTTGCGACCCGGCGACGCCTTCGACGCTGGCAAAGGGCCGAAGAGTCGCTGGACTTTTGGGCAGGCCGACCTTCTTCCGGCGGAACCCCGTCCTTATCGCGTGTTAAGGACGAGCCTGCCGAATAGCTACTTAGAGCGGCAGGGATGTCGTCGAGCCTTTGTACTTGGAAGATTTTCTCGATATATAGCCGAGATCCCCACCTTCCAAATTCGCCGTTGGTGTGAACCGTGCGAGCGCTGCCTCCTGCTCGTCGCCCGGGTACCAATGCGCCCGCGGGGTTCGTGCGTTGAGTACTCCGTGGAGCTAGCGCGTGCGGCGGCAGTTGTTGACACTACGACCTGCTTAGAGTCCGTAGCCTGGTGCGTGCGACGGTGGACCCCCGCACAACGACTTGTTTAGAGTCGCGTAGACTAGCGTGTGCGAAGGCGGACCTCCGCACCATGACCTGTTAAGAGTCGCGTGGACTAGCGTGTGCGAAGGCGGACCTTCGCACCATGATTTGTTTAGAGTCGCGTGGACTAGCGTGTGCGAAGGCGGACCTCCGCACCACGACCTGTTTAGAGTCGCGTGGGCTAGCGTGTGCGAAGGCGGACCTTCGCACCACGATTTGTTTAGAGTCGTGTGGTCTAGCGTGTGCGAAGGCGGACCTTCGCACCATGATTTGTTTAGAGTCGCGTGGAGTAGCGTGTGCGAGGGCAGACCTCCGCACCCCCCACCCCGAGGTGGGGGTAGCCTCTGGTGTATCGCATATACCACGTGCGCGCCGGCGCTGGGGCTAGCCTCTGACGCACAACGTCGGTACTCTGGAACTCCCGGAGCTGGTTTCCATAGCACCCCCTGCGTACGCTTCCCAGGGTGTGCGAAGGCGAGCCTCAACGTGCCAAGGTGCGCGATTGGCGGCCGCACAAGATTCGCGTGGGATCGGCATCCACGTCTGATTTATACTCCGGAGAGTACGCACAAGGACGAAGTCCCTGGCGTGCGCGAGGTTCACGTCTTGTTTATACTCAGTAGAGTGCGCAGGGAGAACATCCGCGTCTTATTCATACTCTATAGAGTACGCACAAGGACGAAGTCCCTGGCGTGCGCGTGGTCCGCGTCTTGTTTATACTCAGTAGAGTGCATGCAGAGGCGTCCCCCCACACGTCTTGGTTTATACTCATGCCCGCATCTTTGACGGAGAGTGCACACGCGAACGTGCGTCTTCGTTTATACTCATGCCCGTGTCTTTGACGGAGAGTGCACACGCGAACGTGCGTCTTCGTTTATACTCATGCCCGTGTCTTTGACGGAGAGTGCACACGCGAACGTGCGTCTTCGTTTATACTCATGCCCATGTCTTTGACGGAGAGTGCACACGCGAACGTGCGTCTTTAGTTTATACTCATACCCGCACCCCTGGCTACGGAGAGTGCACACGCGGACGTGTGTCTTTGGTTTATACTCATACCCGCACCCCTGGCTACGGAGAGTGCACACGCGGACGTGCGTCTTCGTTTATACTCATGCCCGTGTCTTTGACGGAGAGTGCACACGTGAACGTGCGTCTTCGGTTTATACTCATACCCGCACCCCTGGCTACGGAGAGTGCACACGCGAACGTGCGTCTTTGGTTTATACTCATACCCGCACCCCTGGCTACAGAGATTGCACATGTGGACGTGCATCTTTGGTTTATACTCATACCCGCACCCCTGGCTACAGAGAGTGCACACGTGGGCGTGCGTCTTTGGTTTATACTCATACCCGCACCCCTGACTACGGAGAGTGCACACGCGGACGTGCGTCTTTGGTTTATACTGCGAGAGCACACGCGCAGGCGAGGCCTCCGCACATGCTCGCCGCGTATTTTTGCACAGCGGTAATAAGTTGGCGACAAACGGAACTTTATTACATTCCCGTTTGCGCGGGTGAGCGATTACATAGGAGGGGGGTTTACTAACCGTTCACGCTCAGCGCGGCCGGAGCCTCTAGTGGCTGCACTACCGGCGGGGCTTGCGGGGTCGCCTCCGGATGTTGCCGTGTGCCTTCGCACGGCGGTGGCGATCCTAGGTGTGCCGCTGCCCGCTGCGATGGGGATATCTGGTGCCGTGCTCGATGCAACGGGCCATGTCCTGGTCGCCCCGAATGGTAATGATGGCTCGCGGCCCCGGAAGCTTCATGCATAAATAGCTGTGATGCGGTACCGCCCCGAAGGCGTTGAGGATTGGACGCCCAATATGGCATTGTATGGGTATGGGAGGTCGACGACGTCGAATGTGGCGTCTTCGATCCTTTCATTGTCACCCTGGCCGAAGGAGACTTGCAGGCATATTTGGCCGAGCGCCCGTAGGGGTTGTCCTCCAAAGCCTTGCAGCAGGACTCCCGATAGGCCGAGGTGACTTCGGGGGATCCCCATCTGGTCGAAGGCTGCCGCGAACAGAATGTTCGTGGAACTGCCGCCATCAACCAGGGCGCGTCCCACATCGCATCCCGCTATTACGACCCAGACGACCAGGGGGTCGTGGTGGGGAAGCTCCACGCCGCGTCGCCGGGTGAACGTGACCTCATGCGCGTGCCCGGTCGGCGGTGCTCGTGCTGGATATGCCGCCACGTGGTGTAGCCTCCGCACGTAGGCCTTCCGCTGTCGTGCCGAGGCAAACTCCAACGAGGAGCCCCCGGAGATGACGTTGATAACCCTTCGGTGGTTGGCCTCGGAGCTCGTAGCTGCAGAAAGCCCTCCGGGGCTGCCGCACGTGGGCTGAATCCGCAGAGACCCTCATGGGGCTGCGTCCCTTGTGCTGGATGTGCACGGGGCCAGATGGGTGTTGTACGCGGCCACCACGGGCGGACGTGCTTCAGATTCTGTCCTCGGTGACGCTATCGCGGGCGCCGCGATAGAGGTGCGTCGCGGGTGTCGTGGTTGCGCGCCGTGGACTACGCACCACGCCCTGTTGTTGGTCGTCATAATCTCCACGGCCTTTATCGTCGCGCCCCGCCACGCCGCGCGCCCGCCGCGGCACCCCGACCGCCCGGCCGCGGAGCGCCGCCGGAACCGCCGATGTCAGGGACGTACGGCCTCGCCGTGACTTCTGCTGGCCACGCTTGGGCCTATCGGACGACTCCTTGTGCGGGGCGTCCCTGCGGTCGGGCGCATCCCTGGACGACTCCTCCTTACGTTTTCCCTTCGAAGAACTGTCCTTCGGCGGATCTTCGGCTTTTGCCGAGGCTCCGGCCTGGTTGGTGTCGGAGTCGTCACCTTGCCTTCGACGCGCGTCTTCTTCCGCCCTGGCGTATTCCTCCATCTTGTCAAAGAGCTTTCTCACTGTTTTAATTGGCTTCCTTGCGTTGTACTCGGCCATCGGGCCCGGGCGAAGGCCCTGTATGGCCGCATTGACAACGGTGGTTTCATTAACGTCTTTGACTTGACAACGTATCTTCGCAAAGCGCTTGAAGTAGTCCCGGAGCTTCTCCGAAGGCTTCTGCTTGACGGTGAAGAGTTGGTCCGCGTCGACCCGCTCGACATAATTTCCTTGAAAGTTGTTGTGAAGGCGGTCGCGGATCTGCTCCCACACGTAGATGGAGTTCGGCTCTATGGTAAAAAACCAGGAGAGCGCCACTCCTTGCAACGTGAGGGGGAGTCCCTTCGCCTTTGTGGTGTCATCTCCGCCCGCGGCCTCGATTGCGGTTTCATACACTCGCACGAACTCGCGGGGGTCCGTGTCACCTTTGTAGGGCTTGATGACGCTGGGGTATTTGAAGTCTTCGGGCCACGCCGCTTGCTGAAGTCCCGCCGAAAGCGGGGACTCTGGATCGACGCGCCACAGCGGGACGTGGCTGGATGTGGGGGCATCGCGGCTATCCGCCCTTTCCGGCGTGGGCTCTGGCGCGACCGCCGGCGCGGCCTGTTGGCTCCGAGCCTCTTGTATGTCTCGAACGGCCCGCGAAGATCCCCGGCTCCCGCCGAACGCTTTGAGGGCCGCCAGCAGGGTGCTTTCCACCGCCTGTGCGGGCAGGGTCGCCGGTACGCCCAACGGACGGATCGGCGCGGGCACGACCGCGTCGTGAGCTCCCGAGCTACTGATCGATCCGTTGTGGCTACCTCGAACTGCCCGATCCGCGCTACCGGCGAGGGTTGCGGCGGGGGCGGTGAGGTCGGCTGCGTCGCATCGGCGGGGTCGGTTGTCGCCGCACCAGCGTCAACGTCTTCGACCACGGGGTTCGTCGCCGCAGTGCCGGTGACGGGGTCGACCGTCGCGGTGCCGGTGACGGGGTTGGTCGTCGCCGCGAGAACGTCGACGTCTTCGGCCACCGCGCCTGCGTCGCCACCCGCACTCATCACTGCCGATGCCGAAGCCCTGGTACTCATGCGACGCTCCAGCCTGGCCGCCTTCTTTCCCTTCGCCGCCGCTGACGAAGCTTTTTTCGGTGCCATCCTTTTTCAGGTTTCGGGCTTACTCCTGTCCTCCCCAAGGACGGCGCCAACTGTTGTGGCTACAAACCAAACAGAGAGAGAGATGGTAATGGAGAGTGAGGGAGATGAGTCAAAAGCCTCTGCTCTCCCCACAGCCTGTATCCATATATATGTACACATGAGGAGTGCTTTTATAGTTATACCCTTACATCTGGTTATCCCCTCCTGGGGCACTTATGTCATTACACATAGCCTATCCTGGGCCTTATAACCTCCTACCAGGCCTGCTGGGTTTAGGTGGGGGCCACCCCTACAACAACATGCATAGCAAGATTCAAGATTAAACCTAGTTTGGCTTGTTCTCACAAATTTAGGTCTTTTGTGGCCAAGATAGTTTTATCCTAAATCTATGCCTAGTTTAGCTTTCTATGACATGTAGGAGTAAATCTGGATCATCGTTTTGATTTGAAACTCCTTAATTTTGGATTTTTACGGTTTTGGGTATTCTTGACACCTAGATATAAGGTTAAGAACATTGTAATTCTTGATTGGTTTAGGTTCCTAACACCTTGAACAAGTCCCATGGGAAATTTAAGGATGTTTGGATGAGATTTAAGCAAGTTTATGAGATTTGAGTTTTCACCCAAGAGGTTTTTAAGTCTAAGAATGGGGGTCCAACCAAACCAGCATTGAACCTGCAATAAGACCGATGGAGCAGTCTGACCAGTGTTGTCCCAGCGGTGCAACCACCCAAGCTCGACCAGACCAGTCTTAAGCCTGTGACCAAACCAGCCCATGAGAAATTGAATAGTCTTGTACTTCGGTTGTTCCCTTACCTATTTGGCTTTTGTTTGAGGGTTGTTTCCACATTGCATTTGATCTTCTTAGCTCTCTCTAGCTATCAAAGCGAAGATGCCTTTGTATTCAAGGGGATTGATTTCATTAAGTTAAGAAGAGGCAAAGATCATTCACCCCTCTCTGATCTCCGCCATGGATCCTACTTTTGGAGAATTTATGCACTCTGCTTGCTCTGTAGAGAACTGTCTAACTATTTAAGCATTGCCAGCAAATGGCCTATCAATGTCACTGAAGAGATTGTCAGTATCTAAGTACAGACCACGACTAACTCAGCAATGTCTTGATGACGAACTTGATTGGCCAAATATCGCAAAGATTGGTGTTGTTTACATTGATGGACAATGTATTGTTATTTGATAAAAATAAGGTGACATTTATTTTTGAGTAAAATACACTATAGGGATGACAACCTGTAAGGTGGACGCAAGTATGTCACATAACTATAAATTTGTTTGTTTATGTCATTGATTTTGTTTAAGTGATGCAATGAGGTACAAAACAAGATGAGGTGACACATTTGGTGCTGACATGGTGCTAGTTGTGCTTTCAACATGGCTCAAGGTTATGTGTATTAGGCTTGGCATAGGAAAAAATTGCAAAGAGCCCCCCAGTTCTTATCTTCTCTATTAGTTAGGCCCAAACCATCCCTTATTCTCACGAAGAAAGCAACATATACTTTGAGCATGCCGCCTGGAGGAGGGTCTGATGGTTTGGCTGGTGTGCACGGATGGTGGCACCGGTACATCGATCACCAGGAGTGGCACCGCCTACACACGGTAAGTTGTAAGGCTTGAAGGGGAGACATGTGACATGGAGAGGCAAGGGGGCGGCGGTGGGGGGATAGGGCGCTAGCGATGGTGATGGTGAGGGGAGAAGGTGCAGGGGATGACAATTATGGGTGGAGTGGGCATGGGGGTGATGGTGGTGCGAGCCTAGGCCACGTGGGCAACGATGGTGCAGAGAATCAATCAAGGGGCAGTAGAATATCGTCGAAACTCCACTAGAATTAATCGGAGTATTGGTAACTCCACTAAAAGTTCTTCTCACTACAACTTTTTGAGAAAAGCTAGGTATTTTAATAATCAGGCAAACTCACATTAGAACAATTTAGAAGCGCTGATACAACAAACTCATGAGCTACTCCTAGCCAAGATACATAGTTTTTCATAACACAGCCATCCTTCACTAAAAATATTGACTAGAAGTGATCTTGTTCTGTGAGAAATTATCCAAAAAAATGATCTTGTTTTGTTAGCAATTATTACAAAAACAACTAGAGGGCTCTGCCAAGGGGGGCAATCGCATGCATGAACCACACGATCTCGAGCACACCAGGTCTCTTTTATACATTGTCGCATCACTTAAATAAAATCAGTGACATAAACGAGCGAATTTACAGTTGTGTGAGCTGCTTGCACTCACATTATAAGTTGTTGTACCCATGGTGCCTTTTACTCTTTATTTTTCCATTTTCTACGGAGATTGTCAATTTGAAATACAGCAATGTATTCATCTGATTCATTTGCCATAACCTTTAGTTCATCACTTCTATAGAAAACTGTATTATAGATGGTTCAAAGATGTCATCACAGACGGTTTAGTGAGCCGTCTGAATTTATGGGTCAATAATGATACAAGGTCATCACAGACGACTTTCGAACCGTCTGTGGTGTAAATATCACAGACGGTTTTTAATTACAAACCGTATGTGATAGTTGATAATCACAAACGGTTTTAAAAATCATCTATGATTATCAACTAGCACAGATGGTTTTTAGTTAAAAACCGTTTGTGCTATTCTCTTCTACCCCTAAATCTATTTCTGTTTATTGGCTAGCCTCAGGAAATGCTAGCCATGCCCTCTGAAACAAGCAGATCAACATGTATATGTATACATCCAATTCACATCTCAATTCATTTCACAAACATAAAACATCCATTTCGCAAATCAATTAATTGAAATGAAATAAATAATCCATTAACAAATACACAATTACAATCAATGTTAATCTTATCCCAAACAAAAAATCATTGTACGTTGTGGAACTCTCCATCTGATTTTATGACTCCAGCCACCAAAAAGTACGTGCACTCTCCTCGAATTCATGCAAGGTCGGGCTGTTGCAATGCAGTTGTAGGGATGGGCGCAGTCTGTCGATAGGAATATCAATGTGCGTACATATATAACCTGATAAGTATGAAATAATTGTGGGAAGATTGAAAAACCTTAGGATTGGTGATCTTTGAGGAATCGAGTAGTAGTTTCATATGGTGGCAAACGTACAATCCACGTGTGTTGCCCGGCTGCTACTGGTGGCACTGCAAAAAATAGAATGTGTTAATTCAAGAGGCACTACTACCAAGTGTTGTATAGGATTAATTAATGTGTACTAGCAAATACTAGAAAATTTCAAACATGTCGCAAGGGCTTGGCCCCTTCCGTTGAGCCACATGTCTCTGCAACGTACGTGGTGAATGACCTTGTGATTCGAAAAGGTTAGCTTAGTCATTCGGAAGGAAAGAAAGAGTACAATATAGTTACGTATGGAGAAAATGTACTTACCTATCGAGTAATTAGCCGATAACTGTGTAGTCGGTTTTGTTCTTACTTAGGGAATCAAGGTATATTTTCTTGTTTCATTTTGGTATTATTACAATTAAAATCCAATGGAACCCCTGATTGTAGGGCATAAGTACAAATTCCTTATCGCGGTGTGCCAGCAGTGTTGTTGTAATATACCTCTCGACGAAGGATGCATCCTCGTTGATGGTATCCATGGCGACCAAGCGTGTGTCCTGGAAACCAATTGGTGATTTGGATGATCTAGCTTCAGTCACCATGTGTCTATATATATATATACAAAAAGCAACAAATTATATATGACATATATCAGTATTACATGAACAGAGACTGTGATTGTACACACTTACAGCGTCCAGCATCGAACGAGTGAGGCGTCGAGAGTGTTGAGCGTGAAAAGATCAAATAAATCCTCAAAGGTCACCGTGAAGACACAATCATGAACTTTGTGCTGTAAATGATCCGGTCTGAATTTGACAATGATACCTGAGCATCGTTCTCCCTGTGGCTTATTGGCCTGTTCCACATACCAAGCATGTAATCTCTGGCAACTAACTCCTAGGGTTATGAGGCGCTTTTCTGGGATGATCGTCGGCTCGCTTATCACAAATTTGCGGGCCAATGGTAGGTACGGGATATCATCATCGGTCTTCTTTGATTTGCCCCTGCTGCCTCTGCTGTAGCTTGACTTCATGGTAGTCGACTGTAAAGGTAGCACCGGTGCAAGTTGCTTCACTGGGAATAGCACCCGTGGACATAGCACCAGTGCAGGTAGCGGTGGTGGAGATAGGCCTTGTGGAGATGGCACTAGTGTATATAGCTCTGGTTCAGCTGCCCTTGTGGACCTGCCACCGGTGAAGAAGCCTCCAGGCAGATGTCGCTTTGGGCCACTGGATGAATGTTCCAATGGTTTGCCCTAGAGTCATTGGTGGCCGGCTGATTTCCTATATATCTTCGCATCTCATCTCTGACGTAATCAGCCAGCTCCTCTCTAAGAGATGCCTTGATCTCCTCTCGTAGCCGTGCCTCACACTCGGCTTTGGTTCTCTTCCTACTCCAGTACAATTCGAAGTCATCTGAGAAACCATGTTTCCAAGGAACATAAGGCCTCTCGTACGATCCGGGTACTCCTTGTTTCCCAGGGCCGCGGACAGTATATCTTTCTCCCTAGTTGCCTAGAATGATCCCTAGGAAGATTCTACACTCAGTGCTTCCAGCAAGAGCCCGACATGTCATTTCACTTCCTACGAAGTTGTGGAGTAATTACAAGCTACGTAGTTCGATCGATATCTTACCAGGCGGTGGGACACTTCCTAGTCTGCAAGGTTTCAGAAGGAGATGTCCCCCAATGACGTGGTGGATGACCTCGCTCTAATCCAATTTCGAGCGCGCTCATCCAGGATCATGGCAAATGGCGGGGCGGTGTCCCGCAAGATTGCTTGTTCGTCCTCCGTCCTCCATGCAGAATTTTACCCGCATACCCAACTGTGCCAAGTCTGTGGGGGTGTGTGTGTTTTGCCTAGAGGGCCTTGCGCGCCGCACTTGCACTTCTAAAATCTTCGGTCATCTTCATCGCCTTAAAAGCTTCCCATTGTGGTTCCAGGAATGGGTACTTATGAAAGGGCGTTAGATCCTTCTCCACGTACTACTTGACAAGCACGCTCTTGAAGTTCTTCCATACTTTGCATGCCGATGTATGATAATAATGATATCATAGATGGTTCTAGTTTAGAACAGTCTGTGATAATTATATCATAGACGGTTCTCAAGTAGAACCGTCTATGATAACGATATCACAGACGGTTCTGAAATAGAACCATCTGTAATAAGCCCTTTCCTTCCCACACACTGGAGTTATTACCTACACCAACCAGCAGACACTGTAATAAGACCTCACAGAGTGTATTTTTTTTATAACAGCCCAATGAACATAGAGATACATATGTATGACTCATTCTCAAAATTCACCTATATATCACACATTTTCATATATACATAAATGCAAATTCACAAATACATCACACACATGCATTGTTATATACATAAATGCAAATTCACAAATACATCACACACATGCATTGTTATATACATAAATGCAAATTCACATATACATCACACACATGCATTGTTGTATACATAAATGCAAATGCCCACATATATATCGCACATTCTCATTCCACTTGCTTATTTCCTTTAAAAATTAGCCCTTCATGATGATCAATGTGTATGTAACTAGTTTCGTCACGTTGTTCGTCGTCGACCCTTGTACCATTTCCAAAAGAAGGTAACTCGTCAAATTGATTCTATTCGTCCTCGTCCACTACATTCTCTACTCCGACAATTCTCCTTTTTCCATGAAGAGCTACATGGCGCTTCTTATTTGTTGGATCGGTTACATAGAAAACTTGAACAACTTGGTTAGCGAGTACGAATGGTTCGTCTTTGTATCCGACACGTTGGAGGTCCACGGTAGTGACACCGTACTTATCAACCTTCATCTGTGGGAGATGCACTCAACGGCACCGAAATAAGGGGATCTTGAAAACCATGTGGTCAAGCTCCCAAATCTCTTCTATGAACCCATAGTACGAGTTTCTCAACCCATCGGTACTGAGCACATCTATGCGGACACCGCTGTTCTAATTAGTGCTCTTTACATCCTGAGCCTGTGTATAGAATGTGTACCCATTTATGTCATATCATTGCCATGTCACAACTGTAAATGTTGGCCCTTTTGCCAATCATGTCAGCATCTCACTTGGCGAGCTCCTAGTGATTTGCTCCTTCAACCATTGGTTGAACCGACTGTTGTGTTGTCTCATGATCCAAACATCCGGCCACTCCGGATTCTGTTGCCGAAGCACATCCTTGTGCTGGTCGACATAAGGCACCACTTCAGTCATGTGTTGCAAGACCGTGAAATGGGCTTGAGCATACGCGTCCATATTTGGAGTGATTGGTTTCCTTCCAATAGTTCTGATACCCTTGAGCCTCCCCTCATGACGAGATTGAGGCACACCTATCGGTTGAATCTGAGCCATATAATCGACACAACTCAATGACCTCTTCGCTTGCATAAGATTCGACAATGCTGCCCTTTGGCCAAAATTGATTCCGTACATAGGACTTGACAATTCCCATGAACCTCTCAAATAGGTACATGCTACGTAGGAATACGGGCCTGTACATTTTTATCTCCCACACAACGTGAACAATGAGATGGACCATGATATCGAAAAACGAAGGAGAAAAATACATCTCAAGATGACATAAAGTCATCACCACCTCATCCTACAGAGCATCTATTCCTTCGGGATCGATGACCTTCAGAGCAATTGTGTTAAAGAAATAACATAGCCTCATGATTGTCTCTCGGACTTTGATCGGCAAAATATTTCTAATTTCAATAGAGAGCATCTGTGTCATCGGCACATAACAATCATGAGACTTCATGCCATTTAACTTCAAATCTTGCATCGAAACAAGTTTCTTCATGTTGCCGGAGTAACTAGATGGAACTTTGACACCATGCAAGCACTGGCACAGTTCTGTTTCCTTAGCCTTGGACAGAGTATAACACACAGGGGGAAGGTACGTTCGTCCATTATCTATTTTTGTTAGTGCTAACTCAGGCCTGATGTCCATATCAGCCAAGTCAGGCGTGCATTGACGTCGTCCTTTGTTTTATCACGAATGATTAGTAAGAGACCAATCAAATTGTCACATACATTCTTTTCTACGTGCATGACATCGATGCAGTGTCGAACATCTAGGTACTCCCAATAAGGTAAGTCCCAAAATATTGATCTCTTCTTCCAGATGTTCTTCTCATGAGCCCTCAATTTACGTCCCTTTCCGAGGACAACATCTAAATCCTTAACCATATTATAAACCTCTTTTTCGCTTAAATGCCTTGGAGCTGAACTGTCCTCCTTCTCTCTGTCAAATTGTTTCTTCATCTTGTGGTATGGGTGAGCCCTCCGAAGGAACCGACGGTGATGCATGTACACGGTTTTGCCTAAGTGTTTCAGCCACACACTCCCGGTATGATCTAAACAGTGAGTACAAGCTTTGGCACCTTTTGTACTCTGGCCCGATAGGTTCGTAAGGGCAGGATAATCATTTATGGTGTAGAACAATAAGGAGTGCAAAGTGAAGTTCTCTCATTTGTATGCATCCCACACCTGTACCCCTTCGTTCCACAGTACTTTTAAATCTTCCACTAATGGTGCTAGGTACACATCAATATCATTCCCAGGTTACTTTGACCCTTGGATAAGTATTGACAGCAAAATATAGTTTTGCTTCATACACAACCAAGGAGGAAAGTTATAGATGCAGAGAGTCACAGGCCAAGTGCTATGTCAGCTGCTATGCTACTAAAAGGATTCATTCTATCTGTACTCAGTCCAAACCTTATATTCCTTGGTTCTACACTGAAGTCTGCAAAACTCCTATCGATGTTTCTCCACTGGGCGAAAACAGCAAGGTGTCTTAGCATTCCATCCTTCTTGTGCTCCTCGAGTGCCAACGCAGCAGTTTTGCCTCCTTTGGATTTGCAAAAAAACCGTTTCAAACGGGGAATTATAGAAAAATCCATACCACCTTAGCAAGAGATCCTTTCTTCATCTTTGTTCCCTCACCATCATCTGATTGATTGTTACGTTTGTATCGGGATGCGTTGCACACCAGACATACATGCATGTTTGCATATTCTTTACGGTAGAGGATACAGTCATTCGGACATGCATGTATTCTTTCTACTTCCAATCCCAATGGACAAAGAACCTTCTTAGCTTTATACGTGGTTTTAGGCAACTCATTTACCTCCAGAAGCATGTCCGCTAAAAGACCTAGTAGCGCCGTGAAACTCTTGTTGGACCAACCGTTGCTTGCCTTCAATTTCAACAGTTCAAGCACGGTCGACAACGTCGTGTACTTTGACCTGCAGCACATGAACAAAGATTTCTCCGAGTCCTCTATCAAGCCCCAAAATTTAACATACTCTCTCTCATCATAGTTCTCTTCTACATCGCGAAGCATCTGATCCAGATTGTCATCGTGAAAGCTCTCCTGCCTCCTCCCACCAAATTAACCATATCTAGGGCAACCAGGAACGTATGAATCTTCAATGCTCTCCTGCCTCCTCCCACCAAATTAACTGACCTGAAAGCCTTGCCTCCTCTAGGTGTAGCACCGGCTAGATCTGGATTGAAATGAAGATAGATGTGGTTCTGAGCAGCGATTATCACAGACGGTTTTTAAAAACCGTTTGTGATATTCCAGTATCACAGACAGTTCATCGGTAAGAACCATCTGTGATACTCATTTTTTCCGGCACCAACAACACAGACGTTCTTCAAATTAAAACCATCTGTGATAGTGTACGTTACAAACGATTTTGTCAAACTGTCTGTGATTTGGTGTCTACTGATAGTATTTCTATAGTAGTGCATACAACTAGCGTGGTTCTTGTGCGTTACTGCTGCTGACTATTGAATGAGAGAGATGGAATTGACAGATGATGTATAGTTTTGTGATATTGACTATTGTAGTTGGCTTGCAATTTCTTCAAGTTTTGTGCAATGCTTGGTCCGTGGAAGCTGAGCATCTCTTGCATTGGATTAAGGGCAGGGGCGGTCCTGCCTTAAGTCATGGGGATTCAGTTCAATTCCCAAAATTTTTGCCAAAAAATTTACTATTTGCAAAGTATAATATATATGTATATTAGTAGTTAGGCCAAATTCGTCTTATTCATACCCAGTTAGCCTAAATTATCGCTAGATCCTTTTAGTCTATTTCCCTCTCCCAAGCCCAAATTGGCGTCAAACACTGGCCTAGGCCCACTAGGCCACTATCGTGATTCACATGACACATGGTAGAAATTCTAGGTCTCACTCATTCTCTTCTCTCACTCAAGTCTCTCCTCTCTGTCTCTCTCCCCGACCTAGTGACCCCCATGGCATCATGGCCCCATATCCCTAATCCGGTAATCCCTCTGTCTCCTTCTCCCCTAGCGATCTCTGATTTGAAGCAAAATTATGCGTCTAAATAAAGACGTGAGTTGCATTTTGCTTAAAGAAGTGAGGTATCTATAATGATTCTAAAGTTTTTGCATAGTAGTTGAGTATATTCTAATGACTTATGTATCAATTATTTAGAAAATATGTAAGTGTTACAAGTTTGTCATGTAGCTTGATGTGTTGGACACTTGGATGATTTGATCCCCTTTGATGTCTGGCTATCTGATCCATGTTTTGTTTAGCATACTACTTAAGTTGCTTAGTTAGAAACCGTTCAACAAAATATATTCACGATAAAAGCACTTTTGAACTTCAGCTTGGGAATACAAAAATGTAACAAAGAGAATTGTCTTTTAACTTGATTAAAGTATCTCGTTGTGTTGTACAACTCTTTTGTAGAATTATTCTGATTTGAACTTTGACTCAGGTTAGTAGTTCTAGGGAAACAGTTCATCTCTAATTCCAATTATCATGGTTAAAACTATTAGTATTTGAGTTTTGTTTTTCACTCATTGCTAAGTTGCTTCCTTTTTGTGTGCTTGTCTATATGGCATTATGTCTCATTTCCAAGGCATGAAGCATCATCGTGTTAATTTTTAATTATTTTAGAATTTCTTTATATTATTTGAAATGTTGTCTCTAATATAAATAATTGTACTTCAATTTTTGCTATTGTGGACCTTTATGTTTTCAATTGAACAATATTTTGTAATTTCGAATACCCATCTTAAAATTCCTGGGTCTGCCACTGATTAAGGGCATGGCGGCGCACAAATCTAAGATCGCTGCTAACAGTTAGAAATTCAACTAAGTTCTCAAAATTTTAATACAACAAATGTATAGCATTTTTGATTAATTATTGTTTTAGCTCCATGCACAAATTTATATTTTAGTTTTGACATATTTTGTCTCTAGGAATTGTATACAAGCACACATCTCTAACCTCACTGCTAACAAGCAATCATTAAAAATCATTTGGTGAAAAAATAATATCACACGAAAAAACAAGTATTTGCAAATCAAAACCATCTTGAAAAAAACATCTGTTTTAAAGTTGGTACATACATAATAATATCACGAGACGAGACAAGAGGAACAGTTCATAAGAAGCAGGAAACAAGGCTTCTCGGTGGTAACCAGACACCTCCGTAGTTCACATGACATGAGGCCGCCTAAGATTTACACGAAAGTGACCAAATCACCATGTTGCTAGGGGGGAACAACGTGGAACTAACACCATAACTATGATTCATGGTGTTAGAAGAATAATTCATCTATTCCCTAACGGGCCTGCTCTATAGAAAACACTTATGTAGAGGTCTAAGAATTGGAGTTATGCTCAGTAAAGGGTATTCCGGTTATTTGTATAGGCTCAAAAGCTTATAAATACCCTATATATCTCTTATTTAGGAGAGGACTCTCTTGAGCTCTCATGAGCAATAAAGAAGCATGTTCAAACTGGTGACACTACTACAAAAAGCCTAATAGTAGACGCCAAATCACAGACGGTTTTGTGAAACCGTCTGTGATTTACACTATTACAGACGGTTTTAATTTGGAGGCCGTCTGTGGTATTTGTGGCGGGAAAAATGAGTATCACAGACGGTTCTTACTGCTGAACCGTCTGTGATACTAGAATATCACAGACGGTTTTATAATAAAAACCGTCTGTGATATTCCAGATTATCACAGACGGTTTTTATTATAAAACCGTCTGTGATACGTTTTATAATAAAAACCGTCTGTGATAATCTGAAATATCACAGACGGTTTTTATTATAAAACCGTCTGTGATACATTTCCCGCCTTGCAATCCCTCAAATTTTCATATTTTCCCGCTTAAGTCCGAGTATGGTTCAGTTTTGAGACACCTTCAGTAAAACGGGCATAACTTTTGCATACGGTGTCCGTTTTCGACGTTCTTGTACTCGTTGGAAAGCTAACGACGAGCCCGATCCAAAAAAATGACCAGCTTGCGCTAGTCGACCTCCAAGACCCCGAAAATCGGCCATCTTTGGACCTAAACCTGCGTCGTAAGTTTTTGGTTTCTGTTTTTGCCCTTTTTCTTGGTTTTATTTTCGGAATTTGGATTTTTCTTCAACTGCAAAGTTGTAGATCTCGTCGAAACCTTTCAAATGAGTATATATAAACTATATAAACCTTTGCTATTTTATCTTTTCAGAGTAGTTGTTTATATTGCATCGGTATATAAAATTTGTGCTCCAATTCACAGACGGTTCTATATATAGAACCGTCTGTGATATTCATTCATCACAGACAGTTCTATATATAGAACCGTCTGTGATAATCTGACCGCTGGGCCCGTCGATCCTCAGCCCCACGAATCGTAGCTCCGCCTTTCCGTTCCCGCGCCAAAAATTTTGAATTCCCGCTTCTCCGTCCCTCTCCCTCCCCTATAAATATACCCAAAATCCAGCCTCTTTGCTGGTCTCCTCTTCCTTGCTGTCCTCCTCCTTGCTGTCCTCTTCCTTGTTGTTCTCCTCCTCCTTGCTGTCCTCCTCCTTGCAGACGACGCAGAAGCATCTAGCTCGTCCCAACCGGGCAGACGCTCAATCAATGCCGACGATGGTGGTCATCAAAGACATTCAGCTCATGCGTTGCATCAGGGGCGAGAAGGCATAGAGGATCTTTGCTTGTTGTGTAACCTGCTCGTTGTTCTTGTTGTTCTTGTTGTATAACTTGCTCGTTGTTCTTGTTGTGTAACCTGCTCGTTGTTCTTGTTGTGTAACCTGCTCGTTGTTCTTGTTGTGCAACCTGCTCGTTGTTTTGAGATATTGTAATGGTATACTCTAATCTTAATAAAAATTGATGTTTTATGTTTGTGAAATGAATTGACATGTGAATTGGATGTATACATGTACATGTTGATCTGCTTGTTTCAGAGGACATGGCTAGCATTTCCTGAGGCTAGCCAATAAACAGAAATAGGTTTAGGAATAGAAAGGAATATCACGAGCGGTTTTGAACTAAAACCGCTCATGATAGTTATAATCACGACGGTTTTAACTAAAAACCGTCAGTGATATTTGCATCACGACGGTTGGCAACCGCTCGTGATGACCTCGTATTATCACTGACCCATAATTTCAGACGGTTCACAAAACCGTCTGTGATGACGTTTTTGAACCGTCTGTGATGACCTTTTCTGTAGTAGTGTGAGCCCTCGGGGGCTCCTTCCCCGAAGGTAACCCCTATTGGCTTACCGATAGGAGTAGAGTGGTCCTCTCGGACTTCCGAATCTATATAAATCCACTTGTCATTTTTATTCTTGTGGACGACGGCCCATAAGACGGTCGATGTCTACCCCCTCACTTGTGTTTGGGTTTTCACACCTACAATATTGTCGCCATCCGTGGGGAGACATAGCTAATTGACAAAAGGCTAGCTTCTACCAAGAAATACTCCTAGTCCGCGCAGCCTCCTCCGGCTTCGGAGTGCAACGAGCTCATGGACAGCCCGTCCATTCTCCGAGGGAGCCCTAGGCATGCACCTTTGTCGGAGGTAGGGCCCTCCACTTTGGGATGGACAACGTCCTACATGCCTCGGGGCTCCCAACCAAGGGCGGGAAGCTCAAGGTGCCCTCGCTGCCAAAGGCTAAGGGTTCTGGGGCCAACCATCACCTCCGAAACGCATGACGTCATAAACTGCAAGGCAATGAAGGCTAGCTACGAAAGGTGCTCCCTAACACATTGCTATTAGGAAAAACCCCGACCTACAAATCTCATTGCCCTCACTTGGGCATAGGGCATACGACCTCCATAGTCTCCCTAGCAAAAGTGCAACGTGGCTTCGACATCCATCGCCTCCACCATGGTGGCTCATGTTCTGCTGGACCCAGGGCATGAGCAACAACTTGGGCCTAGTGCCTAAGTTGATGGATGTGCTGACCTTAGACTCCAGGCTGCACGCCGAACGAGCTCCAAGTCACCACACACCTTGCTCTATTGCTTGGCAAGGGTTGAGCATTCTCATGCATTCTCGATCACCAGGGAAAAACCGCCACCTACGCAGTAAAAGGTCTCCATAGCCCACATATTTTAGTGCCCCATGACTTAGTCTCATGGACACCCCTCCAATATGCCTGTGACTTAGAGTCGTATACACACTTCCAAGGTGCCTGTGAGTTAGCCTCACGGACGCCTCCAAGTCTACTAGGGGGCTACCTCCCTGCATGGCCATTCAGTGTGCCACGACTTAGCCTCGTGGGCACCTCACCGATGTACCTACAACTTAGTGTTGTGGATACGTCTCCAAGGTGCTCGTGAGTAAGCCTCATGAATGCCCCTAAGTCCACCGAGGACTACTACCCCTAGTAGCCATTTGGTGCTCCACAACTTAGTCTTGTGAACACCCCTCAGGTGTGTCTACGACTTAGTGTCATGGGCACACCTCTAAGATGTCTATGAATAAGCCTCTAGAGGGCTACCACCCTAAGTGGTCATTTGGTGCTTCATGACTTAGTCTCACAGACATCCCTTCAATATGCCCATAACTCAATCTCATGGATACGACTCCAAGAGTCCCTGTGAGCACTATGAGCAAAATAACTTAAGGCTGCCCCTTTGGACGCTCCTTCTAGCGCCTCGGGGTAGGGGGTAGTGTTGGAAGAATAAATCATCTATCTCCTAACAGGCCCGCTCTACAAAAGACACTTGTACAGGTCTAAGAAATGCAGTTATGCTCAGCAAAGACTATAATACCTCTCACTTGTACTCATAGAATAGCTACCCCAAGAGATAGTTCAATCATTTGTATAGGCCTAAGAGCCTATAAATACCCTATATATCCATCATTTAGAGGAGGACTGTCTTGAGCTCTCATGAGCAATAAAGAAGTATGTTCAAACTAGTGAGCCCTCGAGGGCTTATTCCCGGAGGTAACCCTCCGTTGGCCCACCGACAGAGTAGGACGGTCCTCTTGGCCTTCGAACCTGTATAAATCACTATGTCATTTTTACTCTGACGGTCCTCTCGGACTTTCAAACCTGTATAATTCCCTATATCATTTTTACTCTCGTAGATCACGGCTTGTTAGATAGCCGACGTCCACCCCTCACTTGTGTTTGCGCTTTCACTCCTACACACATGGTCCCTAAAAATTGATGTCGAGAGAAATCTGAAAATAAAATACACACGGATAAATGTATAAATATTTTATCTGTATGAAGAACTTACTAATTGTAGCTAGGGGTGAAAACGGATCAGATAGTTTTCGACCGATCCGGATGAAAACGGATACGGATTGTGTCGGATCGGATTTTCTTCAGATAATTCTCGGATCGGATACGAATACGGATTTTTTTGTCGGATATGGATACGAATATAGTAGGCCTGATATCCAGCCAATACGGATACGAAAACGGATTATCCGGATAATACGAAAACGGATATCCGGGATTTCAGCCCAACATTGCCTAGCCCAAGTCAGCCTCTCTCATCTCCCCTGCCACCAGCCCACTAGCCCAACCAAACCATAAGTCTCCATTACCATTAGGCATTAGGTTCCTTAGTCATATTAAATTACAAACACCACTAGCAAATATTTATGTTTATTAAAAATAAATTTAATAATGTCAGTGGATTAAAATTTGTACATATTAAATTGATGTACTCCCATTCAAATCATTTTGATGCAAATTTAAATACTTAATTAATTTATTAGTCACATGTAAATGGTAGAAATCCATTAAGAATTATTTAGGACTTTCGAAAAAATTAACTACCACTTGAAGATTTAAAATTTGTATAACGGTATGACTATTGTGGATAAAAATACTTATGCTTGTTTAGATTTCATGAATGTTTTGATAAGATAAACTATTTATGTGTTTTAATTGATTTTGGATGTATAGTTTAAGGAATTTTTCATGTTCCGATAAATATTCATGACCGTATTCGTTTCGATTCGTATTCGCTCCATATCTGTATTTGATATTATTCGTATTTGTATTCATATCCAAGATATCCGTATTCGTATCCATATCTGAGAAAAAAATATGAAAACAAATATGATAGAGACGTTATCTATCCGTATTCGATTCGTTTGCATTCCTAACTGTAGCTGCCATTTCTTGGGGGGATATATGTACTATCTTGGTGTTTGCTACTCCAGGAAGCCGGTTCTGGCGGGGACTGCGTCCCTAACCCGGCGGAGGTGCCTCCGTTGATATTTTTTTTGAAAAGTCCTCTGGCTTGAATTAATAGTAACATAAGATTAAATTAGGTATTTATCCAAGTTTTACATTGAAGACTCTTGATGAACAACTTGTTATCACATCTCTTAAGCCGATGAACGAACTTTTTTACCTTCCACGCCATAGACTACGAATCTTACAACAACAACATGATTGCCAATAATCATGGAAGCAGGAAGTATATTGCAAAGGGCTGGTTTAGGAACATGTCAAGGGCTGGTTTTGAGCCACCTGATTCAAGATTGGACATTCTTTGCGCTGAGCTCACACACGAATATCATGCATCACAGTCGGCCCATCTTGCTATGGATCAGCACAACGATTGCCACACGGTGATCCAAATACTGAAATACCTGAATAGGCCTGGCAGCCCGATGCATCTTTCTTTCTTTTTGTTTATTTTTCTTGGGGGGGAGGTCCAGAAGGCTTGCGGGTATGGCCCACCCTGTCAGCACCCCTCTGTTAACCCGGTCTTTTTCGTTGGCCCATACTCGCCGTCGCCATCACTAGCTCGGTCCCCTGTAGCGTCCCAGCCGACCGTCGTAGGCTCGCAGCGGCGCCCTCCGGTCCCGTCCAACGGTCCATGGCAGAGTGTCTTTCCTTGTTTTAAACTCCATGAGCAGCAGATATGCCCAGTGGCGGAGCCAGGATTTCAACCTTGGGTATTCCCACTCTCACATAAAAAAAATGTAATCCATAGATTTAAAATATAGTTCAGAGTAGTACGTTATCGATAATTAAAGTCACAAAAATAGTTAAATAACAAATTGTTCAGCTCTAAGATATGCATGAAACAAACTAATAAGTAATAAAGAGAACTTACAAAATACTATAATGTTGCTTTAACCTTACGATTCTTCATGGCTTGGAAGCGGTTGATGATGTCTTTGTCCTTAACTTGTAGAAAGAACTCCCGCTCAATAAATGTAACCAAACAATCATTTAAGTATTGATCCCCAATCTTATTTCTCAATACTTGCAGTTGCTACTAGAAGCACTAGCACCAATTTGAAAAGCTTGTAAACAACTTCATGTCTAAGATGCTTCTTTGTTTTAACAAGTTTAATGGAAAGCTCAGGCCAATAGGCTGTTTTTTGGACCGCTGTGGGCTAGAATAGCGAAAATATCACAGAATACATCATTATACATTTATATATATAAGTATACATACATATATACTAAAGATTACACCAAAAAAGTTGGGTATTCCCGGGAATACCCAGGAATACCATTAAATCCGCCCCTGGATATGCCGCGATCTACCATGAAACTTACCGCTGCACTTGTCAGTTTTCAACCTGTGCTGTTGTAAGGTTTGCAACCTTAGTTGTCGACGTTCACTTGAGGTGGTAGACCTTGCAACGCCGTCGGCGCGTTGCACAGTTGATTGATAGTGCTAAGATAAGTGGTGTTGCAAAATAGTGTTTATTAAAGATAAGATTGAAAGGACTGTTTTTATATAAATATCGATATGAAAATGCTGACGGACTCTGCCTAAGAATCTCTCTCTCTCCCTCCCCCTCGCCCCCAAGACGAACTCTGACGAAGCGTGCAACACAAACAACACAAATCTGCAGTAGTTGGAAAGGAACCCGACGCCATTGACTTGTACAGTTCTACTGTTCTGAAACAAATTCATAAGAAAGTGAACAATGCTTTTCCTAGTGTTTAAGCCAGAGGTTATATAATCTGATTCCCTGATGAGATCATCAGTACACTGATACCAAGCATGTCAAGCACAGAATAACTCCACAGGACGTACTTCAGTGTTCAGAATGAAGAAACTCAGAAAATTCTTCCACATCACAAGCACATTTCTAGTAGTAAGATCACCGAAAATCTCAGCTCACACGAATTACACCAAAGATAGAATCTGCTGCTCTGATCAACTCCTCTAGCACATGAGTACAAGGCATTGTATCAGCTCACTTGGAAGCCCTCTTCTGGTACTTCTCCTTTACCCACTTGATGCCGCTGCTTGTCCCGGACTTCACCTTCTGAGCTCCGACCAGCGCGGCCGCCTTTGCTTTGACGAAGCTCTCCGACGCTGCAGCCTTAATGTTGCTGGCAACTGTCTTCTTGATGCTGTTCGCGGTGCCGCCACCGCCTGCACCTTTGTCTGCCCAGGTTGGCGCATCGTTCTTGGAACCCATGGAAGTGCTGCAATCGGAACCAGGAGATCCTTTTTATCAGAAGCATAAATCAGTTAGATTAACTTTCAATCAGGACAAAGAAGAGGATTCAGGAGAGAGCTGCAAAATTATTGGAACAAACGGACAAAGGAAACCAGAATTTTGGTGCCAACAGAACAGTGTTTTCTGGAGGCAGACTGCTGTTACATATTACTTCAGAGAAATAAGTGCAAAGGACTAGAAAAAATGTAAGAACATCTTGGAGTAAACACAAATCGCATTTTTGAGTTCTGACACCACTGTCTAGAGTCTAGACTACTGTTTAGATCAATAGCACAGTAACATCTTATAGATTCTCAGAGGGAAAAAATATCACCTTATATGTGAGACATAAAACCCATAATGGACTATTATTAGCAGAATAGAAACTTGAGAAATTAAAAGAGGGAACAATTAAAATAAACTTTGGGATATCTGTAGATTTGGAGGTACCTCTTCCTTTAGGAGATGAACTGCTTGCTTGGTTGGCCTTTTGCTGTAGGAATAGGCAAGTATGGGTTAGAGCCTTCCCTTCCTCCTTGGATGGTGGCCTTGTAGGCTTCCCTTATATATACTAGTTGCAAAAAGGAGAAAGTCACCTTTGCTTCCTGAGTTATACATACAAAAGATGCCTGGCTTTAGTTTCCTTTCGGAAGGAAAGAAAGAATGTCTAGTTTTTCCTGGTATGAATAGAACAAGTTCATTGGATCCTCTGAGAAAATGAACTGTCAGCCTGCATTGCCAATACTGCAGCTTGTTACAGAGACAACTGTCTCACTTTCTGCTGTTTCCAGTATTGTCGATGGTGCGAAATGGGCCATTTTCCCAACGGTAAATCGAGCAGCTAAAGGATGCACCAGATCCATGTCAAAGTTCTGAATGCCAACCAGCCAGCTGCAACAGACTTACATTTACTTGATGTTACAGCTTGTAGACACATTTTAATAATAGCCAAATTTTCGGCTGGATATTGTAACACCCCTATTTCTGGGGACGTTAGGATACTCTCGTAACTGCCTAGAATTGTTCAGCTATGAGTACTGTAAATAAGTGTACACTATTGCCAACACAAGCTTAAGAATAAAAACCGAACTTTATTATAAAATTAAGGCTTAGCAGCCAAGTTTTATACAGCGGGGTGCACACCCAAAGTTACATTACAAAAGAAACTCTACAGGCATGCATGAGGGTAGAATATACCATAATACCAGGCATCGTCTAATCATAGAGCTCAGCGTCGTCTTCATAAATTCCTTCATTTTCTTGACAGATATTTTCTGTTTATGATTTTAGCAAATATGAGTACAACCAACCGTACTCAACAAGTCACATGGGAAAATGCTATATAACTAATTGCCAGGAATTCCAAAAGATGGGGGTATATTGGTTTTATTAAAATATTTGTTGATGCAATTTTACTTGTAAACAGTTTGTTTTTAAACACAAGATAACCAATCATGAACTTCTTAAGGTATTTGGGGTATTCAAAACTTGATTATCTGACTTCAACATTTCCAAAACATTTGCAATTCTACTTATACTTTGCTATTGGAATCACCCATTAAACACAGCTTCATTTACCAGAAGCACGGCGTATTCGAATACCATTTTATACATGACTCTGTAGAGTTGCCCAACTTTACCCATAAGATTCCTCAACCCTCATAAGTAAATTGAGAAAACAAGATTGTTCACTGCTCATCTTTTTGTATAGCCTCTACCCGATAGGGACTTGGCAACACAGGTAGTCGGCATTCCACTGGCCAACGAGGAAAGCGTGATCGACTCCTATGTAATCCTACCGTTGGTACGTATGGTTTTACCGTTTCCATACCACCTTTCATACACGTGGGCTATTCCCTTTCTAGAATCCCAATAATTTGTAGATACTCAATCGATTTGAGCAGCTACTACACCAGGTTTAATAAGTCAACGCTTGTGGTTGGGCGAGTGCTATTTTCTTTACTCAGCATAAGGGCCTAGTCCATATATTTTCACTATGAAAACTTCTTCTCACAGACCCATATTTTAGTGCCTGTGGCTCTGCCTCCATTCCATACCGAGTCTCCACCCTAGGATAACGTCATGGGATCTGGCCATCTCATGGTCTCCTGCGATCCTTCCTTATCTTAGAACCATTTTTAAAATTCTATTAGCAAAATGTCAAATCTTTTAGTATTGGAAAATTTGTTGTGTTCCTACACTACTGTGATTACATTAATAATACATCGAAATAGGTATAAATATGCATTTTCAGGTTTGGTGAATAGTAACAAGTCTGGGCACTTTTCACTGCGGGTATTTACTATTCACACCGGGTAAGGCTACTATTCATGGCGGATTTTTACTGTTCATGGCGAGTCAGCTTCAAGGACTAATGGGTCGGGTTTACTATGCTTACCGGGTTGAACACTATTCATCGTGGGTCTGGGTTGTGGTGCTATCGGGTCGAGTGAACAGTGACTACTAGTAGGACTTGAACACCTTACTGTGTCTAGTCCCGATCCTTCCATGCCTCACCATGACTTAGCTCCAAGGTCTTGCAAACACTACTAACAAACAAAGCATCACATAGCACCGCACAATACACGAGAATCATCAATCAGCATGAATGGAATGCACTTAGAGAACAACTCAGCTGGTCTTAAACCACCTATTACTACTCAGATGTACTGGACATGAGGTACTCGTAGCCCTAGAAGACTTCCCAGTTGTCTACGACCACTCATCAAGTCATTACGACCATCACACAGATCGCTATGACCATGAAACAGATGCAACAACCACGTAGCAGATGCTACGACCATCGCACATAGCGGCTATGACTTTAGCAGACCTGGTCGCTACGACTTACAATCACACAGACAGAGCGCTACGACCATCGCTCACAGCCAGTAGAATCTACGACCATCAACCACGGCCGTTAGAGTTACGACTATCGACCACGACTAGTCAGAGTTACGACTATCGACCACAGCTAGTTAGAGTTACGACTATCGACCACATCTAGTTCGAGCTATGACTATCAACCACGGCTAGTCAGAGTTACGACTATCGTGTCGTAAACTCGACTACCGACCACAAAGTCGTAAAATCAACTGCCGACCACAAAGTCATAAAATCGACTACTGACCACAAAGTCATAAAATTGACTGCCGACCACCAAGTCATAAACCCTACTGCCGACCACCAAGTCGTGAATGCCACTTCCGACCACATGGTCGTAAATGCTACTGAACACAGAGACACACAAATGTGGTCGAGAAGAGCAAGTCGTAAATGCACTTACGACCATCAAGTCGTAATGGCACCTACAACCATAAGTCATAATAGCAAGCTGCCAATCACAGAGGTGAACTCAGAGGTCGTAGAGCCAGCAAACTTTTGCACAGACCTCAAAAACCAAACTCAGCCTTTACACAAACTCTAACCATGGGGTAACCTCCACATGGTCTCACAATATCCGATGAGTATATTGACAAACACAGAAATGGCACGAAGATGTGTTTGTTTTTGCAAAGAAAAGCAAGAAGTTGCAAAAGCCACAATCAGAAAGAGTGAACTTGGAGCAATCAATCAGAAAGAGCAAGTTTTCTTCAAAAGCTCCAAAACATCCTCCTTTTATGTCTTTTTCTCTATTAGTCTCCCCCTTTTGGCAATAGAACTATCAAGATGCAGGGAACAAAATAGGGCATGATTGATGTGAAGTGACTGTATTTTATTCATTTTAAGCATTAGGAGCCATGAAGATTATCCTAAATGACTTTCTAAGTATTACACCAAGCCATAACAAAAAAAGTGCTATGTAGATCATGACAAATCATGTATAGAAAAGCTAAAGCCAAATAAGCCATAATATGAAATTAGATGGATTAATTAACATGTCAAGTCACTCAAGATCATAGTATAGAAAAATGTATCCAAACATGAGTCAAGCCATGTCAATATTCTAAGCGGAACCAAGAAGCTATCATTGAGTCAATTTAGAGTGCTAGAAGTTCAAGGATGAGACATTTGTTCAAGTACTTGGCATTTTTGTAATTGAGAAAATTTAGCACATTTGACACTTTTTTTCAGAAATTCATGGTTGTTTTCAACCATTTTTCTTGTTGCTTAGCCATGTGCTAGATCTCAAGCCTTATGCGACCACTCCAAGCAAGAAGCTTAAGGAGATGATATTGGTCATCCAAAACTCCTCCTGAGTTCATGCCTAGTGCAATGGCAAGCCATCTCATGAGAAAGAATTGTGAGATTAAATTTTTCGCACGAAAGAGATCTTTTTGCATTTTCTGAATTTAGTTCAAGAACAGAGTTAATACTATCTCATGTTTCACTAAAGAACTAGCATAGCTCAATATAAAGCTCAATGTAGATTTAAGACTCAACTCAGCCTATTTGACATGCCATGAATCATAAGAGGATAACTAGAGCCAGACTAGTCACAAGATCTAACATGAAATGATTTAATTTAAGTTGTGCACATTTACTCAAGCTATCATGGTAAAGACTAGACAACATATAGAAAGTCATGATAAATCTAGCACCCTAGCATAAATCATGGCAATATGTAATGCAATTTTATCATGTCATATAGGGATAATAATCAGAAAGATTCATGGAATGGTGCCTTTTAAAAATTAACCCCAAGTATCCACGAAAAATCTCCTCTCTGATAGATATGAAATCTATGGAAAGAAAGATTCATGCTCTCTGGAAATTCAAACTAACAAAAAAGGAAGCATGGTAAACAAACTGAGGCACAATAGCTGCAGAAAACAAAGATTCAAAGAGAATCAACAGCAGCAGCAGACCGCTAGGTCTGGTCTGACCGGCAGTGACCGAGAGGTTTGACCGCTAGGGTTAGCGGTCTGACCGGGGCTATGCAAACAAAGCTCCCGACTGAAGAAATTTTTGCCCAGTTTTACTGAAAATGCAGATTTGTGCCAAATTGATGAACTGCTGTTGTTTCCCTCTAGCCAAAAGAGCAATGACCTATTCTAAACAGCAGAGAGACATCTGGTAACATGAGAATTCGTCAAGAAGCAAGAATCTGATATTTGAGCCAA
This sequence comes from Dendrocalamus sinicus, assembly GCA_036346575.1. Lineage (NCBI taxonomy): Eukaryota > Viridiplantae > Streptophyta > Magnoliopsida > Poales > Poaceae > Dendrocalamus > Dendrocalamus sinicus. The sequence continues at coordinate 8,369,115 of CM070658.1, forward strand.
AAATATGAAAATGGAAAGGGAATGAAGATAATTTCCAAATTGCTCATCCTTCCCAAATCCTTTGCTCATGAACCTTTGCATTTCATCTGGAAATGGTCTCACAATATAAAGGCACAAGACTTAGGCCATCTCTTGAAGGGAAATCAGAAGATTTAGCCAAGCCCTGACTTCAAACCCTAGCTACAGGGAAAAACAGAGGAAATGCTTCAACTCGGTTCTTTGGGAGAAATCAGCAGAAGAAAAGTGATTGCTCTCAGGAATGACTAGCCAAAGGGCTTTGAGGATTCTCCCAATTCATAGCAACCCATTTTGTAGCTTCTGGAACAAAGAATCAAATCAAAGACCTTAAGAACAAAATCAGCCAGAACTCAGAAAAAGTAGAAAGAAGCCAAATCATCTTAGGGACAAACATTTCTCATATTTCTTAGAGATGAAAGATTACAAGAGGTTTACAGCCACTACGTCCCCATATGCAATTGAAAGAAAAATCACTACATGCTTGGTTCTCTCTCTGGGCACACACACGAGAACACACTGCCCAGCACAGAACACTTGCTCACACTGCTTGCTTCCTTCTCCTTTTAACAATAGGGCTCATCCCCAAAGAAGGAAATCAAGAAGAGTCAGCCTACATCCACTCCCTCCTCACATACACACATGAGGCAATGGTCAAAGCAACCAATTTTGGAGGAAAAACCAGCCACCTCCAACTTGGCTTGAGTCAATTGTCCAAATTGCCCTCAAGCACCTTCCCGGAAGCTTCCCGCAACCGGTACCTTGACCATCTGGATCTCGACTCCTCCCTGAGTCTAGTCTGGTCCATTCCGCTGCACACGACCGCACCCAGCATCCTGACCGTCTAGACCATCGACTCCTCCCTGAGCCTAGTCCTGATCCACTCACCTCTGCCCATCGTGTCCACCCGACACCGACCGAGACCTTCGACTCCACCTGAGTCTAGTCCTGGTCTATTCCGTCGCACATGACCGCAACCGACATCCAACCGTCTGGACCTCCGACTCCTCCCTGAGCCTAGTCCCGGTTCGCTCGTCGTTGCCCATCGTGTCTATCACCGGTAGCTCCAGCTCCGGTTCCTCGTCTCCCGGCTCACAACCACCTCACCAGCCTCGATCATCTTCGGCATCACTGACCGTCTGGACCTCAACACCTCTTGTGCCTAGTCCCGGTCCACCTCGCCTCACCATGACCTAGCTCCGAAGTCCTGCAGCCACACAGACAAGCAAACCATCACATAGCACCACACGAAACAGCATAATCAATATTAGCATAAGTAAAAGGTACTCAACCCTAGAATACCCAAAACAAACTCAAACCCACTAATAGAACCGTCAATTACTCATCACAAACATGGGCATACCTCCACATGGTCTCTCAGTTAAGATGTCAGCCAACTGATGGTCACTCTCCACAAACTGAAGCACTATATCACCCTTGTCCACATGGTCTTTAAGGAAATGATATTTAATATCTATGTGCTCGGTCCTGGAGTGCTGCACTGGGTTCTTGGCAATGTTAATGGCAGAAGTGTTATCACAAAAGAGGGAAACACTATCTATGACTAACCCAATGTCCCGCAAGGTCGAAACCATCCAAAGCACCAGACTACAGCAACTAGCGGCTGCAACATACTCGGCCTCTGTGGTAGACTGTGCAACACTAGACTACTTTCTAGAAGACCAAGAGACAAGAGAAGTGTCAATGAATTGGCAAGTGCCAGATGTGCTCTTCCTATCTATCCTACAGCCAACAAAGTCTACATCGAAGAAGGCTCTAAGGGAAAGACAAGAAGATAAAGAATACCAGATATCATAGTCTAGAGTAGCTCGAAGGTACCTGAAGATGTGCTTCACCGCCTGGCGGTGCGATACACGAGGGGAGGCCTGGAATCGAGCGCACAAACACACGGCAAAGTGTATGTTCACCTCGAGGTAGTGAGATACAAGAGAGAGCCAATCTTGCGTCTGTACTCGTTTTGATCTACTGGCTCGCCATCCTCATCTAGATCAAGTGAAGTTGATGTTGCCATCGGTGTTGACACCAGCTTTCCTTCACTCACGTTAAAGCATCTCAGGAGGTCTCGAGTGTACTTGCCTTGATGCAAGAAAGTACCCTCCCGAGTCTGCTTGATCTGGAAACCAAGGAAGAAGCTCAACTCACCCATCATGCTCATCTCAAACTCTGTGTTCATGACATCAGAGAACTAGAAAACTAAAGCATGAGAAGAGCCACAAAAAATAATATCATCCACATAAATCTGGACGAGTAGAAAGTCATTGCCATGCCTGCGAATGAATAAAATCTTGTCTAACTTATGCATCTCAAACCTATGACTCAACAAATAGGACTTAAGCCTCTCATAGCAAGCTCTAGGGGCTTGCTTAAGTCCATACATGGCTTTGAAAGCTTGTAGACATGGTTTGGGTATTTCAGGTTCTCGAAACCTAGAGACTGTCTAACATATACCTCTTCCTCAATATACCCATTGAGGAAGGCACTCTGGACATCCATCTGGTACAACTTGAAGCCTTTAGACGCTGTGAATGCTAGCAAAATCCTAATGGTCTCTAACCTAGCTACAGAGGCAAAGGTCTCCTCAAAATATAAACCCTCAACCTAGGAGAAGCCCTGAGCTACCAGTCTAGCTTTGTTTCGAATGACTACCACATCCTCACTCTGCTTGTTTTTGAAGACCCACTTGGTTCCTATGACATTATGACCACTAGGGGGCTCAACAAGTGACCAGACCTTGTTCTTCTTAAAATTTTCTAGCTCCTCATACATGGCATTGACCCAATACACATCAGAAAGAGTATGACAGACATCCTTGCGCTCGAAACATGTGACGAAAGCAGAATGAAGACAGAAGTAAGACACCACTAGATATGACGGGGAGGACCTGGATGAGAAGAGAAAGTAGCCTCTACCTCATGAGCTGACGAGGTAGGAGCAGAGCCACTAGCTCTAGAGGAACTAGAAGGAATGGGCTGATCTCCCTGAGATGCAGTGGTATAAGCAGGCACCTCAAGGGAAGGGTAGACTAGATCAGGTAGACAATCCTCATCTTCATCCTCCTCATCATCTACAAAAATGGTCTCGGACTACACTACAGAACCTGAGATGTTAGGCCTAGTGCCAGGACTGGCCTCGTCGAAAGTCACCACACAGGTTTCTATAATTTTGCTAGTCTCGCAGTTCCAGACCCTATAACCTCGCGAAGAAGTCAAGTAACTCAGAAAGATACCATCACAAGATCATGATTCAAACTTATCTAGGTTCCCAGACTTCAAAAAAACACTTGCAACCAAACACACAAAAATGTGAGACGCTAGGCTTTCGCCCATACCTCAACTCAGAAGAAGTGTGATGCAAGTGTGCCCTAAGAAAAGCTCTATTTGAACATGGCACACGGTGGCTATAGCCTCGCCCAAACTTCCTAGGTGTAGCGTACTTATCTAGCATCGTCCTGGCCATCTCGACCAATGTATGGTTCTTCACAAATGGTTGGAAATAGCAAATTTTGGCTTTAATCTTTAGGTGTAATAAATTATAGAAATATAGTATAGTATACTGTTTAGTTTCGTTGAGACAAGGTTATATAAATCTTAGGGTTTTTGAATTTGTAATATGAAGTTGAAGCAACGTACTCGAAACTTTTGTGTATTGCTGAAGTTATTGTGATCTATTGTTGCGAATACTTGAATTTTATTGCCACATCAGCCTATCAACACCTAATTTTGTCAGTGTAACGAAAAAGAAGAGAGTTGTGGGTGGATTTTCGAAATACCCCCAACTTGTAGGAGGGGCATTCCAATTGTTCATAAAAAAAAGCAAACATCATATATTGTAAGCAAGGAAAATACAAGTTACATTTATGTAAATATATTATGATATTATTGTAGTACCCCCTCCGTTTCATAATATTTACCCACATCCCACCATGCGTACAGACCTAGGAAGCACTAAATTGAGAAAAAAAAAGTTAATAAGAAATAACCATTAATAACTTTACTAGTCAAATGCCCGTGCATTGCTACGGATTTTTAAAATTTATCATACTATATGGTTTAAAACTCACGGGTGGTAAAATTTTTTAAAATATGCATACAAACATGTTCTAAAAGTTTTTAAATCTGTCAAGTAAGTCAAAAGCCGTCGATCACACCTTGTGGTCATAAGACGAAAGATATCGACCACACCTCGTGATCATAGGTCGGAAGCGATCGACCATCGCTGGTGGTTATAAGTTGGCAACGGTCGACGATCGATCGTAGTCCTAAATTGGGAGCCTTCGACAATAGCTCATGGTCGTACATTGGAAGCCGACAACCATCGTTCGTGGTTGTAAGTCGAAAGCCATCAAGAATGCATCATAGTCGTAAGTCGGAATACATCAACCAGCACTCGTAGTCGTAAGTCGAAAGACATTGACCACATCTCTTAGTCGTAAGTCGAAACACATTGACTAGTGCTCATGGTCATAAATTAGAAACCATTGATTACACCTCGTGGTCGTAAGTTAGAAGCTGTCGACCATCGTGCGTGATCGTAGGTCGGGAGCGGTCGACCATCGCTGGTGGTCATACATTGGTAGGCCTCTGGTGCACTTGTGCCTTGTCGCCCGACTGCCGGTGCCAGCCTGCTCGGCCCTGACTTCGACTACTGCCCCCTTTAACTTCGACCACTACCCCCTTCAACCACTATCCCCTTCGACCACGACCCTTCAACGTCGACCACGGACCCTTCAACCATAGCTTCGACCACCTTGTGGGTCTTGCCATCGAGGGTTGGGAGCTCGATCTCAGGGTGATCTGGGGTAGGCGACAAGGATGTCCAACTGGAGGGGGAACTCGTAGCGATGGAGGTTGTGGACGAACCAATAGGTGCCCTCCAGGTTGGTCCTATGACTACGACCATGACCGCTACGACCACGTCCACGGGTGCTAAGGCTACGACCACGTCCACGGGTGCTAAGACTACGACCATGACCACAACTTTGAGCACTGCCCCCTTTGACCTCGAGCACTGCCTCCTTCAACTTCAAGCACTATCCCTTTTGACTTCGACCACTGCCCCCTTCAACCGCTTTTCCCTACGACCACGACCCTTCGACGTTGACCACTTCCCCCTTCAACCACGGATCTTCGACTTCAACAACAGATCTGCGACTTCGACCACTTCCCCCTTTGACCACTATCCCCTTCAACCACGGCCCTTCGACGACCATGGCCCTTCAACGTCGACCACTTTCGCTTTCGACCACGACCCCTTTCGACTACAGCTTTGACTTTGACTTCGACCACTGCCCCCCTCGACTACTGTCCCCTTCGACCACAGCCCTTTGATGACCATGGCCCTTCGACATCGACCACTTCCCCCTTTGACCACCATCCCCTTCGACCACTCCCCTTCGACCATGACCCATCAACGTCGACCACTATCCCCTTCGACCACGGCCCTTCGACGTCGACCACGGCTTCGACTTCAACCATGGATCTTCGACTTCGGCCATGGCCCCTCAACCACGGCCCCCTTAGACCACAGCTTCGACATCGACCACGACCCCCTTCGACCATAGCCCCAACGTCGACCACGGCGCTTCAACTTCAAACACTGCCCCTTCGACCACAGCGTGACGGGCTCCAAGCAAAGAGCAGGAGGAGGTAGAGAAGCTCACTGGGTGAGCGACCGCTGTTCGGCGGCGGGGGAGAGCCACATGGGTGGGCGTAGTAAGAGGAAGTCGCCACCATCGCCGAGTGCCTTTCTCTCTGATCCATTGGCCGCTGTTGCCGAGTGCCATTCTCTCTGATCCACTGGCCGCTGTCGCCGAGCATCATGCCACTGGTTGGAGGGGCGATGGGAGACGGAATTGGTAGCGTTGGCCTGGGAAAGTTGAGGGACTACGACCAGATGCTGCAGCGCGGGGAAGGAATTGGTAGCGGTGGCGCCAAGGAGGAGGAGGCGCGACACGAGGGTTTAGGGGAGAAGGAGGCGGCGGTTGCGGGAGGTAGAGGTTGAGAGATGGCGGCGGGTAGATGGGGAAGGAGGCGGCGGTCAAATTTGTTGGGGAGGTGGTGACAAGGAGATGCGACACTGCTGGGGAAAGTTGGGGGACTGTGACCAGACGCTGCTGTACAGGGATGGAATTGGTGGCGGTGCTGAGGAGGAGGAGCCGCAGCACGAGGGTTGGGGGGAGAGAAGGAGGCAGCAGTTACGGGAGGCAGAGGATGTGGGGGAAGAGAAGAGGAGTATGGTCCACGCATCGGCTCAACCTTTTCTACGAGGAGTGAAAAAACTACCTACGTGCAGATCTAGATGGTTGATCTTTGATCGGACGGTTGAGAAGAGAGGAGGGAGAATGGACCGATGACCACCAACTCCCATTTTTATAATAGTAAAGATTAAATGACATATTACAACCATTTAGCGTTTTCCAAATAATTTAAGTATCGATAGAGTGGAAACATTGCAATAACTACTCACTTGCTTTTCCAAACACTAAAGGTGCTCTTATACGTGCACCACATATATTGACAAGTCAACTGACCACATCTTTCATTGCCATTAGGGGCAGATCTAGGATAAAAGGTCATTGAAGTCGATATAAACAAAACTCACAGCACTAATAGCTTGTATTGAATTAACATGTATAAAAGAGGCAGTGCATTAATGACAATATACAATAACAAAATAAAATCTCTTTACGAAATTGGTTACTTCTTATAGTTGCACTTTACGTTCTTTCATCATCAAAAATTAATGTATGACAACATCATTTGTTATTGTAGCTAGAAAGCCTTACTTCACGAAGCAAACAATACAATCATTCATAAGGACCTCTACTCAAATATTTTTGCCTTAACTCATCTTGTAGCTTTTGGCCTATGTATTATGATATTCTCTTCCTATCAGTTGGATCATAAGGAAGCTCATCCAAATTTGCCTCTTTTGGCGACACTCGCAAAGAAAGGATAAGTAGTACGATTAATGTTTGATGCACCTTCATCTCTTTTTCTTGAAGTCCCTCCTTCGGGACCCTCAGTGTCACTAGGTGGTTGTAATTTTATTTTCAAAAACCATTCCATTATACTTGTACTACCTATCAAATTAAGGGAAAATATTAAACACTAAAGTAGTTAAGTAGACACCAAATATGCAAGAGAAATCATCAATTTCATTGATTTCTTTACCTGACATTGTGCTAGAATTGGAAAAAAGACTACAAATTTAGAACTTAGAAGAATTTCATTTTGCCTCTGCACCTAACCAGTAACCACCCACTTCCAATCGATCATAAAAAATTTAAGACATCAACCAAACCCTGAATTCCTGAAAAAGATTGACCAAACCAGCAAACCCTATGACATCAATCAAAGTACCAATCTCTAAGAGAAAAAAAAGTCAAGAATCAAGAGGAAGATAGGAGGGGATGCACCTTGCTGGCTTGGCGACTAGAAAAGAAATCGTGAGGGGATGAATCAAGAGGAAGAAGGGAGAGGATGAATCAAGACTCAAGAGGAAGATGGAAGGGGATTCTAAGATTGCATTCTCACTGTGACCTAGGGCCTGTTTGTTTCAGCTGTAGATTCTGAAAAGTAGCTGGTGAGTATCCAGCTAGTCAGAATCTGGAGAAGCTAGATAACCCCAGCTTCTGGCTACTAGTTCATTTTCTGGATTCTGTAGCTTCTGGCTACTTAGAATCTGGATGAAAATCTGGACTGTTTGGGGGAGCTGCAGATTCTGGGAGTAGCTGCAGCTGCCAGAAGCTGAAACAAACAGGCCCCTAGTCTCGTCTCCTTGGCTGTTGGCTCCCCCTTGTGCAGTTGTGCTGGCCGAAGTGCTTGGATCCCTCTTGTGCTGGCCGAAGTGGCCAAGTGGGCTGCACACCGCTAGCCGAATGGGGCTGCTGGCTATTGGGCAAAGTAGGCTGCTACCTGCTGGCTGAATGGGCTGTTGCATATGGCTGTCTACCGACTAGGCTGGGTTCACTACAAAAATTCAATAAGTTCATTTGCTGAAATAATAGAAGGGTATGTGGTGTCAATTGAACCTAACCCAATACTGTAGATCCGCCGCTGATTGCCATTAATTTGTAGTGAAATTTCCACAATATCCGGTTTGGTGATGGTATGCATGAAGGATCGCGCGAAGGCTACGAAAACAGAAAACAAAACTTTTCTACCGCGCACACAAGGACATCATGCTTAAGGAGGGATCATGGATCGTTACCACTAGACGCGCAGCGCAGCGGAAGAAGAGTTGGAGAAGCCGATCCAACCACGCGCGTCGAGGTAGTAGTGGAAGTAGCCGATCATCCCGAACAGATCGTCTCCTCCACGCGATCAACAACACCACGAGCAGATCCAATCTGTAGGTTGTTGATGCCGATCAACGCCGCAACGAGCAGCGCCTCCACCGGTATCCACACGTCCGGGGTTGGAACGCCGATCGCGAGTGTACCAGCACTCACGAGCGGCTAGGGTTTGGCTCGGGAGGTGGCGGCTAGGGTTTAGCTCGGGATTAACAGATGCATGCAGCCCTCAGCCCCTCGCCTCCATATATATAGACCTCCTCACTTGGGCCTCGTGGACCGAGGCCCAATAGGAGTCTATCCGGATCTCTATCCGAATTGAGCCCACATCCGAATCACATTCGAATTAGTGTTCCAACCCGTTAAGTGTGCGACCCTGTAGGTTCACGTATACTTGGTCGCAACCCGAAACGCCTTCCGGTCACCACATTAATAGCGGCCTCTAGTAAGACATATTAACCCCAAAGTATACGTAAAGATCATATCGGCTGAACTCGTAATGTTCTCATGTACTAATCCCTTTGCCTCACGATATAGATTAAGCTCAAGGCGAGACCGTGTCATCCTCTTAATAGTTCAATCACTCTCTCGATTCCGTGATGGATTATAAACTCGTGATTGACTCTCATCACCTTGGCATGGCCATGCACTTTCATAATCCATTACATCGAGGGCCCAGAGATATCTCTCCCATAAGGAGGGGCAAATTCTATCTTGATCATTCACATCCCACTACATGTTTCATAGCAAACCCGAAGACCACTTTTATGACTACCCGATTCACGGAGTAGTGGTTAGTAGTCCCAAAATAGGCTACTACGCATGTTGGGAACCATGATGATCTCAAGTCTAAGGATTCTACATAAACACTACTTGAGACCAACTGATGACACATGGAATCTCTGCAGTGTCTCATGGCGGGTCTATCCAACATATGTTCACTAACACATGTCCATATTATTGATTTGGTATCACCATACCATGATCCATGAGATATGATCATCAATCAATACATATGCTGATCTTTGAATCATATTTGTTCCTCATATGATATATAATCAGGGATCATTTAGAAATAGCAACATTTTGGCATTAAGAGTCTCATGAATAAGTCACATACTCATTGATCAATAATGATAATGTCTATTTCAAGGAACAAAGCAATGTATCATAAACATAGTATGTGATATATATTCAACATCTCCATGTTGCCTCTAGGGCATATCACCAACAATGCATAGCCTCAAACTTTTGCGTCATAGCATATGGAGATGTAATGAATTATAGGAAGTTGGAGGTATTATAGGTTATTTTCATAAAATGGTAACTATACCTTCATTCTCGTAGAGAGTGGTGTCATCGGATTTGAATAGTTGTGAACACCATACCGTACCATGGTATGTACGTACAATAGCCAATGGTGAACAGGTGCGGTGCTTACCGGCCCAGATGCATGGCAAATCCACAAGCCGTGCGCTTCATGCATAAGTGCAAGATTCTCTGGTGCCATTGATGGTCCGGCGTTGTTCCCGCATCGAACAACTGTGGAAAGCCGCTGAACCTTGCTGAATTGAAGAAGGTGATAAGAAACTTACCTCTTCAATGCATCCGATCCACGCGTGTAACATAGAGCTTGCCAACATGCCAAGGCTGGGAACCTTGGCTCTCAAGCTGCAAATAAAAACTGCAAAACCAAACTTTTTTACTTGAGCTCGGGCTACCCATATAAGCACAAGTCCATGCAGCTCGGCCACTCACAATGTTTTTATATATTTATTTATACATCATCATTTCATAATAACATAAATTTACATATATTCTATGTAGGATCCATACAGTAACACAGCTATATAAACCAAACCTAGAATCTTCATAACCCGATCAGACCACTATTGATGGGTCGTCTAACTATTGACTAGTTGGACTGCCGGCTAGTGATCGGTCGCACCTGTTGGCCGGTCGGATCACAGGTCTAAGGTCGGTCCAATCGATTCCTTGTTCCCAGACCTAAAACCTCTCGTCACAAAAGCTCAAATCTCAAGAACTTGTTCAAATCTTATTCAATACTTCTAAATTTTGCACAAGACTTGTTCCAGACAATAAGAACCTAAACCAATGAAGAATCACAAGGTTCTTAGGCTCCAGCTCACCAAATTGAGGAGAATCGAATTTAGCTCACAAGAACATCAAAAATCTTAATTCTCTAATTACCTTTTGCTCGTGCGGATCTAAGACACGAGATCTTTCATATCTGTCTCACATGTCTGTAGCAAGATAAACCAAGCAAGATATTAAGCTAAAACTCTTACACACTTGAAATCACAAATTTAGCTTAAGAACAAGGGAAGCCAAGCAAGAACCCAAGCAACAACATGATTGAGACAAAGCTTTGATCTATTGTAGTAGAGGATAAGGTTTACATACTCATGGATATTTGCAACGTGTAGCCAAAACACCACTATTTCATCTATCAAGATCTCTCACTCACAGCCATGGAAGGAGACAAGGTAGTAGAGGAAAACTAAATCCTAGAATCCTTAGGCTCCAACCACCTCCTCTCTTCCCCTCTAAATAACTAGCATGCATCTTAATGGGTCCAATCCATTAAACTTATTGGGGAAACCCGTCAACTCTACTAACACGGGTTTTACACATATGTTTTCCAAAGCATTTACAAGACTCAACCCGCTAACTCTTTAGTGATTAATCCACTTGTTGAATCCATCTCCCCTTGACCTAAATCACTTCTCCTTTGCACCTCTTAGCGTTAAGGTTTTGATCAAGGCACTAACACGGTATTTGGTCAACTACCAAAATACCCTTGACGAAGCTTCCGAGCACCTTCCCCTAACTCCGCCTCCATCTTCATCTCAATGTATCTCCGCATGCATTGACACGTACCTTATAGTGCCTAATAACTAGTCATCATGTCTTCACACATTCGGACTCTATCAAACCATCTCTACATGCATCGGTCTCATCACTTAGCGTACCACATGCACCAACTCAATTATCCATGATCCTTGTCTTCTCTGTGCTTCCGATTTAAGTCACGTTGCCTCACCCAGACCTATACAACTACTTGGACCTCTATTCCCCTGCCTTCTCCTACTCCATTACTATCGATCACTACATCTTCCAAGCCACAGATACATCCAAAGTCCAATATCCATATCGAGCACATGTTTCATGCACTTGACTTATGTTAGTCAAAACCAAACACCATGCAATGTAACACAAACCCTCATGGCTCGCAAACCATGAATCGACCTCAACCCAACTCAACTCCACTCACCCTAATCTCTAGCCGTAGCCACTAGTCCGACTGATCACCTTGTGTGACCACATTTCCAATTCTAGTCACAATGGTCAACTCACCCCAGTCCGACTGCCAACCATGGCCGGTTTGAATGCACATGCCCAACTCCAAAATATGCTCCCTGGAATAAAGCAACCGCTAACTAGAAATTGGTCATGCCACCTCTGAGGTCTAACTACCCCAAACTCTGGTCACACCAGAACACTGATGAGACAACCATTCCAGGTCGGTCCAACTGCTTCCTCCTAATGGTCCAACTGGTCTCCCTGACTAGTTCGACTAGTCCGATCGCTAGCACTTGGCAGCTAATCTAAATTTTCTTAAAGTCTTGCAAAATTTAAATCCAACTCAACCAAAGTGCCAATTGTTCATCACAAACATATCTTAGAAATAGCACATGATCTTTGAGAGATCATGTGGGTAGATCTAAGTCATTTTGTGATGCACAATTAGCATAAGGGTTGAGTTGAATCTAAGGGTTTGCAAAGGGTGTGCAATTCCCTAAAATTCAAGTTACTGTCAGGATCAAGTAGTAGTATCAGCCTGATAATGGTGATAGTGCTAGTACTGATCGTGAGTGGCAGCACTGTGGTGGCGGCGAAGTCGTTCACTATAATAGAACACCTTAGAGGGAACCGACTACAACGGGGCATGGGAACAAGTTCAGGGTGGAGCGAAGATGGTGAAAATGACCTTGGCAAGGTCTCTAGCTCATCGAAGAGAGAGAATTAATCATGGCAACAGTGGTGGTTGGAGCTAAACAAGATGACATGAATCCGACATTACACTAGATGGAACACCAAATTGAATAAGGGGTTTACAAATAGGGACCAACCGGTGCAAAACGACACGAGTGCCATGGGTAAGGCTCACCAGAAAGGGCTCAGGCCACAATGGAGCATGGTGGTAGGCATGCAATATAACCAAGAATGACGGGCATGTTATGGGCACTCTAGAGGAAGAAAGACTTAGCCAAGGGGAGAAATAGAGATGGCGAGAGAAGGGGATGGAGATGACATGGTCAAGCAGGGATTAAATAGCGAGGCGAGGCCACTAAGCTCACTAGAGCTTCACAGGTCATGGCAGCCATGGCATTGCGTCAGCTTTGGTGAGGATGTGATGGCTCAAGCAGGCGTGTGTGAGGTTGGCGGAGATGCAGCGAAGCATACCGAGGTGAAGCGGAGGTCATGGCTTCATCAGCAAAGCTTCTTGTCACAATGCCCATGGCACGGTTGAACGCATGATTATAGCAGTAGACGAAGGTGCAAGACAGATAGAGAGAGGGAAGAAATAGCGACAGAGAAGGCGGAAACGGCAAGAAGATGCCTTCACGCAAAGAAAGTGGGAAATCATAGTGAAGAAAATAGCTTTCCACCGGAGGGACCAAGGACTGGGCCAAAACAATGATGGACCAGGCTAAGGTGAGAGGATTCACCCCACTGATGGAATAGGATTTGAATTCATTTTATAATTGATTTAATTGTAGAAATTAAGTTTGAATGTTTAAAATTAGCAAACCAACTCTGAAAATTATGAATTTTTTTGGAGAGGCGCTATAGAATATTTAGAACCTAATTAAAGTATTGCCAGCCTCTAGTAAGGTTTTAATTAATATTAGAAATTCATTTTCAGCTGATAAAAATTACAGAAGCTTTTCATAAATGCTGAATTTTTTTGAAATTCACCAAAATGCAGAAAAATGATGATTTCAACATAATTTAATTTAGTAATTAGGATTTTGGGTTGTTACATAACTGTTATGTATAGTATTTATATTTATAGTTAGTACCTATTGTGTGCTTTATACTTTACATAATTACATATATGTTTGCAATGGTGTTGCTGGATGTGTTCTGATGTCTCATATGGACTGACAATATATATTTTTAGATATTTGACTAATCCAAAACAATTGGTTGTCTCATGAGTCGTAAGATTAGAGGGAAAGTGGGACATAGTGGCCAATGCCTCAAGGGTGGAACATGAAGCTAGATTGGGGTCAATGCATGTGTTTGGCTTTCTAGAATTTGTTCCTTTCTAGAATTATCATTTAGGATTTTATGTTGTCCTGGTTGAATCCGACATAAATATAGCTTCCTTACAAGTTTTATTGCAAGTATAGAATTAGAGTTGAGATTGCAGTACTATGTAATATTTACCTTGAGCATACATATGGGAGTTTCATAACTGATTTGTTGTTTCAGCATAACCTCAAGCTCTTTTTACCTTGGGCATAACTGTGACGATCTGACAAGGTCAACGCTGTGCACAAGAGTGGGGTTGAAGGAAAAGGTGGGAGACTGTGACGACCCGTGTTATTACCATGGGGTAATAATGCTAGTCAAAGGATTATTATTCGTTTTAGCCGATAGAACATCGCTCTAACGAATAATAAGCCATCGGAGTGATGCAGCAGAACAATAATTAGAGACAAAACACGATATTACAAGAATATCGCCACGCAGGGCTAAAATTTATTACAAAGCCTCAAGGGCTTAAATATTACAATTTTTTTAGACAAATTATTCTCTAACTACTTTCTATCCAAAACGACTCCACACGGAGTGTCTACCTTGTACCCACTGTATTCCGAATCCATGGTAGTCCATCCAGGTAGCTTCCTCCTGACCTTAGCTATCCTCTGAACTAACATGCTCCTAAGCAAAGGGGGAGATAATAGCAAGGGTGAGTACAAAAGTACTCAGGAAGCATTATATAACAAAATGCACAACATGCTTAACCTTTACACAATCAGGAATCTCAATTCCTATCCTCAAATCTCTTGCTCATTTTTCTATACTCTTTTTCATCTTCAATTTAGTTTCCATGACATACAGAAAATAAGGTTTGTTGGTTTTGAAGAATTCCAAATTATTAATTTAGAAAACTACTGAACATACGCATGAACAGCAAAAACCCCCATAAGTTTTCGTAATTCTCCTTTCCCGGAGACGGGCATGAATTCATGATTTGTATAGCATTGCGCAAGCTTGTATCACTTTACCCATCACCACTCTGATCCTGGTGGCTTCCTAGCTCTCCGCAATTCCTTTGATGCAGTGCCCAGACCAGAGTACAGTATGTTTGCATCTATCTCAGTAATTATATCTCCACCCAGTTACTCACAAGCGGCATCCTGGAGCGGTATACCACCCTCACGCAGACCCACCGAAAGTGACAATAACTGTTGGCTGGTAGGGTTTCCGACCCTCACCCAGCCCCCTTCCTGTGTAATATAACGCCTTTGCGTAACCCGCCTGTGGGTTCTTACGCTTCGGTCTCTTACCGGTTCCTTTGGGCTTATCCCATAATTAATACTCAACCTTGTGGAGAATATAACACTTTGATAGAGCTACTAGTCTGTCCGTCAATACGGGGTGTTGGTTGATACGGTTTGGTACGGTCTGTTCACACGGACGAAGTTGGTAATCCCTTATATTCTATTCCTATGCAGAGGTCCCACACCTGCCCACTTGTCACCTGCCCTGGCAACCTCTGCCCACCTTCTTACTTAGGTGGCCAACTGCTCCATCAGTTGCCAACCATGTCTTTTCTCTTAACTCTTATACCATTGCGTGAGTAAATATTTTTATTTCTTTCATGCATGGTGATACTAGATTAATAAAAAAATACTTGTTTTACAGAATATATTCTGAAGCTTTGATCAAAGGAATGCTTGCCTGAACTTTAACCATATACTCGGATTCACGTGGGATCAGATGAAGCCATCCCCGTAGCTTGGATTGTCGCCTGCAATTAAATACGTCGACTACGACTTAATTTATGAGAACATAATAAAATACGATGTGTCGAGGTGCTTGTGCTCCTAAGGTAAGACGTCACTCCATTTAATCCAATCGCTGCAGTCGAGGTTAATTTCGGTATAGTTTTCGTCGTTCGACATCATCGCACTAACATCATGAGATATGGTTGATTTATTAGGTATGCCCGGCGTTTTATTAATTCCTAGCAATTTTTTATTATACGGGATTACTTAGATGCATGAATAATTATAATGACTAATATTAATTCTAGACAAATCTCGTGTATGCCATTAGGCCTATTTAATTTCCCCTAGGTGCATATGGATTTATCCCCTTTTCTAATTAATTCCTTCTTTATCGATGCTTTTATCGCATTTAATACGCGTAATAGGTTCGATTATAGATTCAAAAGAAACGGGTTTCTTAAATAATCAATTTCTTAATTTCTTAATTGAGCTATACTCGGGAGTCCTTATGGGATTCCTAAATTTTACTTTTAGTCATTTGCATATTTTTACAGCTTAACGGCTATTTAAATCATTGCGTATAATTTTAATCGCTACACGTATTCTTAAATTGATGAGTATTATTTTAACTCAGCACGTGCTATTCTAGTTGTCGCAAACAGTACTAAATCTTCTGACAGCTATAAATTATAGTTCAAACTACTTATTAGTGGATCCTACAGTTTATAATCAACTAATAGAATTTAACTGGGCATTTAAATGTGCAATGGAGATCTAAATGATATTATGATAATATACTTTGCACACGTACAAGTTCCAGCCTATGGGCATCATTTGACTTATCTTTCCTAACCAAGAATATTTATTAAGACCGTTATATGATTTAACACTATCGGGTTTAATTAGGTATTTAGTTACAATCCCGAATGATTTAACTAGCAGTGTATCGGTTAAATCGGTACACACTACGTTTTTATTCTACAGATGGCAATTCATTTATTCTTATCACGGTAAATACTGATTAATAGTTTTCTACTGTTTAGATAGAATTAACCAAACTATCTGAGTATTTAAGTCCATACAATCTCTTAATACCAGTTATAATCCATTGACTGTATTACGTTTATTATAAGAGCTTGAGAAATATTCTGGGCTTCTATGATTTAATCTATGGCGTCGAGGAGATAACAGGGCCTAATTAATTAAGCGAATTCAACAAAATGCGATCATAGGGTTTCTAGATTTTCATTCAATTCCTAAAAGAATTTCTATTACATTGATATAGCTAATATTCATTTACAGGGTTCCTAAGTATCTGCAGTTAATTTATTTAACTTTGACGAATCTGCTATCGCAAGATTGTTACAATGCATGTTTAGGAGTATCCCTAAATTTGGCAATCTATTCTGCACATTTTTACATTTCCTATTTTCCCCTTTTTCTTTTTCTTTTTTCTTCTTTCCTTCTTTTCCTCCGCCGCCCTCTCCCCTTCCTGGCGTCTCTTGCCGACGCCGCCTCTTCCCCTTTTCCTCCTCTCGGCTCCCACGCCGCTCACCTCTTCCGCGCCGACTCGGCTCTCTCGGCCGCGCCGCCGCGCGCCCGCCTCGGCTTGACCTCCGCGCTCCCCCAATCTCACACCCTCTTACGCCTCCATCTCCGGTCCCCCTCTCTCTCTCTTCTCTGCCCCCTTTCCTCGCGCGCCTGCCCGATCGGCGCTGCGCCACTCTACCCGGCCGCCCCCACCTTGCCGCTCGGCGCCGCACGGGGAACCACGGCCGGATCCGTGGCCTAGGGCCCGGATCTGGCATCTTGGCTCTCTAATCCGACCCGATGTGATTCCTATGTGTTTGTTGTTTTTCTTTGATTTAATGGGTCTTGCACATGTGATGGCGGTTAGGGAGGTGGGTTGCCCCGGTGTGGTCTCGTCCGGCTAGAGTCGCCCGCACGCCGGGGGAGTGCACGGTGGCGGTTTGGTGTGACTACACCGCTGGTAGCACGCAGCCGCCGCCCTCTTCGGTAAGCCCCTTTTTCCCCTCCTCTACTCCTTCTCTTCTATCTCCGGTGACTACTTCCCGTGCTAGTTCATGATGGATGATTGTGCTACTTTATTGTTGCTGGTGGTCTATTATGTATAGCAAGCGGGGTGTAATATTGAGATGAACCCTAATTTCTTGGGTGTGGGATTACCTTTACTGATGGTCGGTTGGCTGCTTGAGATGGATGGTGACTTGTGTTTGGCTGCCGTCTTCCCCGGTTGGCTGTGGCTCTGTTGACCTGCTGGTGGCCTCCTCCTCCTCCTGCGGTCGATGGCCGGTGATGGTTCACGGCCACCTTCCTCCTTTGGCTTGGGTGCTGCTGGGTGCTTGGGGTGGCCTCCTAGGGTTGACGGTCTCGGCATGGTGACTGGGCTCCTGCCGTCGCCGTGCGCGCTGTCGGCTCGTCTAGCCTTCGACACCTGGCTTCTCCTCGGTGGTGGGGTTTCTATATTTGTTTGAGGTGGTTGAAGAGTTTGGGGCAAGGTTTGCAGTGCAGTGTTCTGTCTCCTTGCTCTCTTTTCTATGGTTGGCTGGGTTGTGTGTAGGCCGTGCGAGGCTTCTGGATTGGCTGTGCTATTGTGCTGGCAATGCGATATTTTTGGGATGGCTGTGTGTTGTCTCGGTATAGCTTGTTTGGCCGGTGTTGCCTCGGTGGATATGGTGGTATGCGGTCATGGCTGTTGCGGTTTGGGCTTAACAAATGGGATTATGGGATTTTTGCTTTGCATTGGTTAATCCCTATACCAACTCAGGTTTGTAAATACCGTATGATGAGTCTAGGGTTGTGAGAGGTGCCGACTGGCCCCCGGACGGTCAGGTATCTCCGTGAACGGATTACCCCGCCCGAAGTTATCCTCTAGGGCTCTGACGGCAATTCCCTCTTCTTGCTTTGGTTTATTTTATTAAATCTTTTGTTCGGTCTTTTTCGGCGTTAAAATCATTGTGTTCGCTCGCAAAGAAAACATCGGTGTGGTGGCAATTTGACGACAAACTCCAATGTATGAGATGGCCTAATTGTAATCTAGCTTCTTCTGAGTATTGATGTATACAATTTAATATAACTTCTATTCTTTATTTCCCTATTGTAATAATTATGTATGAGATGGACTTGGTGTAAATTAAATCATGTACTTCCTGACTAAATACAATTATATTGCAATTGCTTAGTTTTTGCGATGGTTATTTGGGAGACATGAAGTTGTATAATTATTGTAATTCGTATTGTCCTAGTTATGTAATGCAAATGGTAATATTTTTATTTGACTTGATATATACATCCTAATTGTCGTTCAATGGATGCCATTGATGTTACCCTATGTGGATTGCAATTAATTACTGTTGTACAACGGACTGTTATATATATTTTAATTAAGTTAAATGCTTTTACTTATTGTACAATTGAATTTTTATTTACGACTTTAGTCTACACCGTTTGCTAATTGTCCTCATCGATGAAATTGTGAAAACAACTTATTATTTTATCGCTTGTTGATTTCAATTTATACGACTACGTAGAAAATTTTAAATTCCCCCGTGTTTTAGCTCATTAGCTACGTAATTAATCTTGCTTAACGTCCTAATTCGTCATTTAGGGTTAATTAACGACGTGGGTCATTACAGAGACAGAGCCAACAGCGTGGGCCAGATAGGCCGATCACAACAATGTTAACTCAACGTATTAGAATAATATGATTTTTTTTGTTCATAGCAAAAACGGACATTCAGCTAGTGTGTGTATTATCTTACAAATTAAAGGGAAACCCCTATATATCCATCTCCCAAGCATTGCGCACATGCATATATACATGTTAGATGGTGTATAAATATGGAATCGTCAAGCCATCATGCATCTATCTCCATTTTGACAACCTAAATTTCGTATGAGATGCCAACTTTAAGCAATTGGCCATGGGGAATAAATAGCTTCTTCTCTCCCTGCATGAAGTTCATTCTTAAGAAGTAGTAGATGTAGTTGACTACAATCTTTTTAAGGAGCGAAGAGTGAGGCCTCGCCACCACTTCACTCTCTCCAAGTATGTACACCACACCTTTCTCCATCTCTCTCTCGATAAATAATTGCTCCTCCTCGACCTTCACCAACTCCTCTAGATTCATCTTGCTTGCCTGTAATAAATATCTTATAATACTGCACCATACTAATAATTCAAATGCAAAACTTTAATATCTGGTACACTAATTTATTACCTGGAACTGCGGTAGACGGCTGCTTGCACCATTTGGTAGCCTTGTAAGCTCAGAGAAGGACTCGATTGGCGTAAGCATCTCCTCAGCATGGATGGCATGCCGTACAGAAGGCTTCTCCCGAGAAAAGCTCTGATTATGAGAACTCGGATAGCTAATATTGTGCTGCTCGGCCATGGAGTAGAGGTGGACATCTCGTATGTAGTACTGGAGGCTCTCAACAAGGGCAGCAACGAAGTCCTTGGCCTCCTCGAGGGAGTCACGGTACCCGTACCGCGCTATACACCGAAAAACCTTGTAATCCTTTGGCTCTACCTGCCGGAAGAGGAACCGCTCCGAGCTGTCGACGTGCGGGACGGGCAAGTGCTTGATGGAGACGAAGACAAGCACCGAATGGATGGTCGGGATCTTCTCGATGAGATGGGGGAATATTGGCGGGATGCCTTGCACTAGTTCAGTGTAGAACAGCCCTACACCAGGGACCCTCTTCAGATCATGACTCTCAAGCAGCTCTTTCACCTTGTCGGGGGATGTGGTGTGCTTCAGCTCGTATTTGTACCGTTTCACATGCACATAGTGCCACACGATCATCACCACCATTAGAACTACAGACATAGCCACGGGCACATATGGTCCATGTGTAAACTTGTATAACACTGACGATAGGTAGATAGACTCGGCTGATGTGAAGATGACAAAAAATAGTGCAATCCACCAAATGTTGATCTTCCATACCAAGAGCATCACTATTGTCATCAGCAGTGTCGTGATGACCATCACAAGGATGACACAAATTTCTGCTTGCATTGGTTAAAAATGAAGACATAGTTAGAATGGTGTGTTGAAATTTAACTTTCTTAGGATATACATGTAACATGAGTGAGTGCTTCTCAAATCATTGAAACATAATTCTTACCATGCGCTTTTCCTATGATGGCGGTTGTTTTGAAACTAACAGTGACGACACAAGCAGCCACGCATAGCAAGAAGTTCACTTCAGGGATGTACAATTGGCCCGGAAATTTCTTTGATGTGTGCAATATCCTAACCCTCGGGAAGCAACTCAGTGTTTGTAAATGTGAAACAGTTGCAAAGGCACACGAGATCATTGCTTGGCTTCCAATTATGGATGCAGCAATCGCCATGATAAATGTTGGCCAGAACAAGGAGCCTGAATTTGGATGTAAGAGGCTTTCCATTTAGTTTTTACGCAGCTATTCATAAAAAAGTCATATGCCATTGTGGAAATGCTTACTTGGAGTAGCTCTAAAGAAAGTATTGGCAACATGCTCTGGGTTCTTCCTCAGGAATGCCGCTTGTCCGATGTAAGTGAGCAATATGGACGGGACTAAGCCAAAGCTAAAACTTAGCTGAAAAGTAAAAAGGAAAATAGATAAATATATAACTTTTGACACTAGTGAGTAGTGACAAAATGCAAAATCTACCATATTCATCTGGCCTACGTACGCTCAATTTCAACATATTGCGTTTCTTTCTCATCAAGTTTGTCAGCAGAAATCGAAAGCCCATGCAGTGCAATTCTTACACCTCAAGTATGATGGGTCATACCCCAGCCAATAGTCAATGTTATTAACGTACTTCCCAAGTATAGTTAAACATCTAAGCTCTTGACAATAAAAAACTACAATAAATTTAGAAACTTGGAATTTCAATACCAAATCTCTTCGTGCAGATTATGTTGGCTCGATACCTTAACATAAAAACCACTGTCTAAAATGAATAAAATAAACCACCAAATAGTCATTATTTAAATCTTTGTTGCTCTCTCGTATGTATTTGGCAAAGTACTGAACGCTCAACTATACCATTCCAATTTTCAAATTTTGAATTAGATCATTGTAATACATTGTTCAAATTCATGAACTACTTTTTCGTTATGTTTCAACATTATGCTACCAGTCAATACCAAAATTTCAACACTATCCAAAAAATTAGATTGAAGCATTCGTGTCTGTACCTGAATTGATTTAATGCTGAAGTATCCCAGATTAGCAAAAAGTGCTTCAGTTCCTGCCAGATGTGCAGGAGACGTTATTCCATGAAGATATGTTACGCCTTTTTTTTTGTGCGAGAAGATTTGTTACTAGCTTCTTTCCGCTAGGAGGAAGATGTTACTTCGTATATGCAAAATATATAAATCGAGTAGCAATTGAGTAATATATGCAAATCTTCCGAGATAGCTCATTAGGATCTACAAAAGATTTAGCATCTAACTTGCTTGTGCTTGGTTCATTATGTTATAAGTTAGGTCAACCTACCTGTGAAGCAAAGGAGAATATCACCCAGCGAGACCCATCCCTTTTTCTTGTTCCTCCGGAAATAGTCGATGATGTATTTCGGGTTGAATGCCCTTAGCACACTAACATCATGCTTGATCAGGTTGTAGACCCCAACTCCTCCAATGAGGAGCAGCCACAAGAGGATGATTGGTGCAAACGAGTAGCCAACTTTGTCGGTGCCAAAGCGCTGGATGGCAAACAGCACTACCAAAATTGCCACGGTGATCCATACTATTTGGTCTGTGTGAAAAGAAACAAGCTATAAAGATTTTGTGGACCGTACTCCCATGCATCACCAATTGCATCATGATCATTTGATTGTATATATGTTAGTTATTGCTGATCGACCCAATCAGTCTTCTTTTTTAATTAATTAGTTGGCAAAGAGCGCTTCTATGTTTGTAACTAAAATAAAAGTTTTAGCTTTATAAAATCATGATCTGGAGGGAACGTTTCAAGAAAGACAACCCTATCAAAGTTCTCTACCACTTTTGATGTATATTTTCTTGTACCTGTAGTCAGATGAGGTGCCTTTTCTTTCAACCCACTTACAGCCGAAAGTACTGAAATATTTTTCAAGGAGACAAACAGAATCAGTTTACATTGTCCGAAACCGCTAAAGATTCTGTGTCGTATATAATATGAAATTATTCACGCAATACCAGAAATTGGAGGGGTTAAAACGGCGTCACTGATGACCATCGCAATTGCCAGGATGGTGAGGAGGAAGAGGGAAATCTTAGCAGGCTTGCTCGTCTCAAGCAGCTCTTTCATCCACCGGGCTCTCCGCAGTCTCGCCGACGGCTTCGCGAGGTGGCTGTAGCTGCTGCAGACCAGATCATCTTCCGCTTGTTGGTTAGGGATCAGACTGACCTTCGCATGCCGCGAAATCAACGAGTAGAGTGCAAATGTTCCACCTGTACAAGTTTGTTTGCCGTTATTCGTTCCGGTTTTTTTTCTAAACCCTAGATGACAGATGATGATATATATGTATGAGCCGCAGTACGTATGACTTACCGTCGCCGTCGTCGTTGGCGTGTAGGGCGATGATGACGATCTTGATAACGGTGAAGAGCAGGAAGCTGTAGATGATGAGGGAGAGCACCCCCAAGATGTCATCTGGATGACCAACGCCGTGCTCAAAAGTAGTCGAGTACACGTACAGCGGCGACGTCCCGAGGTCACCATACAGGATCCCGACGCACTGGAACGCCAGCTGCAGCGTCCTCCCCCAGCCATCCTGCACGATCAGTCCATCGATACATGCGTTGCATGCAAAGAGAATAATGTTAAAAGGAAGGCATGCAGTTATGGTACTCACTTTCTATATATGAATCTTATTACATTACATGGGTTTTAATAGAAACTTGACAAAAAAAATTTGTCTAAACGAACCTGTTGGTAGTGGCTCGCACCGGCGTCAGCTCTCACGGCCTCTCGCAACAGCGAGTCCTGCCGCCCGACCGGAGCCGCTCCCTCGCCGCCGCTCTCGAGGTCGGGGACCTCCAGCAGCTGGTTATCTCCCTCAACTGCGACGAGAGCCATCACGTGAAGAAGAGACTATTACTGCAGTGCTGCTGCTTCCCTTTGAAGTTTGTGTTTGTATACTACTACTGGTGGCTTTCTTCTATTACTCGTAGTACAGATCAAGCTTGCCATCTAATGCCGCCTTTTATAGACAAATGTACGTGCACTGTAGTGGCTGCTAGCTAGCTAGCTCGGCGTGGTGATTTCATGAATTTGCATTTGCAACTTGTGGAATTCTCAGCGCTTATGTCAAAAAAAAAAGGAGGTATCTACGGAACACTCAGAGTGTTTTTTAAGATTAGAAGCACTCAGATTTTTTAGACGTTAGATCTCCATCTAACATTTCAAATTCAAAATACTCATATTTTTTTGGAGAGGGTGAGGTGTGGGATATTCGTTAGGTGGAGATTCAACGCCCAAGATTATTTTTTTTTTAGCAGGAGGGATATATTGGATCTGTTGAATAGAGATCAAATACCTCATAATCTAAGCGTTTTTAATCAAAAAAACACTAAGTGCTGCTTTGTAGTTCGTAAAAAATAAAAGCGTCGGTCATTTTCATCGTTTTAATTTCGGTTGCTTGTGCTGTCATAGTTTACTTTGGCGCGCCATGCATATCTGTGCTTGACAGGCGCTAGTTTTAAAGTACTGACTGGGAGGAGGTTAATTACGTCGGACTGACAAGGAGAGCTGGACCGACCGATCTCGTTTTGTCATCTCGCGCTTCGCTTTTCCTTATGAGACGTCAATACTGATTTCATATACGTGATTAGTAAATAAGAGCAAATAACTGATCAGTAGTAGCTATCTAGCAACAGAGAGATGATCGATCAACGATTTGACATTCACGTACACCTAAGCAAGCTAGCAGCTTGCTTCCAATATATTAAGCATGCATGTACACCACCACATCCCGTCTAACATTAAAATAAGTAGAGCCGTGCTGGAAGTCACCTCTAATTAGAGGCTCTAAGTAGGTTACAGATACGTATCCGCTACCTGGCTTAACATTGTCTGAGAGATCAATGTGCGCATTAGACATTTAGACTCCGCGTGCAAATGGTCGTGTGTACTGACTTATAACCAAAAGATGAAGACAACACAACCATCGATTGTTCCAAGGGCAAGGCTGCAGAAGATCAAGAGCACACGAAAATTAAGGAGTAGTTGCGACGCTTCGAGACTAGGACACATATATTGATCATCTGTCGAGAACTGAAGTCATACGTCCCGTCCCGACTTAAGCGACTCAAGCCGGTGTAACTTGTAAAATTGCAACCACATGCCATCATTTTGGCAGAGATTTGAGGTTGG
The DNA here is from genome assembly GCA_036346575.1 of Dendrocalamus sinicus. Taxonomy (NCBI): domain Eukaryota; kingdom Viridiplantae; phylum Streptophyta; class Magnoliopsida; order Poales; family Poaceae; genus Dendrocalamus; species Dendrocalamus sinicus. The sequence continues at coordinate 8,393,872 of CM070658.1, forward strand.
GTTCAAGTGTAGCTCCTTAATTCCAGGCGGGGTGCAATTTCTGACTTGTAGACTCAGAAGCTAAACAACGAGTCAAGGATCACTATGGCCGGCAAGGAAGGCTACATGTTTGCGAGATCCGACTTTTCAATCTCCCGCGTAAGCTGCACATAAGTCCAATTGAAGTCGCCGTTAAAGGCAATAGAAGTGCTCGATCCATCGGTTCACCTGCCTCCAGGAAAAACACGAGAATAACACTTCCAATAAACAAATTGACTAAATCCATCAAATCTAATTAACTATATCGTACACCATGCAGAAACGCAAACAAAAAGTCAAGATTCCGGCAAATAAACAAAGCAAAGACAGTACGGTGATGACAGCACCAGGTTAGCTGCTCCTGGACATCAGCAACCCATCTCGCTCTTGGCGTTCGTGGCAGTTATGGTACGGTCAGTACGGAGTTAATTGCAGAACTAAAAAACCACGTCTGGTGTACGTACTTGACCGTACATAACGACCGATCACGAAACTCATGTGATCTATCACCTTTACAAGCCGGCAACCCTTGCATTTGCACAGTCTAGCTTCTTATATAAAACAATTAGTCTTAATCTAATTTTTTTATTCCTAGCATGTATTTATACAAATCAAATTCATAGTCTCATTTTTATTTGTATTCTCAATTTTATTATTTGTGGACTTTTCATTATAAAAATATTTATAATGTTCATTTAGTTCCTATTCAATAATTTTCATTTACTTTGGAATTCACGTAAATAGAAAATATGTTATTATCCATTTATTTTTAAATTTTAAGTTGGAATTTGTATACAAACCCTATTTCTTATTTTCATTTATTTTTTATTTATAATAAATTTTGCTTTGGCATTCATATGGAATTGAAAATTTGAATTTCCGTTAACTTTTATTTTGCTTTATATGAATTCTTTCTTTTAATTTAAGGCACTATAACTTGGGTCCGGCTAGATTCATAGCTAGATCTTTTCCTTTTTTGATTAATGTGTGAGTTTCCGTAGAGTGTCTAATTAGTGCAGGGTGTGTGTGTATGGCTTAACGAGGTACAAGTGGTGTGAGCTTTTGAAATTCAAATTTGTCAATTGTATTCAACAACTGATGCTCATGTATAGCTAGTCGCACTTTTTTAAAAAATCAGGATATCGTCCATTTGAGATTTAAAAAATAAATCATGTTTAAAAGAGTGTGTCTAGCGGCGCACATGGAACCAGGAACAAGTCAGTGTGTGCCCTCAATTGGTCCAGGCAAGGATCATACATCAGCATGAGTCAGATGCATACTGATATATAAAAATGAGAAAAAGGTTAAGCAAAATTCATGACCCGCCAAAAGTACATAATTGAGCATAAAAATATTGTGAGTCCAGTTGAATTACATATAAGATAAGCTTGTCATGTGTTTATATTTACCCATAAGTCTAAAATTTTTTAATCCTATAATCACAGATTTCCCTTTTATATTTTTAATTTCATAATTTAATCATTTCTGGTTTCATAGTTTTAAAATTTTGTTTTCGAGATTCACATAAGTGTACAAAGTTACCCTTATGTTAGGCTGATTGACATAAGAGTGATTTTTTTCGTTATGCATTGGAAATCTCTCTACTTGTCCTTTCCTTCAAAACGGTTTCTTCTACGAAACCTTAAAACGAATACACATCGAACAAAGAACCTCCAACGGCATGTCATGGAGGTGTCTCCATTAATTAATTTCTCCATCATTTATTGTTCCAGTGTCTGCTGGGTGTGTCAGCATAATAATCCATCTGCCTTATCAGTGTTGCGAATGCAGGTTGTTTTCTATACATGCATCTATCCGTACATTTCCAAGTGCCAAAGTCAACTGCATGAGCAAGCAGAAGGCGGCTGCTACACTATTTAACAAATCAGCGCAATTAAGGTTTTTTTTCAAGGAAAATTTAAGATATCTGTATACGAACACACATTGCACTTTGACAATAGAAGGAAGAAAAGATCGAGATCGCATCACATGGATGCTAGCTCATCCATCACTGGAAGTCTAGATCTCAAGTCAAACAATCTCATCTGGCACCAAAAAAATGAGATCTATCACAGCATGTGAGCACAGCAACGAAGTCAAACTTGAAATTGAACTAGCTAGCTAGGCCTGGTTCTTTTCTTTTCTTTTTATGTGCCTAGGCTAGGTACGATCTCTCTGTAATCAGTTTCAGTGATGAAGTCTAATCCGCAAGCCCAGCACAAGTTGACTTTGACAGCCCGTGTAATCGTCGTTACCGAGGTGAAAGTTGAACTTGATGAATTATTAAGACCCTTCCAGGAAGAAACATGATGAATTAGAACCCTTCGACGAACAAACTTAACATTTAATCCCTAGGAAACAACCCAATAGGATATTTCTCGGACAGAAAACACTTGTTTATTTGAATAGTTTTAGTTTTTCATATGCATTGTCTAAATAATTCATCAACTTTTATTCAACTCCGCCTTCAAGTAGAAGCAAAATGGCCGTTTGATGTCTGAAAATGAGGTTGGCAAAGCACTTATTAATCCGTGCTTTATTATAGCTAGATTAATTATGTGTTGCATTATAGTGGTATTATGTGATGACGCACTTGCATGGCACGAATTTTGGTGTTCAGCTGACGCTCAACAAGGGTTTGGAAGTTATAAAAGACATGTTCAACCTCAAATTTTTGCTTGAGGAGATACAACCATGTAAATCGGCTGTAATCATCTATAAAGCTTACGTAATACTTAAAACCACCGGATGAAGTGAGGGCCGGTCCCCAAACATCCGTGTGTACAAGCTCAAGAGGGGAAGAAGTAACACGGTTCGATTTATTATAAGGCAAAGTATGAATTTTTGATTCTTGACATGCATCACATATGGAGACATCTCGAAAAGAGGTTGAACTCAACAAATTATTCGATCTAAGAGCAGTCCTAGTGACTGATGATGAAGGGTGGCCAAGACGTCGATGCCATTGTGTTGAAGACACCACGGCTCCAGAAAACTTGTGATGACTGGAAGACACGGAAGCACGGTTGATCGGAACTGGATACAAGCCTCCTTTGCTTTTACCGTGAAGAAGAACCCTCTTCGAGTCCTTGTCCTTCACAACGAAAAAATCAGAATGAAACTCAATGAACACATTATTGTCAGAGACTAACTTGTGAACAGAGAGAAGATGTTTGTTGATTTGAGGAACATGAAGGACATTATTTAGAATCAAAGGTTTATTTGAGCCAGACAAAACAGAATGACCAATGTGTGAGATGTTCAAACCTTGCCCATTTGCAACTTGAACTTGATCTTTGCCTCCATAGCGTTCATGAACTGTAAGTCTGTCCAGATCGCTGGTAAGATGATCTGTAGCTCCTGTGTCAACATACCAGTTTGGATCATTGGTGTTTCTGCCGTAGGTGACAACGTTTCCCGAGCGATCTTCAGGTTGGTAGACATGGTTGAAGCGCTGGCGACACCTCAAGGCATCATGACCGTATTTCCCACATATTTGACATGTGGATTTTCCTCTGCCACCAAAGCGGTCGCGACCTTGTCCCTGGCCTCGTCCACGGTCCCGGTTCTGACCACCGCGACCTCCAGCGTGATCATTGCCATAAGAGCCAGTATTTGCCCCGTGATGTCCATCAGGACGTCGAGACATGAAATTTGCCGAAGAATGAACTTCCTGGAAGGTGTTATTCTGCTCGAGCCGCAGTTCATAACTCAAGAGATATGCATAAAGATCATTGAGACTTACAGTGTCATTGCGAATGGTAATAGCCGTGACTAGAGGATCATACTCTGACCCTAGTCCGGCCAAAATATACCCAATTATCTCATCATCTGATAGTGCTTTGCCAACTGACGCCATTGTGTCGGCATGCCCTTTCATCTTGCGGAAGAATTCGGCCGCACTCATGTCCTTCTTCTTCAGATTGGACAATTGATAACGAATTTGCATTATCCTTGCACGACTTTGAGATGAAAACATCCCTGAAAGTGCTGCCCAGACTTCTGCCGAGGTGGAATACTGAGCAACTTGTGCGAGAACTTCTTCTGTCATGGATGACAGCAGAGCACTTAGCACAATTTTGTCTTGCCTGAACCAGCGAAGGAAGGCAGTGTTGGGAACTTGTCTTGCATCGGCACCAGATCCCTCCGTCAGCATCATGGAAGGAGCTACAACACTGCCATCAACATATCCATACAGGTTTTGGCCACAAAGATAGGGTTCAACCTGAGCTTTCCACAGAAGAAAATTCTCCCGAAAAAGCTTAATGCTGACGGGGTGGCCGAGAGTCGAAACTGAGACGCTGTCGCCTGTCGCCGGGACGAGAGCGTCACAGGTTGTGCCGCTGTTGGCAGCAGCCGAAGTCGCCATGGCCTGCTTCGATAGATCCTTGGCTCTGATACCAAGTTAGAAGAAGCTATAGAACAGATGATTATACAGCACACCGAACCAGATGGCTGTACCATGTATTTATATACACAGATTGATTACAAAAAGGAAGGTTCTAACAGAACCGCAAATACAGGGATACGATTCTAACTGAATACATATTATCTGTTACTATTGATGGTATGACAATAGTAGGAACATAATCTCCACACAATCGTCTGCATGTTATCTGGTCAGGCTGATTGTCAGGGATTGTAAACCGATTGTTATCTTGACACATATACTTCAAAAATCCTAAAGGAAAAATTCTAGAGGGGGGACTTGCAGCTAGTCATCAACAATCATACAAGATGTCACTCTCAAACTTAACTTGCGCTATAGAAATGAAAAAGAGAATTCTTGGACAAAATGATATACAAAAGGAAAATTGCAAACTATCAGGAAAATTGCATAAAACCATCGGGGAAATACTGATCACCGACGGTTGGTTGTGGTCCCGTCAAGAAAAGTCTTAAAGATCCGGTTTCTGGTAGTGTGGTTCACATCAAATTTCTCTCTTACTTTTCTTAGGGCACAAGACTTGGATGCTACTTATTCATTTTTTTTTAAAGTTGATTTAGTGCCTAGCTAGACTTAAAGAGTAAGTATGTTAACACAGATTTTTATTATTATTATTATTATTATTATTATTATTATTATTATTATTATTATTATTATTATTATTATTATTATTATTATTATTAAAGGAAGGAAGAAACCTTTCCACTTCTATTATCAGAAACCAACCCTGCTAGAGAGTTTTGATAGAAATCCAACTATAAGCGCAGGTGAGGCCCTCATCGAGTCCCCAATGCTTACTCTCTACTATAATTGACCAATTGAAATTACACTCAGTCCACCCAAGAATACGTCCCCCGCTGAGAGCATCAATCTTCGTGCACCCACAAAAATGCACCCAGCAAATTATCTGCATTAAAATCAAGGGCTAAAAAAAACTCTCCCTGACTTCAACCCAATCGTGCGGCCTGGATGGAACGTAGGCTTCAACACGAGGCTTCAACACGAGGCGCCCGCCCGCGATTCAACACTGTCCCCCTGGGGATCGCGGCTTCTACTTTCTCTTCCTACGAATCTCCGCCGCCTCCTCCCCTCCCTCCTCCCCCTCCAACCGCCCGTGCGCTGCCTCCCCACACGAGCCCGTGCGCCTCCTCCCCCGCCCTCCGCGCCGCCGCCTCCTCCCCCGCCATGCGCTCCGCCACCGCTGCCTCCTCCCCTGCCCGCGCGCCTCCTGCCTCCCCCGCTCCTCCGATCCGCCCTCGCCTCCTCCTTCCTACCCCGTGCTGCCGCCTCCTCCTCCTCCCCCCGCGCGACCTCCCTCTCACCGGTTGGGGGCGGAGGTAGGAGGAGGCGCGGCTACAGCGGCGGCTGGCTTGGAGAGGAAGGGGGCGGAGGAAGGAGGAGGCGCGGCTGCGGCGGGGGAGAGGAGGTAGATGGGCTCCGGCGCCGGGGTGGGGTGGTGCTGAAGCCACCGGAGGAGCGCTGCCACCGCGCGGACCACGGCCTCGCGGCGGAGGCGGCTGGTGGGGGTGGATGAAGTGGTCGAATACATCGGTGGCAGTGGTGGGAGTTTGGGAAGGGAATTAGGGAAATGGTGGAAATGGGAGCACCCGGGGAGAGGAGAGAGGGAGAGGAGCCATGGAGATCGGGCAGGGCCCGGCGAGCAGCGCCTCGAAGGAGCACCAGAAGATCTACCAGGACTGGTTCGCCTTGGACTCGGTTCAATCCTAACCCCTGTTCCCCATCAACCTCAATCCCCAATCCCTTTCGTCCCTCGCTTTCGCCCCGCCACCTTGCGCTAAACCACTGCGCCACCATTGATCCGCTCATTGGTTGCCGGGAGGGTGTCGCCGTGCAGGCGGTGCAGAGCGTGGTCATCGCATGTGCCTCTCTCGCCTCGCGCCGCTGCCGTCGGCCGCTGCAAGTGCTCGCACTCATCCTTGATGTGCCATCTCTCCTCTTTGCTGGTTTCCTCGGTTCGCCTGTTCTGCTCATGCCACCCGACTTGCTCTGCAAACATGTAAGGAATCAACTCAATCATCCTATTTAGCTTTTCATTTGCTAGATTGTCGTACATTTTACCTTTCTTGCTAATAGAAGTGCTGATGCTGACAATCATTACATGTAGGGGGTTCCTTTCCGGCCAGCCCCTGATTCCTCTCTCGCGGTGCGTCGGGCTCGGGAGGGCATTGGCTGGACCTGTGGCATCGAGTTGCAGCAGTGAGTTGCACGCATCATGGCATGATTGATTTTCCATACATAGTAGTTTTAGGATTTCTTCTAGGATAATAGTTTTTCCATACGTGAGTTGATCAAAACATCATGGCGATTGTATAGAATGTGCTGATTATGATTAAGACTTGTATTGTATCTTTTACAGTTTCTTATTTTATTGATCACCATAACTTTGTTCTTATCTAATTGCAATGTACGATTGACATTTTATTAGCTGTTTCTTCAATATTCATTTTCTTACATATGGATTGACCACTTCATTAGGTATAGATATTCATAAATGGACAAAATGGATAACGATTCTATGTTGTGTCAGGAAGAACATGGGTTAATAAGAGTAAAAACAGGTCAATAAGAGATGTCGTCTGGTTGATCAACTCCAATGCTATCTGAATTGTTCACTTCAAGGTTATAGCTTTATTATTAGAAAATTCCCTTTTGGCATCTCTGTTTTGCTAGGTTTGGGTTTTGAGGCCTAATTTTTCAGTTTAAGTGCTGAGTTTTTAAATTGTAAGTAATAACAATGGTTGCCAATTTCCTTTTCAGTTGTTGTTTGATGATTAGCAGTAGGAGATGCAAGATTGCAATCATTTTGTGAGGACATGATTCATAAGAGGGAGTAAAGAACCTCCACGGTAATTATTGCTCTATGAACTTCTCTAGAATTTGAGGCATTTATTCCCTTTTCATTATATGCAATGTTCAGCTATTGCTATTGTGACTTCTTATTATTCCATACTTGCCATCCTCACCTTTTTCAAGACATTAGATGGATGGCCTGTAGTTTTTTGTCACAGTGCCATCTGTCTTAAAATAGACTTTTCCATACTTGTCAGTACAAATAAGATTGAACTGCAGGTTACATTTGATACAGAATTTCATTCTGCTTACTCTGTACTGTATATAATAATTGTGATTTGTTGTTGGCTAGCATTTGATACATAATTGAGATTTGATGTTCTTGCTAGCTGCTCTTCAGTGGTCACTTATTAGAAGCTTATACCATGCAAGATAAGAACAATATCTGATTCAGTGGATTTAGCTGACCTTTGGGAGTTAGTTGTGTGTTTATTCTCATATTCTGTAGCCAAATAATGTGGACCGATGCTCAACTATATTCAGTCATATTTCTAAAAGCAACGTAGGTGGGCAACTTTACATAGTAACAATAAGATTGATCTTATAGTTCTAAAATGCTCAACTTTTGTTGTTTGTTATTTGATTGATCCCTTGTATTGATGGGTCTAAAATGCTGAACAGTTTGAATCCTCCAGTGATGGAAGGTTTGGATGCTCTACTTATGTTAGTCTATTATGCCTCAATGCCGTATCTATTTGATTGGGACTTTTGGTGTTCTATGTGAAGCTACTGTCGTGATATTGCTAAACTAATGGTACCATATTACTTATTGCTATTCGAATGCATGTTATAATGCCTGATTTGCTCGTCTCGGTTACTTTAGTCGTACGGAATGTTTTTCCTGATTTCCTCAGTTTTAGTGATATTACGCATTCGTTTTTTGGTAAGCTCCCTATGCTTTCTTATTTCAATCTCGTAAGCTTGTAATGTGCCATGTCCTGCAAACTGAGATTAGTTTTTTGAGAATTGATTCATGGTGGGAGTTAGACCCTTACCTTAAACTTTGGATTCTTGCTGAAAACTAAAAATCTGAGTTATGTTTGAGCCAAACTGATAATCTTAAATCTTAATCCGTCCTTATATAGAGAATCTGAAGTGAACGCATGACTTTGGGAAATGACAGCTTATAAATTTGCAGTAGTCGTAAGCTTTGTTTGATCAAATAAATCAGCTTATTGTGGCTCAAGCAATATATGCTCAATAGCACTTCGGTTGTATACTAGCATAAGTAGGTTAAGCCATATAATATAGACCTCGATGATAACATAACAACATGACACATTCCTTTTTTGTTGGGTTAAACTCTCATTATTCTATAGTTGTTAAATGAATAGTTGATCTCCGAAGGAGATATTTGGATTGTACTCAAACCACTTTGAGCAAAATGCCATCTAAAGTTTTTTTCTAATCGGTGTTTAGTTGGTGATCTGTTTGTTGATAGCCGCAAGCAAAGTGCTCAAGGCAATGATGTGCTCTTATCTCAAGTACAAGATTCATTGAGTTACTATTGAAGAATTCTCAACGCTTAAAGCGATGCGGTTTGTACCGACTAACTCATTTGTGCCTTCTATTCTGTTGAAGAGGCATCATTATGGTTGAATCTATGCATTGGGGATTATTTGTGCTTTCTAGATTGAATTGCTGAAGTACCGTGATTATCGTTGCATAAATGCATTGGGGATCGTGGACCGTATGCAAAATAATTAGTCCTTACTTGCGTTCATTGGGAAATTTGATAACTTACTTTATGTACTTTCTGATAGATGGTTGTGCATTCTCTCCTGCTATCGGGCATAGCACAAGAGCAATTATTTGGCAATTAAATAAGTAATAACACGATCGCTTATATACTTATATGTTGTTGCCATGTTGGTTGTCAAAATAAGGTCATGGTGGTACCATGTTGATGATATTGCTACCGCTTTAAGATCTTTGTTTCTTCTTGTCTATCATTTTATTGAACATGTTGGAGTTTCCTTGAAACCTTGATCGTATGCCCGACTTGAGGATAAATGGTTGTTGAGTGATCAATTTAATTCACCTAATGCTTGTTGCCCTTAGCTAAGCACTACATATATGTGTATTCTAAGTAATTATTTATTTCGCTTTTGACTATGCTAGAAGATCTTTTGTTTAGTTGTACTAAAATAATTAATAATATGTGCGAGGTCGGAAGCACTCGTAAGTGGTCAGAAGGGCTTCGACCACGATGATATCCGGTGTACGTGGTCTGAAAGGGGTTCGACCATGATGGAACCTCTGGTTTTGGTCGTAGCCTTTTTGAATCAGTCGTAACGACTTGGGATGAGGTCGTAGGGCCTTGAGCATTTCTTGGCTTGTAAGTCGTAGCAAGCTACGTGGTGGTCGTAGCGATGTGTGCGGTCGTAGGCTGTGGGAAGTCTTTGGTGAGCTCGAGTGTTTCTCTATTTGGTGCAACAGAGCGGTCGTTTGGGTCTAGACTTTGTGCGGTAGAGTCGTAGTGGCTTTGGGAAGGAAGTGGGCTCGCGACGATTTAAATGCTCGTGGCAATTGGCTTTGGCAGAGCAAGGACACGGTGTGGTGATGCAGATGAGAGGTTGCCCGGGCTTTATAGGCGCGTGGGTGGAGCTGTCCTCGGGACCTTGCTCGAGCGGTCATTTCGGCGAGCGGCGGAAGCAGTGGTGCGAGGAATCGGCGATGGTCAGACGGCGATGGGACTCCGTGAGACTGCCAGGAAGTCGTGGGAAAAGGATTCGCATGATGGCACGCGCGTCTTGTCCGGCAGAGGAGATGGGCAGCGTGTGGCGCCAAGAGGAGCGAGCGCGAGATATAGGTGCGCGGTGGGGACCATGCATGCCATATATACACAAATTACATAACATTGCCAATAATTTCAAACTCGCCATGGAATTGGCACATCCTGCGTGGAAAGACGATATTTTTACTGAGTCGTAAATTCCCAACATGGGTTCCAAAACTACGATCGTAATAACTTATAATATGTTTTATCTTTATTATCAAATATCATTTGATTTATCTATAACAATTAAACACGTGCTCTTCTCCAGCAACCTGTCAGGCTTCCTTGTATACAGTTTCATGTGGTCGTGGAATGGTGTAAGATTACCAGTTATCAACACCGTGAGTATATAATATTCTCTATGTATATTTTGTAGACTACATAGCAAATTAATAAGTTAACTTATTATCTGCCATGCACAGCGATCACATTCACTGAGGACGAATTTCTTGGTGGACATTTTGAAGAGCAGTGAAAATGAATGTAAAGACATTATCCCTGGAGAACTCTAAGACCTACTTAAGCAAATCAGAAATTAGATGGTTCAAAGTAGACATGACTTATTATTGCCTTGTTATGCATTATAACTGGCCTAGGCTTGTAATTTCATGACCTGAACTTGCTGGTAATATACATGAGTGTTTTCCAGATTATATACATGGTGATATACAATTGCGTGAAACCTAATCGTAACCGGGTAGAAGGTTTGAACGCGTAGTCGGAAGCATTTACACAAGATCCAATACGATTCGGAACCTAGCCGGGCTGTCTACGACCACGCTGTACATCATCGAGAGTCACCAAGTTCATACGACGCTTTGACCGTGGTCGGAAGTTAGCGAGACTCCATACGACCACTTTGCGGCAGAACCGCAGAAACCTTTTCTTACTCCTCTTGGCCGTGGTCGTAGTATATCGGAGGCGGTTCGACCACGCAAAGTTGGTACGACTACGATCGGTCGTGGTCGAAATCGGGTAGAAGAATTGAACGAGTGGTCGGAAGGTTTTACGATCACGATGGTCATGGTCGAAAGCCATGTGCACTGTTTACGACCACTTTGGGTGAGGTCGAAGGTCACCCGAAGGCGTCGACCACGCTTGGCCGAGGTTCGTAGTCGGAAGGCTTACGACCACGCTGACCGAGGTTCGTAGTCGGAAGGCTTACGACCTACTAGTACTGTTTAACCCAATAGAGCATGAGAGCCCTGGTGCTACGATTTTACAAAGTTTTATCCAATTAATCGGTCCACAAAATCATTTCAGATACCAAAGAGAGAACAATCATCACAGATTATTTGACATAACATCATCCTCTCGCTTATTATCCCTGTTTTTTCCAGCCTTTCCATTCTGCTCCCTTCTAAGTTCTAATCTTGTAGTCAGGGGCGGAGCCAGGAATTGGATATAGGGGGGCAACATGGACAACAAGTAAAGTAAAACTAATGAACCATGCCGGATTTACCGATCCAATAGTCACATATCAGAGTAATATGTTTCACAAATTACAATGCAAAGAAAATTACATCTCTATTAACTTAAACTTAGCTCTACGTCTACCAACAAGATCATAGGCCTTAATAATATCATCATTGCTAATCTTTGTGGCCAATTCCTTTCCAATATAAATTACCAAACAAAACATATGGAACACAAAGCTTACTCTATTCGAGTTGTCCTGCATTGCAAGGCACTGAAATTTTCAGAACCATATACTGAGATGGTAATGAGTGACTCATTGTTCTTGTTGTAAAATAAACTGTGAATAACTTCATCTGGACTTCCATTCAGAAAGCATATTCACCTATTTGTCACTGGAAATATAAGAAGGGCATCTCAGTATGACCACATGAAGCAGAACTGTAGACGTACACCACAAGAAGACAAGCATACCTATACTAAAAGCAACACACACTCCTGACTATGATAAAGCAAAAACTATATCACGCGCTGCAACTATCTCAATAATTTTTGACCTTTTCCTCAAGTAAGGGAGCAGCAAACTGTTCTCCTTAGGATCATGAGTGTCAAACTCTTCCTAAATTCATGATTAAAAAGGTAGGGAGAAAGTCAAGTGATGTTACAAAATCGGAAGGGAGATAAAATCATTACTACACAAACAATGGGAGAGGATCAAAACTGCAAGGCTGACAGTTCTAATAAGGTGGCTTCTGCCCATGAAGTGTCTTGTGGAGCATTTCAAGTGCTGATGATAAAACAAGTCAATTTTGCTGAAACCAAGCAGATGCCCCTATTCTCTTTTTGCAGCATAGGATAAACACACTAAACTGGTTGTCTGAGCAGTGCAAAGTCATGCATAACCAGGACAAAGAGTTTAAACATAATTTACATTTGGGGTAAACTGGGAGGGGCCAACCACTAATTAAACGCATGTAATTAACTACATACTGGAGGATTAGTAGAAGGTTGGGGGTGCCAGGCCCCCCTCTCTCCACCACTGCTTGTAGTAAGCGGCAGCCAGCCATGCCTCGTGTTCAACACCTCGATCACTACCTGTTCCAACAGTCTACCCCTGTTGGTTGTAATCTTGTCGGCAAGAGAGTAGTAGAATCATCTAACTAAAAGTATAAATACAACTATACAAGCTGTCTTTACAGGCACAATAGCAAGGATTGGCTGTATACAGGGCCGGCTCAACGTTTTCAAGGGCCCTAGGGCGAATTCGGCTCTATGGGCTTTTTACTATAAATTTTTGTCTACTTATAAAATATGCAGTTTAAACTTTATATTGTCTAAAGTGACACAAATCAATAGTTCTAACATGATAAACTAATTAGGTACTAACTAGTTCATAAACCAAATGTAACTGGTAAGAATTAATTTACCTCAAATAGGAGTGACAAATATCCAATGTCTTTCATAAAAAGGACCTTCTTCTAGCACTTCTTGATGCAAAATTCTAACCTAATTTTTGAAGTAGATGTAGATAAGTTCATGAGGAGATCACTAGATGTAAATTGTTGCATACTTGCCTGACCTCGGCGATGCGACGGATGCAGATGAAATAAAGAATTCAGAGATCACGGATGGAGTATTGCGGATGGACGGATGACGGATCACCGATGGAGTATTGCGGATGGAGCAAAACGGATTACGGAATACGGATGGACGGATCACCTCATCACCGATGGCGATCAGATCAGTATCACCGACGGCCTCACGCGGTCACGCCTCGTGCCTCACGGCCACGATTCCGGCAATCCGGCGCAGGCGCGCAGCGCGCAGGAGTCTTCACATTCGGCACTTCGCCACTTCTGACTTCGGCGAATCGGCGCGAGTAGCGACGGCGCGGCGTTCTTCTGCACATCTACCTTCTGGGAACCGCAGCCCCGCACGCATCGTGCATGCATGCAACCATGCGAGCTTCGCGTTCGCTCGCCTCCGGGATGCCGTCGCGACCGGGCTCGCCGTAGGCCCGTATGCTCGTTATCCGCGCGCCGGTGGGCCTCCTGGCCCGGGGCCCTAGGCCGGCGCCCCTCCGGCCTACCCCTAGAGCCGGCCCTGGCTGTATAAAACAAGAGTTTGCATGCATCTGAAAATGAGTTTACTCTAGACACTTCTTCAAGCCTTCAGAAGGAAGACATGTCAGCAAGGAAGCATAGTTCATGAAGTTTTTAGCTGTGTGTTAAATTGCTAGCTATATTAATACCAGTCTCCATGTCTGTAAGTGAAGTTTCTAGTTGTATTGAGTTGTAACATGTTAAGTCGATCGGTGTTTGAGTCAGATTTGAGTTGCCTATAAAAGACCTGATGTCTTCTAGTATTATGTGCGTGCTAATGGAAGCTATGTAACCCTAAAAGCTTGTGAAGCTTCAGATGGGTGTGCTATGCTTTGGAGATAACTAGTTGCACCCACGTCTGAAAGTATGTGTTGTGTATGTGTATATGGAAGTATGGGTATAGCCAAAAGCTTGCAAGCTTCAGAAGGTTATAAAGCTTCAAAGCTCTGTGTTTCCTCCACCACTATTCTCTTGCTTCCCATGTCTGAGCATCTATGCTTTCATCTTTTGTCTGTAAAATAACTCAAGTATTTAACCAGTGACAAACACAGAAGATGACAGAGGCAGGATATGAGGGCATTTGGTTCTTGAAATATGCCGCACTGCGAGTTTTTTCAAATGGCCCACAGTAATGCAGCAACTCCAACCATCATCAAATTTCTCATCTTGCCATTAAAAATTCTCACCCATGTTTTCAAACATCTGGGTAACATTCAAAAGGAAACATCTGTTGGGGGGGGGGGGATTGCCCAGGGAGGGAGTCTAGACGAGCCAAGGTCGCCAACTTCTTACGATCACACCACGTGAAACACAAGTAGACACAAGTCAAATTTTGTGACGTGGTACAATACGATGCATCTTTTTCTTCTTTCTTATATAGAGGAGCAACATATACGACTTTGAAACCAACACGGCATACCATGCTGGAATCCAATACGGAAATCACCCGACTTTCCAACTCTAAATCTAAATATACTTTGACTCCTGACCCTTACGACTGCTATAGTCCTTATGACTTACGACTGCTCTAGTCCATACAACTTACAACTTACGACCATTATAGAACTTGAACATGGTCGTAAATTCAAGCAGACCTGAAGACAACTTGGTTAACTCTGTCAATCTCCTCCTTAAACTTATTGTCTTCCGTCTTCGATGTTTCGCACACCGATCTTCTCCTTTATCTCCACAAACTTTATTCTTCCGAGTGATTTGGTCAGGATGTCTGCGAGTTGGTCCTCCGTGTAGATATGCTTCACTTCGATCACCCCCGACACACACATTCTCTTATGTAATGGAACCGAGTGTCGATGTGTTTGCTTCTCTCATGGTAGATTGGGTTTTTGTACAACATAATTGTCGACTGATTATTAATCTTCAAGGTTACCTTCATAACCTTTGTCTTCAATATGTCAACCAACAATCGACCTAGACATACCCCTTAACAGGCCACCGCACAAGCTGTAATGTACTCTGATTCACATGAAGACAGCGGGATCACCTTTTGCTTCAGCGAACACCAGCTGACTACGTTCGACCCCAGGAAAAACACCACACCCGAAGTACTCTTCCAATCATCTGTATCACCAGCTAGATCACTGTCTGAGTAACCGACTAGCTCCAATCACCAACTAGAGCACTACCTGAGTAACCGACTAGCACCAAACCTTCTTCCTTCTTCTCATAGACACACCTATAATTCAGTGCTTCTTTGACATACATCATGATGCATTTTACTGCATCCATATACTCTGTTGTCGAATTCTCTATGTACTTGTTCACCATCCCAACCGAGAATGTCAGATCTAGTTGTGTGTGTAGCAAGTACCTCAAGCTTCCGATCATACTTCTGTACAAAGTTTTGTCTACGGGCGTGTTTGTGCTATCTTTGCTTATCTTTAGGTGGGGTTCCATTAGAGTTTGCATTGGACTGCAGTCCTTCAGGCCACATTTGTCCAACACTTTTGTTGCATACGCGGTCAATGCATCTGGTCATGTGGTTGCTCATGCTAGTATCTAGATACCAAGCCTTGTTTTGGGTGCCGCTCAACTTCGGCGTCACCTTCTCTTCATGCAGAAACACCTTTCTTTAGGCGTTGGGACTATGTGGATGAGTTCACACACTTTGATCATCAGTAGCTGGGGTCGTCGTCATTCTCACGCTTGCTCTTCGGTTTGGCTTTGGGCACTCTTTCACAAAGTGCCCGTACTCATTGCAGTTGAAGCATTTGACCTTATAGTCTTGTCGAAGTTTGGCGGCAATCATTCATCACCACCTCGATTGCCATCTCCTTAGCCACCACCTTGACCATGACCGTGACCCCATCCTCTTTCGTTACAACCACCTCTCTGAGTGCTGCTGAGCCCTCGTTCTTCTTAGTCTTCGAGCTCCTATCTTTCCTCCTGTTTTTGGCAAAGAGTAACTTGTCTCCTCTGTCCTTCGAGTGCCATCGACCCTTGAGTCCTTCCTCGAAAGTTCTGAGATGACCAATCGCTTCTAAGACCGACATCGTTTCAACATGCCAGCTATTCAATCGTGCCGATAATATGAAGGAATCGGTCAGGAACTGAGCTGAACAACTTTTTGACCACGTTGCTTTCTTCCACTTCACGCCGAGCAAACGGATCTCACCCACCAGCATAGTGGGTTTCATGGAGTACTCGCTGACTAACTCCGAGTCTCCTTTCTGTAGCTTGCTCAGCTGTCGTTTGAGCACTTGCGCTCATGCCTTCTTGACGCGATCCTTGCCTACTCGCATCTCCCTGAGTGTGCTCTAGGCTTCTTTCACCGTCTACTTCTCGGCAATCGACATCATCACGTCGTCAGGCACAACTTACAAGATGGCCACCATCGCACTTTGATCCTTGTCGCCGTCATCGTCTCCATCTTCGACTATCAACCAAACGCCTAGCCAACGCAAGATTAACTTCATATTGATGACCCATATGCTATAATTCGTTTCGCTTAACATCGGGTATTGAATCGGGATCGTGGCGCTTCTTGTCATCGGCTTGACGAGCACGCTTGTCTTCGATGGATCAAGTACGTCGCCCGTGGTCTTGATGATGAGGACACGACCCCTATGGATACAACCATATTTGCTATGCTTGTTGTTCCAATTACAAGAGCTCCTACACATCACTTAAATTATAAGGTGAGCTCGTTTCAAAAAGGTTTTACTTTGTGTGATAAAGAACGTATGAAATTACATAATGAGAGTTTGTTGCGTTTGTTATTATGTACCGAGATTTATGATGAAGATCATGCAATACGTGAGGCTACACATATGCTAAAACCGAGGATGGTTTTCTATCAAGAAGGGGAGGATGATGTGACCACGCCACAAACACATACGACAATCGCGCCCAATATCAAGATTGAACTAAAGGTGAATTCGTTTCTTCAGCCTTCATATGTTACTGAGAATAGACCGCTACCTAATGCAAGTGATTTAATTGTGCTTAGGAATTTGGGAAAGGATGAAGGAAAGGGACATGGAGTCCTGGACATGCATAGAAGGAATAATGGAGGTCACCACGTCACTTTGAGACCAAGTCAAGCACGAATTCGAGTTGGACACGTTTTGGAATCAGACTCGGACTGCTGCAATGGTGCAAGTTTAAACGGACGTAACTTTCTCATACGGACTCCGTTTGAGAAGTTCTTGGACTTGATGGAAAGCTTATCAAGTCTACTTTCTAAAGGATTCAACCCCATCTTCAAATTCTATCCGAGACAGCTGCAATCATCAAAAGAGTCCGTGTTGGTCACGTACTGGAATCAGATTCGGACTGCTGCAATGGTGCAAGTTGAAACGAATGTAACTTTCTTATACGGACTCCGTTTGGGACGTTCTTGTACTTCATGGAAAGCTTATGAAGTCTACTTTCCAACGGATCCAACCTCATCTTCAAATTCCATCCGAGCCGGCTGCAATCATCAAAACAATCCACGTTGGTTTTGAGTCCGAGTCAAAGGGTGCTGCGCCACCACCAATTGGGCCCATGGGTCTTGTAACCCTAGAGCATGCACTTTGGACGCCCCTCCTGGTTGTTCTCCCTATAAAGGAGCCGCCGCCTCCCTTGTTAGGACTTGGATTTTGTTGAGTTTAGGTTTAGCTATTATGCAAACTTCTGTTCTTCAGTTGCGTCGGACGACCACCTGTCAAGACAGCCTTCGGAATCCCACCTTTTGATCTTCATATCAATATTTGCAATTTCAGATTGCTTGTTATCTTGTTCTTGCATGTTCTTCGGTTGCATGCAGGAATAGACCTTCGTGGTCAGGTCAACCGCGTTCTTGGCATGGTTGATAACAACTTGGAGTGTGGTTCAGCGATTGCTAAGGCGCAAGCGACGTCGTTCGGTTGTAGTCGGATCGCAAGGGTCGCCTCCGCCAAAATCGATAGTTATCATCCTATCGGAAGATCGGGACCCCATCGCCTCATCAAGTGGTATCAGAGCTTCAGTTGACCGGTAGGAATTTCTTGTATCCTTAGTTAGTAGATTGATTTTTATTTCCCATAGTCCAGAAAAATTGCCCCACAAAAAGAGTTAATTTCCGCTGTCCAAACCCCGTTGTGCTTTTCAATCTGTTAGTTTTGGTTTGCTAAATTGAATTTGTGTCCGTTTTAGCTTTGTCTAGTTGCTGGTCATATCTTTGTTCCAAGAAAAATCCAAATAAAAAAAATTCCCCCCACCCCAAACCCTAATTCCAATTTCGGCTGATCTGCCTTTCTCTGCAGCCGCCACTAAAAACGCCATATCTTTTGATTCCGAGATTATTTTTGAGTGAGACCACCGCCATTAGATTCAAAAATTTATCATCCATCTATCTGTAAAATTTCACGTGTTTCCAGCAAGGCAGTTAAGAGATATCTGCGGTGCAAGTTGACCTAAAATTCCAGATTGAATCTGCAACAATCGGCACTTGTGAATTTTGTGTGAATTTTTCCGTCGGTTTCCGGAACATGGCCCCAAAAGAAAAGTTGTATAAAAAGCCGTCAGGAAAAGGAGAAAAAAATAATCATTTAAAAAAAGGCAACTGACAAAAAGTTACGGCCGAAATACCGACGTGCTGTCCAGTGGACAGAAATCTTCAATTTTCAAGTTTGGGATCAATCCTTGTGTTCTTCAATTCCAAATTGCATTCGATTGAATTATCTTGTATTTACCACTCTCATACATTGTCATACACTTGTTTTGGCCTTCTCCTATCCTTGTTTGATCAGCAACATAGGCTAAGTGCTAGGTACGAACTATAATTCAATTCTGTGCAATTTCTGAAATTAATTGATTGTTCTCCATTGCTACATATCTAGCCTTCCAAGCTACACCTTTTACTAACCGAGCAGATCACGTCGAACCGACCCTTGCAATCGCTATACACATCACTTGAGTCAAGTTATCACGAACCAGCCACCGGTTACACCACCTGTTTTGCATTGGTAAGAACTTGTAAGAGCTTGGTAAGAGTTTGAGAGATGTGTGACTTGTGAAGCTCCACCTCCTAGTAGTTTATAGGGACTTACATAATTCTTGTGTATTTCCTTGTTTTCTACTAACCATGACAGGTTCAAGATCACATTGTAGCAATTTTTGTGAGACCAACAACTTGTTGGATCAGATTAATAAAACCCTCACCACCATCAACAACAGAATTGAGGGCTCCAATGATCGCGACCGTTGTCGACTTCGACATAATCGACAAGGTACAGGTAGGTTAACAAGAGAGGTAGGTGATGATGATGCCAAGTTTACAATTCCTCCATTTGCTGGTAGATATGACCTGAAGCTTATCTTGAATGGGAAATACAATTAGATCAAAATTTTCTGTGCTATGATTTTCCGATGATAAAAGAGTTAGGGCTGCTACTAGTGAATTCACCGATTTCGCATTATTTTGGTGGAGGAAACAATGTAGACTACCACATGTACCTAAAACTTGGAATGCTTTGAAACGAATCATGAGATCTACATTTGTTCCTTCATATTATTCACGTGACTTGTTAAAAAGATTGCAACGTTTAGAACAAGGTAGGAAAACTGTAAGTGAATACTATGAAGAATTGAAAGCTCTTTTGTTGCGTTGTGATTTAGAGGAACATGTAGAAGGTATAGAGAATAGATTCTTAGGTGGGCTTAATCAAGAAATTAAGAACATTCTCGTCCACAAAGAATATAATTCTCTCTATGATTTGTTTATACTTGCTTGTAAGGTTGAAAGTCAGATTGAGAAAGAATTGAGAATACTTGATAATAGGACACATGAGAGCAAACCTGTGGTTGTGCCTTTTCTCAGAATTAACAACTTGCAGCAAGTTGAAAACCATGTTTGAAGAGAAGAATGAGTTACTTGAGCTACCAACTCCATTACTTGAGAAGGAAGATGAGGAGATGGATGTACCTACATCATCCGAGGGAGCCAAAAGATAAAGATCATGGTGCTATCATCATTCACGGTGAGTATGCTTGTGAAAAACAACAATTATGTACTGTTCATGCTATTTTAGAGCAAAACTTAGTGGAAAACAATTCGACACGCCCATATTTCAAGTAGAGAATTCACACTGCATTGATTTGAGTATTGAGAATGAGTTTAGTGCACCTTGTCAAAAATAATTGAATTGCTCTGCTGTTTTGAGTGATTCATGTGATGAATTAATCACATACAATGATCATGTGGCTTTGGTTAGACATAAAGAAGTTTTAACTAGAATTTCTCCTGCCAATTCATTGTGTTACATCATGTTGGATCTTCCTATGAAATTGTCACATGCTTTGGAGAAAGTTTCTGAACTTACATGTTCAAAATTCTTGTTTAGTGCCTACACCCAGGTATAAGTTTAATTTGATTGGAGATTATGGTGTAGGAAATCAATTTCTTGTATATCGAATATGCATAACTTGTGACCACATGGATGAATTGCAGCTTGTTGTTTTGAACAACAACTCTTGTATGCTCAGTCTTGTTCATTATGAAAGAAAAATAAATTTTAGTGATCATTCAATACCTATGTGTTCTTCTCTTATTGAACCATCTAACATTGGCAATCTGAATAATGAAATTGATGTATGGAAGAACTTGCAAATATTTTCACCCTTACTAGATGAATTTGCTATTGCTCAATTGAAATCAGATTATATGGATAAACTTTGTTTGATTCCAAAAGTTGTAGCTTTGCCTATATGTGCCACCACAACAAGTTTACAACTTCAAAGATTTGAATTGCATAAATGCTTCACTTACATTTGCAAAACAAGTTGCGATAATTACTGTGTGAGAAATTTTGATTTGTTCATTAACATATATGATTACTTTTGGGTTAATAATACAATGAGCTTTTATGATTGCTGCTGTGTTATAACATTAGTTGTGCAACAACGAAGAACTGTTAAAACGGATGACATATACATATACCATGCATACACCTTGGCTTCTTTGTTACCATACTTTCAGTTTATCAAAAGCCGAGGACGGCTTTGTTTTCAAGAAGGGGAGGATGATGAGGACACGACCCCTATGGATACAACCATATTTGCTATGCTTGTTGTTCCAATTACAAGAGCTCCTACACATCACTTAAATTATAAGGTGAGCTCGTTTCAAAGAGGTTTTGTTTAGATCAGTTTAGCCCCTTGTGCAAACTCCACGTTCTCTTGTGTCGGCTAGACCAACAGATTCGTGTTACAGAACCTCAACTATCCTTGTGCGACTTTTATATCTAGCAAGTTTCAGGTTGCTCACTATCCTTGTTCTTGCGTGTTCTTCGGTTGCATGCAGGAATAGACCTTCAGGTCGGTCAACCGCGTTCTTGGCACGGTTGATAACATCTTGGGGTTGGTTCAGCGATTGCTAAGGCGCAAGTGACGTCTCGTACGGTTGTAGTCGGATCGCAAGAGTCATCTCCACCGAAATCGATAGTTATCATCCTATCGGAAGATCGGGACCCCATCGCCTCATCACTTGATGAGCTCTCTTGATTTCGACAGGTTACTTGCGTTGCCGGCCATCGCTTCGTCCCCTTAGGCTCCGATACCAATTGTTAGGGAATTGCTCAGGGAGTTTAGACGAGCGAAGTCGTCAACTTCTTACGATCACACACACACACAAAACACAAGTAGACACAAGTCGAATTTTACGACGTGATGTAATGCGATGCGTCTGCGTCATTTTCTTCTTTCTTATATAGAGGAGCAACATACATGACTTTGAAACCAACACGGCATACCATGCTGGAATCTAATATGGAAACCACCTGACTTTCCAACTCTGAACTAAACAGACTGACTCCTAACCCATATGACGGCTATAGTTCTTATGACTTACAACTGCTATAGTTCATATAACTTACGACCTATGACCATTACAAAACTTGAATGTGGTCGAGTCTGCCGTGGTCATAGATTTGATCAGATATGAAGACAACTAGGTTAGCCATGGACACATGACCTACAAAATTTATATAGGTTTGAGTCTAAAAGTTGTTGGCTTAATTAACTTTTTCGTTGTTTTGTACAAAACTGCAAAACTGAGCATCGTCAAACTTACCAATATCAAATTTGACGTTCCCTAATACAAACCAGTGATGAGTGATAAAATTGAAATACAAACCCGCGATGAATAATAAAAAGAAACATACGAGATCCATCTACAACAGAAAACAAGTGTCACCTCAAACGTTAAATTAGCTCTTGTTGATCCCTTGTTTGGCAGCACAAGAAATGGGCGGTGATCCCCGTGGGAAGCTCGGCCCTTGTAGAAGCTTCCCAGTCTACCTCAGTAGAGCGTTTGGATGACAAGGAGTTAAGGGAAATTCTGGCCCAACGCATGGTGATAAAAAATCTTGAGGGCTTGTTTGGAATCCCCAAACCCCTAAGGAACCTAGCCCATACCCATGTGGAAACAATCCTGGGGCAAGATAAAGGTGCATGTGGAAGCCCACAGGACGTATATTTCCAGCCGAATCCGCTCGATTTCTGGTGCTATTAGGTACTAGTTTTGAGGAAGGAGAGGAGGTTGATGTCCGTGAGGAGTCACTAGGACGCAGAGATTGCGAGAGGAGGGAGAGGAAGGAGCCACCGTCAACGCCGTCCTCCGAAGCGGGTTCACCCCCACGTCGACTCGTTCCTCGGCTTCTTCCACGCTGTCGACTGGAAGGTAGGTTTTCCTCTTTTGCTTTGCCTCTGTCTGGATCTACTACTCCCATAATCCGTTCGATTCCTTGGATCTCTCATCAACGCATCAACGGTAGGGTAGGGTGGATTGATTAGATAGGATAATGGTTTCAGATGCTTTCTATGTTCTTCTCATGTTGAGCACATAGAAATAAAGAAAGAAGGAAAGGATACATGAAGATACATCTCAGTTCTGTGGCCTTGTCTCCACGTTCATCTAAGTTCCAGGGTGCATTGGCACCGAATTGTGCCTGAATATGAAGATTGGGGATAACAAAAGCATGTTGCAGAAGGTTTCTTTGAAACTGTAGTATACGTAACTATGTTTGCGGTGGTGACGAAAGAAATTTTGTAGTAGTTGGATGTTACATGTTGAATTAAATCACAAATCATCTTCATGTTCTTGAGTAACAGAGAAGCCATAATTGATGATATGATAGGAGGGAGAAGTTACTAAGTCCATTGACCATGAATAAATGTTCTATATAGACAACTAGACAGAGCAACTTTCTCAGGAAAATTTGTATTTAGGTCATTCCTAGCTCGCCTAATTTTATTCAGAATCTAAATTTTTCCTATGATTGAAAAAGGCTAGGTTTACCTTCTCCTGATATTTGTCTTAATTCAAATATCTAAGTTTTACATTGTAATGCCTAATTACTACTTGCGCTGAAAAATATCTGCTTGCAGCACATCAATGGCCTAAGTGATACCCTTTTGCTTGTCTTTGTTTATATGTGAATGTATGATACCAAAGTTAGTTAATTTGTGTGCAATGAACCCTGCAAATTAAATGCTCGCACACAAAGCTAATCTGCTGGTCATGAGGCTCATGGTCTGTACTCAAGCTGACCAACCAATATAGGCATGGCATTGCTTCGATGGCAAATGAGATGAGTCAATATTGTTGTTTGTGCCACTGAAATTTACATTATACGACTGTTCTTTCATCATCAGAAGAGATAACAATTCTGGGCACAATCCTCTTTTACTTTTTTTTTGTGGTTGATAGCTAGCACTGGTAATAACATACATATAGACAATGTTTCCAAAAGTATAAAGTATTGTGCTCGTGCTGGCATTTTAATAACTGCTCAGTTTGGGTGTAATTTTGAGAAGCTGCTGCTATCTGTAGCTAATCTTGAGTTTTTAGATTGTTTATTAATCAGTTTTTGGGAGGACCCCAGGCGCGGAGTCTTGAACAAAAATAGTGGAAGTCTAAAAAATGAAAGTAGCTAGTGATGTGCCATTACAACCCGTAGGCAAACGACTGGAGTCAAACCATAGAAGGATCTGTCGTCAAATTCCCAGATGCCTGGGGCAAAATATGTGTCGTCGGGCAAAAGATTTTCATTCTTTGATCAATAACAACTTAAGCAAGATTGAGTACGTTGCGTACTCATCAAGACTTGTAGTATATCGCAAAGTTTTACATATATGCAAGGCTGTAAATGGATGAAGCTCTATATTAAATTATTTTCAGCATAAGGCAGGTTTCATTTTGCAATAACATTAAGTAATAATTTGCAAGTGAAGTTGTAAAAAGCTTTTGGCATGTAATGAAATAACATTTGCATAAATTCCATAACAGTAGATCAAAACCATTTGCAGCCTTCTTCGGCTGTGAACATCGCACCATTTCCACCAATTGGCATGACACACGATTAGACGTTCATGCCATACCCTTTGTAGTTACATCCAAGCTTGCTCATGTTCGTGAGCATAGCTATTCAAATAGTTTTTAACACTTTGCAGAGGTTATATAGCTTTACCCACATGAGATAATCAATTTTTACTGTCGGCAACTTCACGCTTCCTTCGGCGTGTGATGAAACTTGATTGTCTTATGGTCTTTAGGCCATCTAGTCCTAACCTTGTACTAGCCTGAATGAACATTGAACCTCTTTTAGGTACACCCCTAAATCCAAATAAAAGTAAATAAGAGCCAAATAAACAGAGAGAAGACTCAACTATTTTTTGTAAATTTAGAAAGATCTTATTTTTATAAAAATTTAGAAACAAAGATCACTAAATTAAGAGTTCGTATGCAAAAGTTAGTGAAGTTTGATTTTTTGCTCAGTTTGAATTGTTTCTTCTTAGTGAGAACTGAGCTATTTACGACTACAAACTTCAGTATGGTACTCAGACACTCTGACTATGGAACATCGACTACCAACCAGCTTCTGTAATAACTATGACCAACTTCTGTAATGACTATGACCAGCTTCTGTAACTTACGACTATCGACTACGCTCTGCAGTTTACGACTATTGACTACATTCTGTAGTTTACGACTATGGACTACATTCTACAATTTACGACTATCGACTACATTCTAAAGTTTACGACTATCAACCACGTTATGTAGTTTACAACTACCGACTACATTCTGCAATTTATGACTTTTGACTGAGGGAATTTTGAGGATATATGGAATTTCCCTCAACCTTTGGGGCAATAATCCCCGCATGAAAATATTTCGAACTGCCATTTGAAAGCCATAAAAATAAAAATGCTAGGCATCCAAAAATATTTTTAAAACCCAGAAACATGGGGAAATTAGAAATATTCAGGAGCAAATCGATAATGTCTAGAAAAAACAACAAATTTGAATAAAAATACTAACAATTCAAAAAGGCACCCAAAAAATCGAAAAAGCCCATAATACAAATATGATAATAAAAATAGTTTAGAAATCATGAAACTTTGTAGAAAGAGGGTGATAAAATATGCACCAACATTTATATTAGATCCATACATCCATGCCTGTAGATCACATTCATACATGGGTAAAATCCAAACTTGTTTAGCTAGTACTACTTGTACCGATAGCATTCATCATCTGTTACATACAACCATATTAATCATCTATAACACGAGGCATGAGTCCAATTCATGTAAAAGTTGAATTTGAGCATCCGGTTGGCCATGTGCACCATGTTGCAAATCCAGCAATTTGACATTTCAAGCATCCACCTGGTCCAGATCCAGCCACCTTCTCTCTTCTGCTATCTTCTGCCTATATGAAACATTATGAAAACTGTAACATCCTGAAAACCCTAAGGAATATAAAAATGAGGGTAACTTAAAAATTCCTGCATGCATTTGTTCTCCCTTGGTTTCCATTGAAGTATCTTTGGAAAACTTTGATTTGTTTTGGAAATTAAAAGTGCATAAAATATAAATCAGATCAAATCTGAATCAATCGGTGTGAGTTCATGCCCTCAGGATCTAGAGGCATTATCATATCGGCAATTGGTGTGAGTTGTACACCAATCATAAAAGCCTGAAGTATTTCTTCATGCAGCCAGACCTGAACATAAGGCAAAGGAGGTGGCTTGAATTGATCAAAGACTATGAACTTGACATTCATTACCACCCCAATAAAGCCAATGTTGTAGCTGATGCTCTCAGCCGAAAGCTTCACCACATCAATACGTCGGTTGAAGTCCGTCAACCAGCATCATGTGAAGAGTCATGGAGACTCAACCTCAAGGAAGCTGAGGAGGAACTTCTTGCTGCATTAGTGCTACAACCTACCCTTGAATCTCAAATCCAAGCACCCAACTAAAGGGCCCTGCAATCACAAAAATCAAGTGCGATCTACAGAATAGTGAAGAGTTGGAGTTTTCTAAAAATACAAGTGGAATGGTTATGTGTGGACAGTGACTTTATGTCCCAAATGACCAAGTAATCAAGGAGCTAATCCTCTGAGAAGCTCATGATTTGCCACTCTCTATCCATCTGGGAAGTACAAAAATGTATCAAGACCTCCAGGAATGATTCTGGTGGCCCGGTACGAAGAAAGACATCGCCACACATGTTGCAAATTGTGATATGTGTCAAAGGATCAAAGTAGAGCACCAACGACCAGTGGGATTGCTCCAACCTTTAAAGGTTCCCGAGTGGAAATGGGATGACATCGGCATGGATTTCATTATTGGATTACCAAAAACCTAAAACGGGCATGATTCGATTTGGGTCATTATGGATCGCCTGACAAAGGTAGTTCATTTCATCCTAGTAAACACATCCTACCGTGGAGCTAAGCTTGCTGAGCTCTACATGGACCATATCGTCCGATTGCATGGAGTACCAAAGACGATAACTTCCAATCGAGGTCTTCAGTTTACCTCACGATTTTGGGAAAGCTTACATAAGCTTATGGAAATCGAGTTATTCTTTAGCATGGCATACCACCCCTAAACGGGAGGCAAAACTGAGAGAATAAATCAAATTCTAGAAGATAAGTTAAGAGCCTGTGTGCTGCCATATAGCACGAATTGGGAGAAATATTTGGTATTTGCTGAGTTCTTTTACAACAAAGCTTCCAATCAAGCCTCCAAATATCTCTGTTCGAAGAACTTTGCAGGAGAAAGTGTATAACCCCTCTTTTCTGGTCCGAGGTTGGTCAAAAGCAATTCTTTGGGCCTGTTGTTATCCAAGGAGCCCAAGAGCAAGTTGATGTAGTACGCAGTCGACTGAAGGAAGCCTAGTCCCGTCAAAAGAGCTATGCCAACCACCGCCGTCAGGAGCTGAGCTTCGAGATAGGTGATTATGTCTATCTCAAGGCCTCACTGCTCTGTGGCACTCACTGTTTCCAAGTCCATGGGAAATTGGCTCCTCGGTATATCGGGCCATACCGGATTGTTGCAAGGAAAGGTGAGATGATTACTAGAACCGTAGAAGACATTAAGGAAGCTAGTTGTTACTTTAAGACAAAGTTTGAGATGAGAGATTTAGGTAAGACTAAGTTTTGTTTAGCCTTGCAGCTAGAACATTTCCTAGGAGGAATATTAGTACACAAGTCTACTTATACCAAGAAGGTATTAGAGAAATTCAACATGGATAAATCATATCCACTAGGATTCCATACTTAAGCGCCATAGGAGCACTGATGTATCTTGCAAATTGCATAAGGCCTTATATCGCATTCATAGTTAACCTATTAAGCATGGTTCAATGCTACTCCAACTAGAAGACATTGGACTGACATTAAGACAATACTTCGATATTGCCAAGGAACACAAGATCTTAGATTGTTTTACTAGAAGAACCAAGACTTGACTATGGTGGGATATACAAATGTGTGTGTTGTTACTAGTACTAAAAATTGTCTGTGAAGATGTAATACCACAGACGGTTCATATTGAACAGTGTCTGTGAAGTACCATAGACAGTTTTTAACAAGAACTATCTGTGATATTACTAAATATCACAAATGGTTTTTTCTTAAAACCATCTATGATACTTCACATACGGTTTGTATTCAAACCCATATGTGATAATTAAGTCATCATAGATGACTTCTATTAAAAACCATTTGTAATAATTTAATTTATTACAGACCCGACCCTCACAAATCTGTCTTAAATTTCAGAATTATTCTCACAGGCTACTGCTTTGAGGAGGTGTGGCTTTGAGGCCATTGGGTGAAAGGAGACCATAGATTTGGAAAGAGTGATTGTAGATCCATTTGTTCTTGACTATCTATGGTTAGTAACTTATTCCTATTTGCATTATATTGTAGATCTAGCTTGCTAAAGGGAGAATTGAAGATAGTTTAGATCTAGCTTGATGTAGAGAAAAGATTATTCACATATAGCATAGTTTAGGGTTTAGCCAATTCATAGTCTATTTCTACTTAATTCAATTTAATTAATTATTCTTGCTACATATAGCTACTTTAGATCATTCCAACTTTGAGGTTGCCCCACTGCAGATGCCCCCAAACGATGAGGTTGTGACTATAGGTCAAGCCATTGAACATTCATCTAGTGGTCCAGGAGTAACATCTGCTTGGAGGCACTGCACTGTCCATGGGAGCTATCTCCACCACAGCTACCTACACCAGAGTTACGTGCATTAATGCAGCAAGGGCACGGTGCATCACATGCATATACATCTTGTGCCCAGTTGACACTCGTGAAGTCAACCTCTAAACGGCGAGGTAAGGGCAAACTGAAGAAGACTGATGATATCCCCTACTTGCCATTGGCCTAAAAATTCGTGCTAGACGAGCCATTGATCGTCCCAAAAGAGCACTTCCTAAACCTAGGATTCACTTGCTAGTGATTGTATGCATGGTACATGGAATAGGCCAACAAGACAGATGGACAATGGTGCTCGGGTGTCAATGTCAAGTTCAGGCCACATCATCTTCAGCACGAGGTTCAAGACTGTGTTTTCACGGTGACCTTCATGATGGCTGAGTGGTTATTTTGCAAAAAGCAATAATTTAAAGTAAATACAATAAATAGATTGAAAGCAAACTTGGAAACAAGTAAATAAATAATTATATCAAAGGAATTGAATATACCACAAGTGAATTGACCATCCACCCAATAAACGACCCATGAACTAACCATTTATGAAATGAACCACCAATGAACTAACCATTCACTTCAAAACTTAATCCCAACCAACTTTTATGTAACATTTACCCTTGTGTGAAATCACTAAGCATTGTCCATGACCAGGGATATGGCAATTTGAATAGTTTGACACTCTACAGAGGTTGCACAACTTTACCCACATGAAATGATCATCTCATAGTGACACTAGAGCAACACATTTCCTTGGGCATGCTGACCAAGAAGATCATAACAAGGCTATCACAAAGTTCAATCTCAACACAATTTCACCCATTAAGATTTTACAATTGAGTAAACTAACCACCTAGTTGACAGATCTCTCTTATTCCCATAGAGAGGTCTAACCAACACACTATGACATACCAATAGCGAAATCAAAATTGAAACATCACATATTAATTAGCCAAGTCCATCCCATACTGGACATGTGGTTGCACGATAAGACTCAGACCGATGGTGCATAAAGTTGAGTCCTTAGATATTACCAAGCGAAACATCCACATTCCAAAAGTTCTAACTACACTTCTCTCTTTACTGCACGATCACTCACCCAAATGAAAACCATTTTATATAAACAACACCAATGACACCACCCATGCCATGGTACATAAATTTTATAACTGCGGCTAACCACCATGATTCAATATCTCATTAAGACAAAATTAATTAATTAATTAACATGTGATGATGAGCTCAACGTACTATAAGCATGGCTAAGTATATTGGATGTACAACCCATATGACAACTAGTGCTCTATCACTAGATAAATTCCCATCCTATGGTGACAATGAAATCATGGATTCTAATTATAAAGTGAGGGGTTAATCAAATTGGATGATAACTACCACGTACAAAGGTTTATAACAAAAGTAGCAATGCATGATAATTTAAAACAAAATAATAAATAATAGATTGGAAATAATAGGTTCAACATGATCAAAAGATATGACTTGCCTTGGTGTTGTTCAGTTAACAACTCTTGATCTTCTGCTCCTGCTTCTGGTCCTTCGAAGATGTCAACTAACGAAATAGAAAGTGAATGAGGCACAAATAAAATAATAAAATCTAAAAACTTCAAAACTAGAACCAAAAGATAGAGCTCAGTTTTAGATGAATTTAGGAAAAAAATTGGATCAATCAGAGTTAGGACGGAGAAGAACGTGCTCTTGAAAAATTAAATGTAATGGAAATACTAGAAATTAAAAAATGCTACTATGCTGTAAACTAGGTGTATGGAATAGTAAGTCTACGGTAGACTCAACTCACGAAACAATGCTCGTGCACTGGCTCGGATGACATGGCGGCTGACTCGGCATTAGGGCTGATGTGGCTGCTGAGGTGGCATGGTGATGTGGCTGACACATGGCATGCTGACATGGTATGGGGAACAGCTTCGGTGCTGATGTGGCAGGGGTGAGGTGGCAGCTAACTAAGCATAGTCTATGGGTTCACGAAATAGTGTACTTGACATGCGAGCCCATCTTGCCACAAGCTTTGTCTATGGAGGCTCAGTCCACGAGAATTCGAAGGGATGTAGCTAGCACGGGTGCATGCTGGTGCGGGTGAGCGTGCGGTTCGAGGTAGCTGCTTGGTGCGCGAAGCGTTGGGCACACGGACTGAGGGGCAGCGTTGGTTGGTTGGGCAGAGCGGTGATGGCCGATGGTGAGGCTAACCGGAGAGGAAGGACTAGTAGTGAGGCAACTCACCGATGGTGGGACAGGGTGAAGACGGGATGGCAGCGTAGGGAATGGCATCGAAGAAGACGACGGCGGTACCAGTGACTTGGATGTGATGGCTTGGCATGAACGTCAAGGGCGGCGGAGGCTTGGGAGATGCGAATACCGAGGGGCGACCGGGGTACTTATACCCAGATGTTGTGGCATCCGTGGCAGCCATGACTCGGACACCAAGTCTAGAACTGAGATGGGATGGCGGCACTACGCGGTGAGGACATGGACACACGAGGCAGCGGTAGTACGAGAGTCCGAGTTGGGGATGATGAATAGTACACACCCACCCCCATGCTCAATGCGTGGCTCAGCAGCACAATCCAACCATCGAATGAGTGATGGCTCAAATGGACGGGGGGTGACAGCCGATGGCTGACACACGGTGAGTACGAGCAACAGGCCAGACCGAGGGAATGGGCTGACAGCGGAATTAAGCTACGTTGACGTAAAGAAATTGGCCGGGGCTAAGGGTTTCGGCCCACTAGGCTTTTACAAAATTAAGATGTTTTCTTAATTTTAGAAATTGCTAGAAATTCAATTGATCTCTAGAAAATAGCAAATAAACTCTGAAAAATCCAAGAAAATATAGAAAAATCCTTTTGACACAAGGAACCAAAATAAAATAGGTTTTTAATTAATTTAAGTTTATTTTATTCATATTGAATCTTTTTAATCTCTAAATATTCTTGTTAAGCTTTAATTAATCCGAGAAAAATCCAAATGGTTATTTTTATTCGAAGCTTCAAAAGGCTCTCAAAAAATCATGATGTTACACTTTTGAGGACTTGTTCTTTCTCTTCAACCTTGACGCCTCACTCATTCATTGCTGGACACTGCAAGTGTGTACAATCATGATCTACATTCATCTAATACCAATAAATGTCATATATATCTCCTTGCTTTTGTATATATATAGATGCATGGTTTCTGATGCGAGATCAATAAAATCACCAATAGGTTTTCTCGACCTACACTTGGTCTCCATGCAAATCATCAAGGAGGATGCATCCTTCGTCCAGGATTACATGATGACATCATTGGTGGTACACCACAACAACGAATTCATACTTTTGCCCTACAACCAGAGGTAAGTGCTATGCTAGTAGTTATACTTATTGATTTGTGCTTTATAAGCAATACGAACTTAGATTTAATGACCATAGTGATATACCTGTGTAGGCTCCACTCAATTCTAATTGTAATTATACCAAAATGAAACAAGGTAATATACCTTGATTTCCTAAAGAGGGCCAAAAACGGCTTCACAGTTGTCCAATAATTAATCGATAGGTAAACATATTTCCTTCATAGATAACTCCATTGTAGTCTTTCCTTCCTTCGCAATGACTAAAGCTAACTTTTTGGAATCACGTAGGTCGTTCGCTGCGTATGTTGCTACTGTACGGAGATCCAAGGGAGATCATCACCCAGTGACATATCTAGATTTTCCAGTAGCACTTCGCAGTAATGCCTCTCGAACTAACAAATTCTATTTTTTACAGTGCCACTAGTAGCCGCCGGGCAACACATATGGATACTATGTTTGTCACAACATGGAACTACTCGGTTCCATGGTGACCAATCATCCTCAGGTTTGTCAATCTTACAATAATTATTTCATATTTATCAATTTATATGTATGCACAATTTTTATCTTCCTACCAATAGGTTGCGACCATCGCTACAAAGATGGGGAGTTTCACAATGTAGATTGAATTTGATTGGGATAAGATTGAACTTAATGGCACATGTGTGTATTTGTCCATGAATGTTTAATTTATTTCAATGAGTTAATTGATTTGTGAAATAGATATTCTTGTTTTTGAAATGAATGTGAATTGGATGTATACATGTACTTGTTGTATTCCGCTTGTTTCAGAGGGCATGCCTAGCATTCTTGAGGCTAGTCTGCGATACATCAGATAACACAGATGGTTTCAACTACAAACCATCTATGATAGTTAACTATCATAGACTGTTTGTATTAAAAACTGTCTGTGATGCTTCATATATCATAGATGGCTTTTTACTGCAAACCGTCTGTGATAGTCAACTATTACAGACAGTTATGAGTTAATAACCATCTATGATAGTCTGTATCATAGGCGGTCAAAAACCATCGGTGATAACCTCATATCATTACTGATACATAAACTCAGACGGCTCACAAAACTGTCTGTGATGACATTTTTGAACCGTCTATAATGACCTTTTCTGCAGTAGTGGTGGCATGAACACTATCCAAACCCCAACAATTGTCTGTGACAACAATGTTGCATATGTTGCACAAATACAAATGAGTTATGTTAAGAGTAATCTGCCGAAGCATATTGCTCCTAAATTATTCTTTGCTCATGAACTCCAAAAGAAAGATGAAGTGAAGATACTGCACACTAAGTGTTATGAAAATCTTATAGATTTATTTACTAAGTCCCTGCCAACATGTAGCTTTGAAAGATATGTTTGTGGTATTGGAATGAAGTGACTTAGAGATATGTAGAATTCAAGGGAACACTTCCCTGAATATGAAGCCCATATGTATTAGGTCCTGAAGATCGATACCTATCCTTTAATCTTGAAGATTAAATGTGATCATGGAGATCAAAAGGTTGTACTATTTTTTCTTTAGTGGGTTTTTACTAGAATTTTCTAATGAAGGTTTTTAAGGAGACAACTAGTGCAATACATCTTTCGTGTGCAATATACTCTTTTTCTCTATCCCTTTTCCTGATAAGTTTTGAAAAAAGTTTTTAATGAGGCATATGCATGTCACGGTATCCACCTAAGGGAGTGTGTTGTATAATCAACACCCCTTTTAGGGGTGTGCGCTGCCCTGTGGGCCTGTGGTTCCAATTTCGTCTCCAAGAAGAGATGTGTGTATACCAAAAAAAACTCATTAGGCTAGTTGGCTATAAATATTAGAGAGAGGTTATCTATTTTCTACATCAAATCATATCATAAATAAGATCAACGAATTGCTCTCTCACGTATCTTTATTCATTGTTCGTGTTATTACTAATTTTGCTATTTTGGGGAGAGGTTATCTATTTTGCTACTACTAATTATTTGTGTTATTCTCATTTACTTCCTCTGTTCATAAATGTAGATCGTCGTGGGTTCCGTGCAATGAAGTTTTTTAAGGTTTGACTATTAATATGTTAAAGTATATAGATTGACTACATAAAAATAATACCATTAGATTTGCCTTGCAAATTTTTTTAATTATATATATATATATTACTAGTATATTATGAAAATAAATCATAGTCAAAGTTTTGCATTAGAAACCTACAAAATTAAAAACAATATATATTTATTGACGAAGGGACAACTACTTGTATTGATTAGCCGTTGGATAACATGTAGACACTACATATTCAACATCCGTAACTCTTTACGTGACCCAGAAGCCCAAATGGTCAGATGTCAGGATGGTAGCTTCGGAACCGTCGCTGGCGACCAGTTCGAGTGATTCCTCTGCTTAGAACAAGAACGAATCAATCACAGAATCACAGAATAGTACATTGAACACAGAGAGGTAGAGAGAACTCCTGGTCTTTCTTTATTGCTTTCAATTGCTTCAGGTGTACATAATGAGGGGGTTTAGGTCCTTATTTATAGTCTACAGTGGGGTGCCTATATATGTCAGGACTCTGGCCGTGGGCTCAGTTTCTTAACACTCCCCCTTGGGCACTCACCCAACATGCTCATGCCTCGTCAAAACTCCATAAAAACCCAGTGGAAAAAATTTGGAGAAAGAGTACATGATACATGTGATGCTGCGATGCACGAATTGCCTCATTAAAAACCTTGGTCGAGAAACTTAATGGAAAACTCATCAAGGGAAAAAGAGTACAATTCACCCAAATTCATTTGGTCTGCAGGACTTTATTCTTTGGGTACTTAATCTGCATGATCAAGATTTATTAGCGGGCATGTGAGAATTCTCCC
The DNA here is from genome assembly GCA_036346575.1 of Dendrocalamus sinicus. Classification (NCBI taxonomy): domain Eukaryota; kingdom Viridiplantae; phylum Streptophyta; class Magnoliopsida; order Poales; family Poaceae; genus Dendrocalamus; species Dendrocalamus sinicus. The sequence goes on from CM070658.1 coordinate 8,428,738, forward strand.
CCTGAATTCTGCACTTCTCTAAGTCTCATCATTCCAATTCTACGCACGCACCTTTCAAAGCTAGATGCGGGGAGTGACTTAGTGAATAAATCTGTGAGATTTTCACATGACTTAGTATGTAGTCCTTTAATCTCGTCCATCTTTTTTAATTCATGTGCATAGAAGAACTTGAGGTTGATATACTTTGTGAGATGACTCTTCACATAGCCCGTTTGCACTTGTGCAACGCAAGCGGCATTATCTTCATAGATAATTGTGGGGGTTTGCACAATGTTCATCCCACATGATTGCTGGATGTGGTGAACCATTCGGCGGAGCCAAGCGTACTCTCGTGTGGCTTTATACAGTGCTATGATTTCTGAGTGGTTTGTCGAAATAGCTACAAGGCTTTGCTTAGACGATTTCCATAAAATTGCAGTTCCACCACACAGAAATACATAACCTGTTTGTGACTTAGCGGTATGCGGGTCTGACAGATACCCAGCATCTGCATAGCCAATCAAGTTCAGATCTTGATTCTTTCTGTAAAACAGTCCAAGGTCCTTGCTTCCTTGGAGGTATCGGAAGATGTCCTTTATGCCCTGTCAATGCCTTTTAGTAGGCTCTACATTGTACCTTGCTAACAGGTTCACGGTAAATGCAATGTCCGGTCTAGTGCAGTTTGCTAAGTACATAAGTGCTTCCACTGCACTCAAGTATGGGAATTCTGGTCCCAGGACTTCCTCCCCCTCTTCTCTAGGTCGGAAAGGATCTTTTTCTTGCTGTAAAGACTTACTGATCATCGGTACTTTTGAGGGAAATACCTTCTCGAAGCCAAACCTTTCAAGCACCTTCTGGGTGTAGGTCGACTGATGTACCAAGACTCCTTCAGGGACATGCTCGAGCTGCAAGCCTAAGCAGAACTTGGTCTTGCCCAAATCTTTCATTTCAAATTCTAACTCCAAGTAGGAGCTTGCTTCTTTTATGTCTTCAACTGTCCTGATGATATTCAGATCATCTACATATACAGAGATTATATAGAATTTATTCTAGGATCACTGTATAAATACACAAGGACAGTCTTCATTATTCGTGTAGCCTTTCTTGCAGAGAAAGTTGCTTAAGCGATTATATCACATTCTTCCAAATTGTTTCAGTCCATACAGTGACTTTCTGAGTTTAACACTGTACAGATTTCTATTTGCTCTGTCTTGGTTCGGGAGAGGGATTCTTTCAGGGACTTTCATGTAAATCTCCGAATCCAAGTTACCGTATAGGTATGCAGTCACAACATCCATCAATTTCATTTCTAAGTTCAAGTTCACTACCATTGAGATCAAGTATCTAAAGGTAATTCCACTCATGACTGTGGAGTAGGTTTCTTCATAATCAACTCTAGGACGTTGAGTGAAACCTTGGGCTACTAGCCTTACTTTGTATCTCACTACTTCATTTCTTTCATTTCTCTTTCGAACAAATACCCACTTGTGCCCAACAAGGTGTATGTGGGGAGTTGTGCGGCATACGGACCCAAACTCCTCTCTTTTGTTCAGAGATAGCAATTCAGTTGCTATTGCCTTCTTCCAATCTTTCCAATCTGATCTTTTCTTACATTCAGCAAGCGATGCAGGCTCGGAATCAAGATCAATGATGGTGGCAATTTTCTTTGCGAAGTAGATATCGATATTAGCTGTTGTCCTATTCATGGACTCTCCCGTGTGCACATAATTTATAGCTATTTCTTCATGAGTTGCTTCTTCTGGAGCAATTGCTTCTGCTGGAGCAATTGCTTCTGCTGGAGCTTTATCTTGCGCATTGCTTCTTTCAATTGCGGTGGTAAGTTCATTTAGTTTTTCGGCTCCGATGTGTGCACACATCCATGCCGATGGGGATATTCAGATCCGGTATGCCCTTTTCTGAAAGTGTCATACTTATGCCAGGTCTCAACTGGCTCCCCTTCTCATTCTGGGGGACTTCAGTGATCGGCTGTGATAAGTCCTTCTTATCCCTTTTCACCAGGCATCCCTGGTTACTTAGGATTCGAGGAACCAGAGTTCTCGTCCCTTTATTTTTTTTTCTGAGGCCTCTGAACGAGATTAGGGATACCTTCTGCTTTCTTTGGTATTTCAACCCTCTTCGGTGCAGTGCGTGCAGGCACATGTGACTTAGCCATGCTCTTCAAATCACTAAAGTGATCAGGCAGTTGATATGCTAGTTCTTGCAAATCGATTGTCTTCTGGACTTCTCTTGTCTTTATGACTTCTATTGCTTCACTAGTGCGCGGGTCATGTGCATGAATTCTTGTGGCTTGCCATGTAATGTCTTCTGTACTTCTCTAGTGCACGGGTCATCTGCATGGAGTCACGTGGCTTGCCACGTAATTTTCCAACATTCTTCATCAAGGGGTTGATTTTTTCCCCCTAATGTTGGGAAATTTTCGATGGTGACCCTTGCGCTAGTTGCATAGGTGAATGGATGTTGTAGGCCGAAGGTCTAAAGTTGATGAGATTCGCTGCATGGATGACTACGTGTCCCCAACATGTAGCTGGTAAATTACAATTATGCAAGAGGGGTTGGGCAATAAATTTAATTCTTTTAATTAAAGCCTCTGCCAGACCGTTCTAGGTATGGACATGCGGTACCGAGTGCTCAACTGCAATACCCATCTCCATGCAATAATCATCAAATGCCTTTGAAGTAAATTCTCCGGCATTGTCCATTCTGATGGACTTGATGTGATGATCATGGAACACATTTCTGATGCGAATGATCTGCGAGATCAATTTTGTAAAGGCGTGTGTTGTAGGGGTGGCCCCCACCTAAGCTCAGCAGGCCTGTTTCGGGAATGCAAGGCCCAGAATGGGACATGTATAGTGACATAGATACCCCTGAGGGGAGAACTCATGTATAAGGGTATAACTGTAAAGGCACTCCCCATGTGGAGGGAATATAAGACATAGGCCATGAGGAAAGGGGCCTAAGCCATTCATTTTACTCAACTCCCCACTACTACTCTCTCTCTCTGTTTGGTCTGTAACCACAACAGTTGGCGCCGTCCGTGGGGAGGACAAGAGCAAGCCTCCAGATTTGAAGGAGGATGGCACCAAAGAAAGCTTCACCGGCGGCGGCGAAGAAGAAGGCGGAGGCGGCGAAGTCTCGCGTCAGCACAAGGGCTTCGGCTTTAGCAGCCGCGGGTATGAGCAGTGGTGTAGGTGCGACCGAGGACCCCGCCACTGGCGCGACGACCAACCCCGCCATCGACGTGACGACCAACCCCGCCATCGACGCGACGACCAACCCCGCCATCGACGCGACGACTCACCCCGCCACCGACACGACGACCGATCCCACCAGCACTGCTCCGACGGTCAACCCCGGCGATGGCAACGCAGGCGCACCCGTTTTTCCACCCAGCGCAGAAACGGTGAATGACCCCAGCAGCGACGCGAACCTCGTCACCGGCTCTGGGCCCTCCAGGACAACGCGGCGCACAGCCTGGGCGCGCAGGCCGTGGTCACCTAGGGGACGGAGCGCTCACGCGTCTACTTTGGCGTCTACTTCGACTAGGCACCAGCTCCGTTGCCACCACTTCGAAGGGACGGGGACGGGGCGCTCGCGCGTCTACTCCGACTAGGCGCCAGACCAGCTACCGCTCGCGCGTCTACTTTGACTAGGCGCCAGCTTCGCCGCCGCTTAGAGGGGATATCGGGCTGAGCGTGTGCGGTTATCGCAACTACGTGTATACCTCGATCACACTGCCCCCGCAGGGCGCAACTCATCGCGTACGGGCGCGCGTACAAACCCGCCGAGCTTACCATGGGACAATGTAGCCGGAGGATGGCGATGTACTTCGCAAGATCTGGTCAAGACTGTTCTTTGTATTCGCTAAGGACGCTTACAAAGGCGCACAGACACCCCCGGCGCACCAGGTTGCTAGTCAGCAGGCTCATCCTTAACATGCGCCCGTACGCCTGTACCGAGGTCCCACCTGAAAACGCCCGACTCGCCCAGAATCCAACGCTTCCTCAGCTCTTTGCCAGCGCCGAAGACGCCGTCGGGTCGCGAGGTCGGAAGCCGGCCCCGGTTGGGTAGCTGCTCGGGACAAGGGGCAGGAATCAGAACAGCGGAAAACAACTCCGTATTTTTGCAAACACAAAACAAAGAAGACAACCAGGGCTTCAGTTACAACGCACACCAACACGCGACAACCTCCTATCACACCTGCGAATCAACGGTGTCCTCCCGAGCCGCGGCGCCATTGTCGTCACGCCGGGGGACCTCATCCAGAAACCGGCCAAGGTTCCCCTCGCCGTACAAGTTGTTCCGTAGCTCGACTATGGCTGCGGCCTCGCCGCAGTATTCCCATATCCGCTCATGGAAGAACCTCACGGCACGGCGTACAGCTCGCACAGCGCCGGACATTACGCCGTCCCCCGCGGGCATCTCCAGTCGGGGATCGGCTAACCCCGCAACGTGCTCACAACCGCGGTGTCGCAGGAGTGCGCACGTTAAACACGATGCCACGTATGCGCAGTGACTGCCGAAGATCGCTGCGGCGCCACGTGCAACGCCGGCCGCCTCTCCAATCCACCGGAGTGACCGCGGCAGGTCCTCGGGCCCGAAGGAGCGCGCCAGCACTTCGACGACAAGCCCCTTGAGAGTGTCTTCCAGGGCCAGCATGGCGTCCCCGGCGGCTGCCGAAGCATCGCCCAAGGCCTGATCTCACTCCGCGAGAGCTCGATCTCACTCCGTGAGAGAGGCTCCAAGCTCGCTATTTCTCCCTTCCAGAGCAGCGATTTGTTGTACAAGGCCGTCCCGTTCTGCAGCAGCCTCTTGCCGCACCGCTTCCGCGGCCGAGGCTCGCACCGCGGTGATGAGCCCATCGGTGCGCATCTTCATCTCCGCGCACTGCAACTCCAGGCAGCGTATATGAGCATCTTGGGCGGATCGCCTTTCCGCAGCTCCCTATAGCTCTTCTTCGACGGCCCGCAGCCTGCTCCGTATCGCTGCTCCCTCGCGGACGTGAGCACTTTGCAGGGCCTGGGCCAGCACGAGTGTCTGTGCGACGCAGGAGTTAGCAAACGCGAAGCGGCTGCAAGGGGGTCTAAAGGCGACGCTACCCGCACTTCGACACCTCCAATGCATCTCCAAGGTGCCCTGACCCGTAGGTCTGCAACACCTGTTGTCCGATGCTGGACGCCGCGTCTTCCGCAGTTCCGCGCCATGCCCTCAGAGTATCCGGCGGAGGGACGAAGTCCGCCGGGCTTGGCCGCGCGGCACCTGTGTCGCCAGCACCGGGACCCCCGCGCCCAAGGAACGGTTCCTCCTCCGGGATAAGTGTCGCTACAAAGAGGGATTGCACATGTCACGAGGCTTCGCGGAGACGTCTCCCTAGCCGCGGGTGGGAACGCTTCCACTTCGGCCCCAACGGACGGAGCTGTCTCGGAAGGCCTGGGGAGCACTGCGTCAGGACCTAGCGCCAACCGAGCCTGCGCCACGGTCACCGTGGCCCGAGGGGCTGGGAGGGCGCGGGGTGGAGGGACCTCGATGCTCGAAGCAGGGTCCCACAGGCTCCCAACACCGGTCGCCACAGCGAACCCTCGCGAAGTCCGCGGAAGGGAGGACTGCAGGCGCGCCCGCTTCGCTTGGGCGGAAGATACCGCCGCGGTACCCGCCACAGAAGGGGCCCCTCCGGCTGCAGCATCCGCTGAAGGGGTCTCCACAGCTACGACGATAGAGGTCGGGGACTTCACCCCCATGACTTCCGCGGGGGTTACCCCCACCTTTGCGGGAGACACCCCCGCCTCCGCGGGCGACACCTCGGCCTCAGCCGCCGCGGTTAGCAAAGGCGGCGCTCCACACGCTCCCGCGGAGGACAGCCCCGCCAAAGCCATGCTCGGAGACGAGGGCTCCGCACCGGTGTCGCCAGCCGACACCACCACCTCGGCAACGGTCGCGGGCAACGGGGCCTCCGCGGCGCGCCCTCCGCTGTCGGCGCCCCCGCCCTCAGTCTCCGCGCCCGCGCCTTCTAAATCTGAATCGGCATACCTCGCCGAACTCGACCCCGGGCTCGCCGCGCCGGCAGGAGCAGCGGCAACCGCTGTACGGGCCGTGGTCGCGGTACTCCGGGTCCTTTTGCGGGACGGCGCCTTCGTCTTCGCGGCACCATCATCCTCGTGTTGCTGGTCTGGAGGGGGGCAATCCGGCACAGCAAGCCCTAAGGCCTCACACACGTGGTTTATCCGCCCCAATCCGGCCTCTGCAGTCACAGCTGCGCGTTGCCCGTGCTCTCTACCGGTGTACAGCCCGAGGAACACGCGCGCGGCGCGCTCCGCGTCCTCAAGGCGAGTCCCTGCCCCAGACGACACATTTACATAAATGCAATACATACAATTGAAGAGGAGGATATGGTTGAGACTTACGAAGGCCAATCGGCACGGGCAACGAGCAAACAGACGGGCGAACGTTGTCATCCCGACGTTCACCGGCTGTGAAGCGCCAACCGTGGGAAAGCGGCGTTGCACCGAGCATCATATACTCCTCGGCGAGGTCGCGTATATTGAAGCGGGCGGCGACACACACAGGTCTCCGCGCCCTCAGCCTATCTTCCTGGTCAAGCACTAGGCCGGGGGCGGTCTTGAATGTAATCGGCCTGCCTACGCATTCAAGGCCACTGCCACTCGTCACACGATGGTAGAACCACCGCCTCGCCCAGTTGACCTCCCACTTCCCTCGGGTCGCGTTCGCAGGGAAGAGCTTCCCGCATGACACCCGCAGGAGGAAGTTGACGCTGCCAAATTTCGACAGCGTACCGTCCTTCCGCTCCTTCGGTTGGCACCGGGCCTCATGCAGATACACAAACAAGGAAGCGCTGGGCCAACACCCCTCCGAGCGCAGGGCCCAGCTGTACACAGCGAGGTGAGCCACCGCGTTCGGAGTCAATTGTGACAACTCCAACTTGAAGGTCCGCAGCACCGCCCCGACAATTGCCGCGACGAATGCGGCCCGGCCAAGTAGGCAACGAAGACGATCGCCTCCGACTTCCTAGGGCGCGGCTCCGTCTCGTCATCGGCGGGCAACCGCACCACGTGGCGATCCGATAGCTTCCCATCTCGCAGCAGCGACTGGATAGTATCCTCCGTCACGAGCGTGCTTCCCAACTTGCCGGAGTACAGACCCTGACTCTTCTTCGCCGCCCACCACTTGTCTGCCGCCGGCGGATCGCGCTCCCCAGCGTGTATTTCACCTCCAGAGGCGAGGACCGCCTGCGGATGGCGTAGCCACCCGCCTTAGTACGCTCGTTGCAAGTCGCCATCAGCCTCCACGGGGAACTCGGCGGCGGAAAAGGAGCGCAGGAACAGAGCGGGCGAATGCGGAAAGCAACGTGAACAACCAGAAAGCGCGAGGAGGCGTGGGTACAATACCACGGGGGGTTCTTAAAGGCCCTACGCCTCCCACCCAAAGTAAGCGCAAACGGTGAGCGACAACCGCTCGCCTCCCCACGCGCGGAGCCGAAGCGTCGCGGCGGTCCACGTAGCCAGCATGCGACCGTGGTCGTACAGAGTCCTGTCACCATGCGACGCGTCATTACCGTCCCGCCACGTGTGGGTCTGCGCAAGCAATAAACGCAGGTCGCGCGACCCGATACAGCCTTCGGCGCGCGCTGGCGCGGCCCCCCTCAACCCTGGCCGCACCTATCCGAAGGGACAACCGCAAGCCCGCGCGATATGCGCAACCGGGGATCGGCAAGCAGCGCAACCACTCGCAGCCGGTGGCGCGCGTTGGAAGGGGGGCAGCCAGCGGGCGGCACGCCTACAATGCCGCGCCACGTGCCCCGCCCCTCTGCGGAAGGAACTTGACTGCGGCCGGCCCGTTGGCACACCAATCGGTACCTACCGCGTGTTCATCCCAAATGGACAAGCGCGTACGGATATAGCAGCCCGACTGTGTCAGCCTGGGGGTCGGCGCGATTCCCGGAGCCATTAAAGCACACTACCAGAGGCGCTCACCCCAGCCAGCTCTGCCACCACCTCGAAGGGTAGGGGACGGAGCGCTCGCGCGTCTACTTTGACTAGGCGCCAGCTCTGCTGCCACCACCTCGAAGGGTAGGGGACGGAGCGCTCGCGTGTCTACTTCGACTAGGCGCCAGCTCCGCTGCCACCACCTCGAAGGATAGGGACGGAGCGCTCGCAAGGATAGGGGACGGAGCGCTCGCGCGTCTACTTCGACTAGGCGCCAGCTCCACTGCCACCACCTCGAAGGATAGGGGACAGAGCACTCGCGCGTCTACTTCGACTAGGCGCCAGCTCCGCTGCCACCACCCCGAAGGGTAGGGGACAGAGCGCTCGCGCGTCTACCTCGACTAGGCGCCAGCTCCGCTGCCACCACCCAAAGGGTAGGGGACGGAGCGCTCGCGCGTCTACTTCAACTAGGCGCCGGTTCCGCTGCCACCGCTCAGCACCCCCGGCCCACCCTGCAAACGCCTGCCCTCCGCGGCTACGATCCTCCAAGGCAGGAGGACAGTGGTCTCGGAACGCCACCCCACTACTCGTCTTGTAAGCACCGCCTCCGTGGGGTGGCAGATCCGACGGCACTCCCCACACACCGCACCGGCGCAGGTCATGACACGCCAAGTTTTGGCTTGTTCTCATAAACAGACCACCTTCAGTCCACCAAGATTTTCTTGGGAAGCGGCCTTGATCACAAGTCCCGACTGAAGGTGAGCATGTCTAAGAGAACAGGGCAAACCTTGCCGTTGTGTACAGAAATGCAGAGCGAGCACAGCAACCGCAGGCAGTTGCCGTAAACAGACGCTAACCAAGCTCCCCAGAAAAATAGGCCTCCATCAGTACATCAACATCCCCCGAGCGGCGTGGTGCCGCCATGGAATGTGGATGTACTGAAGAGGCCCATTTTAGGGGAGCAGCACCTATCCGCGCGCACAATGCAGGTACAAGATTACACCAGCTCGCTATATATATATACCCCATCAAGGGGAAAGTCCAACCGGCGGAAGTCCATCCGGCGAAAGTCCAACCGGCGGAAGCCCATCCGGCGAAAGTCCAACCGGCAGGAGTCCATCCGGCGAAAGTCCAACCAGTGAAAGCCCATCCGGCAGAAGTCCAACTGGCAGGAGTCCACCTAGCGGAAATACAACCGGCAAAGTCCAGCTGGCGGAAGTCCAACCAGCAACGGTCCAACATTGCAGCGTCGCGCCGTCATGACGCTCCAAGACCCGCGCCGGGAGAAGGAGCGTCGCCACATGGCGTCACCACGCCCCCACACCCCTCAAGTCTCGCGTCGCGCCAATCAAGCCCCGCGGGGTAGGCTGGCAGTTGCTTGTTGTCGAGGGCGCTCGACGCCGGAGACGTGCGCGCACGATGGCTTACGACCGACCTGCCTCATACGCCAACGCATTTGACTCCGCCAACATCTCCACTCCGGGCGACGGCCTCGACCCCGCCACGGCAGCAGTAGGTGGGTAACGAAGTCTTTGACAAGCCGCCCGGCGTCACGCCTTCGCAAAAAGGCGAACACTCCACTTCGAACGATGAAAAAGCTCATAGGCCGCAGGGACGGAGGGGGCCAAAGGGCTCGGCAACATGGCTTCGGCCCGTGAAGCCCTTCACCATGAGAGGCTCCTGTTGTAGGGGTGGCCCCCACCTAAGACCAGCAGCCTGCTTTTTGGAATGCAAGGCCCGAATGGGACATGTATAGTGACATAGGTACCCCGAGGGAGAACTCATGTATAAGGGTATAACTGTAAAGGCACTCCCCATGTGGAGGGAATATAAGACATAGGCCATGAGGAAAGGGGCCTAAGCCATTCATTTTACTCAACTCCCCACTACTACTCTCTCTCTCTCTGTTTGGTCTGTAACCACAACAGCGTGGTTTCGTGTGGACAACAGACCCACATATGACCACTTCGAGGAAGTGTCAATGAGCACCATGAAATACTTAAATGGCCCTGAGATGGGCTGAATGGAACCGCAAATGTCTCCCTGGATGCGCTTCAGGAATGCAGGGACTTCATCCTTCACTTTCAGAGTGGAGGGTCTAGTTATTAGTTTCCCGGTGGCACATGCAGGGCGCATAAAATCTTCATGATTCGGGAAATTCTTCACATTAATATCATGCCCTTGTGAATTGTTTATTATGTTTCTCATCATCCTAAGACCTGGATGGCCTAATCTATCATACCAGAGACAAAATAGTTCAGAGCTTCTAAATACTGTCTTCAGGACAATGCAGGCTGCAGGTGCCTTAATGTTGGTATAATATAGCCCAGTTTCTAGTGAAGGAAGTTTTTGTAGTACCCTTTTGCCATTCTCTTCGCGCTTTGTAATGAGCAGGTATTCCTTACCGTACTCTTCTTTAGTCTCAACGTGGAAACCATTTGCGCGGATATTCTTAAAACTTAGGAGAGTTCTAGTCGATTTTGGGTACAATAATGCTTCTTTAATGACCAAAGTTGTGCCCATGTGGCTCTTCCGGAACCAATTATACATGCATCGCTTCCCGCGATTGTCGTAAGGCTGCTAGTGCTCTTACGAATCGAAAAAATACTTAGTCTATCTTAAGATGATATTTATTGTGCCGCTGTTAGCTAAGCACACTTCCTTAATAGGGCGCCACACGTGTTCTAATATAGGGTATTTTATTAATATGCATGAGAAGGCAATCAACACATAAATAAATACGCCAATATCAGAACATATCATGCCATCATAAACTGAATAAATGAATGAATTCTTCACATATCATCCAACCATCACGAGAAGATAACAATTCTAAAGTACCATCCATGCAAATTATAACATATTCTTCCACACAAAATAAATGACAATTAAAGTCAAAATGCATTCAGTGCACTGGACTTCTTCTGCTTTTTCTCGGGGTGACATTCTCTTCAAGAGAAATCATGACAATGGCTGCTTCTAGGTCGAGAGGGGTACTGCTGTCGTAATGGTCTCAAACACCATCAGCGCAGGCAGCTGCTCAGAACGCTCCCCCTCAACCGATGCAGAGTGGGCTTCATGTTGCCCTTTGCCATCCTGCTTTGGCTTGCTGGCCTTATTCTCCCGTGGAGCATCTGATTCGCCTTTTTGGGCTGCGGCCTTACCCTTTGACATGCGTCATATTTGCATATATTTAGCTGTCATTTTACCCTTATATTCTTCGCATTTTGGGACCATTTATCATCATTTACACGCATTTCCATAATTAATTGCTCAAATTGGACTATTTTACATTTTTTGTGCTTTTTCCACAGGTCAGCGTGATCTAGGCGCATAAACGACAAATTTCGCATTCTGGGACAGCCCTATACAGATGTACGTGTCGTCTCGGACACGTAGGATCTATCTGCGAAGAAAACAGAGCTCCGGAGGCCTAAATCAGAAGAAATTACAATGGGGAAGGACTTGATTGCAAATTTCAAAAACTGGAAGGGCTAAATCGCAAATAACCGAAAACCCCAATCCCCTCATAACCCTAGCGCCGCCGCCTGGAATCTTTGAGCCCGGTATTGCCTCTCCCTTTCCTCCGGTTGCTTTCCTCCCCATTTCTCTACCTCGGCGCCGGCGAGTCCGGGCCATCTCACCGGCGGCCGCCTGCCTACTCCCGTCTGCGACCACCGCGCCGCCCATTGCTTTCTCCACCCTGCGCCACTTCCCCTCACCTCTGCGCCTCCCCTAGCCGCCTCTTTCCTCCACACCGGCCGCATCTCCCTTCTCCTCTTCCTCCTTTGAGCCGTCGCATTCCCCCCTACTACTTCTCCTCTACTCCGCCGGCCACGGCCACATCTCCCCCGAATCTTCTCCACCAAGCATCGCCTTCTCCTCTTGGCTACCGCCGCCCTGCATCGCCATCTCCGGCCATCTTCCGAAGCCCTTCTCCGCCGCCTTCTTCTTCCTCTCCTCCACCCGATCCGTCGACGCGCCACCTCCCGTGCGCCGCTTCTCCCGTGCGCCGCCGCATCTCATCTCCACCGCGTCTCCCAACTCGACCGCTGCTTCTCCTTCTCCTCTGCCGCCGGCCGCATCCCGTCGCCGCCTTGCTCTCCCTCCGCATCCGGTCACCATCCACCGCGCCGCCACCTTCTCCACATCAGCGCCGCCGCCATCTTAGCTCTTCCTCTCCCCATCGTGCCTCCCTTCTCCGCCTGCTCCGCCTCCCATCTCGACCATGCCGCACCTCCTCTCGTACGCCCCTCTATTCTGCCTTCTTCACCAGCCCCGACGGCCGCTCCTCACCGCCTACGCCGGCGCGCCCCCGATTGCTCCATCCCCGCTTTCCTCCACTGCCGCTCCTTCGTCCCGCCATAGCCCGTCCGCATCTACCGCCTCTTCGGTATCCGGTGGACACATCTCCACTGCATCGGCCGACAGCAACATCTCCAGACCGACGGCGCCGGCCGCCACCACTTCATCAACGTCACCGGCGACCGCGACATCTGCTCCCCTGCTGCATCCACTTCAAAGCCGGCCACTACTTCCTCGACATCTCCACGGCACCACCGACACCCTCCTCAGCCCTCTGCTCCTTCTTCCTCCTCTGTTCTGCCCAATTTCTTCCCCTTTAGTTCTTCAAGTTCTTAATTACTGTTCACGATAAGTGCTTATTATTACTCTGTTAACTCATTTGCAATGTGCTGGTGAAATGTGGATTTTGATCTACTGAACTGTGAATGTGGTTGATATGTGTGGTTAATGTCTTACTGTGATGTATGTGAACTGTGATGGATGCATTAGATTGTGCTCTGTTAATTTGTTTTGGAATTGCTATATGTTCATGTTGCAGGTAGTTTAATTTTAGAAGTTGTGTGTGATCTGTGTTGGTCAGTGAGTATGTCTAGTGTTTGTGGTTTCGGTTTTGTTTGTTGTGTAGCTTGTTAGTATCCCTGTCAGTTATTCTTGTTAGGCATATTGTTTTGTGCCGCATGTGTGTTTGTGTTGTGCGAATTAGCTAGCCGGCGACCGTCTCCCTTCCCACTGCTGTCTAGATCCTCCTCTATGCTTCTAGATCCTCCCTCTTTTCTTCTATCTCGCGATCAGTCGGTAGTTAAGTCGTGCGTGTGTTCGTTGTAGTTATTTGTTTGTCCTGCCGCCGTCGTCTAGTTAGCCATCGACCGTCTTCTCCCTCTTTCCCTCTCGACTCCCCCTGTGCTTCTCGACTTCCTCCTGCTGTCTCGCGGTCGATAGTTAGTTAGATCGTTGATTGGTAGCCGCGTTTGTTCGTGTAGTCGTCGTCGTGTAGTTCGTTCAGTCGTACGACGTTCATTCGTACGGTTGTTCGTCTCGTCGTCTTTTGTTTGATCGTTTGTTTAGTTCGTTCATCGTTTCGTCTGTGCGAGTTACAATTCGTTCGGTAGTTTGTTTATTCGGCTAATTTGGTAGTCATTTTAGGTTTAGTTCTCCCCTGTTTCGATTGACCTAGCTTTAGCTGAGCATCGGTAGCCTCAGTCTAGTCCCTGTGGAGAACACGACACTCGCCGCTATTTCAGTGGCAACCCGTGCACTTGCGGGTGTGCTATTTTTGCACGATCAAGCATTTTGGTGCCGTTGCCGGGGATTAGCTTAGAGCGACAGTGTTAGGCTATAGACTAGGTCGTTTGTTTTCTTTAGCTTGTTTTGTGTTTGTGCTGACTTGTCTTTCTTTTCGTTATTGTTCATATTTGTGATATATTACTAATCCCTAACCCTTTCTCTAGTTACTTCTCTCTTTCGCGATTTTCGTATCCATTCTCGCAGGTTGATTGATATTGGTACTTATTGAGGCTATGGCTTATTATTCTGATTCTCTTGGTTTTATGAGCACCCCTACTTATGATATTCTTCAAGAGCAGGTAAATCTATTGTCTCGTCAGTTAGAATGCTATGCTTTAGAGCGAGGAGTTGTGTTAGAGAGCGGACATGGTCAGTATAGTTCTTTATCAGGCGCCTACTCTCCAGTTGTTTCTATATGCCAGACTTGTGGTTTTCTGGGCCATTCACCCGCTGAGTGCCAGCGTGGTTATTTGTCCACTCCAGAGTGTTACAGGATGAGCTTTGCTCAGTCGAGTGGGCCATACCCTGACACTTATTACCCTGGATGGCCTGAGCACTCGAGTCTATCATATGGAAACAACAACCCTGATATCTCATCATTTTCTTCTAGTACACCATTGCAGGGTTTTAGATTTGGAGATCAGGATATTTCTCATTGTTCACACCAGCACTATCCTATACCTCAGTATCCGCCTCCTATCCCACAATCTGATCATTTGTCCAAGATGGAGGAGATGTTGGCATCATATATTACTAGGGTGGACACTCAGTTTAGTGACATAAAAAACCAGATGAGTGCATTGAGCATATTGATTTCAGAAGTGGATGACCATAGACATTCACTTCAGTCATTGAGTAGTTGCTTGGACAATCATGCCACACCACAGTCTTCATTTAGTGCCACTAAGACGCTCCCTATCCCCTTAGAGGTGCCCCACTTTGATGATAATCCTTCTGTTGATGGACCCGAGCTAGAGTTAGTCACTTTTGATGCCATGGACTCACCATATATGGACCCTGATACTTGTATTGATGAGCCCGAGCCTGAGACTCAGAGATTTGATGTGGTAGACTCTCACTGCTTTGACCTCGCTCCTGTGCTTCTTGAGACCTTTATGGAGAGATTCACCTTTGAGGATATGGGCCACTTAGATGATTATTTGATCTTTGAGCCTGAGATGGAGATATTCATTCTTGATGATGAGGGGGGCTGCTTCCGATGTCGAGGAGGAGCATATTTCTATTGATCCACCACCAGCTACTTCCTTCATCGACATCGCCCCTTGGGAGGTTTCTACTACCGTACATTCTACTTCCCCTACATTTCAGGTAGTTTGGAAACTCTTCCCCGACCACTTTAGGTTTGATTTCCTTGGCCTTGACGAGACATATTCTATTACCGATTGTGCTCATCTCACTGATAGACCTCATGATGTACTTTATCGATATGCCTACGTGATTGGATATTCTATTGATGACTTAGAGGGCATCGACCCTATCACACATACTTGCCATGTCTTTGAGTTTATCTACAGGGTTACGCTTGTGTACCATCGATTACGAGTGGACTTGACTCGAGTCGACATCCCTTGGATCCAGGTGGATTTCGAGGCATGCTGCTTCATGAGGAGGGCGGACATGTGCCATTTCCATGTCCCGTCCTTAGCCCTCCTCCCGCTACATCCAAATGAGCTTCTCTTTTCCCTTTTATTTCCGTTTTGTTTGTTGGTTTCTCCTCTTTTCTTTCTTTTTTATTTCAGGTCCCGTGCTAGATCTTCATCCTTATACATGCGAGAAGCCATGGGATGATTTGTTTACTTCCACTGCATCATATACGCCCGGTGAGCTGTTTCTTATCCCTTTAAGCACACTCTTGATTCATTGCTCAATTTAAGCTTGGGGGAGGACTTGTATGTGTATGGATGATGTTCTAGCATGTTTGTTTATATTTATGAGCATTTGAGCCTATTGTCGTGTAGTTGATGATATATGGTTATTCTTGTGCTTCATATTATGCTTATGTTGACGATATATGGCATTTACCATTGCTCTCATGTTATGTTTGATTGTATATCTTGGCCATGTGAGCCCATGCCATGATTAATTAAGAAAGGTCATGCTGAAATTTTCATTGAGCTATATTGTCACTAGTTCCTTGTATGTCTTAAGACAATTGGCATCATTTTATAGAGCTTGAGTTTTGTTTATTATCCTTGATGTGCTTAGAAACCTTGTGATCCTATAGCATTTGATTCATTGCGAGTTACGCATGTGTTTTAACCATTTGTGAATTGAATTGGTTCTAGTCATAGCCTCTTGAATGATCATATCTTAGTTTCATGCTTTGGCATATGATTATTTTAGATATTGATACTTTACTTGAATGTTAAATTTGTGAAAGAGGTAGTCCTATCTTGAGCCAATAACTTGGTTGATTTATCTAAGTATCCATGTCTCGGGACACGTGTTACTTAGCATTAATGAAAACCGGTTAAAGATGCTTAATCTTAAAAAAAGAGAGAAAAGAAAAAATTGAGATGAAATGTGTGAGTGTGTGGAATAAGTGACTATGTCACATTGGTTCGGAAATATGTCGAATAAGTGGCTAGCTAGCCCAAGGGTTGGAATAAGCGGCACTTGTGCCCAATGTGTGTGTTTATAACTTGTTTAAAATCATGAAAAAAGGTACCATGGCTCAAGTGTGGGCTTTTTCATAAATATCATGCAAGTATTAGTCGCTTTGTCTCAAATAGCATATGCCGTAGCATGACCCTTTGCTATGCTCATTCTTGATGCTATACCTAGTTCCGATGCCTTACAATTTTGGTTGGATTCATGTGATCACTTAGTGCATTTCGACACTTATGTGTAACTTGATTTGGTCAGATGCTATAGTTATCACTTTGGTATCTTTGCTTGAATATTCGTTCTCATCTTGGATGATCCTCAAAACTCAAGTTAGATGATCTCATTTTACATTGTGTATGCCGCTTGACTTATTACATGCATTTAATTAGTCTTTTATCTCATGATTACTTGTTGTCCGGGTGAGATAATATCATGCCATTTACTTGAGGACAAGTAAAAGTTTAAGCTTGGGGGTATATGACATGCGTCATATTTGCATATATTTAGCCGTCATTTTACCCTTATATTCTTCGCATTTTGGGACCATTTATCATCATTTACACGCATTTCCATAATTAATTGCTCAAATTGGACTATTTTACATTTTTGTGTGCTTTTTCCACAGGCCGGCGCGATCTAGGCGCATAAACGACAAATTCGGCATTCTGGGACTGCCCTATACAGATGTACATGTCGTCTCGGACACGTAGGATCTATCTGCGAAGAAAACGGAGCTCCGGAGGCCTAAATCAGAAGAAATTACAATGGGGAAGGACTTGATTGCAAATTTCAAAAACTGGAAGGGCTAAATCGCAAATAACCGAAAACCCCAATCCCCTCATAACCCTAGCGCCGCCGCCTGGAATCTTTGAGCCCGGTATTGCTTCTCCCTTTCCTCCGGTTGCTTTCCTCCCCATTTCTCTGCCTCGGCGCCGGCGAGTCCGGGCCATCTCGCCGGCGGCCGCCTGCCTACACCCGTCTGCGTCCACCGCGCCACCCCGTTGCTTTCTCCACCCTGCGCCACTTCCCCTCACCTCTGCGCCTCCCCTAGCCGCCTCTCTCCTCCACACCGGCCGCAGCTCCCTTCTCCTCTTCCTCCTTTGAGCCGCCGCATTCCCCCCTACTGCTTCTCCTCTACTCCGCCGGCCACGGCCACATCTCCCCCTAATCTTCTCCACCAAGCATCGCCTTCTCCTCTTGGCTACCGCCGCCCTGCATCGCCATCTCCGGCCATCTTCCGAAGCCCTTCTCCGCCGCCTTCTTCTTCCTCTCCTCCACCCGATCCATCGGCGCGCCACCTCCCGTCCGCCGCTTCTCCCGTGCGCCGCCGCATCTCATCTCCACCGCGTCTCCCAACTCGGCCGCCGCTTCTCCTTCTCCTCTGCCGCCGGCCGCATCCCGTCGCCTCCTTGCTCTCCCTCCGCATCCGGTCACCATCCATCGCGCCGCCACCTTCTCCACATCAGCGCCGCCGCCGCCGTCTTAGCTCTTCCTCTCCCCATCGTGCCCCCCTTCTCCGCCTGCTCCGCCTCCCATCTCCACCACGCCGCACCTCCTCTCGTGCGCCCCTCTATTCCGCCTTCTTCACCAGCCCCGACGGCCGCTCCTCACCGCCTACGCCGGTGCGCCCCCGATTGCTCCATCCCCGCTTTCCTCCACTGCCGCTCCTTCGTCCCGCCATAGCCCGTCCGCATCTACCGCCTCTCCGGTATCCGGCGGCCACATCTCTGCTGCATCGGCCGACAGCAACATCTCCAGACCGACGGCGCCGGCCGCCACCACTTCATCGATGTCACCGGCGACCGCGACATCTGCTCCCCTGCTACATCCACTTCACCGTCGGCCACTACTTCCTCGACATCTCCACGGCACCACCGACACCCTCCTCAGCCCTCTGCTCCTTCCTCCTCGGTTCTGCCCAATTTCTTCCCCTTTAGTTCTTCAAGTTCTTAATTACCGTTCACGATATGTGCTTATTATTACTCTGTTAACTCATTTGCAATATGCTGGTGAAATGTGGATTTTGATCTACTGAACTATGAGTGTGGTTGATATGTGTGGTTAATGTCTTACTGTGATGTATGTGAACTGTGATGGATGCATTAGATTGTGCTCTGTTAATTTGTTTCGGAATTGCTATATGTTCATGTTGCAGGTAGTTTAATTTTAGAAGTTGTGTGTGATCTGTGTTGGTCAGTGAGTATGTCTAGTGTTTGTGGTTTCGGTTTTGTTTGTTGTGTAGCTTGTTAGTATCCCTGTCAGTTATTCTTGTTAGGCATATTGTTTTGTGCCGCATGTGTGTTTGTGTTGTGCGAATTAGCTAGCCGGCGACCGTCTCCCTTCCCACTGCTGTCTAGATCCTCCTCTATGCTTCTAGATCCTCCCTCTTTTCTTCTATCTCGCGATCAGTCGGTAGTTAAGTCGTGCGTGTGTTCGTCGTAGTTATTTGTTTGTCCTGCCGTCGTCGTCTAGTTAGCCATCGACCGTCTTCTCCCTCTTTCCCTCTCGACTCCCCCTGTGCTTCTCGACTTCCTCCTGCTGTCTCGCGGTCGACATTTAGTTAGATCGTTGATTGGTAGCCGCGTTTGTTCATGTAGTCGTCGTCGTGTAGTTCATTCGGTTGTACGACGTTCATTCGTACGGTTGTTCGTCTCGTCGTCTTTTGTTTGATCGTTTGTTTAGTTCGTTCATCGTTTCGTCTGTGCGAGTTACAATTCGTTCGGTAGTTTGTTTATTCGGCTAATTTGGTAGTCATTTTAGGTTTAGTTCTCCCCTGTTTCGATTGACCTAGCTTTAGCTGAGCATCGGTAGCCTCAGTCTAGTCCCTGTGGAGAACACGACACTCGCCGCTATTTCAGTGGCAACCCGTGCACTTGCGGGTGTGCTATTTTTGCACGATCAAGCACCCTTCCTTTCCCTTTTCTCTATCAAGGGCTTTCGCACCTTTTTGCTCCCGGCGTTGGCTTCACGGCCAGTGGAGCTCCCAGATGTCTGAGTGACTTAGTTCTTGCGGAGAACTTCGTCCTGAGTTTCCGCAACTTGGATCATATCAATCAATTCGGTATATTCCTCATAGCCGTCTTGACGATAATTGCGTGCGAATTATTCTGCATTGGGGTGGAAGGATTTTCTCAATTTTCTGTATTGGGGTACAAATCCTGTGCAAGGCAGAATTGTTTTCCCTGACCGTCTTAAAGTCAGCAAACTTCAGTCTGATCCACTCTACTCTGCTTGAGGAAGAATGGTGTACTTTAGCCTCTCAAACCTGCTTCTTGAGTGCGGTCCAAAGTGCTAGCGCGCTCTTCTCTGCCATATACTCATTCTTGAGAGTGAGGCAGAGGTGGTGCCTGAGAAAATGATGTGCCTAATCATTCTCCTCAGGTTTGGGTTGAGCGTCATTCAGTCCGCCAATCCCAATAGCAGCGCGGAGCTTCCTGGCTCCAAGCACAATCTCGACATCGGATGCCTACGTCAGATTGTTTTGGCCATGCTGGGCCAGCTCCCCGAACTCCTCGTTCGTGATGTCAGTCATCTATATGTGTATAAATTTACTGCTGGTAAACATGCACGGAATAATTTACTATGGGTAAATAAATGGTACAAAAGGTTCTCGTAATGTTCCAGAATTTTCTATGCATTTTCTATAATTTTATTGCTAATTTCAGTTATTAAAAGCAATTTAAACAATTACAATTAACCAAAAACAGTAAATAAATATAGAAAATACAGAGAATAATAATGGCAGAAATAAATAATCTTTAAATGCTAAAAATAATTCAAAATTCGGATTCCCGAGGCCCTTTTATGCTAGAATATGAATTTTCAGCGAATTCTGCAATTTCTGGGGGTTTCTACGCAAATTTTCAGTTCAGAGAAAAATTCGCGTAAGTTTCTGATTTACCAAGGGGTTTTCTTCAAAATTCTGGACCCTCTCATAAATTTGAGGACCTCTCGGTAATTTTCAGAATAACCGAGGCCTTTTTGCAAAAATTCGGGACTCAAATGCAAAATTAAGGGCTCATCGGTGATTCTCAAGGTTTTTAGGGGCTTTTCTGAAAATTGCCGGCTACCCCTGGTTGGGCCGATTTCCGGCCCATCCCCTTTTTTTCATTCGGCCCGTCTCCTTTTGGTCAAACAGCCCACACAGCCCGAAGGCCCATCCCACTGGCTTGTACTCGGGTGGGGTTAGGGTTTCCCCTTCCCACCCGTCCGAGTGGCGGCGACGGCTCGAGCTCCCGCTCGGGGCGGCGGTAACCCGAACTTGGGCGACCGGGACAAGCGCGGGCGCGGCTGCTGGCCGGCGAGCCGTGGCGGGAGGCCGGTGGCTGCGAGTGGGCGCGGCGGCGCGGCGGCGCACCTCGAGCGGTGGACGGAGCGAGGCCGGCGCAAGTCGGCGGCGCAGCCGGCGGCGCCATGCGGCGGCGGCTTAGCCCGCAAGCAGCCGGCCGGCGGCAGACGTGGAAGGGTGCAGCGGCGGAGGCTGTGCGGGCCGATCTCGGGCGAGCACCGCCAAAACCGAGCGGCACTGCAGGCTCCTCGGTGGCCGCCGGCCGACGGCATGCATGCGGCGCGGCGACGGTGGCGGCCGGCCGGCGGCCATGTTGTGGTTTTTTTCATGCCATGGTCATGCAGAACCGAACAGAAAGAATGTAAACTTTTCTCGTGCAATTTCTCTCATGCAATGACTGGATAGAGAAATCATGTAGTATTTTCTCGTGCAGTGATCTTGCAGGATCGAATAACACCATGCAAAAATTTTCGTTTCCAATCTACGATGCAATCAACATCTACCCCGTTTCGCAATCTACCGATCGACATTGTGCCGGCGATTTCATATCTGCTCGTGGTAGATTGGGGCGGATTTGTATCGTTTCTACAATGCAATCAACATCTACCCCGTTTCACAATCTACCGATCGGCATTGTGCCGGCGACTTCAAGTCTGCTCGCGGTAGATTGGGGCGGATTTGCACCGTAGAGATTCAATCTAGAACGCGAAAAGAAAATACAGATTCAAAAGCAATCTAGAAAATTCAATCTGTTCTTCGATGATTACCTCATTCATCGGAGCGAAGTCGTGCTGATAACGTGTTGAGGAACCGTCGCTGGCGACCAGTCCGAGCGATTCCTCTACTTAGAACAAGAACGAATCAATCACAGAATAGTAGATTGAACACAGAGAGGTAGAGAGAACTCCTGATATTTCTTTATTGCTTTCAATTGCTTCAGGTGTACATAATGAGGGGGTATAGGTCCCTATTTATAGTCTACGGTGGGGTGCCCATATATGGCAGGACTATGGCCGTGGGCCCAGTTTTCTAACAAATGTATGGACTGCAGGATGGATGGCAGATAGACAAAACGCAGCGCAACGCTCGGACAGCGCGCTGCTGCAGCCCATCTAAGCTTCTTAGGATGGAGATCCCACCGTAGCATCGTTTTTCAACCAACGGGATTGGATATATCACCGCTCTATCAAAATTTCAAAAGTGTGTGTGTGTGTCTGTATATATATAAAATAAAAAAATTAAATTAACTATATTAATATAAAAAGTACCAGTTTAATTAAACTATGTGTCACCTAATCACGTTAATACCCTCCTCTTCTGATCCTTAGATCAACATAATCCAATGGCTAATATTGCATGTTGGTCCTACCAATCCCGTCGCATGCCGCGCCAACCCA
Source organism: Dendrocalamus sinicus (assembly GCA_036346575.1). NCBI lineage: Eukaryota > Viridiplantae > Streptophyta > Magnoliopsida > Poales > Poaceae > Dendrocalamus > Dendrocalamus sinicus. The sequence continues at coordinate 8,450,580 of CM070658.1, forward strand.
CCCCCCGGCAATCATGCGTGCCCCTGCATCACACCCGCAATCCATCGGCGCCGCCCCTCACGATCACTTCTCCGACCACGGTCCTTCGACCGCTTCTCTGACCATACAATTGTACTGCTTCTCGACCACAGCACTTCGACCACGTCGCATTGAATGGTACTTGGACCATGTCGCATCGACCACGGGAGTTGGACCGCGGCGCTGGGACCACAGCGTCTCAACCGCTTCTTTGACCACAGCCTTCAATGCTTTTCTGACCAGGTCCTTTGACCGCTTCTTCGATCACGACGCTTGGACTGCTTCTTCGACCACGGGAGTTTGACCACTTTTTTGAACATGGTCGTCCACCGCTTCTCTGACCATGGCACTTCTACCACTTCTCAACCACGGTCCTTCGACCACGTCGCGTTGACCACGGGACTCGGACCATGGCTCTTGGACCACGGCACCTTGACCACTTCTTTGACTATGGCCTTTGACCACTTCTTCGACCACGGCAGTTTAACCGCTTCTCTGACCATGATCCTTCGACTGCTTCTCTGACCATGTCCGTCCATCGCTTTTCCGACCACGGTGCCTCTACCGCTTCTCTGACCACGAGAGCTTGACCACTTCTCCGACCACGAGAGTTCGACTGCTTCTCCGACCACAGCACTTTGACCGCTTCTTCGACCATGGTTGTCCACCGCTTCTTCAACCACGACACTTGTACCGCTTCTTGACCACGGGACTTGGACCATATCGCATCGACCACGGGACTTGGACCATGGCGCCTCGAACACAGGATTGGACCATGGTGCCTCGACTGTGACACTAGGACTACGGCGCCTCAACCGCTTATTCGACCACAGACCTTCGACTGCTTCTCTGACCACGGCGCTTCGACCGCTTCTCCGACCATGGCCCTTTGACCGCTTCTCTGACCATGGTGCATGGACCGCTTCTCCGACCACGGCAGTTCAACCGCTTCTCGAACCACGTTGTCCAATGCTTCTCCAACCACAGCACTTCTACCACTTCTCGACCACTATCCTTCGACCACGTCGCGTTGACCATGGGACTTGGACCACGGTGCCTTGACCGCTTCTTCGACCATGGCCTTCGACCGCTTCTCTGACCACAGCACTTCAACCACTGACCACGATCCTTCAATCGCTTCTCTAACCAGGCCATCCACCACTTTTTTGACCACGGCGCTTCGACTGCTTCTCCGAGCATGGGAGTTCGACTACTTCTTCAACCACAACACTTCGATTGCTTCCCGACAATGACCGTCCACCGCTTCTCCGACCATGGCACTTCTACCGCTTCTCGACCACTATCTTTCGACCATGTCGCGTTGACCACGGGACTTGGACCACATCGCTTGACCACGTCACTTGGACCACGGTGCCTCAACCACAGTGCTTGGACCACGGTACCTCGACTGCTTCTTTGACCACAGCCTTCTACCACTTCTCCGACCATGGCCTTTGACCACTTTTCCCACCACGGCAGTCCTTCGACCACTTTTTCGACCCCAGCCTTCCACCGCTTCTTCGACTATGGAACCTCGACTGCTTCCCCGACCATGGCACCTCAACCGCTTCTCTGACCACAGCTGTCAACTACTTCTCCGACATTTCTTCGACCACGGCCTTTGACCACTTCTCTGACCACGGTGCCTAGACCGCGTCTCCGACCATAGGACTTCCATGATGGCACCTCGATCATGGGATGTTGACCACGGAACTTTGACCACGAGACGGCTCTTCGACCACAGCGCCTCGATGCACAATTACATAGTACTCGAACACATGAGTACTTGAAACAACCGGCATGGAATGGAATGTTTAGTAATAGAGTGAATGGTAAGATTATGTGATGGAATGTTCCCATACAGAATGCTAATTTCATTATGCATCAATACACTAAACGTTTAGTATTGTTTCCATATGGACTATTAATGTACCACTTATTGTAGCTTTCGACTATCAACCAGTTACTGTAGTTTTCGACTACCTACAAGTTATTGTAGCTTGCGACTACCGACCGATTACTGTAGTTTACGGCTATCAATTGGTTCACTGTAACTACAACCACACATATAGACCTGACCAATTCTATAACCACACATAGACCTGACAAAGTGGACTCCTTACGACTTTGAGACCTTCGGCCACAATGTCTCGACACAGCTCAACTCCGGTCGTACCTACCAGATAGTGTAGCTTATGACTACATACAAGTTACTGTAGCTTGTGACTATTGACCGGTTCAGTGTAGCTACAACCACACACACAGACCTGGCCAAGTTGACTCCTTATGACTTTGAGTCCTTCGACCACAACGTCTCGATGACACCTCTTACTACAACTCCAGTCGTACCTACTAGTTACTGTAGCTTATGATTACCTACCAGCTACTGTAGCTTATGACTATCGACCGGTTCACTGTAGCTACGACCACACACAGACCTGACCAAATTGACTCCTTACGACTTCGATTCCTTCAACCACACACAAACCCGACATGGAATGGAATGTTTAGTAACGTAATGAATGGTGAGATTATGAAATGGAATATTCCCATATGGAATGTTAATTTCCTTATGTTTCCTCTGCCCCACTCAGCTCCCGCGGTGCCGCTCCTCCACACTCTGCCCCCACCAGTCCGTGCCCTATGTCCTCTCCTCCAGTCCGACGATGCCTGTCATGCAGTCCACCACTAACACCACCCTCCAGCCCAATGCCGCCTGTAACCCACTACACCGGCACACACACATCCATACCTTGACTAACACAAAGTCTGTGATGTCCTCCCCATCTTCTTGAATTTACTTGATTATGCTATGTATTAAGAAAAGGCCAGCCACTTGAGTTATCACGTCCTTACTTGTAATGAGTTATCATGCCCTTTTTCAAAAGTTATGTACTTACACCACAACCATTAATGTTGTTTTGAGGTCAACTATTATTCATTGAACAGTTGTCAAAATATCATATTTGTAGCATATTAGATCTGAATGAGTACTCGATGGATTATTAAAGATTTTTTAATTGTCAAAAAATTTGATTGCTGTTCTAATGTGTCTATCACTCCTTCTAGGGACACATGCTTCCTCAATTGCAAGTTCAAATGAATTAAATACTCCCTCAGATTCAAATTCGATTGAGCATAAGCGTCAACGTGAGGTCCAACAGTATGCTCTAATGTTAGGCCAACAAAAAACAGAATACCTACATAAAAAATGTTCTTGAACAGAATTTGGCCTTCTGGAATGGTAGCATAGATAGAATCATAAGGATCATGTGTTGATGATTCTCCATACGGTATTCTTTTCTTTCAAGAACTGACATAATTTTTTTGTTGTCTGTCATGAGATGTGCTTGACTACATGACTCATGATAAATTCAGTCATGAAGTATGTAGCAAAATTTGTATTTCATTTCTGGACATATAACCAATGCTTTTGACGTAGAATCTACATGCACGCTTACTTTTGACGTAGATTCTACATGCACGCTTACTAGTATTTCTAAATATGCAACTCTATAGGAGAATTTTTTATTTTGTTTTGTAAATTTGAGTACACTTATTCATGTTATATTGGATTAAGGTTGATTTTTAAAACTTATTTAGTTACTTTTTAAAGAAACTAATAACCTAAAAGTTCAATATACCAAAGATAATACTTTTTACATTAGAACAATATGTAAACAATAAAAACAAAGCAAGTTAAACTATTGCAACTTAAATTAGCTGCAACTTAAATTAGCTATCGGTAATATCAAATTTTATATGCTAATACAGTTTGTTGTGAGAATCATGGTTCTACCCGATCCTGAGCACGATGCTATCCAATTCTATGCGATCCTACCTTGAGGTTGTGATTCTATAAAATTCCGATCTATATACCAATCTGATCATATCGGCTGTCTGGGATCGCCTACAATCTTATGATCTGTATCGCAATCCTAACAACGTTAAGTCAAACTAGAGACAGCGGAAAAATAGTGGCATGCAGTAGTGGGTTGCTAAAAATACCATCGGACTGTGACAATGGCAAGTTGAACCTAATCTTATATGTTACTAGTAGTGTGCCCGTGCTAACGCTATGGTAAAATACAAAACAAAATAAAATTTGTAAAAAATAAGACGAACAATCAGATTCATTAAGATTCACGTCTCATATATTGTATAACCAAATTTTTTTGTCACATAATGAATGTATATATTTAAAAAATTAATGGGAAAATATTAGGACATACCCCAGTTGATAGTGTCAGAACAACAAAAATCACTCTTCAACATAAAGAAACCACTCAAACTTTCGTGTTTATTAATACAAAGATGTTTCTTGTTAAATATGAGACGGCAGCTGCCACAATCATGTTATTGTGCCAAATGAGCCCCTTTCACATCATCAACTCACTTAAAACTATACATGGAAATGGATTACATGGCACGTTACCTGACAAGGATGTTAACCGGGGTGATCACTTTGGCGATTATTGTCACCTTTAACAGGAAGCTATTGATTTGAAAAGTTAAATTACTTTAAGCTTATGTTTATAACCAGCATCTATTCCCTTGATCCATACATATTTTCTCTTCCTATGTTGACTTTGTAACAAGTTCAATCAATAACAGTTACCCGCTACAGTAACTGAGTAGTAGGGAAACTTCTTTTCAGCTCTTTGCTAATGTATTAGAAAAAAAAATCATGCTAGGAAAGCAACGAAGTCAAAAATATTAATAAACAAACCTCATATCTATGCCGGTGCCTCTCATCTACATAATTGACATTGCCGCACCTAAACAGTAAAAATAATTAGTGTTAGAAGGCAATAAATCTTTAGTAAGAATTCTAACGAAAATTTAACTCTAGTTCTAGGGCAACAATGAAAATTGGCCATTAAATTTTCAATGGTGGCGATCGATGTTTAATTCACAATGAAAATTGCAAGCGACTTTATAAAAGAATTACCTCACGCATAAAAATAACACACGAAGTCTTGGACTTTGGCATTGGGATCAGATTCAGTGTTTTTCACGTCAGAGATATTCATGACATGCCAAGCAAACTCTACGACAGCAATATGCATTCCAAGACACATACCAAGATATGGGACATTGTTTTTACGGGCATACCTAGCGGCCAGAACTTTCGCTTGAAAACCTCTATCTCCAAAGACAACAGGTACTAAAATGCCATCAACACCCTGAAATGGAAGCTCTTCAGATAACCATGATAGAAAGTAAAATATGTTACGGTAATCATATGAGTGACACCATTCCAATTTTCCAAGTGTATAAAACATTTTTTATGTAAACTCCTCACCTTTAGTAAATTATATGCTGTTATGTAATCATCCTTCAGTAAGCTAGTGTACACGTGGAACCCACATTATCTAATTAAATGAGAAATTTTATTAGCAAAATCAGGATGCATGCATGAAAAGGGAGTTAATGCAACAATTAAATGTTTTCAATATGCATTTAGTGCAGGCGTATTTTGGGGGGAAGGGACCAATTTTGAATCGCAGTCCTCTGAGGTAATGAATGATGGTCAAGATGCTCTGGATCCACTAGCCAATATATTTCCATATATAACTTAAATTTGAAATTGTGCCTTTTATATTAGTATAGATGTAGATAAAGTAGTAAACAATGCAAAGAGTTAATCAACAAAGTAGCTGCAATGAAGATGAGAAAGGGTTCAGAAAGAAATGTACCTGAACAAGGCGGACCTTCTCTTGAACAAGCTTTATTAGCCCGACTAACTCTTCTATCAAAATACACATTTTGTTTGATTTAGTTATGTTGTAACAATACATTGAGAAAAATAAAAGTTGCATTACATGAAAGTAACCCGTGGAAACTCCCCGTCTTTTTACGAACAGTTATCCGATGATGAATTTCAGACAATTTAGGGTCAAGACCAGGTTGAGATATCTCTAGCCCTTCTGATTTAACTATATTCAAGTATCTGCATGCAACTAACGCATTAGCACAATTGGTACAGAGAATAAACAGATCAAACTACTTGGTGAGAACAATAACATAAGATATCCATTCTTGACAGGTTTTTCCTAGATGGAATAAGTAATTAAGTTGCATTATTTCCAAGACAATAACTTTTCTCGCCTAGTACATACCGGAACAACGAATGCCAACGATTGATTCTTCAATTTCAAAGCTGCACTATCAATTTATACTTGTAGCTGCCTGGACCAGGATTAAAGAGTTCAATACACTAGACTCTGAATAAATTCCATGCTTCCATACATATTTCCTTAGCATATATATATAATGACAGGTTCAAGGACAACATCAGGGCACTATTATGCAATACAGGTACCTTCTTGGGTTAAAATTATCTACTTCCAGATCTTCATCCCAAAGAAAGATATACTCGTACATGGAGACAACAGCAGGGATGGAGGAATCTTTTGCGAACCACCTAAAAATCAAAGTAAAATGATACCACATCAGTAGAAAGTGCAGTGAAACAATGTTCTTTTTAACTGCAAGGAGGGAAGACACTCAAGGTCGCTCTTCTTTTAGTGCAAGGCGAGAAAGATGCCATACCACTTTGTCTGTTAGAAGCGATATATGTATCACACTTTTGCTCCATGATAGATCATTCCACCCATTGACATTCCCATCATAGTGGAACAACATAGCTGTAAAATTCTCTGGGAGAAACTGAAAATTCAAGAGTTACATGACAATTCTATGTGCAAATAATCACTTACTGAAGTAGTAAATGAAGTACCTTCTTCATAATAGCATCCACACTTTTTCTCGATTTATACCAAGGGGATGGCAATCAAGCACCGATCATTCTGGTTAGACTCCTCGTGGGGCAGAACACTCAAGAGCATTAAATAACAAGAAAGAGTTTCTTTTCTTCAGGAGTTCCAGGAGGCCCTAGCAAGAAATTCTCTGGTTTGACATCGCCGTGAACATATCTGCAATTGCAAAACATTTTTTGTTACAAATTTGTCAGCACAGGTAACAAATATATCAAACAAAAGGTATTGTGAGGAGGGGAAAGGGTGGAAGGCCAATGATTAGGGATGCCAACTTACCCTTTTGAATGCATTTTTTCAAGTATGGATATAGCCTCAATAGCAATGCAAGCAACCATTTCAACGGATATTCGCAAAACAAAGAGTGTTGTTAATGGTCACTAAAAGCCTATGGAAAATGTTGTGTAAATCGACAACTCACGAGTGGGAATTATTATTCGAGACATCCCACAGTGGGTCCGAGCATATCCATGACCTGCATTGTTTAAACCAAGTTAACCAACATCTACAAATGAGCGAGAAGAAAGAAGTTATCTGTTGTAATAGTCCAAACAAAGTGCCATTACCATAACATAGTAATCCCCTTGGCACCCTTTGTAGTGGACTCGAGGAACACCATGAATACCACCGAGGGTGCTACACATGTGATAACCATGAAAATCAGTCAAGACTGTGTCTTGAGAGTATCTCAAAGAAACCTACATCTAGCTATACCCCAAATCATAAGATCATGTATCCACTTACTTGTAAACCTACCACTCATAAGGAGGCCCATGGTTGCATCCTTTATCGCTCTTATGCTCAAACTTTAACGCCACCTATCATACAAAAGCGTAAGATTTATTCACCATTGCTAATACTACCCACAGCGATAATTCCAGTTTTCCAAGTGGGTTAGTAGAAAATCCTCTATTACCTCAACAAATACTGGACCGTTAGCTGAAATGCAGCGCCAACATATACTTGGCCAAATCCTCCTTTCCCAAGCTTTCATCAACTCTATACTTTGGAGAATTGCCCACCTGAACTGTAAAGAACAAACAGCATAGGTTAAAGCAAAAATCATTGAGCCAAACTGCAAGCTAACGCCTTTGGGGAGAAAAGGGCAAAATAGACGTCACAGAACCGATTTATGCGAGCTAATAAGCCCATATATCTATAATCTATCTGATAACCTCAATAAAGGTTTGAACAATCCCAACCAGAACAGGTCACTTAGCCTTCAAAAATCTCACTTTGCAAGTTAAACCAAAATTTCAATTCACGGATGCATCAATAGAAAAATACCATAAAGCTAAATGTTGTATGATTGTATCAAACCCACGCATAGTAGGCACAACCGCACAAGTGAAACATGATAGAAACATCTCACCGTCTCGGGATTGGAGTGGCGGTCCCTCGTCCTCGACACCCTGCCGTCGCTGCGCGCCGCGCTATTCGGGTCGTCCATCCGCTTCTCGCCGCCGCCTTCCCCCGCGACCTCCGCGAGCTTGATCTCCTCCTCCTTCGCGGCCGCTACGGAACGGCAAACGGGTGAGGGCGGCGCGTGAGGAGGAGGAGGCGACGCGGACGGCAGACGGGTGAGGGCGGTGCGTGAGGAGGGGAGGAGTGGGGGGCGAAGGAGGCAGCGGCGTGGGGTGAGGGCGGCGTGTGAGGAGGGGAGGAGGTGGGACCAACCTGAACCGGCTCCGCGCTGCCGCCTTCTCGGGAGCTGTGGTGGCCGACGGGGCAGCAGGATGGCGACGGTGGAGGTGTGGGGAGTGGTGGGAGAGCGGGAACGCGGGAGCGGAGGCGAGGGAGCGGGGAGGCGGCGCGGGGAAGCGGAGATGGGGAGGATGGGGTGGCACGGTGGAGGATGGGGAGGTGCGGTGGAGGATGGGGGAGGCGGAGGGAGGGGAGGCGCGGTGGAGGATGGGGAGGCGGAGGAGGGGAGGCGCGGGGAGGATGGGGAGGCGCGGGAGGCGGAGGAGGCGGAGGGGAGGATGGGGAGGCGCGGGAGGAGGGCGGGGGAGGAGGGGCGGGCTGGGAGGCGGGGGAGCGGAGGAGGCGGAGGAGGAGGGGCGGCGCTGGGAGGCGGAGGAGCGGAGGAGGCGCGGGGGAGGCGGAGGGAGGGGGAGGCGCGGGGAGGCGGAGGCACAGGAGCGGTTTGTAATACGTAGCGGGAGGTGGCGGGGGCAGCGTGGGGTCGATTTCTAGGTTAAATGATGTGCATGATCCGGATGATTTTGGCCTTAGGATCTTCAATGAGTAAGAGAAGAAGGTTTAAGGAGAGATCCAGGCCATTCATTCGTATGAAGTTGGATTACTTTGGTACACAAATCTGGGTGGACTTAGATTAGGTATGACTGTGGGGGTGGTTGAGGAGGGTGGATTTAGTAAAGAAAATTTTGGTGTATTATAGAGTAGAGTAGATTGTGGTATTATGGGAAACTTTGGATTTGCCAGTACTGGTACGAAAGCAAATCTCCCCATGGTCTACTTTTATGTTGAAATGTGGCCATACAAACAAGCGTGCGAGAAAATATAGTATTCATGGACGTCGAGAACAAGAATTCCATTTGTAAAAATGGAAATTTTGTATAACATGCAAATGAATATTCCATAAACTTCAATCGGATTTTCCCACCTCGAACGTGCTCCATGATTTGTGCGCTACACCCTCCACTTCCATCACTGGCGAGAGCGTCCGTCGTAGGCAATGTTGTATCCGGACCCTGGCATCCCGCCAGGTCCAACCAGGTTCACTCTTTGATCCCCATGTCATAAATAGGCTACGCACCCCGCGCACCTGAGCCCACAGGCTACCCGCAAGCAAGCCTTCAAGCAACAACTTTATTAGGGCGTCCGCAATGGTAATAGCTAGTACTAGCTATATAGTCAGCTGACGTGGAGGTGAGAGACAAAAGCAAAGACTATTTTATACTGTTGGACCCACATGCTCCTCTCTCATGTTCTTGAACTACGTGAAATAGATCAGCTATTTGCTCGTCGCTAGTGACTACTCTCTCTCCTACTTTTTCCTTGCCACATCAGATCTAGCTAACTAAATAGCCAGCTGTTGGAGACGCCCTAAGTAGTATTGAACCTTCTCTCCTAAAAGACTAGTTCAATGGGTGGAGACTCTCTCATACTTACAAGTTGTGCTTTCTCTTTTCTCATAAACCATGTGAGACTATTCCTAACAGGCGAAGCCAAACCACACAGAGAGTAAGTTCTCTCGGTGCGATAGGGCAAGAGCAATGAAGTAGCACTACTGCGCGCTGCATCATAGGGAAGGCGGCAACACAAGGGAGTAAGTGAGGAGGTGAGCGACAAGAGGAGGAGCTCCGGTGACCCCCGCCAGCTGCGCAGCACGCGCGCAAATGAACTCAGCTTGTGGCGCAATTAGGGCATCCGGTTGAAAAACATTCTAGTTGTACGGAATCAATTGTTAGTTGAGTGATGGCTAGCTAATCCCTTAAAAAGAACAGAGAAGAATATTTTTTTTATTATGTTATTTGATAGCAACCAGCAACACCGATCGATGAGCATCTTTCCAAGAATGTGGGGGGAGAGCCCTCTCTCCCTCTCCTCTCTTCCTCATCACCTTCTCAGGCTTCTCATATTTACGGGTAATCTCGGGGGATCTTTTCAAGCAACAAAACAGAAAAGATCCCGTACAATACTACAATTTCCAATCAAACCACCAAAACTACAAAAACAAGCGAAAAGAAAAAGGAAAGAAAGATTCCTCCTGTCGGTCAAGCATGTACACTTGAGTGTACAATCATCTCATGATCTTGACATGCGCTCTGAATCGGCCACCAATGAATTGTTCTCTTCTTCACCATCTTCAGATATATTCCTCTGCTTAGAAGGTTGGTCACACTTTGTTGAAGCATGAGTTGTATATCTATGCACATTCCTTCCACCTTTCAAGAGCATAAAGTCTTTTAGACAATTCTTCAGTTTAGAAGGTTGCACTCCATATAGCATTCTCACTCTCCCCGCAGCGCTGATGGACCTCCTTGATCCGATCTGCGGATTTGCAGATGCCGCTGCAGCTCCAGTCGAACGAGGCGACGCACACGTTGCCTGCTTGCACCTTCCATTCGCAATCTGCGCAAAGCCACAAATATACCTCGCACAGTTAGATCAAATATGTCCAAATTTTGACAGAAGTAATTTCCATTCGTCAACTGATACTTCTGCAAAAAAGGATTTAGTGTCGAAAAACTGTAAGCAGTTAATTTGGTGTGAATGTCAAGCTGCAATGGTGGTTTGTCAGTTAACAATTCTACCCTGATACCACTATTTGGCAACTAGATCTTTTCCTCTGAAATAGTTTCTTCACAGTCACGTAACACGTACCCCTAATCCGTAGTATAGCAATTCCTTTGTTCGTACCTGAGCATACATGAATACACCATGCATACTTGTCAGTACAGTATCCCTGATGCTGATGGAACTGTATCGAAGGTGAAATGTTATTTGTTTAGAAGCGCCGGTGATACCATCGGAGGAAGGAGAAGTGGCCTTCTTAAAGAAAGGTCAGATGTCTCGTGTCCTGAGTCCTGACAGACTACTACGTGATTAACACAAACCATGTTGACAAGCACATGTTTCTGACAGCTGATAGCACACCTACTTAGTGAAGACTGACAACCACCCCAAACTACGCATCGTGAATACGCTGTTTCGCCAAATGAATCCATACAGATCAACTAAGCTGTATGCAAAACACCAACTACCCCGTACAGTTGAGAGTTGACTGACATGTTAACACCAATCGGGTTCTGGAAGAGGAAGCAAATCTGTACAACAGAGGGGAAGGATTCAACCGTACCTGGTGGTGTGCCGCAGCAGAGGCGACGGTCATCGATGTGTTTGTAGGATCGACGACGGCAATCAGAGGGGGGTGAATGATTGCAGTGCGCAGTGGAATTTTTTTTTAACTACTATATATATATATATATATATATATATATATATATATATATATATTCTAGTTACTGTAGCTAACTAAAAGATAATAAATGACGTTGTGTTTTCTTGAACCAACAGCTAAGACATGCAAATACTTAGCCAAAACAAAATCAATGTATGTATGTATGTATGCATGTGTGACTTAAATGACTCACGGATGGATCGGCATATATATGTATGCATGCATCAGAATCTTAAAAGCCTAACCCCCAAAAATAACTAAGCAAAAAAGGTGAAACGTAATTTACAAAGTTACCTTTTCTCACATAATCTCCTTCTCTTCTTAGTTCACAAGGAAAATCACGGCTTCAATGATTCAACTGCCAGCGCTGTCCTTTTACATGTGAAGCCTGATGCATGGAATGCTGAACTCCCGCACGCAAGACTTTTCTACGGCTCTGGAGGCGACCGTGACAAACTGAATCAAGATTCGTCGTCGCCGCACATGACAAGACGAGACAAGAGACGTTGAAGCCGATCTGCGCCTCGTTAACGCTCTTTGTTGTTGCTGCGGTCGGGCGTTACCGAAATCACCAAAAGACCAGACGCCGCCGCTCGCCCACGCCAAAGCGAACTTTTCTGCCCAAAAGCCGCATCGACAACTCGCCAGCCCGCTTTTTATTACGAGACACACCCGTTTCTTTTACAACTCGGTCACGCCACCGATCCAAACACGACTCCGCCTCAAAAGTAAATAGATCTCAACTCTTAATCCTAAACCACTCGCCTAACTGTACCTAGTTTCTTTTACTCAATCAGACTTTTAGCCCACTAAATTTCAAGGGACCCAAACCCTTCCTAACACGGGTTTTTAAATTTCCGACTTTTCAACTCATCACGTGTCGAAGCCTCCAGACCGCACCTCCGTAGCTTCTCCACGCACCATCCACCTTTGATCTCCATACGCCTCAAGCATGAGCCCGATCATCTCGTGACCTTTTGACCGTCTGAACCTCGGATCTCCCCATCCTAGTCCCGGTCCTCCTCGTCACCGACCATAATCGCCTCCATGCTCAACCTGCACATGCAAAGACCAAAGAACATTCTTCCAGCACAAGTTCGTCCAAACTTGACCAACGTCAATCTGCACACACGCAACACACCTCGCATAACGCCGCTAAACAAAATTACCAAATATTCATCATCACAAATTAACCATTGTCAATTATTCATCACAACAATATTCTAGACCTGGCCACATGGTCTAACAATCTCCCCCTTGATGAATACATTGACAACACCACAAGATTGTATGATGAATTAGCTTTAAATAAATATAAGTGAAGAACTGAAGCCGAAAAAGCATTTTGTAAGCCATAAATCTCAAATCTCTCCCCCTCAACACAAGAGAGGTAATTCTAGCAAATGTCTCCAATTTCTCACAAAGCACATCAAATCTCTCCCCCTTTGGCAATGTAATCATCAAGAAAATTTAGAAAAAGAACAATTCTAAGAAGGAGCAATGAGAGTAAAACTCAAGAAGTTTTGTAGATTATACAAGCCATTGTGCATTGATTAAATAAAAGAACCAAGCCATATTTTTGAGTAGAGCTATCTAGATCATATAAAGTCATATATCATATAGCAATATCAAAACCAATCTTGAGCATGATTAAACAATTTATATTAATAACAGGCATCTCAACAATGACCAAATCAATTATAAAGAGCACAATGAGATATCACAACAAAAAGTCAAAGCCTAAAAATGAAGCAAATTTTAAAACCAGGCGAGCTAGCAGTTTCATATAACAACCCATTTCTCTACACTCAATTCATAGGCATGTGGCATGCTTGTAGCATACTTCTTTTCATAATAAAATGCTTGTAGCATTCTTGTTTAAGATGGTGGCATGCTTGAAGCATACTTCTTTTCATTTGTGCACTTTTTGTGCCTCTTTTTTATATATACCATGGCATGCTTGAAGCATACATCTTTTCAATTTTTTATTGCTCATTTTTTATAACATACCAAATTGAGTGATCATAAAAGATCGTCATATGAAACATGCAAGCCTCATAGCCAAGATTTAAAGTAAGACTCACAATCAAGCTAATCCTTTTCGATGAACATCGTAGAGTACTATCTATAATCAATCTAGTCAAAATATTCCGCCATGTCATAATTTAGTTCAAGTATAGCAAATTAATTATAACCAGTCATTATTAAAGCTACACAGTATATGAGTAAATATGATAAAGAGAGCTCTACAACTCAAATAACTTCAATGGCTTGGACTTGTGATTTATTTGACAAGTATAATAAACAAAGATTCCTAAATTTTTAAACAACAAGCTCCCCCTCAGAATAATCCCATTGGATGACATACCTCCAACTCACTCCGCAAACGAACAAAATGGGAAGAATCAAGCGGCTTAGTGAGAATATCAGCAATCTGAAAATCAGACTCAACAAAGTGTAAGATTACATCACCTTTTCCACATGGCCGCTTAAAAAGTGGAATATCTTGTAAGCTATCAACGGAGTGGAGAACCATCAAGTGTTCTAATCAAGTAATAAAGTAAAAGACCGGAACCCAATCTAGCTCACGTTCTCCATCCTTATCAGCTGTTCTTACATTACAGAAAACATCGGTCTCACAGTACTGGGGTTAGTGAAATAAGATCTAGGAATCCAGTACTGAGACACACGACGAACAGGAGCAACAAAGCTAGAACCAAAATCACGTGCATGTGAGTGATTAGAATGCCGAAAAGAACGCGACTTATTTGAATTATATCCAAAATCAGCACGTGAAGCAGATTTAAAACCATCATGAAAATTCTCAAAAAACTTACCTTTCACATTACTTCTAGGAATAAAAAACATTGCACGTTTTTGTTTCAAAGCATTGAATATTTCCTTCTTCTCTTTCTTAGCATGTCTAAAGCAAAATTCTTGCAAATGACCATCTCTTCCACAATAGGTGCATTGAAATTTTACATTACCATAATTCTTTTGAGATGATGAGCTAGCACCTACATTGTTATTCGATGAACTTTGCACAAATCCAGCAGATTTAAACACAGTTTGTTTTGGTTCAAGTTTTACTTCAATTTTTCCAGGTTCAAGAGGCTTAATAACCTTAGGAGGATTATTCTTGGCATACTCAACAAAATTAAATCCTAGACCACGATTTTTCACACTTGTTTTTGACTTGTCTAGAATCATGTTCAAATTTTTCTTGCCAAAAGAAAATCTCTCTAAAGTGTCTTTCAGATACTCATTCTCTTTAGCTAGAGTGGGACAAGTTGTGCATTTAACAGGTTCATTCACTAGATTTTTAGAAGCACTAGACTGAGCCGATATTTCTTTTTCAGCAAAATCATTAAGTTGTCTAGTCAAAGCTTCTATTTCAGTGTTAAGCTTAAGACAATTAGAACAAGAAGATATCTCATGATAAAGCATCTGTTGAATTGTTTCTTGTGATGAATTAAGTCTAGCTTCTAGCAAATCACATTTAAAGCAAGTTTTAGATTGAGTATTTGAAATATCTGACTCTAAACATGTAGGAGAGCTAAACTTGAGTTTTTCAATTTCATCATGTGCAAGTTTTAACTTTTCACCACAAGAGTCATGTGCCAATCTCAACTCATCAAGTTTAGTAGTTACATCACTAAGTTGAACCAAGTTTGATGCATAAATTGTTCTAGCAGATTCCAACTCAGTATGTAAAACTTGACAAGACTCACAAGATTCATCATCAGGAATAGAAGCTCTAAGTCTATTGATTTCAGAATTTAAGCCCTCAACAATGAAATCATGATTTTTAATTTTCTTTTTGTACTTCTTAAGCTCATCAGTCAATCTAAGCACAGCACGAGATAAATCAGTGTAAGAAGGTTTTACCTCATCAGATCACTATAAAGATCATCACCGCCGAGCTCCTCACTGTTTGCCATAAAGCACATCCCTGTGAAGTCCACCTCCTTTGCCTTCTTGCCATTGTCCTCATCATCGCTTTCAGAATCATCATCACTCAAAACAATCTCATCAAGTGCTGAAATTATCTTGTTGACTGCTCTGCGATAATTACGCTTCTTGTTTGGATCAATCTTGATTTGAGAGCGACGAGTTGATGCCTTGTCATCTTTGACCTCCTTGCTCCTCAATTTGGGGCAATTCATCTTAATATGGTTTAGCTCACCACATTCATAGCATTTGATTGGACCTCCTCTTCGCCTTAATCTGATGTTATTAATTGCCTTGGTCACTCTGTTGGAGAGAAGTACAAGCTGCTCTTCTGGAAATTCCTCTAATTGTTCATCTGAAATAGAGCAAAACGCAGACAAAGAAACAATAGAAGAACTAGAAGAACTGTCAGTTTGGTTAGTCACTAAGCCCAAAGAATTAGTCTTATTTATCCGGGCCAAAACATCAATCTCATGTGTTTTCATCTTGGAATAAAGATCATTCAAAGTGAGTGTTTCCATGTTAACAGAATGATTAATAGTAGTGACTAACACATTCCAAACAGACATATCCAAAGCATTTAAAATTTGACGGGCATTGTCAGAATCAGAATATGTGACATCAACAGATTGCAAATCACTAACAATTTTATTAAAGCGATCAAAAAGAGCATCTACTGATTCTCCAGGTTTCATCTCAAATTTAGAATACTCCTTTTTAAATTGATTCTGACGCACACCTTTAACAGATTTAGATCCTTCGTGATAATCAGCTAGAGTGGTCCAAATTTTATTTGCAGATTTAAGATGAGCAATTCTGACAAACTCGTTTCTACTTAAACCTTGCAACAAAATATTTCTAGCCTTAGCATTAGCTTCAACATTAGATGAATTTTCAGTTGTAACAACAGGAGGCACATCATATGTATGTTCAACTTTTTGCCAAATAGAATTACTTTGTGCTTGAAGAAAAACCTCCATGCGCGTCTTCCAATAAAGATAATCTGATCCATCAAAAAACGGTGGCTTACCTGAAAATCGATCCCGATCTGATGCCATTGCAACCTGCTCTGATACCACTTGTAGGATCGACGACGGCAATCAGAGGGAGGGTGAATGATTGCAGTGCACGATGGAATTTTTTAACTACTATATATATATATATATATATATATATATATATATATATATATATATATATATATATATATATATATATATATATATATATATATATATATATATATATATATATATAATTCTATTCTGTAGCTAACTAAAAGATAATAAATGACGTTGTGTTTTCTTGAACCAACAGCTAAGACATGCAAATACTTAGCCAAAACAAAATCAATGTATGTATGTATGTATGCATGTGTGACTTAAATGACTCACGGATGGATCGGCATATATATGTATGCATGCATCAGAATCTTAAAAGCCTAACCCCCAAAAATAACTAAGCAAAAAAGGTGAAACGTAATTTACAAAGTTACCTTTTCTCACATAATCTCCTTCTCTTCTTAGTTCACAAGGAAAATCACGGCTTCAATGATTCAACCGCCATACTGTCCTTTTACATGTGAAGCCTGATGCATGGAATGCTGAACTCCCGCACGCAAGACTTTTCTACGGCTCTGGAGGCGACCGTGACAAACTGAATCAAGATTCGTCGTCGCCGCACATGACAAGACGAGACAAGAGACGTTGAAGCCGATGCTGCGGCCTCGTTAAACGCTGCTGTTGTTGCCTGCGGTCGGGCGTTACCCGAAATCACCAAAAGACCAGACGCCCGTCGCTCTGCCCACGGCCAAAGCGAACTTTTTCTCTGCCCAAAAGCCGTACCGACAACTCGGCCAGCCCCCGCCTTTTATTACGAGACACAGCCCGTTTCTTTTTACAACTCGGTCACGCCACCGATCCAAACACGACTCCGCCTCTGAAAGTAAATAGATCTCAACTCTTAATCCTAAACCACTCGTCTAACTGTACCTAGTTTCTTTTACTCAATCAGACTTTTAGCCCACTAAATTTCAAGGGACCCGAAACCCTTCCTAACACAGGTTTTTTAAATTTCCGACTTTTCAACTCATCACGTGTCGAAGCCTCCAGGACCGCACCTCCCGTAGCTTCTCCACGCACCATCCACCTTTGATCTCCATACGCCTCAAGCATGAGCCCGATCATCTCGTGACCTTTTGACCGTCTGAACCTCGGATCTCCCCATCCTAGTCCCGGTCCTCCTCGTCACCGACCATAATCGCCTCCATGCTCAACCTGCACATGCAAAGACCAAAGAACATTCTTCCGGCACAAGTTCGTCCAAACTTGACCAACGTCAATCTGCACACACGCAACACACCTCGCATAACGCCGCTAAACAAAATTACCAAATACTCATCATCACAAATTAACCATTGTCAATTATTCATCACAACAATATTCTAGACCTGGCCACATGGTCTAACAGTGTTCGACATCAAGTCCGATGAACCAGGCTCCTAATGATACATCCTCATTAGCATATTTGTGTAGAACATGCCTGAAATATTACCATCCAATCATGGTCAAAGATGAGTAGCTGTTGGACAAAAAATATTTAGTAGTACAAGGGAAAACAATGTCTGAATAGATTGCTTACTGGTTTATTGATATGTAAGAGGCTAGATCCTTAGAGATAGCATACAGCTGACCGGTCGCGTGGCGGAAGTACTTATTCCCCGATTCGCCAAATTTCCAGTACTCTGGCTCATGGTATCTTACACCCCTGAAACGGAGAGAATGTGACGTTTTAGCTGCTGGTGCAAGATGAGGGAACTCCTAATAACAGCAAGGGAACTTACTTCTGAGCAACGACTGGACCGGATTTCATGCAGCCGATGTAAACTCGAGGCTTCGAACGATGCCTAGACAGTGTGCTTCCAAGAGTTGCTGCAATATTGTAGTTATTTCATTATAAATGAAGCAGAATCTGAAAGTATACAGCCGCTGAGCTGTCGCTCCAGAAGCTTAATTTTGTTGGCCCACGGACGGAACCAGACGCACACATACGGTGGTCGAAAACACATACGAACACCTCTGCTCAACTCAAGACACATAAGAGTTTTTTCGCTGCGTCAATCTGCTATAGCTTTTTCATTTTTTCTTCTATTTATAGACTCATATTACAAAAATATAGGTTAACAAAACTACCTGACTTTTCCGACCACGATCCTCATGACTCTCACTCTCTCCACTACCCGAACGACTTGTTCCACTAACTAACTCACTCAGTTTACTGGACACGACCGGTTACGTGCAGACTAACCACTACCTGGTCCGGTCTACGACCACACATAGACCTGACCTTCTTGGGTTCTCTTGAGTCCTTCGACCACGGCTGTTCGACTACACCACTCGACAACGGCTGCTCAACTACGCCACTTCGACCATGGTGTCTTCGACCATGGCCTTCTCGACCGCGGTGTTTTGACCGCTTCACCAATCACAGCTTGCTGATCACACGACCACGGCTTCACTTCGACCGCTTCACCGACCACAGCTTGTCGACAGCATCTCCGACCACACAGGTCTTCGAGCACCGACCATCACTGTAGCTCCACGAGTACCGACCATCGATTGCTGCAGTTACGACTACTGTAGCTATGGCCACTGTAGTTACAACCACTGTAGCTACGACTGCTATATTACTCCTTCGAATACCGACTGCATCGACATATGACTACGATAACTGTGCAATTCGACTTATGACTGCGACTGCTACGACCGGTCTTCGACTCCAGAGTCTCCGACTGCTCTCTGATTCTGGGTCTTCGATTTATACTCGATACACACCTAAAGAGTACTTGAACACACCAAGCACTTGACTACGACCACGCAGTACTCAAACTCATCGAGTACTCGATACTGACTACGACTTACTCAACACACGAGTACACTTCACACAACGATACAGTACTCGAACACACAAGTATTCGACTATGATTTCAGTACTCGAACATACGAGTACTCGATACACGACTACTACAACAACGCAACAAGATTATTTCTAACAAATTTCACATGCTTGGCATTTTCAAAATATATGCAGAAAATGTAAAATAAAAATGTTTGAATGCACGAAATGGACTGAAGAAGGCAGGAGAGGTGTGACATCAGAGGGTAATAATTTGCACACCTATATTTACATGTATATCGTCATCCACCTTAATGTAATACTCTGCATCCCACATGGACAATGCTGTGATGAAGTACGATTTGGTCTTTGCGGCCAGTTCCAGGTACCCTTCAACATGGTCCTGAATGATTGACAGGTATTCCCAAGATATTTCAGTTCAACACATGCAAATAGACAGCCTACTAATACTGTACTGCGTCCAAAGTAAATTACCAGTCTCATGAAGTCACCATATTTTCTATCTTCTGTGTCGATTGCTTTATCAAGTATCCCACCAGGTGTTGCACTGTCGAATACAACAAAGCACAAGTTTCAGATTCAGTACGCTCAAGTTGTAGTTTTGGTATTGCTGAACCATAAATATGCGCAGGGATGGAGGCACACTCCGGACAGGGTAGGCTTTAGCCTAGAGTGTGGAAAAATATTTAGTATATAGTATGGGTAAATTCAGTTCAGTCTAGATAACATTTCCATAGTCCAGTTCAGATAGCTTAGATCATTTCACCACTGGGCTCAGGGCGTAACTAAATCCTGACTCCGTCACTGAATATGCAAAATTGGTAACTTTAGTAGTACAAGAAACTCTCTTCCTGATCACATTGTCCTGAACAGAGAGTACAAAGTACAAGTTTCGATGAACTAACCTATGACCGATGACGAAACGAATGATAATGCCCTTCTCTTCCTCCAGCTTCCTTCTTTTCTCGTCTGTAGTAAATCCCACAAAACAGGTCAGAAAATAAAGTCTTTACTAGGGCAGGGAAATTTTGGAATTTGGAAGCACAAGAAATGCAAAACCTTGAGGCATCCATGTAGCACGAACTGAATCTCTTCGTTTCCGACTGCTGAACGCGGTGTTGATGCCAATGACCATGAAGTACTTCCGCTTTCCTGTCGATTCTAATAATGGTGCGCCGTTCAGGATGGAATCCTGTGTTGCCTTCGCTGAGGCTAGCTCCATTTCTAAGTTTAATATTGTTTTGTCCAATGTCCTGATCACAGAATAGAGTATTGTAAGACTGAATAGAAAACATAAGTTGGATGTCAAAAATCAGCAGCATAAAAACAGGCCATCTGTTGCAACACTTTGGCTACATACTGTATAGCATCTTGAGTTCTTGGGACCTCTCCAAGAACATCTTTCTGCTCGTTAATCTGTAGTATTTGCAGAAAAAAACAAAAGAAAAAAATATTTGCGTGAGATCATAAAACGCAATGACTGAAGCTAAGTGCCAAAACACTGAAGTAAACTGAGGAGAAATTGTAGGACTGGTAATAAGCTTACACTTCTCTGAGCACAATCTTTAGAGACAAGATTCATCTTGTCCATTTCGAGCGTCGACCTCTTGATGATATCTTTGGGTTCTGGCATTGTCCACATCCTGCATCAATCAGTCTTTTTAGCATCTGGGCATTCAAGTTGCAACACTGGTTTACAATGCTGAACAGAGGCACAGTTGATGCAACCTAAACATCTAGTACTCAGAATTCCGAGAGGGGGAACATTGAAAGTGCAGCATCTTAAACAAACAAAACTTGGGAAATGAAACAAAAATACTAGTTCATCACCAGATAGAAGTTCTAAAATATCCGTTTTGAAGGGTTGATACTGATAAAACACATGCCTAGTGCATGATGCATATTTCTTGTGCAGAAAAGGAATCTGGTGACAACTATTCCCACTTAAAATAACCTTATCTTTTCTGGCAATCAGCTAAATATGTAAAGCACTGCCAATAGTTAGACACAAAATGTGAAATGCATCAATAACAGAGCATTGTTCCACGTTTGTTATGAGACTGCTCCTACTGCAATAGCTCAAAACTCTTTCCATGCTGCCATCTGTAGGAAACTTTCTATTGAATTTTTATCGGTCCATACACAGATACGCCCAAACTACCCGAAACTTTTTTTACCAATGCCTGCTCGTGGGACCAGGACAGCAGGAACCAACGCAAACAAACAGGGTTCCACTGTGTTGTCGGCAACAGGTAGACGTTCTATCAGATATACACTGACTGGTCGTTCGCGATTAATGGCCCTGCTTTTTCCTGCCTGAGATGCAACTGCAATCGGATCTTCCCAAAATAAAGGAGCATCAAATCCGCCAGTGAAGTACACCGGCATTACAGGCACCCAGAATTCCACATTCACCACGCGCAAGGTGGAGCCTTTAATTCGGGAGATTTCTTTTTTTTCCCCCTCTCTCCCTTGAGAGTACGCTACATCAACAGTCATAGTGCCCAGAGACAGAAGTACACCAGCATTAGTCGTGGGAAAAACTCCATTGACCAAAAAGGATAGAGAGAGCAGAGTAAATCAAGAAACTAATAGAATTCAGCAAGAGACACCAAAATCGTGGAGTAAAAGAGAGGGATCAACGCCAGGACAGGATCAGAACTGGCAGGAACTAGAAAGGCCTAAAGTCTAAAACCAAGCTTGGATCAGAACTAATTGCAGCTCAAGCACTGGTTGGTGCCTTGGGGCGAAGGGGAAGGAGGAGGAGAAGGGTACACAGGCATGCATATGAATGATCCAAGCAAGCTATAGCATGTAGAAAAGGCAGACGATCAAACTGAATGAAGCATCCAAACAAATTAACTCCAAATCTGGAGGAGGAGGAAGAGAGTAAGAAGTATGCCGTGCAGTACCTGTCGGTGAGGATGAGGCCTATGCAGAAGCTACCGAGGCAGAGCAGGAAGGTCCATTTCTTGGAGATGGTGCCCCTGAACACCAGCTCTTCCCCTCCTCCCCCAAACCCCCCTGCTCCCCTGCTCTTGTTAAAGCTCATCTCTTCTCTCTCTCCTTCTCCCTCTCTCTACAGTCTACACCCCCAAGGCTCCCTCACCTCAGGGCCCTATCGCTTGCTCTCGGAAACCTCATGATCACAGGTGCAAGAACCCCAAACCCAGCACCAAGAAATGGTCCCTCCTCCCCTGCTCCTCCTCCCCCCCGTCCTCCTGCTGCTGCTCTCACTTTTGTCAAGATCAAGTCTCTGCCTTTCCTCTCCCCCGCCTCTCCAGATTCCTTGATTGTTGTTGCCCCCTCGCACTGGTTGGTGCCTTTGGGGTGAAGGGGAAGGAGGAGGCGGAGAGAAAAGACGCACCAACTGCGCGCGTGCGTGCGGTGCGGGTGAGCGAGCACAGCAGAGCAGAGCCTGGAGGAGGGAAGGGATCTTGCTCCTTGGTGGTGCTGGTCCAGATTTATTCGGCAGTGTTTGGTCTGCCGCTTGCTGCCCTCTGGTTTGGTCATTTCCGGCCGGCTTTGGCCGTTAAGTTGGTTTTAAACTTTATCCTCCTTGGGGGATTATAGTAGTGGCATCATTAACGGACTGTAGCTAGAGGATGGTTCTGTTCCTTTAGACTATTGGGTTTTTTTTTGCTATAATTAATTATTTTTGTTTACATTTTTTAGATAACAGTGGACATCGGAACATCGACGTGAAAACTATTTAGAAAATTTACGTCAAGAAACATTTCATTCGTTTTGATTTTTTGAGAAATCAAAAACCCAAAGCCCAAAAGCACATATGTTTTGATTTGAACTGGTGAGCTGAAATGGCAATTTTACCCCTGTCGTCAAGTCAATGCCCGATCCTATTGTTAATCTTTGCACCTGTTTGGCTTGCGATGATGCTATTAACTCCGGCCGGCCTCCCATGTGTGCTGGGAATTGGATACAAGTGGCTGGCTTCCTCCGATGAGGATGAGGATTCTCTAATAAATTAGGATGTGTAGACAAGTCGTTTCCGCAATTTAATTGTAGTTTCAGTGCTCCTTATATAGACGAGATTATTATCTTGATCTATTTATATTGGCTTTTAGGTTTAGCTTATGAATAATAATAATTTATAGAAAAAGTTGTAGAGAGATAGGTATTCACTTACGATTTTAAACGATATAAATAAAGTTACTACAGTGTGTACGACGATTGACTAGTAAACCTTATCTTGAAAAGATGCTCCATTTGAAAGTTAGGTACTGTAGAAAAAACACTGTAGAAAAGTAACTTTTAGAAACCAATATGAACTAGGTCTTAATTGTTCATCTGATTGTGATGAAGCGCGCGACGTATTTTCTTTATGTTAGCAAGCTATGTAGTGTAGTGTTGCATGACTACTGCTGTAACAATCACTACTATAAAATTGCTATGTTTTTTAGAAGATGTTTTTATGCTTTTTTAATAGTGATTTGCACAGTTTTTAAAGTATAATGAATGATAGATAAATATTATTTATCTCTTCATTTATTTTAAGATTAGTATTAACGAGGCGAGGAATACCGTTCCCTTCCTCACCACTGCTTAAAGTTTTTGTTCTGAGAATTTCAGCAAAACAGGTGGCTAGAGCAAGCTATTTGGATAACCAAAAGCTAATGTTTAAGTTATCATATTGTTCCCTAAATGCTATTCCAATTTTTTAGCTATTGAACAGGCACATTAGGAAGAACATGTTGCACAGAGAATGGCTAGAGCTCCATAGGTACTAAATTACAGACGAGTACAATACAAGAAATAGAAACACAAATCCACAGGATACCAGGGTGCTGCATGGAAGGTTGGAACTAATGTGTTACCAGGGCATGTGGGCAAAAGAGCTGATCCAGGTTGGGTTGAGCGAGCCCGAAGTCCTAGGCACACCTCATGACAGTCGTGCGCTCTGGGGTCAATCATTGTGTGGATCATTGTCTAGCCTTCTTGTTTTCTAGATCCCAGTTTCTTTTTTTGAGATTATAAGTACAACAAGAACGTATTTACATACACGTATTTAACATCATACTTACATACATATCTATATAGATACATCTAATACACATACTTGAGACTAGACGGTGACCCTAGATCTTCAAGAGCGTGGGCACACGTTTTGACCATTAAATACATCAATATACGCGTGTGTACTTAGAGACACTATTTACATAAACGGTGCCCCTCGAAAATGCATCGCCTGGGCTCAAAGCCGGGTGGGTGAGGTGACTACTGTCATGCTCAGCCAACTAAGCAAACACTCAGACGCAGATCCAATTTTAGTGCTCAGACGCAGATCCAATGTTAGTACTTCAACTTGCCCTATTTAGATCTATGCTATTTTGACCAAACGAAAGGGTGTATCTGCATAAAACGGTACTTGGACAAGAACATTACTCCCTAGTGTGTTGTCTGTTTGCTTTAGATCAGACATCTTCTCCATCCTTCTTGACACACTTCATTGTTTCATGCATATATACCCCCTTCTCGCAGATAAGGATGGCTATAACACTTTTTATTTTGTAATTTTGAGTTAAAGAGCTAAAATCAGTATAAACAGGCTCCTAATAAGATGTCTTTTCGGTAGGAATAAGATCACATTTTAGCTTTGTCATAAGAGATCGTTGTTAACCACTAAGCTATCACACAATTGTAAATATTATTTTTATGATTTAGTTGGTCTGTACACAAACGTAGAAATAAATGTTGGTACAAAATTCAGAACTAAATGGTCAGAAAACAAACAAAACCGTTAAACTGCCTTATTGTGGCCTGGGTCCGTTCATGTCTATGTAACAGAATAGTCTAAGAATGCTTGGATATTTGAGAAAGAGAGCCTTCATCAACAGCCCAAATTTTGACGATGTCTGCATATACTACATGCCTTTTGTATACATCTTCGAATCCTCAGGTTATACTCTATTACCTCTCTTTATATGCAATAGCTCTTAAATCAAATCAGAGTTATGAGATATAACATAACTGCACACGATGACAAAAGCTAATAAATTACCAAATAACAATAACAAAACAAGAGAAAATTTTGGTGAAGCCGATCCTAATCATAACCTTAAAAAGAGTATAAGGAATTGTCACTCTCTCACAACCCTCTCAAACCTTTTAGGACCCTTTCCCTATATAAAAATCTAGTGGTAAAGAACAACGTAGCCTCCAATCCTCTTATACGCCTCTTGCTTTGAATGAGTTGGTTTGTGGTTTGGTTTCTTCATGAGCACCCCTCAAGATTTTGTAGTGTCCCTTAGTTCTTCTCAAATGAGAATTAGGAATCCTGCTGTAATTAGGATTCATTTTGGAATTCTTGTAGCACACATCTCCAAGTCCTAACAGGTTAGGATATTAATCACCATATTTAACAATCTCCTCCTTGTCTTTTATCCGTTGAAGTCACTGTGCTTCTCTAAGAACTCGCTCCAAGTTGAATCCACCATTTCTGTTTCTTCGCCTCCCACCCACCTTTGGGAGTACCCTACCACAAGGGCCCATACACATCACTGCAATGTATGTATTGATGTCCGAGCTAGTTTGTTTGAAACCTTCATTTGAGAACTCTTTTGTTGTGTAGTTTAGTTAACCACACCTTCTGTTTCTACATTTCTCCATGTCATAAGTTTGTACCGCCTTTGAGCTCCATATAGTCACTAATACCATGTGATTGGTCCCACCATATTTTTCTTTTTCCAACAGCTCGCACCTTCGCTCTGCCATTGTTAGAGTTTGCAAATATCTTTGCAGTTCTGCACATAATTCTATATAAGATCTAAGTACCTACCATTGACGGCGTAGTTCACTTTTCCTGACTATGATTTTTACTAGACCTCCCATTAGTTGATTTTCCCTTAAGATTACCCCTCAATTGGTATCCTCCATTGCTACATATACTTTTCATGATTATCTGCCATTTGCATATAACTCGCATGTCTCCACCTTGAAGTGATACCTCACAACCTTTGCGTTCAGGTGACCTCACATATATTAGATTTTTATTTAAGCTGGGAACATACCGAACTCTAGCCAATGTGTGATATGCTCCATCATACATATCCAATGTAACCATTCACACATCAGTAATTGCATACTCGTTGTAATCCACTAAGTGAACAGTTCCATGCGCTGGGCGTAGAGATTTTTCATCAAACATCTCTCTTGCTAAACATATGTGGAAGCAATAACTTAAATCTAATATCATCCATAAGAAATACCTGATTAATTGATGTAAGTATGTTCAAATTATGTTTCAGTACTACCACTGAGTATGCATCCCTTATTTGATTCAAATTTGGACTGTCCTTTGTCATATGATCTTCTTGTCACATATATAGCATACATGTGTGCTCTTACTATTTCCCTTCTTTATGTGACTTTTTTGCTTTTTACTGCAACACGTACGACAACCAATATTTAATCACCCATGTTTGAAGATTTTGATGGCATCTACAAGAACTCCACCTCTAATAGATATACAACTGTCTCATTGAAGTTGAGAGTATTTTTTTACAAGAATATTCATCACCAATTGCTTCCATGATGGTGGTAGAGATGACACTAATGAACCATATGCCCTCATCCATGCACAACTTACATAGTTACGCTTCAGCACCAATTGGTTTATCAGCGACATTTTCATATATAATTCTTCTAAACCACTCTATAATTTCTTTGTTGAGTTCTCCATCATCACCGAGTACTTTACCTCATCTGAGAACATATAGACATATTATATTGATAGCCTTCTGCTCTATTACCTTCTAGTCTTCAACGGATGTACTTTTTGGTTTATTCCCTTTAGGAGTAGCAATTAATCCTTGCTGGATAAGAACATCCTTCACCACACGTTGCCACACACTAAAATTTTTCTCCACCATTAAATTTCTCTACTTGATTCCATATCATCGACATAGATCTTGATTTTGTGCCACCTAATGCTTTGCCAACCTTCTCAGAAATTAGATTAATTTGGACTTAGCTCTGATACCACTTGTTGTACTCTAATACCCCTCTTTATGTGCAGCAGGCCCCACATTGGATCAGAGTTCCAAGATATGGCACAATCATACATGGTATCAAGAACAAAGTTGATGAATCCCATAGAGAGAACCAAGTCCCGACGCCAAAAAAATCATGAGGGAAAACGATTTGGCAAAGTCGACCACAAATTTCTTAAACACAACCTCAAATGAGTATAAGGGATTATCACTCTCCCACAACCCTCTCAAACAATTTAGGACCTCGGATCCTTTCCCTATATAAGAATCTAAAGTGCCGAAAAAATACCCTAGCATCCATTAATCATGTAGGATCGGTATCATGAGTTAGACGTGGGCGGAATGACTTTTCAAAATCTTTCCTTAGATATTATCAACCTAATGTAGTGAAAACATAAATTCATAAACTTACCAAATCCAAGAGCCAAAGTGCACCTGAGACATAGTCTCCATAGGTCAAACGGCTGGCCAGAGGGCGGTTGGACCACTCAGTCAATTTGACTGCTAGGGCAATGGTTGGACCAGTTGCTTTGTCGGTCAGACTGCTAAGGAGTCAGTCTGATCGCTCGTTGAGGCAGAAGCGTAGAAACCATTGATCCAAACATAGTGAAATATGACATAAGTCCTTCCTTGGAAGTCAGGAACTTATTTCAATTATGGATTATGAAGATCAATGCCAAAGTTCTAATCTTAATCCAAAATAAAGAAGGTTGAATCAAAACCAGGCAAAAAAAGGGAAACCTTGATCTACTCTTGCTCGTGAGTCTTTGACGATTTAGATGACCTTGGATGGGTTCTCACATATCATAGCAGGCTAGATTAAAGCACGAACTCAAGTCAAATCACCCACAAGAGGAAAACCCTAAAATCACTTCTCTCTTGATAAAACTGAGTAATTTCAATAACTTTCCCTAGAACATGCCTAGATAGATCGGATCTAATCTCTAAGAGACATCTCCACCTTTAACATGTCCTTGGCACCAAGAGCGATTAGAAGGAGATGAATCCAACCAAGAAAACAATGCAAATAAAAACACAAGGAAGAATCCATGGCATAACTCACTTGGACGAAGTGGGATGTTCATTTTGCTTGGAGAGGAATATTTTACAACCAATCACTCATAGAAGATAAAGCTCTAACTCTAGAGCACACACACATCTCTCCAACACAAGAAAACCCTAATGTCTCTCACAAACTCGATACTACACTCCACTCACACAAGGGCTTTATAGTAGAGGCTCTCACCTCACACCAAACCCTAAACAACAAGCCACTTCTAGTGAATTTATCCATTTAGAAATGAGGAAAATTAGGTAGCTCACACACATGGCTCCATTAGCTCGATATGATGTTCCATCCTTCAAGATATGATCTAAACTACTTAGGCCACCACCGTGGTTTAGCAAGCCACCACTTCAACTAGTATTGGATAATTTCCTCAATTGCTACCCACCGGATCCCATGATGCTTCTCCTCAAAGCAACCTCCATGATGTGATGCCCAATGATTTATCACTAAGATCATACATTCTCTCAAGGACCGTCACCATTTAAAATGTCTAAATCCTATGGCACACCATACCACAACTTAGTCCGTGATACCCAATTATTTGCTGCTAAGATTGTACACCTACTCTGAGTACCGCCACCACTTGAAACATACAAGTTTATTGGCACACCACATACAGACATTTCCTCCTCATGATCCTTGTCTTACTCCCGTTCTTCTCCATTTGAGACGATGCTTTACCCGGATTTACGCGACATGCCATGGCCTTAGTACTTTTTCTCTAGCATTGGTCTTGCTATTGACCGCAACAATCATCAAGCGCTCTGCATATCAAAAAACAAGCAACTGATCCAAGCATAAATGATATCACTTGACTTTCATCAGTAAACTAACACATACCTGGACTCACGCCATGACTCACACTTCCACATGTATGGACTCCCGGCGTGACTCACACGGCTAAAACCAACAACTCACTGATGAAAAACACCATCGGCCGATCTGACCGCCAACCATCGGCCGATCTGACTACTAGCAAACTGACCTACTCCTCTCAGCAACAGGGATCGATCTGACCTCAGCAATCAAGCCGATCAAACCGCCCTACTCCTCTCAGCAACAGGGATCGATCTGACCTCAGCAATCAAGCCGATCAAACTGCCCTACTCCATTGGTCAGACCACCACGTAGCTCCAGTCAGACTGGCCACCAGTCATACCGCCTTTGCAGGCAGGTCTGACCGCCACTACACAGAGGTCAGACTACCTCTATAGATCAGTCTAACTGCTATCTTCTAGATGGCAGAATTTCTCTACATGGTCAAAATACAACTTAAACTTCTGTAATACATTACAAGCCTATCAAATACTCATTACACCTATGTGGTGACCTCCACATGGTCTTATAAATCCTCTCGTGCACCTCTTACTTTGGATGAGTTGATTTGTGGCTTCCCTATGATCACCTCTCGTAGCTTTATATAGTACCCCTAGTTCTCCAAAAAGGAGTAGGAATACTACTCTAATAAGGATTCATCTAAGAATCATTATAGCATACCTCTCTAAGAGCAGGTACAATAAGGCTTAGTCAGCAGGCTATAGCAAATATAATATCAATCAAATCTTACGTGGCAGAGAGAGAAAGGAAGAGAGAGAAGGAAGCTGGCTACTAAGTTACAGTTAGCTATAGCACGTAAAAATATGCATTTCACTCTATTACACGTGGGGCCAAATAGTTATTGTAATAGCTATCTTATTGTATGAACTATTTTTTTAAGGCTATAGATGAAATGGACAAGTGTTATAACCACTAGTTGGCTATACTATTGTACTTGCTCTAAATCCTAAGATATGAGTCACCATATTCAACACCTCAGCATGTTTTTTTCGATCACATGTACTTGTTTTATTGTACATACATATACTGTCCCATCCAATATATGTTACGGAGATACAAGAACACATGAAATGTCATATATATACTGAAGGAAATAAAACTACGGCACATTTATATTGGTTTCTAAAAACTATTTTTCTACAGTAAATATCTTTTCTACAATACCTATCTTTTAAATGGAGTATCTTTTCAAGACAGTGTCTACTAGTCGATTGTAGTACACACTGTAGTGACTTTATTTATATCAGCCAAAATCACATGCGAGTTTCTCTTTCTTCGTACGGCTTTGTACAAGCTGTTACTATTTCTAAGCTAAAGGCAAAAGATATCAGCAAAAGACAATATGAATAGATCGGCCTGTATGTATGTCCCCCCATAGAGGAACTAGCTGGAAGCTAGGCAAGTTTGTCAAGATTTGTACTGTAAATATGTGACCCAACATTGAAGCATAAAAAATTGATTGCACGTAAGTAAAAAAACCGAGTTATTAAAGGCCATAGGGGTTTAAAGGACACGAAGAAGAAAATTTCGCGCCGCTGTTTTTGATCTGTGCGCACTGGAAAGGAAAGGTTACTAATTTGTCCTAGGTGCTGTAATTGCATTCTGAAAATTACATTGAGTTCACGACTTTTATAGTTCCCCCGAAGGATTAACTCCGAGTCACTTTTCTTTAAGCAAGGCAGGAGCTCTGCCGTATTAATTAAAGTGAAATAGAAAGGTTAACGTAGAGGTGCCCGGAAAAGTGGAAAATAGGGTCGGCTAAAAGGTGCCTGAGAGAAGGTTAAGCTGTTACAGGAATAAGAGATAGCTCCGCCAGTCTGGTGGCTCTCTTTCAACCTCCTTTATACGGACAATCAAAGACGTTGGCCTTAATGTTACTACGTTTCAACACTCATGCAGTATATGCCAGTAGTGTATACAAACTTAGCTTTGCAGTGGCGGACGCACAATGGCAGCTATCGGCTCTACATTCATTCATTATAGATTTCGCAAATAAGTCCTAAGTATATTAGACCCATATATATTTGTAACCGCATCTATCTCAAATCTGGCTCGGCCAACGACGCTTCAAGCATTACATGCGAGACTAATCCCATCACTGCTACACTTAGGTCACACGTGTCGCCGGACTGAGATATTACAGGTCTGCTATAGTACTTGCAGTAGAGATAAATTTTCTTCGCCACTCCTTAACCTGTAGATGAGTCTGTGTCTTAGATAACCTTGTTCCATGCAACGCGCGTGCCCGTAGTAACGGTGGGACCCATGTGGAGTCGTAGCGAAGCAGCGCAACTGCGCAAGTGGGAGCCCCTCCTCTTCCTATTTTTCGATATGTTTCTTGTCTCCCAAGTCCCGACCACACATGTGGCATGCCCTCCACGATGCGCTGCTAAACAGCTTGCCAACGCCAACGGTGTGGCCCAGCGAGGTGCTTCTGCCTGTGCCTCCCCCGCCAGTCTTCTGCTTCTCTTCTCTAGTCCCCTTCTATATTGGAGGTAATTTTATCGTAGTCGAGATTGAGTCCGCTTTGTAGTTGAAGCCGAGTACGAGTCATAGTCGCAACCAAGTTATAGTCGTAGTTGAACCCGAGTAGAAGTCGTAGAGAAGGGTATAAAAGGGTAGAGTCATGTAACCAGGAATAGTGAGAAGAAAGAGGAAAAAAAGAAATAAAGAGAAGAGAAGAAAGAGCGATTTGGCTCTAGTAAACTATCGACTATCGAGTTCGTTGTGTGATTGCAGACGTAGTCGTAAACGACTTACGACCATGGCAAACAGAGGATCGCAGACGTAGTCGTAAACAGAGGTATGACCACGACGATCGAGTGGAAGAGTTCATAGGTGCTGAAAACGTGATTGTAAAGCATTACGATCACGGCCACACAGTAGGAAGGCATGGTCATAAAGAGCTACGACCACGGCCGTGAAGAAGTGAACATGGTCGTAAAGGAGCTACGACCACAGCAAGAAGGCGTAGTCGTAAATGACCACAGCAAGGGGACATGGTCGTAAAGCATTACGATCACAGTGATCGGCAGAATCATTGCGTGGTCATAGGGAGCTACAACTACGTTGATTGATGGTGGTCGAAGGAAGGCCAGCGCAGCAGTGGTGAACGTGGTCGTAACTCCAGCTGAAGCTTACGACTACGTAGTCAAAGTAGCGAGGAGTGATCGGAGGGACTACAACGCGGTTGTAATGGTCAACGTGATCGAAAAACTAGCAGAGCGGTCGTAGCGACACAAGAGGTGATCGTAGCCTCTTGTACGTGGTCGTACGGCTACAAAAGGTGGTCGTAGTGGTCACAGATTAGTCGTAGAGATCCTGAAGCAGTCAAAAAATTTACAACACCTGGTATCAGAGCCATGGGAGAGTCTTCTAAGTCCAAGGAGAGCTTTGTGTCACTGCAGTATCCTCTTCTCACCCCAGATAACTATCCGGTCTGGGCCATGAAGATGAAGGCCAATATGCGTCCTCAGGGAGTCTGGGGCGCAGTTGATCTAAAGGGGAAGGACAAGGAGATTAACGATCAATTGGATTAGACGGCGTTGGCAGTGATCTACCAGGTTGTACCTGATTCAATGATGCGGCAATTGTTGGCAAAGAAACAGCACGAGAGGCTTGGGCAGCACTTCAAACAATGCATGAAGGTGTTGACAGAGTAAAAGAAGTTCAACTCCAGTCTCTACGGAGTGAATTTGAGACAATGAAGATGGGAGATAACCAAATGGTGGAAGAGTTCACTGGGAAATTCAATGAAGTTGTCAATGAGATCAAATCTCTTGGTGACAAACTAGAAGATGAGGTGGATGTGAAGAAATATTTGAGAGTCTTGCCGGAAAGGTTCCTTCAGGTAGTGACCATAGTCATGTATTCCCAAGATCTCACGAAGATGAAGATAGAAGAAGTAACTGGGTCGCTCAAGGCACATGAGTAGCTCTTGAAGGGGTATCAAACTCGCAATGAACAAGTGTTGCTCGTAAAGGAGGACACTAAGAACCGTGCCAAGCCAAACCATCCAGACTCATCATCAAGGGGTGGCCATGGTTCATCATTTGGCCGTGGCTCATCCTTTGGTTGAGGCTCATTCTCTGGTCGTGGACAAGGACATGGGTATGGCTAGAGAGGAAGAGGCTTCCGGTCTAGAAGAGGTGGAAGAGGTGGTCGTGGAGAAAGAACTGCGCAAGGTGGCTGTGAGAAATTGCAAGACAAGTCACACGTCCAATGCTTTGAGTGTGAAAAGTTCGGCCATTACGCTTCTAAATGCCGAAGTCATATTTAGTGCCACAACTGCAAGAAGTTTGGTCACTATGTAGCAAACTGTAGGAGCAAGAAAAAAGTTGAGGAGGCAAATCTCACTCACACCCATGAAGATGAAGAGCCGACTTTGCTTCTATCCCTCTGTACAGAAGATGTGCCAACAATGTTAATGCTGAATGAAGAGAAGGTGTTTCCAAATCTGATAGAGAAGGGAGAGATGATGCAGGTACAGTCAGTAGTATGGTACCTAGATAACGAGGCAAGCAATCACATGACAGGTACATACTCCATGTTTCATAAATTGGATGAGAGATTACTTGGTGGTGTAATTTGGAGATGGCTTAACTGTCCAGATTAGAGGAAATGGCACAATTTTGTTGGAGTGCAAGGATGGAGGACAAAAACAGCTGTCAGAAGTGTATATATACCGAAGCTTCACAACAATATCATGAGCCTACGACAGCTAACCGAAGAGGGGTGCTGAGTTGAACTGAAGAGCAATTATTTGAAAGTGTTTGACAACAGCGGGCAGCTCCTAATGAAAGTGCAGAGGTCAGTGAACCGTCTGTACAAGATTCCAATTGAAACGTCCAAACCGAAGTGCCTGAAGATTTTAGCAGATGACTCAGCTTGGTTGTGGCATGCTAGATTTGGTCACTCGAACTTCCAAAACCTCAAAATCATGGCAGAAAAGGAAATGGTGATTGGCCTACCGAAAATTGATCATCTGGAGCAGATCTGTGAAAGATGTTTGGTGGCAAAATAGACTCAAAATCCTTTTCCATCACAAGCACAATTTAGAGCATCTCACCCATTGGAGCTGGTACATGTTGACTTATGTGGACCAATCACACCACAAACGGACGTCGGAAATCAATACTTCATGCTTATAGTCAATGACTATACCAGAGCTATATGGGTGTATATGCTAAAAGGCAAGGATGAGGCAAAGAACAGTTTTCAGAAGTTCATAGCAGTAGCAGAAAATGAAGTCGAATACAAAGTCAAGGCGGTTAGATTAGATCGAGGGGGAAAATTTCTATCAAAAGAATTTAACTTAGTCTCTAAAATGAAAGGCATAGCAAGGTACTTTACAGCTCTGTACTCACCTCAACAAAATGGAGTCGTGGAGAGAAGAAATAGAACCATGATGGCCACAGCATGAAGTTTGCTGAAGAGTAGGTTTTTGCCCACGAGATTTTGGGCAGAGGCATTGAGGCATTCGGTGTATCTTCTCAACCGTACCACCACAAAAGCACTTGATGGAGTTACTCCGTATGAACTCTGGACAGGGAGAAAACCAAATGTAATGCATCTGAAGGTATTCAGTTGCTTAGCACATGTAAAATCAAGTAAGTACTTGAAGAAATTGGATGACAGGAAAATCAAGTAAGTACTTGAAGAAATTGGATGACAGGAGCAAGAAGATGATATATCTCGGCTGAGAACCAGGCAGCAAGGCATACATGTTATATGACCCGGTTGAAAAGAGGCTTCATGTGTGTAGAGATGTTGTGTTTCAAGAAGACAAACATTGGAAGTGGGAAGAACATCAAGAAATGGAAAGAAATATGCAGAATTGGGTTACTTTCGATGTGGGAACAGCAGGTGTACAAGGGGCGAACAACACAGACTGGAAAAATGCAAATCCAAGTTCACCTCAAAGTACAAGCTCATCAAGTGCAGAGATTCATGAGGCGTCACCTGAACAAATAACTGAAACCTCTGATGAGGAAGGATCAATTAGAATACCGAAGATGAGAAATATTAGTGAGATATATGCACAAACAGAGCCTGTGCAGGCTGATGAGATGTTGCTTTATACCACAGCCGAAGAACCTGAGAATTATGAAGAAACCAAGAATGATGAGCATTGGAGAGTAGCCATGCAAGAAGAAATGAAGTCAATTGAAGACAATAACATATGGAAACTCACTGACTTACCTAAAGGTCACTTGGCTATTAGTTTGAAGTGGGTTTATAAAGTCAAAAAGAGCTCTCAGGGAGAGGTGGTAAAGCATAAAGCACGTCTTGTGGCTAAAGGCTATGTCCAAAAACATGGTGTGGATTCTGAAGAAGTGTTTGCACCGGTGGCTTGTATGGAGATGATCCGTGTTCTCATCGCTATGGCAGCTCATGGTGGATGGGAAATTCACCACATGGATGTGAAAACGGTATTCTTGAATGAAGACATTGAAGAGGAGGTATATGTAGCTCAACCACCAGGTTTTTAGATCAAACTCAAGCTGAGAAAGTGTTGAAACTGAATAAAACATTGTATGGACTCAAACAAACGCCACGGGCTTGGAATATGAAGCTTGACAAAAGTCTCACATCACTTGGATTCAAGCGGAGTAAAACCGATCATGCCGCGTATACAAGAGTTTTGAGAGCTCTAAAAACAATTCAATTTGCTGAACTTATGCTTATTGTGGTCATACATGTTAAGATTTATATGAGACTAGCATTTAGATCCACTTGTATTCTTCATGACATGCTAGTCTTGAACATGTATATGTCAATTTTGTTGAGCATATGTTTCTTTTGCAATGACTTAAATGATTCATATGTTAATATGCTGGTTAAGTCATTTCTATGCCATGTCTATCATGTTTGGATGTTTATTATTATTGCTGGAATTAAAAATATGCTTATACCGTAAATTTTACAACAATGAATATATAGTTGTTTCATGACTCGGAAACGTGAGCTGCTGACAGAACTTTTTGCATTGTTCGAGATCCCAGAAGAACACCACGACTCCGTGCAACGACATGCCTTGCTAGCGACGTGTAAAGCATGGAAGAACTTCTAGAGCGTGCTTGTCAAGCAGTACGTGGAGAAGGATCTAACGCCCTTTCATAAGCACCCATTCTTGGAACCACAATGGGAAGACTTTTAGGCGATGAAGACGACCGAAGATTTTTGATGTGCAAGCGCGGTGCACAAGGCCCTCTAAGAAAAAAACACATACCCCCACAGACTTGGCACAGCTGGGTATGCGGGTAAAATCCCGCAGTGGAGGACGAAGGACGACAGGCAATCCTGCAGGACACCGCCCTGCCATTTGCCATGATCCCGGATGAGCACGCTCTAAATTGGATTACAGTGAGGTCATCTACCACGTCATTGGGGGACATCTCCTTCTGAAACCCTGCAGACCAGGAAGTGTCCCACCGCCTGGTAAGATATCGATCGAACTACTAGCTTGTAATTACTCCACAACTTCGTAGGAAGTGAAATGACATTTGGGCTCTTGCAGGAAGCGCTGAGTGTAGAATCTTCCCAGGCATCATTCCAGGCAACTAGGGAGAAAGATATACTCTCGCAGCCCTGGGAAACAAGGAGCACCCGGGTCGTATGAGAGGCCTTTGGCTTTATGTTCCTTGGAAAC
This sequence comes from Dendrocalamus sinicus, assembly GCA_036346575.1. Taxonomy (NCBI): domain Eukaryota; kingdom Viridiplantae; phylum Streptophyta; class Magnoliopsida; order Poales; family Poaceae; genus Dendrocalamus; species Dendrocalamus sinicus. The sequence goes on from CM070658.1 coordinate 8,487,736, forward strand.
ATGGTTTCTCATATGACATCGAATTGTATTGGAGTAGGAAGCGAACCAAAGCCGAGCATGAGGCATGGCTACAAGAGGAGATCAAGGCATCTCTTAGAGAGGAGCTGGCTGATTACGTCCGAGATGAGATGCGAAGATATACAGAAAATCAACAGGCCGCCACCGCTCCTGTGCTAGCCAGCCCCCCAACCGTCGGAGTAGTTGCGCGTCCAATCCTATGACGGAAAGCAAGGCCAGATTTCCTATAGACGACATCCTGGTAATAATTATTATCTCTGGAATGCTCGATCCGTTGATAGGCCTATTGGAGTAGCTAATTTTGTATCGTTATGTAGGAGCCTACAAAGTGCAAGCTCCAAGTGAGATATGCCTTTGTTCCCTTGTGCGCTGCTTGGGGGCCAGGCATATCCATCTGCTCACAGGGCATGGTGCACCGTACACCTTTAGCACCAGACTTCGGAAAAGTTCATGTGGATGGTGTGCATGCCAATTTTGAGGTCGTCCCGCTACAGAAGCCCCCCAACGACGAGCTCGCGACTCTAGGGCAAGCCATTGGAACATTCATCCAGTGGCGCAAAAGCGACATCTACCTGGAGGCTCCTTTACCGGTGGCAGGTCCACAAGGGCAGTCCGAACCAGAGCTACATGCACTGGTGCCGTCTCCACAAGGCCTATCTCCACCACCGCTACCTGCACTGGTGCCATCTCCATGGGTGCTATTCTTGATGAAGCAACTTGCACCGGTGCTACCTTTACAGTCGACTACCATGAAGTCAATCTACAACCGCGGCAGCATGGACAAATCAAAGAAGACCGATGATGATATCCCATACCTGCCATTGGTCCATAGATTCGTGCTAGGTGAGCCAATGATCATCCCAGAAAAGCGCCTCCTAACCCTAGGACTTAGTTGCCAGAGATTACACACTTGGTATATGGAACAGGCCAATAAGCCATAGGGAGAACGATGCTCAGGTATCATTGTCAAATTCAGGCCGGATCATTTACAACACGAAGTTCATGATTGTGTCTTCGCGGTGACCTTTGAGGATTTATTTCATCTTTTCACGCTCAACGCTCTCAACGCCTCACTCGTTCGATGCTGAATGTTGTAAGTGTGTGCAATCACAGTCTTCGTTCATGTATACCGATATATGTTATATATAATTTCTTGCTTTTCTATGTATATATATAGATACATGGTGACTGAAGTTAGATCATCCAAATCACCAATTGGTTTCCTGGACCCACGCTTGGTCGCCATGGATATCATCAACAAGGATGCATCCTTCGTCGAGATGTATATTACAACAACACTGCTGGTTCACCACGATAAGAAATTTGTACTTATGCCCTACAATCAGGGGTACCATTGGATTTTAATTGTAATTATACCAAATGGAACAAGGCAATATACCATGATTCCCTAAGTAAGAACAAAACTGACTACACAGTTATCAGCCAATTACTCGATAGGTAAGTACATTTTTTTCCATACATAACTATATTGTACTCTTTCTTTCCTTCCAAATGACTAAGCTAACTTTTTCGAATCACGAAAGTTGTTCGCCACGTACATTGCAGAGACACGTGGCTCCACGGAAGGGGCTAAGCCCTTGCAACATGTTCAAAATTTGCGGGTATTTGCTAGTACACATTAATTAATCCTATACAACACTTGGTAGTAATGTCTCTTGAATTAACACATTCTATTTTTTGTAGTGTCACCAGCAGCAGCCGGGCAACACGTGTGGATTCTACATTTGCCACCATATGAAACTACTACTCGATTTCTCGAAGATCACCAATCCTAAGATTTGTCAATCTTCCCACAATTATTTCATACTTATCAGGTTATATATGTACGTACATTGATATTCCTATCGATAGGCTGCGCCCATCCCTACAACTGCATTGCAACAGCCCGACCTTGCACAAATTCGAAGAGAGTGCGCGTACTTTTTGATGGCTGGAGTCATAAAATCAGGTGGAGAGTTCCACAACATACAATGATTTTTTTGTTTGGGATAAGATTGACATTGATTATAATTGTGTATTTGTTAATGGATATTTCATTTCATTTCAATTAATTGATTTGCGAAATGGATGTTTTATGTTTGTGAAATGAATTGAGATGTGAATTGGATGTATACATGTACATGTTGATCTGCTTGTTTCAGAGGGCATGGCTAGTATTTCCTGAGACTAGCCAATAAATAGAAATAGATTTAGGGGTAGAAGAGAATAGCACAGACGGTTTTTAACTAAAAATCGTCTGTGCTAGTTGATTATCACAGATGGTTTAGTTAAAAACCGTCTGTGATTATCAACTAGCACAGACGGTTTTTAGTTAAAAACCGTTTGTGATATTTAGATCACAGACGGTTCGAAAATGGTCTGTGATGACCTCCTATCGTTACTGACCCATAAATTCAGACGGCTCAAAAACCGTCTGTGATGACGTTTCTAAATCGTCTATAATATGGTTTTCTGTAGTAGTGATAGCTCATAATTAGCAGCAGTAGGTAAATCATACTATAATTTTAAATATATGCAAGAATAGAATTATATCAGAGTTGATCAGTTACATGAACGACTTACAGTAGGGTCTGATAAAGAACAACAAGCAGCACAAGCTCAATGCATTGTAGAACATAGATGAAGCAGTGAAACGAGTGGTCACGCAAATGTGCACTTCTCAGAAACCTTATTACCACTCCCATGTAGGTCTTCATGGCAGTAGCAACTTAGCGATACTGCTCCCCTCATTCATGATGCACGCTAGAGAGAGTCTACGAGATTTAGACAGCGCAAGACAACAATACAGGTTTGTAGGAGAAAAGAAAAGAAATGCAAGAGGCAGTGATTTGGGCACCTTTGCTCTGGACGTCTCCATGCAATTAATCTATCATTTACCCAACGACCAGCTATATACCCACTAGTAACTGCTAGTCATCAATACCCAATAAAGCTATAAATTCAAACGTTTAAATCTTATTAAACCCGATAAAGATGCGTAGTTCAGCAAAAATAAGTTAGACTTGGTTTGCCAAGTGGCCCACCTTGTCACAGCGTGGTCATGTGTCGCAAGTCATAAATCATGTGATTTTTTCATGTAAATACGCTAATATGGGTGCACATGTGTGTGTGCCTATGTGTGTTTAGCCAAAGTCCTCATACCATCCCCATCTATGCATCACGTGTTTCAACGAGTAGCAAGAACTCCACCTTATAAATTGTCTTCTCTCCACATGGCTAGGCAAATGGTACTAAACTATAAATACTTTGGAATTATAAGAAATGAGCCTGACACTCAAACGAGCCCTATTTCTAACAATCCCCCACCAATTCGAAAGAAAGTAGCAAAATGGTATCAAAGATATTTTGCTAAAGTACTGTTAATATATTAGTTTTTTAGTGTAAGTTTCGTTGAACTTACACCTAAAATGACAAGATTCATCTTTCCACAGCTAATGAATGGACTATGCCTTAAATTAATGGCTTTTTATGATCAGACTTCACTTCAAATCTCAACAGATACCAAGCTACCAATGAACCATGTCTAAATAGAGTATTATATCGTCATGCTCCCATATCTGCTAGTGAGCTTTCCAGAGAAGGCCCTGTTCTCGTGAACTACAACCACACGGTTAGGCTCAATTTGATGTACGCTTTCTAGGTATCCTGCAGGCTAATACTTTTTGCTTATTTGGACAACATAATGTCTTTATGATAACCTTCCGTACAGTCGAGAGTACTTTATCTATTAGGACATGGGTACAATGAGTATGTACTCTCTTGTTATAATATCAACTTGATTTTTCAATTAGCTAAGTCACGGGATCTTTGATCAAGAAGCTATGAGTAACCATTATGATGTAACTCAAATAGGCCTGATTCCCATGTCCATATATGCAACGAATATTGCTTTCCATTTTAGCCCCTTTCTAAAAGGGTCTACCAAATTTTTCTTAGTTCGAATATAATTCACAATGATCACTCTGGAGTTTCTTAATTTTTTTACAGATTTAAGCCTCTACTTCACATGTCCGGAGAACTTCATGTTATCCTTAGTACCCATAACATTAGTCAACACTGTCTGATTATCGTAATATATGAGGATTGCCGGTATTTGTTTCTCAATCAATGGTAAGTTTAGTATAAGCTCTCTTAGCCATTTAGCCTCAATAATGGTTGTGTAAATCATACAAGTTCTGCTTCTATAGTTGACATTGTCAATATGGTTAGTTTACAATACCTCTATGAAACTGCAGCTCTAGCTAAAGTAAATACATGGCCACCTGTAGCTTTGATCTCATCCACATAAGAGATCCAATTGGAATTAGTGTATCCTTCTAATATAGAAGGATATCTAGTAAAACGAATTCCAAAAGAGATTATGTCTCTTAAGTAACTCAATACTCTTTCAAGTGTCTCCTAGTGATCATGCCTTGGGTAAGATGCAATTAACTTAATTTGCTCATATGAAATGAAATATCAGATCTTGTGGTACTAGCTAAATATATAAGTGACCTGATAATTTATGAATATCTCAATTGATGTTTTCCTAGCCCCTGATTCTTTTGCAGCTTAATGCTTGCATATAGGGCGTTGGAGAAATTTTACAACCCTCATAGCCAAAACGGCTCAAGATTTTCTTAACATAATGGGATTGGTTCCAAGTAATCCCATCTTTGCTCTTGATCAATTTAATATTTATAATGACGTCTGCCTCTCCCAAGTCTTTCATATCAAAGTATCAAGATAAGAAAGATTTGACCTCATCGATTACGATAGTGTTTGTTCCAAATATAAGTATATCATCTACATACAGATACAAGATCACTCCTTGACCCCACCATAACAGTAATATATACATTTATCAACTCATTTATAGCATAGCTAGCAGATGTCAAAGTTTCATCAAACTTCTCATGCCATTGTTTAGGTACTTACTTTAGGCCATACAAGGATTTGAATAATCTACATACCTTGTTTTCCTATCCAAGAATCACAAAACAATCTAGTTGATCCATATAGATTTCTTCCTCCAACTCTCTGTGAAGGAAAGTTGTATTTATATCCATTTGATGGACATGTAGACTATAGGAAGACACTAACACAAGGAGCACTCTGATGGTGATTAATCTTATGACAGGAGAATAGATATTAAAGAAATCCTCTCCTTCCTTTTGGGTGTGACCTTTGGCCACAAGTCTTGCCTTACACTTTTCAATAGTACCATTAGGCCTTAGTTTCTTTTTCAAGATCCACTTGCATCCAATGGGTTCACACATGCTAGGATGATCAACAATCTCCTAAGTCCCATTAGCTATGAAAGAGTCCATCTCACTATAGACTGCCTCTTTCCAATGATCAGCATGAGGAGATGCATAAGCTTTTGGAAGAGTTTTTAGCATATCATCACGAGGTATACAATAAAGTCATCATCAAAGGTTTTCTCGATTCTTCGTCTCTTGCTCTTGTGAGGAGCCTCTACAACTAGATTGTTATCTCCTCAGGGATATCACACATTAGTTCAGAAATGGTAGGAAGTTCAGAAGTTTGATTATTCTCTCTATCAATATTTTTAGTTTGAATAATCTAAGTTTGTTAAGTATTGCCTACAGCTCTCATAGGATAAATATCCATTATTGTGTTAGAAATAATTTTAGGAGTTTTTGATTTAACTACAAAAAATATATAGGTCATGCTATTATGAGCATATCCTAGAAAAATACAATCAACTATTTTAGGTCCAAGTTTTCTCTTTTTTCTGCAATGGTATGTTGACCTTTGCCAAATATCCCCAAGTTCGTAGAAAATTGACGATAGGTTTTATCTCCTTCCATCCCTCATATGGAGTAATCTCACTGTTTTTAGTGATTATTTAGGACGAAAGTTGTTGTCAATATAGGTATACTGACACTCTCTAACAGGGATTACTAAGTCTATTAGTATCTAGTTTCTCAGCTACCCCATTTGATTGAGATAAATATGGTGGTGTAAATTTATGGACTATTCAGAATTGAGAAAATTCATGAGAGATGTACTCTCCTCCACTATCAGACCTCACTCTTTTTGTTTTCTTCTCTAGTTGGTTCTCAATCTCGATCTTATAAGTCTTAAAACAGCTTAAAGCTTTATACTTAGTTTTTAGCAAATACACATAGCTGTAGTATGTTGCATCATCAATAAAATTTAGAAAATATCTTGTACCTCCTTTTGTCAACAGTCCATTCATCTAACACAAATTTGAATAAACAAGATCTAATGGTGCCATATTCCTATCATCCTCTTATGCCTTAAAGGTTTTTTGAGGCTGCTTTGCTTGCACACATGACTAGCACTTTGATCATTTGACAATTTAACATTTTGGAATTATATATAATCCAGACATTCTAGCAATACTACCAAAACTAATATAACAGAAATGAGAGTGCCAAATATTGGCCTTATATTTATTTAAACCAATTGTAACATTTGGATTATAACATGACTCTAATGTACTTGGCGAAACAAGTCTCCGCTCTCATAGGGTTTACCAACAAATTTCCTAAACTAAGACATTACAACTTTATTTCACACAAATACTAGCTTATAACTATCCATGCATAGAAGAGAACCACTAATGAGATTCTTGTTTACTGTAGGAGCATATTCCACGTTTTTCAAGTGGACAATCTTCCCAGAGGTGAGCTTCAAATCCACCAGACACCAAGAACACAAGCATGCAATCCGTTTTCCATTAGGATGAAGGAAAATCCTTGCTGCCTGGTATAAAGAAAATAAAAAAATATCAGAACATATATAAACATTAGCACCACTATAAACCAATGAGTGGATTGACATGCTACAAAGATAACAGGTGAATCACCATACCCTCCTAAAGTCGAGGTCTTACCTATGATCACGTTGAAAGCCTTCTTGTCTGGTTGTTCACCATCCCTTATCTTCCGCAAGGGACAATCTTTCACCATATGACTAGGGGTGCAAACGGAGCTTATAATTTCCATCCGTCTATCCGACCGAAAGCATACGGAATGGATACGAAAGGGGTAGATGGGTATCCGGCACTATCCGTGTTCGACTCCGAGGAAAAAATATAGAATAGGATACGAGATAAGTGATATCCGTCCGTATATATCCGTGTGTCAAATGATCTGAGAAAGTCTATTATGACTTCACCTAGGAACAAAATAACATATAAGCAGTTTGTCATATCTAAATAAGCAGGAGTATTGAGTGTTCTTTCTTCAACATCTTAGTAATTAGTCTCTTCATGTCCGCTCTGATCGTACCATACTGTCCAATATCCTATGCAAAGAAGCGGATAATTTTCGTCCGACCGACCGTCCGAAAGATTATGAAACAGGTACGGAATGGAGAAATAGGGTGTGTTTGGTTCGTGGATGGAGGTTGTATCGTATATCCTGACTGAGTGGATGCAGGCTGAGTGAAATCGTATTTCAGAAAAAGATGTTTGGTGAGGTTGCATGAGCGGATGCAAAAAGCGAAATCTTTGTTTGGTTGCTGTATGAGCGGATGCGATCTACCAAACACGAGAGAGCGACACGTGGGACCGCATAAGATACATCATCAACCCATCCAGATGGCGGTGAAGCTCATTTTGAGCGTATCTACCCATCCAGATGAGGGCGTATTTTGCATCCACTCATGCAGTGCATCCACTCATCTGAGCAACCAAACAGGCTCTTTCTCAGATTATACGGATCCACCCAGCCAGGACGAAGGAGATTCAGGCAACCAAACACACTCGTAACCGCTCCGATTGCACCCCTACATATGACCATCTTTTTCTGCACACAAAGCAAGTGATACCCTTCAAATCCCTTTTTCTTGATTTTCTTCTTCTTAAAACTAGTTGTCTTATTCAATTTATTCATGAAAGATCATGTGAGAGGGTCCAGTTTTTTTTGAATCATTGCCATTTTGTCGAAGTGAAATTTTGAATTTTGCAAAGCCCGCACTTCTTCACTGCCTTTTGTCAGTAAAACCAATCAAACTACTGCTAGGGAGTACTGATCTGACTAGCCCAGGCATGTGGTTAGATCAGCAGAGGTGTTCATCTCGATTGGATTTTGAAATTTTGGGAAAGTGAGTCATAGGATGATTTGGTTTGACCTACGTCAATATATATGTATTGTATGATGCATGTTTGAACTAACATAGGTCAAGTTGTGAAGAACTAGTACCTGAAAAAGATTTCTTTGTATTTGGATGTGCATGGTCGCTATGATAACCCTCAAACAATTAATTAGTCCAAATCACATGGTTAAGCAAAAATTATTACATTAATAAGAATATTAACATTTAATCCTCCAACACGAAACAAATGGGTGTCGCTACAAAAAAAGTCCAAATACAGAAAAATTTAGTTACAACAGATAAAACTCACATACATATTACAAGTCCAATGTATAATAATTCAATCTCAAGAATTACAAAAGAATAAAATCCTACAATTAAGTGTTACACAATTGCAATTTCATCTAATAAGCCAATACAAGTGCATTGCATCAAATTCTATATAATGAGAACGTCTTCACAACTGACTGAAGTTGAATCACCTGTAAAATCATGTTAACCAAAAACCATGAATATAAAGCTAAAGCAAGTTCAAAAAATAAATTGCCATTAGAACCCAATTCTTTGTAATATTGCCACAAGGGCAATCACTCACCGAGATACCAAGATTGTATAGGGCCAATCAGCACTGCTCGTGTATTGGTTTTTCATCATTCAGCAGTAAAACCCCTTTCTAACCTTTTTACCTTTACCTCTATACCCTTCTTGATGAGTCAGGCCATCTAGTGCCATCCTCCAGCCACGTTATCAGACACAAGTCATCACCATAACCAACCAAGACAATAAGTAAAGTTATCAAGAGCCAATAGAGAAGGGAGAGGAGGGAGCCAACAATACCACCGCCCATAGCCCCCAATGAGCTCACCTCAGTGCCATTGCCCACTGCTAGGCTGCTTCCACAAAGGCTCACTGCCCTAGCTAACAGACAGGAAACAACCATCCTTCCTCATCACTCATAGGAACCCCAGAGTCACCACTGCATTGCACTATCTAATCACAACATAGAATACTAACGAGACACCACCAGTAAACAGACAACCAAAGACAAGCATCACAACCCATGTAAAACCCTCATCTCCACACATGAACACTAACATAGCCGAAAGAGGAAATCAAGCCAAGACCGAAGGACCACTAAGATGTACCACAGCCAGGGAACACCTCCACAAGATGATCTTCCACACCACTTAGCCAAATCAAGAGAGCATAGCCTAATGAGAACAAGACTATCACCTCACATCTAACCCAAGTAGGCAATGCCAGTGAGGTAAGGTTATTAACTACACCTCTTCTTGTTAACACTAGAGTCGGCCAATAGAGCCAAGGCAAACATTGCTTTCATCTACTAGCATCAGTCGAATGGGGGCCGATGGCTGTCCTTGAGCTCCCGGGCATTGGCAGTGCTCCTCAGCGCATGCCAACACCCATCTCTCACATGGTTGCTCACCCACAACTGCCCAAAACCTCAAATCACTCCTACAGCTAACCATCAAGTAATGCACCACATTCCACAAACAAGTCGCAGGTAGAATAAACATAAACAAAGTAGAACTAGAAAGAATGTTGTAAGGAAGGGCTAAAGAATACAAAGTAACCAGGAGAGTCGTGAAGCAAGGGTCGTGCGTCAGTGGCTGGTGGCCACTAAGGCACATGGTGCCAATGAGAGGCAACCAAAAGATGAGCCAACAGGTACCAGGATGCCATGTGTCGGTGGCTCACCGTCGCTGTGACGCATGGCTCGGTAGAGGAAGAGCCAACAGAGCGAAGGGACGTGGATGGGTCTTCGACTCCACAAAGGCTCTTGGCAATGGAGCAAGGAGGTGTTGATGACGATGGTCGGGTGCGTAGCGTTGTTGGGCTGAAGAATCCTGGAGAGGTATGGTACACCAAAGAATCACGGCGAGATGCACGGAAGAGACAAGAGGGAAGGAGGGGAAAATGAATCCAGTCATGAAAATACCAATATCCACTCACCTCAAACTAGATCCATTGAGCCGAACCCTCAAAACCACTGAGGGAACTGGGTAGATCTAGATTGGGGGCAGGCAAAGCCGGAACGCCGATGGCACCGAAGAAAAGGGGAATCACTGAACAGAGGCGAGGCCATCCAAGGGGGTGGTGAAAGAGGGGCTTCCATCTGTAGTACTAGGACCGACGAGGCCGAGAGAAGCTGAGGTGCTGAGAGGGGGAAGGAAGGCGAAGCGATTTGGGAGTAGCCAAGGAAGGTGATGTGAGGCACGAATGCGATGAGGATCGGATAAGGTCGGTCGAAAGCAGGCCAATCTTTGCAATGGACAACAACATAGAATGGGGATAAAAGGAGTGGGCTAGTGACGCACTTCATGGACTTCAGGTTGAGTAAAGTGTAAATGGCCAACGGGCCAAGACGGTGTGCACAGTGATTATGAATTTGGCCCAGCACTACAAACCAAAAGGAAAGGAAAAAACTTGAATAGAAATGTTATAAATAAATCCAAGCCCTCACATAAAACAAAAGATAATATACATGAAAAAGCTGATAAAAATAACCATAATTACTAAGTGATGCAACATAACTTCCAGAATAATCAAAAAGGATATAAATACTCGACAAGGGTTATTGCTTCATCTAAAATGTAACTGAAAATTTGAAAATGAATTCTAGCCTAAAATAATGCAGGAGAAGATTTGGTTCTAGGAGAGGAGACAGTCCAGACCGATGCCAATCAGTTAGCATGTAAGCATGCTGTGGTACATGAAATATTTTGAATACAGTTACTTTTTATGATCACCTTGCATCAAAAGTAATTTCTAAAAAGAAAAGAAAAGTGACCAGAAAAAAGGGAATATGATAAGAAAATAGAGAGAGTAGAACCACTAAAGAAGAAAGTGGCCTGCAAAGAAAAATAGTAAAGGTGGGTAGAGGGTTCTCTGGTAGAGATTGAAAGGCAGGTGAACCCTATACATACAAATATAATATAAGGACTAGAAAACAATTTCATTCTGGAATGACCCGTAAAATAGTATCAACTATATTTCCTGTCTTAGGGGGGGGGGTGAAACATGTTACTCTCTTTGTTGCTAATATCTCCATCACAGGTAAGTAGTATAAACTAGGGAAGGAACTTAGGACCGGTACCGAACCCTGGAGTTCCAAGGCACTTATATTAGCATAGGTGGAGTGTCAAGTATTCTGAACCACTCCATCAATGGCTATTCCATTAGTCGGATGGAGATATAGTGATAAGAGTCAAGAAAATATTCTGTATTCTGAATTTTGGGATAACATCAAAGGAAATGCTAAGAACTAGTGTCCATAGGAATTCAGAATAGCTATGGATAAAGTGATATAAGTCTACATAGTAGTTAATAAATCATGAATTCATGCCAGTCTTCTTGGATAAGAGACTACGAAAATCACTAGAGCTTTCTCTTCCCTAGAATGATTGTTAGAGCAAATTTCAAAAGTTAAAATATTCGAAACTCTTAAAAATGTAAATTATTGGATTTTCTGAATAACAGATTAGGTAAGAACTAGATAAATATTAGGATAAATATGCATCATTATTTAAAAACTTTCTTAGTACTTCATACTCATTCTTGCTACTAAATCTCCCCATTTCAGAGCCATTTACAACTGGGGTATACTTGGAAACTGATGAGCGTGGGATTCATAATGAAGACACCCAGGGATATTAGGCTAAGGCTGACGAGGAGTACAACAAGGTGGAGGCCTCATATGGCTGTTCAAAGGACTAGGTGACCTGTAGCTCGACATACAGGGTCGAACAGGTATTACAATATGTATATCTATGTTTACTCCTATTTAATGTCATGTGCGATAATGAACAATAAATATTGTAATAACCTAGGACATCCATCTATGCAGACCTTAAGCCAAGCTTGGCTTGTAATTAATAAAGTATTTTTAGTCTCTAATTATTGTTCTGTAGCAACTACTCTGATGAGCTTGTTATTCATTAAAATGGTGTTCTACCAAAATAAACGGATGACAATCCATTGACTAGTGTTATTACCCCTCACTAATGACACAGGTCGCCACTGTCGCTTAGAGTCAACAGTAAGGATCAGGGCTATGCTCTTGCAAGAGCCAAGGCCTAGAATGGTTAAGGATGTCAGGTGAGATAGCTGAGCACAAGCATGGCACAAGGCGAGAAATGATGAAGGGAAGTTCGAGCGATGGGTTGCACCATGTGGCTTGGTTTATCCAAGTGAGGTATGGTTCGGTGGAACTAGAATGGGAGAGATTTGTTGATGTGTGGCAAGCCAGTAGTGCATCAATACGTGGCAAGCATAGTGATTACTTGCAAGAAAAGAGGAAGACTAGGTCAAGAAAGGGTATTTTTGTAAGTTGACTAAAATATCAGAAATTATCTTGGATCAAAACTATGACATTTGGGAAGGTGGTTTAGATCAAGGAGGAGCTAAGATGATCAAGTGGATCAAAGCCTAAGGACTTATCGGATTCGGGTTTATGTGCTTTGAAATGCATGCATAAGTGTAGTATGTGAGTAAAACCTACATTGTGTGAGGTTAACAGATTTTTCCTATTTGTGCTAAGTGGATAGTATTCATTAGGGTTAGATGGGGCCAGTTGCCTTGTCTATTTAACAACTTGTGATGGAGACTTGCAAGTTAACCATTCAACCATCCTAGCTTTACTCTTGAAAGTCAAGTGTTCTAGGGTCAGGGTTTGAGAAGTGTGAGTATTGTGGTGTGCTCTCTTGTCCTTCGGTTGGAGTGGCTATCCCTTTCGTTTTGGTTGATTTGCTCTTGATTTGGTTGGTTGTGATCTAATCTCTCCCTTTCTTGATCTTACTAGATATCAAGGATGAGTAAGTGATGGAGATGTACCTTTGAAATCAATCTCCATCCATCTAGATATCAGCTTTGGCAAGTCCATGAAGTTGGCCAGTTTTGTTGAAATTTGACCTCTCGAGGGTTTTCTTGATCCGGTTTTTTTTGCCATGATTTCTTTGGTGCTCTTACATGATATGACATGTGGGAATACATCTCAAGCCATCTTATCCATCCTCCACCCACAAACATGTTGTATTCATTGTTTTCCTAATTTGCCCATTTTAGCGCATCATTCCTTCAAATGGACAAAGATAACAACTTTTGTAACAATTCTCTTGATCGTTGATTGAAATGGGTTCGTGACATCTTAGAGAATGTGCATATCAAGTTTCAAGTCTTTGGATCTACGAATCAAAAGTTACATGGATTCTTAGTTTTGAAATTGTGTGGATTGTACTGTTTCACTAGGATGAGTTTATTGTTCATCGGTATAACAGAAATTTGCTGGTGGTCTGACCAGAATTGGGGAAAGGTTTGACCAATGGGTTGGAAATTCTTGGAATTTGGTTTCGTGTTTTACTAGGTTTTGTGTTGGTTTTCCATCCTAAATCTTCATAGATTTGTAGCTATTGGAGTGAAAGATCAGTGAATACTTGGAGAAAAATTTGAAAGCAATATTCGCTCCCTCTGTTGTCATACTGGTCCTACAGTTGGATTTGTACTTGTTTGCAGTAGTGTTTTTCTATATGAAATTTGCATTATCTGACCAGAAGTGCTGAGTGCATCATTTGCTCTTGTCTTTTCTTCCACATCGAGGGCAGCAATGAGATCCTCAACCAAAATCTCTTCTCTTTTGTGTTTCAAGCTAGTGGCAAAATTCCGTCAAGAAGTAAAAAGTTTGGCAATAATGTCTGCAACCATAAACTTAGGAGGTAGTATACAATCTAAGTGCGCAATCTCACCAACCAGAAGCTGAATGTCATGAGCTTGTCAAACTATCGACTTAGCCTCATCCATACTAAAGTAAAAGAATTGCTCACACATATATAGCCAACATCAACTTCTGCCTTGGCATATTTACTAGTGTATCCCATTACTCTGTGGCAGACTTACAGTCTATGTACACATGATAGAGCTGATATACCTGAATGGTCAGAATGAAGCTAAGAGCAATTTTTTTGCATTATTGAACTGCATGGACTGGTCAATTGTAAATGGATACTACGGGTGGATAACCCAACACAACCCCAAATACATGAGACAAAACTTGGCTCTAGTCTCATCTACAAAAGTTCTTATTAGAAAACCTCTCAGGTTTCATTGCATCCGATGCAGTGTAAAACGTAAAAATATTATTACTGCCCCTGTGCAGGTCTTCATGGTAACAATAGCTCGGAGATACTTCTCCCCTCCTTCACAGTGCATGCCGGGAGAAGAGTCGATGAGATTCAAGCAGCGCAGCACAACAACCCAAGTTTGCAGGAGAATGGAAAATAAATGAATGAGGTAGTGATTTGGGTACCACTACTCTGAATGTCTTCAGGCATATATATCATGCTATTTTCACACGAAAATGCACGAATATGTGTGCACATACATGCGCGTATGTATTTAACCAAAGTACTTCTTATGACATCCCATCCATATGTCGCATGTTTCAATGAGTAGTAAAAACTCTACCTTACAAATTATCTTTACTCCATTTAGCTGGACAATATAGTACTAAGTGTTACAAATGTGGCAATATTTTAATTTCAAGTTTTATTAGGAGACAGAAATAATAAACTAATGATGCAAAACTCACAACTAACAGCAAGCTACTCATCATACTTCAGAAAGAAAAACAATATAGTAACAAAGTCGAACGTGCGCACGAATGACTTACTTGTTAGCCTGATGAAGAACAGGAAGCCGCGCAGGCTTGACGCAGTGCAGAATGTAGGTGCAGCAGTGCAGTGAGTGGTCACGCAGATGCGCTGCCCAGAAACCTTATTGCCACCCCGTGCAGGTACTCTCTGCGGCAATGGTTCGGAGATAGCTTCTCTCCCTCCTTCCAGGTGCACGCCGGGAAGAAAGGTCGACGAGGTTCGATACGGCACAGACTGTGAGCAAAAGCGGGGAAGAATGGAGGTGCAAAATTCTCTCAATTTTCCTAGACGTCTCGGGCCCTTTTATATGGCGCTGCGATTACTACTCACTAGTAATGCTGCTGCGTTTAAACAAATTATGCACCGTAATCGCCTCATCAAATCACAAATTAAGCGGTGTAAATTCACTTGTAACTGCCTCATTCAAATGTTTAAATCTCATTTAAACAGAGAGAGTGAGGTACATGGTTCAGCAAAAATAAAGATGGACTTGGTCTGCCAAGTGGCGCGCCACGTCACGGCACGGTCGCGCATCGCAAGTCACAAGTCACGTGATTTTCATGCGAAAATACGTGAATACGAGCGCGCGCGTGCGCGTGTGTGTGACTAGACAGAACCATCTTCATACCATCTCTTTCCATATTCAAGGAGTGGGGAGGACTCCAAATTATAAATCGGTCTTCCTCACCCTGCCTTAGCAATATGGTACTAAACCATGCATGCTTTGGAATTAAGGAAATAGGCCTAATTAAATGGGCCAATTTCTAACAATCCCCCACCAATTCCAAAGCAACAAGTAAACATATCACAAAGATATTATGCTAAAGTAGTGTTAATATACCAGTCTTTTAGTGTAAGTCCCGTACGGGTTGAACTTGCACCTAGAATGACAAGATTCACCTTCTCACAACTGATGAATGGACTATGCCTTGAATTCACAGCTTTTCGTGATTAGATTTCACTTGAAATCTCAACTAGTACTAGGCTGCCAATGAACCTCGCCTAAACGGAGCGTTATATGGTCATGCTCCCTTATCTGCTCATGAGCTTTCTAGAGAATGCCCCGTTCTCGTGAACTGCGACCACACAGTTAAGCTCAAGTAGGTGTATTCTTTCTAGGTATCCTGTAGGCTAATACCTTTTCCTTATTTGGACAACAGAATACATTAAGGCTTTATGCCAACCTTCCATACAGTCGAAAGTACATTGTTTATTAGGACATGGGTACAATAAATATGTGCTCTCTTGTTACAACATCAATTTGTTTTTCCCATTGCCTAAGTCACGGGATCTCTGATCAAGAAGGTATGGGCTACCATTGTGATGTAACTTAAATGGGCCTCATTCCCATATCCATAGATGCAACGGAAATTGCTTTCCGTGCTATCCCCTTTGTAAAAGGGTTTGCCAGATTTTTCTCAGTGTGAATATAGTTCACAGCAATCACTCCGGAGTTTCTCAGTTTTCTGACAGATTTAAGCCTACGCTTCACATGTCTAGAGGACTTCACATTATCCTTTGTACTTGTGACTTTGGCCAACACTGTTTGATTATCACAAGACATCGAGATTGCAGTATTGGTTTCTCAACCAATGGCAAGTCCAATAGAAGCTCTCTCAGCCATTCAGCCTCAACTGTGGCTGTGTCAAGTGCTCAAGTTCTGCTTCCATGGTTGACCTCGTCAATATGGTCTGTTTGCAAGATCTCCATGAAACTGCAGCACCAGCTAAGTGAATACATAACCACTTGTAGCTTTGATCTCATCTGCATCAGAGATCCAATTAGAGTCAATGTATCCTTCTAATACAAAAGGGTGTCCAGTATAATGTATTCCAAAAGATGTTGTGCCTCTCAAGTAGCGCAACACTCTTTCAAGTGCCTCCCAGTGAACATCTCTTGGGTTAGACGTAAACCGACTTAATTTGCTCACAGCAAATGAAATGTCAGGTCGTGTGGCACCAGCTAAATACATAAGTGACCCAATAATTTGTGAATATCTTAATTGATCTTTTCCTAACCCCTGGTTCTTTCGAAGCTTAATGCTCGCATCATAGGGTGTTGGTGAAACTTTACAATTTTCAAAACCAAACCGGCTTAATATTTTCTCAGCATAATGGGATTGATTCAAAGTAATTCCATTCTTGCTTTTGATCAATTTAATATTCAGAATGACATCTGCCTCTCCCAAGTCTTTCATATCAAAACACCGAGATAAGAAAGATTTGACCTCGTCAATTACGGTAGTGTTTGTTCCAAATATAAGTATGTCATCTACATACAGATATAAGATAACTCCTTAACCTCCACCATAACGATAATATACACATTTATCAGCTTCATTCACAACAAAGCCAACAGATGTCAAAGTTTTGTCAAACTTTTCGTGCCATTGTTTTGGTGCTTGTTTTAGGCCATACAAAGATTTCAATAATTTGCATACTTTATTTTCCGGTCCAGAAATCAGAAAACCATCCGGTTGATCCATATAGATTTCTTCCTCCAACTCTCCATTAAGGAAAGCTGTCTTCACGTCCATTTGATGAACATGTAGACCATAGGAAGATGCTAACACAAGGAGCACTCTGATGGTAGTTAATCTGGCGACAGGAGAATAGGTATCAAAGAAATCTTCTCCCTCTCTCTGGGTGTAATCCTTGGCCACAAGTGTTGCCTTGTACTTCTCAATTGTTCCATCAGACCTTAGTTTCTTTTTAAAGATCCACTTACATCCTACAGGTTTACACCCGATAGGATGATCCGTGATCTCCCAAGTCCCATTAGTCATGATAGAGTCCATCTCGCTATGGACTGCCTCTTTCCAATACCCAGCATCAGGAGATGCATAAGCCTCCAAAAGAGTCTTTGGCACATCATCCACGAGGTATACAATAAAGTCGTCACCAAAGGTTTTCTCAACCCTTTGTCTCTTGCTCCTGCGAGGAGCTTCTGTGACTATACTGTTATCCTCCTCAGGGATATCACATATTAGTTCAGAAATGGTGGGAAGTTTAGAAGTTTGATTATTCTCACTTTCAATATTATCAGTTTGAACATTCTCTGTTCGTGAAGTACTGCCTGCTGTTTTCATAGGAAAGATATTCTCAAAGAATGAAGCATCTCTAGACTCCATTATTGTATTAGCAATAATTTCAGGAGTTTCTGATTTGACTACTAAAAATCTATAGGCCGTGCTATTTTGAGCATATCCTAGAAAAATACAATCGACTGTTTTTGGTCCAAGTTTTCTCTTTTTCTGCAATGGTATATTAACTTTTGCCAAACACCCCCAAGTTCGCAGAAAATTAACATTAGGTTTTCTCCCCTTCCATCCCTCATACGGAGTAATCTCACTCTTTTTAGTGATTACTCTGTTTAGGACAAAAGTTGCTGTTAGAATAGCTTCCCCCACCATGCCTTAGGCATACCGGCACTCTCTAACATGGCA
The DNA here is from genome assembly GCA_036346575.1 of Dendrocalamus sinicus. Taxonomy (NCBI): domain Eukaryota; kingdom Viridiplantae; phylum Streptophyta; class Magnoliopsida; order Poales; family Poaceae; genus Dendrocalamus; species Dendrocalamus sinicus. The sequence continues at coordinate 8,505,958 of CM070658.1, forward strand.
TTAACCAAATCTGTTAGTGTCCGAATTTTCCTCTCAGCTACCCCGTTTGATTGGGGTGAATATGGTGGTGTGAATTTATGGACTATTCCATGCTCAGAACAGAATTGGGAGAATTCATAAGAGACATACTCTCCTCCACGATCAGACCTTAATCTTTTTATTTTCTTCTCTAGTTAGTTCTCAACCTCGGCCTTATAAGTTTTAAAGTAGTTTAAAGCTTCATGCTTAGTTTTCAGCAAATACACGTAGCAGTAGCATGTTGCATCATCAATAAAAGTTAGAAAATATCTTTTGCCTCCTTTTGTTAATAATCCATTCATTTCACACAAATCTGAATGAATAAGATCTAAAGGTGCCAAGTTCTTTTCATCCTCTAATCCCTTAAAGGGTTTCCAAGGTTGCTTTGCTTGCACACATGACTGGCACTTTGATCCTTTGACAATTTCACATTTTTGAATTAAATCTAATCTGGACATTCTAGCAAAGCCTGAATGCATGTGGTATATATATGTAGTAATAATTAAATAATTTAATTTTTAATACTAAGTTGTTATATATATACATAACGTAGGATTGAAACTGGATGTATGTCGCGAGCCTTGTGAGTGAAGATTATATTAATGGCCTGTCTGCTTTTGCAAGAGCTGCCGAGGAGGATATGCTGAATAAGGGGGTAGAATATATGTACTGTCCATGCACTGACTGCGAGAATTTAAAGATGTTTAAGAACCGAGGGCAAATTGAAGCGCACTTGATTCAGAGGGGTTTTAAAAAGGGTTATACGTGTTGGACTAGTCATGGCGAAGTCAATGATCATATGCCACCAGATGACATTGCCGATGAAGTGAATGATATGCTGCTAGATGACATCGCTGGTGAAGTAAATGACATGCCGCCGGATGATGTCGATTGTGGTTCAGATTCGAATAGGTTGCACGATGACAATCTGGATCAGATACTTCGCGATGTAGGAGAGAACTATGATGAGAGAGAGTATGTTAAATTTTGGGGCTTGATGGAGGACTCAGAGAAACCTTTGTTCACGTGCCGCAAGTTAAAGTACACAAGGTTGTCGGCCGTGCTTGAACTGTTGAAATTGAAGGCAAGCAACGGTTGGTCCGACAAGAGTTTTACGGCGCTGCTAGGTCTTTTAGCGGACATGCTTCCGGGGGGAAATGAGTTGCCTAAAACCACATATAAAGCCAATAAGGTTCTTTGTCCGTTGGGAATGGAAGTACAAAGAATACATGCATGTCCGAACGACTGTATCTTGTACCGTAAAGAGTATGCAAACATGCATGTATGTCCGGTGTGCAACGCATCCTGATACAAACGTAACAATCAATCAGATGATGACGAGGGAACAAAGGCAAAGAAAGGATCTCCTGCTAAGGTGGCATGGTATTTTCCTATTATTCCCCGTTTGAAAAGGTTTTTTGCAAATCCAAAGGAGGCAAAACTGCTATGTTGGCACTCGGAGGAGCGCAAGAAGGATGGAATGCTAAGACACCTTGCTGATTTCGCCCAGTGGAGAAACATCGATAGGAGTTTTGCAGACTTCGGTGCAGAACCAAGGAATATAAGGTTTGGGCTGAGTACAGATGGAATGAATCCTTTCAGTAGCATGAGCGGCTGACATAGCACATGGCCTGTGACTCTCTGCACCTTCCTCCTTGGTTGTGTATGAAGCAAAAGTATATTTTGCTGTCGATACTTATCCAAGGGCCAAAGCAACCTGGGAATGATATCGATGTATACCTAGCACCGTTGGTGGAAGATCTAAAAGTATTGTGGAACGAAGGGGTACAGGTATGGGATGCATACAAACGAGAGAACTTCACTTTGCACTCCTTATTGTTCTGCACCATAAATGATTATCCTGCCCTTGCTAACCTATCGAGCCAGAGTACAAAAGGTGATAAAGCTTGTACCCACTGTTTAGATGATACCGAGAGTGTGTGGCTAAAACACTCACGCAAAACTGTCTACATGCATCACCGCCGGTTCCTTCAGAGGGCTCACCCATACTGCAAAATGAAAAAACAATTTGACGGAGAGAAGGAAGACGGTTCAGCTCCAAGGCATTTAAGGGGACACGAGGTTTATGATATGGTTAAGGATTTAGATGTTGTCTTCGGAAAGGGACGTAAATTGAGGGCTCATGAGAAGAACATTTGGAAGAAGAGATCAATATTTTGGGACTTACCTTATTGGGAGTACCTAGATGTGCGACACTGCATCGACGTCATTCACGTAGAAAATAATGTATGTGGCAGCTTGATTGGTCTCTTACTGAACATTCGTGATAAAACAAAGGATGGCGTCAACGCACGGCTTGACTTGGCTGATATGGAGATCAGGCCTGAGTTAGCACCGACAATAACAGATAATGGTCCCATTTGAGAGGTTCATGGGAATTCTCATGTCCTACGTACGAAATCGATCTCGGCCAGAGGTCAGCATCGTCGAAGGTTATGCAAGCGAAGAGGTCATTGAGTTTTGTGTCGATTATATGGCTCAGACTCAACCGATAGGTGTGCCTCAACCTTGTCATGAGGGGAGGCTGAAGGGTATCGGAACTATCGAAAGGAAAGCAATCACTGCAGATATTGACATGTATACTCAAGCCCATTTCACGGTCTTGTAACACATGACTGAAGTGGTGCCTTATGTCGACCAGCACAAGGATGTACTTCGGCAACAGAATCCGGAGCGGCCGGATGTTTGGATCATGAGGCAATACAATAGTCGGTTCAACCAATGGTTGAAGTAGCAAATTGCTAGGAGCTCGCCAAGTGAGACGCTAACATGGTTGGCCAAAGGGCCAACATGTACAGTTGTGACATGGCAAGGATATGACATAAATGGGTACACATTCTATACACAGTCTCAGGATGTAAAGAACACTAACCAGAACAGCGGTGTCCACATAGATGCGTTCAGTACCGATGGGTCGAGAAACTCATACTATGGGTTCATAGAAGAGATTTGGGAGCTCAACTACGTGGTTTCCAAGATCACCTCATTTCGCTGCCATTGGGTGCATCTCCCACAGGTGAAGGTTGACAAGTACGGTGTCACTACCGTGGACCTCTAACGTGTCAGGTACAAAGACGAACCATTCGTACTCGCCAACCAAGTTGTTCAAGTTTTCTATGTAACCGACCCGGCAAATAAGAAACGCCATGTAGTTCTTTATGAAAAAAGGAGAATTGTCGGAGTAGAGAATGTAGTGGACGAGGAAGAATACAATCAATTTGATGAGTTACCTCCGTTTGGAAATGGCATAAGGGTCGACGACGAACAACGTGATGAAACTAGTTACGTACGCATTGATCATCATGAAGGGCTAATTTTTAAAGGAAATAAGCAAGTGGAACGAGAATGTGTGACATATATGTGGGCATTTGCATTTATGTATATAACAATGTATGTATGTGATGTATATGTGAACTGGCATTTATGTATACAACAATGCATGTGTGTGATGTATTTGTGAATTTGCATTTACTTATATGTGAAAATGTGTGATATATAGGTGAATTTTGAGAATGAGTCATACAAATGTATCTCTATGTTCATTGGGCTGTTGTAAAGAAATACACCCAGCTGTTGTCAATGCTGGTTGGTATTATTGAATGCTGGTTGGTGAGTGAAAGCTTATTACAGACGGTTCTAAACTTAGAACCATCTGTGATATCAATATCATAGACGGTTCTCAGTTTATAACCGTTTGTGATAATAAATATCACAGACGGTTCTAAGTTTAGAACTGTCTGTGATAGTATAACTATCACAGACGGTTCTTTGTTTATAACCGTCTGTGATATTTATTATCACGGATGGTTCTCAACTTAGAACCGTCTGTGATATTGATATATATAACCCCCGCTAGGGTTTTGCGTGTACACTGCAGTTATTACTAGTCGCTCTCCCGAAGTCTAGATCTAGCCCGTCTCGCCTCCTGTCACCGTCGACCCGAGCCCACGCCGTCATAGTCACCGTCGACCCAAGCCCACGACGTCGCCGTCGACCTGAGCCCAAGCAGTCGCCGTCGACCCGAGCCCACCCATCGCCGTCGACTTGAGCCCACGCTATCGCCGTTGCTGTCGACCCGAGCCCACGCCGTTGCCGTCATCCCGATCCCACGCCGTCGTCGCCACCGTCTACACAACGCCGCCGAACCCTAAGGTGCGCAATTAAAAAATGTTATGTGTATAAATCTATGATGAATATAGATGTTCCTTTATATATATATTCTTTCATATCTTAACTGCCAGCAATCATCACAAATTTCCTTAGCATTATCTTTAGCATTGTCTCTTTTAATCTTGTAAAACAAATGAAAAAAGCTGCATAGTTTGCTTGCCTCTTTTTAATCTTGTAAAACACAGTATCCAAAGACTTAATTTAACAAATCTTAAACCATTATTCAAACCAGAGCATAACATCATACATGTGTATATATGGCCCATTAGCATGTACTTTAGAGTTGTATTGTAATATGTATATGTATATTATCCTATCCTTATCTTATCTTAGCATGTACTCTAGCTGCATAGTATGGCACTTTCTTATCTTATGGTATGGCACTTTCTTATCTTATCCTAATAGACCCACAAATTGAGCAACATGTCATCCGCGCATTCTTCAACATCGCCAGATGCTTCCGCTCCAAAATCAAAACGCTGAGGAAGAGGGCTATCGAAGAAGCCTGAGGGCCGATTTACCATCATAGAGTTCGATGGATCTGGGACCCCTCTCCTTCCTCCCAAAGCAGTAAGCGCATTCTGAAGAATGGTTGGAATAGTTGCACGAGAGCAAATTGAGATCACATTCAATTCGTGGAAGAGCGTGCCTGAGACTCGGAAACGTGAGCTGCTGATCGAAATTTTGGCATTGTTTGAGATTCTAGAAGAACACCAAGACGTCGTGCAACGACAAACCTTGCTAGCAGTGTGCAAAGCATGGAAGAACTTCAAGAGCATGCTTGTCAAGAAATACGTGGAGACGGACGAAACACCCTTTCATAAATACCCATTCCTGGAACCATAATGGGAAGAGTTCAAGGCGATGAAGACGACCGAATATTTCAAAAGTACAAGTATGGCGCACAAGGCCCTCCAGGCAAAAAACACATACCCCCACAAACTTGGCACAGCTAGGTATGCGGGTAAAATCCCGCAGTGGAGGAAGGAGGATGAACTGGCAGCCCTGTAGGACATCGCCCCGCCATTTGGCAATATCCCGGATGACCGCGCTCGAAATTAAATTAGAGCAAGGTCATTTGCAATGACATCGGGGGACATCTCCTTTCGAAACCGTGCAAACCAGCAAGTGTCCCAACGCCTGGTAAGATATCGATCGAACTATGTAGCTTGTAATTACTCCACAACTTCGTACGAAGTGAAATGACATATCGTGCTTTTGCAAGAAGAGCTGAGTTTTGAATCTACCTTGGGATCATTCCAGGGAACAAGGGAGAATGATATGCTCTCCGCGGCCGTGGGAAACAAGGCGCACCCGGGTCGTACGAGAGGCCTTGGACTTTATGTTCCTTGGGCTAATTTTGCTCCATTGATAGGCCTATTAATTGGAGTAACTAATTTTGTATCGTTATGTAGGAGCCTATGAAGTGCAAGCTCCAATGAGATATGCCTCCGTTACCTTGTTCGCTGCTTGGGGCATGGCATATCCGTCTGCTCAAGGGGTCATGCTACACCGTCAAGCTTTAGCGACAGGCTTCAAAAAAGTGTCAGTAGATGGTGTACACGCCAATTTTGAGGTCGTCCCGCTACCGAAGCCCACCAACGATGAGCTTGTGACTCTAGGGCAAGCCATTGGATCCTTCATCCAGTGGCCCAAAAGCAATATCTGCCTGGAGGCTTCTTCACCGGTGGCAGATCAGCTACGTGCACTGGTGCCATCTCCACAAGGGCAACCTGAACCAGATCAGCTACGTGCACTGGTGCCATCTCCACAAGGGCAACCTGAACCAGATCAGCTACCTGCATTGGTTTCATGTTCATGGGCGCTATTCCCGGTGCAGCAACTTCCACCATCGGTGCTACCTTTAAAGTCGACCTACAGCCAGGCAACAAGGGCAAAGCAAAGAAGACCAATGATGATATCCCGTACCTACCATTGGCTCGCAAATTCGTGCTTGGCGAGCTGTTGCTCAAGAAAAAGGGCCTCCAAACCCTAGCAATTAGTTGCCAGCAATTGCACAAGTGGTATATGGAATAGTCTAATAAGCCAGAGAGAGAACGGAGCTCAGGTATCACTGTCAAATTCGCGCCGGATCATTTAGAGCACAATGTTCACGAGTGTGTCTTCGTGGTCACCTTTGAGGATTTATTCGATATTTTCACACTCAACGCTCTCGACGTCTTGTTAGTGATATGCCCTAGAGACAACATGGAGATGTTATATATATCACATACTATGTTTATGATACATTACTTTGTTCCTTAAAATAGACATTATCATTATTGATCAATGAGTATGTGACTTATTCATGAGACTCTTAATGCTAAAATGTTGCTATTTCTAAATGATCCCTGATCATATATCATATAAGGAACAAATATGATTCAAAGATTAGCATATGTATTGATTGATGATTATGTCTCATGGATCATGGTATGGTGATACCAAATCAATAATATGGACATGTGTTAGTGAACATATGTTGGATAGACCCGCCATGAGACACTGCAGAGATTCCATGTGTCATCAGTTGGTCTCAAGTAGTGTTTATGTAGAATCCTTAGACTTGAGATCATCATGGTTCCCAACATGCGTAGTAGCCTATTTTGGGACTACTAACCACTACTCTGTAACTGGGTAGTTATAAAAGTAGTCTTCGGGTTTGCTATGAAACATGTAGTGGGATGTGAATGATCAAGATAGAATTTGCCCCTCCTTATGGGAGAGATATCTCTGGGCCCCTCGATGTAATGGATTATGAAAGTGCATGGCCGTGCCAAGGTGATTGAGGAGTCAATCACGAGTTTATAATCCATCACGGAATCAAGAGAGTGATTGAGCTATTACGAGGATGACACAGGTCTCGCCTTGAGCTCAATCTATATCGTGAGGCAAAGGGATCCGTAAATGAGAACATTACAGGTTCAGCCGATATGATCTTTACGTATACTTTGGGGTTAATATGTCTTACTAGAGGTCGCTATTAATAGGGTGACCGGAAAGGCATTTCCGGGTCGCGACCAAGTATACGTGAACCTATAGGGTCGCACACTTAACGGGTTGGAACACTAATTCGAATATGATTCGGATGTGGGATCAACTCGGATAGAGATCCGAATAGACTCCTACTGGGCCTCGGTCTACAAGGCCCAAGTGAGGAGGTCTATATATATATGGTGGCGAGGGGCTGAGGAAAACGCACGCTTCTGTTAACCTCTAGCAAAACCCTAGCCACCACCTCCCGAGCCAAACCCTAGCCGCTCACGAGTGCTAGTGCACTCGCGATCGGCGTTCCAGCCCCGGACGTGTGGATACCGGTGGAGGCACTGCTCGTTGCGGTGCTGATCGGCATCAACAACCTACAGATTGGATCTGCTCGTGGTGTGGTTAATCGCATGGAGGAGACGACCTGTTCGGGATGATCGGCTAATTCCACTACTACCTCGACGCGCGTGGTTGGATCGGCTTCTCCAACTCTTCTTCCGCTGCGCTGCGCGTCTAGTGGTAACGATCCATGATCCCTCCTTAAGCATGATGTCCTTGTGTGCGCGGTAGAAAAGTTTTGTTTTCTGCTTTCGTAGCCTACGCGCATTCCTTCACGTCTCACTCATTCGATGCTGGACGCTGTAAGTGTATACAATCACAGTCTCCGTTCATGTCATACCGATAAATGTCATATATAATTTGTTGTTTTCGTGTGTATATTTATATACACATGCTGACTAAAGCTAGATCATCCAAATCATCATCGGTTGGTTTCTTGGACCCACACTTGGTCGCCAAGTATACCATCGACGAGAATACACCATTCGTCGAGAGGTACATTGCATTAGGATTGCTGGCTTAGTGCAATAAGGAATATGTACTTATGCCCTACAATTAGAATTATCATTGGATTTTAATAGTAATTGTACCAAAATGGAATAAGGTATATTACCTTGATTCCCTAAGTAAGAATAAAATGGACTTCATAGTTGTCAGCCAAGTAATCGATAGGTAAGTACATTTTCTCCATAAATACGTATATTGTACTCTTTCTTTCCTTCCGAATGATAAGGTTAACTTTTTCGAATCACGTAGGGCGTTCGCGGTGTACGTTGCAAAGGGAGGTGACTCGGCGCCAGGGGCCAAAGGCTTGATACATGCTCGAGATTTTAAGGTATTCGCTGTTACATATTAATTAATCCTATGGAACAGTTGGTAGTAATGCCTCTTGAATTAACACATTCCATTTTTGCGGTGCCACCGATGCGTGGGCAACACATGTGGATTCTACGTTTGCCACCATATGGAACTACTCCTCGATTCCTCGAGGATCACCAATTCCAAGGTTTGTCAATCTTTCCATAATTACTTCGTACTTATCACGTTATATGTATACGCACATTGATATTCCTATCGACAAGCTGCGTTCCATCCCGTTAACTGCATTGAAACAGTGCGACCTTTCACGAATTCGAGCAGAGTTGGCATACTTTTTGGTGGCTGGAGTCATAAACTCAAATGGAGAGTTCCACTGCGCACAATGATTTTTTATTGCTCTTATCACTCCGGAATCGAGGTCTCGCGAAAGGAACGTATCCATAATCAACGAACTTGTTAGCTGCACAAGCAATACTTAAATGGCAATCATGCACCATCCAAGTATAGCTTGTGCAGCCTGACAAGTTTGTTGATTATGGATCTGTTCGTTTCGCGAGACCTCGATTCCGGAGTGATAGAGCAATAAAAAATGCAATGTTACCATCTAAGTGCAAATGCAATGTAGATCTTTTGTAATTGTGTATTTGTTAATGGATATTTTATTTCATTCCAATTAATTGATTTGCGAAATAGATGCTTTATGTTTGTGAAATGAAGTGCGATGTGAATTTGATGTTTTATGTTTGTGAAATGAATTGAGATGTCAATTGTATGTATACATGTACATGTTGATCTGCTTGTTTCAGAGGGCATGGCTAGCATTTCCTGAGGCTGGCCAATAAACAGGAATAGATTTAGGGGTACAAAAAAATATCACAGACGGTTTGTTGGTAATCACAGACGGTTTTTAACTAAAAACCGTCTGTGATATATCAATATCACAGACGGTTTTTAGTTACAAACTGTCTGTGATATTTACACCACAGACGGTTCGAAAACTGTCTGTGATAACCTTCGATTATCACTAACCCATAAATTCAGATGGTTCAGAAAATCGTCCGTGATGACGTTTTTGAACCGTCTGTAATACGGTTTTCTATAGTAGTGGAAGGCCCGTACAATATGATTCTACCAAGATTATGCGGAGATAATTGAACCATTTTGTATAAAATTCCTACATTGTAAACAATCCATTTTTACATCGTATTTTTGCATTTTACATGGTAAAGTAGTGCACGTGAAGAGGTGCGCCAAATTAATTTTACTTCTGGCAATCCGTCTCTTGAGAGCATTCCTGTCGCGGTCCTTTATCTGGAGTGGATGCAAATTCAGTTCAATTTTCGTATTATGAGAGTTTGTTCAACTACTGAGTACGTCTTCGTCATTTAATTAAGATCTTGTTCAACTACTGAGTAGATCTTGTTCAACTACTGAGTACGTCTTCGTCATTTAATTAAGATCGACGAAGTAGACTAAAAGAGTAGCAAATGCACACACCATAGACAACCCAAGCATGAATTGCCACCGAGTATATTTTTCAGCAGCAAAAATATTATTTACAAGCAGGCTTGATTAGATGGCCTCAGCCAAAAAGGACAGGATCTTGATTCGAAGCTGCACGGATCAGATTAGACCAACGAGTGGACTAGTAAGTAACTTGTCGGAGCCCAGATTATACAATCTGGAATCCTCTGTGATTCTACCGTACTATTCCCTGGATCAGTAGATAGTGCTCACATATTACAGTTCTGAATATCAAAAGTACATATCAAGCGGAAGCGTAAATATAATAGTAGACTTACTCATGGGCCGATTAGGCCGAAAATAATAAATTGCAGCAGCGGAAGAACGAAGCACACAGGTGGGACCTTCAGGACATGCAACTACCAAAATTTCAGGATGCAACTCCCGGTCTTGCAACTACCAAAATGCAAGAAAAATTTTAAAACCTCCACATTTTTGAACACTTGAAATTTCAGGATGTTACAAACCTACCCCCCTTAAATGAATCTCGACCCCGAGATTCCGGTAGAATAGAAAGAAGGGAGGTGGGGTTATATTGGCTAGCAAAGGGGTTTCTGGTGTTGCTCGACGTATATCTCTTTAGCTCCACGGAGAGATGAAAATCTGCACAATAGGGGTTAGCACTTGGAGAAGTCAAAAGAAAAGAGGGAAACCTTGCTCTCCTGGGTAGGTCATGGACTTCTAAAAACTTCATCTTTGACATTGTTGTCTTCACATCACCGTGGAACGGAGTAGTTGCATCGTCTGCTGGACATACGGTTGTCGAATTTTTTTTTTATGGATAGGTGGGTAGCAATGGTCTATGCCCTAGGGGTAGAAGGCCTTAGGAATGCAGAGGTGACTATGGACACATCTATATGGTGGCCTTTTGTCCTTATCACTGTAAGGCTCCCGGTCTTGCAAGTTTTGTTGTACTGGTTTGATTAATTCCGAGTTCAGATGGTCGCACCTCCAACATATACATCATGGTAGTTCTTCGACATTTTGTCTCTTAGTGCTACCCCCCTTAAAATGGGCATCACTAGTCATTATTCATCTCGTCTAACTCCAGGCATGATGGGTCCTCCCGGTACGTAAGGAGAGAATGTTAGCAGGGCAGAGTCTCAAGCCTTAGTCTTTGGCTATTTATCACTTTGATTCGGTAGACCTGACTGGGTTTGCAGCAAACGGGGTGAGAGGGAACAGCATGAGGTAAGGGTTGAGTCGTGGGAATAAGGTGATCTAACCCATGCAAATTTTTAAGAGAGCACTCCCAAGGAGCTGGGGTGGTGCAAAATCACACAAACTTTCAAAAACAAACCTTTCCCGTGACTGCGAAATAGGACGCCCGAGGGCAAAAGGCAGTGCACAGGGTCCAAATAAAACCTTGCAACAATACATTGTCTACTCGGGGCACACATAAGAGGGCGCAGGGTTTGTCTGCATAGCCTGTTTTAAGTAGGATCACCTTATCTTCATGAACATCTTCAGCGTTCCTAACCATAATTTTTTGGAATGAGGGTATGAGATGAGGAACAAGATTTTCCTTTTCGAAATCAATAGAGAGAAAAGGGAAGTACGTGGGGTAATTTTGATTGATATCCGCATTTACTCTTGTATTATCATTTTGAATTTGGGGTAAGAGAACTTTAGAAGTACAAATGGCCGAGGCAACCTATAGATGAGAGGGAATCATCTAAGAGTGGTGAGAATGAGCAATACTACTTATATTTTTGGAAATAGTATTTTGAAGAAATAATTCTCGTCATGAAACTAACGGCCATGCTAACTAGGTCACGACCTGCAGTCGATATGCTCTGATACCATCGCTGTCGGAGCCCAGATTATACAATCTGGAATCCTCTGTGATTCCACCGCACTATTCCCTGGATCAGTAGATAGTGCTCACGATTCTGATTCGAATATCAAAAGTACATATCAAGCGGAAGCGTAAATATAATAGTAGACTTACTCATGGGCCGATTAGGCCGAAAATAATAAATTGCAGCAGCGGAAGAACGAAGCACACAGGTGGGACCTTCAGGACATACCCACAGGCAGCCAATTGGAGGTTCGCGACCTAGCCTTTGACATTTTCATCTTCTCTGCCAGCTTGTCCAATCTTGATGCTGAGGCGAGGTGATTTGATTCTTGATTCTGAATTTTGTCGCAAAAGCGAGCGTGAGCACTCCGACCCCGTGCTCCGCGAGCCAATACACAGAATGCAAATAAATAGTATGCATGGTTTAACAAAGGAGAGGCTCGGGTTATTTTATTTGCCAAAAATCGCTTTAGTAGCATTGCTATTATTTAATCACCGTGTTATTGTTGCTGCCTATACTCCACACGGCAATTGCCATAATTGACTTAATCCACCAAAGGTACACTTTCGATACTGATTGCTGTCTAAGACTCCAAACAGCGACTGACATCATTTAATTAATCCACCGATCATATACTTTCTATATTGATTGCTGTCTAAAACTCCAAACAGCGACTGACATCATTTAATTAATCCACCGATCATATACTTTCTATATTGATTGCTGTCTAAAACTCCAAACAACGACTGACATCATTTAATTAATCCACCGAACATTCTCATCAAGATTTTCTAACAATCCAATCCTTTTTATTATTGATTCAAATCCACCAAGAATATCATTGATCAAGCCTACGATTCAATATTATATATCCACCAAGAATATCATTGATTAATTCTACGATCCACTAGTATCCTCCCACCAAGTAAATCACTAATCAGGAACTATAATCCAATACTTGTATTACTCCTCCAATTTCCCGAAAATTCAATTAGATCATCTATTTAGCCTATCTATTCAGCTAGACTCCACCAATTTATTTCTCCCAGAACCCCCACTATCATTTCCTATGTATGATCGACATGAATCCACCCATACCTTTATGTGTATACTACAAACATCTATCTCTTTTACTCACGACCCTGCTTATTCTTTCCATATTTTATTTTGTAGGAATAGAAATGCCACTATTTGAAATATAATACATAAAATTTCCTGAGACCTAGCAGCTTTGGAACAAAACATAATGTTCAAGGAATATTAACATGATTTTCCATACATATGGCAGCACACCATATGCCTAATATCACCATAATTTTTCCATTCATATGGCATCACACCGTTTGACATCTTTCAGCGTTATAGCCGCTTAACTTACCACTGGGACAACACCCAGGACAACTCAAATCAGGGCTTTCCACTGCCCTCCACTTTTCCATTTCCACCCACAAAGTTTTTGAAATAGAACTATATCTAGTTAAGTTCCCATGTCCGCCCTTGACCGTGGGCACGGCTATTCGAATAGTTTTGACTCTGCAGAGTTTGTACACTTTCACCACAAGAGACAATCCACTCGTTGCCCCGCATGATTCCTTAGTCGTGCGGTTGAGCAGACCATCACAGTAACCGTTCAAAGTACCTCGCCCATTCCATCATCTCACCCTATGGGCCGCTCCCACTTGCGATGGGTCCCATACGTTGTGCGGGATGCTCTCCTTCTGAACGTCTAGCAGCTGGCTACGTCCCCTGCTAGCCCGCCACAGCAGAACTTCACCCTCTGCGGGTGTCCCATTCAAGCCCGCCACACAGACAGCCGCTTGCACTACTTCACTCCTCCACCGATGATGACGACTTTCAGGGTCCGGTAAATCTACTAAGCCAAGTTGTACTTTACAGACTTGTGGTTGTACTGTTTTACATAGGAGGTCATGACAAGATTCAGTCCTTAGGGTTATCTGGATGGTTCTACCACAAACCACACTCTCGTGCACACCTGCACCATACCCCCAAACTATCCGCCCAGATAAATAAGCAATTGGAGGTTTTTGGGAATATAAAATAGTCATATCCATCATACACCAGTCATTACCACCATGACTGCCCAACCAATTTTTCTCAGGGTTAAAAGTGATGCTTGGGTGCTCTCGCGCCCATGATTATCTAAGCAATACTAAGCATGGCATATATTTAGTGACTTATTTTCGAAAGGTTACTATTATAATTTTGCTAGGGCGACAGGGTTCACACATTCAAATATTCCAAAGGAAGTGTAATATTATTCAAGGTATTAACATGTATTTGCATATAAAATAACAGCATGCAATTTGATAATTTAAACAAAAGTAATTTGCAGAAAATGTAGGATCAACATGATCAAAGTATTGACTCGCCTTGCGTGGTTTTCCGCGGTCTTGAGCTCACTCAAAACTTTCTCATTTGTCGATCTTGAGGTTCGGGTCTTTATCTTTACTTCGATCTTGGCCTCACTTGACCCTTGATTCTTCTGGACTCCAATTTCTAATTACGTGCTAAGCAACTGAATTCAAATAAAAACAATTGACTCAAAAGATCCAAATAAATCCAAATAAACTTGATTAATTTTTATTATAATTAAACAGGTGAATTAAGACAGGGTTGATCGGACGCTGAGTATTGTCGATGCCATAGTGATTGGAGCGAAGTGGGGAATGGTAGGAAACTGTCATGATAGAGGTCAAGGAGGGGTCATGATAAAGGTATACTCATGAGATTATTTTATCTACAATTGACCTAGGGTCGTTAATAAACATGCCAACCTGAATTTAGTTAAAGATGCTCTTCGGTTTAGGTTTCGCAAATATTTTATGTACATTTTAGTCATCATTATAGTGTTATTATTATTTTTAAGGATTGGGGTCATGAGTTGTGTTCATGATATACATTAGTTTAACTTATCAAATTAATCTCAGAGCTTGGGTTTGTGGCCTTTCATACTGTGTTATTTTGGGTGAGTTGTACTATCAATTAGTCAACTTATTAATTAAGCGATTAACACCCTAACTCATGACCCATTGGACTACTTATTTGGTCACTATTTAAATGCTTACCTCAACTAATTTCTATTTTTCATTGACCCGAGACCTTGAGTGACTCTATGGCGACCTACTGTGCTATCCTCGGTTTTAGATACCACCCGGATATAATTACTACTTCTAGCTACGCCTAGTTTCATCGGGCTTCAGGCTACACATTAGCAGGATTATTTTTATTTGCTTTTGATCTCTAGCTATTACATTTTAACAACCATACACTAATATGGCCTTTTAATTGGAGTCTTGGTAATATTGATATCTTTATTCTTTTGCTTGACATAATTTAATTGGGAGTACACTCTTATTTATGGGCAAGCAAACTTGCTATACATAGTTATACTTTCATATGGTTGAATTTTGTACCACTTAATCATTTAATTCTTTCGTGGTGCAAATAGTTTTTACCCTATATTCTTACAGGCTTATTTCAATATTCACCCATAGTTAATTTTATGTGGAATATTAATCCACCAACCAATTCTTAGCTCACTGCCATTATTAGCTAAATATAGCGTTGAGATTTAGTTATTGATAATGCATTGAGGATGGGGATTATATTATAAATCACGACCTTCCAACTTAAATATGCATTTCCTTTTAAATGGTTACGACACTTCGTTTAATAAATTTTATGAAGCCTCTTAATTTACCATTTCATTGAATCTACCTTAAAGACTTATCTTATGGCTACCTGCCAAATGTTATGGCATATATTTAATTATAATTATGGTAATTTCTTAATGTAAGGTCTCGCTTTTGTAGATGAATACACTATGGCATCCATTGCTTTAATCATAATTTTTTTTGAAGGAACTCTTAATGGAGATCTTTATTAAATTTGGTTACTAAACCCAATCATATTTTACTGGTGCTTTTAATTGATAATTAGACCTTCTCAGAGTGTTCAGCTATAGTAGTTGCTTACATAACAAATAATCAAATATTAAATCTGAAGTAACCCTATTTTACCCTTTAACTGAATTTAGTATCCTCTCTACATTATTCTCTGATTTTCCAAAACTTTCTTGATTGAAATGACTAATAAAAACAAAATAAAAAGAAAGAAGAAAGAATTGCGCCGAGAAGGAATCGAACTTGGGAGCTAGGGGATGCTCTGTGCCTTAAGCGCACTGGGTAAGCCAAATGGGCCTGCGCCTTTGCGACCATTAGGGAAAACGCTTTACAAAAGCGGCGCAGAAGCCGAGCTCCTCCATTCGGCCGAAGCAGGGGAGGCGGGGCGCACGGAGGGGATGGCGGCGCTGCCGGCGAGGGGCGGCTGGGGAGGCCGAGGCGAGTGGAAGAATGGAATGGCGAGGGGGCAAGGGAACTAGTGGGGAGGCGGTGCGGCTCGGGCGGTGAGGTGAGCGGGCGCGGCACGCAGGCGGCAGCGGTGAGGTGGAAATGCCGCCGCGGCGGCGGGAAGGACAGGGAGGGAATAACGCGCGCACGAGTGGGAGGAAGACGGGTGGATGCTTACCGCGCCGGTGGTCGGGTCGAGGAGGAGCCGTGGTGAGCCGGCGGCGAGGACCATGGGCAGCGCGGGATACTCACGTGGAGGGTCACTCCGGCGAGGGAGGCGTCGGCCGACCGTCGGGAGAGCTTCAGGCGCCAGTAGTAGCTCCCACCGCGCGGAATCGAGAAGAGGTAGCCCGAGGAGAAGGTGGCACCGTGATGAGGACATCACACCTTCGGTTCAACCACATCTCCTCATCACGCCACAACTCCGAAACAATTCAAGGACCGATCACTCGAGCCCGTGCACGTGAACTCAATTATGTGATCCTTTTAAGGAATGAAGGTCAACACGATGGCAAGGCATGAGAGACAAATAAAGGTGCTGCGCCACCTATGTTTGGGGCTGGACCCATGTAATGTTTTAGGCGGTTTAGGAAAGGTTAGGAGGAGATATCGCCTGCCTTACTGCTGGTCGAATTCTCCTCCTCCCTCTCCTATTTAGTCTGGCCGAGCTTCCCTTGTGACTTGGGTTTTCTTTTGTTTAAGTTTAGCCTTTGTGCAAACACGATCTTGATTGTGTCCAACGACCACTGCGCAGACAAAGCAATCGTGAAACCCCACATTCGAGTGATTTCAGTTTGCCTACATCTTTTTCTTGCTTGTTCTTCGATTGCTTGCAGGAATTGAACCTCGTGTTCAGGTTGATCTCATTGTTCCAGCACGGTCAATAACCATTGGGAGTTGGTTCTGCGATTGCTAAAGGCGCCCACGACTGTTCGTTAAGTAGTCGGATCGCGAGTCACCACCAACCAATCGATATTTATCCTCTCACCGAAAGATCGGGCACTCAAGTCCTATCAAGTGGTATCAGATTTCAGGTTGCTCGGTGAGATCTTCCCTCGTTTCTGATTCGTTCTCATTCCTATTGTCCACATAAAGCCAAACAAAAATATATCTAGGTTAGTTCCTGCTGTCCTATACCTTTTAGCCTTGCATTTTCTTTCAGTAATTTTGCATTGTTGAGTTTGTGTTGCTTTGTCGTTTCAAGTTGTCGATCCATGACCGCCGTGTATTAGCTTGTTGGCACCGCATACCCTCCTTGTGGCCTCCCAACACCTTGCAATTCCGAGACAGACACCATCTTTTGTGCCCTTTCTATCGACACTCGATCATACATTGAGCAGGCACCAATCCTTTACAAGTAGAACAAATCGCTTGCCCATCTATCGGTTTGCATCCAAAGGACACCAGCGTGACAAAAGAAAAAGGCCAGTGCATTAAAAAAAAAAAGAAGAAGAAAGAAAGAAATAAACAAAGAAAGAGCCGCACATAATCAAGTTAGGGCTGCTACTAGTGAGTTTTCAGATTTTGCTTCTATTTGGTGGCGAGAACATTGCAGCAAACATCCTAATAACATCCCCACCACTTGGGAAGCATTAAAAGTGCTCATGCGACATCGATTTGTTCCCTCATACTATGCTCGAGATATGCTTAATAAATTGCAGCGATTGCGTCAAGGTACAAATTCCGTTGAAGAGTACTTTCAGGAGCTGCAAATTGGTATGCTTCTGTGGTTTAGTTGAGAATGACGATGCAGCTATGGCACGATTTTTGGGGGCTGAACCGTGATATTCAGGATGTGCTTGATTATAAGGAGTACAATAATATTACTCGTTTGTTCCATCTTGCTTGTAAAGCTGAGCGTGAAGTGCAGGGGCGACACACGAGGACACGAGCTAACTCTTTGCAGGTCGAACCACCTCGTTCAAACCAGCCACTACACTGCGTCCACTTCACAGCCGGCTGCACCGTCTCCATTCAGCAGCAAACCACGAGTTTCGGCACCAAATCTGTCCACCTCGACAACGACCAAAGCTCCACCAAGGATCCAGCACCAAGTGCATCTGTTGTTTCCACCGGACGCACAAAAGATATCCAATGCCATCGCTGCAAAGGCTATGGACATGTCATACGTATTGCCCAAACAAGCGTGTCTGATTATACGTGACGATGGTGAGTATTCTTCAGCTAGTGATTTGGATGAAGCCACATATGCTATGCTTGCCACTAACGTTTGGGACACGACGAAGAACATGTTGCTGCTGATGATGCCGACAAGTATTTGAGCCTTGTGCGTCGCAGCGTGTACTCGATCGCGATTGCACCACGGGAACAAAACCAGCGGCACAATCTGTTCCACACCAAAGGCATTGTTCAAGAGCGGTCCATTCGCATCATCATTGATGGGGAGCTGCAACAACTTGGCAAGTACCGATCCGGTGGAGAAGCTTGCTCTCCAAACTCGCCCACATCCCCATCCCTACCACATCCAATGGCTCAACCAAGGTGGTAAGATGAAGGTAACACGCTCGATGCGTGTACACTTTGCTATGGGTTCGTATCATGATTATGTTGATTGTGATGTTGTTCCGATGCAAGCATGCTCTTTGCTACTAGGTAGACCTTGGCAATATGATACAGATTGTGTGCACAATGGTCGAACAAACCAATACTCACTCATCTTTAAGGGCAAGAAAATTATTTTGCATCCAATGTCCCTGAACAGATAGTGAAAGATGAACTTGCTAGGGCAAAGAGAGAGCAAAAACAAAGTGAGAATCAAAAGAGATCAAACTAAAAGCTCTGTTTTACTAGCTACACAAGCTGATCTTGATGAGTGGGATGCTACTAGTTTTCCTTGCTATGCTCTCATGTGCACTCATGTGTTGTTCTCACTTGATGATGCACCATCTTTTGTTATGCCTCCTGCTGTCACTAAGCTTTTGCAGGACTACTCCGATGTTTTCGCAAAGGATGTTCCTGCAGCCTTCCTCCCCTCCGTGGAATTGAACACAGATTGATCTCATTCCGGGGCGTCATTGCCCAACCGTGCACCATACCGCACCAACCTGATGAGACGAAAGAAATTCAGCGACAAGTACAAGAATTGCTTAATAAGGGCTACATTCGTGAGTCTCTTAGCCCGTGTGCTGTTCCTGTTTTGCTTGTACCCAAAAAGGATGGTTCATGGCGCATGTGTGTTGATTGTCGCGCCATTAATAATATAACAATCCGCTATCGTCATCCTATACCTAGGTTGGATGATATGCTTGATGAGCTAAGTGGCGCTGTTGTGTTCTCTAAGGTTGATTTGCGTAGTGGGTACCATCAAATTCGCATGAAATTGGGGGATGAATGGAAAACAGCTTTCAAAACAAAGTTTGGTTTATATGAATGGTTAGTCATGCCTTTTGGATTGACTAATGCTCCTAGCACTTTCATGAGATTAATGAACGAAGTTTTATGGGCTTTCATAGGTAAATTTGTGGTTGTCTATTTTGATGATATACTAATTTACAGCAAATCTTTGGAGGAGCATTTGTATCATTTACGTGCTGTTTTTGATGCTTTGCGAACTGCACATCTTTTGGGAACTTGGATAAGTGTAGTTTTGCACGGACCGTGTGTCTTTTCTTGGCTATGTTGTTACAACAGGGGTATTGAAGTGGATAGCGCCAAGATCGAAGCAATACAAAGCTGGCCAACTCCTACCACGGTGACGCAGATTCGAGTTTTCTCGGGCTTGCTGGTTTCTATCGCCGCTTTGTTCGTGATTTCAGCACCATCGCTACCCGCTGAATGAACTCACAAAAAGGCGTTCCTTTCTCTTGGGGTCCAGCACAAGATGATGCCTTCATGATTTTGAAAGATAAGCTGACCCATGCACCTTTACTTCAGCTACCTGATTTCACCAAAATGTTTGAACTAGAATGTGATGCTAGTGGAATTGGGTTAGGTGGTGTGTTGCTGCAAGAAGGTAAACCGGTAGCTTATTTCAGTGAGAAACTAAGTGGTGCTAGTTTGAACTACTCCACTTATGACAAAGAACTTTTGCTTTGGTTAGAACTCTTCGAGACATGGCAGCATTACTTATGGCCTAGAGAATTCATTATTCATTCCGACCATGAATCTTTGAAACATATTCGTAACCAATCAAATCTGAATCGTAGGCATGCTAAATGGGTGGAATTCATTGAGTCTTTTCCTTATGTCATCAAACACAAGAAAGGGAAAGAAAACGTAATTGCTGATGCTTTGTCTCGTCGATACACTATGCTTTCACAACTTGATTTTAAAATTTTGGGCTGCAAATAGTGAAGGAGCAGATGTTCTTGATCCTGATTTCAAGGACGTAATGCTGAATTGCAAAGATGGCAGAACATGGGGAAAGTTCTTTATGGATGACGGATTCCTATTTCGTGCTAACAAGTTTGTGCATCCCAGCTAGTTCGATTCGCCTTTTCTGTTACAGAAGCACATGGAGGTGGACTCATGGGACATTTTGGCGTTAAGAAGACGGAAGACATCCTTGCAGATCATTTCTTTTGGCCCAAGATGCGACGCGATGTGGAGAGATTTGTCGCTCGCTGCACTACATGTCAAAAAGCTAAGTCACGACTCAATCCCCATGGTTTGTACATGCCTCTCCCTGTCCCTACTGTGCCTTGGGAGGACGTTTCGATGGATTTTGTTTTAGGATTGCCTAGAACCAAGAAGGGGAGGGACAGCATATTTGTAGTAGTTGACAGATTTTCAAAAATGGCTCACTTCATACCCTGTCACAAGAGTGATGATGCTACTAATGTTGCTGATTTATTCTTTCGTGAAGTTGTTCGCTTACATGGTGTGCCAAACACAATAGTTTCAGATCGTGATGCAAAATTTCTTAGCCATTTTTGGAGAACATTATGGAACAAATTGGGGACCAAGTTACTTTTCAGCACTACATGTCATCCCCAAACTGATGGTCAAACTGAGGTCGTTAATAGAACTTTGTCTACCATGCTTAGGGCTATTTTAAATACGAATCTGAAACTTTGGGAAGACTGTTTGCCTCATGTTGAGTTTGCTTACAATCGTTCTATACATTCTACCACAAAGATGTGCCCTTTTCAAATTGTATATGGTTTCATTCCTCGGGCACCAATTGATTTAATCTCTGTTCCATTCTCTCGATAACATTAATTTTGATGCTTGTGAACGTGCTAACTGATGCTAAAAATACATGAGCAAACAAAAGCAGAACATTGCTCGCACGAATGCAAAGAATCAGGTTCTTTGGTAGTAAAGGAAGGAAGCTAATTACTTTTGAACTGGTGATTTGGTTTGGTTACATTTGAGAAAGGATCGTTTTCTGCTTTGCATGAAGTCTAAATTGATGCCTCGTGCTGACGGGCCATTCAAGGTTTTGCAAAAATTAATGATAATGCCTATATACTTGACCCGCCTACGAGAATATGGTGTTTCTTCTAGTTTCAATGTTGCAGATTTGAAGCCATATGTAGGTGAGGAAGAGCAAATTCCGTCGAGGACGACTCCAATTCAAGAAGGGAGGATGATGAGGACATCACACCTTCGTTCCAACCACATCTCCTCATCGCCACAACTCTGAAACAATTCAAGGACCGATCACTCGAGCCAGTGCACGTGAACTCAATTATGTGATCCTTTTAAGGAATGAAGGTCAACACGATGGCAAGGCATGAGAGACAAATAAAAGGTGCTGCGCCACCTATGTTTGGGGCTGGACCCATGTAATGTTTTAGGCGGTTTAGGAAAGGTTAGGAGGAGATATCGCCCGCCTTACCTGCTGGTCGAATTCTCCTCCTCCCTCTCTATTTAGTCCTGGCCGAGCTTCCCTTGTGACTTGGGTTTTCTTTTGTTTAAGTTTAGCCTTTGTGCAAACACCGATCTTGATTGTGTCCAACGACCACCGCCAGACAAAGCAATCGTGAAACCCCACATTCGAGTGATTTCAGTTTGCCTACATCTTTTTCTTGCTTGTTCTTCGATTGCTTGCAGGAATTGAACCTCGTGTTCAGGTTGATCTCGCTGTTCCAGCACGGTCAATAACCATTGGGAGTTGGTTCTGCGATTGCTAAGGCGCCCACGACCTGTTCGTTCGTAGTCGGATCGCGAGAGTCACCACCAACCAATCGATATTTATCCTCTCACCGAAAGATCGGGCACTCAAGTCCTATCACACTGGCGGCGGCGGTTTTGGCCGGAGTTGGGGGGGATGGCCGGCTCGAGTGCTCGGTGAACAAAAGTTCAATTGGCTCGGAGAGGGGGTAGAAAGGAGGTGTAGGCACGTTGTGACGCGGTCACAATTGGGATGGCACCGCCGAAGCGGCCAGGGTGGCGTGAGGCGGCGGCGGCGGCGCTCGTGCGCGGGCACGGTTCCACAGCTGCGGGAGCAAGGAGAGGAAGGGGAGGCAAGAAACGGTGCAGCTGCAAAAAGGGGAGGCCCAGGGTGACTTATAGCATGGAGGGGAACCCGTAGACACGCTGTAGCCGGCGACCAGTGAACAGGGCGCGGGACCGACCTGGTGTGACCGGCGACGTGCGATGCGAGCGACGGGAGCAGGTGCGGTGACACAGGAACATGACGCGGGACAGTTGAGCGCAGACGCGAGGCGTCGGACGGTGCTGCCGTCAGAGCGATGAGGGAACAGGGGGCTCAAGTGAGAAAGAAAGAAGAGACAGAAAGAGCGCCGGCCCGGCTGGCAGGGAAAGAAAAAAGAGGGGAAGGGAGAGAAGAAAAGAAAAGGAGGGGCCCACATGTAAGAATGAGAAGAGAGGGAAGAATGAGAAGAATAGAAAGCTTTAGAAAATCTCGAAACTGAATTTTTAACTTAATTACTATTTCTTGTTTAACATTATTGATTTCAACTTAATTTCAAATATTGGTTCAATTATTTAGATATCAAAACCCAATATTTTCCTATTCTCTATGTTATTTAATTTGCCCTCGGATGTCGATGTTTCTATTATTTTGTTATGAATTATATATATATACGTATAAAACTTGAATATTCAAACTTGGATTTTTGGTTTAGATTTTTATAGATATATTCTAATATTCTTTTTGGATTCAATTTATTGACCTGAATTTGAGTTCAGGATGTTGGTATTTTTGAATTCATAATATGTTCCATTTTTATTATTTGTATTTAGGAGTACTCTTGATTGTTAATTTGTATGGCACAAAACCCAAAAAGATTTCAATAGATACTCAGAAGAAACTTGAGTGCTACCAAAATGCAAGAAAAATTTTAAAACCTCCATATTTTTGAACACTTGAAATTTCAGGATGTTACATAACACTACCAGCTGGTTGGTGATGAATCAGTTATGGTATACCCGTTGTTTCATGTGCGTTCGTGCACTGGGTTTCTCACGTCGTAGCTTTGCCTTTTTGCCCTAGCTTCCTTTTCTTTTGAACTTTAGTTTATTTAGTAGTTGTGGTGGAGGAAGCATCTAACAACTTATCTGAACTGAATCCACAAAGGACATTAAAGTACACATTCACCGACGAATCCAGTTCCAGTTGTCTGGTGAGTTAGCGAATGGAGATGGAAGTGCTCTGGTGAGCCTATGGAGGGGCTAGTGCACTCGTTGGATATGACCGTTTTGCTAGATGTTGCCTTACTCGTTTTAGATTCAGTTTCTGATTTCTAATTTTTAATTTATTATTTTTTAATTTTTTGTAGCTTTTTATAATTTTTAGATTTTTTCGTCTTTTCTTTTTCTCTATTCATTTGCATTCTCTATAATAGACTAAATTGTTTTTTATTTTTTTAATTTTTTAAATTTAATTACATAAAATAAAACACCAGTAGCTATAATAAGAAATAAACCAGCTATAATAAAAAATCTATAAAGCGTTATCAAACTGAGCACCACCCAACATAAAAAATAGTGTTCAGAAAATTACTAGCTTTCAGTTCATCAACTGAAAGTACAGATCTAATAGCATGCTATGTCAAATACACTTTTATTACCTGGTACCAGTTTGCGGCTGCTGAGCTATAGAATCTACTTAGTTACGGTGGCCGACCTTAGAAAAAAATTAGAGGTAGGGTGGCATGGGAGATCAGAACTAATATACAATAACAGTATAAATGCATTTTTTACCCTAGTAGTATACTAAAAGCAACAAAAAAGCTATAATAAGGATAGAATTGAGGAAAATACCTTAATATATATATACCGACATTCTTGTTTACCTTTTTGGTTATCTCCATATGAAATTCAGTTATGAGATATTCTAAACAAAAGCTCATGGGTTTAAGTTGGTCTTTAAGACTATCTACAGATCCTAGTGCACATTTCCATTTTTTAGAAATCAAAATAACAAAGACTAATTCTATTCTCTAGCTTCTATTACGTAATGGATTATTAATTAACACTGGATTTCGAGAATAGAAGAATTACAAAGCCCATTGCTTTCTCAAATCCTCTTTCAAATAGAAAAATTCGCTTGTCGACAACTAATACATCTATCTCAAATTCTCAATTCTAGTGACAATGTACCAAATGTTGTAGTACTTTTTCCAAACAGCATTGACAATTGCAGACTTGCAGTCATTCACTTCCCTAATTTGTTTCTTCAAATCTATTTTTACTGATACATCTATGATATATCTCAATTCTCAAATGGTAAATATAATTGTAGTAGTTTTTATTGTAGGAATTAATACAATTGTAAATATAACTGTAAGTAGTTCTTCAAATCTATTGTATGTGTTGTAGGGGTGGCCCCCACCTAAGCCCAGTAGGCCTGTTAGGTCCGAAATAGGACATGTGTAATGACATAAGAGCCCCCAAGGGGAATACTCATGTGTAAGGGTATAACTGTACAAACACTCCTCATGTGAATATATATGTGGCATAAGGCCACGAGAGGAGGAGGCTAAGCCATTCATTTACTCAACTCTCCACTACTACACTCTCTCTCTGTTTGATGCAGAACACAATACCGGCGCCCGTCGTGGGGAGGACAAGAGCAAGCCTCCAGACTTCAAGGAAGATGGCACCAAAGAAAGCTTCGCCATCGTCGGTGAAGAAGAAGAAGAAGGCGGAGGCGGCGAAGTCTCGCGTCAGCACGAGGGCTTCGGCTTTAGCAGCCGCTGGTATGAGCAGTGGTGTAGGTGCGACCGAAGGCCCCACCGCCGACGCGACGACCAACCCTGCCGCCGACGCGACGACCAACCCCGCCGTCGACGCGACGACCAACCCTGCCATCGACGTGATGACCAACCCCGCCGCCGACGCGACGACCAACCCCGTCACCGCCGTGACGACCGATCCCACTAGCACTCCCACCAGCACCGCCCCGACGACCAACCCAGGCGACAACAACGCGGCGCGCAACCTGGGCGCGCAGGCCGTGGTCACCACCTTGCCGGTGGCACCGCCAAGCGCGCAGACGGCCCCGGCCACGCCCGCAGTAGAGACGGCCCTGCTGGCGGCCCTCAGTGCGTTCCAGCGGGAGCTAACGGACCTCCGCAGAGCCGTCCGGGACATGAAGGAGGCCCGGAGCCAACACCCCCTTCCGGCAGTGGCATCCGAACCCGCCCCGGAAAGGGCGGATAGCCGCGACGCCCCCACGTCTAGCCGCGCCCCACTACGGCGCGTAGATTTGGAGTCCCCGCTCTCTGCGGGCCTACAGCAGATGCCATGGCCCGAAGATTTCAAGTTCCCGAGCGTCATGAGGTCTACAAAGGCGACTCTGACCCGCGAGAGTTCGTGCGCGTGTATGAGACCGCCATCGAAGCCGCTGGCAGAGACGACACCATGAAGGCAAAAGGGCTCCCCCTCGCGCTACAAGGGGTGGCGCTGTCCTGGTTCTTCACTATTGAACCACAGTCCATCTACGCGTGGGAACAGGTCCATAACCGACTCTACAACAACTTCCAGGGAAACTACATCGAGCGCGTCGATGCGGACCAGCTCTTTGCAGTCAAGTAGAAACCAGAGGAGAGGCTCCGGGACTACTTCAAGCGCTTCGCGAAGGTGCACTGCCAAGTCAAGGACGTTAACGAAACAACGGTCATCAACGCAGCGATACAAGGCCTCCGACCGGGGCCGATGGCCGAGTACAACGTGCGCAAGCCCATTAAGACGGTCGGGAAACTCTTCGACAAGATGGAAGAGTATGCCAGAGCGGAGGAGGATGCACGGAGGCGACACAGTGATGACTCCGACTCTAACAAGGCGGAAGGCTCGGTCAAGACCGAAGACTCACCGAAACAGGGCCCTTCGAAAGGCAAGCGTAAGCAAGAGCAGCCGAAGGGCACCTCCGACCTCAAGGACCCCCAACACAATGACTAGCCAGGCGACAAGTCCAAGCGCGATCAGCGCAAGTCCAGGAAATCTCGTTATGTTTTCGACATCGAGGGCGGCTCCGAAGACAACGTCCCAGGTCGCGGAGGCCGAGGACGCCGAGGACGAGGACGGGGGCATGGCCGAGGTCGAGACGACCGGACCCGCGAAGAGTACGGCGACCAGCACCATGGGCAATGGTGCGAAATCCACGGCCGGGGCAACCACGACACGCGTGCTTGTGCCACCATCGCAGCGCTACGGCAGAGCGTTGCCAGGGACAAAAACCCGGATACCCGCGCGCCCGTTGTGGCTCACGTCCAACACCCCAGGACCAAGGAGCACAGGCCCAGGATGACTTCCTGCGCATCCAGGCGCACGTATGGCAACCTCGGGAAGGCCTCCTACAGCTACAAGCCCCGGAGGGAGCCCAGCGCAAGATTATCAACGTCATCTCCGGAGGCTCCTCACTAGGGTTCACTTCGGCACGACAACGGAAGGCTTACGCGCGGAGGCTACACCACGTCGCGGCATACCCGGCGCAGGCGCCGCCATAATGGGCGCAACATGAAGTCACATTCAGCCCGCCGACGCTGAGGGCGTGGAGTTCCCCCATCAAGACCCTTTGGTCGTCCGGGTCCTCGTAGCTGGGTGCGACGTCCGGCGCGTCCTAGTCGATGGAGGAAGCTCCACAAACATCCTCTTCGCTGTGGCCTTCGACCAAATGGGGATCCCTTGGAGCCGTTTGGGCCCCTCAGGCGTCCCGCTACAAGGGTTTGGAGGGCAGCCCTTGCGCGCCTTGGGCCAGATATGCCTCCAAGCCTCCTTCGGCTAAAATGACAACGTCAGAAGCGAGGACGCCATCTTCGACGTGGTTGACATCGTATACCCCTACAACGCCATAATAGGACGGCCGCTCCTAAACACCCTCGGGGCAGTCCCGCATCACGGTTTCCTGTGCATGAAGCTTCCCGGACCGCGGGCCATCATCACCATTCATGGCGACCAGGACATGGCCCGGCGCATAGAGCTTGGCGCCAGGGGCCCATGCCACGCGGCTCGCCAAGGCACCTAGGCCGGGAGGGCGGACGTGGAGCCCTCGGGGAGCGTCCCGCGCTCCATGCGCGTAAGATTGCCCTGGTCGCGGCGGCCCGTCAATGATCGCCCCACCCTCCTAGCGGTTAGTGCTTGGCATTCCCCTCCCTTTCTTTTGTAAATGCTCACCCGCGCAAACGGGAATTTAATAAAGTTCACCGTTTGTACAAATTTATGTTCTTCGAAACAAAGACACGCGTTCGCGCGCGCACTCTCCGTCAAAGATACGGGCATGAGTATAAACAAAGACACGCGTTCGCGCGCGCACTCTCCGTTACAGACACGGGCATGAGTATAAACAAAGACACGCATTCGCGCGCGCACTCTCTGTCAAAGATACTGGCATGAGTATAAACAAAGAAACGCGTTCGCGCGCGCACTCTCCGTCACAAACACGGGCATGAGTATAAACAAAGAAATGCGTTCGCGCGCGCACTCTCCGTCACAGACACGGGCATGAGTATAAACAAAGACACGCGTTCGTGCGCGCACTCTCTGTCAAAGATATGGGCATGAGTATAATCGAAGACGCGTTCGTGCGTGCACTATCCGTCAATGATACGGGCATGAGTATAAACAAAGACGAGCGGGGGGACGCCTCCACACGCAGTCTACGGACTCTGAATAAGACGTAGCATGAGGTCTGCCTCCTCACGCAGTCTACAGACTCTAAATAAGACGTAGCGCGAGGTCTGCCTCCGCACACAGTCTACAGACTCTAAATAAGATGTAGCGCGAGGTCCGCCTCCGCACGCAGTCTACGGACTCTAAATAAGATGTAGCGCCGAGGTCCACCTCCGCACGCAATTTCACCGCCCGCAACGCGCGGAGGTCACCTCCGCGCGCAGTTTACAGACTCTAAATAAGACGTAGCGCGAGGTCTGCCTCCGCACGCACTCCTCCGGAGTATAAATAAGACGCGGATGCTGTCCCTGCGCACTCTACAGAGTATAAACAAGACGCGAGCCTCGCGCACACATGGGCATTGCCCCAGTGCGTACTCTTCGGAGTATAAATAAGACGTGGATGTATATCCCGCGCACTCCTTCGGAGTATAAATAAGACGCGGATGCTGTCCCTGCGCACTGTACGGAGTATAAATAAGACGCGCACACTACATGGAGTATCAACAACGCGCGGGCATCGGCCCCCACGTACTTCAGAACACAACTTACCACAGTTAATTCTACAGTGGGCAAAGTGCACCACGGGGACCCGCTCCCATGCGCCGCCTGCAGAATACCAAGACGGCGTGTTAAAGAGGCTGGGTCCCGCGTGGGTACACCCACGAGCAAGTAGCACCAGAGGCTGGTTCCCGCGAGAGCACACCCGCGAGCAAGAAGCGCCAGAGGCTGGCTCCGCTGCCACCACCTCGAAGGGTAGGGGATGGAGCGCTCGTGCGTCTACCTCGACTAGGCGCCAACTCCGCTGCCACCACCACGAAGGGTAGGGGACGGAGCGCTCACGTGTCTACCTCGCCTAGGCGCCAGCTCCGCTGCCACCACCGCGAAGGGTAGGGGACGGAGCGCTCGCGCGTCTACCTCGACTGGCGCCCGGCTCGCGCCACCACCTCGGGTAGGGGCGGGCGTTGGCGCGTCTACCTCGACTAGGCGCCAGCTCCACTGCCACCACCTCGGCGTAGGGACGGGCGCTCCGCGTCTACCTCGACTGGCGCCAGGCTCGCGCCACCACCTCGAAGGTAGGGGACGGAGCGCTCGCGCGTCTACCTCGACTGGCGCCAACTCCGCGCCACCACCTCGAAGGGTAGGGGCGGGCGCTCGCGTGTCTACCTCGACAAGGCGCCAGCTCGCTGCCACCACCTCGAAGGGTAGGGGCGGGCGCTCGCGTGTCTACCTCGACCAGGCGCCCGGCTCGCTGCCACCACCTCGGGGTAGGGGACGGAGCGCTCGCGCGTCTACCTCGACTAGGCGCCAGCTCCGATGCCACCACCTCGAAGGGTAGGGGACGGAGTGCTCGCGCGTCTACTTCGACGCCTACTTCGACTAGACGCCAGCTACGCCGGAGGAGATATCGGTCTGAGCGTGTATGGTTGTTGCAACTACGTGTATGCCTCGATCACATTGCCCCCGCAGGGCGCAACCCATCGCGTACGGCGCGCGTATGCAAACCCTCCGAGCTTACCGCGGGGCGATGTAGCCGGAGGGTGGCGACGTACTTCGCGAGATCTGGTCAAAACTGTTCTTGGTATTTGCTAAGGATGTTTACAAAGGCGCACAGACACCCCCGGCGCACCAGGCTGTTACTCGGCAGGCTCATCCTTGATAGGCCCCCGTACCGTCCGTACCGAGGTCCCACTCGACGACGCCCGACTCGCCCAGAAATCCAACACTTCCTCGGTTCTTTGCCGCGCGGCGCGCCGCGGATGCGAGTCGGAGATCGCAGGCCCGGTTAGGTAGCTGCTCGGCACAAGGGGGCAGGAATCAGAATAGCAGACTCACTGTTGTAGTCATTCACTATTTCACTTCTCTAATTTGTTCCCGAATTGCATTGAAAAAACAAGTACCTTGAGAAAGTAGCCGCTGGCCTGCTGCCTGCTCTGGAGGAGGGGGTTCGGTCGGCGACAGAGCTCAAGTGGCGGCTGCCCGAGTTTACGCGAAGGGTGGGTCCGTCCTACTTAGTTACGATAATATTTACCAAGCTAAATTCCAGCTCATCAATGATAAACTAATTAAATGAAAGTTCGGACCTAATATCATGCTACAAAAACTTCGTGACAATAACGTCATCTAATTTTCTCTAACTGTACGCATATATGTGCGGCGGTGACTTGCACCCATTGCAACTGAGGCAATTCTCTAACGACCTTTAGTTAATAAAAATTCAGGTGGGAGTTCGTCCAATCTGTTACAAAAATGTTTCAAGAAAAGTAAAGAGTGGTGCGCATGTACATATATAACACATTCGCCTTCTTTTTTGAAATAGTACTGTTGTAGGGGCGGCCCCCACCTAAGCCCAGTAGGCCTGTTAGGGGGATGTAAGGTCCGAAATAGGACATATGTAATGACATAAGTGCCCCCGAGGGGAATACTCATGTGTAAGGGTATAACTGTACAAGCACTCACCATTTGGATATATATGTGTGGCATAGGCCACAGGGAGGACCCCGAAGCCATTCATTTTACTCAACTCTCCACTACCACAGACTCTCTCTGTTTGGTCTGTAACCATAACAGTTGGCACCGTCCGTGGGGAGGACAAGAACAAACCTCCAGGTCTGAAGGAGGATGGCACCAAGGAAAGCTTCACCATCGGCGGTGAAGAAGAAGGCGGAAGCGGCGAGGTCTCGCGTCAGCACTAGGGCTTCAGCCTTAGCAGTCGCAGGTACGAGCGGTGGCGCAGGTGCGACAGCGGACCCCGCCACCGACGCAACGCCCGACCCCGCCACCGACGCGACGACCGACCCCACCAGCACTGCCCCGACGACCAACCCCGGCGATGGCAACGCAGGCGCATCCATTTTTCCACCCGGCGCAGAAGCGGTGAACGGCCCCAGCGGTGACGCGAACCTCGTCACCGGCTCCAGGGTCCTCCGCGACAACGCGGCGGGCAGCCTGGGCGTGCAGGCCGTGATCACCGCCGTACCGGTAGCGCCGCCAAGCGCACTGATGGCCCCAGCCACGCCCGCGGTGGAGGCCGCCCTGCTGGTGGCCCCTAGTGCATTTCAGCGGGAGCTAACAGACCTCCGCGGAGCTGTGCAGGACATGCAAGAGGCTCGGAGCCAACACCCCCCCGGCGGTGGCATCCGAACCCCCTACGTCTAGTCGCGTCCCATAGCGGCGAATAGATCCGGAGTCCCCGCTCTCCGCGAGCCTATAGCAAGTAGCTTGGCCTGAAGGCTTCAAGTTCCCAAGCGTCATCGAGGCCTACAAGGGCGACTCCGACCCGCGAGGCTTCGTGCGCGTGTACGAGACCACTATCGAAGCCGCTGGCGGAGATGACACCACGAAGGCAAGAGGACTCCCCCTCGCGTTACAAGGCGTGGCGCTGTCCTGGTTCTTTTCCATTGAACCACAGTCCATCTACGCGTGGGAACAGATCCGCGACCAACTCTACAACAACTTCCAGGGAAACTACGTCGAGCGTGTCGATGCGGACCAACTCTTCGCAGTCAAGCAAAAACCTGACGAAAGGCTCTGGGATTACTTCAAGCGCTTCGTGAAAGTGTGCTGCCAGGTCAAGGACGTCAACGAAACAACCGTCATCAACGCAGCAACACAAGGTCTTCGCCCGGGACCACTCGCTGAGTATAACGCGCGGAAGCCACTCAAGTGGGAGGCAGAGCTCTTCGACAAAGTGGAAGTGTACGCCCGAGCCGAAGAGGACATACGGAGGCGCAGCGACAACGGCTCCGACGCCGGGCAAGCGGAGGGCTTGTCGCAGAGAAGCAACACAAGAGACAACCCGAGGACGGAACACAAGCAAGTGTCCGCAAGCGACACTCGTGAGCCCGTCGACGATGGGGTGCACCAAACCTCACCATGCGACAGGCGTAAGCCCCGGCGTAACCGACGGAGACCCCAAAAGGCCCGCCATATCCTTGCTGCGCAGGGCATTCCCCGGGAGGCCGCGTCAACCTCGCGCGTCGCAGGGGGACGCGAAGGAGGCGGCGATGCGAAGCCGCGCGCGGAGCAGGAAATCCTAGAATACGGTAGATGGTGCAAGGTACACGGCTACGGGGGTCATTTCACGCGGACATGCACCAAAGTTGCGACATTACGACAGGCGGTGGCCCATGTACGGGCCTCGAAGACATTGACCCCCGTAACAGCCGCGTCATGACGCAAACAGGCGGTCCCTCCCGTGCTGGGTCCCCCGGAGAGACCCAACGCCGTGGCATTAATGTCATCGATGGAGGCTCTTCGTCGAGCACTTCCCCGGCACAACTACCTCGACGGGCGTCCCATTGCAGCATCACCTTCACGTCAGCCGATGCCCAGGGCATAGAATTCCCCCATCAAGATCCCTTGGTCATCCAGGGCGACATTGCAGGTTACGACGTCGGGCGCATTCTCATTGACGGAGGGAGCTCCGCAAATATTTTGTTCGCGGAGGCCCTTGATCGTATGGGAATACCTCGGAGTCTATTGAAAGCTTCGGAAGCCCCACTTCAGGGCCTCGGAGGGCAGCCTCTGAAGGCTCTGGGTCAGGTTCGCCTCCAAGTCTCCTTGTGCCAGGCCGACAACGCCAGGACCGAAGATGTCGTCTTCGACGTCGTGGACATCTCGTATCCGTACATTGCCATACTGGGCCGGCCTGCCATCAACTCCTTCGAAGCCGTCCCACACTACGCATTCCTATGCATGAAGCTCCCAGGACGGCGGGGCGTTATCACCATCTTCGGCGATCAGGATATGGCTCGGAGCATCAAAACCGAAGCTGGACGCTTGCACCGCAAGGTGCACGCCCTCACCGACAAATACCAGGCGGACACGCCTTCCGCTCCGGGATGGACACCTAAGCCCCACCCGGAGGGCGGGGTGAAGAGGGTGCCGCTCCAAGCGGAGGGGCAGTTCGTGTCCATAGGCAAGGGCCTCCCTCCGGAAGTCGAGCAAGACTTGCTCCGAGTCCTCCAGGCCAACATAGATGTCTTCGCATGGTCCCCGGAAGATATCAAAGGAGTGGACCGCGCCCTCATCGAACATAACCTCGCGATCCGCCTTGACGCCAAGCCCGTCAAACAGAAACTTCGCCGTATGTCTATGGACCGGCAGCAGTGGCCAAGGTGGAGGTGGCGAAGCTCCTTCGAGCAGGGGTTATCTGCAGGTTCAACATCCGGACTGGCTCGCCAATCCGATGTTAGTCAAAAAGGCCAGTGGCTCCTGGCGCATGTGCATCGACTTCACCGCCCTCAACAAGGCATGCCCGGACGATTACCCTCTACCGCGCATAGATCAACTGGTCGATGCTACCGCCGGATGCGAACTCATGAGCTTGTTGGACGCCTACTCCGGCTACCATCAGGTCTACATGGCCAAGGAGGACGAGGATAAAACCAGCTTCATTACGCCGGTGGGGACCTTTTGCTTTGTAAGGATGCCCTTCGGCTTGAAGAACGCGGGTGCAACCTTCACCTGCCTCGTTGCGCTGGCCCTGGCCGCCCAGCTAGGAAGGAATGTGGAGGCCTAGCTATGTGGACGATGTGGTAGTAAAAACCAGGCAGCTCGCCTCCCATGGCCGGGATCTTCAGGAGACTTTTGACAACCTCCAGAAGGCGGGCATTAAGCTCAATCCGGACAAATGTGTCTTCGGTGTATAGGCGGGCAAGCTCTTGGGCTTCCTTGTATCTGGGCGAGGCATTCAAGCGAACCCCGACAAGGTTGACGCTATCCTGGGCATGGAACCTCCCAAGATGACACGGGAGGTCCAGAGGCTGGTAGGCCGCATGGCGGCCTTGAGCCGTTTCCTCTCCAGAGCGGCAGAGCGGGGCTTACCATTTTTCAAGACTCTCCGCGGTTGCGATGGGTTTCATTGGGACGACGACTGCGCAAAGGCCTTCGACAACCTCAAGAAACACCTCGCAACCCTTCCCACTCTGGTGGCCCCAGCACCAGAGGCTCCCCTCCTACTCTACCTCGCCGCCTCGGCAACGGCGGTCAGCGCCGTCCTCGTCCTTGAAGAGGGCGCGTTCCAGTGGCCAGTGTATTTTGTCTCCGAAGCCCTCCAGGGCGCCAAGACTCGATATACCGAGCTCGAGAAGCTTGCTTACGCGCTGATCATGGCCTCAAGAAAACTTCGGCATTACTTCCTGGCGCACCCGATAATGGTGCCATCATCGTTCCCTCTGGTAGAGAGCTGCACAACAAGGAGTCCACGGGGTGAATTGGTAAATGGGCGGCAGAGCTGGCCCCATTCTCCCTAACGTACGCCTCTCGAACGGGGATCAAGTCCCAAGTTCTGGCGGACTTCCTCACGGAATGGACTCTTCCAGCTCAGCCCGCCCTCCAGGTCGAAGACCCGGTGTGGACACTTAACACCGACAGAGCGTACGGTGTTGCGGGCGCAGGGGTGGGCGCCGTTATCACCACCCTAGAGGGGCAGCGCCTGTCGTACTCGGCGCGCCTAGCGTTTCTGGCTACGAACAACACGACCGAATACGAGGCGTTACTCTTCGGCCTAGGGAAGCTCAAAGCGATGGGAGCAAGGCGAGTCCTCGTCCGCACTGATTCCCGGTTGGTGGCGGGCCATGTGGACAAATTATACTAGGCCAAGGACCCGGAGCTAGCCAAGTACGTAGCAGCCGTGCGAGCGAAGGAACGACACTTTTTGGGTGTCACGGTGAAGGCCATCCCTCGAACAGACAACGAGCAAGCCGACGTCCTGGCCAAGGTTGCCAGCCAGCAGCTCCCAACTCCGAAGGGCATTTCTGAAATCACGCCGGCGCGCCATAGCGCAGGATAACCGGGATGCGGCCCTCATCCACCGAATCACCCAGCAGGGTGACTGGCGGGAACCTCTTTTCGCTTTTCTGCAGGGCATAGCGGAACCAGACGACCCGTCCGAGCTCCGGCGTTTGCAA
Source organism: Dendrocalamus sinicus (assembly GCA_036346575.1). Lineage (NCBI taxonomy): Eukaryota > Viridiplantae > Streptophyta > Magnoliopsida > Poales > Poaceae > Dendrocalamus > Dendrocalamus sinicus. The sequence goes on from CM070658.1 coordinate 8,540,961, forward strand.
CACCGCGCTAGGTCCTTCCAGGTGCTCGACGGGGCGCTCTACAAGAAGGGGGTCTACGCACCGCTCCTACGATGCCTCCCGCGCGAAGAGGGAAAGCGCCGTCTCGCAGAAATTCATGCGGGTCTCTGCGGCTCGCACCTCCAACCAAGGTCTCTGGTGGGCAAGGCATTCAGACAGGGTTTTTATTGGCCAACAGCCATCGTGGATGCCCAAGATCTCGTGCGCCGTTGTCAAGGGTGCCAGTGGATGGGCAGGGCTATTGTAACACCCCAGGACCCACCTTACCCTGGGATGCTACTAAAACTACTCTACAACGAGCCAATTTACAAGATAAAATAAACCGGCAACAATTACTAAACAAGATAGTATAAGCGGAAGCATAAACAACTAAGGAATAACAGGATAGTGATAGCAATTCACTATTTAAAACATCCTCCAATATTTTAATCTAAAACAGAGTTTACAAATTTAACATTATTAAGATAATGTAAACAAAACTATGCAAGGTCTAGAATCCTTTCAACTTTATTACAGCATAAAAATATGATTCACGTGCATCAGTGTGGTGCCGTTCTACCCTTCCCATGCATGCTCAAAGTCCACCAGTAGGGAGGAGAAACAAGGGTGAGATAAAAATCTCAACAAGCAAACTGCTTAACAGGCTATTCAAACTACAAATAATTATACATCATCATTTATAATTCCATACAACTACAACCATAATTCATGTCCACAATTATTAAACCACCACAAATTTTCATGAATCATACCTCTTCAATTTCAGATTTAATTGGCATATGAATGCAGTCATTTTATCCACAATTAAATGCAAATGAAACATTTAATCTTCCACAAACCACAATAGGTTAATCATCAACATTCTTCCACAATTAAATGCAAATGAAACATTTAATCTTCCACAAACCACAATAGGTTAATCATCAACATTCTTCCACAATTACAATGCTATTATCCTCAACCTCAAATCACCATCGATGACGTTAAAGCATTAACAAATAAATCTTGTTTGACTACTTTAAATTCTCAACCACTACCACTAGCAAAAGCAATAAAACATATGTATGTTTTACTTCAACACTTTATTATTTCTCACATCCACAATTGTTATCAACAATTAATACAAGAGAAAAGAATCTCATGCCACAATCACAACCCTTACCGCACACAAGGGATGAACCTATTCCACGTCCACAACCATAATCCTCATACCACAAATAGCTCACATGAGCCAATTCCACATTACAACTATGAAGTTGTATAATCCACATTACAACTATGAGTTGAATATTCCACAAAATAACTTCACCACAACATATTGCATATGTATGCAAATGAATCTTTCCACAATGCAATGCATATGAATGCTATGCTCCACATCACTCTTTCGGGGCAGGATTTGAGGTGCATCGTATACGGCAATATACGATGCTTCCCGCTGGATAAGAGGTGCATCGTACATGGCAATATACGATGTCAGACGTACGGTCGCGGCTATGTCTTGGCGACATCCACATATGCATATGACATGATATGATATGATAATCACAAATCACATTAATCCATACTCAAAGGAGCATCAACATGCTCACGACATATCCACATCCACCACATGTTATTTTCATGTTCCACATTATAACATTAAGCAAGATTTTCACATGGCTACTAGCAGATTATCAACATATCAATGGATAAGTACTTGCTACCATCTCCACAATTAAATTATCATGCAATCATGGCATAATATATCAAATTACGATAATAATGTAAACTGCAAGTAGAAGGAATAACAAGTTAAACGGTAGCAACCACCGCTCGCTTACTTGCCTCAAACCGACGAGCGAGGTAAAATCAAGAGCGCTCAGGGACAAGACCACCTGTCCAAAAGGCAACTCTCAGCACACAGCTACAACATACAAACATGACATTAATAATTAAAAACGTCGCTAGAACCCCGAACCGCACAAACTCCTCTCCGCTCAACAATTCAGCAAATTACCCTCTGCAGCAGCGCTACTTAATATTTTCGTAACTTTAAAAATATTGATCCATTTACAGTAAATGATATCTCTCTGGATTCATCACTTAAAATCCTACATTTTCATGTAGAACACCTATTTTTATTTTGATCACAGCTAGGTGTAATTTAATGCCCAGAACAGAGGAAGAACTCTGTTCTGGCAGATTGAACAACAATAAACAAATGCGTCCCAACATCAGTAAAAGGGTCTAAAATTCTGAATTTTATACAGAAGCTATATCTCTAAATTATCTACAACTTTATCAATTACGGCCATGGTCATAAAAATCATTTACGACCTCTAATTCCCAGATTACCGTCGGTCTGTACCAATCTGCTCGCCTGACGAACAGCAGTATTCCCGACCCTGTAACTCCCAGATAACAAGGCATAAAATTCCGAAACAAATACAGGAGATGCGTCTGGAAGTCCTCTACAACTTTCCTTTTGGGAAGGTCCGCAGGAAAATTCGTTTACTAGGTCAAAACCTCACGAACAGACACGCTGCGCGAATCAATCTACAGGCAGACATCAGCTAATCTCTAATCGGGCAATTAATCTATTAACTACCTTCAAAATCCGTGCCAAGAACCCTAATTATTCCATAGAACAGAGGGTTTGGGATGAGGAAAATTACCTATATGATGGATCACCCTTTTTTCCTCCTCCTCTTCTTCTTCTTCCTTCTCCTTCCTTCTTCTCCTTCTCCTTCCTCTCCTTGGCTCCAATGGCAGCAGCACTTGTGGGGGGTGATGGAGGGGGGAAGAGGGCTGCGCCAAGGGGGTGGAGGAAGGGGGGGTGGCGGCTGCAAAGGGATGGGAGAGGGGAGAGAAAAGGGCTAGGGTTTTGGGGAGGGGAGGGAGGTGCGGCCACCCTTGGGCCTCCGGCCCAGGCGGTCGACCCACTCCCAGGCAGCCCACTCCGAGGTTTTAATTTAATTTTTAATTTATTTTATTTATTTTACATCGTTCTACAATTTTTATTTTTTCCTTCCCGCGATTTACTGAAAAACCGGCGACTCCGCGATTATTTTAAAAACTTACGCCGTAAAGACGTTCAGGATATTACAGCTATCCATAGGGCCCCGACAAGCCTCCATCCCATACCCCTGATATGGCTGCTGGCGCGGTGGGGCATCGACATCGTGGGACCACTTCCCAGGGCCCCAGGAGAAGGCAAGTCTCCTTTGATCATCTTGAACCCATGTTTTAGAAATGTTTTAAATATTTCAAATTATGTGCATTGCTATTTACGTAAAACATTAGTTCAAGTCTTAAGGTAGTAGTTAATCCAACCTTGTTATGCCCTCCATTGGAATAGATTATCATGTACCCTTGTCACCCTAGAACTTCCTTTGTCTCACTAATGAGATTATTACTTATTCTTTGACACTGATAGTATGGTAGTGCAATGCTTAGTCTTGCTAAATAAATACCCTTGGAACTTTGAAAATGGGAAATACTGATGTATTATTGAAACCCTGGTGATTACAAAGTTAGTGGTGATTGAAGTTACCACTGTTTCCTTTAAAATAAAATAAAAATGTGAAAGATGGTTTAGAGTAGGGTGGATGGTTGGTTTGGCTTGGTGCGCTTAGCACGAGATCTTGTTAGCGTATGTCCCACCCTAGTCAATTAAGGACCGACGCTTGTGTTTGTCCGCATCGAGCATTAACCGTACAACCACAAGTCTATATGGGTACGACCTGGCCGACTAACTACGATAGCCTAGTTTAGGTGCCACCGATGGAAAGTGGGTGCCGAGGATGGACTGTTATCCACATGAGGACAGGGATTTCATCACTCATACGGCGCAAGAGGGGGCTTCGGTTCGGGCAGTTAGCCTACCTGCGGTGAAACCTCAGCGGGTGGTATCTAGCTAGATTAGAGTAAGGTAAAGGCTTTGTGATATTTTATCTGGGTCTCATGCCAAAGGAAGCGTGTTGACTTTTAGGATAATTTATCTCTTGTGGGTAAAGTTGTACAACCTCTGCAGAGTGTAAAACTATTCGAATAGCCGTGCCCACGGTCAAGGGCGGGCAAGGAATGCATTCACATGGTAGATTTCTGGTTTTGGTTTTAAAATCAAAAGATTTGTATTCCTAGAGTGGAGGGAACTCTCGGAAGGGTATCCTGGCGGATGGAGCCAGAGAGGGTGGATGTAACCCGCAGTATTAACCTTGTTCAAGTTGTTAGCTAGTGATGGTAGTTGGAACCTTCACTAGAGAATTATTGTTACTTTCTGTTAAAGCATTTACTTTATTAAATGGATGCCTTCGGAAATAATTAGTAGTAATTGAAATTTAAAATGTAGCTTTATGCAAAAGAACCATATAGCCTTCCTTTGTTAAGCCTTGCATCTATGCATTTTTCCCAAGACTTGCGGAGTACTTTATGTACTCACATGCTACACTTAAAATAAACCTCAGAAGATCATGAAGCTCAAGAAGGTGTTTACGACTACTGCTTCGCATGTGGCTGTGATGGATTCTTCTCGGAGGACTAGGTCGCGTTTCCCCAGTCAACTGCCTGTGGCATATTGATGGGCCTACTTTGAGTTTTCTGCTTCCGCTGTGTTTTTGTGAGTGTGTGAGGTCTTAAAACCTCAGTTGTAATAATGAGACCTTTCGGTCAGTACTCTCAATTATTGTAATAATACGATCTGGTGATGTACTTATTTACATTTAGCTGTGTGCACTAGCTTTGATCCGGGACTAGTGCAGTAATACACAGAGGGTCCGGGTTTGGAAATCCGGGGTCCCGACAGAGATGGTATCAGAGCCAATTTGACTGTAGGACGTGACCTAGTTAGAATGGTCGTTAGTAGAAGAGCTTCAAAATTTATTTTATAAATTAAAAATTTAATAATGTGATATTCTTGTCTTTTCTTGTCTTTCTATCCTTATCTTTGTCATGGCATTCTTCCTTATCTATCTGCTTATTTCCTTTTGGAATGGTAATTGTACCCCCTTCCCTCTATAATTTCTATAGATGGACCGATAAGGTTGCGTCTGAAAAGTACTTGGAGAATCCCTGGAGACCTGGAGTATACGGAAGACAACAAATTATTGGAAAGTACTCTTGTCAGGAAGGACGTGATAATCAGTGCATGTCAAGTTAGGTAATTTGGAGAAGTGTTGCTAGAGTAATATGTTTCGGATTCATAATTGACAAGATTGAATAATATTCGAGAGGATTGAGATAAAAGGTATATTTGTGGATACCAATTGAGTATAAATAAATCTAAAGAGTGTCATCTTGTGGATTGACTAGATATTAAATACAAAGTTGAACTTGGGGGAGCTAATTAGATCATGGGAAGAGTCTAAACTTTGCCTTGGATTTATTATCTAGGATTGAAAGGAGCAATTGGATGTAAAACAAGATTTTGTTAAAGGGATTATTTGTGATCGTTGGAGAATTAGTATTAAGAGATTGATCCATAAAGGGAGATTAAAAGATTAAGAAGTTGAATTATCATAAACAGTTCATGGTATCAATTTTTGGGTGATTTGGTTGAATCATGAAGAGTAGATGAATGTTGTGGAGTTAATTGATTATCAGAGTTTGGTGGACTTATTGATGATGAGTGGATGCTAGTGGAATTCCTAGAAGATAATACACTTAGATATCTTGGTGGATTAATTTACCATTGCAAAGTGGACATTGAATTGATATGACAATTTGAGTTTGGTGGATTTAATAGATCAATGTTAGATAATTGGATTTTAACTAATGGGATTAACTAGGTCGTTTAAGGATGATCAACTTTGGAGGATTTAAATTACTTATGGGAGATAGATGGTCCAATGAGAATTAATTGAGAGATTGTCCGATAAGGATTAATTGAGTTCATTCAAATTTGGTGGAACCAAAATGATGGTTATCAAGAGATTGATGTTGGTGGATTAATGAATATTAAATTATGGCTTAGATGATCTTAAACTTGATTGATGATTACTAAAAGTTTGGATTAATCTTATATTGTCTTATCAGAGTTATGGATCTGTTGGATTAGATAATGATCATAGAACAATTGGTGGAAATCACAATTACAATGTTATTGGATTCTTGCTAGAAAAATTCTATGGTTGGTCGTCGATTCAAATTAGAGCAGAGAATAAAAGTTTAGGAGAGTATTTGTTGAAATCAATAAGGTGCATTTGTGGTATATGATTTTGGAATCAAGAATTTTGAAGAGTTGAAATAATTATGTCTCTCTCGGATGAACACTTGTGGAAGTTAAGCCCTTTTTAGTGGAATTCTGAAGTAATCGATATGATAAGGGCAATTGAAGTTAGCCCAAAGCTTGAAGGCGACTAAAGATGTACCACTCCGATTTGTTATTGTCTTCCGTATTTCTTAGTTAAAAGAATACTTCAGAGTACCAAAGAACAAGTTAGAATCATGAAGAAGCGATGACTAGATCTCTAGTTGTAGTACCCAAGTAAAGTCTTTCGATTTTAGAACGCTATATATATTACTTGCTTGTGTGTTAGGTGGACTGTACCAAGTCTTTGCATACTTGTAGTACAGTCATCCTTAAAAAAAACTATTTTGATTTCAAGTTAAGTTTCTTCTGAGTTGTTGCTTGCTTCCTTCTTGTGTGGGATGTTGTTTAGTTTCCCCTAATCTCTTACCTATGCTAGTTCCCTCTTATCTTTTGCTATCCCTGGAAACCGCTTCAGATGGTGAACACAAGGAGCAACCCTGGCAGCAGCCGTGACGCCAATGCTCAGCCAGACAACAACATTCCACCACCCCCTGCTCAAGCCCCCAACTTGGAGCAGATGATGGCTATGCAACTGCAGCTACTTCAAGCTCTCGCTCAAAATCAAGTGCAACAAGTTCCACAGGTGCCAAACCAAGCACCGCAGTCTAAGTTGGGAGAGTTTATGAGGACAAGGCCTCCTACCTTTGCTGGTTCAGTGGATCCATTGGAGGCCAATGACTGGATTAAGGATGTGGAGAAGAAGCTGATCTTAGCTCAGTGTAATGATCATGAAAAGGTGTTGTATGTAGCCCATCAACTTAAGGGAGTTGCTGCTAATTGGTGGGAGAATTACTGCGCCGCCCATCAAAATGTGCAAGCCATCACATGGGATGAATTTGTTGAGGCTTTCAAGATCGCGCATATTCCTACGGAATAATGGAAATGAAGAAAGGGAATTCTACCAATCTGCAGAAAGAAACCTCGGTGTTTCGGAATACCGGAACAAGTTCACCCAACTGTCCAGGTATGCATCAGAAGATGTCGCATCAGAGGCAACAAAGATTTGGCGATTCATGCAAGGACTTGATCCCAACCTCAAGGTGCAGATGGTGTCCAAAGATTTTTCGACATTTCAGATCTGGTAAACAAGGCCCTTGTCCAGAAGATGCTCAATATCAATTGCGTGACTCTCGTAAGAGAAAGATGGCTTTTCATACACAATATAATGCAAGCGGTTCAAGACCCGAATGAATCCACCCAGTTCAACAAAGCTCCAAAGAAGAACAGATGCACCAGAACTCCGGATCTGCGCCTCGTTCGAGATGCAAGAACCCGCATCTTCACCGAGTCCGACCTCGGAAAAGCAACACCTCACCGCAGGAGTGCAATGTTTTCGATGTCACGAGATGGGGCATTATGCGAGCAATTGCCCACGAAGCCTCGAGCTATCACTCCAATTCCTTTCAATTTGGGAAGTACACCAACACAACTCCGCTTGTAGGACAAGGACGGGAGTAACTCCAACTACAGAAAACTCCAAGAACTCCGCAATCACAAGGAAGAGGACAAGTTAACAACATCACCACAAAAGGTGCCCAGGGCAGCAATCATGCTTGGTAAGTTTCAATTTGGTTCAAAGCAAGAAGCGACTTGAGAGCACAAAGAAGAAACCAAGATCTGCGTTTTCCTCTCCTATCTTTTTCCTAGTTCGTCCAATCTCTGGGACGAGATTCTTTCTAAGGGGGTAGATTTGTCACATCCCAAAATTTGCTTTCTGGAAAAATGTAATTTCAAATTAATTATTTTAAAGTATTTGAGTTTTATTTAGATTTGCCCTGAATTTTTGGTTTTTCAAAAAAACTAGATTTGAAAAGTATTTTAAGTAAAACCTAAAATTATTATTAAATAAAAAGATATTTTGATTTTATATGAAAATCCTAGTTCAAAATAATTATTTGAAGTTTATTTGGCTTTTATTGGATTTTCTGAATTTTCTGGAGTTCAAAAAAAAATTGTATGTTTGAAATTAAAAAGTATTTCAAGTATGAAAATTAAATACCAACAGTAGTTGAAAATATTTTTATTAAGTCCAAAATATCTCCAGAAGCTTCTGTGAATTTTTCTGGGATTTTTCGGAGTTTGTTTAAGCTCAATTTGAAATTTCAAAAAAAAAAAAGAAAAAGGAGAGAGAATGAACAGTACATCCATCGTCTCCGCGCGGCAGAGGCTCGATCGATCTGTTCTCTCTGTACTCAGTTCTTTTTGTTTTTCTCTCTCTTCATAACTTCCAATCCGGACCTTATCTCAATGTCTTCCCAAAAGAAAAGTTGTGCCAAATCACGCAAGGAATCTATTCCAACTGGCCTCCTTCCATTTCGTTCATCCGTTTGCCTTTTATCTCCAATTTTCTGAAACGGACTCTAAACCGAAATCCACAAATTAGGGTCGGTTTCTACCCCTCCCAAGCCTATAAATAGGACCCCATGGCACCCCTAAACCCATCCCAAGCCGTGGCAAGTTCCCTCAAAGGTCAGGACGCCGTCGGCATCGAGGCCCTTCGGTCTCGGATTTGTTCGTCGCGTCTCGAGCAATCCGGTGAGTTTTTCCGTGATCCTTTCGCGTCACATTGTGCCATCATGTGCCATCTACCTTCTTGCCAAGTTAATTTGGTTTTGGTGCAGCCAATCTCCGAATCGAGTTTTCCCAATCTAGGTCAAGAGCGCTCCCGACGCCGATTCGTCATCTCCGTAAGCTTTAGCCCTTGCCGTAATTTTTCTTAGACTTGCCTCGTCGCGTTCTACATTGTGCTCACTTCCTTTTCCCCAAAAGCCTCCACAAATTTTGCCTCGAACCTCGCCATGGCCGTCAATGGCATCTCGTGTTCCCCATCTACCCGGTGATGTTTTCACCAATCCATTCGCGTCACTTTGTGCCAAACCATCCCAGGTAGCTACCCTTCAAAAGTTTTAGATTTCGTTCACGAGCATGAAGATATTAAGTTTTCCTTTTTCCTTCCCGACGCTGCTCAAACATCGATTGCGCCGTCTCCGATGGGTTTCTGGCCGAGCCCATAATTTTCCTAGCCTCGCCAAGCTGCGTTCTAGCCCGTGCTCATCCTACTTCTCCACGCCCATGCCCGGATTTTATTCCTCTCTCCTACCCATGTCGTTGTAGCCGCCCGTGCCGTCAACGGTCTCCGTTTGGCGTGCCGTCAGTTCCTATGTGTGCCTTGGGTCCCTAGCAACCCATTTTGCTAGTTAGATTCATCTCCCATGCCTTCTCTCGCCAGCGCTAGCCTTCTCGCCAAAAGTACTGTTCTCGGATGAACAGTAACATCTGTGAATTTCCAGCATTTTCTCGCCCCGGCAAACTTTAGATCGCTCGTTCTCCTTCGTCCGAACTCCGATCGACCCGATTCTTCTTCCTAAATTCATCTAAAATTGAGATATATCTTTTGGTTCTGGTTTTGTAGTTTTTGGAGTTCATTTGAATTTTATTTGAATTTATTTTGTTTGTTTTGTCGTTTCGCGCGTAGAACCCGACGTCGCCGAAGAGTTTGTCGAGCCGCCGCAAGAAGGACCAAATAGCGCACAAGAAGGCAAGTCTCCTTTGATCATCTTGAACCCATGTTTTAGAAATGTTTTAAATATTTCAAATTATGTGCATTGCTATTTACGTAAAACATTAGTTCAAGTCTTAAGGTAGTAGTTAATCCAACCTTGTTACGCCCTCCATTGGAATAGATTATCATGTACCCTTGTCACCCTAGAACTTCCTTTGTCTCACTAATGAGATTATTACTTATTCTTTGACACTGATAGTATGGTAGTGCAATGCTTAGTCTTGCTAAATAAATACCCTTGGAACTTTGAAAATGGGAAATACTGATGTATTATTGAAACCCTGGTGATTACAAAGTTAGTGGTGATTGAAGTTACCACTGTTTCCTTTAAAATAAAATAAAAATGTGAAAGATGGTTTAGAGTAGGGTGGATGGTTGGTTTGGCTTGGTGCAGTTAGCACGAGATCTTGTTAAGCGTATGTCCCACCCTAGTCAATTAAGGACCGACGCTTGTGTTTGTCCGATCGAGCATTAACCGCACAACCACAAGTCTATATGGGTACGACCTGGCCGACTAACTTACGATAGCCTAGTTTAGGTGCCACCGATGGAAAGTGGGTGCCGTGGATGGACCGGTTATCCACGGTGAGGGACAGAGGATTTATCAGTACTCATACGGCGCAAGAGGGGCTTCTGTTCGGGCGGTTAGCCTACTGCGGTGAAACCTCAGCGGGTGGTATCTAGCTAGATTAGAGTAAGGTAAAGGCTTTGTGATATTTTATCTGGGTCTCATGCCAAAGGAAGCGTGTTGACTTTTAGGATAATTTATCTCTTGTGGGTAAAGTTGTACAACCTCTGCAGAGTGTAAAACTATTCGAATAGCCGTGCCCACGGTCAAGGGCGGGCAAGGAATGCATTCACATGGTAGATTTCTGGTTTTGGTTTTTAAAATCAAAAGATTTGTATTCCTAGAGTGGAGGGAACTCTCGGAAGGGTATCCTGGCGGATGGAGCCAGAGAGGGTGGATGTAACCCGCAGTATTAACCTTGTTCAAGTTGTTAGCTAGTGATGGTAGTTGGAACCTTCACTAGAGAATTATTGTTACTTTCTGTTAAAGCATTTACTTTATTAAATGGATGCCTTCGGAAATAATTAGTAGTAATTGAAATTTAAAATGTAGCTTTATGCAAAAGAACCATATAGCCTTCCTTTGTTAAGCCTTGCATCTATGCATTTTTCCCAAGACTTGCGGAGTACTTTATGTACTCACATGCTACACTTAAAATAAACCTCAGAAGATCATGAAGCTCAAGAAGGTGTTTACGACTACTGCTTCGCATGTGGTTGTGATGGATTCTTCTCGGAGGACTAGGTCGCGTTCCCCACCAATCGCTCGTGGCATATTGATGGGCCTACTTTGAGTTTTTCGCTTCATTGTGTTTTTGTGAGTGTGTGAGGTCTTAAAACCTCGCTTGTAATAATGAGACCTTTCACAAGACTCTCAATTATTGTAATAATACGATCTGGTGATGTACTTATTTCGCTTAGCGTGTGCACTAGCTTTGATCCGGGACTAGTGCAGAATACACGAGGGTCGGGTTTGAAATCCGGTCCCGACACGCTTCTCCGCGAGAACATCATATGTCGATTCGGCGTGCCTAGGGAGATCACCGTCAATAACGGCCTGCAATTCGATGCAGCCCCATTCAAAGAATTCTGCGGTAACATGGGCATCACCCTCCGGTTCGCCTCGGTCGGACACCCACAGTCCAACGGGGCGGTGGAGCGGGCAAACGGCGCCATCTCCGCCGCCATCAAGAAGCGCCTCGTCGGGCTACCAAAGGGGAAGTGGCCAGACGAGCTCCACAGCGTCCTCTGGTCTCTTCGCACAACGGTCACACGCCCCACGGGGTTCACCCATTGAAGCTCCTCTTCGGTGATGAGGCGGTCACACCTGAAGAAATAAAAGGCTGGCTCACGGCGGGTCCTCGTCCAAGCACCATACGAGGAACGCCAATTGTCCGTGGATCTCCTTGATGGAGACCGGGCAAGCGCAACACAGCACGTCATAAAATACGCGCTACAGATGGTGCACGGTCGCAATCGTTCGCTGTACCCGCGCAAATTCAGACCAGGGGACCTCGTCCTTAAGATGGCACTCCACGCGGAGACGGTAGGCAAGCTCGAGTCCAAATGGGAGGGCCCGTACATCGTCGCGGAGGCCCTACAGAAGGGAGCGTATCGCTTAGCCACCTTGGAGGGGCACACGCTCCACCACACGTGGAATGCGGACAGGCTGCGGCGGTATTACGCCTAAGTCGAGCACATGAGGGCAAGGGCCTTCCACGGCTTTGGCAGGCGCGAGCGCCTAGCGGTTAGTACCTTAACCCTTGTAACTGCTCACCCGCGCAAACGGGAATTTAATAAAGTGCATCGTTCCTGCAAATTCTCTCGTTTTCATATCAAAAGTGCGCGAAGGATCACCTTCGTGCGCACTGTGCATGAGCATGCATAAAGACACGTGGGGGGACGCCTCCGCGCGCAGTCTACGGACTCTAAATAAGACGTAGCGTTGAGGTCCGCCTCCGCACGCACTCTACGGAGTATAAATAAGATGTAGCGTTGAGGTTCGCCTCCGCACGCAATTTCACCGCCCGAAACGCGCGGAGGCTCGCCTCGCGCGCGATCTGGACTCTAAATAAGACGTAGCGTCGAGGTCCGCCTCCGCACGCACTCTACGGAGTATAAATAAGACGTAGCGTTGAGGTTCGCCTCCGCACGCAATTTCACCGCCCGCAATGCGTGGAGGCTCGCCTCCGCGCGCAGTCTACGGACTCTAAATAAGACGTAGCGTCGAGGTCCGCCTCCGCACGCACTCTACGGAGTATAAATAAGACATAGCGACGAGGTTCGCCTCCGCACGCAATTTCACCACCCGCAACGCGCGGAGGCTCGCCTCCGCGTGCAGTCTATGGACTATAAAAAAGACGCGGATGCTATCCCTTACGGAGTATAAACAAGACGTGAACCCCGCGCACGCATGGGCGTTGCCCGTGCGTACTCTCCGGAGTATAAAAAAGACGTGGAGGTCGATCCCACGCACTCTCCGGAGTATAAAAAAGATGCGGATGCTATCCCTGCGCACTCTACGGAGTATAAACAAGATGCGAACCCCGCGCACGCATGGGTGTTGCCCGAGCGTACTCTCCGGAGTATAAAAAAGACGTGGAGGTCGATCCCACGCACTCTCCAGAGTATAAAAAAGACGTGGATGCTATCCCCGAGTGTACTCCTCAGAGTATAAATAAGACGTGGTCGAGTTCCCCACGCAGGCAACCCACTTCGAAGGATAGGGTACGGAGCACTCGCGCGTCTACTTCGACTAGGCGCCAGCTCCGCTGCCACCACTTCGAAGGGTAGGGGACGGAGCGCTCGCGCGCCTCGCCGACCAGGCGCCAGCTCGCTGCCACCACTTCAAGGGTAGGGATGGAGCGCTCGCGCGTCTACGTCGACTAGGCGCCAGCTCCGCTGCCACCACTTCGAAGGGTAGGGGACGGAGCGTTCGTGCGTCTACTTCGACTAGGCACCAGCTCCGCTGCCACCACTTCGAAGGGTAGGGGACGGAGCGCTCGCGCGTCGACGTCGACTAGGCGCCAGCTCCGCTGCCACCACTTTGAAGGGTAGGGGACGGAGCGTTCGCACGTCTACCTCGACTATGCGCCAGCTCCGCTGCCACCACTTCGAAGGGTAGGGGACGGAGCGCTCGCGCGTCTACTTCGACTAGGCGCCAGCTCCTCTGCCACCACTTCAAAGGGTACGGAACGGAGCGTTCGCGCGTCTACCTCGACTAGGCGCCAGCTCCACTGCCACCGCTCCGAAGCCCGGTGTCCGAGGCGCAAAGCGTCCGCAAGTTTGTTTGCTACTATCCGAGCAAGGGGCGACATAAAGCCTGGACAAGCTCACAGCATATTACATAACAAAAAGAGCACGGGAGAGTTGTCGCTTAGCCCAAGTAAGACTGTTGCATTACAGAAGCAGACATACTGTTAGAAATATGCCCTAGAGGCAATCATAGAGATGATGATATTTCGTTGTATCCATGATTTAATAAATGTTCCTTGAATATTGCCTTTGTGTTGATTAACAAGTATGTGACTTGTTTGTGAAACTCTTTACTTGTATGGTTATTCTAAAGTTGTCCCTAGTCGAAGTTCATGTGAGGACACGTGAATAATGGATTAGCACATGTATCGGTTGATGACCATGTTTCACGAGTCATAGACATGGAGATGTCAAACCAATAATGTGGACACATGTTTAGAACATGGGGTTGGACCGACCCAACATGAGACATAACAATTATACTTATGGTTCTCTCTCTACACAATGTATGCGCCTTGTCCTTAGACCTGAGATTGTCGCATGTACTTGAGATGTGAATCGACCTACTTAGGGCTATCAAACGCTACTCGTGGCCGGTAGTTATAAAGATAGCTTTCGGGTTTGTCATGAAGCATGCTGCGAGGCATGGTCGGTCGAGATGGGATTTGCCCTCTCTACACGAGAGATATCTGCCCTCGGTGATCGGATCCAGAAATGCATGGCCATGCTACTTAAGGTTAAGAGTTAACCTAGTAAGGGATTCGGATCACGGGATCGAAAGAGTGGTCGCTTGAAGCTCGACCAAATATCGTGAGGCAAAGGGATTGGCATGTACATAAAGTTGTGATGGTTCGTCCGATATGATCTTTGTGTATGTTTAGGAGTTGGCACGTTTGCTAGAGGCGCTACCAACTATTGACCGAGTAGGTATACTCGCGTCATGTCTAAACATACGTGAACCTATAGGTCACACACTTAGGGCTGAAGTCTAATTCGGATTGGATCCGGTTAGACCGGGTATCGAGTCCTAATGGGCCTCCATTCATAAAGCCCATTGTAAGGGCGTCTATAAAAGGAGAGCAAGCGCCATGGGTAAAGGGTGAATTCGTGACCTCCTCAAACCTCGCCGCCACCCCTCCCACGCCACGTGGCTCGCGCAGATCTAGTAATCCGCGCGCGTCGTTTCCTCCCATACGTGTGGATACTTTTGGCGGCGCTGCATCTGTAGCGTTTGGGCGAACCGCAAGAGAGGAGTTGTGCGTGGGGCGCCGCAACGTGGGCGAGGAAGTAGCACGACTACTGCGCCCGACGTCTTTGCATCAACTTAGTACGACTACTCTGACGTGCTGCATCATTCGCACCTCTGCGTCTAGTGGTAAGACCGTGATCTATAACTGCAGTGATCTTGGTTTACGGGTAGAAATTTTTAATTTGCGCTAGTGTAGCCTACCCGTAGCCCTACAGTGGTATCAGAGCCATTGCTGTCATGTTATAGGTTCGGGTGATTTGCATATGGCGATATGTAAGTCGTTGAAGGACTACGGGTAGGCTACGCTAGCGCAAATTAATAAAAATTATGCCCGTAAACCAAGATCACTGCAGTTATAGATCACGGAATTACCACTAGACGCGCAGTGCGGAATTGATGCAGACGCGTCGGGGCGAGTAGTCGTACTACGTCGATGCAAAGACGTCGGGCGAGTAGTCGTACTACTTCCTCGCCCTCGTCGCGCATCCAACGCATAACTCCTCTCTTGCGGTTCGTCCAAACGCTACGGATGCAGCGCCGCCAAAAGGTATCCACACGCACGGGAGAAGCGGCGCACGCCGGATTACTAGATCGCGCGGCGCCGTGGCGTGGGAGGGTGGCGGCCGGGTTTGAGGAGGTCACGAAATTCTCACTCTACCCGTGCGCCTAGCCTCCTTTATAGACGTCCTTATAATGGGCTTCAGCGAATGGAGGCCCATTAGGACTCAATACCAGTCCAACCCGGATCCAATCCGAATTAGGCTTCACCCTTAAGTGTGTGACCTTATGGGTTCACGTATGTTTAGACATGACACGAGTTTACCTACTCGGTCAATAGTTGGTAGCGACCTCTAGCAAGACGTGCCAACTCCTAAACATACATAAAGATCATATCGAACAAACCATCACAACTTTATGTACATGCCAATCCCTTTGCCTCACGATATTTGGTCGAGCTCCAAGCTGACCACTCTTTCTCGATCCCGTGATCCGAATCCCTTACTAGGTTAACTCTTAACCTTAAGTAGCATGGCCATGCATTTCGGATCCGATCACCGAGGCCCAGAGATATCTCTCTCGTGTAGAGAGGGCAAATCCCATCTCGACCGACCATGCCTCGCAGCATGCTTCATGACAAACCCGAAAGCTACCTTTATAACTACCCGATTCACGAGCAGCGTTTGATAGCCCCTAAGTAGGTCGATTCACTTCTCAAGTACATGCGACAATCTCGTGTCTAAGGACAAGGCGCACACATTGTGTAGAGAGAGAACCATAAGTATAATTGTTATGTCTCATGTTGGGTCGGTCCAACCCCATGTTCTAAACATGTGTCCACATTATTGGTTTGACATCTCCATGTCTATGACCGTGAAACATGGTCATCAACCGATACATGTGCTAATCCATTATTCACGTGTGTCCTCACATGAACTTCGACTAGGACAACTTTAGAATAACCATACAAGTAAAGAGTTTCACAAACAAGTCACATACTTGTTAATCAATACAAAGGCAATATTCAAGGAACATTTATTAAATCATGGATACAACGAAATATCATCATCTCTATGATTGCCTCTAGGCATATTTCCAACAGCCTCCCACTTGCACTAGAGTCAATCTAGAAGATATCTAATACCCATAGCTCTTGTGTGCACCTCATGCTTAGGTCAGGAGAGGCTTCACAAAGGATCTGAAATATTCAAATCCGTATGTATTTTGCATATCTTTAAATCTCCTCGATTGAGGATCTCTCGAATGAGATGAAACCGCCGCAGATATGTGTTTGTTCTTTTGGTGACTCCTTGGCTCCTTGGCTTGCGCAATGGCCCCACTTGTTATCACAAAGAAAGATCCGAGGATGCACGCACTAGGAACCACACCTAGTTCAGAAATGAACTTCCTTATCCAAACACCTTCCTTTGCTTTGCTTGAAGCCGCAATGTACTCGGCCTCCGTTGTAGAGTCGCACAACGTCTCCGCTTGGAACTCTTCCAATCGACCGCACCACCGCTCAAAATGAACACAAAACCCGATTGCGATTTGTAATCGTCTTTGTCGGTTTGGAAGCTTGCATCGGTGTAACCATTTACAACGAGCTCTTCCTCACCTCCGTAGACTAGGAACACATCCTTAGTTCTTCTCAAATACTTGAGGATGTTTTTAACCGCTGTCCAGTGACTCTCACCGGATCACCGTATCTGCTCGTAACACTTAGAGCATAGGAAACATCTGGCGTAGTACATATCATAGCATACATGATAGATCCAATGGCGAAGCATATGGAATCTTACTCATGCGATCTCGCTCATCGGTTGTCGAAGGACACCGAGTCTTGCCAAGATTTATGCCATGAGACATGGGCAAGAACCCTTTCTTTGCCTCCTCCATGTTGAACCGTTTCAACACTTTGTCAATGTAAGTACTCGCTTAATCCTATTAGCCTTTTTGATCTATCTCTATAGATCTTAATACCCAAAATATATGCCGCTTCCCTAAGTCCTTCATTGAAAAACTATTTTTCAAAGAGGTCTTAACGGACTCGAGCATAGGAATATCATTTCCAATCAGTAATATGTCATCTACATATAAGATTAGAAATACGAGCGAGCTCCCACTTGCCTTCTTGTAAACGCAAGATTCTTCTTCGCTTTTGATGAAGCCAAACCCTTTGACCACTTCATCAAAACGAATGTTCCAACTCCGAGATGCTTGCTTCAATCCATAAATGGATTTTTGAAGTTTGCATACTTTTCTAGCATTGATTGGATCGACAAAACCCTCGGGCTGTATCATATACACGTCCTCGGTTAAATTTCCATTAAGGAAAGCCGTTTTGACATCCATCCGCCATATCTCATAGTCGAAATATGCAGCAATAGCTAGAATGATCCGTATAGATTTAAGCATCGCTACAGTGAGAAGGTCTCATCGTAGTCAACTCCTTGAACTTGCCGAAACCTTTTGCGACAAGTCGAGCTTTATGGATATGAACATTTCCATCCATATCAATCTTCTTTTATAGATCCATTTGCACTCTATGGTTTTAACACCATCAAAGCGGTCAACCAAGTTCCAAACTTGATTGTCTCCCATGGATGCTATCTCGGATCTCATGGCACTATGCCATTTCTCGTAGTCCGGTCCATCATTGCTTCCGCATAGGTCGTAGGCTCATCATTGTCTAACAATAACATATCTCGCGTATTGCGGAGCCTTTCCGACCTTCGTGGTGGTGGTGCTTCCTTTGCCATGGGTTCCTCAACTTGTTCTGCCACGTGGGCATCATTCGTCGAGTCTTCCCCGATTGGTTCATCTTGAACCTCTTCAAGCTGCACCGTTCTTCCACTTGTCTCCCTGTTGAGAAACTCTTTCTCTAGGAAAACACCACTTCGAGCGACAAACACTTTGCCCTCTAGTCGGTTGTAGAAGTAATATCCAAAGGTTTCCTTCGGATATCCCACGAAAATGCATTTATCCGACTTGGGTGTGAGCTTGTCCGACTGTAGTCGCTTGACAAACGCCTCACATCCCCAAATCTTTAGAAAAGACAAAATGTGACTCTTCCCGGTCCATATCTCATATGGTGTCTTAATTACGGATTTAGACGGTACCCTATTAAGTGTGAAAGCTGCTGTTTCTAGAGCGTAACCCCAAAATGATAATGGTAGATCTGACTGGCTCATCATCGATCGAACCATGTCCAACAAGGTCCGATTACGCTCGGATACCCGTTTCTTTGAGGCGTTCGGGCGGTGTTAGCTGTGGAACAATTCCGCAACTCTTGGATGATTGCTAAATTCATGACTCAAATACTCGCCACCACGATCGATCGCAGAGCCTTAATTTTCTTGGCACGTTGATTTTCAACCTCATTCGGAACTCTTTGAACTTTTCAAAAGTTTCAGACTTATGCTTCATTAAGTAGACATAGCCATATCTACTAAAATCATCGATGAAAGTTATGAAGTAATGAAATCCACCTCTAGCGATCGTGCTCATTGGTCCACATACATCGGTATGTATGATTTCCAACAAGTCGATGCCCTCTCAAAAGAACCTTTGAAAGGTGACTTGGTCATCTTACCAAGCAAACAAGCTTCACATGTCTCGTATGATTCAAAATCAAACAAAGTTAGAAGACCATCATCATGGAGCTTCTTCATGCGCTTTTCACTTATGTGACCCAAACGACAATGCCAAACATAGGTGGGATTCAAATCATTAGGTCGAAGTCTTTTAGCATTTATGTTAAAGATGGGCGCATCATCAAGATTTAAAATAAATAACCCATTCACAATGGGCGCAAAGCCACAAACATTTCATTTTAGAGATCAAACAACCATTGTCTTTACTTGCAAATGAATAACCATCTCTCATCAAACATGAGGAGATAAAATGTTTCGACTCATACTAGGAACATAATAACAATTATTCAATTCCATAATAAATCTTGAAGGAAGCTGAAGTTGCATGGTGCCGACGGTCAACGCAGCAACCCTTGCTTTATTTCCGACGCGAAAATCAACTTCACCTCTTGCGACTCCTCTACTTCTTATTAGCCCTCGCATCGAGTTGCAAATGTGAGCAACCGATCCGTATCAAATACCCAAGAGTTAATAGGAGAATCAGCAAGAAAAATGTCTAAAACATTTATGACAAGTGTACCATGGGTGGAAGTCTTACTTCCAGCATTCTTCTTGCATTCCTCGTAATCCATGTACTTCTTGCGTTTCTCTTCCAAAGGGCAGTCTCTTTACAATAGTAGCATACTGTCTCGGCTCGAGTCCAGCTTTAGGCTTAGGCGTTGGCTTTGAGATCATATCTTTAGCCTTGCCCTTATTCTTTGCCCATGGCTTCTTACCCTTTTCTTGAAGCTAGACTTGTTCTCAGACACCATCACATGGCTAGGCCCTGCACACTTCTTAATGTCACTCTCTGCTATTTTGAGCATCCCACAAAGCTCATTAAGGCCCTTTTCCACCCCATGCATATGGTAGTTCAAATGAAATGTCCATAGCTAGGTGGTAGAGACGCCAAAATGAAATCGATTGCCAACTCTTGGCTAATTGGAAAACCAAGTTTATCCAAAGTCCGATCAGAACCAACCATTTTGATCACATGTGGGCCTACGGGTGCACCTTCGTTAACTTGCATTCCAGAAAAGCCTTAGAGACATTGAACCTTTCAGTCCTGGCACGTGTGCGAACATGTCCTTAGCGCCATGATCATATCATACGCTTCCGATCCTCAAACCGCTTTTGAAGGTCAGTTCCATGCATGCAAGCATAAGACAGCTAATCTCAAGAGAGTCATCACATGCTTTCTTGTAGGCATTTTTAACAGCAGCACGCATTGTCGTGAGCTCTTCTCGGGATTGGGGTGTCGAACGTTTTCCTTTTATCCGCCACGAGAACAATTCTCAAGTTACGGACCCATCCGAATAGTTTGTTCCATTTAATTTTT
Organism: Dendrocalamus sinicus; assembly: GCA_036346575.1. NCBI lineage: Eukaryota > Viridiplantae > Streptophyta > Magnoliopsida > Poales > Poaceae > Dendrocalamus > Dendrocalamus sinicus. The sequence goes on from CM070658.1 coordinate 8,561,373, forward strand.
CTTTCTCAAGAATCGATCGCAAAGAAAAAGGGTGTGCGCGGTTGCTAGATGCCATTGATCTACAATAGGAAATGCAAAATACTAAGACAAATAGAACCATGATAGAGTAAACCGTATTAAACAAATTTAATAGAATGTACTCCCACTAAAATCAATATCCCTCTATTGATTCTTAGCGATTCAAGATCCGCAATTAACTAGTCTACTAGTGAGCTTTTGCATCACCGCTAGGAGACAAGGTAATTCGTAAGTAACACCTTACTAATCATATCTCTATATGACTCTTGTTGTTGGGTGACATCTCTATGCCTCGGCGCCCAACCTTTATGCCCCAAGGCCCATAACCTTTATGATAACCTTGTTAAGTTCACCAACCCTTATGCATGTATGTATCCGATACAAACCCATCTAGTCAAGGAAAGTCGATGGTGCCCTAATTTTATAGACTCACCATCAATTTACAAGACATGGGATGGTGCAAGGTTTAGTTGGGAGGGCATATGTTTTATCTTAACATTATGTGAGGATCGCTATACTTCTACCATTCAAGCATGCATAGAAGTAAAACAAACAGAATAGCATTCACATAGTTGTGACTCAAGATGGCCCATTTTCTTATGGTGATCTCCATCGCCATAGAATCATCCACCATGATGATCTCCATCTCCATGGATAATGTGTGCCATCCTCCAAGTGATGTGTCCTCCGAGTACTAATACAAGCTATTACTCATAACAGCTAGTAATAAAATACATGGATACAAGGAATCATCACAAGTCGGCACGCAGCCGTTAATACAATACTTTGACAACACAATGGCTCCAGCCGTGTTGCCGAACCCACGACACGCAGTCATGAAAATATTACAAACATGCATCACATACACATTAGGCCATACTGGTCACATACATCCTGCAAAACAAGTTATGCATAGATTCGCAATCTACGGATAAGGGTCGAGGGTTTCCCCATCAGGGTTCGAAGGCGGCGCCCCATGAGATCCAATCTATGCAATTTTTACTTAGGATTTTGATCGGCAAATCATATTTACCCCAAATCGACTATTGTTCGATTCGACCAATTTGCATTGATCTTCGCGTGCGCAGCCGGTTTTACGTGTCACCGCTTCTACCGATGGTGATACCGACCGGTAGGGGTATGTTGTGGCACGACCTTAGCAGCATGATCACGGAATATCGATTATTAATCTAGGTTCCGATTCGACCAATCATATTGATCTTCGCATTCCGCAATCGGTTTTACGTGTCACTGTCTACCCCGATGGTGATACCGACCGGTAGGGGTATGTTGTGGCACGACCTTAGCGAATGATCACGAAACCAGATCTATCCATTACCAGAACTATACAATCGATCACATCGATCATAACGACTTACATATCACCATATGCAAATCACCCGAACCTATAACATGACAGCAATGGCTCTGATACCACTGAAGGACTACGGGTAGGCTACGCTAGCGCAAATTAATAAAAATTATGCGTAAACCAAGATCACTGCGCAGTTATAGATCACGGAATTACCACTAGACGCCAGCAGTGCGGAATTGATGCAGACGTCGGGGCGGAGTAGTCGTACTACGTCGATGTAGCACGTCGGGGCGAGAGTAGTCGTACTACTTCCTCGTCCTCGTCGCGGCGTCCAACGTACAACTCCTCTCTTGCGGTTCGTCCAAGCGCTACGGATGCAGCGCCGCCAAAGGTATCCACACGCGGGAGGAGCGACGCACGCCGGATTACTAGATCCGCGCGAGCGCCGGTGGCGTGGGAGGGGTGGCGGCCAGGTTTGAGGAGGTCACGAAATTCTCACTCTACCCCGTGCGCCTAGCCCTCCTTTTATAGACGTCCTTATAATGGGCTTCAGCGAATGGAGGCCCATTAGGACTCAATACCCACCCAACCGGATCCAATCCGAATTAGGCTTCAGCCCTTAAGTGTGTGACCTATGGGTTCACGTATGTTTAGACATGACACGAGTTTACCTACTCGGTCAATAGTTGGTAGCGGCCTCTAGCAAGACGTGCCAACTCCTAAACATACATAAAGATCATATCGAACAAACCATCACAACTTTATGTACATGCCAATCCCTTTGCCTCACGATATTTGGTCGAGCTCCAAGCTGACCACTCTTTCTCGATCCCGTGATCCGAATCCCTTACTAGGTTAACTCTTAACCTTAAGTGGCATGGCCATGCATTTCTGGATCCGATCACTCGAGGCCCAGAGATATCTCTCTCGTAGAGAGGGCAAATCCCATCTCGATCGACCATGCCTCGCAGCATGCTTCATGACAAACCCGAAAGCTACCTTTATAACTACCCGATTCACGGAGCAGCGTTTGATAGCCCCTAAGTAGGTCGATTCACATCTCAAGTACATGCGACAATCTCAGGTCTAAGGACAAGGCATACACATTGTGTAGAGAGAGAACCATAAGTATAATTGTTATGTCTCATGTTGGGTCGGTCCAACCCCATGTTCTAAACATGTGTCCACATTATTGGTTTGACATCTCCATGTCTATGACCTGTGAAACATGGTCATCAACCGATACATGTGCTAATCCATTATTCACGTGTGTCCACACATGAACTTCGACTAGGGACAACTTTAGAATAACCATACAAGTAAAGAGTTTCACAAACAAGTCACATACTTGTTAATCAATACAAAGGCAATATTCAAGGAACATTTATTAAATCATGGATACAACGAAATATCATCATCTCTATGATTGCCTCTAGGGCATATTTCCAACAGTCGTTATGATCGATGTGATCGATTGTATAGTTGTGGTAATGGATAGATCTGGTTTCCGTGATCATGCTGCTAAGGTCGTGCCACAACATACCCCTACCGGTCGGAATCACCATCGGGGTAGACAGTGACACGTAAAACCGATTGCGGAATGCGAAGATCAATATGATTGGTCGAATCGGAACCTAGATTAATAATCGATATTCCGTGATCATGCTTTGCTAAGGTCGTGCCACAACATACCCTACCGGTCGGAATCACCATCGGGTGACAAAGGTGACACGTAAAACCGGTTGCGACGCGAAGATCAATGCAAATTGGTCGAATCGGAATAATAGTCGATTTGGGGTAAATATGATTTGCCGATCAAAATCCTAAGTAAAAATTGCATAGATTGGATCTCGCCTTCGAACCCGCGAGGGAAACCCCTCGACCCCTTATCCAGAGATTGCGAATCTATGCATAACTTGTTTTTGCAGGATGTATGTGACCAGTATGGCCTAATGTGTATGTGATGCATGTTTATAATATTTTCATGACCTGCGTGTCGTGGGTTCGCAACACGGCTGAGCCATTGTGTTGTCAAAAGTATTGTATTAACGGCTGCGTGCGACTTGTGATGATTCCTTGTATCCATGTATTTGATTACTAGCTGTTATGAGTAATAGCTTATATTAGTACTCGGAGGACACATCACTTGGAGGGATGACACACATTAACCATGGAGATGGAGATCATCATGGTGGACAGATTCTATGGCGATGGAGATCACCATGAGAAAATGGGCCATACTGAGTCACAACTGTGTGAATGCTATTCCTGTTTGTTTTACTCCTATGCATGTAATATCCTGAACGTCTTTACGGCGTAAGTTTTTAAAATAATCGCGGAGTCGCCGGTTTTTCGGTAAATCGCGGGAAGGAAAAAATAAAAATTGTAGAACAGTGTAAAATGAATAAAATAAATTAAAAATTAAATTAAAACCTCGGATGGGCTACCGAGAGTGGGCCGACCACCTTGGGCCGGAGGCCCAAGGGTGGCCGCACCTCCCCTCCCTCCCCTAAAACCCTACGCCACTCTCCCCTTTCCCCACAGCCGCCACCCCCTTTCCCACCCTCTTGGCGCAGCCCCTCCCTGGTTGGTGCCCCAACCCCCCCACAAGTGCTGCTACCATTGGAGCCAAGGAGAGGAGAAGAAGGAAGGAGAAGGAAGAAGAAGAAGAGGAGGAGGAAAAAAGGGTGATCCATCATCTAGGTAATTTTTCCTCATCCCAAACCCTCTGTTCTATGGAATAATTAGGGTTCTTGGCACGGATTTTGAAGGTAGTTAATAGATTAATTGCCCGATTAGAGATTAGCTGATGTCTGCCTGTAGATTGATTCGCGCAGCGTGTCTGTTCGCAAAGTTTTGACCTAGTAAACGAATTTTCCTGTGGACCTTCCCAAAAGGAAAGTTGTAGAGGACTTCCAGACGCATATCCTGTATTTGTTTCGGAATTTTATGCCTTGTTATCTGGGAGTTACAGGGTCGGGAATACTGCTGTTCGTCAGGCGAGCAGATTGGTACAGACCGACGGTAATCTGGGAATTAGAGGTCGTAAATGATTTTTATGACCATGTCCGTAATTGAGAAAATTGTAGATAATTTAGAGATATAGCTGATGTATAAAATTCAGAATTTTTAGACCCTTTTACTGATGTTGGGACTAATTTGTTTATTGCCGTTCAATCTGCCAGAACAGAGTTCTTCCTCTGTTTTGGGCATTAAATTACACCTAGCTGTGATCAAAATAAAAATAGGTGTTCTACATGACAAATGTAGGCTTTTAAGCGATGAATCCAGAGAGATATAGTTTGCTGTAAATGGACCAATATTTTTAAAGTTACGAAATGTTAAGCAGCACTGCTGCAGAGGGTAATTTGCTGAATTGTTGAGCGGAGAGGAGTTTGTGCGGGTTCGGGTTCTAGCGACGTTTTAATTATTAATGTCATGTTTGTATGCTGTAGCTGTGTGCTGAGAGTTGCCTTTTGGACAGGTGGTCTTGTCCCTGAGCGCTCTTGATTTTACTTAACCGTCGGTTTGAGGCAAGTAAACGTAGCGGTGGTTGCTACCGTTTAACTTGTTATTCCTTCTACTTGCAGTTTACATTATTATCATAATTTGATACATTATGCCATGATTGCATGATAATTTAATTGTGGAGATGGTAGCAAGTACTTATCCATTGATATGTTGATAATCTGCTAGTAGCCATGTGGAAATCTTGCTTAATGTTATAATGTGGAACATGAAAATAACATGTGGTGGATGTGGATATGTCGTGAGCATGTTGATGCTCCTTTCAGGATGGATTAATGTGATTTGTGATTATCATATCATATCATGTCATATGCATATGTGGATGTCGCCACATAGCCGCGATCAGACTGCACACAAAGATCGTATATTGTCAGAATACGATGCACCTCTTATCCCGCTGGAAGCATCGTATATTGCCGTAACGATGCACCTCAAATCCTGCCCTGAAAGAGTGATGTGGAGCATAGCATTCATATGCATTGCATTGTGGAAAGATTCATTTGCATACATATGCAATATGTTGTGGTGAAGTTATTTTGTGGAATATTCAACTCATAGTTGTAATGTGGATTATACAACTTCATAGTTGTAATGTGGAATTGGCTCATGTGAGCTATTTGTGGTATGAGGATTATGGTTGTGGACGTGGAATGAGGTTCATCCCTTGTGTACAGTAAGGTTTGTGATTGTGGCATGAGATTCTTTTCTCTTGTATTAATTGTTGATAACAATTGTGGATGTGAGAAATAATAAAGTGTTGAAGTAAAACATACATATGTTTTATTGCTTTTGCTAGTTGTAGTGGTTGAGAATTTAAAGTAGTCAAAAAGATTTCATTTGTTAATGCTTTAACATCATTGATGGTGATTTGAGGTTGAGGATAATAACATTGTAATTGTGGAAGAATGTTGATGATTAACCTATTGTGGTTTGTGGAAGATTAAATGTTTCATTTGCATTTAATTGTGGATAAAATGACTGCATTCATATGCCAATAAAATCTGAAATTGAAGAGGTATGATTCATGGAAGTTTGTGGTGGTTTAATAATTGTGGACATGAATTGTGGTTATAGTTGTATGGAATTATAAATGATGATGTATAATTGTTTGTAGTTTGAATAGCTGTTAAGCAGTTTGCTTGCTGAGATTTTTATCTCACCCTTGTTTCCCCCTCCCTGGTGGACTTTGAGCATGCATGGGAAGGGTAGAACGGCACCACACCGATGCACGTGAATCATATTTTTATGCTGTAATAAAGTTGAAAGGATTCTAGACCTTGCATAGCTTTGTTTACATTATCTTAATAATGTTAAATTTGTGAACTATGTTTTAGATTAAAATGTTGGAGGATGTTTTAAATAGTGAATTGCTATCACTATCCTATTATTCCTTAGTTGTTTATGCTTCCGCTTATACTATCTTGTTTAGTAATTGTTGCGCTTATTTTATCTTGTAAATTGGCTCGTTGTAGAGCAGTTTAGTAGCATCCCGGGTAATGTGGGTCCCGGGTGTTACAGATTGGTATCGAGCGGGCGTTAGGTCCGTGGTAATTAAATTATTAAATTGACACCTTGGTGCACATTAGGATGGGATGGGTCAAGCATTGCATTTATGCTTTTGACATGTTGTATTGATGATTTACATTATGAGATAACCTTGTATGATTATTATTTGCTCCTATGATCTGTTATGAGTGAAGAATTGTCAATGATAAGATGTAGAGGTTGTATTTGCTGCCTTGGCATTGCCAGGTTATACCACTGTTTGTAGCATGGGGATTAGCGATGTAGTTACCTCGGGTAACTTAGTTGCGGATGTTGTGAGTGAGTTTACTTAGAAATGTTGATATCTTCCTTGAGTTGATTTTGGCCAATTCTTTGTCTATTGCAGTTAATGAACTTCTCTTGAGTTTGTGGTTCATTGTAGTTGAGGGTTTACAATTGGTCTCTATTTGTTCGTTGAAGCAATTATTGTTTCTTTTCGGACTAGTAAGACACTATTGCTGCTTGTGAATATTGTTGATTTGCAAGGTTAGTCCCTTTGTGGGAATTTTGTCTTGTTGTGAATCATGACTCATTGGTTCGCTTGGTATTTTTTTTACCAATGAAAGTTTTGTGTTGCAAACTCATTAATATGTTAAAGCCTTGGATCTATGCAATCCGTTTAGATTATTTTGAGTGTTGAAGTTTATTTCCACTCCTTTCTGAAAGAGAGTGTTAAAACCCTTTGTGGTGTTTTGCTATGCTTAAGTGGAAGGTGGTAACCATATAAACTAATTCATAAGGTATGAATTATCAAGTTGAGATGTTAGTATGGTGCATAATTAATTTAACTAGCATCCTCGGAAATATAGTTGATTAATTTGATATCGCCTTGTAATAGTTTCTTGAAGAACGTGATTAAGAACTTGTCTATACATGATTGGAACTCATGGAGTTATTGAGGAGTGTGCAAAAGAATTGGAATGATTATTATGATTGTTTAAATTTCTATCATGTTGGATAAATTGAATTATTTTTGTTTATAGTAATTAATCTGACCGTTTGGAATGATTAAGTAAGGAGGTGTTGGAATATTGCCTTGGTAATATTAACCTTTAATCTGTCCTTTATTTAGATACTTTATGAGCATGTACAATTGCTAGATTCATCTACCTTTCACCATGCTAAATTGTTGAAATATGTATAAAGAAATAGAGGAAGGTGGATGTATTGACTTGTAGAATCTTGTCTTACAAAGTCGGGTATTATTGAAGTTTAAAGTTATTTCGTTCTAATTTCGAGCGTAAGGTGGGATCTGAATCTATGCTCATGATTGTTTTATGATTGTAAAGCGGAGTTAGGATCATGAATGTTGTTATGATAAAATAATAATCAATTATTGCTAGTAATGACTAGAGTACAATCAATTTGTGCTAAATTAGAGTTGAGCATCAATAAGAATTGAATATATGGAATCTAATAAGAGATTCATACTAGCATATTTGTGAGATTGTCATGTTCTAGTATCATCTTGTTTAAAAGCTTTGATTTAATATGGCGGCTTATGCACTAGGATTTCCTAGATTAAGTAGTCGCAATCTTACTCGAATAATAGAAACATGATGAAGTGATTTCTTATGTTTCTTTTGGAAAAGTTTGTGAAGGGATTTGTGGATATGATGATGCTTGTTAAGAATGTATTATTCTGATGTTAGCATGATGGTTAGTTGTGGTTGTGATGATAATGTTGAATGTTCCTTAAATAAAAGAATTTGATAACTTCCATGATACTACTTAAATCAAAAGTTTTGAGATTTGCGTGCGCAATCTTTTGATCTCATGACTTATGTGGCAGCTGAAATTGTTTGAGCAAAGTGACGTGTTGAGAGCTTTTATTAGTTCTTAAGGGATTAATGTGTTGTGGTCTTTAAATCACTTTTGTTGGAATTGTCAAGGTGATACCGTAATCAAAGAAAGTTGTTCTCTTTGTTAAAAGAAAGAGTGCGGTAAAAGTATTGGAGGTTGAAGTCATGTCATGCAATTTTTTTAGGTGTGTTTGACTTCTTAATTTCGCCGCTTAAGAGCTTCTTGAACTCAAATGGCAATATTTTTTTCCGCCGCCTAAGAGTTTCTTGAGCTCAAATGGCATCTGTATTCTTATTGGTTGAGATTTGGCATTTTCTTCTTGAGGGGCATGTGCCTTCAACTGTGATCTTATCTTTTGCTATCCAAGATTGTTGCTATTTCTTTTGGTCTTGCATTTATTGCGGATGGTAGCATCATCCTATGTGCTGAAATTTACTTCTTTTTGCCTCTTCTAAGAAAGGGGTAATCAATTTGGGTTGCAAAGTCCTTTAAAAGGTGTATGGCATCTAGTTAGTGTGGTCATGTGATTGATTTTGGTGAGAATGTGGGTGTGATATGAATTTGAGTTGTTATCCTTAAAAGGATTGAGGTGTTTTAGGAATTATCTGTCAAAGTAATTCCATTGGTCGTTGTCTTGGCTAGAATGTATTTTTGTGGAGACAGTGAGAGTCTCTCTGCAAGGGTGTGGATGATGTACTCAGTTTGAGCGCATTGTCAAAGTTGCCAACCTAAGATAAATGAGTTGGTGTGTTGGGTGATGATTTGAAAATCCTTGGTTCGAGGAAGTTAAATTTCCAAAGGAATGGATTGGGAATTATTAATAACTCGAGCAGTAATATGCTCTCTTGATTCGTGTTTAAACTGTGTGTTTATGGCAGAGTCATCTGCAAATTGAGTTGTTATATGTTGTGGTGTATTCTTTTCGATTAGGAAAAGAAAACGATTGTTTTGGTCTGTCGAGTGATTTTCACTCTTGGCTTGTGCAGATGTGGATTCTCCAAATGTCTTTTGGAGAGTGTGAATGATTTTGTTGTGAATCCTTTGTTTTGGATTGTGGTCCTTTGAAGGAAGGTTGTTTGCTAGTATGTTGCTTGAGAATCCTTTATTCCTCTTTTGGTTGGGTTCCTTCTGAAGTTATTGTTCGTGCTTGAGTAAAATGTTATGAGTGGATCTGTGGTTGAATTCTTTTCAAAGGGTACAATGTATTATCCCGATTATAATATATAGAGGAAATTGTTTTAATAAGAAGGATGGTATTAGATAGTGGCTTGATAGTTGTGGCGGAGAATTTTGTGAGAACGACATGATCTTGGCCGCTCGAGCCGACAAAAGAGTTGTGGGTGCGCGCGTTGACCGGCGCGTGTCGTGGACTCATCGGAGTTGGACATGAGGAAGAGAACCACCATGTATGTGGAGGCCCTCTTGGCGAATCAATCCGGCGGGAGGTGACGTGGGAGCTTGAAGTTCAAATGTAGAAGAAGGACCCGAGTTCTTCAAGGCGGGTGAGAACACGTAGTAGTGGTTCCCTTGGGATGATCTATCCTTGGGATGCTCTTTCTTGTGGTTGTTCTTTCCTTCATTGCGCTTTTCTTTGCTGTTCTCTTGGTTAGTGGTTTGAGGAGTTAGATTCGAGGACGAATCCTTTTAGGTGGGGAGAATGTAATATCTGAACGTCTTTACGGCGTAAGTTTTTAAAATAATCGCGAGTCGCGGTTTTTCTGTAAATCGCGGGAAGGAAAAAATAAAAATTGTAGAACAGTGTAAAATGAATAAAATAAATTAAAAATTAAATTAAAACCTCGGATGGGCTACCGGGAGAGTGGGCCGACCACCTTGGGCCGGAGGCCCAAGGGTGGCCGCACCTCCCCTCTCCCTCCCCTAAAACCCTAAGCCACTCTCCCCTTTCCCCCACAGCCGCCACCCCCTTTCCCACCCTCTTGGGCAGCCCCTCCCTGGTTGGTGCCCCACCCCCACAAGTGCTGCTACCATTGGAGCCAAGGAGAGGAGAAGAAGGAAGGAGAAGGAAGAAGAAGAAGAGGAGGAGGAAAAAGGGGTGATCCATCATCTAGGTAATTTTTCCTCATCCCAAACCCTCTGTTCTATGGAATAATTAGGGTTCTTGGCACGGATTTTGAAGGTAGTTAATAGATTAATTGCCCGATTAGAGATTAGCTGATGTCTGCCTGTAGATTGATTCGCGCAGCGTGTCTGTTCGCAAAGTTTTGACCTAGTAAACGAATTTTCCTGTGGACCTTCCCAAAGGAAAGTTGTAGAGGACTTCCAGACGCATATCCTGTATTTGTTTCGGAATTTTATGCCTTGTTATCTGGGAGTTACAGGGTCGGGAATACTGCTGTTCGTCAGGCGAGCAGATTGGTACAGACCGACGGTAATCTGGGAATTAGAGGTCGTAAATGATTTTTATGACCATGTCCGTAATTGAGAAAATTGTAGATAATTTAGAGATATAGCTGATGTATAAAATTCAGAATTTTAGACCCTTTTACTGATGTTGGGACTAATTTGTTTATTGCCGTCAATCTGCCAGAACAGAGTTCTTCCTCTGTTTTGGGCATTAAATTACACCTAGCTGTGATCAAAATAAAAATAGGTGTTCTACATGACAAATGTAGGCTTTTAAGCGATGAATCCAGAGAGATATAGTTTGCTGTAAATGGACCAATATTTTTAAAGTTACGAAAATGTTAAGCAGCACTGCTGCAGAGGGTAATTTGCTGAATTGTTGAGCGGAGAGGAGTTTGTGCGGGTTCGGGGTTCTAGCGACGTTTTTAATTATTAATGTCATGTTTGTATGCTGTAGCTGTGTGCTGAGAGTTGCCTTTTGGACAGGTGGTCTTGTCCCTGAGCGCTCTTGATTTTACTTAACCGTCGGTTTGAGGCAAGTAAGCGTGGCGGTGGTTGCTACCGTTTAACTTGTTATTCCTTCTACTTGCAGTTTACATTATTATCATAATTTGATACATTATGCCATGATTGCATGATAATTTAATTGTGGAGATGGTAGCAAGTACTTATCCATTGATATGTTGATAATCTGCTAGTAGCCATGTGGAAATCTTGCTTAATGTTATAATGTGGAACATGAAAATAACATGTGGTGGATGTGGATATGTCGTGAGCATGTTGATGCTCCTTTCAGGATGGATTAATGTGATTTGTGATTATCATATCATATCATGTCATATGCATATGTGGATGTCGCCACATAGCGCGACCGTGCGGTGCATCAAAGATCGTATATTGCCAGTACGATGCACCTCTTATCCCGCGGAAGCATCGTATATTGCCGTAATCGATGCACCTCAAATCCTGCCCGGAAAGAGTGATGTGGAGCATAGCATTCATATGCATTGCATTGTGGAAAGATTCATTTGCATACATATGCAATATGTTGTGGTGAAGTTATTTTGTGGAATATTCAACTCATAGTTGTAATGTGGATTATACAACTTCATAGTTGTAATGTGGAATTGGCTCATGTGAGCTATTTGTGGTATGAGGATTATGGTTGTGGACGTGGAATGAGGTTCATCCCTTGTGTATGCAGTAAGGTTTGTGATTGTGGCATGAGATTCTTTTCTCTTGTATTAATTGTTGATAACAATTGTGGATGTGAGAAATAATAAAGTGTTGAAGTAAAACATACATATGTTTTATTGCTTTTGCTAGTTGTAGTGGTTGAGAATTTAAAGTAGTCAAAAAGATTTCATTTGTTAATGCTTTAACATCATTGATGGTGATTTGAGGTTGAGGATAATAACATTGTAATTGTGGAAGAATGTTGATGATTAACCTATTGTGGTTTGTGGAAGATTAAATGTTTCATTTGCATTTAATTGTGGATAAAATGACTGCATTCATATGCCAATAAAATCTGAAATTGAAGAGGTATGATTCATGGAAGTTTGTGGTGGTTTAATAATTGTGGACATGAATTGTGGTTATAGTTGTATGGAATTATAAATGATGATGTATAATTGTTTGTAGTTTGAATAGCTCTGTTAAATAGTTTGCTTGCTGAGATTTTTATCTCACCCTTGTTTCCCCCTCCTACTGGTGGACTTTGAGCATGCATGGGAAGGGTAGAACGGCACCACACCGATGCACATGAATCATATTTTTATGCTGTAATAAAGTTGAAAGGATTCTAGACCTTGCATAGCTTTGTTTACATTATCTTAATAATGTTAAATTTGTGAACTATGTTTTAGATTAAAATGTTGGAGGATGTTTTAAATAGTGAATTGCTATCACTATCCTATTATTCCTTAGTTGTTTATGCTTCCGCTTATACTATCTTGTTTAGTAATTGTTGCCAGTTTATTTTATCTTGTAAATTGGCTCGTTGTAGAGCAGTTTTAGTAGCATCCCAGGGTAATGTGGGTCCTGGGGTGTTACAATGCATGTTTGAATGGTAGAAGTATAACGATCCCTCACAAAATGTTAAGTTAAACATATGCCCTCCCAACTAAACTCTGCACCATCCCATGTCTTGTAAATTGATGGTGGGTCTATAAAATTAGGGCACCATCGACTTTCCTTGACTAGATGGGTTTGTATCGGATACATACATGCATAAGGGTTGGTGAACTTAACAAGGTTATCATAAAGGTTATGGGCCTTGGGGCATAAAGGTTGGGCGCCGGGGCATAGAGATGTCACCCAACAACAAGAGTCATATATAGATATGATTAGTAAGGTGTTGCTTACCGAATTACCTTGTCTCCTAGCGGTGATGCAAAAGCTCACTAGTAGACTCGGTAATTGCGGATCTTGAATCGCTAAGAATCAATAGAGGGATGTTGATTTTAGTGGGAGTACATTCTATTAAATTTGTTTAATACAGTTTACTCTATCATGATTCTTTTTGTCTTAGTATTTTGCATTTCCTATTGTAGATCAATGGCATCTAGCAGCCGCGCACACCCTTTTGCTTTGCGATCGATTCTTGAGAAAGAAAAATTAAATGGAACAAACTATTCGATTTGGTCCGTAACACGAGAATTGTTCTCGGGGCGGATAAAAGGAAAACGTTCGACACCCCAATCCCGTAAGAGCTCGCTATCAATGCGGTGCTGCTTTGTTAAAACCGCCTACAAGAAAGCATGTGATGACTCTCTTGAGATTAGTCGTCTTATGCTTGCATGCATGGAACCTGACCTTCAAAAGCGGTTTGAGGATCGTGAAGCGTATGATATGATCATGGCGCTTAAGGACATGTTCCGGACACGAGCCAGACTGAAAGGTTCAATGTCTCTAAGGCTTTTCGGAATGCAAGTTAACGAAGGTGCACCAGTAGGCCCACATGTGATCAAAATGGTTGGTTCTGATCGGACTTTGGATAAACTTGGTTTTCCAATTAGCCAAGTGTTGGCAATCGATTTCATTTTACGTCTCTACCACCTAGCTATGGACATTTCATTTGAACTACCATATGCATGGGGTGGAAAAGGGCCTTAATGAGCTTTGTGGGATGCTCAAAACAGCAGAGAATGACATTAAGAAGTGTGCGGGGCCTAGCCATGTGATGGTGTGCGAGAACAAGTCTAGCTTCAAGAAAAGGGTAAGAAGTCATGGGCAAAGAATAAGGGCAAGGTTAAAGATATGATCTCAAGCCAACGCCTAAGCCTATCTCGGACTCGAGTGAGACAAGTATGCTTCTATTGTAAAGAGATCGCCACTTGGAAGAGAAATCGCAAGAAGTACATGGATTCGAGGAATGCAAGAAGAATCTTGAAGTAAGACTTCCACCCATGGTACACTTGTCATAAATGTTTTAGACATTTTCTCGCTGATTCTCCTATTAACTCTTGGGTATTTGATACGGATCGGTTGCTCACATTTGCAACTCGATGCGAGGGCTAATAAGAAGTAGAGGAGTCGCAAGAGGTGAAGTTGATTTTCGCGTCGGAAATAAAGCAAGGGTTGCTGCATTGACCGTCGGCACCATGCAACTTCAGCTTCCTTCAAGATTTATTATGGAATTGAATAATTGTTATTATGTTCCTAGTATGAGTCGAAACATTTTATCCCCTCATGTTTGATGAGAGATGGTTATTCATTTGCAAGTAAAGACAATGGTTGTTTGATCTCTAAAAATGAAATGTTTGTGGCTTTAAGCCCATTGTGAATGGGTTATTTATTTTAAATCTTGATGATCGCCCATCTTTAACATAAATGCTAAAAGGCTTCGACCTAATGATTTGAATCCCACCTATGTTTGGCATTGTCGTTTGGGTCACATAAGTGAAAAGCGCATGAAGAAGCTCCATGATGATGGTCTTCTAACTTCGTTTGATTTTGAATCATACGAGACATGTGAAGCTTGTTTGCTTGGTAAGATGACCAAGTCACCTTTCAAAGGTTCTTTTGAGAGGGCATCGACTTGTTGCAAATCATACATACCGATGTATGTGGACCAATGAGCACGATCACTACAGGTGGATTTCATTACTTCATAACTTGCATGATGATTTTAGTAGATATGGCTATGTCTACTTAATGAAGCATAAGTCTGAAACTTTTGAAAAGTTCAAAGAGTTCCAGAATGAGGTTGAAAATCAACGTGCCAAGAAAATTAAGGCTCTGCGATCGATCGTGGTGGCGAGTATTTGAGTCATGAATTTAGCAATCATCCAAGAGTTGCGGAATTGTTCCACACTAACACCGCCGGAACGCCTCAAAGAAACGGGGTATCCGAGCGGCGTAATCGGACCTTGTTGGACATGGTTCGATCGATGATGAGCGATCGAGATCTACCATTATCATTTTGGGGTTACGCTCTAGAAACAGCAGCTTTCACACTTAATAGGTACCGTCTAAATCCGTAATTAAGACACCATATGAGATATGGACCGGGAAGAGTCACATTTTGTCTTTTCTAAAGATTTGGGGATGTGAGGCGTTTGTCAGCGACTCTGATCGGACAAGCTCACACCCAAGTCGGATAAATGCATTTTAAGTGGGATATCCGAAGAAACCTTTGGATATTACTTCTACAACCGACTAGAGGGCAAAGTGTTTGTCGCTCAGTGGTGTTTTCCTAGAGAAAGAGTTTCTCAACAGGGAGACAAGTGGAAGAACGGTGCAGCTTGAAGAGGTTCAAGATGAACCAATCGGGAAGACTCGACGAATGATGCCCACGTGGCGAGAACAAGTTGAGGAACCCATGGCAAAGGAAGCACCACCACCACGAGAAGGTCGGAAGGCTCCATGTCGCGAGATATGTTATTGTTAGACAATGATGAGCCTACGACCTATGCGGAAGCAATGATGGACCAGGACTACGAGAAATGGCATAGTGCCATGAGATCCGAGATAGCATCCATGGGAGACAATCAAGTTTGGAACTTGGTTGACCACTTTGATAGTGTTAAAACCATAGAGTGCAAATGGATCTATAAAAGAAGATTGATATGGATGGAAATGTTCATATCCATAAAGCTCGACTTGTCGCAAAGGTTTTCGACAAGTTCAAGGAGTTGACTACGATGAGACCTTCTCGCTTTGTAGTGATGCTTAAATCTATACGGATCATTCTAGCTATTGCTGCATATTTCGACTATGAGATATGGCGGATGGATGTCAAAACGGCTTTCCTTAATGGAAATTTAACCGAGGACGTGTATATGATACAGCCCGAGGGTTTTGTCGATCAATCAATGCTAGAAAAGTATGCAAACTTCAAAAATCCATTTATGGATTGAAGCAAGCATCTCGGAGTTGGAACATTCGTTTTGATGAAGTGGTCAAAGGGTTTGGCTTCATCAAAAGCGAAGAAGAATCTTGCGTTTACAAAAGGCAAGTGGGAGCTCGCTTCGTATTTCTAATCTTATATGTAGATGACATATTACTGATTGGAAACGATATTCCTATGCTCGAGTCCGTTAAGACCTCACTGAAAAATAGTTTTCAATGAAGGACTTAGGGAAGCGGCATATATTTTGGGTATTAAGATCTATAGAGATAGATCAAAAGGCTAATAGGATTAAGCCGAGTACTTACATTGACAAAGTGTTGAAACGGTTCAACATGGAGGAGGCAAAGAAAGGGTTCTTGCCCATATCTCATGGCATAAATCTTGGCAAGACTCGGTGTCCTTCGACAACCGATGAGCGAGATCGCATGAGTAAGATTCCATATGCTTCGCCATTGGATCTATCATGTATGCTATGATATGTACTCGCCAGATGTTTCCTATGCTCTAAGTGTTACGAGCGAGATACGGTGATCGGTGAGAGTCACCGGACAGCGGTTAAAAACATCCTCAAGTATTTGAGAAGAACTAAGGATGTGTTCCTAGTCTACGGAGGTGAGGAAGAGCTCGTTGTAAATGGTTACACGATGCAAGCTTCCAAACCGACAAAGACGATACAAATCGCAATCGGGTTTTGTGTTCATTTTGAGCGGTGGTGCGGTCGATTGGAAGAGTTCCAAGCGGAGACTGCTGCTGACTCTACAACGGAGGCCGAGTACATTGCGGCTTCAAGCGGCAAAGGAAGGTGTTTGGATAAGGAAGTTCATAACTGAACTAGGTGTGGTTCCTAGTGCGTGCAGTCCTCTAGATCTTTCTTGTGATAACGGTGGGGCCATTGCGCAAGCCATGGAGCCAAGGAATCACCAAAAGAACAAACACATATCTGCGGCGGTTTCATCTCATTCGAGAGATCCTCAATCGAGGAGATTTAAAGATATGCAAAATACACACAGATTTGAATATTTCAGATCCTTTGTGAAGCCTCTCCCACACCTAAGCATGAGGCGCACACAAGAGCTATGGGTATTAGATATCTTCTAGATTGACTCTAGTGCAAGTGGGAGATCATTAGAAATATGCCCTAGAGGCAATCATAGAGATGATGATATTTCGTTGTATCCATGATTTAATAAATGTTCCTTGAATATTGCCTTTGTGTTGATTAACAAGTATGTGACTTGTTTGTGAAACTCTTTACTTGTATGGTTATTCTAAAGTTGTCCCTAGTCGAAGTTCATGTGAGGACACACGTGAATAATGGATTAGCACATGTATCGGTTGATGACCATGTTTCACAGGTCATAGACATGGAGATGTCAAACCAATAATGTGGACACATGTTTAGAACATGGGGTTGGACCGACCCAACATGAGACATAACAATTATACTTATGGTTCTCTCTCTACACAATGTGTACGCCTTGTCCTTAGACCTGAGATTGTCGCATGTACTTGAGATGTGAATCGACCTACTTAGGGGCTATCAAACGCTACTCCGTAACTGGGTAGTTATAAAGATAGCTTTCGGGTTTGTCATGAAGCATGCTGCGAGGCATGGTCGATCGAGATGGGATTTGCCCTCTCTACCGAGAGATATCTCTGGGCCTCGAGTGATCGGATCCAGAAATGCATGGCCATGCTACTTAAGGTTAAGAGTTAACCTAGTAAGGGATTCGGATCACGGGATCGAGAAAGAGTGGTCAGCTTGAAGCTCGACCAAATATCGTGAGGCAAAGGGATTGGCATGTACATAAAGTTGTGATGGTTCGTCCGATATGATCTTTGTGTATGTTCAGAAGTTGGCACGTCTTGCTAGATGCCGCTACCAACTATTGACCGAGTAGGTATACTCGCGTCATGTCTAAACATACGTGAACCTATAGGGTCACACACTTAAGGGCTGAAGCCTAATTCGGATTGGATCCGGGTTAGACTGGGTATTGAGTCCTAATGGGCCTCCATTCGTAGAAGCCCATTGTAAGGACGTCTATAAAAGGAGGGCAAGGGCGCACAGGGTAAAAGGGTGAATTCCGTGACCTCCTCAAACCCTGGCCGCCACCCCTCCCACGCCCTGGTCGCTCGTGCGGATCTAGTAATCCGGCGTGCGTCGCTTCCTCCCGTACGTGTGGATACTTTTGGCGGCGCTACATCTGTAGCGTTTGGATGAACCACAAGAGAGGAGTTGTACGTGGGACGCCGCGACGTGGACGAGGAAGTAGTACGACTACTCTGCTCCGACGTGCTGCATCAACTTAGTACGACTACTCTGCCCCGACGTGCTGCATCATTCCGCACCTGCGCGTCTAGTGGTAAGACCGTGATCTATAACTGCAGTGATCTTGGTTTACGGGTAGAAATTTTTAATTTGCGCTAGTGTAGCCTACCCGTAGCCCTACACATACGCACGGCGCGGAACGCGCCAAAACCTGGAACTATTCCTGTGAGTCCGCGCCATCTTCGCCGTGGCAAGTGCCTGCACCACCTTCGCTGCGCCGAGGACCTCTTCGAGCCAGTGAAGCACATCCCCCTCGTTCCGCAGCGTCCGCCGTAAAGCAACCGTGGCAGCGCCCTCCCCGATGTAATTCCAAATCCGATCATGGAAGTTTCGGGTGGCGTCTTTGGCCGGGGCATCGAATATCACCGAAAGTCATCGATATCACCCCGACATGGTAGGCAAGGCAAGGCCAGCCAGCACTCATGTAGCCGTAGTGGGTGCCGAGCGTCTCCTTCAGGTCTTGACGGCTATGAGTGGCGTCCTCCACGTGCACAGAAAGCCCCCGCAGGGCTCGCTCCAAAGACTCCATCGCACTCCACGCGGAGGCACACACGTTGTCCCAGGATAATGCCTTCTCAGCAACGGAGGCAGTAAGTTGTTCCTTCTCCGCCTCTAGCGCGGAGATTCACTGAATGAGGGCAGTCTGCTCCTCCGTCGCAACGCGTTGAGCCTCCTCCATCGCACGATGTGCGGCCAGTGCCGCGTTCTTCACGTTCGTGCCCACCAACTGCGCGTCGTCGATAGCCTCGTCCCGCTCCGCCATCAGCACCTGAATGTGCTCGTACTTGGCGGCGATGGCGTCGTCCGCGATGCGCAGCTGGTCCTCCAATGCCCTCCGCTCGCGCACGCGGGTCTTCTCGAGGGCTTTGATAATTGCAAGCGTCTACACGAGCATGACAACAAAGGTTATCCATCACATAAGCAAAGGATATGCAGTAAGGACACAGACCGTTACCCTCATTTCCGAGGCACCCAGCGCAAGCGCCAAAAGGTCGCCCCCACAGGACTGCAGCGCCTGTCGATCCAGGTGGCTGCCAGCATACTCAGCCACCTCGCTCCAGGCGCGAAGCGTCTCCTACCGAGGGACGAAGTCGGAGACGCCAAGCCCTATAGCCTCCGTCTCAGCGCCTTCGGCACCAGTTGGGGCGCCCATAGTCCCCTGCTCAACCAGGCCGGTGACATCGCGGGCACCCCCATTGCTCGATTCTTGTCCTTGTCTGGGAGACCTTGTCTTGCCTGATGTCAACGGAATAAGTGAGCAAATCGGGGAGAGTTTCGCGAAGTCACAGGAGGAAAACAAGCTACACCTACCTCCAGCACCCTCTACCGCGGCCTCCACCTGGGTCATGATCACCTCGCTGGCCGGAGGAGCGACAACCTCCTTGGCCTCAGGAGCATCCCCGCTAGATGTCAGGACCTCAGTCACTGGGCCTGCCACGCTGAACCGGCCCCTCGAAGATGGCGGCGACTGCACCCAAGGCCGTTTCGCCTTCGGAGTCGCAGGCGAAGCCTCCGTGGTTACCTGGGCGGCCGCGGAAGCCGTCGTCAGAGACAACGCTGCGGTTGCCGCTGGAGGTGACGAGGCGTCATCTTCAAGGACAACGAGGCGTGCGCCCGTCGCCTCGCCACCATACAAGGCCTCGTCGGGAGTGACGTGCCTGTTGGTGATATGCCCTAGAGGCAACATGGAGATGTTGAATATATATCACATACTATGTTTATGATACATTGCTTTGTTCCTTGAAATAGACATTATCATTATTGATCAATGAGTATGTGACTTATTCATGAGACTCTTAATGCCAAAATGTTGCTATTTCTAAATGATCCCTGATTATATATCATATGAGGAACAAATATGATTCAAAGATCAGCATATGTATTGATTGATGATCATGTCTCATGGATCATGGTATGGTGATACCAAATCAATAATATGGACATGTGTTAGTGAACATATGTTGGATAGACCCGCCATGAGACAACTGCAGAGATTCCATGTGTCATCGCTTGGTCTCAAGTAGTGTTTATGTAGAATCCTTAGACTTGAGATCATCATGGTTCCCAACATGCGTAGTAGCCTATTTTGGGACTACTAACCACTACTCCGTAATCGGGTAGTCATAAAAGTGGTCTTCGGGTTTGCTATGAAACATGTAGTGGGATGTGAATGATCAAGATAGAATTTGCCCCTCCTTATGGGAGAGATATCTTTGGGCCCCTCGATGTAATGGATTATGAAAGTGCATGGCCATGCCAAGGTGATTGAGGAGTCAATCACGAGTTTATAATCCATCACGGAATCGAGAGAGTGATTGAGCTATTAAGAGGATGACACAGGTCTCGCCTTGAGCTTAATCTATATCGTGAGGCAAAGGGATTCGTACATGAGAACATTACAGGTTCAGCCGATTTGATCTTTACGTATACTTTGGGGTTAATATGTCTTACTAGAGGCCGCTATTAACAGGGTGACCGAAAAGGCGTTTCTGAGTCGTGACCAAGTATACGTGAACCTACAGGGTCGCACACTTAACGGGTTGGAACACTAATTCGAATGTGATTCGGATGTGGGCTCAATTCGGATAGAGATCCGGATAGACTCCTATTGGGCCTCGGTCCACGAGGCCCAAGTGAGGAGGTCTATATATATGGAGGCGAGGGGCTGAGGGCTGCATGCATCTATTAATCCCGAGCTAAACCCTAGCCGCCACCTCCCGAGCCAAACCCTAGCCGTTCGCGAGTGCTGGTACACTCGCGATCGGCGTTCCAACCCGGACGTGTGGATACCGGTGGAGGCGCTGCTCGTTGCGGCGTTGATCGGCATCAACAACCTACAGATTGGTTCTGCTCGTGGTGTGGTTGATCGCGTGGAGGAGACGATCTGTTCGGGACGATCGGCTACTTCCACTACTACCTCGACGCGCGTGGTTGGATCGGCTTCTCCAACTCTTCTTGCGCTGCGCTGCGCGTCTAGTGGTAACGATCCATGATCCCTCCTTAAGCATGATGTCCTTGTGTGCGCGGTAGAAAAGTTTTGTTTTCTGCTTTCGTAGCCTTCGCGCGATCCTTCAGTGCCTTCCCGAATTGGTCGATCCGAGTTCAGCGCCCGCCTCGCCCTCCATCCTCCTGCTCTCGATCGGCGGCACGACCGGTGAGCTGAAGGCGATGGTCTCCGATTGGACCTCGCATCGAGGGGATGGCGCCACCGTCGTCGCGCCCCTCGGCGATTCCGCAGGCATCGGGCGCTCCGGAACGGGGATCTCCAAAACCTCGCATACCCGATTAATCCGCCCTTGCTTTGCCAAGGAAGTTGCGGACTCACGGGCCTTGTGCTCCTTCACCGTGTACGGTCCAAGAACCGCAACCACGACGCATTCAGCATCTTCCAACCGGCGTACTGCATGCGCAAGCAGAATATCATATGTCAGGGTTTGCAACGAACCAAGGGGTATTTGGCCTATGGCAAGGATACTTACAGGGTGCGGAGGGTCTATGGAGCGAAGACACCCCCAGGTGGATGCCGTCCTTCCGGTCGGGCCCCCGCCGCTCATACTTCCAGTTACAAGAAAGCGGGGAAATCCCGTACATGGTGAACTCCTCGGCGAGGTCACGCATGTTGAACCGGAGTGCGACCCCAGCAAGTCTCTGCGCCTGTTGCTCGTCGTTGGGCCGAAGCATCACGTCCAGACAGCGGTCGAATGATATCGGCTCTCCCCAGCTTTGGAGGCCGCTCGTGCTCGTCACGAGGTAGTAGAACCACCGCCGTGTCCAACCGGACTCCCACTTTTCCCGCGAGGCCAACGCAGGAAACAAGTGCGAGCACTCCGGCCTCAGCACGAAGTCCACGCTGCCGAAGTTCGAGTAAGCCCCCCTTCCACTTTCTTCGGCTGGCACCGGGCGTCATGCAGGGTGGCGAACAGCTCGGTGCTGGGACGGGTACCCTCCGTCCGTATCGCCCAAGCAAAGATGGCTAACCGAACGATCGCGGCTGGAGTCAATTGCGCCAGCTCCAACCCATACGTTCGCAGCACTTCGCGAACAAAGTATGTCACCGGGATTCGGAGCCCGGCATCGAAGAACGCCACGAAGACGATCGCCTCCGACTCTCCCGGGGTCGGCTCCATTTCGTCAGGCCCGGGAAAGCGAGCCCCGGCACGTTCCTCCAGCTTTTTCTCCCAAAGAAGGGTTTGGAGGGTCTCCTCCGTGACGTGGCTCCGCCCCAGCACACAGGAGCAGCGACCCTTGGACCTCTTCACAGCATCCCAGCGATGGTGGGTTTGCTTCTTGTCGCGCGGAACCAGGCGGTACTCCGCCGGTGGGGGCGTCAGGCAGCGCTGGCTCGACGAGGCGCTCTCGCTAAGGCGACGCGCAGGATCGTCAAGGGCGGCACCCTTGTTAGCTTGGAGGTCGTCGCGCACAGCCATTCCTACTGCGGCAACGGGCAAGCACGGATGCGAGAGTAGCAGCACGATGCGCAGGGAAAACGGGAAGGAACGCACAAGCAAGCAAGCGCCCAAGGGGAACGACTGCATGCCCACAGTGGGGACTTATAAAGCCCCCCATCTCCCCCGCAGGCAGAAGATCGAGCGGCAGAATTACAGCGGTTCGGCTACCCACGATCGGGCAGTGCAACCGCTGGCAACCACGGCAGGCGGCGGTAGCTGGGCGATCAGCGCGTAATGCGCCGATGCATTCCCGCCGCGTGGCCACTTTCCCTGGGGAAGAGGCGAACGGCCGTGGTCGTGAGAACGCTGACATCCCACGACGCTCCAATTACAGCCGGACGCGTGCCCTCACCCAGTGCAAGGCAGACGGAGCGGCCGCGACAGCCTACCCCTGACAGGGGCCGGTGCGATTCCAGGCGTCATTAAAGCGCACTCCCAGGCCACGTAACCGTCTCCCTGCGCTAGCGCTGCACCATGCGGAGTATTCCCCGTGACTCGGCTGCCCGGGGCAGCCGGCCAAGTTCGCCTCGCGCCCACAAATATCCGGAGCGCGAAGTAGGGCATGCCCGGACTTCGTCCCCATCGAAGCCTTCGGCCTGACCGGTGCCTTCGGCCTCGAGGCCGCGCCAGCTTCGGGACCCGAAGACAGCCCTCGCGCAAGCACGAGCGGACGTGCGAACTATCCAAGTCATCAAGGACCACAGGCCGATGGGACGGAGGGGGCCAAAGGACTCAGCGGAATGGCTTCGGCCTGTGAAGCCCTTCACCATGAGAGGCTCCTGTTGTAGGGGCGGCCCCCACCTAAGCCCAGTAGGCCTGTTAGGAGGATGTAAGGTCCGAAATAGGACATATGTAATGACATAAGTGCCCCCGAGGGGAATACTCATGTGTAAGGGTATAACTGTACAAGCACTCACCATTTGGATATATATGTGTGGCATAGGCCACGGGGAGGACCCCGAAGCCATTCATTTTACTCAACTCTCCACTACCACACTCTCTTTCTGTTTGGTCTGTAACCACAACAAGTACATCTCTACTCGTGATGGAGTCTTGACTATATATAACATGTCCAAATATAAATTAGCTAATAAAATCACAAAACATTAATAAGAACGTGAGCTTCAAATAACTAAATTGTCGACAATACTATTCCTGAATGTGACGTAACCATTTGTACTATACTGAAACATATATAGAACCAGAACGTCAACATCAACTAATACATGTTGCATTGTCATGCTAGCAACCCTGCCAACAAACAAACGTACCTCTAAAAGGATTCTTGTATATATATACATGCAAATTAAAATGCAAGTTATCCATGGGTCACATGCATGGTTACACCCACCGAATAGGAGTAATATGGGGCCAGATGCAATACATTATCACTATTGTGGTGGTTTGGACTATAAGACAATTATGCAATGGGCTAGGAAGTTTAGTTCCCCGCCCTGTTCATTGTACCCAATTATCTTCGCTAGATTATGGCTTATAATGGGTGGGTTCATTTTTACTGTAGTATATGGATTATGGCTTAAAATTTTGAATTCTGATTATTCGCAAGAGGCAATACGTAAGGAAAATAGTCACATACGATTTTGGCCGGTATAGCTGAACTCAGTACACTTTTTACTACAATCTTTCTATTAACCTCGCTTAAAAAATACGCACCGTTTGAAAGCTAATTACTATAGCATAAACCATAAGCTATTATAAGCCATAAGTGGAAAAAAACTCAGCCATTGCGTATTTCAAGGCAATTACATGCTTAGAGGAGAGAGTTCAATTCTATAAGTATATATAGTCCACATGATGATATTAGAAGACATATGATTTAGTAGTACTGTACTAGTACTACCTAGCTGGCCCTCCTCCCTACCTCCACTCAATCAAACATTTTTATTGTTTTAGCCCCTATTGCCCCCTTTTTTTTCAGGAATGGCCCCCTACAGGTGTTTTTTTGTGTAACTGGCCCCCTCTCGACTGTGGAACTGCCTGTGGGCGACGTGTGGTAGTTTCCGCGATCAGGGGGCGCGGATTAGCGATCGAACGGCGTGGCTTTTGGGCTCCCTAGCCCACACGTGTGAGATGGTGGGGCCTGCATAGATCCGCGGTTGGGAAGTGCGGGATTTCAAAGTCCCGCGGTGGGGTGGCGTGGAAATGGCCTGGTCTACGGCCGTGGTCCCTAGGCATGGAAAATGCCCAGGGATCTTCACCACACAGCTTATTCACAATGTTGTGCGCACTTTTGCCCCCTTCCCCCAAGTTTGTTGCATTTGTCGTCATGTGTAAGCTTGTCGTCCTCGCATGTACCTGGCCCTATTTGTGCTTTGCCCTTCGTTGGCAATAAAATGGCTCATGGGCATATGAAGCTGCCGTTGCAAAACATTTGCTTGGTTCAGGCAAAGGAACTCCAGCAAACCGAACGAGAGAAGAAGATAGATCTACGTTGCTTCGTTTGGAGTTTGAAGGTGGTGTAGTTATGAAAGTTGTAGATCAGCCTATGAGCATCAAGAATATGTAATTTTTTGTGCACTTGCAGTACATTGTAGCAATACAATTAGTATGTAATTAGCTGCGAGGTAGGTTGTTAGTGTGGAATAGTATTAGTAAAAGAAGGGTTGAGTAGTAGCAGCTTCATGATGTTCTGTAATAACGTGTTATTCACGTTGTTCGAAGATTATTTGTGATATAGTATGCCATTTGATTGGAGGGCACATGACCTTGTCGTGATATGGTCAGCAGAATGCAGATGTGAATGTCAATTATTTTAGGTAGTTAAGAAGGTTGTTTCTTTAGAAGCGGCAGTTGTAATTGGTACTAGAGTATGGATAGTTTTGACAAATGTAGTTTGTGAAAGTACTATTGCACTTTAATAAGCTAGAGTACATAAATATGAAATATGTGTGGCATTTAATGCTTAGTGCATGTGTAAGCAAAGCAAGCTAAGAGTTGCATCATATCTGAAAAGCAGTTGAATCGTAGGATTAAATATTACAATATTTTAGTAAATAGTTGGTACACAAAAGTAATTCATCAAAATAATTGTACGCAAGATACGTGCCCTGTATTAATTTTGTTTCATATGAAGATACGTTTCAGCTACACCATGCCAAGCATTCAAGATCTGTTTGTGTTCTATTGGGATCGCCTCATACACGACAGACTGTACGGGGCAAACCTATCCAGTTGTGACCAGATTGTGATCCGGGTGTCAGAGCTACGGAGGTGTGTGAACTACGCATTTGATCACGCTATTGCAAGGAAGAAGCTACGCTTCGAGGAGGCTGACTAGAGTGGGTGAATAGGATGACAAGCAATCAATGTAATTCTATGCATTTAAATTGCTTGAAAGTAAATTAAGCATAAAAAGATAAACCATAAAGACATGTTATCTTTTTACTATGGTGTTCAGAGACTTACCGGTCTTCCCTAGACCACGTTGAGGTTAGCACAAATGAATTGGACCAGTTCCACAAATTAAGTCGAAACACCTCAATCCACTAGTGGTAGCTTTTTCCCGCTCTAGGTAGGTGAGCTTCAACTTTCACAATTTCACCGGGTTTTCTCATAACCGTCTTTGAGAAGATCACCGCGCACGACGCCTCCAATGCCGTCTAGGAGTCGGCAAACTCTAAGAGTAATAAGTCAAACCATTCGCTTGACTATCACCATAAGCAACAAATGCACAAGCTCAAATAGACATTAAGTACAACTCTAGATGCAACACATGCACTCTAAATCACTCTCCTTGCTCACATGGTGCAACACATACACAATTGAGAGGAGCACCTCACACTAGCTCAAGGAAATAGAAATGGGTCAAGCAACAATATCTCCAATCGGCTACAAGGAGGTATTTATATCCCATACAAGTAAACTAGTCGTTGGACTACAGTATCATTCACACAAGAATTATTCATGATTCCTAATAAGATGCAAAACACATTGCATACTTTTAGAATCATGACATAAGGATTATATATATGAGCTTCAATAATTTGCAAATGTAAGTCTCATACTATAAAGAATGGAAACATGGACTTCAAATACTTGCAAAACACATTCACAATGTATAGTACCATATTACAAGAGTTCAACACATGAGCCACAACTATTTACAAAACACATTTGCAAATACAAGTCTCATGTCAAGGAGAGCTAGAGTAAGTGAGGTGGAGCTATCAACAGATGATAAGACTCAAGCTACTAGACATGACCCCTCTTAATAGCACAACAAACTATACTAGCAATTCGGTCTTCCAACCAAACACCAAGACCGGTAAAAGAGCAAGCTATTATTACTAATTTCTCCCGCGTTTGGCATTAAACACCAAAAAGGCATTGATCACTAAATAGCATTAATTACAATAAAAGCAACGGAAGAAGAAAAGTTAAGCCAAAAATGGAGATTTTTCATTACTTGGAGCTTGATACCAATTAATTTAACTTAATATGGCCATGAAGAGTATGAAGATAGATACAAATGATTAATATGATACCAAATGAATCAACAGAAGATATTTGAAACACGTTCATATAATCTTACTCTTGAGAGCTCCTTGAAGGCTTTTGAAGTTTTATATTGAAGTTGCAGTTTTAAGTTCTCTTTCATTTGGCATTTGAACCACACTCCAATTGAAATTTCAGAATTTTAGACTTTGACATTTTAATGGAGTGTCAAGAGTTAGCTGAAAAAATGACTTATATATATCCAATAAATCTGAGAGCATTTTTCAAAATAGATTAGCAATAGAGGATCAAAAGTCATTATTGTGCCTTTCACAAATTATGAGCCCACTTAAAGATACAAAATCACAAATTGGCTCAAAACCATAAAAAAAACTCTAAATTTTTAGCATTTTGACAGTGAGAAATTACACAACTTTCTCAAAAAAATTGAAATGCTTTAAAAATTTGTAGAAATAAGCTCTGGACTCCTAAAAAAAATTTCAAATAAGAATTTTTGAAAAATGAGTCTCCTTTCAAAAGTGATAGCAAAAGGCACCTTAAAAGCAAGAGGGAAGATTGATTTTTCACCAGAATCTTAAAGTCCAAATGAATTGGATTTCCATGGAGTCTTTTACGTTCTTAGCTTCATATGAGTTATAAATACTATTTCAAATCAAGATACATAAAGAAATCTAGCTCCAATAGCCAAACTCATCATATGAAAGAATGTATTATTTGAGGTCGATACTACCTTTTGGGTGAGTTTTAAATGAGTATATCTTTTCAATGACTAGTCTTTTGAGAAAATTTTTAACTAGAGAAATATTTGAAATGACCAACTTTTTGAGGTTTGTATTAACCACTTTTTCAAAAACTCAATGGATTTTGATTTAAGGAAATATGTCATTTAATCTAAAATCAAGATCATATAAGATCATTTTGAGGCCAAAATTTTCTTTTGATTTCTAAAATATAAATTTTTAGTCAAAAGGCTTTGAAAATATTTAAAATACATATTTGAGTACTTTTAAATAATATTTTTGATTTTGACCAAAATGGCTATTTTGAAAAGGTAATCTTGTATATCATTAGATTTTCACTTCATGAAAACCAAAAGAAGGAAATGAGAATGAAACACATTCATCCATAAGATCTATAAAATATTTTGGGCAAATTAGGTAAAATAGTTATCCCAATAATAATACTTTACCCCTTTTAAGATTAAACCCAAAAATACTATATAGGTTTTTTTACAAAGAGAAACTTCCCCTTACACAAAGGGTATTCTTGGCATTTTCTTTTCTTTTGACACATAATGGATTCTCCTCTTTCTTATTCTTTAGCCATCTCTCCCCATTTAAACTTTCTCTTCCTCTTTATCAGCTAATTCCAAGAGATTTGACACTTACCACTTATGATGACAATAGATACCAGTTGTAAAAATACCATTTGTAAACATAAATGATACCAAGTATATTTAATTCTAATTGTAGAAACTTGATACCATTTATGAGCTTAAACGATATCAAGTATGATTAAATCTATTTTGTACGTAGTTGATACCACTTGTGAGCATACATGACATCAAGTGTGATTAATTCCATTTTTAAAAAATTGATGTCACTTGTATGATCAACTAGTACCTCATTTGAATTAACCTTGAGAGATTTGCAATGATTTCCACTTGAAATTTTGAAGGGAATACCACCTGTAGAAAGATGTCACTTGAAATACCACTTGTGGGAAGAAAATGATATCATTTGACGATACACCACTTGTAAAGGTGGATACAATAAATGAAAGATATCATATAGGTGAGAGAGATTGCTTAAGAAAAGATTTGCTCGATAAGAGGGAAAAAGGATATCACTTAAAGGAACAAGGATACTACTCAATTTCCACTTGTAAGAGATACCACTTGAAGGAAAAAGTTGATATCACTTGTAAAGACAGGGATAAAACTCAAGCCGAGATCAAGGTAATTAAAAGTCTACCACTCTTTACAAAGGATGCTATTTTGTGAAAAAGAGTCAAATTGAGAGCAAAATGGCATATTGAGTCAAAAGATTACTTGAGGGTAATAACATGGGTTAAGAAGGATCAACTTGACTTTTGTGAACAAGAGGAATGGTTGAGAAAATTGGAAATCAAATTTTGAGACAAATCAACCATTTGTCAAAAATTTCGAAAGTACCACCGTTGAAACTGTGGTAGTACTGCTCAAAACATTGCTGTAGTTTTGGAATTGGACTGAAAGCACAGATAAGGTCTGAATTTTGAGGAGAGATTTGATATAATGTTGTAACATGCTCCAAAGTTTTTCATAAAGAAACATAAACCACTTATGGAGCATTTTCAACTGTAGGCCAAGATCAAATCTTTTTTCAATATAGGTTTTAACAAATTAAGTTTTCAATTTTCAAAAGTAAACTCATTTTTAATGAAATCTTTAATATTGCAAAAATAAGTAAGTAAGGGTTATTTTAGCATCCAATTACATGTATGAGTTGTAAATGCCTTTCTGAACCAATATATGTCAATAATTTTGGCTCAAATGGCAAACTCACTTAAGTACTAGATTGTGACCACTTAGGTCAACTCAACATTTTGGATAAATTTCAAAACAAAATAACTTTGGATTGGTTGTGTTTTTAGAAAATTTTTGAATACTAATAATGTTTGAAATAGCCAACTCTAGATATTTGGTATTGGATAGTTTTTTAAAAATTCCTTTTAGAATTGCTTTGGCCAACCGTCGAGTTTAAAGCTAAAATAAGATACTATATTGCTAGTTTTGGGATAGAAACTTAATTTTACTTAAAATAAGTTTTTCTAAAGCCAAAACCTTTGAAATACATTTGTATATATTTCCAACTAGTTTTTCAAAGACATACTAATAATTTTGAGATTTTGACTTTTGGTTAAATGGCTCAATTTTGAAAAACAATACTAGCACTTAATTAATTTGGGCACACTTAGGGATGTTATATACATGGTTATGATTTAGCACTCCCTCGTAATGTGCCACACATATCTTGCTCATGATTACAAAAAATGAATTTTTAGAACAAGACCAAGAACACCCCTTTTAAAAGATATCCATGCAATGCAACCTACACAAGGCTAGGGGTTAAATATATTAAATGTAAATACTTGTTACCGAGATGGCATTGATTTTTAATGTGGTAAGATCATCCTCAAACAAGGCTTCCTTTTGGCTCATGGTGGAATTCACCTCTTCGTGAATGAGCCAAGCCTCCAATGCCTCTCCTCGTACCTATTAAGCTTTTAAGCGTATTTTGGTACCCAAAATTTGGTTGGGTCCTTAGATGTTAGTCACAATAGATTTGGGTACCCAAATGGCCCTAACATTAAAATTTTGTAAACTAACATTCTTAGCAAACACATTACCATTTCTATCGTTCCTAAGCAAATAATGTTCATTATAAAGAGAGTGCTTAGGGGTGATACCTTTGGGACAATCCTACTTACATGTCCCTTTTCTCAGCAATTGTAGCAAGTTTGGCAATTGCTACCTCTTGTTATCTCCTTTTCTTCCTCATTGCTAGTTTCCCTCTTCATTGATGACTGTCTTGTCATCAACCTTGTTGGGACGCTTAGAGGCAAAGTGTTCCTTCTTGTTGCATCCAATTGTCAAATTGTTTTCCATGTTGCTTTGGGATGCTCTTCGATACCTCTCTTATCCTTTGACTTTCTTTGATTGCTCAAGAGTTTATCAAGAGATGCCTTCCCTTTATAGCACTTCTCCAAGTCATGGTTCAATCTTGTGACTTGGTCCTTGAGCTCTGAGAGACCATGTGGTTATGACCCTATGTTTGTGATGAGTAATTGATGAGTATTTTGGAAAGATTGAGTTTGGTTTGTGCGTTTTGTGCCATGATGGCATTTGGCTCAGTCGGGTTTGGTTAGTCGGACTTGAGGTGTAATCTTCTTCCCGTTTGAGCTTTGGGCCATTTTATGCTTGAGTATGATTAATGATGCTAATTGTGATTACTTGTGTCGAGCGGTGCTATGTGATGTGTTTCTTGTCTGTGATGGCTGCAGGACATCGAGGCGGAGTCGTGGCGAGGCACGGGATGACCGGACTAGACGCAGGCGGTGTCGAGGTCAAAGCGGTCGTGGTGTGTCGAAGACGACATAGACTCGAGGTGGTTGCGAGGCTTGAGCGGCAAGAAAGGAGGAAGCTTCCTGGAAGATGCACTAGGGGCGTTTTGGTGAATACGCAAAGCTGCACTAAAGGAAGTGGATTATGGATAAAGCATTGGAGTTGTTGAGGCTTAATGGGCAAAGCAAATTGCAAACCCTTTAGTGGAAGACTATATAAAGGAGGGGTGTCTCCTGCATGGAGTATGACTTGAGAGAGGGTTTAGAGGCTTTAGAGGAGTTGGTATTTGCTTTGTGCTTTCAGTTTTGAGTTGGTGGGAGATGGCAGATGGTTGTTTTGCTTATCTCCCGTAGCTTCTCTATTCTTGAGTTCTTGTTTATGTGTGTCTAGTCTTAAGAGCTCATTTTGAAGCATGTAGTGAGAAGGTGGTGATTCTCCTTGTATCAATCATGTATGGGGACTCCTATGTAATCCTTGGTTGATTGGGAATGAATCTTCTGAAGTTTACCTCTCGTGCTTGCCTGTTTTTCTCTTCGTGTTCTTCTCTGCTTGATTTCTCAGATTTTCGTTTTGGTGTTGGTTCTAGCTGAGGAGTAGCAAAATGGATTTCTCTTTGATGGGATTGTATTTCTAGACCCTTTGGTCAGCTAATTCCAGGACCAAATTGATTGAATCAGAAGAATCAAGGTTTTTGTCTCCCTGTGCTCAGTTCGTTCTCTGGTTCTTCATTCTAGGGTTTGATGTGATTTTTGTTTTCCCTTAAAAGAGTATGCCCAAGTTTGAGTTTCTGTGTCCTAAGGCTATTCTCTAGCTAATCTTTTGGTTTCATGGACAAAGAACCAAAGATTGGTTTGGATTTTGGATTTTGGTGCAACTCTCTGTACTTTTTCAGATTTTGGCTCAAATCTGAAATTCTTGATCTTGAGTTGGATTCTTTTGTTTTCCAAGGCCCTCTTGATATTTAGGTTGTTGTTGTGCAGCTCTGGGTTGAAAAGATTAGGAGCAAACCCCCCAATTTCTCAAGTTTCTGAAAATCTGCAATATTTTTGTCTCTTAGTTTTTCAGTCTGCGCTCTCTGCTCTCTCTGGGATCAGGGGACCGGTTAGACCGGACCCATAATGGCGGTCAGACTAGATCTACAAGGGCGGTCAGACCGGTGTGCCCCGGGCGGTCTGACCGGCGCCTAAAGGGCGGTCTGACCGACCCAGGGTGGTCTGACCGGCCTGCCTTGTGCGGTCTGACCGGCCCCGGCTGTTTTGACTGTTTTAGCTACTCTCATTTGGTATTGCTTTTCAATTGTTGTTCTTCCCGATGAGAACATCAACGCTGGAAACATGCTTGATGTTGAAGTGAACGCTAAGGCGATGAACATCATAATTCAGGGTCTGAGCAGAAGCGAGTTCGATTGCATCTCTCATCTGACGTCGGCCTTCGACATCTGGGAGACCCTCGATGCATACCATGAGGGCACCACCCAGATCTAGACGGTTCGACAAGACCAGTTCAAGCGAGATTACAACAAGTTTGAAATGCTCGCTGGTGAGTCCCTTGATGAGTGCTTTGCGCGTTTTCACAAGATTTTGAGCAACCTCCGAGCGGACGGTCTTACATACCCCGACTCGGACAATGCTCGACAGATGCTCGCAGCTCTTGATTTGCGTTTTTGGAAGATGAAGGTGACTACCACCAACGACACCACTGATTTCTCGATCTTGACTCTTAATGCGTTGTACTCACGCCTCAAGACTCACGAGATTGACATAGTCTCTCATAGGTCGAAGTCGCAGTCGATGGACTTAGTCACCGATCCCAGTCTAATTTCTGGACCCTCTTCCGAGTCAATTTGTGGATTCTCTCTAGCTGCTCTCTGTGACGTAACTGATGATCAGTTAGAGCAGCTACCAGAGGACCAGTTAGCCCTTCTAGCCAGAAAGTTTTCCTACGCGTACAAGAGGGTGAGAGATCGAAAGAGGAGTGGTCCAATCATTTGCTTCGAGTGTGGTGGCCCCAACCACATTCGGGCGAATTGCCCCAAGCTGGGGAAGGGCAAGAACGACTACAGCGGCGTGAGCAAAAATGACTACATCGACAAGAACCGCAACAAGAAGCCCCCAGCTCATGCCCAAGACAAAAAGAAGTTCCGCGATCTTGGCAAAGCCAAGAAGCTCTTCCACCGCGTCCTCACCGCCTTCGATGACCTCGATCTCAGCGAGGTGGAGGGGTGGAGCGACGACGATGGGACGGACGAGCAAGACCCCAAGGGCGGCGACGACTTCTCCGGCATGTGCTTCATGGCCCTTGAGGGCGAGATTAGCGACATCGAGCTTTACTCCGACTCCGACGAGGTATACCCCTCCTATGACCAGCTTAATGATGCTTTTCTTAAGCTAGGGAAATTCCATGCTAAGTCTAGAGCTAGGTGTAGCGAGTTGGAGAAGGAAGTAGATAGATTGTCACGGGAGCTTACTTCACTTATATTTGCTCCCTCCCGTGACGAATGTGATACATGTTGTGCCTTGCTTGGTGACATAGAGAAATTAAGGACCTCTCATGATAGTTTGTCTTTTGAGCTTGACATGCTTAAGGTGGAGAATGTTAGTCTTTTGGCTGAACTAGAGATGAGTAGGATTGTTACTCCTTCATCTACTGTTGTTGAGACTACATCTTGCACCTCATGTGAGGATAAGGACAATGCATTTAGAGGTCTTTATACCATGCTCCTTGATCTGCCCGAGTCTTGTGAAAACTACAATAATTTGAAATTGAACTTAAAAAGGGCAGATCATAAAATTGCTGAGTTACATGCCTCCTTGCTTGAGCCAATTGCTTCATGTTTGAACTGTCCCAAATTAACTGCTGAACTTTAATCTGTCTCAAAATAGTTTCAAGAAATGATTGACCACAACAAGAAAATGGCTCAATATGCTTCTAAGGATCCTATTAGCTCAGTATTGGGTGCCAAAATCACTCTTGATTTACCCTAGTACTGAGACTTTACTCTCTCGTTGACTCAGGTTCACCAGGCAGGGAAGAGAGAGGTTTGGCTCGTTGACTCCGGGTGTTCTCGACACATGACCAGAGACTCTCGTTGGTTCTCTTCCCTAGCTCGTGCTCCAGGTGATGAGACGATCACCTTCGGAGACGCTTCGTCTAGGCGCGTCATCGCCAAAGGTACAGTGCGTGTTAATGAGTCTTTTATTTTGAAAGATGTTGCCTTGGTTAATAAGCTGCAGTACAATTTGCTTTCTTTTTCTCAGCTTATCGATGACGGCTTTGAGGTGAGCTTTAAGAAAAACGCTTGCAAAATTCTTGATTCTTCGGGTAGTCTGGTTTGCGTGATTTCTCGTTATGGGAGGATCTTTCGTGCTGATTTTTCTGAGTCTTCTGGTGATCCTCTCCGGTGTTTAGTTGCTTCGGAGTCCCGTAATCTTTCTTTCTGGCATAGGAGATTTGGTCATATTGGATTTGACCATTTGACCGGAGTTAGCGGCCACGATCTCATTTGTGGTCTGCCAAAACTCAAGATGGTCAAAGATATTGTTTGCGCTCCTTGCCGGCATGGCAAGATGGTTGCCGCTTCTCATCCTCCGGTCACAGTGACTATGACGGATGCACCAGGATAGCTGCTCCATATGGACACCGTTGGACCAGCTCGAGTGTAGTTAGCAGGAGGGAAGTGGTATGTTCTTGTCGTGGTCGATGACTTCTCGAGGTACTCTTGGGTGTTTTTCTTAGCCACGAAGGATGAGACGTTTTCACATTTCTGAGGTCTTTTCAGTAGGCTTTCTATTGATCTCCCGCAGTGACAATGGCACAGTGTTCAAGAATTCCTACTTTGAGAGGTTTTGCGATGAGACAGGTGTAGAGCACTAGTTCTCTTCTCCGCACATCCCACAGCAGAATGGCGTCGTGGAGAGGAAGAACCATACCTTGGTCGAGATGGCCAGGACGATGCTTTATGAGTATTCTACACCTAGGAAGTTTTGGGCTGAGGCTATTGCGACTGCGTGCCATGTGTCGAATAGAGTTTTTCTTTGGGCACACTTGCATCGCACTTCTTATGAGTTGAGATATGGGCGAAAGCCCAGTGTCTCGCATTTTCGCGTGTTTGGTTGGAAGTGTTTCATTCTGAAGTCTGGGAACCTAGACAAGTTCGAGTCACGTTCTTGTGATGGTATCTTTCTAGGTTACTCGACTTCTTCGCAGGCGTATAGGGTTTGGAACTGCGAGTCTAGTAAGTTGGTAAAGACCTGTGAGGTGACCTTCGATGAGGCTAGTCTGGGGACTAGGCCTGATATTTCAGGCTCTTTAGAGCAGTCCAAGCCCATCTTTGGGGATGATGAGGACGATGCAGATGAGGGTTGTTTAGTCGATCCAGTTCCTCATCCTCCACCCGAGGTGCCGTCTTCCACCGCACCTCGAGGCGATCAGCCCAAGCCTTCTTCTTCCTCTGGAGCTAGTGGCTCTGTTCCTACCTCGTCAACTCATGAGGTAGAGGCCACTTCTTCTTCTCATCCAGGACCTCTTTGGAGACCTTTTTGAGCGAGTCACCCGCTCAAGATCCGACATGTCTCATTTCTGTCTCTATTCTGCCTTTGTTGCCTCTTTTGAGCCCAAGGATTTTTCTCATGTTCTCTCTGACGAGTCTTGGGTCAATGCCATGCATGAGGAGCTGGAGAATTTCGAGAGAAACAAGGTCTGGTCGATTGTTGAGCCCCCTCGAGGTCACAATATCATTGGGTCTAAGTGGGTGTTCAAGAACAAGTAGAGTGAGGATGGGGTAGTCATTCAACACAAGGCTAGACTGGTAGCTCAGGGCTTTTCTCAGGTTGAGAGTCTAGATTTTGAGGAGACCTTTGCCCCTATAGCTAGACTTGAAGCCATTAGAATTCTGCTGGCTTTTGCGGCTTCTAAGGGTTTCAAGCTTTACCAGATGGATGTCAAGAGTGCCTTCCTCAATGGCTTTATTGAGGAAGAGGTATAGACAGCCTCCAGGTTTCGAGAACCCCAAATACCCAAACCATGTCTACAAGCATTCCAAAGCTTTGTATGGACTTAAGCAAGCTCCTAGAGCTTGGTATGAGAGGCTAAGTCCTATTTGTTGAGTCATGGTTTTAAGATGGGTAAGGTGGATAAGACCTTGTTCACTCGCCGGCATGGCACTAACCTCTTGCTCGTCCAGATATATGTGGATGACATCATCTTTGGCGGCTCTTCTCATGCTCTCGTTTCACAGTTCTCGGATGTCATGAGCACCGAGTTTGAGATGAGTATGATGGGCGAGTTGACCTTCTTCCTTGGCTTCCAGATCAAGCAGACTCGGGAGGGTACTTTCTTGCATCTGGGCAAGTACACTCGCGACCTCCTGAGACGCTTTGACATGAGTGATGGTAAACCCGTGTCAACTCCCATGGCGTCCACAGCTTATCTTGACCCAGATGAGGATGGCGAGCCAGTTGATCAGAAGGAGTATCGCAGCATGATTGGCTCCCTCTTGTACCTCACTGCCTCGAGACCGGACATACACTTTGCTGTGTGTCTTTGTGCTCGGTTTCAGGCTTCTCCTCGCGTATCTCACCGCCAGGCGGTGAAGCACATTCTTCGGTACCTTCGAGCTACCATTGACTATGATATCTGGTACACTTCCTCGTCCTGTCTTTCCTTGAGAGCCTACTCGGATGCAGACTTTGCTGTTGTAGGATAGATAGGAAGAGCACTTCGGGGCACATGCCAATTCATTGGTACTTTTCTTGTTTCCTGGTCCTCGAGGAAGCAGTCCAGTGTTGCACAGTCCACCGTAGAGGCCGAGTACGTTGCTGCAGCTAGTTGCTGTAGTCAGGTGCTTTGGATGGTCTCGACCCTGTGGGACTTTGGGTTAGTTATAGACAGTGTTCCACTCTTGTGTGATAACACTTCTGCAATTAACATTGCTAAGAACCCAGTGCAGCATTCTCGGACCAAGCACATTGATATCAGATATCACTTCCTTCGAGACCATGTAGAGAAGGGTGGCATAGTGCTCCAGTTTGTGGAGAGTGACCACTAGTTAGCCGATATCTTTACCAAGCCTTTGGATAGCTCTAGGTTTTCAGCTCTGCGGGGAGAGCTTGGGGTGGTTTGTCTTTATGGACTGTTGTGAGGGGGAGTTTTGGGCTTTACTGCTTTATTATATTGATTATGCTCTTACTCCTTTCTGTTGCATTGCATACAGGTGCATTGGATTAGTCCTCCTAGCATAGATTAGAGTGCTTCTCCCGTCTAGTTGTTTAGACTTCTTGCTCTCATCTTATGATTCTAGGATGCTGCTTATTAGCTGTTCCTCTTCTCACTAGGTTGAGCTCACTCAGTTCTTATAGGTTCTAGCGAGGGTTGGGTCACCCTCGGGTAGACGGGGTACGTGTTTGCTCCTTAGTGAGGTAGATGATCAGTTGATAGTCCTAGAGTCATATGGGGTAGATGAGTCAGTCTGAGCCTTAGTTTCCTCTATATCTTATCTATGCTTTAAGGACTGCCCTCTTCAAATTTTCTTTGCCAGCTTCTCGATTTTATTGCTTTGGTTCAGGGGGAGTTCATTTGGGAGCTTCTAGATCTTAATTTTGACATAACTCTACTTGAACTAAAAGTTGCATCACATGTTGAGGGGGAGCTGGATTTCCTGCATGCCATTCTGCACTTGTAATATAACTACATGGAGCCTTGATTATTATCCTTTCATGACATGTTTACATCGCTTTACATCCTACCATGATTTGTGCTTCATTGCTAGATTGATCATGACTTCATATGTATAGACTAGCTTTTGCCATGATAAGTTAATTAAAATTGCTCAACTTGAATTGAAACTTGTCATGTTAGTTCTCGAAATTAGTCTTTCTTTAGTTATCCGTTTATGATTCATGCATGTCAAATAGGCTGAGTTGAGTCTTGAATCTTTGTTGAGCGGTAGATTGAGCTATTCTAGTTTCTTGATGACACATGAGTTAGTACAAGTCTTATGTTCATGAAAATGCAAAAAGATCTCTTTTGTGCGAAAAAACTGATCTCACCAATTCTTTCTCATGAGACTGCTTGCCACTGCACTTGGCATGAACTCAGGGGGGAGTTTTGGATGACCTAGACCATCTTCTTAAGCTTCTTGCTTGGAGTGGTTGCATAAGACTTGAGATCTAGCACATGATAAAAACAAAAATCTGGTTGACAACAATCATGAGATTTCTAAAGAAAAACTTGTCAAATGTGCTCAATTTGCTAAAATTACAAAGGTTACAAGTACTTAAACAAATGTCTCATTCCAGAACTTGTAGCTCTCTAAGTTGATTCAATACTAGCTTCTTGGTTCCGCTTAGCTTATTGACATGGTTTGCATCATCCTTGCATACCTCTAGCTAGACTATGATCATGAATGACTTGACATGCTAAGAATTTGCACTAAAATTTCAGATTGTGACTTCATTAGCTGGCTTATATATATCTTGTCATGATCTAGATAGCATGTTTATGTGTTATGGCTTGATGTAATTCTCATATGGTCATTTTGGATAATCTTCATGGCTCTAAATGCTTAAAATAAACAAACTTCAGCCATTTCATCCATTCTTGTGACATTATTCTCTCTTTTGCATCCTTGATGTGTTTATTGCCAAAAGGGGGAGAATAGCGGAGAAAAAGCCATTTGGAAACCTTTTTGAGCTTTGGAGAACAATTTGCTCTTTCTTTTGTAGCTCTAGTGTTCCTTTGTCGACATGGTCATGAGGCTCATTTGCTCTTTCCTTTGGACCATGTTTGACTCTTGTCTCTTTTCAAACTCAACTTTGTGCTTTTTCTGGGTTTGTCAATATACTCATCAAGGGGGAGATTGAGAGACCATGTGGAAGTGATCACATGTTTATGATGAGTAATTGACAAGTTTGTTGCAAAGATTGAGTTTGGTTTGAGTGATTTGTGCCAGGTCGGCATTTGGCGCAGTCAGGTATGGTTGGACGGTTTTATTGCATATTTGTCTTCCCGATTGATCGTTTTAGCGAGTTTATGCTTCATTAATACTATTTATGTTTTCATGTATCGAGCGGTGCTATTTGATGTGTTTCTTGTCTGAGATGGCTACAGGACGTCGAGGTGGAGTCGTGGCGAGGCACGGAGGACCGGACTAGGCGCAGGTGGTGCCAAGGTCAGAACGGTCGAGGTGTGCCGAAGACGGCGAGGACTCGAAGTGGTTGCGATGCTTGGACGACAAGACACGAGGAAGCTTCTCGGAAGGTGCACGAGGGGCGTTTGGGTAAAAGTGCAAGGCTGCACAGGTCGAAGTGGTTCCGTTCGGAGTTAGCGGGCAGAACGGGTTGGCAACCCGTTATGCAAGGGCTATAAATAGGAGAGGATGTCTCCTTGTGGCTACATGAATTCTATGGCTTTGGGTGAGAGTTAGGGTTTGCTTGAGTCAAAGGAAGGCTTTTGGAGGTTGTTTTTGCTTTCTCTTTAGTTGTTGAGAGTGGGTGGAGGAGGCAGAGGGTTGTGTCCCCTTCGATGTCTTTCTCTGTGTGTGTGTGTGTTCTTGAGAGATAGGAGATGGGTTCTTGATCATTCCAAGCATGTATGGGGTTGTAGGGATGATATGAGTTGATACTCTATGCAATCATATATCTCTCTTCCTCCTTATCAATCCAAGATGGTTTTATTTGAGTTTGATTGAGTTCTTGAGCTCCTTTTCCTTTCCTGTTCTTCGTTGCCTTCTCTGCTTGATTTGTGAGATTCTCGTGTTTGAGTTCTTTCTTGCCCAGGAGGTACAAAATGGGTTGCTCTGTGATGGCAATAGGTTTCAAGATCATTTGATCGAGTTTTCCCGAGAGCAATTTGATTGAATCAAAGAATCCCATTTTCAGACTCCTCTGTTCTTGTTTTCACTTCTAGGGTTTTGATGTGGATTCTGTTTCTCTTCATAAGTTGCCCTAAGATTTGGTCTTCCCAGTGCTTAGTGTATTGCTAATCTTTCTGCAAATTTTCTTGGCCAAAGGATCAAAGTTGAGATGGCAATTTGAAGTTTTGATGTGGCTCTCTATAGTTTTCAGTTCTTGGGTCATTTCTCCAATTGTCGGTCTCCTGTTGATTTCTCTTGTTGGGGAATGTCCCTCTGCTATTTAGAATGTTTTTGTGTAGCTCTGGACTGAAAAGACTGGGTGCAATCCCCCATTATCTCAGTTTTTTGAAGTTCTGCAGAGTTTGAGTTTGATCTTGACCTCGGGTTTTACGTGCTCGCCTTGATTAACCGGTCGACGGGGTTAAGCAATGGTCGATCGATTTCCTAGGGCGGTCAGACCGCCATGTGTTATGCGGTCAGACCGGCGGCAAGTGACCGGTCAGACCACCCCTTCAACAGCGGTCTGACCGGCCTCCCTCTGGCAGCCTGTATTGCTTGCTATTTTTGGTGAAGTTGTGGTTTTTTGGTTTCTCCTTTGCTGTGCCTATTTCCTCTGAGTGCTCAAGTTTCCAGAGAGTATATTTTAACCCCTTCATAGCTCTTCATACCTATTAGAGAGGCGATTCTTTAAGTGGAGACTTTTTGGGGGCATTTTTTAAAGTTGACATTCACCCCCCTCTGTCGCCATTTTGGTCCAACACGTTTGTCATGCTCTTTCTGATGAGTCTTGGATTAATGCCATGCATGAGGAGTTAGAAAACTTTGAGAGAAACAAGGTCTGGTCACTTGTTGAGCCCCCCTCGAGGTCACAATGTCATTGGGACTAAGTGGGTGTTTAAGAACAAGCAGAGTGAGGATGGGGTAGTCATTCGGAACAAGGCTAGATTGGTAGCTCAGGGTTTCTCCCAGGTTGAGGGTCTAGATTTTGAGGAGACCTTTGCCCCTGTAGCTAGACTTGAGGCCATTAGAATCCTGCTTGCTTTCGCAGCTTCTAAGGGTTTCAAACTTTACCAGATGGATGTTAAGAGTGCTTTCCTCAATGGGTTTATTGAGGAAGAAGTCTATGTGAGACAACCTCCAGGTTTCGAGAATCCCAAATACCCAAACCATGTCTACAAGCTTTCCAAAGCCTTGTATGAACTTAAGCAGGCCCTTAGAACTTGGTAAGAGAGGCTTAAGTCCTATTTCCTGAGTCATGGTTTTGAGATGGGTAAAGTGGATAAGACCTTGCTCATACGTAGGCATGGCACAAATCTTCTGCTCGTTCAGATTTATGTAGATGACATCATCTTTGGTGGCTCCTCCCATGCTCTCGTTTCACAGTTTTTCGATGTCATGAGCTCGGAGTTTGAGATGAGCATGATGGGCAAATTGAGCTTCTTTCTTAGCTTTTAGATCAAGCAGACTCAGGAGGGTACCTTCTTGCATTAGGGTAAGTACACTCGAGACCTCCTGAGGCACTTGATATGAGTGATGGTAAGCCGGTGTCCACTCCTATGGCTACATCAGCTTCACTC
This sequence comes from Dendrocalamus sinicus, assembly GCA_036346575.1. Classification (NCBI taxonomy): domain Eukaryota; kingdom Viridiplantae; phylum Streptophyta; class Magnoliopsida; order Poales; family Poaceae; genus Dendrocalamus; species Dendrocalamus sinicus. The sequence goes on from CM070658.1 coordinate 8,603,091, forward strand.
GACCAAAACGAGGACGGTAAGCCAGTTGATCAGAAGGAGTATCACAGCATGATTGGCTCCCTCTTGTACCTCACTGCCTCGAGGCCGGACATACATTTCTCCGTGTGTATGTGTGCTCGCTTTCAGGCTTCTCCTCGCGTATCTCACCGCCAGGCAGTGAAGCGCATCCTTCGGTACCTTTGAGCTACCATAGACTATGGTATCTGGTACTCTTCCTCATCCTGTCTTTCCCTTAGAGCCTACTCGGATGCAGACTTTGCTGGCTGTAGGATAGATAGGAAGAGCACCTCGGGCACCTGTCAATTCATTGGCACTTCTCCTGTTTCTTGGTCTTCTAGGAAGCAGTCCGGTGTTGCACAATCCATCACAGAGGCCGAGTACGTTGCTGCCGCCAGTTGCTGTAGCCAGGTTCTTTGGATGGCTTCGACCTTGCAGGACTTTGGGTTAGCCATAGACAGTGTTCCACTCTTTTGTGATAACACTTCTGCCATTAACATTGCTAAGAACCCAGTGCAGCATTCTCAGACCAAGCGCATTGATATCAGATATCACTTCCTTTGAGACCATGTGGAGAAGGGTGACATAGTGCTCCAGTTTGTGGAGAGTGACCACCAGTTGGCTGATATCTTTACCAAGCCTTTGGATAGCTCTAGGTTTTCAGCCTTGCGGGGAGAGCTTGGGGTGGTTTGTCCTTATGGACTGTTGTGAGGGGGAGTTTTGTGCTTCATGCTTTATCATGTTTATTATGTTCTTACTCCTTTCTGTTGCATTGCATATGGGTGCATTCAGGTTAGAGTGGTTTTCTCGCCTAGTTGTTTAGACTTCTTTCTCTTATCTTGTGATTCTAGGATGCTGCTTATTAGCTGTTTCACTTCTCACTAGGTTGAGCTCACTCACTTCTTATAGGTTCTAGCGAGGGTTGGGCCACCCTCGGGCAGACATGGTACGTGTTTGCTCCTTAGTGTATTAGATGATTAGTTGATATATAGTCCTAGAGTCATATGGGGTAGATGAGAGTCGGTCTGAGCCATAGTATCCTCTATATCTTATCTATGCTTTAAGGACTGCCTTTTCTGATTTTCTTGCCAGCTTCTCGATTTTATTGCTTTGGTTCAGGGAGAGTTCATTTGGGAACTTCTAGATCTTAATCTTGTCATAACTCAACTTGAACTAAAAGTTGCATCACATGTTGAGGGGAGCTGGATTTTCTTGCATGTCATTTTGCATTGTGATATAATTACATGGAGCCTTGATTATTATCCGAATATGACATGTTTCCAATGCATTACATCTTGCCATGATCTGTGTTAGCTTGCTAGATTTACCATGACTTTATATGTGTAGTCAAGTCTTTGTCATGATAGGTTGATTAAAAATGCGAAACATGAATTAAATCATGTCATGTTAGCTCTTGCGACTAGTCTACCTTTAGTTATCCTTTTATGATTCATGCCAAGTCAAATAGGCTGAGTTGAGTCTTGATTCTATATTAAGCTTTAGATTTAGCTAAGCTAGTTCCTTTATGAAGCATGAGTTAGTACAAGTCTTCTGTTCATGAACATGCAAAAAGATCTTGTTGTAGGGGTGGCCCCCACCTAAACCCAGCATGCTTGGTAGGAGGTTATAAGGCCCAGAATAGGCCATGTGTAATGACATAAGTGCCCCTGGAGGGGATGACCAGATGTAAGGGTATAACTGTAAAAGCACTCCTCATGTGTACATATATATGGATACAGCCATGGGAGAAGCTGTGCCATTACTCATCTCCCTCACTCTCCACTACCATCTCTCTCTGCTTGTGCCAGAACCACAGCGATTGGTGCCGTCCGTGGGGAGGACAAGAGTAAGCCGAAACCTAAAAAAGGATGGCACCGAAAAAAGCTTCGTCAACGGCGGCGAAGGGAAAGAAGGCGGCCGGGTCGGAGCGTCGCATGGGTACCAGGGCTTCGGCATCGGCTGCGGCGAGCGCGGGTGGCGACGCAGGCGCGGTGGTCGAGGACGTCGACGTTCGCGCTGCGACGACCAACCCCGTCACTAACACCGCAACGACCAACCCCGTCACCGGCGCTGCGACGACCAACCCCGTCACCGGCACCGTGATGACCAACCCCGTCACCGGCGCTGCGACGACCCACCTTGTCACCGGCACCGCGACGACCAACCCCGTCACCGGCGCTGCGACGACCCACCCCGTCACCGGCACTGCGACGACCAACCCCGTGGTCGAAAACGTCGACGCTGGCGCGGCGACGACCGACCCCGCCGACGCGACGGCAGCCGACCTCGCCGCAACCCTCACTGGTAGCGTGGACCGGGCAGTTCGAGGTAGCCACAACGGAGCGACCGGCAGCTCGGGAGCTCGCGACGCGGTCGTGCCTGCGCCGATCCGTCCGTTGGGCGTGCCGGCGGCCCCGCCCACACAGGCGGTGGAAAGCGTCCTACTGGCGGCCCTCAAAGCGTTCCAGCAGGAGCTGGGGGATCTTCGCGGGGCTGTCCGAGACAAACAAGAGGCTTGGAGCCAACAGGCCGCGCCAGAGCCCATGCCGGAAAGGGCGGACAGCCGCGACGCCCCCACATCCAGCCGCGTCACACTACGGCGCGTTGATCCAGAGTCCCCGCTTGCGGCAGGACTACAGCAAGCGGCGTGGCCCGAAGACTTCAAATACCCCAGTGTCATCGAGCCCTACAAAGGTGACACGGACCCCCGCGAGTTCGTGCGCGTGTACGAAACCGCGATCGAGGCCGCGGGCGGAGATGACACCACAAAGGTGAAGGGACTCCCCCTCGCGTTGCAAGGAGTGGTGCTCTCCTGGTTTTTTTACCATAGAGCCGAACTCCATCTACGCGTGGGAGTAGATCCGCGACCGCCTTCACAACAACTTTCAAGGAAATTATGTCGAGCGGGTCGACGCGGACCAACTCTTCACCGTAAAGCAGAAACCTTCGGAGAAGCTCTAGGACTACTTCAAACGCTTCGCGAAGATACGTTGTCAAGTTAAAGATGTTAATGAAACCACCATTGTCAATGCAGCCATACAGGGCCTTCGCCCGGGCCCGATGGCGAGTACAACGCCACGGAAGCCAATTAAGGCGATGTGAAGCTCTTTGACAAAATGGAGGAATATGCGAGCGAAGAGGAGGCGCGGCGAGGCAAGGTGATGACTCGACACCAACCAGGCCGGTACCTCGGCAAAAGCCGAAGATCAGCCGAAGGACGATTCTTCGAAGGGAAAGCGTAAGCAGGAGTCGTCCAGGGATGCGTCCGACCGAAGGGACGCGCCGCACAAGGAGTCGTCCGATAGGTCCAAGCGTGGCCAGCAGAAGTCGCGGCGGGGCCGATACGTCCTCGACATTGAAGGCGGTTCCGACGAAGGCGCTCCCGCAGGCCGAGGCAGTCGGGGGCGCCGAGGCCGGGGGCGCGGCCGTGGCCGGGGCTGCGACGATAAAGGCCATGGAGATCACGACGACCAACACCAGGGGCTGTGGTGCGCAGTCCACGGTGGTGGCAACCACGACACCCGCACGTGCACCTCTATCGCGGCGCTCCGCGACAGCGTCACCAGGGACAGGAACCTGGCAGCACGCCCGCCCGTGGTGGCCCACGTACAGCACCTATACGAAGCCGCCGTGCACATTCAGGCACAAGGGACGCAGCCCCATGAGGATCCCCTGCGCATTCAGGCCCACGTGTAGCAGCCTCAGGAGGGCTTTCTGCAGCTACAGGCTCCGGAGGCCACCCACCGACAGGTTATCAACGCCATCTCCGGAGGCTCCTCGTTGGAGTTTGCCTCGGCACGGCAGCGGAAGGCCTACGTGCGGAGGTTACACCACGTGGCGGCATATCCAGCACAGATACCACCGGACTGGGCACAGCATGAGGTCACGTTCACCCCCGCCGATGCCGAAGGTGTGGAGCTTCCCCACCACGACCCCCTGGTCGTCCGGGTCGTTATAGCGGGATGCGACGTGGGACGTGCCCTGGTTGATGGCGGTAGTTCCGCGAACATTCTGTTCGCGGCAGCCTTTGACCAGATGGGGATCCCCCGAAGTCGCCTCGGCCCATCGGGAGTCCCGCTACAAGGCTTCGGAGGACAACCTCTACGGGCGCTCAGCCAAATATGCCTGCGGGTCTCCTTCGGCCAGGGCGACAATGAAAGGGTCGAAGACGCCACATTCGACATCGTTGACCTCCCATACCCATACAATGCCATATTGGGGCATCCAATCCTCAACTCCTTCGGGGAAGTACCGCATCACAGCTATCTATGCATGAAGCTCCCAGGCCACGAGCCATCATTACCGTTCGGGGCGACCAGGACATGGCCCGACGCATCGAGCACGGCACCAGATGTCCACGTCACGGCGGGCAGCGGCACACCTAGGATCGGCACCGCCGTGCGAAGGCCCACGGCGCCATCCGGGGGCGACTCCGCAAGCCCTACCGATAGTGCAACTACTAGAGGCTCCGGGCGCGCTGAGCACAAACGGTTAGTACCCCCCCCCGGTCATATGTAATCGCTTACCTGCGCAAACGGGAATGTAATAAAGTTCCGTTTGTCGCCAACATATTACCGCTGTGCAAAAATACGCGGCGAGCACACGCAGAGGCCTCGCCTACGCGTGTGCTCCCACAGTATACACCAAAGACGCACGTTCGCGTGTGCACTCTCCGTAGCCAGGGGTACGGGTATGAGTATAAACCAAAGACGCACGTTCGCATGTGCACTCTCCGTAGCCAGGGGTACGGGTATGAGTATAAACCAAAGACGCACGTTCGCGTGTGCACTCTCCGTCAAAGACACGGGCATGAGTATAAACAAAGACGCACGTTCGCGTGTGCACTCTCCGTCAAAGACATGGGCATGAGTATAAACGAAGACGCACGTTCGCGTGTGCACTCTCCGTCGAAGACACGGGCATGAGTATAAACAAAGACGTGTGGGGGACACCTCTGCACGCACTCTACGGAGTATAAATAAGACGCGGATGTTTTCCCTACGCACTCTACCGAGTATAAACAAGACGCGAACCCCACGCACGCCAGAGACTTCGTCCTTGTGCGTACTCTCTGGAGTATAAAAATGATGTGGATGTTGACCCCACGCACTCTACGGAGTATAAATAAGACGCGGATGTTCTCCCTACGCACTCTACTGAGTATAAACAAGTCGCGAACCCTGCGCACGCCAGGGACTTCGTCCTCGCGCGTACTCCCTGGAGTATAAATCAGACGTGGACGCCGATCCCACGCGAATCTTGCGCGGCTGCCAATCGCGCACCTTAGCGCGTTGAGGCTCGCCTTCGCACATCACGGGAGGTGTACGCAGGGGGTACTATGGAAACCAATTCCGGCAGTTCCAGAGTACCGACGTTGCACGCCAGAGGCTGGCCCCAGCATCGGCGCGCGCATGGAATATGCGGTACACCAGAGGCTGCCCCCACCTCGGGGTGGGGGATGAAGGTTTGCCTTCGCACGCGCCAGTCTACGGACTCTAAACAGGTCGTAGTGCGGAGGTCCGCCTTCGCACGCGCCAGTCTATAGACTCTAAATAGGTCGTAGTGCGGAGGTGCGCCGCGCGCGCGCCCGATCTGCGGACTCTAAGCAGTCGTGAGTGCGAAGGTCCGCCGCGCGCGCGATCTACGGACTCTAAACAGGTCGTAGTGCGGAGGTCCGCCTTCGCACGCGCCAGTCTACGGACCATAAATAGGTCCGCCCCCGCACACGCTAGCTCCATAGAGTACTCAACGCGCGAATCCCGCGGGCGCATTGGCACCCGGGCGACGAGTAGGAGGCAGCGCTCGCACGGTTCACACCAACGGCGAACTTGGGATGTGGGGATCTCGGCTCTGCACAGCACGACCGCGCATGTCCTAATTATCAGGAGATCTATATATCGAGAAAATCTTTCAAGTACAGAGGTCCGCCAGCATCCCTGCTGCTCTAAGTAGCTATTCGGCAGGCTCGTCCTTAACACGCGATAAGGACGGGGTTCCGCCGAAAGAAAGTCAGCCCGCCCAAAAGTCCAGCGACTCTTCGGCCCTTCGCTAGCGTCGAAGGCGTCGCCGGGTCGCAAGGTCGGCCGCAAGAAGTCGGCCCCAGCAAGGAAGCTGCCCGGGACATAGGCGAAAGTCAGAATTTATGAAGCAAGCGCATACTTCATTCACAAAAAGAGGGGGCACTACAACGCACGCCTACACCTAGGCACCACGGCGTCACACCTATGAGTTCCCGGCGCCTTCGGAGGCCTCAGCGCCGCCCTCATCGCGTCGAGGGACCCCATCCAGGAATTGGCCGAGGCTCCCCTCCCCGTAAAGTGACTTCCGGAGTTCAACCCGCGCAGCGTCTGCTCCGACGTAATCCCAGATCCGTTCATAGAAGGGCTTGATGGCGCGGCGAGCGGAGCGGACGGCACCAGACATTACTCCGGCCCCGCTGGGCATCTCCAGCTGGGGGTCCTCTAGCCCGGCGACGTGTGTGCAACCGCGGTGCTGCAGGAGCGCGCACACGTGCATCTTGATGTATACGCGCGATGGTTGCGGGTCGCCGCGCGTCGCGCGATGTTGGCGGCATCTCGACCAGCGGAGGGTCCGCAACAGCTCCTCGGGCGAAGGTGTGGTCCCGCACTTTGGCCACAAGCCCTTGAGATGGCTTTCGGTGCTTGCATGGCATCCCATGCAACCACCGGCCTCGCCAGCGTCGATCACGCTCCGCTAGAGTCAGGGCGAGTTCGCCTTTTTCCCTCTCTAGCGAGGCGACCTATTGCAGAAAGTCATCCCGCTCTGCCGCAAACTCCTGCTGCGTAGCCTCCGCGGCCGACTCCCGCGCCGACGCAGCAAGTCGCCGGCGTCGCGCCGCTTCGGCGCACTCGCTTCCGGTGGCGGATGCGGGCATCCTGGGCAGAGCGGGCTCCCGAGGCTTCGCGTAGCTCCTCCTCGGCGGCCCACAGCCTATCCTCAAGCGCCCTTTGGGCACGAGTATAGGCCTACCCCAGCACAAGTGTCTGTAGAATGGAAAGACTTAGCAAGCTCAGCTGGCCTAGGCGTTGTCGTATGAGTACTTACCCTCACCCCAGACACCTCGAAGGCGTCCCCGAGGCGCCCCGCCCCGTAGGCCTGCTGCGCTTGCTGGTCGACGCTGGCAGCCGCGTCATCCACAATCCCGTGCCACGCCCTCAGCGTCTCCGGGGGAGGCACGAAGTCCGCGGGGCTCACACGCGCGGAGGTCCCGTGTTCCGCTAAGCGCTCCTCCTCCGGAATGAGCGACACTGCAAACAGGGATGCAGGTGAGCACCGCAAGGCATAAAAAAATACACCAGGGTAAGCTAAGCCACCCTACCTTCGGTAGCGGAAGGAGGACTTCGGGGCCTCGCCCCCCTATTCCCAGACGGGGCTGCGGTGGCGTGAGCCCCCGCAGAAAGCATGGTCCCGCAGCGAGCAGAAGCCTCCGCGTTCGGGGCCGGCGATGACCGTTCCTGCACGGCGGGCGGCATGGCCAGGGGGGCAGAGGGGGCGCACACTGCAGGGTCTTCGGCATCTGCATCAGAGTCCCACAAGCTTCTGATGCCCATCGCCACAACAAATCCCCGCGGCGTCCGGTGGAGCTCCGGCCGTACACACGGCCGCTTAGCCGGGGCAGGCAGCAACGACACCGCCCCAGCAGTCGCTGCCGGAGAGGCCCCCGCGGCTGCAGCACCCGGGGGCGAAGGTTCCGATGTGGCAGTTTTCACAGGGGGCACCTCGGTTTCTGCTGATGCTGTCGGTGAGGGCAGCATGGCTCCGTGCGCCCCCACGGAGGGCGTCTCCGGCACCACAGCGGCCACGGTCGAAGGCTCCACCTCAGCATCGCCGGTCCGCACGGATTCTGTCTCGGCGACTTCGGCGGGCGGCGAGACTTCCCCTCTCCGGCTGCTCGCGGCAAACCCGCCGTCCAGGGCACTCGCCGAAGATCCCTCGCCTCCGGCGTCCGCGCCATCCAAGCCCGAATCGGCGTACTTCGCCGAATCCGACTCTGTGTCTGCTGCGCCCTCAGAAGCACCAGTAGTAGCGATGCGGTACCGCTGAGCACAGCGCACGCCAGACGCCCCGCCCCTCTTCCCAGACGGCACCTTCTTCTTCTTCGCTGCACCGTCGTCCGGAGTGGCACAGTCCGGCACGGCAAGGCCCAGGGCCTCGCACACGTGGTTTATTCACCCCAGCCCCGCCTCGACGATAGCAGACGTGTGCTGCTCATGCTCCCTGCCGGTGTACGGCCCCAGGAATACGCGCGCGGCCTGCTCCGCCTCCTCCAAGCAAATCCCTGAAGCAAAGGAGATAACATTAGCATATAACGCATTTCGTGTGAACAAAGGAGAGACACGGTCGAGGCTTACGAAGACCGGAGGGCGCCGGTAGCAAGCAGGTCGATGGCGAAACATCGTCGTCTCGATGCTTCTCGGCGGCAAGACGCCAGTCGCGGGCAAGCGGTGCCACACCGTACATCACGTACTCTTCGGCGAGGTCGCGCATGTTGAAGCGGGCGGCCACGCCTACGAGCCGCCGGGCCCTCTGCCTGTCCTCATCGGCGAGCGTCCGGCCGGGTGAGGGCTTGAACGCGATCGGTCGGCCTGTGCACTCAAGACCGCTCCCGCTCTCCACACGGTGGTAGAACCACCGCTTCATCCAGTAAGACTCCCACTTCCCGTGAGTGGAGTTCGCAGGGAAGAGCTTCTTGCAAGTCGAACGAAGAATAAAGGTGACGCTGTCGAAGCTCGACAGCGTCCCATCCTTCCGATCCTTGGGCTGGCACCGTGCCTCGTGAAGGTAGGCGAACAACGAGGCGCTGGGCCAGCACGCTCCCGAGCGCAAGGCCCAGCTATACACCGCGAGCCAGGCCACGGCGTTGGTCGATTGCGCCGGCTCGGCCGAAGGTCCGCCGCCGCGTCGCCCACGATCGCGCCGCCGGGATGCGGGCCAGCGACAACGAATCGACGCCTCAGACCCCTCGGTGCGGTTACGTCTCATCGGCGCGGCAATCGTACGCACTGGTGCTCGGACAGCTTCCCTGCACGCAGAAGCACTTGGATCATCTTCTCGGTCACGAGCGAGGGGCCTAACTCACCGGAGAACACGCCTTCCTCCTTCGCCACCAGCCACTGCTTGTCCGCTGTCGCCGGGTCACGTTCTTTGAGCACGTATTTCACCTCTAACGGCGAAGACCGCCGGCGGATGCCGCAGACACCACCCGCCTGACCACGCTTGCCATAAGATGCCATTGCTTCTCCTGGAAGGAGTATAGCGGCGAAGAATACTACGCGAGTATGGAAGGCGATGCAAGCAAGAAGGGGGCGTACAACTGCGGGAGCACGGTCACGAGGGCTACTTCAAGCCACCTCGCCCCAATACCAAAGCGTCGTGACGGTCCGCGTACGGGACGGGATCGCAGTCGTACAAACACCCGTCCAGCACAATCCCCCATAACCAAAGGCGAAGGGCCACGACCACAGCGCCAAGGACCGTCACAGCATGACGCTCTCCAGCCGCCATTAAAGGCGCACTAATGGGCCATGGGATCACAACAGCTTTGACGCTGCGCCATTCATTGCCCGCCCCGTGTCCCCCTTCCCTAGGGAAGAGGCGAGCAGCCGCGAGCATGCAACCGTTCACATCCCGCCGCGCACCAGTTATAAGCCGCCGTGTGCCCTGTACGAGCCGAGGCGGGTCGCACGGCACGGCAACCTAACCCTGGCAGACCGAGGGCTGGCGGGATTCCAGGAACCTTTACAGCGCAGGACCACATCGTGAGATCTCCATCACCGCATGTGTGGCGGTGTTTGCGATGCGAGGTCGCCAGCTCCGCTGCCACCCATTCGAGGGAACGGAGCGCGCGCGTCTACTTCGGCAAGGCGCCAGCTCCGCTGCCACCCGTTCGAAGGGTAGGGGACGGAGTGCGCGCGTCTACTTCGGCTAGGTGCCAGCTCCGCTGCCACCCGTTCGAAGGGTAGGGGACGGAGCGCGCGCGTCTACTTCGACTAGGCGCCAGCTCCGCTGCCACCCGTTCGAAGGGTAGGGGACGAAGCGCGCGCGTCTACTCCGGCTAGGCGCCAGCTCCGCTGCCACCCGTTCGAAGGGTAGGGCACGGAGTGCGCGCGCGTCTACTTCCGCTAGGGGCCAGCTCCGCTGCCACCCGTTCGTAGGGTAGGGGACGGAGCGCGCGCGTCTACTGCTGCTAGGCGCCAGCTCCGCTGCCACCCATTCGAGGGAACGGAGTGCGCGCGTCTACGCCGGTAGCGCCACTCGGCGCCACCCGTTTGAAGGGTAGGGGCGGGCGCGCGCGTCTCGCCCGGCTAGGCGCCACCTCGCTGCCACCCGTTCAAAGGTAGGGGCGGGCGTGCGCCTCTGCCGGCTAGCGCCACCTCCGCGCCACCCGTTCGAAGGGTAGGGGCGGGCGCGCGAGCGCGTCTACTTTGCTGGCGCCACCTCGCTGCCACCCGTTCGAAGGTAGGGGCGGGCGCGCGCGCGTCTGCCGGCTGGCGCCACCTCGCGCCACCCATTCGAGGAATGGAGCGCGCGCGTCTGCCGCCGGCTGGCGCCACCTCGCGCCACCCGTTCGAAGGGTAGGGGCGGAGCGCGCGTCTACCGGCTAGGCGTCAGCTGCGCTGCCACCCGTTCAAAGGGTAGGGGACGGAGCGCGCGCATCTACTTCGGCTAGGCACAACTCCGCTGCCACCCGTTCGGACGGTAGCGGACGGAGCACGCGCGCGTCTGCTCCGACTTGGTGCCATTTGTGCTGCGTCGACGTCGGCAGCTTGATACTGGCGGATTCCCGCTTTAGCTGAGATACTTCGCCGTCCGCCTCGACCCTGCGCCGGGGAATAACGGCAAGTCGCCGCGGGCCAAGCCACCTCAGGGGCAGCCTCGACATGACCTAAACCATCGGGGATTCAGGCCTCTGGGTTTTCCATGTTTTCAGAGCGCAGCGGCTGGTGTGTGGCGGGTTTTGACAGGTTCTGGTAGACAGATAAGCTTCGGTACATCAATGTCCCTTGACGATGGCCCCAGTTGGCACAGTCAGCGGACGCAGATGACCTCAAGCATATCTGCCTATGAGAACAAGTCAAACCCTGCCATCTTCATACGAGAGCGCGGCGCGCGCGTAGGAGGCCATCTTCTTGATCGCCATACTAGCCTGGCCGCGGCCTCGGCCTGACATTGATTTCGAGAAACGGACCCGCGCGCGCGAGCGGCAAAGGCAAGGGTCATGTCCCGCAAAGTCTGCCTCATTCTCCTTAACAGGCCACCTATAGTGCATCAGCATTTTTCAAAGTGATGCGGGCGGGATCCATCAGGAACACCGACTGTAGGTAGGTCTGTTAAGGAGAACAGGGCAAACCTTGCCGTCATCTGCAGAAACGCAGCGCGAGGGTAGGAAGCGCGGCTGGCTACCGATAACCGGCGCTGACCAAGCTCCCAAGAAAAATGGACCTCCATCTGTACATCAACATTCCCCAAGCCGCTCAGCGTCGCTAGGGAATGTTGATGCACGGAAGGGGCCCATTTTAGGGGAGCAGCTTCTATCAAAATACATGCAGGAACAACGCCGCACCAGCGCTGTATATATACCCCATCAGCAGGGGAGCCAACCGGCGGAAGTCCAATCGGCAGGACTCCAACCGGCGGAAGTCCAACCGCCGGAAGTCCGCCGTTACATTAATGGTCACGACGCCTCAAGGCCCGCACCGCGCCAAGCACGCTTCACCACGTGGACGGCCAGAAGAACGAGCGTCGCAGCGCGTCCCTTATCAATTAAGGCATATGCGGCGGCTCAGGGGCCCTGCTACGCTCACTGCGCGCGCGCAACGCCTCGACGCCGACTGGCGCCAGCTCGCGCCACCAGTTCGAAGGGTAGGGAACGGCGCGTCGTCTCGCCGACCAGGCGCCACTCGCGCCACCCGTTCAAGGGTAGGGAACGAGCGCGTCGTCGCCCGGCTAGCGCCACCTCGCGCCACCCGTTCGAAGGGTAGGGGCGCGCGCGCGTCTGCCGGCCTAGGCGCCACTCGCGCCACCGTTCAAATGGTAGGAGCGAGCACGCGCGCGTCTACTTCTACGCCTGGCGCCACTCGCGCCACCCATTCGGGTAGGGACGGAGCGCGCGCGTCTACTTCTTTCGCCAGGCGCCACTCGCGCCACCCGTTCGAAGGGTAGGGGACAGAGCGCGCGCGTCTACTTCGGCTACGGCCGAAGCCCGTGGTCACGTTCGGAAAAGCTCACAGGCCGCAGGGACGGAGGGGGCCAAAGGACTCGGCAACATGGCTTCGGCCTGTGAAGCCCTTCTCCATGAGAGGCTCTGTTGTTGGGGTGGCCCCTACCTAAACCCGATGGGCTGGTAGGAGGTTATAAGGCCCAGAATAGGCCATGTGTAATGACATAAGTGCCCCTGGAGGGGATGACCAGATGTAAGGGTATAACTGTAAAAGCACTCCTCATGTGTACATATATATGGATACAGGCCATGGGGAGAAGCCAGGCCATTACTCATCTCCCTCACTCTCCACTACCATCTCTCTCTCTGTTTGGACTGTAACTACAACAGATCTCTTTTGTGCGAAAAAACTGATCTAACCAATTCTTTCTCATGAGACTGCTTGCCATTGCACTAGGCATGAACTCAGGGGGAGTTTTGGTTGACCAAGACTATCTTCTTAAGCTTCTCGCTTGGAGTGGTCGCATAAAGCTTGAGATCTAGCACATGACTAAACAAAAGTTTGGTTGGAAACGACCATAAGATTTCTAAAGAAAAACATTTCAATTGTGCTAAATTTGCTTAATTCCACAAAGATCAAGTACTTAAACAAATGTCTAATTCTTGAACTTATAGCACTCTAAATTGACTCAATACTAGCTTTTTGGTCCACTTAAATTATTGATATGGCCTGCATCATCCTTGTATACCTTTACCTAGACTATAATCATTGATGACTTGACATGCTAAAGCAATTCGACTAATTTTCAGATTATGACTTATTTGGCCTAGCTTGCTATACATGCATTGTCATGATCTTGATAGCATACTTGTATGTTATGACTTGGTGTAATACTCAAATGGTCATTTTGGATAATCTTCATGGCTCTAAATGCTTAAAATAAACAAACTTCAGCCATTTCATCCAACACCATGTCTTATTCTCTCTTTTGCATTCTTGATGATTTTATTGCCAAAAGGGGGAGAATAGTGGAGAAAAAGCCATTTGAGGAACTTTCTAGAGTTTTGGAGAACAATTTGCTCTTTCTGTTGTTGCTCTAGTGTTCCTTTTGTCGACATGGTCATAAGCTTCTTCGATTTCTTTTGGACCATGTTTGACTCTCTTTCATTTTCAAACTCAACTTTATACTTTTTCTATGTTTGTCAATATACTCATCAAGGGGATGATTGATAGACCATGTGGAGGTGACCCGCATGTGTGATGAGTAATTGACATCGGTTTTAGTAAAGTCAAGTTTGGTCTATTTGGTTTGGACCATGTTGTTGCATGGTGCAATCGGTTTTGGTCGGACTTGGTCAAACTTGGTCGAAGTGTTTAAGATGCTTATTCTTTTGATTCGACAGGTTTCGGCTTTTTCATGCTTAAGATTTCTCTTAATGCTATTGTTGATCACATTATGTCGAGCGGTGCTATATGATGTGTTTCTTGTCTGTGATGGCTACAGGACATCGAGGCGGAGTCGTGGCGAGGCACGGGATGACCGGACTAGGCGCAGGTGGTGCCAAGGTCAAAGCGGTCGAGGTGTGCCGAAGACGGCGAGGGCTCGAGGTAGTTGCGAGGCTTGGGCGGCAAGGAATGAGGAAGCTTCCCGGAAGGTGCAGGAGGGGCATTTTGGTGAATATGCAAAGCTGCACTAAAGGAAGTGGATTTGGTTAGAGTTAGTGGGTAAAGCGCAAAAGCTTAATCGGCAAAGCAAATGTGAACCCATTATGAAGGGCTATAAATAGAGAGGTGCTCTCTAGTGCTAGTGTATGATTTTGAGAGATGGCTTGAGAGAGTGGGTGTGAGTTTGTCTCCTGTGTATGTGTGCTATGAGTTCTTGATTTTCAAGCATGTATGGGGACTTAGATAGTGTGAGATTGAGAGAGAGATGAGCTGAGAACACCTCCTTGTAATCGCGTATGTCTCTGTATCAATTTCAACATGAGAGACTTTGTTTTTGAGATGATCTGGGTATTTAGTTCTCTCTGTGATCCTTTTTGAGTTTTGAGTTTGCTCTTGTTCTGTATTTGATCTTTGTTCCTCTCTGAAATCTCTTCTTCTCTGTCATGTCTTTGCTTGAGTGACAACATATTTCTTTTGCTCTCTCGTGAGATTTCAGTCACTGCTTTGACAAAGCTAGATTACTGTGTCACCTCTCTGAAGAATCCTCGAGTTCTTGTTCTTCTCAGAAGAAGTTGTTGAGATTCCTGTTCTCTCGAGCTGAAGTCTATTTCTTGTAAAGATCAGGAGTTTCATGTTCAAGTGTCTCAAGAACTGCTGAAAATAATACCGTTAGTGCAGGCTTCGACCAAACACCAACCTATCGACGGGCATCCCACCCGGACCATCTTTTCCAAAAGATCACGTATGGAATACATCCATCCACACGCTTTCATTGCGCAACTCTAATGGATTCCATCCATCCACCAGGTCTCAATCTCTCACGGATTCTATCCATCCGCAAGGTTTTCAGTCTCTCGTGGATTCCATCCATCCACAAGGTTTTCAAAAAACATTTTGAAAAACAAAATCTAATTCATGAAAAACTTTTACTCATCATGCCCATGACCATGGGCACGGCTATCCAGGATAGATTATACACTCTGCAGAGGTTGTACAGCTTTACCCACAAGACACTATCATCCCTTTTTGCCACCGGGTTACACACTTCCTTATGTGTGTGGCAAGGAGTCGTGATAAGGTCTTTACAATGCAAAGCCTTCAACCTGGTCAAGCCAACTCTAAGGTTTCACCCCAGTAAGGAATCCACCAGATCGGGACCCCCTCTTGAGCCGAGTGAGACTTCACATGGCACTAACCACGCTCACTTCAAACTGTGAGACTTCTTATGGCACTGACCACGCTTAGTTCAACCTACAACTTAGCCTAGGTTGGGACTCCGCAAATTATTCAGCCAGGGCTGTTCCATACCAGCCTTGTGGTAGTACGATAGGGCATTGCAGCAGTAGCTCACAGACCGGTTCTTAACTTGACTTAGACTCAACCACATACCCTCGTGCTCGATAATCAACCCTGTGTCTCTGAACAACAGGTCATGCCTGCACCCACCACCTAACCAATTGCCTAAGTCTAAACCAAATTTTATATTTTATTTTCAAAATATTTCATAAACTTCCTTGACTCACCGAAGTTAAGAATACATTTCAAAAGCTTATCATTTTATGTGAAAAGCTCGTCATGTTATGTGAAAGGTATCCCAACCCATAACTATTTATAAACAAAACTAAGCATTTGCTATCCATAAAGTCTCTAGCCATACTAGTGTACCAACTAGAGTTTTAATCCAGGGTGACAAGGTATAAGGGAATTTCAATGTCAATGGAGGTGATAACAACTAGGCAATAACTAAATTTAAAGTTGAATTGAAATACGTTGAATAAAGATATGCATGCAGAATAATTTAAATCAACATAAATTTTGTTTTGAAATTTGGGATCAACATGATCAAGGAGTGTGACTTGCCTTGCTCTTGGGTTGGGTGTAAATCTTCGTCTTTGAATTCTCCTGAATCGTCAAAGTCTACACACGAAAATAACCCACCAAATTCAAATAAATTCAAAATAACTTCAAATATTTGAATTGAGGCCAGAAATAGATAGAGGGAAATTTTTTATGAATTTAGAAATTTGATATGAATTTAGAAATTTGAATGGGCTCAATTGGAGTTAGGATGAAGAACAACGAGCTCTCGGAAGTTTAAAATCAAGGAAAAAGAATAAACTGGATTTTTAGAATTATTTTTCTAAAGGAAAATGGGAATTATGATGTTAGCAGGAATTTCTTTTTCGGCCGAATTAATTTTCTACAGGAAAATGGGTTAATGACGCCAGCATGACGTCAGCCTTGGGGGTGGACCGACTGACAGTGGGCTCTGGTTCATTGACCGGGTCCATAGACCAAATGGAGCACTAAGGTGGCACGGGTTGTTGGCGATGCTTGTGTGGCACTAACGGGGGCGGGACGGCGTCGAGGTGGCAGCCACCGGGCTGCCACATGGGCTACCACATGGGCACGGCGGCGGACGTGGCCGGCCGGTGAGGGAGGCGCTCGAGTCTAGGAGCTCGCTGGCGCTCTGTTGACTGGCGGCCGGCGGCAAGGGTCAGAACGGGGAGAGGAGGCCAAGGGGGACTCGGGGATACCTAGCGCGAGGCTAAGCGGCACGGGAGGCGGTCGGCGGTGAGGAGGCAGAGGCGGCGGCTCTCAAGCTCCGGTGCGGCAGCGATGGAGCGCTTGGGAGGGGAAGGAGAGCGGAGGGGGGAGGTAGTGCGGAGAGAGGCAGTCAAGCGGAGCTGGGGGTGGCTTTTATAGGGGTCGGGGAGGGTGGAGCCAGCGGGAATTTCCCACCGGAGAAGGAGGTGGGCGGCAGTGGTTACGGGGGGAGAGAAAGAGAGTGGGGAGGTGGGGAAAATGGGCGCGGCGCTTGCGGGGGGAAGTTGGGCGCAAGAGGGGGAAGACGTGGAGCGGCGTGCGGGAAGAAGGGGGCGTGCGCGAGATGGCCGGTGGGTAGGACGGAGGCAGGCATGGGAGGAAGAAGAAGGCGTGGGGAAGATGGATCTGATGGGTGGGGTCATGGCGCAGAGAGAGAGAGGAGAGCGGCGCCGACAGGTGGGGCCGGAGAGGAGTGAGGCACGGGCAGCCGAGATCGCGCCACGGGGAAGAGGGAAAGATCGGGCGGCCGAGAGGTTTAAGTGAAAAGGGACGATGAGGATAAGGCTGCATGGCTTCGGGTGGATCGGGCGGGAGCGGACGGGCAGATGGGCTGGCACGTGGGGGAGGCGGCCGATCTGGGCCGGCCAGGTGGCGAACCAGGAAGAGGGCTAGGCGGTATCTGACTGAGCGATGTGGGCAGAATCTGGCCATCCACGTGTCAGCCGGAGGGGGATTGGGGATTAAATTTTATTTTCTGATTTATGGATTTTCCAACAAAGCATAGGAAATTCATTAAAGCTCAGAAATATGAAATAAATTCCAAAATTTCCAGAAAAATTCACAGAAGTTCCTGGAGATATTTTGGACTTATTAAAATTACTTCCAACTTACTTTGGTATCTAACATTTTAATTTCAAAATAGATTTTTAAACTCCAGAAAACTCAAAAAACCAAATAAAAGCCAAATAAACCCAAATATTTAATTTGAATTAGGATTTTCATAGAATATCAAAATATCATTTTATTTAATAATATTTTTAGGTTTTGACTTAAATTACTTTTCAAATCAGGCCTTTTCAAAAATAGAAAATCAGGGCAAAGCAAAAATAAAACTTAGGCAACAAAAATACTTATTTTATTTTAATTTTTTACTTTTTATTTATTTATTTTTATTTTAATAAAAACCTGGGTTGTTACAAGAGACGTGCTCAGAAATGGGTTCCGATGTTGTTTGCCGATCAGACAACCATCACAAATGTGATCCACATGCTCGATCATGAGCATGCCTTATACCATCTTGTTGTGAGTCAAATCCTTCAGAGCATGAAAATTCACATGCCCATAGTGGAGTGGTGAGTTTCATGGAGTACTCGATGGTCGTCTCTGATCTGCAATTTGCTCAGTTGCTATTTAAGCACTTGAGCGCGTGCCTTCTTGACAGGATCTTCACCTACCCGCATCTCCATAAGTGCGATCCAGGCTTCTTTTGTCATATCCTTCTCAACAATTGACATCATCACGTCGTCTAGCACCACTTGCAAGATGGCCACCATCGTGCCTTAATCCTTATCGTCGTGGTTGTCTCCATCTTCGATTGTCGAGCAAACCCCTAGCGAACACAAGAATAATTTCATCTTGATGGCCCATACGCTGTAATTCATTTAACTTAACATCAGGTATTGAATCTGGATTGTGGCACTTCTTGTCGTCAGTTTGACGAGCATGCTTGTCTTTGATGGATCAAGTTCATTGCTCGTGGTCTTAATGAGCTCTCCAACATTCGATAGATCACCCGCATTGCCGGTCATCGCCTCGTTCCCTTAGGATCTGATGCCAATTGTTGGGGAAATCGCTCAGGACCTAGACGAGCGATGAACGACAACATTCTAGACCACACAAGAAAACACGAGTAAACTCAGATTGATTTTGTTTTGTGTCCTTTTCTTCTTTCTTATATAGAGAAGCAACATATAAGACTTTGAAACCAACGCGGCATACAACGCTGAGAATCTGACACGGAAACATTCCGACTTTTTGTTTACGACCACTCTGAATCCTATTCAGACTCTGACTCCTAACCCCTTACGAATATAACTGGTACAGTGTTCTTATGACCGCTTATAGTACCTTTACAACTTACTACTTATGTCTGCTACAGTACCTTCATGACTTACAACTTACGACCTACGACCGCTGCAGTACTCAAACGTGGTCAAGACTGCCGTGGTTGTAGATATGATCAGACTTGAAGACAACTAGATTAACTCTATCATATATCTTCACTTCTGTGACTATATGTATTCCTATATATACTCCCGGAAATATAATGGAGTTGCTCTAGACTACTTAATGGAGTTGACAGTTACATTGCCCTATAGAGATGCACCGGCAAACGAGGTTCAGCTTGCAAGAGCAGCGGTTCAGCTAGTGCGAGGCTGGTAGAAGACTCCTGGAGCGCAATTTTATGAATCCCAGGCAGTCTGGTCCAAGTGAACCCTTGCAGAAGTCTTGCAAATAACATCATTGTGACAGAAGTGCCAAGTGACACCCCAGGGCAACCCCTCCTGCCAGTGCTAAACGAGATGAATCTGAGGTCTGGTTCGGTGAGCACTACACTTGAATTGTTTAGATGCCGCTCGGGTCGGAACTCAAGAGGATCATCCCAAATATTAGGGTTTCGACCAAGTCCAATTCGGCTTAGAATTACTTGGCTATCCTTTGGAATAAAGTAGCCAGCAACAGTGGTATCTGCCATGGCAACATGGGGAGGGTTGAAAGCATGGTAAGGGTGTATGCGGAAGGCCTCGCGGATGCATGCTTTGAGATAGTTGAGACGAGGAATGTCAGATTCTTGGACTAGTCCTTCTTTGCCAATAACTGTGTTCAATTCATTGATAGCTTTCTCCATGATCTGTGGCTTGTTCATCATCTCGGCAACTGCCCACTCTACTGCGTTTGACGGGTTGTCAATTATTGCAAACATTATTTCCTGGATGTTACAACGTAATCAATTAGTTTCACGTCAAAAATTAGTAGGAGAGAGAAGTTCATAATACTACAGCAGTTTTGAGTTTATGATGTCAAACCATTCTATACTGTCTATAATGTATTATGGAGAAACAATTCTATATTATGCAAAACTGAAATATATTGGGACAAGTCGTAGAAACAAAAATATCTCACCGCTGTCTGTGCTTTTATCTCTTCAAACGAGAGCAAAGGTTGCCCTTCCGCATCCTCAAGAGAAACTAGCACATCAAGAAAGTCTCTGGCATCTCTCTTCTCACCACCTTTCCGAAGAGTGCACCATTCATGGATCCTGTCTTGTATGATGGGATCATGCAACCTATTCAGAGTCCTCATCACGCCTTTGACAACCTTCTCATGACCGTCCAAGTCGAGGCCAACCAGTGCAGGGAAGTAATCCGAGATGCAGAAGCTGTAGACGTAGTTCAGCAGCGTGAACAGCGCGCCGACGTGCTCCTCCTCATCGGGCCCTGGTCCGGCATCAACCCACAGAGCAGGCGGCTCGCCGAAGTGTCTCTTGCTGAACACGAGCCTACGTATCATGTTACCGCAGAAATGCTGGGCTACATGACGTACATCGACGACGTTGTTGGTTGCTCTGTTGCACTGGTTGTAAACGTACCGGACTAGGTGGTCGGCCTCCTCCGTACGCCGGCCGTGAAACCGGCGCTCCAAGGCAGTGGACAGGATCTCGGAAGTGAGCACCCGCCTCATCTTCTTCCACTGCTCTCCATGCGGCGACAAGATCGAGCCCTTGTACCTGAAGCTGAACGACCCAGAGGCAAACGTGGTGGGCCGCGACGCAAACACATCGTCGTTCTTTCGCAGGACCTCCCGGGCCATCTCCGGGCAGGTCACCGCAACGACATGGACGGCTCCAAAACGGAGGCATAGGATATCCGTCTGCATCTCCATGAGTAGGCTGTGGATCCACCTGAACACCGGCTTGTTTGAAAGCATCTCGTGCATGTTGCCGATAACCGGCAACCCAGCTGGCCCAGGGGGCAGCCGGCTTGTTTTCTTGGACGTTGCTTTGTTCCAGCAGAGCGATGCAAGGGCCAGTAAGGTGGCAAGTATGGCAAATATAGTTGTAAGAGTATTATTTGGAGTAGGAACAGCTTGGCTTGGTGTAACTGTCATGCTGGATGTTGTGTCTGAGCTCATTTTTGTGTTGCAAAACGTATGTAGTTGTATACGCATAACGCATGTGTTATGATCAGTAGTATACCGTTCACTTGGTTATGGCTGCAAGCTGCATGTGTTGATGCTCTTGTTGGATCCTTTGGTGATGGTATGCCATATTTATACCCGAGATGTCTGCATTTTGTTAATGACGGACGTGCATTGTGACAATTAGCACCTGCATCCTTAAGCTTATTGGACCGGCAATCTATATACCCGTGATGTCAGTGCATTCAATTTAATGACCTCGGGTAAAGGCCTGTTCAATGTATGCACGGCATATGTTCAAATGGAACAATGCATGATATTATCGACCATTCAGGAAAAATAAATATTAAGGACGACTAGACAGGGAAGTTAATAATATTAAGGAAGACTAGAACAGGACTAGACAGGGAAGTTAATAATATTAAGGAAGACTAGACCAATAAGTTCACTTGGAATCGCAAGTACAGAAAAGCTCATCACAGACGGTTCATAACCGCCATCACGGATGGTTTCGTGAACCGTATGAGTTTATGGGTTAGTGATGACATGAGGTTATTACAGACTGTTTGTGATAAGTTACAACACAGGTGGTTTTTAAAAATAACCATTTGTGATGTGTGTGTTTTATAGACGGTTTTTAAAAATAACCATCTATAATATGTATCGCAGATGATTTTTCAAAATAACCGTTTGTAATATCGACATATCACAGACGATTAATAAAAAACCATCTGTGATGTACTATCACAAATTATTTTTAAAAATAACTGTCTGTGATATTACTAATCATCATTCATGGTTTTTCATATCTTCCCCATGGACTGAAAGCAGTACATACTTATTTCTTGGTAGCACTAACATATATAGTCTTGCACACCATACAATTGAAATGAGGTAGAGAGAAAATCATATCTAATATCACACTTGGGCTCCAAACGGCATGAAGCAAATCACACATTGCCATTTGGAGCCCAAGTGTGATACTTTGTCTTTAGCTCATTTAAATTGTGGGGCACAGTGAATTTGCTTCATGGTGTCTGAAGCCCAAGTGTGATATTGGATCTAACTTTGTGTCTAGCTAATTTAAATTAGGGTGTATGCAAAACTATATATATTAGTGTTACCATAAAATATATATGTATTCCTTCCAGTGCATGGAGAAGATATGGAAAACCAAAATGGTGATTAATAATGGTTATAGGTGGTTCCTTAGTGGAGGTTGGTCAAAGCTTGTCCATGACAACCATTTGCGAGTTAGTGATACCTAAATAGAAAAAAATAATTTTACACAGCACACACCAATTATATCTTATAGAATAAGAAATAAATTAATATAGACTATGAAGCTAAAGTGGTACAAAGCATTTAAACATGTTGATATCTCTGAAATCATTAGGATTGATTGTGAACCTCGGCAAGTGGGAGGCCATCTGGCGGATGGGTGCACTCATCATGAGGTGATGACATAACTCATTTTTACTCTATTCCTCAGATGGTAGCGATATCAAACTTAACATATTTTGCATACATAGCTAAAGAAAATTAAGTGCAATTTTATTTAGTTATAATTGTACGAGTTATTGACTTGAGATCTATATATAACTAATAGCTTTCTATGAAGTATATAACAAATAAAATACATATATTGTTGGTGTGAGTATGAGTACTATCAGATTTAATGATTGTTATATAATTGCTTTTATTTCTGTTTAGATCAAAGAAAACTGAAATATAACTTGTCTTTTATTTAGAAGATTGATGCTTAAAAGCATTAGCACTTTATCTTCAAGATATTGATATCAAAATGGCATAATTGAAATTAAACCTAGGCATTCATTCTCGAGACGTGTATTAACGAAGCAATAACAGGGTAAAAAAGATAATTGATAACTACGGTGATACCTTATTTATTACCGTATCACAGAGCTTGTTGGCTTGGCAATCTATATACCCGTGAGAGCAAGTTCAATAATAGAGCCAAGTGTTTGGCTATAAGTCAAGTTATAAGAGTCAAGTTATACAATAATTTATCTACAAAAGGTTTTTTATTATTATGTGGTACCATGTCTCACATTCTCTTTTCTATTCCTCCTCACATACATTTATTATCTAGGCCCACCACTGCATAGGCTCCCGTGCTCAGCTTGTTGCTTGCATAAGGCCAGTCTTAGTGAGAGTTTCATCTGCATTTAATAGGCTGCCACATAGGCATTTTTTATGATATGGCAACATTTTTAAGAAGAGAGAGAAGAAGTGAGTTTCATCTAGATGAAACTCTCTTGGCACGATTACCAACTCTATATGAGTCATGAAATTAAATGTCTATGAAACAATAAAATGAAACTATGCATTGAGGATGGATGTTTCATCCATGTTTCATTTCATTTTACATGATGTGGCAGTCTTGGAAATAACATCATGAAACTCTCCACTGAGAATGGCCTGAGAGCCAAGCTCTCATCTCTCTCCTCTTTTCTCTCCTCCACATCTGCAAAAATGCTGATTAGCTTAGCTATAAGATCATTATTGGACTTGCTGTGATATCGATGCATTCAATTTAACGACCGTACCACAGAGCTTATTGGCCCGGCAGTCTATATACCCGTGATGTCGATGCATTCAATTTAATGACCTCGGGTAAAGTCCTGGTCAATGTGTGCACGGCATATGTTCATATGGACAATGCATCGATATTATCAACCATTCAGGAAAGGTAAATATTAAGGAGGACAAGACAGGGAAGTTAATAATATTAAGGACGACTAGACAAATAAGTTCACTTGGACTAATAATATTAATTGTTACGGCATACATTAGCTGCAGTGTCGTGTGAAGCTTCTGTTTTGTCTTGAGCGGACGTCATGCGAATTAATTTTGTATGGCTGGACATCAGAAATCAAGCATCCCATGAAATATCACATGGTACGTACATACAATTTATAGGTGAACTCGGCGGAGATAAACTAGGACCGGAGAAATAATGAGAAAAGATAACGTGGGCAAACACTTAGGGCAACGTAGATGAATGCCTCAAAAATGAAGACTAACTAGTCAGCATAAAAATTTAGAAAACAATCATTGGACAAACCGAACCAAACGCTCCCTAAATATTGAGCGACGACTGCGCTTGTTTGAGGACAAGCCAATTGACGCGCGCCGAATCTTCGCAGCCTAGTGGCAACAAACCCTCAAAACAAATTGCTGGAATTAACATTGTGCGTAGAGCTACGAGGAAACTGTGTGATGTTATGGAATACGAGGTATCCTGTAATCAACGATTCAGCATTCCTTCGATATAGTTTTTATAAATGATGCTTCAGAAAACTTGTAAAAACTTTTAATTTGACCATTAATATCTACAGTATATTTATATTGGCCAAATGGTTGAGATATTTTTAATTTTTTTTCATAAAAATGCAAATACCTAACAAATACAAATGTAAATTAAAACACTACTACAGAAATAGTATTAGTAGACACCAAACACAGATAGTTTGACAAAACCGTTGTGATGGACAATATCACAGATGGTTTTAATTTGGAAACTGTTTGTTTTGTTGGCGTCAGAAAAAGGACTATTATAGACGGTTCTTACCGATGAACCATCTGTGATACTGGAATATCACAAACGGTTTTTAATAAAAAAACCATCTATGATAATTGTGAATTATTACAGTCTGTGTATCACAGACGGTTTCTAATAAAAAACCGTCTGTGATAATCCTGCTATATATTTATTGCGCCGCTCAAAATCGCATCTGTCTCATTTCGATCCAGATCTAGCTGGTGCTGCACCTGGAGGAGGCAAGATTTCAGGCCAGTTAATTTGGTGGATTTCAGCTGGTGCTGCACCTAGAGCTTTGAAGATTCATACGTTCCTGGTTGCGCTAGATAAGGTTAGTAATGAAATTTATTTTTCTTTGCATTACAATTTAGATCTATGTTTTGGTGAGTGTTATTGAAGATGGTTTGAATCAGTACATTGACCTGTAGCCATTAATGTACTATTCACTCACCATACATGATCAGTTCCTGTCAAGTGGGAGGCCAAATTTGTCAAAATTGTTGGTTATATGTCAGACCCGGATTTTTCAATCCAGAATCTCCTGTGAAACCACTGCACTATTCCCTGGATCAGTAGATAGTGCTCACAGGTACATTGCTGCATCATTTCATACATCGCATGGACAATCACAACATATACCAATACTACATAACAGAGGTTTGAATTATACCACGTCGGGCAATGAGTTTACATAAGGGCCGACCAGGCCAAACGTTTACATTACAAAAGTAAGCCAGCGGAAGCAAAATTCAAGTAGGGCCAATAATCCACAAGCAGCGACTGGGGTAAATATGTGCCGTATGATTATTACCTAAGTGAAGGCAATAATTATAGGCACACTATACCTTAGTCTAACCACCTAGGACTCAAGACGCGTAAAAGACGCCCTAATTCTCCACGTTGTTCCCTTCCTCTGCGGCGGGTGCATCTTCATAGGCGTAGTGGTCCGAGGCTCCAGAATCTGGTTTGGTTATGCGAGCGTGAGCACTCCGACCCCGTGCTCCGCGAGCCAATACACAGAATGCAAGTAGATAGTATGCATGGTTTATCAAAGGAAAGGCTCGGTTTATTTATTTTCCAAGGAGTGCTTTTGAATACAATTACTTAAAATTCCTATGACCTAGCAATTTTTACTCCAAAGTGTAAGTGTGTATCAGAATGCTATAATACCAGTGATCTAGAGGTCATCCACCATTTCATGGCCTCCAAACCATATGCTACACTTTCAGCGTTATAACCGCTTACATTACCACTGGGATGACACCCAGGACAACACCATTTAGGGCTTTCCACTGCCCTCCCTTTAACATTTCATTTGCCAAGATTTTTGAAATAGAACTATATCTAGTTAAGTTCCCATGTCCGCCCTTAACCGTGGGCACGGCTATTCGAATAGTTTTGACTCTGCAGAGTTTGCACACTTTACCCACAAGAGACAGTTTACTCGCTGCCCCACACGATTCCTTAGACGTGCGGTTGAGCAAACCATCACAGTAACCGTTCAAAGTACCTCGCCCCTTCCATCATCTCGACCTATGGGTCATTCCCACTTGCCGTGGGTCCCGTACGGACTTATTTTCAAAAGGTTATTATTATAATTTTTGCTAGGGTGACAAGGTTCACAAATTCAAATATTCCAAAGGAGGGGTAATATTAATCAAGTTAGATAATAGGCATTTAACTAGAATTCTAAATTAAACATGTATTTGCATATAAGATAACAACATGCAATTTGATAATTTAAACAAAAGTAATTTGCAGAAAATGTAGGTTCAACATGATCAAAGTATTGACTCGCCTTGATCACAGTAGGATGGGTCTGGGTGGTCTTGGGCGGCTTCTGCTTCAGCTTCCTCCTCTTGAGCTTCGTACGCTATTTTTATGTGCGCGAAAAGTTGGATAAAAATCAGCAAACCAAATAAACATTTGCGAGAAAATCCAAATAACTCCAAATGTCATATTTTAATTTCATTAAGTAGGCTTTGAGCCTTTGGGTGAATTTAGAGATGTGTTTGTTGAGTAAATCTTTATTTTCTAAACGACCATCATTTCATGGGAATGCTTACCCTAATCATATTATCACTAAACCCTCTCATTTGATAAAGCTACATGGTGTATTCGTTATTACATGTGCTATGCTAACTTGTATTCAATCACTCATTATACTTTGATTTGCTAAGGATGTAAGGAAATTTTTCATGTCATATTACTCAATAACATATGATAAATAACCATGGTCAACTGCTCTAAGAACTCACTCATTCCCTAATTAAATTCTTGCATCACTTATGGATTATTTCCTAATTTTTCTGGATTTTTATTTGATTAAAACGCATGGCAAAAATTTAATCCAAAAACCTATTTATTTCCGCGCGGCCCGAAGGGATCGAACCCGGACCGGCATAGTGAACGCTAGCGCTACTAGCCAGGAGTTCCCTCGGATGTTGCTTACCAATAGGGGGCGCTTTATTTTCTTAAGGTATGCGGTAGCAGAGGCCAGGGCAAAGGAACTCGGGCCAGAACGGGCGGCGGGCTCGTCGGCGGGGAGGGGCCGGGGAGGCTCGGGTGGCGAGCGAAATGGAATGCCCGCACGTCAAGGAACCCGGTGGTGCGGTCGGCGGCGGACGGGGGGTCACCGGAGTAGGGTCGGCGGCGTGCGGTGGCGGCGGTCCAAGGAGGAGATCGTCGCCGGCGAGCTACAGGTCCGGGGAGGCTCGGCCGAAGATGGGATCAGCTTCGCCTGGTCCCGAATGGGGTGTAAGAGGGAGGAATTGGAAAATGATGGGTCGGTGAGGGAGTTGGGCTCGGTGGCCGGACTTGAGGAAGAAATGGCGTCGGCGAGCAACGGAGGCACTAGAGCTCAATTGCTCGCTGGGAGAGGACGTGGAGAGTGTTTTGGTGCGGATGGAGGCCTTGGCCGGGGTTTTATAGAGGGCGAATCGCGCGGGCGCCGAGGAGGGCTGTTGGCCGGTCATGGACGGCGGTGCTCGATCGGCATGGCTACAGAGCCAACCGACCGACTGGACCGCCCGTCTTAATGCTGCAGGGAGCAGCTGTGGATGACAACAACCGAGGACGGGGAGACGTACAGCAGGGATGAAACATCACGGCTTCCTCGGCGGAGACCGCGCGGGAAAAGGGGAGTAGACGGGAGTTGGTGCGACAGAGGATGACGCAGCGCCGTCTTGGCGACGGGATGGCGGTGGGGTCCCTGATGACGTGCGCGGCGTGACGCCGAGGCACTGCTGTCCGAGGCCGCGGGGAAGGGTCTTGGCCCCGTCCAAGGCGCGCGCGAGGAGGAGGAAGACAGGTGCGGGCGCGATCGAGCTAGTGGCTATTTGGTGAGTCGGTGGCCAGTAACCCCTTTCTTTTTTTATTATTATTTTATTATTTGCTTATTTTGCTTGCTCTCTAAATTGGTAATATTTATATTCCCTATATTACTATTTATGCCGTTATTACCACAGTAAGACTTGTATTTTAAATTCATGTTTCTCCCTCCTTATACTGGATCATCTTTTCAGATTCGTATTTAAAATTTTAGTTTTTCTATTATTTGCATATTCCCTTTTTGGTATTACTAATGTTTGTCTTTGTCTTTTATGAATCTCTTTAATTTTTGGAAGCTCAACCAATTCAGGTAAACACCATAAAATCCAAATTCCCAAGGAAAACTCCAGCAGAGTACAAATACCAAAACCAATATGTTCCAACAAGTTCAAATCTTACATAAGTTTCTAGCTTCAAAATTCAGGGTGTTACATTATATACCTTCAGCGATCGCTGGGGAAATAGCTGTTGTGGTTATAATATGAATTAAGCTAGCAAAGCCTCAATGCATGTGGTATATATAGTAATAATTAATTAATTTAATTTTTAATAATAAGTTGTTATATATATGCATAACTTAGGAACGAAGCTGGATGTATGCCGCGAACTGTGTGAGTGAATAGTACATTAATGGCGTGTCTGCTTTTATAAGAGCTGCCGAGGAGGATATGTTGAATAAGGGGGTGGAATGTATGTACTGTCCACGCACTAACTGCGAGAATTTAAAGATATTTAAGAACCAAGAGCAGATTGAAGCGCACTTGATTCGGAGGGGTTTCAAAAAGGGTTATATGTGTTGGATCAGTCATGGCGAAGTCAATGATATGCCGCCGGATGATGTCGATTGTTGTTCAGATTCGGATAGGTTGCACGATGACAATCTAAATCAGATGCTTCGCGATGTAGAAGAGAACTATGATGAGAGAGACTATGTTAAATTCTGGGGCTTGATGGAGGACTCAGAAAAACCTTTGTTCACATGCTACAGGTCAAAGTACACGAGGTTGTCGGCCGTGCTTGAACTGTTGAAATTGAAGGCAAGTAACGGTTGGTCCGACAAGAGTTTCACGGCGCTGCTAGGTCTTTTAGCGGACATGCTTCCGGAGGGAAATGAGTTGTCTAAAACCATGTATAAAGCCAAGAAGGTTCTTTTGTCCATTGGGAATAGAAGTAGAAAGAATACATGCATGTCCGAATGATTATATCCTCTACCGTAAAGAGTATGCAAACATGCATGTATGTCCGGTGTGCAATGCATCCCGATACAAACGTAACAATCAATCAGATGATGGTGAGGCAAAAGAGGTGAAGAAAGGACCTCCTGCTAAGGTGGCATGGTATTTTCCTATAATTCCCTGTTTGAAACGGTTTTTTGCAAATCCAAAGGAGGCAAAACTGCTACGTTGGCACTCGGAGGAGCGGAAGAAAGATGGAATGCTAAGACACCTTACTGATTCCGCCCAGTGGAGAAACATCGATAGGAGTTTTGCATACTTCGGTGCAGAACCAAGGAATATAAGGTTTGGACTAAGTACAGTTGGAATGAATCCTTTCAGTAGCATGAGCAGCCGACATAGAACATGGCCCGTGACTATCTGCATCTATAACCTTCCTCCTTTGTTGTGTATAAAGGGAAAGTATATTTTGCTGTCGATACTTATCCAAGGGCCAAAGTAACCTAGGAATGATATTGATGTGTACCTAGCACTGTTGGTGCAAGATATAAAAGTACCGTGGAACGAAAGGGTACAGGTATGGGATGCATACAAACGAGAGAACTTTACTTTGCGCTCCTTATTGTTCTGCACTATAAATGATTATCTTGCCCTTGGTAACCTATCGGGCCAGAGTACAAAAGGTGCCAAAGATTGTACTAACTGTATAGATGGTACCGAGAGTGTGTGGCTGAAACACTTATGCAAAACCGTGTACATGCGTCACCGCCGGTTCCTTCGGAAGGCTCACCCATACCGCAAGATGAAGAAACAATTTGACATAGAGAAGGAGGATGTTCAGCTCCAAGGCATTTAAGCGGAAAAGTGGTTTATAATATGGTTAAGGATTTAGATGTTGTCCTTGGAAAGGGACGTAAATTGAGGGCTCATGAGAAGAACATCTGGAAGAAGAGATCAATATTTTAGGACTTATTTTATTGGGAGTACCTAGATGTTCGACACTCCATCGACGTCATGCACGTAGAAAACAATGTGTGTGATAGCTTGATTGGTCTCTTACTGAACATTCGTGATAAAACAAAGGACGGCGTCAACGCATGGCTTGACTTGGCTAATATGGACATCAGGCCTGAGTTAGCACCAACAAAAACAGATAATGGAAGAACATACCTTCCCTCTGTGTGTTACACTCTGTCCAAGGCCGAGAAAACAGAAATGTGCCAGTGCTTGTGTTGTAGGGGTGGCCCCCACCTGAGCCCAGCAGGCCTGTTTCGGAATACAAGGCCCAGAATGGGACATGTATAGTGACATAGATACCCCTGAGGGGAGAACTCATGTATAAGGGTATAACTGTAAAGACACTCCCCGTGTGGAGGGAATATAAGACATAGGCCATGAGGAAAGGGGCCTAAGCCATTCATTTTACTCAACTCTCCACTACTACACTCTCTCTGTTTGGTCTGTAACCACAACAGTTGGCGCCGTCCGTGGGGAGGACAAGAGCAAGCCTCCAGATTTGAAGGAGGATGGCACCAAAGAAAGCTTCACCGACGGCGACGAAGAAGAAGGCGGAGGCGGCGAAGTCTCGCGTCAGCACAAGGGCTTCGACTTTAGCAGCCGCAGGTATGAGTAGTGGTGTAGGTGCGACCGAGGATCCCGCCACTGGCGCGACGACCAACCCCGCCATCGACGCGACGACCCACCCCGCCACCGACGCGACAACCGATCCCACCAGCACTGCTCCGACGACCAACCCCGACGATGGCAACGCAAGTGCACCCGTTTTTCCACCCAGCGCAGAAACGGTGAATGAGCCCAGCGGTGACGCAAACCTCGTCACCGGCTCTGGGGCCCTCCGGGACAACGCGGCGTGCAGGCCGTGGTCACCACCATGCCGGTGGCACCACCAAGCACACCGACGGCCCCGGCCACGCCCGCGATAGAGACGGCCCAGCTGGCGGGCCTCAGCGCATTTTAGCGGGAGTTAACGGACCTCTGCAGAGCCGTCCGGGACATGCAGGAGGCTTGGAGCCAACACGCCCCTCTGGCAGTGGCATCCGAACCCGCCCCGGAAAGGGCGGAGAGCCGCGACGCCCCCACGTCTAGCCGCGCCCCACTACGGCGCGTAGACCCGGAGTCCCCGCTTTCTGGGGGCCTACAGCAGGCGCCATGGCCTGAAGATTTCAAGTTCCCAAGCGTCATCGAGGCCTACAAAGGCGACTCCGACCCAGCGAGAGTTCGTGCGCGTGTATGAGACCGCAATCGAAGCCGCTGGCGGAGACGACTCCACGAAGGCAAATGGGCTCCCCCTCGCGTTATAAGGGGTGGCGCTGCCCTGGTTCTTCTCCATTGAACCACAGTCCATCTACGCGTGGGAACAGGTCCGCAACCGACTCTACAACAACTTCCAGGGAAACTACGTCGAGCGTGTCGATGCGGACCAGCTCTTCGCAGTCAAGCAAAAACCTGAGGAAAGGCTCCGGGACTACTTCAAGCGCTTCGCGAAAGTGCGCTACCAAGCCAAGGATGTCAATGAAACAACGGTCATCAACGCGGCAATACAAGGCCTCCGACCGGGGCCAATGGCCGAGTACAATGCGCGCAAGCCCATTAAGACAGTCGGGAAACTCTTCGACAAGATGGAGGAGTATGCCAGAGCAGAGGAGGACGCGCGGAGGTGACACGGTGATGACTCCGACTCCAACAAGGCGGAAGGCTCGGTTAAGAGCGAAGACTCGCCGAAACAAGGCTCTTCAAAAGGTAAGCATAAGCAAGAGCAGCCGAAGGGCGCCTCCGAATGCAAGGACCCCCAACACACTGACCAGCCAGGCGACAGGCCCAAGCTCGACCAGCGCAAGTCCAGGAAATCCTGTTACATTTTCGACATCGAAGGCGGCTCCGAAGACAACGCCTCCGCAGGTCGTAGAGGCAGAGGGCGCCGAGGCCGAGGACGGGGACGTGGCCGAGGTCGAGACGACCGGACCCGCGAAGAGTACGGCGACCAGCACCACAGGCAGTGGTGCGAAATCCACGGCCGGGGCAACCACGACACGCGTGCTTGTGCCACCATCGCAGCGCTACGGCAGAGCGTGGCCAGGGACAAAAACCCGGATGCACGCGCGCCTATGGTGGCTCACGTCCAACACCCCCAAGACCAAGGAGCACAGCCCCAGGAAGGCTTACTGCGAATCCAGGCGCATGTACAGCAACCTCGGGAAGGCCTCCTACAGTTACAAGCCCCGGAGAGAGCCCAGCGCAGGATTATCAATGTCATCTCCGGAGGCTCCTCACTGGAGTTCGCCTCGGCAAGACAACGGAAGGCCTACACGCGGAGGCTGCACCACGTCGTGGCATACCTGGCGCAGGCGCCGCCAGAATGGGCGCAACATGAAGTCACATTCACACCCGCCGACGCCGAGGGCGTGGAGTTCCCCCACCAAGACCCTTTGGTCGTCCGGGCCCTTGTAGCCGGGTGTGACGTCGGCGTGTCCTAGTCGATGGAGGAAGCTCCGCAAACATCCTCTTCACGATGGCCTTCGACCAAATGGGGATCCCTCAGAGCCGATTGGGCCCTTCAGGCATCCCGCTGCAAGGATTTGGAGGGCAGCCTTTGCGCGCCTTAGGCCAGATATGCCTCCAAGCCTCCTTTGGCCAAAACGACAACGTCAGGAGCGAGGACGCCATCTTCGACGTGGTCGACATTGTATACCCCTACAACACCATAATAGGGTGGCCGCTCCTAAACACCCTCGGGGCGGTCCCACATCACGGTTTCCTGTGCATGAAGCTTCCCGGGCTGCGGGCCATCATCACCATTCATGGTGACTAGGACATGGCCCGGCGCATAGAGCTTGGCGCCAGAGGCCCATGGCACGCGGCTCGCCAAGGCACCTAAGCCGGGAGGGCGGATGCGGAGCCCTCGGGCACCGCCCGAGAGCATCCCGCGCTCCACGCGCGCAAGGTTGCCCCGGCAGCAGCCGCTCGTCAGCGATCGCCCCACCCTCCTAGCGGTTAGTGGTTGGTATTCCTCCCCCTTCTTTTGTAAGTGCTCACCCATAAACGGAATTCAATAAAGTTCACCGTTTGCACAAATTTCTGTTCTTTGAAACAAAGACACGCGTTCGCGCGCGCACTCTCCGTCAAAGATACGGGCATGAGTATAAACAAAGACACGCGTTCGCGCGCGCACTCTCCGTCAAAGATACGGGCATGAGTATAAACAAAGACACGCGTTCGCGCACGCACTCTCCATCAAAGATACGAGCATGAGTATAAACAAAGACACGCGTTCGCGCGCGCACTCTCCGTCAAAGATACGGGCATGAGTATAAACAAAGACGAGCGGGGGGACACCTCCGCATGCACTCTACGGAGTATAAATAAGACATAGCGTCGAGTTTCTCCTCCGCACGCAATTTCACCACCCGCAACGCGCGGAGGCTCGCCTCCGCGCGCAGTCTACGAACTTTAAAATAAGACGTAGCGTCGAGGTCCGCCTCTGCACGCACTCTACGGAGTACAAATAAGACGTAGCGTCGAGGTTCGCCTCCACACGCAATTTCACCGCCCGCAACGCGCGGAGGCTCACCTCCGCGCGCAGTCTACGGACTCTAAAATAAGATGTAGCGTCGAGGTCCGCCTCCGCACGCACTCTACGGAGTATAAAGAAGACGCGGATGCTATCCCTGCGCACTCTACGGAGTATAAACAAGACATGAACACCGCGCACGCACGGGCGTCGCCCCAGTGCGTACTCTTCAGAGTATAAATAGGACGTGGATGCCGATCCCACGCATCTACGAAGTATAAACAAGACGTGAGCATCGCGCACGCACGGGCGTCGCCCCAGTGCGTACTCTTCGGAGTATAAATATGACGTGGATGCCGATCCCACGCACTCCCCGGAGTATAAAGAAGGCGCGGATGCTGTCTCCGCGCACTCTTCGGAGTATCAACAAGGCGTGGGCATTGGCCCCGACGTACTTCAGAGCACAGCTTACCCCGGTTAATTCTACGGTGGGCAAAGTGCACCACGGGGGCCCACTCCCACACGCCGCCGACAAAGTACCAAGGCGACGTTAAGAGGCCGGGTCCCGAGTGGGCACACCCGCGAGCGAGAAACACCAGAGGCTGGTTCCCGCACGAGCACACCCGCGAGCGAGAAGCACCAGAGGCTGTTCCGCTGCCACCACCTCGAGGGATAGGGGACGGAGCGCTCGCGGGTCTACTTCGACTAGGCGCCAGCTCCGCTGCCACCACCTCGAAGGGTAGGGGACGGAGCGCTCGTGCGTCTACATCGACTAGGCGCCAGCTTCGCTGCCACCACCTCGAAGGCTAGGGGACGGAGTGCTCACGTGTCTACTTCGACTAGGCACCAGCTCCGCTGCCACCACCTCGAAGGGTAGGGGACGGAGTGCTCGCGCGTCTACTTCGACTAGGCGCTAGCCCCGCTGGGTAGGGGACGGGGCGCTCGCGCGTCTACTCCGACTAGGCGCCAGACCAACTGCCGCTCGCACGTTTACTGCGACTAGGCGCCAGCTTCGCCGCCGCTTAGAGGGGATATCGGGCTGAGCGTGTACGGTTATCGCAACTACGTGTGTACCTCGATCACACTGCCCCCGCAGGGCGCAACTCATCGCGTACGGGCGCACGTACAAACCCTCCGAGCTTACCATGGGACAATGTAGCCGGAGGATGGCGACATACTTCACAAGATCTGGTCAAGACTATTCTTTGTATTCGCTGAGGACACTTACAAAGGCACACAGACACCCCCGACGCACCAGGCTGCTAGTCGCCAGGCTCATCCTTAACATGCGCCCGTACCGCCCGTACCGAGGTCCCACTCGAAGATGCTCGACTCGCCCAGAAATCCAACGCTTCCTCGGCCCTTTGCCAGCGCCGAAGACGCCGTCGGGTCGCGAGGTCGGAGGTCAGCAGCTGGCCCCGGTTGGGTAGCTGCTCGGGACAAGGGGGCAGGAATCAGAACAATGGAAAACAACTCCGTATTTTTGCAAACCCAAAACAAAAAAGACAACCAGGGCTTCGGTTACAAATGCACACCAACACGCGACAACCTCCCATCACACCTACGGATCAGCGGTGTCCTCCGGAGCCGCGACGCCATCGTCGTCACGCCGGGGGACCTCATCCAGAAACCGACCAAGGTTCCCCTCGCCGTACAAGTTGTTCCATAGCTCGACTATGGCTGCGGCCTCGCCGCAATATTCCCATATCCGCTCATGGAAGAACCTCACGGCACGGCGTACAGCTCGCACGGCGCCGGACATTACGCCGCCCCCCGCGGGCATCTCCAGTCGGGGATCGGCTAACCTCGCAACGTGCTCACAACCGCGGTGTCGCAAGAGCGCGCATGTTAAGCACGATGCCACATATGCGCAGTGACTGCCGAAGATCGCCGCGGCACCACGCGCAACGCCAGCCGCCTCTCCAATCCACCGGAGTGACCGCGGCAGGTCCTCGGGCCTGAAGGAGCGCGCTGGCACTTCGGCGACAAGCCCCTTGAGAGTGTTTTCCCGGGCCAGCATGGCATCCCAGGCGGCTGCCGAAGCATCGCCCAAGACCTGATCTCGCTCCGCGAGAGCTCGATCTCACTCCGCGAGAGCGGCTGCAAGCTCGTTGTTTCTCCCTTCCAGAGTAGCGATTTGTTGTACAAGGCCGTCCCGTTCTGCAGCAGCCTCTTGCCGCACCGCTTCCGCGGCCGAGGCTCGCGCTGCGGTGACGAGCCCATCGGTGCGCGCCTTCATCTTCGCGCACTCCAACTCCAGGCAGCGTATACGAGCATCCTGGGCGGTTCGCCTTTCCGCAGCCCCCTACAGCTCTTCTTCGACGGCCCGCAGCCTGCTCCGTATCGCTGCTCCCTCGTGGACATGAGCACTGCGGGGCACAGGCCAGCCGCGAGTGTCGTGCGATGTAGGAGTTAGCAAGCGCGGCGGCTGCAAGGGGTTGAAAAGGCGACGCTACCGCACCCCGACACCTCAATGCATCTCAAAGCGCCCGACCCATAGGTCTGCAACACCTGTTGTCCGATCTTTGGAGGCGCGTCTTTCACAATTCCACGCCAGGCCCTCAGAGTATCCGGCGGAGGGACGAAGTCCGCCGGACTTGGCGCGCGGCACTGTGTCACCAAAGACCGACCCCGCGCTCAAGGAACGGTTCCTCCTCCGGGATAAGTGTCGCTACGAAGAGGGATTACACATGCCACGAGGCGTTTAAAAAAATAACTGAAGGAGTACCACCGTAACCTACCTTCGGTGACGGGCGGGGCCGCGAGAGCGTCTCCCTAGCCGGCGGGGCGCTTCCGCCGGCCCCAACGGACGGAGCTGTCTCGAAGGCCTAGGGACCACTGCGTCAGGACCTAGCGCCAACCGAGCCTGCGCCACGGTCACCGTGGCCCGAGGGGCTGGAGGGCGCGGGGTGGAGGGACCTCGATGCTCGAAGCTGGGTCCCACAGGCTCCCAACACCGGTCGCCACAGCGAACCCTCGCGAAGTCCACGGAAGGGAGGATCGCAGCGTGCCCACCGCAGGCGGAAGATACCGCCGCGGTACCCGCCACAGAAGGGGCCCCTCCGGCTGCAGCATCCGCTGAAGGGGTCTCCACAGCTACGATGATAGAGGTCGGCGACTTCACCCCCATGACTTTCGCGGGGGTTACCCCCACCTTTGCGGGAGGCACCCCCGCCTCCGCGGGCAACACCTCGGCCTCAGCCGCCGCGGTTAGCAAAGGCGGCGCTCCACACGCTCCCGTGGAGGACAGCCCCGCCAAAGCCATGCTCGGAGGCGGGGGCTCCACACCGGTGTCGCCAGCCGACACCACCACCTCGGCAACGGTCGCGGGCAACGGGGTCTCCGCGACGCGCCCTCCGCTGCTGACGCCCTCGCCCTCGGTCTCCGCGCCCTCTAAATCTGAATCGGCATACCTCGCCGAACTCAACCCCGGGCTCGCCGCGCTAGCAGGAGCAGCGGCAACCGCCGTACGGGCCGTGGTCGCGGTACTCCGGGTCCTTTTGTGGGACGGCGCCTTCGTCTTCGCGGCACCATCATCCTCGTGTTGCGGTCCGGAGGGGGGCGATCCAGCACAGGAAGCCCTAAGGCCTCACACACGCGGTTTATCCGCCCCAATCCGGCCTCCGCAGTCGCAGCTGCGCGTTGCCCGTGCTCTCTACCAGTGTATGGCCCGAGGAACACACGCGCGGCACGCTCCGCGTCCTCAATGCGAGTCCCTGCCCCAGACGACACATTTACATAAATGCAATACATACAATTGAAGAGGAGGATATGGTTGAGACTTACAAAGGCCAATCGGCACGGGCAACGAGCAAACGGGCGGGCGAACGTTGTCATCCCGACGCTCACCGGCTATGAAGCGCCAACCATGGGAAAGCGGCGTTGCACCGAGCATCATATACTCCTCGGCGAGGTCGCGCATATTGAAGCGGGCGGCGACACCCACAAGTCTCCGCACCCTCAGCCTATCTTCCTGGTCAAGCGCTAGGCCGGGGGCGATCTTGAATGTAATCGGCCCGCCTACGCATTCAAGGCCGCTGCCACTCATCACACGATGGTAGAACCACCGCCTCGCCCAGTTGACCTCCCACTTCCCTCGGGTCGTGTTCGTAGGGAAGAGCTTCCCGCATGACACCCACAGGAGGAAGTTGACGCTGCCAAATTTTGACAGCGTATCGTCCTTCCGCTCCTTCGGTTGGCACTGGCCTCATGCAGATATGCAAACAAGGAAGTGCTGGGCCAACACCCCTCCGAGCGCAGGGCCCAGCTGTACACGGCGAGGCGAGCCACCGTGTTCGGAGTTAATTGTGACAACTCCAACTTGAAGGTCCGCAGCACCGCCCCGATAATTGCTGCAGACGGAATGCGAAGCCCGGCTTTGAAGTAGGCAACGAAGACGATCGCCTCCGACTTCCTAGGGCGCGGCTCCGTCTCGTCATCGGCGGGCAACCGCACCGCGTGGCGATCCGATAGCTTCCCATCTCGCAGCAGCGACTAGATGGTATCCTCCATCATGAGCGTGCGGCCCAACTAGCCGGAGTATGGACCCTGACTCTTCTTCGCTGCCCACCACTTGTCGGCCGCCGACGGATCGCGTTCCCCCAGTGTGTATTTCACCTCCAGAGGCGAGGACCGCCTGCGGATGGCGTAGCCGCCCGCCTGAGTACGCTCGTCGCAAGTTGCCATCAGCATCCACAGGGAACTCGGCGGTGGAAAAGGAGCACAGGAACAGAGTGAGCGAATGCGGAAAGCAATGTGAACAACCAGAAAACGTGAGGAGGCGTGGGTGCGATACCACGGGGGGTTCTTAAAGGCCCTCCGCCTCTCACCCTAAGTAAGCGCAAACGGCGAGCGACAACCGCTCGCCTCCCCACGCGTGGAGCCAAAGCGTCGCGGCGGTCCACGTAGCCAGCATGCGACCGTGGTCGTACAGAGTCCTCTCACCACGCGACGCGTCATTAGCGTCCCGCCGCGTGTGGGTTCGCGCAAGTAATAAATGCAGGTCGCGCGACCCGATACAGCCTTCAGCGCGCGCGGGTGCGGCCCCCCTCGACCCTGGCCGCACCTGTCCGAAGGGACAACCGCAAGCCCGTGCGATATGCGCAACCCGGGATCGGCAAGCAGCGCAACCGCTCGTAGCCGGTGGCGCGCGTTGGAAGGGGAGCAGCTAGCGGGTGGCACACCTACAACGCAGCACCACGTGCCCCGCCCTTCTGAGGAAGGAACTTGACTGCGACCGGCCCGTTGGCACACCAATCGGTACCCGCCGCGTGTTCATCCCAAATGGACAAGCGCGTACAGATATAGCAGCCCGATTGTGTCAGCCTGGGGGTCGACGCGATTCCCGGAGCCATTAAAGTGCACTACCAGAAGCGCTCACCCCAGCCAGCTCCCGCTGCCACCACCCCGAAGGGTAGGGGACGGAGCGCTCGCGTGTCTACTTCGACTAGGCGCCAGCTCCGCTGCCACCACTTTGAAGGGTAGGGGACGGAGCGCTTGCGCATCTACTTCGACCAGGCGCCAGCTCCGCTGCTGCCACTACGAAGGGTAGGGGACGGAGCGCTCGCGCGTCATTTCGACTGGCGCCCGCTCGCGCCACCACTTGAAGGGTAGGGGCGGAGCCCTCGCGCGTCGCCGACTGGCGCCACCTCACCGCCACCACTCCGGCGGTAGGGGACGGGCGCCGCGCGTCTGCCGACCAGCGCCAGCTCCGCTGCCGTCACTTCGAAGGGTAGGGGACGGAGCGCTCGCGCGTCTACTTTGACGAGGCGCCAGCTCCGCTGCCGCCACTTCGAAGGGTAGGGGACGGAGCGCTCGCGTGTCTACTTCGACCAGGCGCCAGCTCCGCGGCCGCCACTCCGAAGGGTAGGGGATGGAGCGCTCGCGTGTCTACTTCAACTAGGCGCCGGTCCCGCTGCCACCGCTCGGCACCACCGGCCCACCATGCAAGCACCTGCCCTCCGCGGCTACGATCCTCCAAGGCAGGAGGACAGTGGTCTCGGAGCGCCGCCCCACTGCTCGTCTTGTAGGCACCGCCTCTGCGGGGTGGTAGATCCGATGGCACTCCCCACACACCGCACCGGCGCAGGTCATGACATGCCAAGTTTTGGCTTGTTCTCATAAACAGACCACCTTCAGTCCACCAAGATTTTCTTGGGAAGCGGGCTTGATCACAAGCCCCGACTGAAGGTGAGCCTGTCTAAGAGAACAAGGCAAACATTGCCGTTGTGTACATAAATGCAGAGCGAGCATAGCAATCGTAGGCAGTTGCCGTAAACAGACGCTAACCAAGCTCCCCAGAAAAATAGGCCTCCATCAGTACATCAACATCCCCGAGCGGCGTGGTGCCGCCATGGAATGTGGATGTCTTGAAAAACCCATTTAGGAAGCAAGATCTATCCGCGCGCACAATGCAGGTACAAGATTACACCAGCTCGCTATATATATAGATATACCCCATCAAGGGGAAAGTCCAACCGGTGGAAGCACATCCGGCGGAAGTCCAACCGGTAGGAGTCCATCCGGCGGAAGTCCAACCGGTAGGAGTCCACCTGGCGGAAATACAACCGGCAGAAGTCCAGCTGGCGGAAGTCCAACCAGCGACGGTCCAACGTTGCAGTGTCGCGCCATCACGATGCTCCAAGACCCGCACCGGGAGAAGGAGCGTCGCCACATGGCGTCACCACGCCCCCACACCCCTCAAGTCTCGCGTCGCGCCAATCAAGCCCCGCGGGGTAGGCTGGCAGTTGCTTGTCGTCGAGGGCGCTCGACGCCGGAGATGCGCGCGCACGATGGCTTACGACCCGACCTGCCTCATACGGTGACGCATTTGACTCCGCCAACATCTCCACTCCGGGCGACGGCCTCGACCCCGCCACGGCAGCAGTAGGTGGGTAACGAAGCCTTCGACAAGCCGCCCGGCGTCACGACTTCGCAAAAAGGCGAACACTCCACTTCGAACGATGAAAAAGCTCACAGGCCGCAGGGACGGAGGGGGCCAAAGGGCTCGGCAACATGGCTTCGGCCCGTGAAGCCATTCACCATGAGAGGCTCCTGTTGTAGGGGTGGCACCCACCTGAGCCCAGCAGGCCTGTTTCGGAATACAAGGCCCAGAATGGAACATGTATAGTGACATAGATACCCCTGAGGGGAGAACTCATGTATAAGGGTATAACTGTAAAGACACTCCCCGTGTGGAGGGAATATAAGACATAGGCCATGAGGAAAGGGGCCTAAGCCATTCATTTTACTCAACTCTCCACTACTACACTCTCTCTGTTTGGTCTGTAACCACAACAGCTTGCATGGTGTCAAAGTTCCGTCTGGTTACTCCGGCAACATGAAGAAAATTGTTTCGATGCAAGATTTGAAGTTAAATGGCATGAAGTCTCATGATTGTCATATGCTGATGACACAGATGCTCCCTATTGCAATTAGAAATATTTTGCCGATCAAAGTCCGAGAGACAATCATGAGGCTATGTTATTTCTTTAACACAATTGCTCAAAAGGTCATCGATCCCGAAGGACTAGATGCTCTGCAGGACAAGGTGGTGATGACTCTATATCATCTTGAGATGCATTTCCCTCCTTCGTTTTTCGATATCATAGTCCATCTCATTGTTCACATTGTGTGGGAGATAAAAATGTGCGGGCCCGTATTCCTATATAGCATGTACCCATTTGAGAGGTTCATGGGAATCCTCAAGTCCTATGTACGGAATCGATCTCGGCCAGAGGGCAGCATCGTCGAAGGTTATACAAAACTCAATGATTAAAGGAATAAGCAAGTGGAATGAGAATGTGTCAACTAGAGTTTCCTGTCCAATAGCTATGCAAGCTATGAAAAGGCACTACTCATGCTCATTGCAAGCTCAAACCATACAGAGAGAAAAATCATGAAATAACAAAGCTTGAGCAAGAGAGACACCAAAGCAAAAAACAGCAGGGGCGGTCTGACCGCAATATGATGGACGGTCAGACCGCACAGGCCGGTCAGGCCGCCTGTTTCAAGCCGGTCAGACCGGCTACCATAGCCCGGTCAGACCGCCGGCAGAGAACCGGTTTGACCGGCTCCTCTGTCCAGGCAGCTGCGCAGTTCAACTGAAAATCTAAATTTTCAGATACTTGCCAATTTCAAAAGAATTTGTGACAAATAGATGCTCTCCTCAGACCATAAGTTCATGAAAAGGTTCCAAATAGCCCTGGGACCTTTGGAAGCCCAAGATTTCAACCAGAGAGTAAGAAATTTAGATTATGACAAAAACTTGAAATTTTTGCAGAGAAGGGACTCAAATCCAAATTACTCAAGATTCATAAGTTCTTTGCACATGAAATTTTGGAGACAACACAACAATGAACTCAGGACTTTACCATCCAAATCTCAAGCCATCTTCCAAGGAGAATCAAAAGATTCCATGAAGCCCTATTCTCAAACCCTAGAATCTTCACGAGCAGAGAATATCTGACGATGGCAAGGGAGATCACAAAAATCATTGGATCCTCAACTTGATCTCAAAAATGGAATGGCCAAATAGCCTTGAGTCTTTCCCATCATAGAGAGATCAAGAAATAGCTAGAGAATCAAAGATTTAACTCAAGAACTCAAGTAAACAAAGCATGAACAAAAAAAATTCAGAAACTGAAATTCACTACATATGAGCAAGTGTTGTAGCTACAGGCTAAATAGGAATGAAGGGGGACTGGTAGAAGAGGAAGAGGGAGCCAGGTTGTGGAATGGTTGGTGAGAATGAGAGGATCCCCCTCTTAGCCCCTCCTGGGGTTTATATATATGAGTGGGGTAGAATGGGAAATCCCCATTCTACCCCTTAGTATTTACAAAGGATGAGGGTACATTG
This sequence comes from Dendrocalamus sinicus, assembly GCA_036346575.1. Classification (NCBI taxonomy): domain Eukaryota; kingdom Viridiplantae; phylum Streptophyta; class Magnoliopsida; order Poales; family Poaceae; genus Dendrocalamus; species Dendrocalamus sinicus. The sequence continues at coordinate 8,645,134 of CM070658.1, forward strand.
GTATATTTACACTGGTATGTTCCTCTACACTATTAGGCCTATTACATGTTGGACTAGTTGCACGCCCGATCCACGGGGTTGGGCCACCCCTACAACAAGATACTCCTCGGCGAAGCGGCGAGGTCCCGATGGGTGGTAGCGCGCGTCAACCACCCCCCTGTTCCCCGACAGCAAGCGCAAGGGTGCCGATGCAACTGGTAGCTCGCAGACCCCAGAAGCATTGCATAAGAAGAAATCCATGAAGTCGGGCGCCGAAGACGTGAGGCGGACGGCGAAGCCGAGTGCTGAAGACGTGTCATCGAGCGCCGAAGCGAGCCGTCCCACCGAAGCGATGCCTACGAGGCGGACGGCGAAGCCGAGTGCTGAAGACGTGTCGTCGAGCGCCAAAGACGTGCCGTCGTCGAGCGCCGAAGACGAGCCATCCCGCCGAGGCAATGCCTACGAGGCGGACGGTGAAGCCAAGCGTCGAGGACGCGTCGTCGAGTGCCGAAGACGTGTTGTCCCACCGAGGTGATGCCTACGAGGCGGACGCCCCCCGTTCCCCTACTTGCGGCGTAGGCCGAGGGCACTACGCACGCCGAGGTAGAGAGGCGAAGGCGCCGTTCCCCTACCTTCAAACACAGTGCCCGCGGAGAGTGGGTGCTTACGGCGTAGGCCGAGGGCACTACGCACGCGGAGGCAGGGAGGCGGAGCCGCCGTTCCCCTACCTTCAAAAATAGTGCCCGCGGAGAGCGGGCGCTTACGGCGTAGGCCGAGGGCACTACGCACGCGGAGGCAGGGAGGCGGAGCCGCCATTCCCCTACCTTCAAAAACAGTGCCCGCGGAGAGCAGGCGCTTACGGCGTGAGCCGAGGGCACTATCCGCGCGGAGGCAGGGAGGCGGAGCTGCCGTTCCCCTACCTTCAACAACAGTGCCCACGGAGAGCGGACGCTTACGGCGTAGGCCGAGGGCACTACGCACGAGGAGGCAGGGAGGCGCGGCCGCCGTTCCCCTACCTTCAAAAACAGTGCCCGCGGAGATCGGGCGCTTACGGCGTAGGCCGAGGGCACTACGCACGCGGAGGCGAGGAGGCGCGCGCGTTCCCTACCTTCAAAAACGAGTGCCGCGAGAGCGGCGCTACGGCGTAGGCCGAGGGCACTACGCACGCGGAGGCAGGGAGGCGGCGCCGCCGTTCCCCTACCGTCAAAAACAGTGCCCGCGGAGAGCGGGCGCTTACGGCGTGGGCCGAGGGCACTACGCGTGCGGAGGCAGGGAGGCGGAGCCGCCGTTCCCCTACCTTCAAAAACAGTGCTCGCGGAGAGCGGACGCTTACGGCGTAGGCCGAGGGCACTACGCACGAGGAGGCAGGGAGGCGGGGCCGCCATTCCCCTACCTTCAAAAACAGTGCCCGCGGAGAGCGGACGCTTACGGCGTAGGCCGAGGGCACTACGCACGAGGAGGCAGGGAGGCGGGGCCGCCATTCCACTACCTTCAAAAACAGTGCCCGCGGAGAGTGGGCGCTTACGGCGTAGGCCGAGGGCACTACGCACGCGGAGGTAGGGAGGCGGAGCCGCCGTTCACCTACCTTCAAAAACAGTGCCCGCGGAGAGCGGGCGCTTACGGCGTGGGCCGAGGGCACTACGCGCGCGGAGGTAGGGAGGCGGAGCCGCCAATCCCCTACCTTCAAAAATAGTGCCCGCGGAGAGCGGACGCTTACGGCGTAGGCCGAGGGCACTACGCCCGAGGAGGCAGGGAGGTGGGGCCGCCGTTCCCCTACCTTCAAAAACAGTGCCCGCAGAGAGCGGACGCTTACGGCGTAGGCCGAGGGCACTACGCACGAGGAGGCAGGGAGGCGGGGCCGCCGTTCTCCTACCTTCAAAAATAGTGCCCGCGGAGAGCGGATGCTTACGGTGTAGGCCGAGGGCACTACGCACGAGGAGGTAGGGAGGCGGGGCCACCGTTCCCCTACCTTCAAAAACTGGCAGTGCCGAAGACGTGTCGTCGAGCGCCGAAGACGTTCCGTTGTCGAGCGCCGAGGACGTGCCATCCCGCCGAGGCAATGCCTACGAGGCGGACAGTGAAGCCGAGCGCCGAGGATGTGTCGTCGAGCGCTGAAGACGTGTCGTCCCGCCGAGGCGATGCCTACGAGGCGGACGGCGAAGCCGAGTGCCGACGACGTGTCGTTGAGCGCCGAAGACGTGCCATCCCGCCGAGGCGATGCCTACGAGGCGGACGGCCGCCGTTCCCCTACATGCGGCGTAGGCCAAGGACACTATGCACGCCGAGGTAGAGAGGCGAAGGTGATTGGGATGGGGTCCCGATCTTCCAACAGGTTCTGGATATGTTCGATTTGGTGGAGGCGCGACACAAATCGCTCCGGCTTCCGAACGACACGTTCCGAACCCCGCAATCGCAGCACCACGTCTCCTCAGGTTATCAACCGTGTGCGGCCCGGTTGACCTCGCCAAGAAGGCTATTCCTTGCTTGCGAATCAAAGAACACAAGCAAGAACAAGGAAGAACACAACTGAATTGCGGATGTATTGATGTAGCACTCGAAAAGTTGGGGTCTCACAAACCGATGAACGGCGAAACTGTTCAAAGACAGAATTAATCTAAGCAAAACCCCAAACCCTAATGGTGGGGGTGGTGGCTCGATATAAAGGAGTGAGGGGCGTGCAAAACCCCTGGACGCACCCCTAATGGGCTCCAACACGATACAAAGCCGATCGGCCCAAAAGACGGTGACGCAGCACCCTGACAGATTCTGAACGCCCACTTGTTTCGATGATTCCCATTTACTCAGAAGGAATTTTGACATGGGACCAGATCCATTGGAAAGTTAGTCTTCTCAGCTTTCCATACATATGTACAACGTCCAAAACGGAGTCCGGATACGATCTGGGCGTCCGTTTTAGTGCGGCCTGGTCCTGGACTCCGAATTGGATTCGAAGTCGGTTTGAGTTGGGCCTCCAACATGATTCGACCGCCCTTTCTGGACTTGTGCACCTCGTAGTCCTTCTCCAAGTACTTCTAGGTCCTCTCCATGGTTCCTAATCATAATTAAATCATTAGGTAGCAATCGATTCTCAAGTGAACAAAAAGAAGTACTTAGGAACGAGCTCACCTGTAAATTCAATTGTCGGGCGCGAGCTCTAGTGATTGGTCCTTGAATGTCAAGTGGAGGAGTGTTGTGTGTATCCGAAGAAGTGATGTCCTCATCCTCCTCCTCTTGAAGCGGAGTTGTCCTCAACTCAGCCTCATCTTCTTCTCCCAAGTATGGCTTCAAATCTGAAATGTTAAAGGTGGGACTAACCCCATACTCGGGAGGCAACTCAAGTTTATATGCATTATCATTTATCTTCTCAACTATCTTAAAAGGACCAGCAGCTCTAGGCATCAATTTTGATTTTCTTAACTCAGGAAATCTATCCTTTCTCAAGTGCAACCAAACCAAATCACCCGGTACAAGTTTAACTTCCCTTCTACCTTCACTACCAGCAATTCTATACTTTTCATTCATCTTTTCAATATTTGCCTTAGTGGTTTCATGCAATTTGAGAATAAATTCAGCACACTTTTTAGCATCATTATGTGTTCTCTCAGTGGTAGGTAAAGGCAAAAGATCAATAGGAGCACGGGGGTTAAATCCATACACTACCTGGAAGGGACTTACCTTGGTGGTGGAGTGTACCGCCTTATTATATGCAAACTCCACATGCGGCAAACACTCTTCCCACATCTTCAAATTGCGCTTCAAGATCGCTCTCAACATGGTGGACAATGTTCGATTCACTACCTCTGTTTGTCTATCAGTTTGGGGATGACAAGTTGTAGAAAACAGAAGCTTTGTCCCCAATTTATTCCACAAAGTGCGCCAAAAGTGACTCAAGAATTTTGCATCGCGATCTGAAACAATAGTAGAAGGCATACCATGCAAGCGAATGATTTCTTGAAAGAAAAGGTCAGCAATATGAACAGCATCGTCGCTTTTATGACAAGGAATAAAATGTGCCATCTTAGAAAAACGATCAACCACCACAAAAATACTATCCCTCCCCCTCTTAGTCCTTGGCAATCCCAAAACAAAGTCCATAGATATATCAGCCCAAGGAATAGAAGGAACGGGAAGAGGCATATACAAACCATGTGGGTTCAACCGCGACTTAGCTTTTTGACATGTGGCGCACCAAGCCACGAACCGCTCTACATCTCGTCTCATCCTTGGCCAAAAGAAATGTGTGGCCAGCACCTCCTCCGTCTTCTTGGCACCAAAATGTCCCATCAATCCTCCTCCATGCGCCTCCTGCAACAACAAAAGACGAGCGGAACCAACTGGAATGCATAGGCGGTTAGCTCTAAACAAAAACCCATCATTGATCACGAATTTATTCCATGCTTGTCCCTCTTTACAATGCAACAACACATCCTTAAAATCAGCATCAAGAGCATATTGTAATTTAATGGTTTCAAGACAAAAAATGCGACAATCAAGTTGAGACAACATGGTATAGCGTCGGGACAAAGCATCAGCAATCACATTATCCTTCCCTTTCTTGTGTTTAATGACATATGGAAAAGATTCAATAAATTCAACCCACTTAGCATGTCTACGATTCAAATTGGTTTGACTACGAATATGCTTAAGTGATTCATGATCAGAATGAATGACAAATTCTTTAGGTCATAAATAGTATTGCCACGTCTCTAAAGAACGAACAAGAGCATACAATTCTTTATCATACGTGGAATAATTAAGAGCAGGAACATTCAATTTTTCACTAAAATAGGCAACAGGTTTGCTTTCTTGCACTAAAACACCACCAATACCAATTCCGCTAGCATCACATTCCAGCTCAAAAGTCTTACCAAAATCTGGAAGTTGGAGCAATGGTACGTGTGTAAGCTTGTCCTTCAAAAGATTAAAGGACTCTTCCTGTGATGGCCCCAATGGAACACGACGGCCTTCTTTGTCAACTCAATCAACGGTGTCGCAATGGTGTTAAATTCCTTGACAAAGCGGCGATAAAATCCTGCAAGGCCAAGAAAACTCCGCACTTGGGAGACTGTCGTGGGTGTGGGCCAACTCCATATCGCCTCCACCTTGGCTCTATCAACCTCAATTCCCTGTGGAGTCACAACATAGCCAAGAAAAGAGACTCTATCCGTGCAAAAGGTGCACTTATCAAGGTTACCAAACAAACGAGCATCTCTCAAAGCATTAAAAACAGCACGTAAGTAAGTCAAATGTTCATCCATGGACTTGCTGTAAATCAAGATATCATCAAAGTAAACGACCACAAATTTGCCAATGAAAGGACGTAAAACCTCATTCATTAATCTCATGAAAGTGCTAGGTGCATTAGTTAAACCAAAAGGCATGACTAACCACTCATACAAGCCGAACTTAGTTTTAAAAGCAGTTTTCCATTCATCGCCAAGTTTCATTCTTATTTGGTGGTATCCACTAGCAAGTCAATCTTTGTGAAAATTATAGCACCACACAACTCATCAAGCATGTCGTCTAGCCTAGGAATAGGATGACGATATCGTATAGTAATGTTGTTAATGGCTCTACAATCTACACACATACACCAAGAACCATCTTTTTTGGGAACCAAAAGAACAGGAACAACACAAGGACTAAGGCTCTCATGTACATACCCTCGGTCCAAAAGGTCTTGGACTTGTCGCTGAATCTCCCTAGTCTCTTCGGGATTGGTCCTGTACGCCGCACGGTTTGGCAAACTCGCTCCAGGAATCAAGTCAATCTGGTGCTCAATCCCTCGAATGGGTGGAAGTCCTGGAGGTATCTCATCAGGGAAAACATCTCTAAACTCCTGCAAAAGGTTAGTGACAGGAGCAGGCAAAGTGCAAGGCATATTATCAAGAGAAAGTAAAGCATCCTTGCACACCAAAGCATAACATGTCTCATTAACATTATCAATTTCAGCAAGGTCTAATTTTGTGGCAAGCATAACAGAATTTTTCAAATGGATTACTTGCTGTTTTTCATATTTATTATGTTCCTTTGGATCATTAGCAGCAGCAGCTCTCTCCCTATCGGCCTCTATAATCTCAGCTGGGGTCAAAGGTAGTAAAGTAACTTTCTTTCCCTTATGCATAAAAGTATATTTGTTACTACTACCATGGTGTAAAGCATCATTATCAAATTCCCAAGGTCAACCCAATAAAAGAGAGCATGCTTGCATGGGAACCACATCACAATCAACATGATCAGCATAACCACCAATGGAAAAATGGACTCGGCATGTTTGTGTTACCTTAGCTTTTCCAGAGTCATTTAACCATTGAATATGGTATGGATGTGGATGCGGTCGCGTGGTCAAGCCAAGCTTCTTGACCAAATCAGAACTTACCAAGTTGTTGCAGCTTCCTCCATCAATGATGACACATGCGCGCCGGTTCTTGATTGCAAAGAAAGTCTGAAACAAATTATGGCGTTGAAGCTTATCGGGGTGTTGTACCTGTGTGCTAAGGACTCGCTGCACAATGATGCTGCGTAGCGTCGCTGTGGACGCCCCACCAAGGACCAGGTCGTCATCACCACCGCCATTGTCATCCGAGGCAGCAGCAACATCATCATCCTCCTCGACATCCGAAGTGCTGATGTAGCCTCCATCTTCTGTGGCGATGTATGCCCGTTGGCTAGGGCAATTCTTCTGCACATGACCAAGCCCATGGCAGCGGTGGCACTGAATGTTGGAGGAGTGGCCCGTTGAAGCCACGGAAGAAGAACTCTTTGCTGGAACCTGCAAAGAATTTTTTGTAGCATCTGCAAAGCGTGTCGTGGAAGGTGGCTTCGGTGGCGCTGCTGCAATCTTGTTCACAGGTGGTGGAGAAGAACGAAACTCAAGAAGACTTGGGCAGTCCCGTCGATGTAGTCGTGCGCGGCGTGTAGAAGGGTCGTCCGGTGCTTGCCTTCACTGATTCCTTGCGTCCCTGCAATTCTTTTTCTGCAAGCATAGCAAGCTGGAACAACTGGTTGATAGTAGTAAATTCTTTATAATCAACAATGTCCTGAATTTCACGCCATAACCCCACATAGAAACGACAAATCTTATGCTCCGTGTCCTCAACAACCCCACAACACATCATACCCTTTTGAAGCTCAGCATAATAGTCCTGAACAGAACGATCACCTTGTTCTAAGCGCTGCAATTTTTTTTCTCAAATCAAGTTTATATGTGGGAGGAACAAAACGATTACGCATATCTTCTTTTAACCGCTCCCATGTATCAGGTTGTAAGCGCATGTTACTTAGTTCATTCCACCAGATAATAGCAAAGTCCTTAAACTCACTAGTAGCTTGTCTAACTCTATGTTGTTCAGGAACCAAGTGAGAATTAAATTTCTGCTCTACCGTCATCTCCCAATCAAGATATATATCAGCATCATAAAGACCAGCAAAAGATAGAATGGTAAACTTGACTTTAGCAAAAGGGTCGTCGTTACCATGACGGTTCTGGTTATTACCTCCCATACCATGTCGGTTTTGCTGAAGACGCCGACGTAGTCGTGCATCTTGTGTCGCCCGCCGATCAATGTTACCATCCGCATCATACACCGTGTCATCATCGGGGCGATGGCCATCATTGGCAGTGGCGGCGTGCCTCAATGTGTCCATCCGACCGGTGAGGTCACCAACCGCCGCTCCACCCGCTCAATGCCTTCCGTGGTGTTCAACTTGGCAATGGCGGCAACGATGGTGTCCATTCTCGCGCGAGATCGATGATTGAAGCATTTTGTTTGTCGGCGCAGCTTGTAGATGGCGCGACTAACACACTCATTGAAATCGACCGGTGTCTCGTCTCCTTTGTCTCCCGCCATGGTTAGTGGAAACACAGGAAAACAAAGGATTATCCCTATCAACTACAAATGAAGGGCAGGGGAACTCGCAGCGGTAGCTTACCAAGCTCTTACAAGTGTTCTTACCAAAGCGGCGGTGGTACAACCGGTGGTGGTTCGTGATACCATGTCGAGCGTGGAGTGCGATTGAAAGGGTCAAAACTATGCTATCCAGAAGTAGATATATGGAGCTTGGAAGGCCAAATATATCAGTGGAACACAAATCAATAACAGATAGTAATGCTGAATAAATGTCCAAAGCACTGGTCCTAGTTGCTGGCCTAAATGTGTCCTATATCAGTGTTAGGATATGATGAACAAGGAATCACGGCCAGAAAGTAAGCGAAGACAGCAACAAAGATGGCCACGGAATGAGATACTTAATTCAGAATAAGCACAAAACAAATGAAGCTCTATCACCTAAAACTGTGCTCTGTCCGGTTTTTCTCTCTTTTTTTCCTTTTTTGTTTTTTTGGCCACAGATAGCACTTTTCTCTCTCTTCTCTACTAAGCCGAAATTTTTCTTTTTTGTGGCTTTTTAATTTTATTTTTTTCACAGAGCAGAGCACGGAAATAGGAACCACATAAAGTTTCAACTCAATCTGATGTAAGGTGTGGCCTACAGAAAATAATGAATGTGCTGGAAATTCGGTGATTCAATTTCGGAGCTCGAGTACTGCACTTTCCAGGCCGAATTTGTGGAAAATAAAATCGCTGAACCCAACAAAGTGGGAAAGTATCGGATGTAAAATTTAATTTCACCCAATTTCAAAAAAAAATCGCCTGATTTCGAGTCCGTATGCGAAAGTTATGGCCGTTTGAAGAAGGGGCTCCGAGTTATGGTTTCTGTGGAGGCCGAAATGAAATCGGGTGGAGGAAATTGGTGAAGCTCGGGAAAAGGTGGGGGATGGTGCTGTGTGATCACGAGATGTGAAGGAAGACTCAAACAGAGGGCGGGATATGGGTGGGAAAAACAAAAACAGAGGGTGGAATACGCGATGGATGACGGCTAGGGTTTGTATGAGAGGTAGCGGAAGCAAGATAACCCAAAACAAAACACGATCTAAACCAGCAACACAACTCGACTAAGGACACAAACTCAACACTACAGACTTTGGAATCAAATTGTGCAAAAGGCTAAACGAGATCTAGGACAGAAAACAACCTACGACTACAATATTTTTTTGTAGGGCTTTTTTGTGGACTCTAGCATGAAATCGAAAACAACAAAGGAGGGTAACGTGAACCTGAAGGAACACCTGAAGCTCTGATACCACTTGATGGGGACAGGGTCCTGATCTTCCAACAGGTTCTGGATATGTTCGATTTGGTGGAGGCGTGACACAAATCAATCCGGCTTCCGAATGACACGTTCCGAACCCCGCAATCGCAGCACCACGTCTCCTCAGGTTATCAACCGTGCGCGGCCCAATTGACCTCGCCAAGAAGGCTATTCCTTGCCTGCGAATCGAAGAACACAAGCAAGAACAAGGAAGAACACAACTGAATTGCGGATGTATTGATGTAGCACTCGAAAAGTTGGGGTCTCACAAACCGAAGAACGGCGAAACTGTTCAAAGACAGAATTAATCTAAGCAAAACCCCAAACCCTAATGGTGGCGGTGGCTGCTGGATATAAAGGAGTGAGGGGCATGCAAAACCCCTGGACGCGCCCCTAATGGGCTCCAACACGATACAAAGCCGATCGGCCCAAAAGATGGTGACGCAGCACCCTGACAGATTCTGAACGCCCACTTGTTTTGATGATTCCCATTGACTCAGAAGGAATTTTGACATGGGACTAGAGCCATTGGAAAGGTAGTCTTCTCAGCTTTCCATACATATATAGAACGTCCAAAACGAAGTTCGGATACGATCTGGGCTTCCGTTTTAGTGCGGCCTGGTCCTGGACTCCGAATTGGATTCGAAGTCGGTTTGAGTTGGGCCTCCAACATGATTCGACCATCCTTGCTGGACTTGTGCGCCTCGTAGTCCTTCTCCAAGTACTTCTAGGTCCTCTCCATGGTTCCTAATCATAATTAAATCATTAGGTAGCAATCGATTCTCAAGTGAACAAAAAGAAGTACATTGGAACGAGCTCACCTGTAAATTCAATTGTCGGGCGCGAGCTCTAGTGATTGGTCCTTGAATGTCAAGTGGAGGAGTGTTGTGTGTATCCGAAGAAGTGATGTCCTCATCAGAAGGCGCCGTTCCCCTACCTTCAAAAATAGTGCCCGCGGAGAGTGGGCGCTTACGGCGTAGGCCGAGGGCACTACGCACGCGGAGGCAGGGAGGCGGAGCCGCCGTTCCCCTACCTTCAAAAACAGTGCCCGCGGAGAGCGGGCGCTTGCGGCGTAGGCCGAGGGCACTACGCACGCGGAGGCAGGGAGGCGGAGCCGCCGTTCCCCTACCTTCAAAAACAGTGCCCGCGGAGAGCGGGCGCTTACGGCATGGGCCGAGGGCACTACGCGCGCGGAGGCAGGGAGGCGGAGCCGCCCTTCCCCTACCTTCAAAAACAGTGCCCGCGGAGAGCGGACGCTTACGGCGTTGGCCGAGGGCACTACGCACGAGGAGGTAGGGAGGCGGGGCCGCCGTTCCCCTACCTTCAAAAACAGTGCCCGCGGAGAGCGGACGCTTACGGCGTTGGCCGAGGTCACTACGCACGAGGAGGCAGGGAGGCGGGGCCACCGTTCCCCTACCTTCAAAAACAGTGCCCGCGGAGAGCAGACGCTTACAGCGTAGGCCGAGGGCACTACACACGAGGAGGCAGGGAGGCGGGGCCGCCGTTCCCCTACCTTCAAAAACTGGCGGTGCACTCCCTGGTGCAACGCGCGCGAGGGCGCAATATCCAAGTGGTGCGCCGCTTAAAGCGAGGCACTCCCTAGTGTCTCGGCCATCGTGTAGTTTTTGTTTTTATATTCCATAGAGTGCATGGGATCAACATCCACGTCTTGTTTATACTCCGAAGAGTACGCGTAGGGACAATGTCCATGCGTGCGCGGCATCAGCGTCTGGTTTATGCTCTGTAGAGTGCGTAGGGAAAACATCCGCGTCTTATTTATACTCCGTAGAGTGCGCGCGGAGGCGTCCCCCACGGCGTCTTATTTTAGAGTCCGTAGACTGGCGCGTGCGGAGGCGGACCTCGATGTCACGTCTTGTTTAGAGTCCGTAGACTGGCGCGTGCGGAGGCGGACCTCAACGCTACGACTTCTTTATAGTCCGGAGACTGGCGCGTGCGGAGGCGGACCTCGACGCTACGTCTTGTTTAGAGTCCGTAGACTGGCGCGTGCGGAGGCGGACCTCAACGCTATGACTTCTTTATAGTCCGGAGACTCACGCGTGCGGAGGCGGACCTCGACGCTACGTCTTGTTTAGAGTCCGTAGACTGGCGCGTGCGGAGGTGGACCTCGACACTACGACTTCCTTTATACTCCGGAGACTCGCGCGTGCGGAGGCGGACCTCGACGCAACGTCTTGTTTAGAGTCCGTAGACTGGCGCGTGCGAAGGTGGACCTCAACGCTACGACTTCCTTTATAGTCCGGAGACTCGCGCGTGCGGAGGAATGCCTCGACGGTCACGTCTTTTTTAGAGTCCGTAGACTGGCGCGTGCGGAGGCGGACCTCGACGCTACGACTTCCTTTATAGTCCGGAGACTCACACGTGCGGAGGAATGCCTTGACGGTCACGTCTTTTTTAGAGTCCGTAGACTGGCGCGTGCGGAGGCGGTCCTCGACGCTACGACTTCATTTAGAGTTCAGAGGCCGCGCGCCGCGGGCGTCCCTCGTTGCATCTTCTTTTAGAGTCCGTAGACTGGCGCGTGCGGAGGCGAACCTCGACGCTATGACTTCTTTATAGTCCGGAGACTCTCGCGTGCGGAGGCAGACCTCGACGCTACGTCTTATTTAGAGTCCGTGGACTGGCGCGTGCGGAGGCGAACCTCGACGCTACGACTTCTTTATAGTCCGGAGACTCTCACGTGCGGAGGCGGACCTCGACGCTACGACTTATTTAGAGTCCGTGGACTGGCGCGTGTGGAGGCGAACCTCGACGCTACGACTTCTTTATACTCCGTAGAGTACGCCGACGCTCGAGGCAATTGTGCGATTTAAATCGAAAACGAGGATTAAAACAGAGGCACGAAAGAAATGGCCAAAGATTTGCGACAGCAAAACGCTCCAAGATGGAGTACCAGGAAAGCGTTAGATGCTGCGGTAGCCCAAAACCGGCCAAAACCGAAGAAGCAAATACGGCCAAATCGAATGCTCTTAGAATGGGACTGTGGCTGCAATAAATGATGCGATGCACAACCGTTTCTTAAATCTATGCACGCAAGAAATGCAGTGGGGATGTAAAGCCTCGCACCTAATTACATGCAGCACATACCAAGCTGTACGGTGGCGCCGCGGAGTAGACTCCGTGGGTGCGAAGACCTTGGCTGTGCGAAGCTAGTGGAGGCCTCATCGTGAGATACGGAGCCGACCCATGCAATGCCGTACGAGTGCGGAAGCTTCGCCATGGAGCCCATCCGTGAGGAAGCTGACCATGCGTCCTGACGGAGCCCTGCATGCATGGTTTGTCCGGCATACCTCAGCGCGTGTCATCAGCGCTGCGTGCTCCCGATCCTGGCCGGGAGATCTCACGGGGACTTTGGCAACGCGAATTGTGGCGCGGAAGTAGGGCCTGCCCGTGGACCTCGCCGGGACCTCGCGACGAGCACAGCTTGCTTCGGAGACCTCGCCAAGGCCTCACCGAGCGGAGACCGACGAGACCATCGCAGCCCCTTCGACAGCGCGGAGATGGGGATGCAGTCGCAGTGGTGGAGCTATGGCAAGGTGGGCGCAGCCAGCTCGTACTTTGGCGACGTGAAGCGCGCAACGCCCAGCACCTCCGCACAACTTCGCGATGGGCTTGCCTCCACCCGTACGCGAGGGGATGCTTCATACTTGCATGCGTACTCGCAGAGGCTCTGCTGCAGCATGCTTGTCCCGGCGCGGAGGCCACACCGGAGCTAGGCATCACGCCGCGGCGGCGGCAGAGTCCCACTCCTGGCGACTCTATGCATGCAAGCGGCGCTGGCGTCCTGTCTGCAGCACCACGGCACGCCGTCGGCCGCCGTTGTCGTCAAGGATGGCGCGAGCCTCGATCTGCAGCTAGCCCGCGAGTGTCGCCATCGTGCGGAGTGCACGGGTCGCCGTCGAATGGAGTCCTATCAAGGAAGTCTTCGTCAGTCGGGGCCATCGGCCGGTATCATCGAGGTCCCGAGTGGGTCTTCGCATCGCCGCAGAGCGAGCGGAGGCCAAAATGAAGCACGGCTGAAGCGCCGACGGCCTCGGCCGCCTGTCCGCACTCCATGCTCGCGATTCCCCATCGACACCGCCGCGGTGGCCTCGCGCATCCACCATCAGCGGTAGAACGCGCCGACACGGGCGTGGTGGAGCCGCCAACCTGCGATCTGCATAACGCGGTGGGGACTCCGAGCGCTCATCGTCTTCCTGGGGGCGACACAGCTGAATGCTCCTCGACGTCGTGGAGGCTACGGCGTGAGGACAACCTCGCCGTCGCAGGTGCCGGGTGAGCCTTGGGCGAAGACGCTACGGGGACTGCGGTTCTGCATGCATAGAACACGGAGAGAGAAAAGTGGAGAGAGAAAAGTAGTTCACGCATGCGTGCTCGTGCGGATGGTTATTTCATGCACGCCTGGATGGATGCGTGAACTGGTTGCATGGGCGGGATCCTACATGTACGTTTGCGCGGGTCCGCGGCCGAAGTGCGGAGACGCAGCGCGAGGTCCCTTCCGCGGAGGCGAGGCGGAGTCGGAGGCTTGACGGAGCGCGGAGACGCAGTGCGAGGTGCCTTCTGCGGAGGCGAGGTGAAGTCGAAGGCTTGACGGAGCGCGGAGACGCAGCGCGAGGTCCCTTCCGCGGAGGCGAGGCGAAGCCGGAGGCTCGACGGAGGGTGGAGGCGCAGCGCTAGCCTGGCGCGGAGGCATGCACGAAGTCCATCCCGCGGAAATGTCGGGGCGAAGTCCCGGCGGGCGAGGTCCTCGGGCACTACCTCCGCTGGCTGCGGGAGTGTTAGCCCATCCCTGGCAGCTCCAAAGTGAGCACGATCCGGTCTAGCGCACGCTAGATGCTATCTCCGCAGGCATCGTCGAGCTAGACGCGCGGAGATGATTCGAGACATGTGCCACGCAACTTGCCGGATGCTCCGCTCCTTGGCGCTCGAGCACGAGAGTAGCCTCCTCGCCGAGCGCGCGACGCAACATCAAGCGGAGGCGACGCGCGAAGATGATGACGCCGCCACGCGATCACGCATGCGAGAATCCGATGCGCGCGTGCGGAGTCCGACGAGGTCTCCGCCTCGGTGCGCGACTCGCAGAGCATTTTCCGTATGCGCACACGACAAAAACAAGCGCTCTGCACGTACACTCATAAATGCATTGTGGATATGTGAATGGGTGGCTCGCATGCATGCGAGGAAAGGACGCGGATGGATGATTTGCATACACGCGCATACGAGTAGATACGAGACTCAGTCCAACGCTGGGAGTTGGGTTATCACGATAGCGAGACTCGCGGAGGCTCCGAGGCGGTCTTCGATGGCACGAGTCCAACACGACGCGAGTTTCGATGCTACGCGAGGCCGGAGGCACGGAGGACGCGGGCCGGAGGACACGGCGACCAGTGCTCGGCGCAGCCTTGGGCGAGGCGGCCGCGGCGCGCTGGTGGAGACCCAACCATCGGTTCATGCATCTAGATCACGCTACACCCAAGGACGCATCCAACTACTACAGATCTATCCTATTTGCTTGTGCATGCATCAAATGCGGTCACCCGCCACAGAGATGCTCTCACACAGTGTACATATATATTGAAGTGAACAGGCTAGCGCCAAGATGAACTTATCTGCTGCGCTTATGATGATGGATCGACGAATTTTTGGTAGCGTCCTCTGTTCCATCCGGACGGGATCCGGCACGCAAGACGTATCCCCGCCCGGCCATGGCTACCCTTCTTTGCGCGACTTCTTGCCCAGTCCCCACGGACGGCGCCATCTGTTGTAGCTACAGGCTAAACAGGAATGAAGGGGGACTAGTAGAAGAGCAAGAGGGAGCCAGGCTGTGGAATGATTGGTGAGAATGAGACGATCCCCCTCTTAGCCCCTCTTGGGGGTTTATATATATGAGTGGGGTAGAATGGGAAATCCCCATTCTACCCCTTAGTATTTACAAAGGATGAGGGTACATTGGTATATTTACACTGGTATGTTCCTCCACACTATTAGGCCTATTACATGTTGGACTAGTTGCACGGCCCAGTCACGGGGGGTTGGGCCACCCCTACAATAGCAAGTAAATGAGAACAATTCATCACAATCCTTTCCATTGACCAGAGAAGATTACAAAGGAGTCCCCATACGCGATTAAACAGAGAAATTACCCTACATGCATCACACTTGAGCACTCCTCTCTCTGAGAACACACAAGCACACGTAGAGAGAGGGCTCAACAGCCTCTGCCCTCCTCACCAACTCATACCAACTAAAGCAAAAGAGAAGCAAAGCAAAAAGAAACCCCAAAAACTTGAAGACCATGCAGGAGACACCCTCCTTTTATAGCCTCCAACTAATGGGTTTGATTCTTTCTTTACCCACTAAGCCTCCAACAACTCTTGTGCTTTACCCAAATCCACTTCCTTTAGTGCAGCTTTGCGTATTTCCCAAAACGCCCCTCCTGCACCTTCCGGGAAGCTTCCTCACTTCTTGCCGCCCAAGCCTCGCAGCTACCTCGAGCCCTCGCCGTCTTTGGCACACCCCGACCGTTCTGACCACGGCACCGCCCGCACCTAGTCCGGTCATCCCGTGTCTCGCCACGACTCCATCTCGACATCCTGCAGCCATCACAGACAAGAAATACATTACATAGCACTGCTCGAAACAAGTAATCACAATTAGTATCAATTAATCATACTTAAGCAAAAAATGGCCCAAATGACCAATCGGGAAGAAGAATATGCCTCAAGTCCGACTAACCAAACCCGACTGAGCCAAATGCCATCATGGCACGAAACGCACAATCCAAACTCAATCTTTTCAGAATATTTGTCAATTACTCATCACAAGCATGGGGACGCATCCACATGGTCTCTCAATCTCCCCCTTGATGAGTATATTGACAAACCCAGAAAAAGCGTAAAGTTGAGTTTGGAAAAGAAAGAAAATCAAACATGGTCTAAAGAAGAATCAAGTAAGCTTATGACCATGTCGACAAAGGAGCAACAATAGAAAGAGCAAGTTTTCCTCAAAAGCTCCAAGATTGCCTTGAAAATGGCTTTTTCTCCACCATTCTCCCCCTTTTGGCAATAAAATCATCAAGGCGCAAGGAAGAGAATCAATCATGAGAATGGATGGAATGGCTGAATTTTATTCAATCTAGGCATTTAGAGCCATGAAGATTATCCAAAGTGACCATATGAGAATTACACCAAGCCATAATATACAAGTGTGCTATCAAGATCATGACAAGATATATATAATCAAGCTAAGCCAAATAAGTCACAATCTGAAAATTAGTCAAATTTCTTAGCATGTCAAGTCAACCATGATTCTAGTCTAGCTAAAGGTATCTAAAGATGATGCAAGCCATGTCAATAATCTAAGTGGAACCAAGAAGCTAGTATTGAGTCAATTTAGAGTGCTACAAGCTCAAGAATGAATCACTTGTTCAAGTACTTAGTTTTTTTGTGTAATTAAGAAAATTGAGCACATTTGACATAAGTTTTTCTTTTAAAGCTCATGATTGTTTCCAACCAACATTTTTAGTCATGTGCTAGATCTCAAGCCTTGTGCGACTACTCCAAGCTAGAAGCTTAAGAAGATAGTCTTGGTCATCCAAAACTCCCCTGAGTTCATACTTAGTGCAATGGCAAGCCATCTCATTAGAAAGAATTGGTGAGATTAGTTTTTTTGCACAAAAGAGATCTTTTTGCTTTCTTAAACATGTGTACTAACTCATGTTTCATCAAGAAACTAATATAGCTCAATCTAAAGCTCAACAAAGATTCAAGACTCAACTCAGCCTATTTGACATGGTATGAATCATAAAAGGATAACTAAAGAGAGACTAGTTTCAAAAGCTAACATGACATGAATTAGTTCAAGTTGAGCATCTTAATCAACCTATCATGGCAAAGACTAGACTACACATATAGAATCATGATATATCTAGCAAGTAAGCTCAGATCATGGCAAGATGTAATTCATTGTAAAACATGTCATAACAGGATAATAATCAAGGCTCCATGTAGTTATATTACAATGTAAAAAGCTAAAATGCAAGAAAATCCGGCTCCACCTCAACATGTGATGCAACTTTAGTTCAAGTTGAGTTATAGCAATATTAAGATCTAGAAGCTCCCAAATGAACTCCCCCTGAACCAAAAGAAATACGAGAAGCTGGCAATAAAAATAGAAAAGGCAGTCCTTAAAGCGTAGACAAGATATAGAGGATACTATGGCTCAGACTGACTCTCATCTACCCCATATGACTCTAGGACTATCAACTGATCATCTAACACACTAAGGAGCAAACACGTACCCCGTCTACCCAAGGGTGGCCCAACCCTTGTTAGAACCTATAAGAAGTGAGTGAGCTCAACCTAGTGAGAAGAGAAACAGCTAATAAGCAACATCCCAGAATCACAAGATGAAAGGAAGAAGTCTAAGTAGCTAGGCAAGAGAACCACTCTAACCTATGCTAGAAGGACTATCCCAATGCACCCGCATGCAATGCAACAGAAAGGAGTAAGAGCATAATAGACAAGATAAAACATGAAGCACAAAACTCCCCCTCACAATAGTCCATAAGGACAAACCACTCCAAGCTCTCCCATCAAGGCTGAAAACCTAGAGCTATCCAATGGCTTGGTAAGGATATCAGCCAACTGGTGGTCACTCTCCATAAACTGGAGCACTATGTCACCCTTCTCCACATGGTCTCGAAGGAAGTGATATCTGATATCAATGTGCTTGGTCCGAGAATGCTGCACTGGGTTCTTAACAATGTTAATCGCAGAAGTGTTATCACAAAAGAGTGGAACACTGTCGATAACTAACCCAAAGTCCCGCAGAGTCGAGACCATCGAAAGCACCTAGCTGCAGCAACTGGCGGCAGCAACATACTCGGCCTCTGCGGTGGACTGTGCAACACCAGACTGCTTCCTAGAAGACCAAGAAACTAGAGAAGTGCCAATGAATTGGCAGGTGCCAGAAGTGCCCTTCCTATCTATCCTACAGCCAGCAAAGTCTGCATCCGAATAGGCTCTCAAGCAAAGACAAGACAAGGAAGAGTACCAGATACCATAGTCAATGGTAGCTCGAAGGTACTGAAGAATGCATTTCACCACCTGGCGGTGAGATACGTGAGGAGAAGCCTGAAACTGAGCACAAAGATACACAGCGAAGTGTATGTCTGGTCTCGAGGCAGTGAGGTACAAGAGGGAGCCAATCATGCTACGATACTCCTTCTGATCAACTGGCTCGCCATCCTCATCTAGGTCAAGAGAAGCTGCAGACGCCATGGGAGTTGAGACGGGCTTACCATCACTCATGTCAAAGCGTCTCAGGAGGTCACGAGTGTACTTGCCCTGATGCAAGAAAGTACCCTCTCGAGTCTATTTGATCTGGAAGCCAAGGAAGAAGGTCAACTTGCCCATCATGCTCATCTCAAATTCGGTGCTCATGACATCCGAGAACTATGAAACAAGAGCATGGGAAGAGCCGCCAAAGATAATGTCATCCACATAACTCTGGACGAGCAGAAGGTCAACCCATGCCGGCGAATGAACAAGGTCTTATCCACCTTACCCATCTCAAAACCATGACTCAACAAATAGGACTTAAGCCTCTCATACCAAGCTCTAGGAGCCTGCTTCAGTCCATACAAAGCTTTGGAAAGCTTGTAGACATGGTTTGGCTATTTGGGGTTCTCGAAACCTAGAGGCTGTCTCACATAGACCACTTCCTCAATAAAGCCATTGCGAAAGACACTCTTGACATCCATCTGGTAAAGCTTGAAACCCTTAGAAGCTGCAAAAGCAAGTAGAATTCTAATGGCCTCAAGTCTAGCTACAGGGGCAAAGGTCTCCTCAAAATCTAGACCCTCAACCTGGGAGAAGCCCGAGCTACCAGTCTAGCCTTGTTTTGAACAACCACCCCATCCTCACTCTGCTTGTTTTTAAACACCCACTTAGTCCCAATGACATTGTGACCTCGAGGGGGCTCAACAAGCGACCAGACCTTGTTTCTCTCAAAATTTTCTAACTCCTCATGCATGGCATTGACCCAAGACTCATCAGAAAGTGCGTGACACACATCCTTGGGCTCAAAAGTGGCAACAAAGGTAGAATGGAGACAGAAATATGACATGCCAGACCTTGAGCTTGTAACTCGCTCAAAGAGGTCTCCAATCATCTGCTCAGAAGGATGGTCTTTCTGGATATGTCGGGGAGGTCCTGGATGAGATGAAGAAGTGGCCTCTACCTCATGAGCTGATGAGGTAGGAACAGAGCCACTAGCTCCAGAGGAGGCAGAAGGCATGGGCTGATCACCTGGAGGTGCAGTGGAGGAAGGTACCTCAAGGGGAGGATGAGGAACTGGATCGGGTAGACAACCCCCATCTCCATCGTCCTCATCATCCACAAAGATGGGCTCGGACTGCTCTAAAGAACCTGAGATATCGGGCCTAGTCCCCGGACTAGCCTTGTTGAAGGTCACCTCACAGGTTTCTACCAACTTACTAGACTCGCAATTCCAGACCCTATACGTCCGCGAGGAAGCCGAGTAACCTAGAAAGATACCATCACAAGAATGTGACTCGAACTTATCTAGGTTCCCAGACTTCAGAATGAAACACTTGCAACCAAATACACAAAAATGCGAGACACTGGGCTTTCGCCCATATCTCAACTCATAAGAAGTGCGATGCAAGTGTGCCCAAAGAAAAACTCTGTTCGAAACATGGCATGCGGTCGCTATAGCCTCAGCCCAAACTTCCTAGGTGTAGAATACTCATCAAGCATCGTCCTGGCCATCTCGACCAAGGTACGGTTCTTCCTCTCCACGACGCCATTCTGCTGTGGGACGTGCGGAGAAGAGAACTGGTGCTCTACACCTGTCTCATCGCAAAACCTCTCAAAGTAGGAATTCTTGAACTCTGTGCCATTGTCACTATGGATCGCTCGTAAGGCACCCGGGAGCTCAATAGAAAGCCTACTAAAAAGACCTAAAAAATGTGTGAACGTCTCATCCTTCGAGGCTAAGAAAAACACTCAAGAGAACCTCGAGAAGTCATCGACCACGACAAGAACATACCACTTCCCTCCTGCTGACTGCACTCGAGCTAGTCCAACTGTGTCCATATGGAGCAGCTGTCCTGGTGCATCGGTCATAGTCACTGTGACCGGAGGGCGAGAAGCGGCAACCATCTTGCCGTGTCGGCAAGGAGCGCAAACAATATCTTTGACCATCTTGAGTTTCGGCAGACCACGAATGAGATCGTGGCCGCTAACTCGGGTCAAATGGTCAAATCAATATGACCAAGTCTCCTATGCCGGAAGGTAAGGTCACGGGACTCGAGCGCAACTAAACACCGAGAGGATCACGTAAGACTCGGAAAAATCAGCACGAAAGATCCTCCCATAACGAGAAATCCCGAAAACCAGACTACCCGAAGAATCAAGAATTTTGCAAGCGTTTTTCTTAAAGCTCACCTCAAAGCCGTCATCGGTAAGCTGAGAAACAGAAAGCAAATTATACTGCAGCTTACTAACCAAAACAACATCTTTCAAAATAAAAGACTCATTAACGCGCACTGTAACTTGGCGATGACGCGCCCAGACGAAGCATCTCCGAAGGTGATAGTCTCATCACCTGGAGCACGGCTAGGGAAGAGAACCAACGAGAGTCTCCGGTCATGTGTCGAGAACACCCGGAGTCAACGAGCCAAACCTCCTCTTCCCTGC
Organism: Dendrocalamus sinicus; assembly: GCA_036346575.1. Taxonomy (NCBI): domain Eukaryota; kingdom Viridiplantae; phylum Streptophyta; class Magnoliopsida; order Poales; family Poaceae; genus Dendrocalamus; species Dendrocalamus sinicus. The sequence goes on from CM070658.1 coordinate 8,666,001, forward strand.
CCGGCGAACCTGAGTCAACGAGAGAGTAAAGTATCAGTACTGGGGTAAATCAAGAGTGATTTTGGCACCCAATACTGAGTAACACGTCGAGTAGAAGAAGTAGCCACACACGACTGACCTCTATCTACCCTACGCTTTCTATCGCTCAAAGAAGCAGAAGGTCCACGAGCAGTCCTGAAGCTGTTGTTGGGTCCGACTGCCATGGGAGAGCGAGTCGGAGCACCAGCAACATGCTGATCACGCCGCGGGTAGCCATCTCGAAGGGAGAAACGAGATCTACCCTCAGAACGGCAAAAGTCACGACCAAAGGGAGCATGAGGATGAAAACCAGAAAACTCAGAAAAACCAAGTCCTCAATGCTGCCCAAACCCATCGGAAACAAACCTAGACCTCGTGTTGGTCTTAGGTGCACTCAAGGTCTGGGGCTGACCCTGAATACGCCTAAGAGCCTCAACACGGTCTCTACACACGATCTTGGTGCGCTTGAAGTATCGCTCGATCAAGTGTCCATCCTTCTGATAGAAGGTGCAACGATACTTTACCTTCTGAGAGGTAGAAGTAGAATGATGAGGCTTCGCCTTCTGAGAGGCCGAAGCAACAGGTGGAATCACCTTGCTGTCAGAAATCCCTTGGACAAAACCCGCTGACTTGGATTGAACTTTCTCAGTACTGGGCTCAATCTCGATCACACATGCCGCTAAGGGTCTAAGAATAGCAGGTGGATGCTTCCTCATGTCCTCACAAAAATCGTATCCTAGACCTTGATTAAATTTGTAAATCTTAGATTGGTCTAGAATAAGATTTAGCTTCTTCTTGCCTCCTACAAATCTCTCGAGAGTGTTCATAAGGTACTGACACTCCTGAAATAGAGAGGTGCAGGAAAAGCAGGGGGAAGAAGAGACAGCAGCAGGTAAGGGAGTAGAAGAAGAACCAGTAGCAGAAGAGTGAATGGCTTGTGCACGCACAGCCGACTCAGAAGGGACAATCCTAATGCTAGCCTTTTGGTTCACATTGCTAAGCGTCTCCACCTTACCCTTGGGTTTCTCCCCTCACACCAGCACACACATCACAACAAGATTGTGGCTTCTCTAGTAAATCCTTACTTAGCTTCACACATTTCTCTTCAAATGCAACCAAGTCAGATTTTAGTTTATCATAATTTTTGCATGGTGAGCTAACAGGGTCCTTAGAAGCATACTGAGCCATTTTCTTATTGTAGTCAATCATTTCTTGAAACTGTTTTGAGACAGATTCAAGTTCAGCAGTTAATTTAGGACAATTCAAACATGAAGCAATAGGCTCAAGTAATGAAGCTTGTAATTCAGCAATTTTGTGATCTGCCCTTTTTAGGTTCATCTTTAAGTTATTACAATTTTCACAAGTCTCGGGCAGATAAAGGAGCATGGTGTAAAGACCTCTAAAAGCATTGTCCTTATCCTCACATGAGGTGCAAGATGTAGTCTCAACAACAGGGGATGAAAGAGTAACTACCCTACTCATCTCTAGTTCAGCAAGTAGACTATCATTCTCCACCTTAATCATGTCTAGCTCAGAGGACACACTATCATGCAAGGTCCTTAGTTTCTCCATGTCACCAAGCAGAGCAGTACATACATCACAATCGTCACGGGAGTGAGCAGATCTAAGTGAAGTAAGCTCTCATGACAAGCTCCCTACTTCCTTCTCCAACTCGCTAAGCCTAGCTCTAGATCTAGCATGGAATTTTCCTAGCTTAAGAAAAGCATCATTGAGCTGGTCGTAGGAAGGGTATACCTCATCGGAGTCGGAATAGAGCTCGCTGTCGCTGATCTCGCCCTCAAGGGCCATGAAGCACATGCCGGAGAAGTCGTCGCCGCCCTTGGGGTCTTGCTCGTCCGTCCCATCGTCATCGCTCCACCCCTCCACCTCGCTGAGGTCGAGGTCGTCGAAGGCGGTGATGATGCGGTGGAAGAGCCTCTTGGCTTTGCTAAGGTCGCGGAACTTCTTCTTGCCTTGGGCATGAGCTGAGGGCTTCTTATTGCGGTTCTTGTCGATGTAGTCGTTCTTGCTCACACCGCCGTAGTCACCCTTGCTCACACCGCCGTAGTCGCACTTGCTCTTCCCCAGCTTGGGGCAATTTGCCCGAATGTGGTTGGGGCCACCACACTCGAAGCAAATGATCATGCCACTCCTCTTTCGATCTCTCACCCTCTTGTATGCGTGGGAAAACTTTCGGGCTAGAAGGGCTAACTGATCCTTTGGTAGCTGCTCTAACTGATCATCAGTTATATCACAGAGAGCAGCTAGAGAGAATCCACAAATCGACTTAGAGGAAGATCCAGAAATCAGACTGGGATCGGTGACTAAGGCCATCGACTGCGACTTCGACCTATGAGAGACTATCAATCTCGTGAGTCTTGAGGCGTGAGTACAATGCGTCAAGAGTCAGGGTCGATAGGTTGGTCGTGTCTTTAATCGTGGTCACCTTCATCTCCCAAATGTGCAAATCGAGAGTAGACAACATTTGTCGAGCATTGTCCGAGTCGGGGTATGTGAAACCGACCGCTCGGAGGTTGCTCAGAATCTTGTGAAAACATGCAAAGCACTCATCGAGGGACTCACCAGCGAGCATTTCAAACATGTTGTAATCTCGCTTGAACTGGTCCTGTCGAACCGTCTTGATCTGGGTGGTTCCCTCATGGTATGCATCGAGGGTCTCCCAGATGTCGAAGGCCGACGTCAGATGAGAGATGCGATCGAACTCGCTTCTGCTCAGACCCTGAATTATGATGTTCCTCGCCTTAGCGTTCGCCTCAACATCAAGCACGTTACCAGCGTTGATGTTCTCAACAGAGGGGGGTGAATGTCGCTTAAAAGAAATTTAACCCCCAAAGTGTCCACTAGAGTTTCCTCTCCAATAGCTATGCAAGCTATGAAAAGGCACTACTCATGCTCATCGCAAGCTCAAACCATACAGAGAGAAAAATCATGAAATAACAAAGCTTGAGCAAGAGAGACACCAAAGCAAAAAATAGCAGGGGCGGTCTGACCGCAACGTGATGGGAGGTCAGACTGCACAGGCCGGTCAGACCGCCTGTTTCAAGCTGGTCAGACCGGCTACCATAGCCCGTCGGATCACGGAGAGAACCATCCGACTGCTCCTCTGTCGAGCAACAACTGCAGATTCGACTAAAAATCTGAATTTTCAGACTCTTGCCAATTTCAAAAGAATTTACAACAAATAGATACTCTCCTCAGACCATAAGTTCAAGAAAAGGTTCCAAATAGCCCTGGGACCTTTGGAAGCCCAAGATTTCAACCAGAGAGCAAGAAATTCAGATTATGACAAAAACCTAAAATTTTTGCAGAGAAGGGACTCAAATCCAAATTACTCAAGATTCATAAGTTCTTTGCACATGAAATTTTGGAGACAACACAGCAATGAACTCAGGACTTTACCATCCAAATCTCAAGCCATCTTCCAAGGAGAATCAAAAGATTCCATGAAGCCCTATTCTCAAACCCTATAATCTTCGCGAGCAGAGAAAATCTGACGATGGCAAGGGAGATCACAAAAATCATTGGATCCTCAACTTGATCTCAAAAATGGAATGGCCAAATAGCCTTGAGTCTTTCCCATCACAGAGAGATCAAGAAATAGCTAGAGAATCAAAGATTTAACTCAAGAACTCAAGTAAACAAAGCATGAACAGAAAAATTCAGAAACTGAAATTCACCACATATGAGCAAGTAAATGAGAACAATCCATCACAATCCTTTCCATTGATGAGAGAAGATTACAAAGGAGTCCCCATACGTGATTAAACAGAGAAATTACCTTACGTGCTTCACACTTGAGCACTCCTCTCTCTGAGAACACACGAGCACACACATAGAGAGGGCTCAACAGCCTCTGCCCTCCTCACCAACTCATACCAACTAAAGCAAAAGAGAAGAAAAGCAAAAACAAACCCCAAAAACTTGAAGACCATGCAGGAGACACCCTCCTTTTATAGCCTCCAACTAGTGGGTTTGATTCTTTCTTTACCCACTAAGCCTCCAACAACTCTTGTGCTTTACCCAAATCCACTTCCTTTAGTGCAGCTTTGCGTATTTCCCAAAACGCCCCTCCTGCACCTTCCGGGAAGCTTCCTCACTTCTTGCCGCCCAAGCCTCGCAGCTACCTCAAGCCCTCGCCGTCTTCAGCACACTCTGACCATTCTGACCTCGGCACCGCCCGCGCCTAGTTCGGTCATCCCATGCCTTGCCACGACTCCATCTCAAGTCCTACAGCCATCATAGACAAGAAATACATTACATAGCACCGCTCGAAACAAGTAATCACAATTAGTATCAATTAATCATACTTAAGCATAAAATGGCCCAAATGACCGATCGGGAAGAAGAATATGCCTCAAGTCCGTCTAACCAAACCCGACTGAGCCAAATGCCATCATGGCACGAAACGCACAATCCAAACTCAATCTTTTCAGAATACTTGTCAATTACTAATCACAAGCATGGGGACGCATCCACATGGTCTCTCATGCTGTTCACTGAATTTGCAAGTTTTGACAGTGGAAACATTATTTAGAGCTCACATCTTGGTCACTAGAGTTTAGATTATCAGTGCAGAGCTTCAACATTAGCATGAGAAGGCCAAGACTTAAAATCTTGCGCAACTCTATTCTGAGAGCAATATTAATGCAATTATTTTGTCTTATACTAGATTTAATTGCTCTTTGAAGTAACTAGTCTTGTACTGAGATTGGATCACAAATCTTAAGCTCTAGATTAGTAGTCCTTTCGGTTTTGCTAGAGTAGTAGTCTGTGATCACTTGTTTAGAAGATTAGTAGTCCTTTCGGTTTTGCTAGATTAGTAGTCCTGTGGTTCATGAAAATATCTCTACAACATCAACTGAAAGTTCATGTTGTAGAGCTATTTTCGGTGATCTTTTCCTGTGGTCTTACTGCTGGCTGAAAGTAGTATCTAACTGAATTTCTTAGAGCTCAAGGTTTGATTCACATTTGACATATTCAATCAGTGAAGAGTATAAGACCGTAGTAGTGGGACAACCAAGATTAAAATCTTGTGTAACCCTACATGTGAGAGCAACTAAAACCACTCTAACATGCTGATTTTAGTCTTTTATGTCTAGCTACTTTTGATGGCAGCATGTTACTTCAATGATCTATGTCTCAAATCAAAATATATGCTGGTTTTAGACTATTGCATTATATGTTGTTTAGATGGCTTAATATTTCCACCTGTTTATATCTTGAAGAAGTCATCTTTATATCCAATTTGTCTTGCTTGGGCTTTTCATATATGAGAAGGCCAACGTGTCATCCACGCATTCTTCAACATCATCGCCGGATGCGTCCGCTCCAAAATCAAAACGCCAAGGAAGAGGACTATCGAAAAAGCCTGAGGGCCGATTTACCATCACAGAGATCGATTTATCTGGGACCCCTCTCCTTCCTCGCCGAGCAGCATGCGCATTTCGAAGAAAGATTGGAATAGTTGCACGAGAACGAATTGAGATCACATTCGATTCGTGGAAGACCGTGACTAAGACTCAGAAACATAAGCTGCTGATAGAAATATTTCCATCATTCAAGATCCTAGAAGAACACCATGACTCCGTGCAACGACATGCCTTGCTAGCGGTGTGCAAAGCATGGAAGAACTTCAAGAGCGTGCTTGTCAAGAACTTCGTGGAGAAGGATGTAACGCCCTTTCATAAGTACCCATTCCTGGAACCACAATGGGAAGAGTTTAAGCAATGAAGACGACCGAAGATTTTAGAAGTGCAAGTGCAGTGCACAAAGCCCTCCAGGCACAAAACACACACCCCCACAGACTTGGCATAGCTGGGTATGCGGGCAAAATCCCGCAGTGGAGGACGAAGGACGAACAGGCAATTCTGCGGGATACCGCCCCGCCATTTGCCACGATCCCAGATGAGCATGCTCGAAATTGGATTAGAACGAGGTCAGAGGTCATCTACCACGTCATCAGGGGATATCTCTTTCCGAAACCCTGCAGACCAGGAAGTGTCCCACCGCTTGGTAAGATATCGATCGAACTACGTAGCTTGTAATTACTGCACAACTTCGTAGGAAGTCAAATGACAAGTCCGGCTCTTGTAGGAAGCCTTGAGTGTAGAATCTTCCCAAGGATCATTCTAGGTAATTAGGGAGAAAGATATACTCTCCACGGCCCTAGGAAGCAAGGAGCACCCAGGTCGTATGAGAGGCCTTAGGCTTTATGTTCCTTGGAAATATGGTTTCTCAGATGACTCCGAATTGTATCGGAGCAGGAAGAGAACCAAAGTCGAGCGTGAGGCATGGCTACGAGAGGAGATCAAGGCATCTCTTAGAGAGGAGATAGCTACTTATGTCAGAGATTAGATGCGAAGATATACAGAAAATCAGCAGGCCGCTGCCGCCGCTCCTTTGCTAGCCAGCCCCCCAACCGTCTGAGTAGTTGCGCGCCCAATCCTACGATGGGAAGTGAGGCTAGATTTCCTGTGGACGACATCCTAGTAATAATTATTATCTTTGGAATGCTCGATTCGTTGATAGGCCTATTGGAGTAGCTAATTTTGTATCATTATGTAAGGGGCTACAAAGTGCACGCTCCAAGTGAGATATGCCTCCATTCCCTTGTGCGCTGCTTGGGGCCAGGCATATCCGTCTGCTCACGGGGCCATGGTGCACCATACACCTTTAGCACCAGGCTTCAGAAAAGTTCATGTGGATGGTGTGCATGGCAATTTTGAGGTCGTCCCACTACCGAAGCCCTCTAACGACAAGATCGTGACTCTAGATCAAGCCATTGGAACATTCATCCAGTGGCCCAAAAGCGACATCTGCCTTGAGTTTTCTTCACCGGTGGCAGGTCCACAAGGGCAGTCTGAACTAGAGCTACATGCACTAGTGCCATCTCCACAATGCCTATCTCCACGACCGCTACCTGCACCGGTGCCATGTTCACGGGTGCTATTCCCGGTGAAGCAACTTCCACCGATACTACCTTTACAGTCGGCTACCATGAAGTCGACCTACAAGCGAGGTAGGGGCAAACCAAAGAAGACCGATGATGATATTCTGTACCTGCCATTGGCCTGCAAATTCATGCTAGGCGAGCTGATGATCGTCCCGGAAGAGCGCCTCCTAGCCCTAGGACTTAGTTGCCAGAGATTACACGCTTGGTATATGGAATGGGCCAATAAGCCACAGGCAGAACGACGCATAGGTATCACTGTCAAATTTAGGCCGGATCATTTACAGCACGACGTTCATGATTGTGTCTTGGCGGTGACCTTTGATGATTTATTTGATCTTTTCATGCTCAACGCTCTTGACGTCTCACTCGTTCGATGCTGGATGCTATAAGTATGTACAATCACAATCTCCGTTCATGTAATACCGATATATATCATATATAATTTGTTGCTTTTCTGTGTATATATATAGATACATGGTGACTGAAGTTAGATCATGCAAATCACCAATTTGTTTCTTGGACCCACGCTTTGTCGCCATGGATACCATCAGCGAGGATGCATCCTTCATCGAGAGGTATATTACAACAACACTGCTGGCTCACCGCGATAAGGAATTTGTTCTTATACCATACAATGAGCGGTTCCATTGGATTTTAATTGTAATTATACCAAAAATGGAACAAGGCAATATACCTTGATTCCCTAAGTAAGAACAAAACCGACTACATAGTTATCGGTCAATTACTCAATAGGTAAGTACATTTTTTCCTTCTGAATGACTAAGCTAACTTTTTTGAATCACGAAGGTCATTCGCCATGTACGTTGCAGAGACACGTGGCTCGACGAAAGGGGCCAAGCCCTTGCAACATGTTCAAAATTTTTGGGTATTCGCTAGTACACATTAATTAATCCTATACAACACTTGGTAGTAATGTCTCTTGAATTAACACATTCTATTTTTTCAGTGCCACCAGCAGCCGCCGGGCAACACGTGTGGATTCTACGTTTGCCACCATATGAGACTACTCCTCGATTCCTCGATGATCACCAATTCTAAGGTTTGTCAATCTTCCCACATTTATTTCATACTTATCAGGTTATATATGTACGTATATTGATATTCCTATCGACAGGCTGCGCCCATCTCTACAATTACATTGCAACAGCCGAACCTTGTACAAATTCGAGGAGAGTGCGCGTACTTTTTGATTTCTAAAGTCATAAAATCAAGTGGAGAGTTCTACAACGTACAATGATTTTTTATTTGGGATAAGATTGACATTGATTGTATATAATTGTGTATTTGTTAATGGATATTTTATTTCATTTCAATTAATTGATTTGCGAAATGGATGTTTTATGTTTGTGAAATGAATTGAGATGTGAATTGGATGTATACATGTACATGTTGATCGGCTTGTTTCAAAGGGCATGGCTAGCATTTCCTGAGGCTAGCCAATAAACAGGAATATGTTTAGGGGTAGAAGAGAATAGCACAGACGGTTTTTAACTAAAAACCATATGTGCTATTTATAATCACAGACGGTTTTTAACTAAAAACCGTCTATGATTGTTCATAATCACAGGCAGTTTTTAGTTAAAAACTATCTGTGATATTTAGATATCACAGGCGGTTTTTAACTAAAACCGTCTGTGATATTTAACTATCACAGATGCTTTTTAGTTAAAAACCGTCTGTGATATTTGCACCACAGACGGTTCGAAAGCCGTCTGTTATGACCTCATATCATTACTGACCCATAAATTCAGACGGCTCACAAAACCGTCTGTGATGACGTTTCTGAACCGTTTGTAATACGGTTTTCTGTAGTAGTGAAAGAGCCTCCTTTTTATAGGGCTAACATTTTTCCCTTAAAATCTGTAAACAAGAAAATTTTTATAAATTCTCTCATTAATCAAGAAAAAAGATGGATCTAACTTACTTAATTTGGTGGTGGAATATTATAATGATGTAGATTAATTAGGAATAGAAAATCAATCAGACTGCTAATTGTACGTCTGGGGCAATGTGTTCTACACCTCTAGAAAGGCATTACATGGTGCACTTTCAAAAAAAATTACCCTCCTTTTCCTCTCAAGTGGATTTGGCAGAGTAAATATGTGATCAAACTCAAGGTCCCTCGACGATTAGTGACTTGATCTTACGGAATGATCTTCTTCAAGAAAAATTAGGTGTTAATATTACAATTGTTACAGTTGTGTAACAAATACAATTATATTTTCAATTACACGCATTACACTTGTATACAAAATACATTTTTATTTGAAATGTAATCACGCAACTAAGATGGCAAGTCGACTAGTTACTACCATACAAACTACAGCGAAAGTTCTACATTGGGTAGTATGAAAAGTAAAAAAAATCATTTATACAAAAAATAAAAGATACGGTACAATAGTGTAAACTTATACCAAATAATAACAACAAACTGCATACATAGAACGGCCATAGATTAAGTTTTGTTAGAAATAATTCCAACCATTATATATCCAGAGCCATCTTACAAGAAAATATTTTTGTGCTATTAAGTACTTAGGTACTCTCTGTTACTTTCAGATAGCAGTCTTCAATATACATCTTTGACAATTAATTATTCTAATCATATATAAGGAAGATTTATAATAATGTAGAACTTTTAATAGCAATGCTACTCATACATATATCATTCTCTGCTGACCACATTAAGTAATGTTGTATATATTAGTGGTCACAATTTAAAAGTTTAACTACACTTATTATAAGATGACATCTATTTAATTAGTAACTGAGGGAGTAATTAATTTTTCGGGAAGTAAAATTATGCTATGATGTGTAGGGCATCACTTCTCTCTGCATGATCAATTGTACTTCTAGATTTGTGTTTGCAATGCTGCACAGAGGACAGCTGGAGCAGAAACGTCCTGGCGCTGATCGATCTCTATGTTCAGAGTTCAGACCATGTGGCTCAGCTCAGGAAGAGCATGAAGAACCAGTACAGTGAGCTAAGGGCCTCGGAATGCCGCAATGTGGGATAAAAATTAGTTGGTGCGTAGACTCCATGATTGATCTTTTCATTCATGATTGAGATTTTCTATCAATGATTGATTTGGCATGTCTAATCAATCACTTCCTTTCCAAGTCAATGCTTTTCCGAATTAATGAATGCTAACGAGTTTACCTGATACATGATAGAATTCTTTGTGTAAATAATCTTTTTTGTTTGAAATAATAGAAATAAACCCACACGAATATTTTTTACAAAAATGGGCTCCAGTCGCCTAACCGTCAGTCGATTGGAGCTGTTGTAGGGGTGGCCCCCACCTAAGCCCAGTAGGCCTGTTAGGTCTGAAACAGGACATGTGTAATGACATAAGAGCCCCCGAGGGGAATACTCACGTGTAAGGGTATAACTGTACAAACACTCCCCATATGAATATATATGTGGCATAGGCCACGGGAGGAAGGCTCCAAGCCATTCATTTTACTCAACTCTCCACTACCACACACTCTCTCTCTGTTTGGTCTGTAACCACAACAGTTGGTGTCGTCCGTGAGGCGTATGTGAGGGAGAACGGGGCCAGCTCTGCCACCCATTTCAAGCCTCCGGACTTGAAGGAGGATGGCACCCAAGAAAGCTTCACCATCGGCGGCGAAGAAGAAGAAGGCGGAGGCGGCGAAGTCTCGCGTTAGCACGAGGGCTTCGGCTTTAGCAGCCGCAGGTATGAGCAGTGGTGTAGGTGCGACCAAGGGCCCCGCCGCCAACGCGATGACCAACCCCGCCATCGACGCGATGACCAACCCCGCCATCGACGCGACGACCAACCCTGCCATCGACGCGACGACCAACCCCGCCATCGACGCGACGACCAACCCCGCCGCCGACGCGACGACCAACCCCGTCACTGGCGTGACGACCGATCCCACCAGCACCGCCCCGACGACCAACCCCGGTGACAACAATGCGGCGTGCAACCTGGGCGCGCAGGCCGTGGTCACCACCTTGCCGGCGGCACCGCCAAGCGCGCAGACGGCCCCGGCCACGCCCGCAGTAGAGACGGCCCTGCTGGCGGCCCTCAGTGCATTTCAGCGGGAGCTAACGGACCTCCGCGGAGCCGTCCGGGACATGCAGGAGGCCCGGAGCCAACACCCCCCTCCGGCAGTGGCATCCGAACCCACCCCGGAAAGGGCGGATAGCCGCGACGCCCCCACGTCTAGCCGCGCCCCACTACGGCGCGTAGACCCGGAGCCCCCGCTTTCTGTGGGCCTACAGCAGACACCATGGCCCAAAGATTTCAAGTTCCCGAGCGTCATCGAGGCCTACAAAGGTGACTCCGACCCGCGAGAGTTCGTGCGCGTGTACGAGACCGCCATCGAAGCCGCTGGCGGAGACGACACCACGAAAGCAAGAGGGCTCCCCCTCGCGTTACAAGGCGTGGCGCTGTCCTGGTTCTTCTCCATCGCGCCGCAATCCATCCATGCGTGGGAGCAGACCCGCGGTCAACTCTGCAGCAACTTCCAGGGAAACTACCTCGAGCGTGTTGACGCGGACCAGCTCTTCACAGTCAAGCAAAAACCTGGCGAAGGGCTTCGGGATTACTTCAAGCGCTTCGCAAAAGTGCGTTGCCAGGTCAGGGACGTCAATGAAACGACCGTCATCATTGCTGCCACACAAGGTCTCCACCCGGGACCACTCGCTGAGTACACCGCGCGGAAGCCGCTCAAGTCGGAGGCAGAGCACTTCGACAAAGTGGAAGCGTACGCTCGAGCCGAAGAGGACGTGCGGAGGTGCCACGACAACGACTCCGACGCCAGGCGAGCGGAGGGCTTGTCACACAGAGGTAGCGCAAGAGACAACCCAAGGACAGACCACAAGTAAGTGGCCGCAGGCGACATTCGTAGGCCCCGGCGCAACCAGCGAAGACCCCAAAAGGCCCGCCACATCCTGGCTGCGCAGGGTACTCCCCGAGGAGCTGTCTCAGCCTCGCGCATCGCAGGAGAACGCCAAGGAGGCGGCGATGCCAAGCCGTGCGCGGAGCAGGAAATCCTCGAATACGGTAGATGGTGCGAGGTGCACGGCTACGGGGGCCATTTCACGCGGGCATGCACCGAAGTCGCGGCAGTACAACAGGCGGTGGCCCATCCCTCCTGCGCTGGATCCCCCGGAGAGACCCGGTATCGCGGCATTAATGTCATCGAGGGAGGCTCTTCGTCAAGCGCTTCCTTGGCACAACTACCTCGGCGGGCATCCCCTTGCAGCATTACTTTCACGTCAGCCGATGCGCAGGGCGTAGAATTCCCCCATCAAGATCCCTTGGTCATCCAGGCCGACATAACGGGATGCGACATCAGGTGTATTCTCGTGGACGGAGGGAGCTCCGCCAACATTTTGTTCGTGTAGGCCCTTGATCGTATGGGAATACCTCGGAGTCTATTAAAAGCTTCGGAAGCCACCCTCCAAGGCCTCGGAGGGCAACCTCTGAAGGCTTTGGGTCAGGTCTGCCTCCGAGTCTCCTTCTGCCAGGCCGACAACACCAGGACCGAAGAAGTCGTCTTCCATGTCGTGGACATCTCATATCCATACAACGCCATACTGGGCTGGCCCGCCATCAATTCCTTCGAAGCCGTCCCACACTTCGCATTCCTGTGCATGAAGCTTCCAGGGCGGCGGGGCGTTATCACCATCTTCGGCGATCAGGATATGGCTCGGAGCATCGAAACCGAAGCTGGACATTTGCACCGCAAGGTGCACGCCTTCAACAAATACGGGCCAGGTTGGACGCCTAAGCCCCACCCGGAGGGCGGAGTAAAGAGGGTGCCGCTCCGAGCAGAAGGGCAGTTCGTATCCATAGGCAAAGACCTCCCTCCGCAAGTACAGCAAGACTTGCTCCGAGTCCTCCAGGACAACATAGACGTCTTCACATGGTCCCCGGAGGATATCCAAGGAGTGGACCGCGCCCTCATCGAGCACAACCTCGCGATCCACCCCGACGCCAAACCCGTCAAGTAGAAACTTCGCCGTATGTCTGCGGACCGGCAGCAAGCAGCCAAGGTGGAGGTGGCGAAGCTCCTTCGAGCGGGGGTTATCCGCGAGGTCCAACATCCAGGCTGGCTTGCCAACCCGGTGTTGGTTAAAAAGGCCAGCGGCGCCTGGCGCATGTGCATCGACTTCACCGCCCTCAACAAGGCATGCCCGAAGGACAATTACCCTTTACCACGCATAGACCAGCTGGTCGACGCAACCGCGGGGTGCGAACTCATGAGCTTCTTGGACGCCTATTCCGGCTACCACCAGGTCTACATGGCCAAGGACAACGAGGAGAAAACCAGCTTCATTACACCGGTGGGAACATTCTGCTTTGTGAGGATGCCCTTCGGCTTGAAGAACGCGGGCGCAACTTTCACCCGCCTCGTCGCGCTGGTCCTGGCCGTCCAACTAGGGAGAAATGTGGAGGCTTATGTGGACGGCGTGGTAGTAAAAACCCGGCAGCTCGCCTCACACGGCCAGGATCTTCAGGAGACTTTTGACAACCTCCGGAGAGCTGGCATCAAGCTCAATCTGGACAAATGTGTCTTCGGCGTACAGGCGGGCAAGCTATTGGGCTTCCTCGTATCCGAGCGAGGCATCCAGGCGAACCCCGACAAGGTTGACGCTATCCTGGGCATGGAACCCCCCAAGACAACGTGGGAGGTCCAGAGGCTGGCAGGACGCATGGCGGCCTTGAGCCGTTTCCTCTCTAGAGCGGCAGAGAGGGGCTTACCGTTTTTCAAGACCCTCCGCGGGTGCGACGGGTTTCATTGGGACAACGACTGCGCAAAGGCCTTTGACAACCTCAAGAAGCACCTCGCAACCTTCCCCACTCTGGTGGCCCCAGCACCAGAGGCTCCCCTCCTACTCTACCTCGCTGCCTCGCAACGGCGGTCAGCGCCGTTCTCGTCCTGGAAGAGGGCGCGCTTCAGCGGCCAGTGTATTTCATCTCTGAAGCCCTTCAGGGCGCCAAGACGCGATATACCGAGCTCGAGAAGCTTGCTTACGCGCTGGTCATGGCTTCAAGGAAACTCTGACATTACTTCCTGGCCCACCCGATAACGGTGCCATCATCGTTCCCCCTGGCGGAGATGCTCCACAACAAGGAGTCCACGGGGCGAATTGGGAAATGGGCGGCAGAGCTGGCCCCGTTCTCCCTCACATACACCTCTCGGACGGTGATCAAGTCCCAAGTTCGCGAACTTCCTCACGGAATGGACCCCCCAGCTCAGCCCACCCTCCAACTCGAAGACCCGGTGTGGACACTTAATACCGACGGAGCGTACGGCGTTGCAAGCGCAGGGGTGGGCACCGTTATCATCACCCCAGAGGGGCAGCGCCTTTTTTACTCAGCGCGCCTAGCGTTTCCGGCTACAAACAACACGGCCGAATACGAGGCACTACTCTTCGGCCTCGGGAAGCTCAAAGCGATGGAAGCAAGGCGAGTCCTCGTCCGCGCTGACTCCCGGCTAGTGGCGGGCCATGTGGACAAGTCATATCAAGCCAAGGACCCGGAGCTAGCCAAGTACCTAGCAGCCGTACGAGCGAAGGAACGACACTTTTTGGGTGTCACGGTGAAGGCCATCCCTCGAGTGGACAATGAGCAAGCTGACGTCTTGGCCAAGGCTGCCAGTCAGTAGCTCCTAATTCCCGAAGGGGCATTTTACGAGACCCTGCTGGCGGTGGCCATAGCACAAGATAATCGGGATGCGACCCTCGTCCACCAGATCACCCAGCAGGGCGACTGGCGGGAGCCCCTTCTCACCTTTTTGCAAGGCATTGCGGAACCGGATGACTCCTCTGAGCTCCGGCATTTGCAACACCGCGCTAGGTCCTTCCAGGTGCTCGACGGGGGCTCTACAAGAAGGGGGTCTGCGCATCGCTCCTGCGGTGCCTCCCACGCGAAGAAGGCAAACGCCTCCTTGCGGAAATTCACGCGGGTCTCTGCGGCTCGCACCTCCAACCAAGGTCTCTGTTGGGCAAGGCATTCAGACAGGGTTTTTATTGGCCAACAACTATCGCGGATGCCCAGGACCTCGTGCGCCGTTGTCAAGGTTGCCAATGGATGGGAAGGGCTATCCACAGGCCCGCGACAAGCCTCCACCCCATACCCCCGGTGTGGCCACTGGCGAGGTGGGGCATTGACGTCGTGGGACCACTTCCCAGGGCCCCAGGGGACCCGCGCTTCGTCGCAGTTGCCCTGGAATATTTTACCAGGTGGCCGGAGGCGGTAGCCCTGGCCAAGATTACCTCGGCAGCTCTGCAGCGCTTCCTCTGGCAAAACATCATATGCCGATTCGGCGTGCCCAGGGAGATCACCGTCGACAATGGTCTGCAGTTCGATGCAGCCCCATTCAAAGAATTCTGTGGCAACATGGGCATCACCCTCCGGTTCGCCTCGGTCGGCCACCCACAGTCCAACGGGGCGGTGGAGCGGGCAAACGGCGCCATCTCTGCTGCAATCAAAAAGCGCCTCGTCGGGTTACCAAAAGGGAAGTGGCCGGGCGAGCTCCACAGCGTCCTCTGGTCCCTTCGCACAATGGTCACATGCCCAACAGGGTTCACGCCCTTCAAGCTCCTCTTCGGCGACGAGGCGGTCACACCCGAAGAAATAAAGGCGGGCTCGCGGCGGGTCCTCGTCCAAGCACCAGATGAGAAGCGCCAATTGTCCGTGGATCTCCTTGACGGAGACCGGGCCAGCGCAACACAGCATATCATAAAATACGCACGACAGATGGTGCGTGGTAGCAATCGTTCGCTGTACCCACACGAATTCAGACCAGGCGACCTTGTCCTCAAGATGGCACTCCACGCGGAGACGGTAGGCAAGCTCGAGTCCAAGTGGGAAGGCCCGTACATCGTCGCGGAGGCCCTGCAGAAGGGAGCGTATCGCTTAGCCACCTTGGAAGGGCACACGCTCCGCCACATGTGGAATGCGGACAGGCTACGGCAGTATTACGCCTGAGTCAAGCACACAAGGCCAAGGGCCTTCCCCGGCTTCGGCGGACGTAAGCAGCTAACGGTTAGTGCCTTGACCCTTGTAACCGCTCACCCATGCAAACGGGAATTTAATAAAGTGCATCATTCATGCAAATTCTCCCGTTTTCGTACCAAAAACGTGCGAAGGGTCACCTTCCTGTGCACTACGCATGAGCATGCATAAAGACGCGTGGGGGGATGCCTCTGCACGCAGTCTACGGACTCTAAATAAGACGTAGCACGAGGTCCGCCTCCGCACGCACTCGACAGAGTATAAATAAGACGTAGCATCGAGGTCCGCCTCCGCATGCAATTTCACCGCCCGCAACGCGCGGAGGTTCACCTCCGCGCGCAGTCTACGGACTCTAAATAAGACGTAGCGCGAGGTCCGCCTCCGCACGCACACCACGGAGTATAAATAAGATGTAGCGTCGAGGTCCACCTACGCACGCAATTTCACCGCCTGCAACACGCGGAGGTTCACCTCCGCGCGCAGTCTACGGACTCTAAATAAGACATAGCGCGAGGTCCGCCTTCGCACGCACTCCACGGAGTATAAATAAGACGTAGCGTCGAGGTCCGCCTCCGCACGCAATTTCACCGCCCGCAACGCGCAGAGGTTCGCCTCCGCGCGCAGTCAATGGACTCTAAATAAGACGTAGCGTGAGGTCCGCCTCCGCACGCACTCCTCCGGAGTATACAGAAGACGCGGATGCTATCCCTGCGCACTCTACAGAGTATAAACAAGACGCGAACCCCGCGCACGCATGGGCGTTGCCCTAGTGCGTACTCTTCAGAGTATAAATAAGACGTGGATGTATATCCCACGCACTCCTCCGGAGTATAAAGAAGACGCAGATGTTATCCCTGCACACTCTACGGAGTATAAACAAGACGCGAACCCCGCGCACGCATGGGCGTTGCCCCAGTGCGTACTCTTCGGAGTATAAATAAGACATGGATGTATATCCCACGCACTCCTCTGGAGTATAAAGAAGACACGGACGCTATCCCTGCGCACTCTATGGAGTATATACAAGACGCGACCCCCGCGAACGCATGGGCGTTGCCCCAGTGCGTACTCCTCGGAGTATAAATAAGACGTGGATGTATATCCCGCGCACTCCTGCAGAGTATAAAAAAGACACGGATGGTATCCCTGCGCACTCTACGGACTATAAACAAGACGTGGATGTCGATCCCACGCACCCTCCACCAACGCGAGCGCTATCTCCGCACGCTTTATAGCGTGCAGCCCCGGCTTGGATATTCCCAAGCACGCGCAGGCGCGCCCCTTGCGCGCACCCCCTGGAACATACAAAACAAGGGGCGAGGTCGAGCTCCCCATGCATACCTCGCCTAGGCGCCAGCTCCGCTGCCACCACTTCGAAGGGTAGGGGACAGAGCGCTCGCGCGTCTACTTCGACTAGGCGCCAGCTCCGCTGCCACCACGTCGAAGTGTAGGGGACGGAGCGCTCGCGCGTCTACCAGTAGGCGCCAGGCTCGCTGCCACCACTTGGCGGTAGGGGACGGAGCGCCACGCGTCTACTTCACCTGGCGCCACTCGCGCCACCACTCGGCGGGTAGGGGACGGGCGCTCGCGCATCTACTTCGACTAGGCGCCAGCTCCGCTGCCACCACATCGAAGGGTAGGGGACGGAGCGCTCGCGCGTCTACTTCGCTTAGGCGCCAGCTCCGCTGCCACCACCTCGAAGGGTAGGGGACGGAGCGCTCGCGCGTCTACTTCGGCTAGGCGCCAGCTCCGCTGCCACCACCTCGAAGGGTAGGGGACGGAGCGCTCGCGCGTCTACCTCGGCTAGTCTGGGGCCCGAGATACACAGTGTTCGCAAGCCCGTTTGCTCATACCAGAACGGGGGGCGACACGATACCCGTGCCTTGCATGACCCACCAGCTCGCAGCATATTACATAACAACAAGTGCATGGGAAGATCGTTGTTTGGCCCCAACAAGACAGTTACATTCTAGGAGCGGACACACGCGTGGCATGGAATGCGCCAACACCTGACTATTCCTATGAGTCCGCGTTGTCTTCGCCGCGATGAGCGCCCGTGGTGCCTGCGCCGCGTCGAGGGACCTCTTCGAGCCAGCGAAGCATGTCCCCCTCATTTCGCAGCGTCCGTCGCAAAGCAACCGCGGCGGCCCCCTCCCCGACATAATTCCAAATCCGGTCATGAAAGTTTCGGGTCACGGGCTCGGTGGCACGAACGGCACCAGATATCACCCCGGGCTCGGTAGGCAAGTCGAGCTGAGGGTTCGCCAGCTCATCGACATGCTCGCACCCACCAGCGTGCAGCAGGGCAAGGGCAAGCCCAGCACTCATATAGCCGCAGTGGGTGCCAAAAGCCTTGGCGCCAGGAAGGGCAACGCTCGAGCCCTCTTCGATTCACTCAAGCGTCTCCATCAGGTCTTGGCGGCCATGGGTGGCGTCCTCCACGTGCACACAAAGCTCCCGAAGGGCCCGCTCCAAGGACTCCATCACATTCCACGCGGAAGAGCATGCGTTATCCCAAGATAGCGCTTTCTCCGCAACGGAGGCGGCAAGCTGTTCCTTCTCCGCCTCCAGCGCCGAGATTTGCTGAAGATGGGCGGTCCGCTCCTCCGTCGCGGTGCGTTGGGCCTCCTCCATCGCAAGGTGTGTGGCTACTACCGCGTTCTTCACGTTCCTACCCACCAACTGTGCGTCGGCAACAGCCTCGTCCCGCTCCACCATCAGCACTCGAATGACCTCGTCCTTGGTGGCGTTGGCGTCGTCAGCCACGCGCAGCTGGTCCTCCAGTACCCACCGCTCGCGAGCGCGAGCCTCTTCAAGGGCTTTGCTAATGGCAAGCGTCTACACGGTGTATAGCAAGGGTTACCTATCAGATAAGCAAGGGGTATGCAGCGAGAACAGAGACCATTACCCTCATCTCGGAGGCCCCCAACGCGAGCGCCAAGAGGTCGCCCCCGCAGGAGTGCAGCGCCTGTCGATCTAGGCGGGCGCCAGCATACTCTGCCACCTCGTTCCAGGCGCGAAGCGCCTCCCACCGAGGTACGAAGTCGGAGACGTCAGGCCCTAGAGCCCCCGCCCTAGTGCCTTCCGGAGCAGTTGGGGCACACACAGGCCCCGAATCAATCAGGCCGGCGACATCGCGGGGCCCCCCATTGCTCGATTCTTTCCCTCGTTTGGGAGACCCTGTCTCGCCTGGCGTCGACGGAATAAGCGAGCAAATCGGGGAGAGTTTCGCGAAGTCGCGCGACGAAAACGAACTATGCCTACCTCTGGTCACCTCTGCCGCGACCTCCACTGGTTAGAGCGCCCATCGCCTTTGGCGCAACAACCTCCCGCCGTAGCATCCCGCTAGCCGTCGGGCCGCAGCCACCGCACACGCCACACCGAATCGACCCGGGAAGATGGCGGCGATTGCACCCGAGGCCGCTTTTGCCTTCGGTCGAGGTGAAGCCTCCGTGGCTACTCGACACCGCGAAGCCGCCATTAGCGACAATGCGGCGGCTACCGTGGAGGCGACGCAGGCGCCGTCTTCGAGCGGGGCGATGCTCGCCGCTCGCCACCATATACGGCCTCGTCGGGAGTTACGCGACCCCCCGAGCCGATCGGTCTGAGCCCAGCGCCCGTCTCGCCCCCCATCCTCACGTCCTCGACCGGCGGCACGGCCGGCAAACTAAGGGCAATAACCACCAACTGGACCCCGCTCCGAGAAGATGGCGCTGCCACCGTCGCACCGCTCGGTGATCCCGCAGCACCGGGCGCCCGCACGGGATTTCAAGGCCTCGCACACTGACATCCGCCCTTCGCCAAGAAAGTCACGGACTCGCAGGCCTTGTGCTCCTCCGCCGTGTACGGCCCAAGTATCGCAGCTACGGCGCATTCCGCATCTTCTAACCGATGTACTGCAGGCACAAGCAGAGGGTCATACCTAGGGGTTTACAACCACCCACGTGGTACTTGGCATATCGCAGGGACACTTACAGGGCGCGGAGGGCCTATGAAGCGAAGACACCCCCGGGTGGATGCCGTCCTTCCGATCGGGCCCTCTCCGCTCATATTTCCAGTTACAAGCAAGCGGGGATATCCCGTACATGGTGAACTCCTCCGTGAGGTCACGCATGTTGAACCAGAGTGCGACCCCAGCAAGTCTCCACGCCTGTTGCTCGTCGCCAGGCCGAGGCTTCACATTCGGACAGCGGTCGAAGGATATCGGCTCTCCACAGCTCTGGAGGCTGCTCGTGCTTGTCACGGTGTAGTAGAACCACCGCCGTGTCCAGCCGATCTCCCACTTTTCCCGCATAGCCAACGCGGGAAACAGGTGCGAGCACTCCGGCCTCAGCACGAAGTCCACGCCGCCGAAGTTCGAGTAAGCCCCCCTTCTACTCTCCTCGGGTGGCACCGTGCGTCGTGCGGAATGGAGAACAGCTCGGCGCGGGGGTGGGTACCCTCCGTCTGCATCCCCCACGTGAAGATGGCCAACCGTACGATTGCGGTCGGAGTTAGCTGCGCCAGCTCCAACCCATACGCTTGCAGCACTTCACGAACAAGGTGTGTCACGGGGATCCAGGGCCCAGCGTTGAACAAGGCCATGAAGACGATCGCCTCCGACTCCCCCGGGTTCGGCTCCGCTTTGTCACGCCCGGGTAGGCGAGCCCCGGCACGCTCCTCCAGCTTCTTCTCCTGCAGAAGGGTCCGGAGGGTCTCCTCCGTGACGCGGCTCCGCCCCAGCACATGGGAGCAGCGACCTTTGGACCTTTTTACGGCATCCCAGTGATGGGGGGTTTGCTTCCTGTCGCGCGGAACCAGGCGGTACTCCGCCGGTGGTGGCGTCAGGCAGCGCCGGCTAGACAAGGCGCTCTCACTAAGGCGACGCGCAGGGTCATCAAGGGCGGCACCCGTGCTAACTGGGAGCTCGTCGTGCGCAGCCATCTCTCTCACGGCGGCGGGCAGGTGCGGAGGCAAGGTTAGCAGCAGGGGGTGTAAGAGGAATAGCAAGGAATGCACAAGCGGTCAAGCAGCCAAGGGGAACGACTGCATGCCCACAGGAGCGGATTATAAAGCCCCTCGTCTCCCCTACAAGCAGAAGATCGAGCGACAGAATGACAGCGGTTCGGCTACCCATGATCGGGCAGTGCAACCACTGGAAACCGCGGTAGGCGGCAGTAGGTGGCTGCTCAGCGCCCAATGCACGCCGCGTGGCCACTTTACCTGGGGAAGAGGCGAACGGCCATGGTCGTGGGAACGCTGGCACCCCACGACGCTCCAATTACAGCTGCCACGTGCCCACTTCCAGTGCGGGGCAGGCGGGGCACCCATGCCAGCCTACCCCTGACAAAGGCCGGCGCGATTCCAGGTGTCATTAAAGCGCACTCCCGGACCAAGCAACCATCTTCCCGCGCTGGCGCCACATCGCGCGACGCATTTCCCGAGACTCGGCCGCCAAGGACAGCCGACCAAGTCGGCTTCACCCATAAATATCTGGAGCACGAGGTAGGGCATGCTCGAACCCCGACCCGGTCAAAGCCCTCAGCCTACTCAGTGTCTTCGGCCTCGAAGCCGCGCCCGCCCTGGGTGCGGACGACGGCCCTCGCACAAGCACGACCTCGGCCCCGTCGAAGCCTTCGGACTTCCCGGCGCCTTCGGCCTCGAGGCCGCGCGAGCTTCGGGACCCGAAGACAGCCCTCACACAAGCACAGGTGGACGTGTGAACTATCCAAGTCATCAAAGTATCACAGGCCGATGGGACGGAGGGGGCCAAAGGACCCAGCGGCATGGCTTCGGCCCGTGAAGCCCTTCACCATGAGAGGCTCCTGTTGTAGGGGTGGCCCCCACCTAAGCCCAGTAGGCCTGTTAGGTCCGAAACAGGACATGTGAATGACATAAGAGCCCCCGAGGGGAATACTCACGTGTAAGGGTATAACTGTACAAACACTCCCCATATGAATATATATGTGGCATAGGCCACGGGAGGAAGGCTCCAAGCCATTCATTTTACTCAACTCTCCACTACCACACTCTCTCTCTCTCTCTGTTTGGTCTGTAACCACAACAGGAGCCATTGCCGAACGGGCGCGCGACATGAATACTGTCCGTGGGCCATTTTGCGATAAGTTGCAGTCGTCCAACGCTTCGGTGACTGCAGCTTGTCGCCCAGTGGCTGGGCGACTACAATTGCAGTCACTCGGCTATGCAGCGACTGCAAATAGAGGCAGTATGGGTTAATCCATTTGTGATTTTCATATATTATGAATGGCAAATAATCTATTGGATTCGCAATAAGAGTTTGCGATCGTTGTATGTTTTTGTAGTGCAAAAAAATTCGTGAAACTTTTTTTAAGAATGATTGAAATAAAAATGATCAGTAAGTACGAGGGTAAGTGATATTGTAATGTTACCGAAAATTCGTATAGGGAGGAGAACTGGTTTGTTAATGTTATTAGATGACTTGCTACGGGTATAATTGAATGCAAAAAGATAAGGAAATAAGCTTGTCTAAATTAAAATAAACTTCATAGTACAATTGAGAGTAACATGGCATGTAGGGTTTGATTACATGCATAACATAGAGCATCATGTATGATGCAACAAACCCAACTGCTCGTACAACCTATTGCATGGACCAGGGCCATGTTCTCTTCCTTGCGAGCTCGGCGTTGAACTCCTCGGCAGCCTCTTTTGCCTTAGCCGCCATTCCCCCTTTTTTGCGGGCTCCCTCTCGTGAACCTCGCGCTCCCTGCATGTGCACGCCTCGAGATAAGCATTCATCTCCCCATGTATATGCTTAGTTTGCCTGTGCTTGTGGCACTCCTCCTCCTAGATCTCTAGAACCTTTTGACGTTCCACTCTTCAAAGTCGAGGGCCCACTGGTCCTTTGGTTAGATCTCAAGATCGATCCATTTGCGATATCAACATAGGGGGTTTTGGGGACTATGGATACACGGGAGAGGTTGTTAGTGCATACTTTAAAGGAGAAAAAGTAGGAGGAACGTAGTGCACCTGATCCTTACCGGCTAGCGATAGGTAGCGGTGTCTAGATGGCGGTCGGGATAGTCACTAGAGTAGTTTACTCAATCCTAATAATGCATACCTAGGTTAAGGCAGTGCTTACACTTGAAGAACTTGCATAGGTCCCGGCACCAACAAAGGAGGGCGTCTTCCCCTCTAGTGGGTGTTGCGGCGAATGCTCGGTAGGAATGTTCGGGATGGGGTTGTTGCTACAGGTGGCGTCATTGCAAAGAGCTGACCTTGTAGCATGCTCAGCTTGTTCTGCTCAGGCCGCAGCAGTCCTTGCTTTTTCGTTGCGGGCGGCAGCTAACCTTGCTAGGTCACGGGTCTCCTCCCATTGCATCATCATCCTGTCCCATTACATCATCTGCCTCTTGTCCATCCCGGTGTGGTGAAGCAAGCACTGGTGTAGTGTTAGGTTTACTTGTATAGTGTTCTCTCTGAAATCTCTTTGACCACCTTTTATAGGGCCCCGTGTGGCCTTCTCACTACGTAAAGATGCCCTATGTGGTCTTGTCTCTTCGCAAAGCTACCTAGTGTGGTCTTGTCGATACGCAAAGCTAGCCAATCAGGACTTCGCACTACGCAAGCTGCACCCTTTGGTCTTGTCTCTATGCAAAGCTAGCCCATGTGGTCTTGTCACTGCGCAAAGCTATCCCGTCTAGTGTACTCGCTGTGCAAAGCTAGACCGTTTGGCCTTCGCACTATGTAAAGCTAGCTCGTGCGGTCATGTCGCTGCGCAAAGCTAGCCTGTGTGGTCCTGTTGCTATGCAAAAGTGTCTTGCCTGGTCTTCTCACTACGCAAAGCTGGCCTGTGTGGCCTTATCGGTGCACTAAGTTGTCTCGTCTGTTCTAGTCACTGCACGAAGCTAGCGCCTATGGTCTTATCTGAAGGAATGCGCATAGGCTACGATAGTAGAAAACAAAACTTTTCTACCGTGCACACCAGGACATCATGCTAAGGAGGGATCATGGATCGTTACCACTAGATGCGCAGCGCAGCAGAAGAAGAGTTGGAGAAGCCGATCCAACCACGCGCATCGAGGTAGTAGTGGAAGTAGCCGATCGTCCCGAACAGATCGTCTCCTCCACGCGATCAACCACACCACGAGCAGATCCAATCTGTAGGTTGTTGATGCCGATCAACGCCACAACGAGCAGCGCCTCCACCGGTATCCACACGTCCCGGCCGAACGCCGATCACCGGTGTACCAAAGACTCGCGAGCGGCTAGGGTTTGGCTCGGGAGGTGGCGGCTAGGGTTTGGCTCGGGATTACCGAAGCATGCACCCTCACCCCTCGCCTCCATATATATAGACCTCCTCACTTGGGCCTCGTGAACCGAGGCCCAATAGGAGTCTATCCGGATCTCTATCCGAATTGAGCCCACATTCGAATCACATTCGAATTAGTGTTCCAACCCGTTAAGTGTGTGACCCTGTAGGTTCACGTATACTTGGTCGTGACCCGAAAACGCCTTTCCGGTCACCCTGTTAATAGCGGCCTCTAGTAAGACATATTAACCCCAAAGTATACGTAAATATCATATCGGCTGAACCTGTAATGTTCTCATGTACGAATCCCTTTGCCTCACGATATAGATTGAGCTCAAGGCGAGACCTATGTCATCCTCTTAATAGCTCAATCACTCTCTCGATTCCGTGATGGATTATAAACTCGTGATTGACTCCTCAATCACCTTGGCATGGCCATGCACTTTCATAATCCATGACATCGAGGGGCCAGAGATATCTCTCCCATAAGGAGGGGCAAATTCTATCTTGATCATTCACATCCCACTACATGTTTCATAGCAAACCCGAAGACTACTTTTATGACTACCCAGTTACAGAGTAGTGGTTAGTAGTCCCAAAATAGGCTACTACGCATGTTGGGAACCATGATGATCTCAAGTCTAAGGATTCCACATAAACACTACTTGAGACCAACTAATGACACATGGAATCTCTGCAGTGTCTCATGGCGGGTCTATCCAACATATGTTCACTAACACATGTCCATATTATTGATTTGGTATCACCATACCATGATCCATGAGACATGATCATCAATCGATACATATGCTGATCTTTGAATCATATTTGTTCCTCATATGATATATGATCAGGGATCATTTAGAAATTGCAACATTTTAGCATTAAGAGTCTCATGAATAAGTCACATACTCATTGATCAATAATGATAATGTCTATTTCAAGGAACAAAGTAATGCATCATAAACATAGTATGTGATATATATAACATCTCCATGTTGCCTCTAGGGCATATCACTAACAGTCTCCCACTTGCACTAGAGTCAACCATGTAGGTATCTAATACCCATTGCCCTAGTGTGAGCCTCATGCTTTGGCTGGGGAAGCGGCTTTGTCAACGGATCTGCAATGTTCAAATCTGTTTGTACTTTGCATATCTTCACATCGCCTCTCTCCACAATCTCGCGGATGAGATGAAATCGCCGTAGAATGTTGTTGGACTTCTGGTGCGATCTAGGCTCCTTGGCTTGCGTAATGGCACCACTATTGTCACAATAGAGGTCCATTGGGTTGGAGGCACTAGTCATTACACCAAGCTCAGAAACAAATTTCTTAATCCAAACAACCTCTTTAGCAGCTTCAGAAGCTGCTATGTACTCGGCTTCTGTTGTAGAATCAGCAACCGTCTCCTGCTTGGAACTCTTCCAGCTCACCGCACCGCCATTCAGGAAGAACACAAATCCAGATTGTGATCTAAAATCATCTTTGTCAGTTTGGAAGCTAGCATCGGTGTAACCATTTACAACGAGCTCTTCCTCACCCCCATAGATGAGGAACACATCTTTAGTTCTTCTCAAGTACTTCAAGATGTTCTTTACGGCAATCCAGTGACTTTCACCGATCCGATCGGTATCTACTTGTAGCACTTAAAGCATACGAGACATCCGGGCGTGTACAAAGCATGGCATACATAATGGACCCAATAGCGAAGCATATGGAATCACATTCATTTTATCCCGCTCATCGTGTGTACTAGGACACTGATTCTTGCTAAGATTTATACCATGTGACATAGGTAGAAAGCCTTTCTCGAATCCCGCATGTTGAACCTTTTCAACACCTTGTCAATGTACGTATCTTGGCATAATCCAATCAGCCTTTTGATCTATCTCTATAGATCTTGATGCCCAGAATATATGCCGCTCTCCTAAGTCTTTCATAGAGAAACTATTTTTCAATGACGACTTAACAGATTCGAGCATAGGAATGTCATTTTCGATCGATAATATGTCATCCACATATAAGACCGTAAACATGAGTGCGCTCCCACTAGCCTTTTGTAAACACAAGGCTCTTCTTCGTTCTTGATGAAACCAAACCCTTTGATTACTTCATCAAAACGAATGTTCCAACTCTGAGATGCTCGCTTAATCCATAAATGGATCTTTGCAGCTTGCATATCTTTCCAGCTGATTGCGGATTGACAAAACTCGTGGGCTGTGTCATGTACACATCCTCACTCAGATTTCCATTAAGGAAAGCTGTTTTGACATCCATTTGCCATATTTCATAGTCGAAATAAGCAGCAATCGCTAGAATGATCCGAATAGACTTTAGCATTGCGACGGGCGAAAAAGTTTCATCATAATCAACACCTTGAATTTGTTTGAAACCTTTGGCCACCAATCGCGCTTTATAGATGTGAACATTTCCATCTATGTCTATCTTTTCTTGAAAACCCATTTGCACTCAATGGTTTTAACACCATCAGTGGATCAACCAAGTTCCAAACTTGATTATCAGCATGGATTCAATTTGGATCTCATGGCTTCAAGCCATTTCTCGTAGTCCGTCCCACCATCGCTTCTTCATAGGTCTTAGGCTCATCATTGTCTAACAACAATATGTCCCGTTGTTGAGTAGTCAAGAACATGTACCTCTCGTGCACGACGTGACTACTAAATCTCTTCCATGAATCATACCTCTTCAATTTCAGATTTTATTGGCATATGAATGCAGTCATTTTATCCACAATTAAATGCAAATGAAACATTTAATCTTCCACAAACCACAATAGGTTAATCATCAACATTCTTCCACAATTACAATGTTATTATCCTCAACCTCAAATCACCATCAATGATGTTAAAGCATTAACAAATAAAATCTTGTTTGACTACTTTAAATTCTCAACCACTACAACTAGCAAAAGCAATAAAACATATGTATGTTTTACTTCAACACTTTATTATTTCTCACATCCACAATTGTTATCAACAATTAATACAAGAGAAAAGAATCTCATGCCACAATCACAAACCTTACTGCACACAAGGGATGAACCTCATTCCACGTCCACAACCATAATCCTCATACCACAAATAGCTCACATGAGCCAATTCCACATTACAACTATGAAGTTGTATAATCCACATTACAACTATGAGTTGAATATTCCACAAAATAACTTCACCACAACATATTGCATATGTATGCAAATGAATCTTTCCACAATGCAATGCATATGAATGCTATGCTCCACATCACTCTTTCCAGGGCAGGATTTGAGGTGCATCGACACGGCAATATACGATGCTTCCCGGGATAAGAGGTGCATCGATTCGGCAATATACGATGTTTGTGCTGCACGGTCGATGCGCTATGTGCGGCGACATCCACATATGCATATGACATGATATGATATGATAATCACAAATCACATTAATCCATCCTCAAAGGAGCATCAACATGCTCACGACATATCCACATCCACCACATGTTATTTTCATGTTCCACATTATAACATTAAGCAAGATTTCCACATGGCTACTAGCAGATTATCAACATATCAATGGATAAGTACTTGCTACCATCTCCACAATTAAATTATCATGCAATCATGGCATAATGTATCAAATTATGATAATAATGTAAACTGCAAGTAAAGGAATAACAAGTTAAACGGTAGCAACCACCGCTACGCTTACTTGCCTCAAACCGACGGTTAAGTAAAATCAAGAGCGCTCAGGGACAAGACCACCTGTCCAAAAGGCAACTCTCAGCACACAGCTACAGCATACAAACATGACATTAATAATTAAAACGTCGCTAGAACCCCGAACCCGCACAAACTCCTCTCCGCTCAACAATTCAGCAAATTACCCTCTGCAGCAGTGCTGCTTAACATTTTCGTAACTTTAAAAATATTGGTCCATTTACAGCAAACTATATCTCTCTGGATTCATCGCTTAAAAGCCTACATTTGTCATGTAGAACACCTATTTTTATTTTGATCACAGCTAGGTGTAATTTAATGCCCAAAACAGAGGAAGAACTCTGTTCTGGCAGATTGGACGGCAATAAACAAATTAGTCCCAACATCAGTAAAAGGGTCTAAAAATTCTGAATTTTATACATCAGCTATATCTCTAAATTATCTACAATTTTCTCAATTACGGACATGGTCATAAAAATCATTTACGACCTCTAATTCCCAGATTACCGTCGGTCTGTACCAATCTGCTCGCCTGACGAACAGCAGTATTCCTGACCCTGTAACTCCCAGATAACAAGGCATAAAATTCCGAAACAAATACAGGATATGCGTCTGGAAGTCCTCTACAACTTTCCTTTTGGGAAGGTCCACAGGAAAATTCGTTTACTAGGTCAAAACTTTGCGAACAGACACGCTGCGCGAATCAATCTACAGGCAGACATCAGCTAATCTCTAATCGGGCAATTAATCTATTAACTACCTTCAAAATCCGTGCCAAGAACCCTAATTATTCCATAGAACAGAGGGTTTGGGATGAGGAAAAATTACCTAGATGATGGATCACCCTTTTTTCCTCCTCCTCTTCTTCTTCTTCCTTCTCCTTCCTTCTTCTCCTCTCCTTGGCTCCAATGGTAGCAGCACTTGTGGGGGTGGGGCACCAACCAGGGAGGGGCTGCGCCCAAGAGGGTGGGAAAGGGGGTGGCGGCTGTGGGGAAAGGGGAGAGTGGCTTAGGGTTTTAGGGGAGGGAGAGGGGAGGTGCGGCCACCCTTGGGCCTCCGGCCCAAGGTGGTCGGCCCACTCTCCCGGTAGCCCATCCGAGGTTTTAATTTAATTTTTAATTTATTTTATTCATTTTACACTGTTCTACAATTTTTATTTTTTCCTTCCCGCGATTTATCGAAAACCGCGACTCGCGATTATTTTAAAAACTTACGCCGTAAAGACGTTCAGATATTACATTCTCCCCACCTAAAAGGATTCGTCCTCGAATCTAACTCTCAAACCACTAACCAAGAGAACAGCAAAGAAAAGCGCAATGAAGGAAAGAACAACCACAAGAAAGAGCATCCCAAGGATAGATCATCCCAAGGGAACCACTACTACGTGTTCTCACCCGCCTTGAAGAACTCGGGTCCTTCTTCTACATTTGAACTTCAAGCTCCCACGCCACCTCCCGCCGGATTGATTCGCCAAGAGGGCCTCCACATACATGGTGGTTCTCTTCCTCATGTCCAACTCCGATGAGTCCACGACACGCGCCGGTCAACGCCGCGCACCCACAACTCTTTTGTCGGCTCTGAGCGGCCAACAGATCATGTCGTTCTCACAAAATTCTCCGCCACAACTATCAAGCCACTATCTAATACCATCCTTCTTATTAAAACATTTTCCTCTATATATTATAATCGGGATAATACATTGTACCCCTTTGAAAAGAATTCAACCACAGATCCACTCATAACATTTTACTCGAAGCACGAACAATAACTTCGCAGAAGGAACCCAACCAAAAGAGGAATAAAGGATTCTCAAGCAACATACTAGCAAACAACCTTCCTTCAAAGGACCACAATCCAAAACAAAGGATTCACAACAAAATCATTCACACTCTCCAAAAAGACATTTGGAGAATCCACACTGCACAAGCCAAGAGTGAAAATCACTCGACAGACCAAAACAATCGCTTTCTTTTCCTAACCGGAAAGAATACACCACAACATATAACAACTCAATTTGCAGATGACCTCTGCCATAAACACACAGTTTAAACACGAATCAAGAGAGGATATTACTGCTCGAGTTATTAATAATTCCCCAATCCATTCCCTTTGGAAATTTAACTTCCTCGAACCAAGGATTTTCAAATCATCACCCAACACACCAACTCATTTATCTTAGGTTGGCAACTTTGACAATGCGCTCAAACTGAGTACATCATCCACACCCTTGCAGAGAGACTCTACTGTCTCCACAAAAATACATTCTAGCCAAGACAACGACCAATGGAATTACTTTGACAGATAATTCCTAAAACACCTCAATCCTTTTAAGGATAACAACTCGAAATTCATATCACACCCACATTCTCACCAAAATCAATCACATGACCACACTAACTAGATGCCATACACCTTTTAAAGGACTTTGCAACCCAAATTGATTACCCCTTTCTTAGAAGAGGCAAAAAGAAGTAAATTTCAGCACATAGGATGATGCTACCATCCGCAATAAATGCAAGACCAAAAGAAATAGCAACAATCTTGGATAGCAAAAGATAAGATCACAGTTGAAGGCACATGCCCCTCAAGAAGAAAATGCCAAATCTCAACCAATAAGAATACAAGATTGCCATTTGAGCTCAAGAAACTCTTAGGCGCGGAAAAAATATTGCCATTTGAGTTCAAGAAGCTCTTAAGCGGCGAAATTAAGAAGTCAAACACACCTAAAAATTGCATGACATGACTTCAACCTCCAATACTTTTACCGCACTCTTTCTTTTAACAAAGAGAACAACTTTCTTTGATTACGGTATCACCTTGACAATTCCAACAAAAGTGATTTAAAGACCACAACACATTAATCCCTTAAGAACTAATAAAAGCTCTCAACACGTCACTTTGCTCAAACAATTTCAGCTGCCACATAAGTCATGAGATCAAAAGATTGCGCACGCAAATCTCAAAACTTTTGATTTAAGTAGTATCATGGAAGTTATCAAATTCTTTTATTTAAGGAACATTCAACATTATCATCACAACCACAACTAACCATCATGCTAACATCAGAATAATACATTCTTAACAAGCATCATCATATCCACAAATCCTTCACAAACTTTTCCAAAAGAAACATAAGAAATCACTTCATCATGTTTCTATTATTCGAGTAAGATTGCGACTACTTAATCTAGGAAATCCTAGTGCATAAGCCGCCATATTAAATCAAAGCTTTTAAACAAGATGATACTAGAACATGACAATCTCACAAACATGCTAGTATGAATCTCTTATTAGATTCCATATATTCAATTCTTATTGATGCTCAACTCTAATTTAGCACAAATTGATTGTACTCTAGTCATTACTAGCAATAATTGATTATTATTTTATCATAACAACATTCATGATCCTAACTCCGTTTTACAATCATAAAACAATCATGAGCATAGATTCAAGATCCCACCTTACGCTCGAAATTAGAACGAAATAACTTTAAACTTCAATAATACCACTTTGTAAGACAAGATTCTACAAGTCAATACATCCACCTTCCTCTATTTCTTTATACATATTTCAACAATTTAGCATGGTGAAAGGTAGATGAATCTAGCAATTGTACATGCTCATAAAGTATCTAAATAAAGGACAGATTAAAGGTTAATATTACCAAGGCAATATTCCAACACCTCCTTACTTAATCATTCCAAACGGTCGATTAATTACTATAAACAAAAATAATTCAATTTATCCAACATGATAGAAATTTAAACAATCATAATAATCATTCCAATTCTTTTGCACACTCTCAATAACTCCATGAGTTCCAATCATGTATAGACAAGTTCTTAATCACGCTTCTTCAAGAAACTATTACAAGGCGATATCAAATTAATCAACTATATTTCCGAGGATGCTAGTTAAATTAATTATGCACCATACTAACATCTCAACTTGATAATTCATACCTTATGAATTAGTTTATATGGTTACCACCTTCCACTTAAGCATAGCAAAACACCACAAAGGGTTTTAACACTCTCTTTCGTAAAGGAGTGGAAATAAACTTCAACACTCAAAATAATCTAAACGGATTGCATAGATCCAAGGCTTTAACATATTAATGAGTTTGCAACACAAAACTTTCATTGGTAAAAAAAATACCAAGCGAACCAATGAGTCATGATTCACAACAAGACAAAATTCCCACAAAGGGACTAACCTTGCAAATCAACAATATTCACAAGCAGCAATAGTGTCTTACTAGTCCGAAAAGAAACAATAATTGCTTCAACGAACAAATAGAGACCAATTGCAAACCCTCAACTACAATGAACCACAAACTCAAGAGAAGTTCATTAACTGCAATAGACAAAGAATTGGCCAAAATCAACTCAAGGAAGATATCAACATTTCTAAGTAAACTCACTCACAACATCCGCAACTAAGTTACCCGAGGTAACTACATCGCTAATCCCCATGCTACAAACAGTGGTATAACCTGGCAATGCCAAGGCAGCAAATACAACCTCTACATCTTATCATTGACAATTCTTCACTCATAATATCATAGGAGCAAATAATAATCATACAAGGTTATCTCATAATGTAAATCATCAATACAACATGTCAAAAGCATAAATGCAATGCTTGACCCATCCCATCCTAATGTGCACCAGTGTGTCAATTTAATAATTTAATTACCACGGACCTAACGCCCGCTCGATATTAATCAGAACACCCAGACCCACATTACCCTGGGATGCTACTAAAATTGCTCTACAACGAGCCAATTTACAAGATAAAATAAATCGCAACAATTACTAAACAAGATAGTATAAGCGGAAGCATAAACAACTAAGGAATAATAGGATAGTGATAGCAATTCACTATTTAAAACATCCTCCAACATTTTAATCTAAAACATAGTTCACAAATTTAACATTATTAAGATAATGTAAACAAAGCTATGCAAGGTCTAGAATCCTTTCAACTTTATTACAGCATAAAAATATGATTCACGTGCATCAGTGTGGTGCCGTTCTACCCTTCCCATGCATGCTCAAAGTCCACCTGTAGGGAGGGGGAAACAAGGGTGAGATAAAAATCTCAGCAAGCAAACTGCTTAATGTGCTATTCAAACTACAAACAATTATACATCATCATTTATAATTCCATACAACTATAACCACAATTCATGTCCACAATTATTAAACCACCACAAACTTCCATGAATCATACCTCTTCAATTTCAGATTTTATTGGCATATGAATGCAGTCATTTTATCCACAATTAAATGCAAATGAAACATTTAATCTTCCACAAACCACAATAGGTTAATCATCAACATTCTTCCACAATTACAATGTTATTATCCTCAACCTCAAATCACCATCAATGATGTTAAAGCATTAACAAATAAAATCTTGTTTGACTACTTTAAATTCTCAACCACTACAACTAGCAAAAGCAATAAAACATATGTATGTTTTACTTCAACACTTTATTATTTCTCACATCCACAATTGTTATCAACAATTAATACAAGAGAAAAGAATCTCATGCCACAATCACAAACCTTACTGCACACAAGGGATGAACCTCATTCCACGTCCACAACCATAATCCTCATACCACAAATAGCTCACATGAGCCAATTCCACATTACAACTATGAAGTTGTATAATCCACATTACAACTATGAGTTGAATATTCCACAAAATAACTTCACCACAACATATTGCATATGTATGCAAATGAATCTTTCCACAATGCAATGCATATGAATGCTATGCTCCACATCACTCTTTCCAGGGCAGGATTTGAGGTGCATCGACACGGCAATATACGATGCTTCCGCTGGATAAGAGGTGCATCGATACGGCAATATACGATGTCAGACTGCACGGTCGCGCTATGTGCGGCGACATCCACATATGCATATGACATGATATGATATGATAATCACAAATCACATTAATCCATCCTCAAAGGAGCATCAACATGCTCACGACATATCCACATCCACCACATGTTATTTTCATGTTCCACATTATAACATTAAGCAAGATTTCCACATGGCTACTAGCAGATTATCAACATATCAATGGATAAGTACTTGCTACCATCTCCACAATTAAATTATCATGCAATCATGGCATAATGTATCAAATTATGATAATAATGTAAACTGCAAGTAGAAGGAATAACAAGTTAAACGGTAGCAACCACCGCCGCTTACTTGCCTCAAACCGACGGCTTAAGTAAAATCAAGAGCGCTCAGGGACAAGACCACCTGTCCAAAAGGCAACTCTCAGCACACAGCTACAGCATACAAACATGACATTAATAATTAAAAACGTCGCTAGAACCCCGAACCCGCACAAACTCCTCTCCGCTCAACAATTCAGCAATTACCCTCTGCAGCAGTGCTGCTTAACATTTTCGTAACTTTAAAAATATTGGTCCATTTACAGCAAACTATATCTCTCTGGATTCATCGCTTAAAAGCCTACATTTGTCATGTAGAACACCTATTTTTATTTTGATCACAGCTAGGTGTAATTTAATGCCCAAAACAGAGGAAGAACTCTGTTCTGGCAGATTGACGGCAATAAACAAATTAGTCCCAACATCAGTAAAAGGGTCTAAAAATTCTGAATTTTATACATCAGCTATATCTCTAAATTATCTACAATTTTCTCAATTACGGACATGGTCATAAAAATCATTTACGACCTCTAATTCCCAGATTACCGTCGGTCTGTACCAATCTGCTCGCCTGACGAACAGCAGTATTCCTGACCCTGTAACTCCCAGATAACAAGGCATAAAATTCCGAAACAAATACAGGATATGCGTCTGGAAGTCCTCTACAACTTTCCTTTTGGGAAGGTCCACAGGAAAATTCGTTTACTAGGTCAAAACTTTGCGAACAGACACGCTGCGCGAATCAATCTACAGGCAGACATCAGCTAATCTCTAATCGGGCCGACCTTATTTTAAAACGTGGTGACCTACGGTGTGTCCACAACAGTTCTTCAACAGTTTGTTCATCCTGTTGTGGTTTTGTAGGAGCTGAAACGTTTTCAGGTGTTTGTCGAATTTCTTCAAGTTGCACCGTGCTCCCACTATCCCTTCTTGAGAGAAACTCTTTCTCTAAGAAGACACCATGCCGGGCGACAAACACTTTGCCTTCTTCTTGATTATAGAAGTAATATCCTTTTGTTTCCTTAGGATACCCGATAAA
Source organism: Dendrocalamus sinicus (assembly GCA_036346575.1). NCBI lineage: Eukaryota > Viridiplantae > Streptophyta > Magnoliopsida > Poales > Poaceae > Dendrocalamus > Dendrocalamus sinicus. The sequence goes on from CM070658.1 coordinate 8,701,246, forward strand.
GAAGCATTTATCAGATTTAGGAGTGAGCTTATCAGATTGTAAACGTTTTACATAAGCCTCACATCCCCAAATCTTAAGAAAAGACAAGCTAGGACGTTGTCCTGTCCACATCTCATATGGTGTCTTTTCTACTGATTTTGATGGAACCCTGTTTAGTGTGAAAGCAGCTGTTTCAAGAGCGTACCCCCAAAAAGACAACGGAAGGTCACTTTGGCTCATCATGGAGCGCACCATATCTAATAAGGTGCGATTTCTCCGTTGAGATACCCCATTCCATTGAGGTGTTCCTGGCGGAGCCAATTGTGGAACAATTCCACAATCCTTCAGATGATTGCCAAACTCATGGCTCAAATACTCGCCTCCACGATCAGATCGTAGAAACTTGATTATCTTGCCTAAATGATTTTGCACTTCATTTTGGAATTCTTTGAACTTTTCAAAGGATTCAGACTTATGCTTCATCGTAGATATACCCATATCTACTAAAGTCATCGATAAAGTTACGGCAATCAAAAACCACCTCTGCCGTTGAGCTCATTGGTCCACATACATCGAATGTACGAGTGCCAATAAGTCACTTGCCCGCTCACCTTGACCGTGAAAGGTGCCTTTGTCATCTTGCCAAGTAAACAAGATTCGCATGTCTCAAATGATTCAAAATCAAATGAGTGCAGAATACCATCTCTATGGAGCTTCTCCATGCGTTTCTCATTTATGTGACCTAAGCGACAGTGCCAAATAAACGTGGGATTCAAATCATTCGAACGTTGCCTCTTTGCATTAATGTTATAGACCGGTGACTCTTCAAGAGTAAGAACATATAACCCATTCACCAATGGAGTATGACAATAGAACATATCTTTGAAATAAAGAGAACAACCATTATTCACAGATCTAAAGTCATAACCTTCTGCTTGCAAACATGAAGCAGAAATCCAGCAGCAGAGATTTTCAAACTAGCATAACTATCTCATTTTAACTCCAAATCCAGCAATTCAAATTTCTAAATTCATCTAAAATCATAATCTATCCATCTATGGCCTCTGTTGAATTTTTTTGATTTTATTTGAATTTCGTTTGTATTTATTTGCTTTGTTTGCTTCGTCTTTTCTCGCGTAGATTCCAACGTTGTCGACGATCCCTCTTCACAGCAGCAAGAAGACCCAGAAACCCTGCAAGAAGGCAAGTCTCCTTTGATCATCTTGAGCCTATGCTTTTGAAATGTTTTAAAATATTTTAAATTATGTGCATTGCTATTTACATAAAATCACTAGTTCAAATCTTTAGAAATTAGTTATTCCAACTTTGTTATGCCCTCATTTGACATTGATTGCCATGTACCTTGTCACCCTAGAACTCCCTTTGTCTCAATAATGAGAGTAATATTAATCCTTGTGAATATTAGGATGGTAGGATAATGCTTAGTCATGCTATCTAATAACTTTGGAAAATCTTGAAAATGGGAAATTATGATTTAATGTAGAACCCTTGTGTTTGTAAATGAAGTGGCAATTGGAGTTGTCACTGTGATTTTTAAAATGAAATAAAATGTGAAAGTTGGTTTAGATTAGGGTGGATGATTGGTTTGGATTGGTGCAGGAAGCACGAGATCTTGTAATGTGTATGTTCCACCCTAGTCAATTAAGGACCGACGCTTGTGTTTGTCCAGACTGAGCATTAACCGTACAACCACAAGTCTATATGGGTACGACCTAGCTGACTAACTTATGATAGTCTAGTTTAGGTGCCACCAGTGGGAAGTGGATGCCAGGGATGGATTGGTTATTCACAGTGAGGGACAGGGATTTACTATACTCATATGGCGCAAGAGGAGGCTTCGGTTCGGGCAGTTAGCCTACCTGTGGTGAAACCTCAGCGGGTGGTATCTAGCTAGATTAGAGTAAGGTAAAGGCTTTGTGATATTTTATCTGGGTCTCATGCCAAAGGAAGCGTGTTGACTTTTAGGATAATTTATCTCTTGTGGGTAAAGTTGTACAACCTCTGCAGAGTGTAAAACTATTCGAATAGCCGTGCCCACGGTCAAGGGGGGGCAAGGAATGCATTCACATGGTAGATTTCTGGTTTTTGTTTTAAAATCAAAAGTTTTGTATTCCGAGAGTGGAGGGAACTCTCGGAAGGGAATCCTGGCGGTTGGAGCCAGAGAGGGTGGATGTAGCCCGCAATATTAACTTGTTCAGTTGGAAATGATTAAGCTAGTGTTGGTGGATAGAGCCTTCACTAGAGAATAATTGTTAGTTCTGTTAAAATCATTTACTTTATTAAATTGATGCCTTCGAAAATAATTAGTAGTAACTGAATCTAAAATATTGCTTTGTGCAAAAGAACCATATAGCCTTCCTTTGTTAAGCCTTGCATCTATGCATTTTTTTCCCAAGACTTGCGGAGTACTTTATGTACTCACATGCTACACTCAAAAATAAATCTCAGAGGAAGTTGAAGCTCAAGAAGGTGACTACGACTACTGCTTCGCGTGTGGCTGTGATGGATTCTTCCCGGAGGACTAGGTCGCGCTTCCCCAGTCAATTGCCTGTGGCGAATTGATGGGTCGTCGTCGAGTTATCTTTGCTTCCGCTTTATTTCTTGTGTGCGAGGTCTTAAACCTCTAGTGTAATAATGAGACCTTGTGGTCAGTACACTTGATTACTGTAATAAACCGTTGATGGTGATGTTTTCCATTCTGTTTAACTGTGTGCACTAGCTTTGATCTGGGACTAGTGCTGTAATACACAGAGGGTCCGGGTTCGGAAATCCGGGGGCCTGACAGAGATGGTATCAGAGCCAATTTGACTGTAGGATGTGACCTAGATTAAGAATGGCAAACCATAAGGATTTATATTTATAAAAAGAGTATATTAAAAATGTATAAGCTTCTTTGCTTCTACTCTCTTCCTACCTAGAATCTCGTTCTTGTCTCCAACTCCATTTGTTAAAAACTTTTACTAATCTTTTCTTTTACTCAACTTTGTAGATGGCTGGTTCATCCTCCGCTGCCCCGTGGGACTACTACTCACATGGAGAGGATGCTGGAGCATTCGCTAGCCTTCTCCGGCAGCTGATGCAGTGCTTGGAGTACCGTCAGCCGCCCATTTTCAGAGGACGGAAGACGAGGATCCTGGATCGAGACTCTTGGACGATGGAGGTATTCCTGTATGCACGGGAAGAGGAATTCAACTCCCACACATACCCCATCAAGCACCCTCGATCCCGCTGTTTCGACGCTGTCCAGGACGCAGCACGCCTGGCCATTGATGAGTTGTGCCATCTGCACAAGGATGCTGTGCATCAGTCTCCCTTCTGCTTCTTCATCAACCCCAAGGCGGGACAGAGGTATCCAGATCCCTTTGACATCCCAGCTGACGATCCTCGACTGTTGCACCAGGTGCAGCTTGAAGGACTACGGGTAGGCTACGCTAGCGCAAATTAATAAAAATTATGCCCGTAAACCAAGATCACTGCAGTTATAGATCACGGAATTACCACTAGACGCGCAGGTGCGGAATTGATGCAGCACGTCGGGCGAGTAGTCGTACACGCCGATGCAAAGACGTCGGGCGAGTAGTCGTACTACTTCCTCGCCCTCGCCGTGGCGTCCAACATACAACTCCTCTCTTGCGGTTCGTCCAAACGCTACAGATGCAGCGCCGCCAAAAGGTATCCACACGTACGGGAGGAAGCGACGCATGCCGGATTACTAGATCCGCGCGAGCGCCCAGGGCGTGGGAGGGGTGGCGGCCAGGGTTTGAGGAGGTCACGAAAAACTTCCGCAACCCTGTGCGCCCTAGCCCTCCTTTTATAGACGTCCTTATAATGGGCTTCAGCGAATGGAGGCCCATTAGGACTCAATACCCACCCAACCGGATCCAATCCGAATTAGGCTTCAGCCCTTAAGTGTGTGACCCTATGGGTTCACGTATGTTTAGACATGACACGAGTTTACCTACTCGGTCAATAGTTGGTAGCGCCTCTAGCAAGACGTGCAACTCCTAAACATACATAAAGATCATATCGAACGAACCATCACAACTTTATGTACATGCCAATCCCTTTGCCTCACGATATTTGGTCGAGCTCCAAGCTGACCACTCTTTCTCGATCCCGTGATCCGAATCCCTTACTAGGTTAACTCTTAACCTTAAGTAGCATGGCCATGCATTTCGGATCCGATCACTCGAGGCCCAGAGATATCTCTCTGTAGAGAGGGGCAAATCCCATCTCGATCGACCATGCCTCGCAGCATGCTTCATGACAAACCCGAAAGCTACCTTTATAACTACCATTCACGGAGTAGCGTTTGATAGCCCCTAAGTAGGTCGATTCACATCTCAAGTACATGCGACAATCTCAGTGTCTAAGGACAAGGCGTACACATTGTGTAGAGAGAGAATCATAAGTATAATTGTTATGTCTCATGTTGGGTCGGTCCAACCCCATGTTCTAAACATGTGTCCACATTATTGGTTTGACATCTCCATGTCTATGACCTGTGAAACATGGTCATCAACCGATACATGTGCTAATCCATTATTCACGTGTGTCCACACATGAACTTCGACTAGGGACAACTTTAGAATAACCATACAAGTAAAGAGTTTCACAAACAAGTCACATACTTGTTAATCAATACAAAGGCAATATTCAAGGAACATTTATTAAATCATGGATACAACGAAATATCATCATCTCTATGATTGCCTCTAGGGCATATTTCCAACACAGCTCACGCAGGCGATGGCAGTCACTTATGCTAGAGCTCAGGAGGAGATTGGACAACTCCGGATGCTTCTCACTTCCAGCTATCAACACTCCGACACCCTTCGTGCGCAGCTTCTTGAGCAGCCGCATGCGAGTTTAGATTGGGACGCTCTCAAGCTGCACCGACTACACGCTGCTTCACCGCACCACCGCCGCCCCTGCCAACCGCGCGCCATTTCGACTCTTGGGACTCCGCACTCGGCTCACAGCACGCAAGAAGGTGCGACGCCCCAGTCCGCCACCCGTCATCACTCTCAAGAAGCGTAAGCCTTCTCCTTCCCGCTCGCGTTCGACTGCCTCCAGTCGTAACCATCCCCGTGCTTCGGCTGAGTGTGATTGTTCGAGGCACCATGTGAGAGAGCGCCAGGAAGATCCGGAGGAGGATCCAGAAGAGGATCCAGAAGAGGACCCTGAGGAGCGCGTCTTTGGAGAGGATTAGTAGTCTTTTGAGTCAGTAGTACCCAAATAAAATGTCCACGTCTTTAGAACGTTTTATGCTATGTTTTGGTGTGCTAGATGGACTGTACCAGGCCTATGTGCACTTGTGGTACAGCCATTCATGGAGTTATCCGGAATTTCAATAAAAGTTTTCCCTAAGTGGTTGCTGGTTTCTTCTTATGTGTTGGCTTGGGATGTGATTTAGTTCCCCTAATCTCTTACCTTGCTATTTCCCTCTTACCTTCTGCTAACCTAAACCACTTCAGATGGTGAACACGAGGAGCAACCCTGGCAACAGTCGTGACGCCAACAATCAACCAGAGGACAACATTCCACCACCTCTCGCTCAGGCCCCCAACTTGGAACAGATGATGGCCATGCAACTTCAGATTCTTCAAGCTCTCGCCCAGAACCAAGTACAGCAAGCTCCACAGGCACCCAATCAAGCTCCCCAGTCTAAGTTGGGAGAATTCATGAGACCAAGGCCTCCCACCTTTGCTGGATCAGTGGATCCCCTGGAGGCAGATGATTGGATCAAGGATGTGGAAAGGAAATTGGTCCTAGCTCAGTGCAACGACAACGAGAAGGTGATGTATGCTGCTCACCAGCTCAAGGGAATCGCTGCTAACTGGTGGGATAACTACCGCACCGCCCATCAAAATGCACAAACCATCACTTGGGATGAGTTTGTTGAAGCTTTCCGCACCGCCCATATTCCTACGGGAATAATGGAAATGAAGAAAAGAGAATTCTACCAACTGCAGCAGGGAAACCTCAGTGTTTCCGAGTACTTGAACAAGTTCACCAAACTGTCCAGGTATGCATCTGAAGAGGTCACATCGGAGGCGACCAAGATTTGGAGGTTCACGCAGGGACTTGACCCCAACCTCAAGGTGCAGCTGGTGTCCAATGATTACCCGACCTTCCAGCACCTGGTGAACAAGGCCTTTGTCCAAGAAGATGCTCAGCGTCAGCTATACGAAACTCAGAAGAGGAAGTTCCAAGCTCAGCAAGGAGCAAGCAGCTCTCGGTTTCGCCCCAACATACCTCATTCTCACAAGCCTTCAGAGTCAAGCGTGCCAAGGACTCCTTTTCAGACCTCGCCCAAATCCACAAACTCCCGGGCAAGCAATGGTGGCCAACCCAGCAGAACAAGACTTCAAGAGCAGGAGTGCAGTGTTTCAACCGCAAGAACATGGGGCACTATGCCAAGAATCGTCCCCGAAACGCCCAGCAGTGACCCGATTCGTTTCAACTGGGACTACGCCAAAGAAGAGCTCCGATCGCAGGTCAAGGCCGTGGGGCACCACAAACCCCAAGGACTCCGCAGGCAATGAGCAGGGGACATCTTAACCATGTCACTGCAGAGGCAGCCCAGGATGCACCCGACGTAGTTCTGGGTAAGTTCCTTGTCAACTCGGTATTTGCATCAGCATTATTTGATTCTGGAGCTTCGCATTCTTTTGTGTCAAAAGATGTGGTTGAAAGATATAAATGGGATGTGCGTAAGCTACAGAACCCCATGCTAGTCCAGTCTCCTGGAAAGGAAATAAGGACTAACACAGTTTGCCCCAACGCAACTGTGGATATAAATGGAGTTAAGTTAATAGCGAATCTTATTATAATAGACTCCAAGGGTTTAGATGTAATACTTGCTATGGATTGGTTAACCAAGTATAAAGGACAGATAGATTGTGCCGACTGAGTCACATTACTCTTACCAGTTCAAGGGATTCGAGTAAGGTTTCACCCAATGCACCTTCCCGTAAGAAAAGTAAGTTAAACAGTTTGAAGGGAATAACTTTGGAAAAGGTGCCTATAGCATGTGAATACCTAGATGTATTTCCTGAAGATTTGCCAGGAATGCCACCAGATAGAGAGATTAAATTTGTTATAAATGCTGCACTGCATACACTCCGATTTCCAAGAGACCTTACCGGATGTCCGCAAATGATCTGGCCGAAGTCAAGAAACAAATTGAAGAGCTGCAAGATAAAGGATTTGTAAGGCCAAGCTCGTCACCTTGGGGAGCGCCAGTACTATTAGTGAAGAAGAAGGACGGAAGTCTTCGCATGTGTGTGGACTATCGATCCTTGAACGATGTGACGATCAAGAACAAGTACCCTTTGCCCAGAATAGATGATCTGTTTGATCAGTTGAAAGGATCATGTGTCTTCTCCAAGATTGATCTTCGATCAGGTTATCACCAATTGAAGATAAGACCAGAAGACATACCCAAGACAACATTTGCTACTCGTTATGGATTATACGAGTATACAGTAATGTCTTTCGGTCTAACCAATGCTCCCGCATACTTCATGAATCTGATGAATAAGGTGTTCATGGAATATTTGGATAAATTTGTGGTTGTATTCATCGATGATATTCTGATATACTCCAAGAATGAGGAAGAGCACGCAGAACATTTGAGGATAGTTTTGGATAAGCTCAGAGAAAATCAGTTGTACGCCAAGTTTAGTAAGTGTGAGTTTTGGTTGAAGAAAGTAGCTTTCTTGGGCCATGTGATTTCGGCAGGAGGAGTGTCCGTAGACCCTGAGAAAGTAAATGATGTGCTTAATTGGACACAACCAAAGTCAGTATCCGAGATCAGAAGTTTTCTTGGATTGGCTTTGGCTGGTTACTATCGTCGATTTATTGAAGGCTTCTCCAAGCTCGCAAGACCTCTCACCCAGTTGCTGAAGAAGGAAAAGAAGTTTGAATGGAGTAAACCGTGCGAGGATAGTTTCCAAGAGCTGAAGAAGAGGTTAACTTCTGCACCAGTGTTAACACTTCCAGATATTAGAAAGGATTTTAAAGTCTTCTGTGATGCGTCAAGGCAAGAACTAGGCTGTGTACTGATGCAAGAAAGAAAGGTAGTGGCATATGCTTCGAGGCAGCTGCGACCCCATGAAGGAAATTACCCAACTCATGATTTAGAGCTTGCTGCCGTAGTGCATGCACTGAAAATATGGAGGCACTACTTGATTGGTAACCGCTGCGAGATTTACACGGATCACAAGAGCCTAAAGTACATATTTACTCAACCCGATGTCAACATGAGGCAAAGGAGATGGCTTGAGTTAATAAAGGATTATGATATTGGAATACATTATCATCCGGGAAAAGCCAATGTAGTAGCTGACGCATTGAGCAGAAAGAGTTATTGCAATAAGCTGTGGATCAAGGACAGTATGCCTGCACTTCAAGCAGAATTTCAGCGGCTCAACTTGGAAGTGGTAGAGGAAGGATTCCTGGCTACTCTAGAGGTTCAACCCACGCTACCGGACCAAATCAAGGCAGCTCAAGGAGAGGATAAGTACGTTAAGGAAATCAAAGAAAACGTGAAGAAAGGGAAAGCACCAGGATTTTCAGAGGATGAAGAAGGTACCCTTTGGTTTGGGAAAAGAATTATTGTACCTGAAAAGAAAGAGGTAAAGGAGTTAATCCTGAAGGAAGCCCATGAATCTGGATATTCAATTCACCCTGGGAGTACAAAGATGTACCAAGATCTCAAGGAAAGGTATTGGTGGTCAAGTATGAAACGAGAAATTGCAGAATACGTAGCTTTGTGTGATGTATGCCAACAGATTAAAGCTGAACACCAGAGACCTGCTGGACTTTTACAGCCATTGCAGATCCCTGAGTGGAAATGGGAAGAAATTGGTATGGATTTTATAACTGGACTACCAAGAACCAAATCAGGACACGATTCAATTTGGGTTATTGTGGATCGTCTGACAAAAGTCGCCCATTTCATTCCAGTAAAGACCACATACTCTGGGGATAGACTTGCAGAGTTGTACATGTCAAGGATTGTGTGCTTGCATGGAATCCCAAAGAAGATTGTGTCAGATCGAGGAACCCAATTCACTTCAAGATTTTGGCAAAAGCTACATGAACTTTTGGGCACAAACTTAAATTTCAGTACAGCTTATCATCCACAGACAGATGGACAAACAGAAAGAGTAAATCAAATTTTGGAAGACATGTTGAGAGCTTGTGTGCTGGCAAACAAGAATAATTGGGATCAGAGTTTGCCCTATGCAGAGTTCTCCTACAACAATAGTTATCAATCCAGTTTGCAAATGTCTCCGTTCGAAGCCCTATACGGCAGAAAGTGTAGGACTCCATTGTATTGGAAGGAAACAGAGAAGGACAAGTGTTTGGACCAGATGTGCTGAAGCATGCGTAAGAACAAGTTCGTCTAATCCAGATGATTAAAAACAGACAAACCGCATGTAAGAGCTATGCAGATAATCGACGAGAAGCTTAGAATTTGTACTGGGATCATGTTTATTTGAAGGTGTCACCTCTCAAAGGAATGAGACGTTTTGGAGTCGATGGAAAGCTAGCTCCCGATTCATTGGACCCTTTCGGTGGTAGCAAAGCGAGGAGAAGTTGCTTACCGGTTGAGCTTCCGCCTCAGCTGTCAAAGGTGCATGATGTCTTCCACGTATCCCAGCTGAGGAAGTGTCTCAGAGTGCCAGAAGAGCAGATGCCTTTAGACGAAATAAACGTGAAGGAGGACCTCACCTATCCAGAGTATCCAGTTAAGATATTGGAGGAAGCAGAGCGTTGTACGCGCAGCAAAGTCATCAAGTTCTGTAAAGTGCAGTGGAGCAACTATTCAGAGTCAGAAGCGACTTGGGAGCGTGAAGAGGATCTAAAAGAAGAGTTCCCCGACCTTTTTCCCAGTCCGTCCGAATCTCGGGGTCGAGATTCTTCTAAGGGGGGTAGGTTTGTAACATCCCAAAATTTGGCTTTTTGAAAAAATTAAATTCAAATTAATTATTTTAAGCTAATTGAATTTTATTTGGCTTTTCTGAATTTTCTGGAGTTTAAAACCTATTTTTAAAATTTTAAAAGTAATTTAAAATATGAAAATTAAATATCAACAGTAGTTGGAAATAATTTTGTTTAATCCAAAATATGTCCAGAAACTTCTATGAATTTTTCTGGAATTTTTGGAGGTATTTTCATTTTTTTCTGAGGCCTAAATAATTTTCTAGCCTTTTCTGAAAATCAAAATCAAATTATAAAAATAAAAATCCCAATCCTTTTTCCTCGGCCGCCACGTGGGCGGTGGATACCGCCACGCCGCCGCCATCTCTGCCGCCGTCCCATCCCGCCTTCCTCCTCTTTGGGCGACGCGTGTGCAGCCCGCCTCATCTCGGCCGTCCCGCTCGCCGCTCTCGGCCGCCTGATCCGCCTGGGGTCGCGTGGCAGCCATCCGCACCGCCACCACCCCCTCCTCTCTCACGCGCGCCCGGCCCGCTGTCGGCCGCTGCCGTCCGCGAGCCGCCTCCTTCCTTCTTTCTCTCCTCCTCTTTCCTTTCTTGCCGGCCGACCGTACCCGAGCCGATCCCGGCCTTCCCTTCCTCGTCCCTCTGCGGTTTTGGAAGCCCCGGACGGCGCCGCGACCGAATCCCCGAATCCCCGCGCCTCCCTTCCTTTGGTGCCCCCTCTTTCCTTCCCTCCCCCGAACCTTCCTTTCTCCGGCCGACACCCCGGCGAGGAATTGCTGCGCCGTGCCCCCTCCTCTGCCCCTATAAATACCCCCATCACCCTCCTCTCTCCCCGCACCACCTCCCAGCGCCCTCCGCCTCCTTCCCCGAGCCCTGTAGAGCCCTGCCACCGTGCTTCCCCTCTCTCCAAGCTCCGCCGCACTCCGGTGAGCCATTCTCGTCGCCTCGGACCTCCCTGAAGCTCGCCGCCGCCACCCCGAGCACCCCCGTGCCCGTGCGAGTCTCCCAGACCCTTCGGCCACCTCTCCCCGCCGCCCGTGCGCCATCGCGTCGGAGGACCCGAGCCAGCTCCGTCGTTCCCTCGTCGCCGGCCTTCTCCGCTCGTCGCCGCACCTCGTCGACCCCTCCAACCGAACCCCCTCCGCTCAAGGATTGCATTTCACGCGTCAACCGCACCCCTCCGACCCTCCCTCGCCGCCGACGACCTTGCCTCCGTCCACGGCTGCCAGACCACTCCAGCAGGTAACCCTCAAAGGGATTACCTACCCATTAGGGGTAGGCAACGCCTCCCCGCTCACTTGGCTATCACCGCTCGCTCTTCCCTCCCCTCGGTTCCCTCGATGCGCGTTCGAGCCCCCGGCTCCGCACGCTGAGGTCGAACCATTCTTTTAAAATCCCGTGCTGACAAGTGGGCCCCACTGCCGCCGGCTCGCGCCGCCATCGCCGCCGGGCCCCACCCTTCAGGCTTTGGTCTCGACAAGTGGGCCCGAGTCCATGGGTCCCACGTGTCGAGGTTGAGTCGATGGGCTCACCGTCCGATGGGTCCCACATGTCGATGACCGCCAGAGTTACTTGTGCAGTGGGCCCCACCTGCGATCTCTCGAAATAAAAATAAAAATTAAAATCTAATATTCCAGTGGGCCCCACCTGTCAGAAATTTCCTAATTTCTGGATTTATTCAAATCTGAGATTTTCAAACTGGCATAACTATCTCATTTTAACTCCAAATCCAGCCATTCAAATTTCTAAATTCATCTAAAATCATAATCTATCCAACTATGCCCTCTGTTGAATTTTTTTGATTTTATTTGAATTTTGTTTGTATTTATTTGCTTTGTTTGCTTCGTCTTTTCTCGCGTAGATTCCAACGTTGTCGACGATCCCTCTTCACAGCAGCAAGAAGACCCAGAAACCCTGCAAGAAGGCAAGTCTCCTTTGATCATCTTGAGCCTATGCTTTTGAAATGTTTTAAAATATTTTAAATTATGTGCATTGCTATTTACATAAAATCACTAGTTCAAATCTTTAGGAATTAGTTATTCCAACTTTGTTATGCCCTCATTTGACATTGATTGCCATGTACCTTGTCACCCTAGAACTCCCTTTGTCTCAATAATGAGAGTAATATTAATCCTTGTGAATATTAGGATGGTAGGATAATGCTTAGTCATGCTATCTAATAACTTTGGAAAATCTTGAAAATGGGAATTTATGATTTAATGTAGAACCCTTGTGTTTGTAAATGAAGTGGCAATTGGAGTTGTCACTGTGATTTTTAAAATGAAATAAAATGTGAAAGTTGGTTTAGATTAGGGTGGATGATTGGTTTGGATTGGTGCAGGAAGCACGAGATCTTGTAATGTGTATGTTCCACCCTAGTCAATTAAGGACCGACGCTTGTGTTTGTCCAGACCGAGCATTAACAAGACAACCACAAGTCTATATGGGTACGACCTAGGTGACTAACTTATGATAGTCTAGTTTAGGTGCCACCATGGGAAGTGGATGCCGTGGATGGACTGGTTATTCACAAGTGAGGGACAGGATTTATCACTCATATGGCGCAAGAGGGGCTTGGTTGGGCAGTTAGCCTACTTGCGGTGAAACCTCAGCGGGTGGTATCTAGCTAGATTAGAGTAAGGTAAAGGCTTTGTGATATTTTATCTGGGTCTCATGCCAAAGGAAGCGTGTTGACTTTTAGGATAATTTATCTCTTGTGGGTAAAGTTGTACAACCTCTGCAGAGTGTAAAACTATTCGAATAGCCGTGCCCACGGTCAAGGGCGGGCAAGGAATGCATTCACATGGTAGATTTCTGGTTTTGTTTTAAAATCAAAGTTTTGTATTCCGAGAGTGGAGGGAACTCTCGGAAGGGAATCCTGGCGGTTGGAGCCAGAGAGGGTGGATGTAGCCCGCAATATTAACTTGTTCAGTTGGAAATGATTAAGCTAGTGTTGGTGGATAGAGCCTTCACTAGAGAATAATTATTAGTTCTGTTAAAATCATTTACTTTATTAAATTGATGCCTTCGAAAATAATTAGTAGTAACTGAATCTAAAATATTGCTTTGTGCAAAAGAACCATATAGCCTTCCTTTGTTAAGCCTTGCATCTATGCATTTTTTTCCCAAGACTTGCGGAGTACTTTATGTACTCACATGCTACACTCAAAAATAAATCTCAGAGGAAGTTGAAGCTCAAGAAGGTGACTACGACTACTGCTTCGCGTGTGGCTGTGATGGATTCTTCCCGGAGGACTAGGTCGCGCTTCCCCAGTCAATTGCCTGTGGCGAATTGATGGGTCGTCCTCGAGTTATCTTTGCTTCCGCTTTATTTCTTGTGTGCGAGGTCTTAAACCTCTAGTGTAATAATGAGACCTTGTGGTCAGTACACTTGATTACTGTAATAAACCGTTGATGGTGATGTTTTCCATTCTGTTTAACTGTGTGCACTAGCTTTGATCTGGGACTAGTGCTGTAATACACAGAGGGTCCGGGTTCGGAAATCCGGGGGCCCGACATTTGTTTCTCATATGATATATGATCAGGGATCATTTAGAAATAGCAACATTTTAGCATTAAGAGTCTCATGAATAAGTCACATACTCATTCATCAATAATGATAATGTCTATTTCAAGGAACAAAGTAATGCATCATAAACATAGTATGTGATATATATAACATCTCCATGTTGCCTCTAGGGCATATCACTAACATTATCACAGTACGAAGGTGCCCCATGTGGTCGTGTCACTACACAAAGCTGTCACGTCTGGTGTAGATGCTGTGCAAGGCTATTCCGTCTGATTTTGCCACTACGCAAAGCTGGCCCGTGTGGCCTTGTCACTGCACAAAGCTACCCTATCTCATAAAGCATGCCATGACACTCCAATTACACTATAAAATACATGCCCGAGCCATTGATGGTATAAAAAATTATCTTCTCCATTGTAGAGTAAGCTACCATGACAAACGCCGAGGGGCCAGTCGAACATGGGTCACCAAGAGGGGACATTTCGCTCGGAAGAAAGGAGGACTTCGGCGTTAACTACTGCTTATTGCCAAACAGGCGCACTCAGCCAGTGTGGCCGAAATGCAGACACATGGAGGACGCGGTGGTGCAAGTGGCAGAAGGCCATTTGGATGGCGGGCGACATTTCTTCCGATGCTCACACTTCGTGGTACAAGTAGGCAATCATCTATTTTGTAGTACTACTAATAAACTTTTGATGTTAACGTTCCTTTGTAGCAGATGGTGAAATGCAACTTCGTGCGATGGATTGGTCCTCTCCATAAACAGTACATTGCGAGGTACATGGATACATTGTGGGAGCGAATCACTGATTTGGAGGCATGGATTGAAAGTCTCGATGAGCACAACGATGACCTTCATCAGTAGATGGAGTGCAAGAGGGGCAACGAGGAGGTCATCAACATAGCAAGTTCATACGATGCAACAATCTGCTGCATGAACCCTAGTTGTATATGTTCTTGCTACTATAACAACAACCAGCCACTTCTGAGGCAGCCCCCTCTGCAACACTCCATGTGGGTACCACGAGGCTCCTTCCACCTATAGGCACAACGTGTAAGGTTGTACGGTAGTACTCTCCTTGTTGTTCTCGGTATTTTTCAATGCCGTTAAGCATGTAATCAAATGGTTCATATGTTGGTGCTGTTGCCATCAATTAAGTGCACTATTTGAGTGGTGCGGTCATCGGTTCAATTGCCGTTAATTGAGTGGTACGGGCATCGACACGGTAAAGAGAAGTACAACTAAGCTCGCCACAGTATTGCAAACACCACTAAGTAAATAAGAAACGTAAGCAGTACATGAACAACAAGTGTACAGCCAGCACTAAACGCCCTCAACAGCATCCCCAGCCCCCACCGCCACCACCCTAGCCCCCTCCATCTCCATGTCTGCATCCTCCCATACGACCCCGCTTGGCCGTCTTCCTCAGCATCGGGTGACGGCACCCCGACAAGGTAAGATGGTCAGGAGACTATCGCACACATCCCAAAGCTGGAGGAGTAGACTGCACCACCGCTTGTGTGGCCACTGGTGCACTAGTGAGGACACTCCTAGAGAGAACCTCTGGGGGTGTGGCCCGAGGTGCGAAGCCCGTCGCTTAGCCAGCCCAGTCCGAAAAGTATTGGTCTGTGTCATCCTAGCCCAGGGAGACCTCACATCCCTCGTTGGTAAGGACAAGACCTGTAGTGCAAATATCATTAGTTTGTCAGATAAAGGAATGACATAAAACTGAAAAGAGGCGAAGCATACCCTCAGCTAGCACCATGGCATGGTCGAAGTCATCTGGAGGGATGTGCGGCACGGAGTACGCACCCTGCGTTGGAAAGCTGGAGATATATGGAGGATGGGCAAACTGCTACCCTGGTGATGTAGGAACTTGTGCCCACGCTGACCCCCTGGCCACATCAGGCTGAGGTGGTGTAGGACGTGGCCAAGCAGAGCCCCCGCGTGGTGCCATGCCAGTTGGGGCGGCCCCGGTGGACGCACCGTGTGTGCACCGGGTGCATCCATGCGGACCTCCAGTAGCCTCGTGCACGACAACAAGGCGACTACACGTGCACCCAAGGCCTGCACATGTCGCAAAGCGTGCACCACCTTCTCATATGTCACGCGCACACCACTGGTGATCCTATCTGCCATAGTGCGAGACTCCCTCCAAATCGCAACACCGACATCAGCCTGCAAGAAAAACACGAAAAGGTCAATCCTCTTAGTGACATTGCCATTAGGAAATATTTACAAATTTGATGTAGCATACCACAACGTGAGCTTCCTACGTGAGGTGTGCGGGGTATGTGTGTATCGGTGCGGCGACATGTGCTGTGGGCGAGTCGACAACATGTACCAGCCTGGTACGTGTCTGAGGCTAGTACCAGTGCAGGTACTTGGTGTATGTGCTGCTGTCATAGGGGGTGGCCTCCTCCACGTGGTCCTGAAGCGTGCCCTCCCACATCACTATCCATTCCTCCATCTTTGCCGTCCAGTCCGTGTTGCGTTTGACTCCCTTCTTAGAGTGCCTGCTTATGGCACCATTTTGTTACTAGTCATTAAACGAATAAGCAGTAGAAGGTGATTCCTGAGAGGTGGTCACTCACATGTGGACGCTCTGAGGCACTGGTCACCCGACTGGTATTGGAATGACCTAACGTAGGCCAAGCTGGCACATCACACGATGCGCCTCGTAGTCCTTGATGAAGATATCGTACATAAGCTTCTAGCGCATCAGCCAGAAAGCCCAATCGTGCCAACGGAGTGAGAACAACCCGTCTATAGTGCGGCTCTGCAGTGGTGCTAGAGTGCACACTTGGCTATCCAGCGGGGGTCTAGTCTCCAGGCCACTCGAGGTGTGCGTGTCCAGACCACTCCCAAGTCTGCTGGCTCCTCTGCGCTCCCTGAAGGTAGGACACGATGGAAAGCACGATGCAGTTGGTCAACGTGCTCGTTCAACAGGCCGTAAGGCCAGTCTGATCCACGAAGGTCACGAGCCATACCTACAAAATGAATTCAAGTTAGCATTTATGTGGAACAAAAAACATCACATGTAAAGGAATAGTAAATAGAACCTATAAATAAATAAAGGAAACAATACTAGGCAATCAGCACAATACCAACTACATTACTGAAAAGGGGGAAGTAACATAACAATTGTACAAACGGTACATGCAATGTACGATACAATTAGTGTGACAGTACGCACGTCAAAAGTGCCAACTAACAAAGCACAAATTACAATGACATTTATTTGTAGTCTCTAACAACTAGCTGTAGAAACCATGCCGGTCTACCTAATGATCAGCACATGCTTTGCATCGTCTAGTTGTGTGCCCCTCCTGACCGTATCACCTGCAGCATGCACCAGGTGCTTTGGCTTGCGCTTCATCTGTATCATTTGTAATACGCTGACTCTGTCGCCTACCCTTCCCACCCTTTAGCATGTCAACATCTAGAATCTATACCTCCCTGCAATATCCAAGGTGGCGAAGTTCCCCACAACCCTGAATCCTCTGAGCTTGCCACACCTCACATGCATCACCCTCTCCTTGAAGAAGTACTCTGATATGAAGTTCGAAGGATCTATGCCCATAGTTCTGCATGCAACGAGGACATGAGAGCATGACTTATGTAATACCTTAGACTTATTGCACGAGCAGCTAGGTTCATTTACATGATCTCCAAGGCATACCTCATGGGTAACAAGGGCACGAGCCATTCCAAATCTAGCTATATCCCGGAGTACCACGTTGCAACGATGCTCCATATTACCCATGACGTGCACCATGTGCAATTTGTCGTTCTGTGCCTTTGTCTCTATGTATACTGTAATTTTCGACGAGTACGATGTTCGTGGGTTCACCACATAAAGTGTAGCATTCGCATGCATATCCCTGAAGTAGCCAATTGTGCTGCGTAGAATACCTTCCACGATGGCGATGAGGGGCTAGGAACGAAGGCCCCTGAGAACCCAGTTGTATACCTCTGCAAGGTTAGTCATCATTGTATCATACTTTGTGCTGTCTGTGTCGTGCAGCAGTGACCACTTCTCCAATGGTTCTCCCTCATCCACTGCGAGAAACACTTGATGTTCTGTGAGATCCTCCTCCATGGACCAGCTGCATTAGGCTCATCCAGTGCTATCAGGCATTCCGGTTGTGCCACCCCAGCATGGTCGGCCCTTTGTTCCTTTCATCGAAGTGCTTCCAACAAAGCCCACAAAGTATCAAATTTTCTCTGTTGCTTTTGCATAGCCAGTCTCTTGAACAGCTTCATCAATGGCTGTTTTGAGAACTGCTTGAAGAAGTACGCCCCTAGGTGACGAATACACCATCTGTTCCTCATACCCGGCTAGGGAAAGGGCTCTTTGAGGTCTTCTTGAAGTTTTCTTATGGTTTTCACAATCCTGACGTGGCGATCATAGATTACGCACACACCAGGACGAACACTGACAAATCCAACTCTCACATGTGTAAGGAACCATAACCAGCTGTCATAATTCTTACTTTCCACGAATGCGGTGGCCAGCAGCATAATTTGATTGTTGCTGTCAGCGGTAATGGCCATAAGGATCTCGCCCTTGTATTTGCCAGTCAAAAAGGTCTCGTCAATTGAGATCACGAGCAGCATATGCCTGAATGCCTTGATGCACGGACCGAATGCTAAGAAGGCCCTCTACAACACCGCAAAACTTGGCAGCCTTGTAGATGGCTTGTCCTTCATAGCGATATACATGCCTGGATTCCTGTCATGCAACACCTGAGGCATACGAGGAAGATTGTCATACGCCGGCTCGAAAGACCCGAACCGTTTTTCCAACACCTTCTGCTTCGCATGCCATGCCTTCGCGTAGCTAATCTTGTACTTGAATTTCTTCTCAATAGCTAGCACGATGCTGTGACCTCTATGTCCTTCTTTTCCACTATCTCTCCGTATATCAAATTGGCTATCAAGGCACACATTAGGTTACGATATCTCGCCATAACATTACTGAGAATACAAAAGTACGGCTCTACCTTTGACATAATCTAATGAGTTTCAGTTTATTTTGGGGCCGTCAACAACGTTTTTAATGATTTCAGCAGTGGCCTGATGTTTGAAGATATTCTCTGGAGAACTTTCAAGCACAAAGGAGTAGGCGGATGAATCTCTGGAGAACTTCCGAGCATAAAGGTGTACACAGATGAACACTTCGTACACATGCTCGCAGGACCAAGAAACCGCACTCTACCAAGTACAGAAATTTTAAACAGGATTGAATGGACATGACGACATTATTGTAAACAAAAGAAACACCAAGCAAACAGAACAACGACAAACAGTACAACTGTCATAATGTTGGTCACTTTGCCAATCATTCAATCACTGGTACAGTACCTTGTTGGCACCAGGATGAGTGGCATCTTCTTGTGGAAAGGCAGGCCCCCTGCCTCCATGTTCTTGTCCTCCCCCCTCAGCCCATCGGGGAGCTCTCAGTTGAAGCAGTAAAGCATGTTGGCCACCGTGAACTCTATGTTGGCCACAGCCATGGCCAACCCCGGGCAAATCCGTCGGCCTGAGCCAAGCGGCACAAGCTCAAAATGCGCCCCGTTGAAGTCAATGTCTGTCTCCTCAAACCTGTCTGGGTAGAACTCCTCTGGATCCTTCCAGGCGTTGGAGTCCGTACCGATTGCCCATGCGCTCAATCCTAGGTGGGAAACAGCTAGAAATTAGCACATTAATTTAAGAAAAAAGCTATAAATTCCCCGGTTAATCAGAAAAAAGAAAAGATCTTGACCATCTAATTTCTGTTATTTCTGTAACCAACGGCTTTTATTATATCTACCATGCCATACAATGAGATGGAAAAAAAGAAAGAAAGATGCCAAAATCATGTTGAGTCCTATAGTTAACACATCCAGATTCAGTACAACAGGAAGAACAATGAGAAAGATGCCAAAGTGGACTTAATAATTTTGTATATCCACTGATTTACTAGAAAATACACTAGACGCACGGATTGTACATTGGTATTGTTTTAAGTTGCGTTTTAACGGACGTTAACGTGCATGTTGACTAGTTTTTCCTAATTACATTGCTATCTCAACTTTATATTTAACATGAGTTTCCATCCCTTAATCTTATCAGAATATTCTACAAAATATTAAAATTGTTTTTAGTACATACATATATTTAACCCGTGTGAATGATGCGTTGGCAGCTAGTATAAATTATAAGTGGGCGGCTCCTAACCTGATATCGAATATAGTCACTGAAATAATAGTGCTATATACTCAACTTTCCCTGAACAGTTGTTTGATACAGTCGTCTAAGGTGTTAAGCAGTGGCGAATCCAGAGACAAAATCAAGGGTGGGCTAAACTAGATTGTCACAAACATAGTATTTTACACTTGTGTAATTCAAATTCATACATAAATAGAAGAGAAACAAAGTAGAAGAGAAGAAATACAATGAAAGTACTTCAGTAATAGAAAGCACATTGCAAAAATATATAAATATGCTTCCTGTGAGTATAGATCAGTTATCAACATACCAAAATAAAAATAGAGAAAGAGCTAGTAAAGTTAAGCTAACTTGAGATAAATGCAGCAAATATAATTTTATGCAATCAAAATTCATACTATTATTAGTGAACAGATGTTTGAATTTAAGAAAGCATAAAATAAATTGATATATTGATTGGTTTGAAGTTGTTAGCATGCATAAAAGGATTAATCATAGCAAACATACTACTTTTCGTGGTTTCTAGTTCTCCCATTAACACTTCATTTTCACAGCTAGCGGTTGTGTTTCTTTAATTCTCTGACTCCACACGAGTTTTCTCATTGTGCAAAATAAGTAAAGAGAAAGATAATCAAAGAGCAAGCTAGTAGATTGACAGCCGCAACTTCTTTCCCAATCCTAATCTTCCGCAAGCCTAGCAAGCATCATAGATATGGGCGCCGGGCCACCGGTAGAGGGTGGGCTTGAGCCCTACTAAGCCCCCCTGCTGAATTCACCACTAGTGTTAAGTAATCATATTTGTGATCCCTCTTGGCTTTGTATGCACTCCATATGCAGCTAACAAGAGATTAACACCACAAGCGTAATAAACAAATTAAGCAACAACACAACAGAAGTTAAAGAAGACCCTAATTAAGGTGTAGGACCATGTGAGAGGGTCTCTTGTCATTAGTGATGACCAATTGGCATGTTTGTCGAGTTGGAAATTCAAATTTGCGAAAAGTTTAGAAGTTTCAGTCTATAGCCGGTTTGACCGAGATGTGGGTGCAATCAAACCACTGTGCATGTGTGGTTAAACCGAATTGCAGAGAAGTCTGAGAGGTGGCGGTCTAATCGGTCTAAAGTTGGCAGTTAGATTGGCCATGGCGGTCAGACCAACCAATGGTTGGACCATTGCCTTGTTCCTAGAACTAGTGATTTTAGGTTTTGAGATCTTGGCAAGGTTTGGAGAGTCTTGGGTTAGTGCATATGGTCCCATGATGCATGTTTGAACTAACATGGGTCAAGTTGTGAAAACTTGCGTCCGAACATGGTTTTTTGGTCTTGGATACGCAGGAGGCTTGAAGACAACTATGGTCAACAGCAAGGATGATGGAGAGTAGGTTGAGGAACAAAGGTTCAGAATGGCCATAGAAACCGGGTGAGATTGTTGACCTCAAGTAAAGGCACACGGTGGACAAGGATGTGGAAGGCAAGGTTCAATCGATGGGTTGGACCAATTGGCTAGGTCGGTGCAAAGGTGGAGGTGGTCCTGTGGGATTTGGAATTGGAGAAACTTGTTGATGCAAGCCAAGTTATTGGTGAACCTATACGTGTCAAGCATGAAGATTGCTTGCAAGTGAAGAATGTGATCTAGTCAAGACAAGGGTATATTTTGGTATTTAGCCAAATGCTGAGAAAAGTGAAGATGCAAAACTATTGGCGCATGGAAAGGAGGTTTAAGTAATGGAAAACCCAGAAGATCAAGAGGATCAAGTCTAATTAGATTCGGGTTTATGTGCTTTGAAAAGCATACATAAGGTATGAGTAAGTGAAAAACCCATTTGTGTGCGAGTTTGCGAGTTTCCCTACTTGAAAGTGGATAGTATCCACTAACGGTCCATATTAGGGTCCAATAGAGAGAGGAGAGGCTTGCCTCCTTGATATAAGGGAAGGGGGCCAAGGATGCCTCTCAAGCTTTGGTGCCTTCATTGAGTAGTTTAGTAGGTTTGAGGAATCTATGTATGAGTGCTTTGTAGTGCTGCCCTTTGTGGCTCCTGTCCTCCTAGGAGTGGCTATAAAAACCTTCCTCTTCAATTACAATAGATCCAAGTTTCTTCTAAGAAGTTTATGTGCTTTGAAAAGTATGCACAAGGTGTGAGTAAGTGAAAACTTGTTTGTGTGTGGGTTTGTGAGTTTCCCTACTTGAAAATGGATAATTTCTACTAAGCGTCCATATTAGGGTCCAATAGAGAGAGTAGAGGCTTGTCCTTGATATAAGGGAATTGGAGGGCAGGGGGTATGCACGGATGCCTCTGAACCCTTCATGCCATAGCCCTGCCCGTTCAGTCTGTCTGACGCAAGGGAAGGAAGGAAGTAAAAGCTCTGTTGCATCCCAGCTTCTCCTCAAAACACAAAGTCTTGATTCGATCCACCAACTGCTCCTAGTTTAATGGAATGATCGGCTTAGGCGAGGATGCTTTTTCTTGGTGGTAACTAGTACGTATAGGGCCACTTCTTGAGTTTCAGGGGCATTAGCGGGTCCAGCGGCGGGGAAGAAGATGTAGTTTGGAGTAGGTGTATGATTGAATATTGCAATCAAAGGGGGGTGGAATGATTGTCACCACTTCTTGGAATCTCCTGACGGTCGATGAAGATTTCGATCGCTCATCACATAATTGCCCAAATAATCACTCAGCTTCAACTGTTTGTTGATCGCTCTGTTCGAGCGCTTTGATCACTTTATCTGTGACCAGTTTGTATGTGGTCATATGCTTTAACCCAATCGCAATCACCAGTAATCTTCAATGAATCATGAACCATATTGATTTAAGATGATCTTTATTGCTAGTTTCTGTGAATTTACAAAGTGCCCTCACAAGCACACCTAAAAATCCTAGCCAAAAACTAAAGTGAAAACCTCCTCAAAATTCTCTTAGAACCATCACATTAGCCCATAGCCACTTCCTGCTTTTATAGACTAACATCCAAACTGTGTTCACCTCAAACACAAACTCAAAATTTTATCTCTTCCAAAAACCAGGAGATCCAAAACCCTTCCGAACATGGGTTTTATTCAAATCTCTACACCTTCCAAGTTACGGACTCTCTCCACAACTCTTTCAATCTTAGTTATGGACTCCTTCCATAACTCCTAACTCACCATGTGACAAAGCCTCCAAGACAGCAATTTCTGTATCTTTATCATGCACCATCACCTCACGTATCGAAGCCTCTAGGATAGCACCTCCTGTAGCCTCTCCACGCATCATTACCTTTGATCTTCACGTGCTCCAGCATGAGCCAGACCACCTCGCATGACATCCTCGACCGCCTAGACCTCAGATTTCCCCATCCTAATTCCGGTCCTCCTCATCACCAACCATGATCACCTCCATGCCGTCCTGCGTATGCAAAGGCCAAAGAACATTTTTCTCGGCACAAGTTCTTCACAGCTTGACCGATATTATTTCACACACTCATATCACACCCTTAATCATCCAACAAGATCAACCAGATCAGCCCTGACCACAAAACCTATCGCTTTCCAGAAATCAGCCTAAGATCACATATTACGACCACTAGTTCATCGAGTACTCAAAAACACAAGTACATGGGAGCTACTATCGCTCCGCTCAGAGCATTTGGGAATCACAAGCATCATAACACTCCCAGTCTATGACTACCAACCTTCAAAGTCTAAGACTGTGACAAAGCATTGTAGCTACGACCATCAAAAATGTATTGTAGCAACAATTGCCGACCAGTTGCTGTAACAAATGAGATTACGACCTCCAACTAGTTCACTGTAGCTCACGACCTGTTCACTATTACTAGATCAAAGCCTACTGATTACCGCATTGTGGCCGAAATGCCGTGATCGACAAACTATGGTCAAAATACTGTGACCGACAAACTATGCTCAAAATGCCATGCTCAATCTGTCGTACACGATTTGCCATGGTCAACGCCTGTTGACCAGACCTGCTAACCTAAATACTCTAGCAATAAGAGTGCATGAACCAGAATGTTCACAAATGCACTTTTCAATGAAACCCAAATGTCAATTATTCATCATCATTAATCGCACGTCCATCACATGGTTTAACAATCTCCTCCTTGATAAATACATTGAAAACACTCAAAAACTCTTGAAAAGAAAATTTGCAAAAAAAAAATTTTGAAGTCACAGACCGCAGATCACACCAAAAAGAGCTACAGACCAGATAACAATAATTAAAATTCATCAACTCTATTGCAGCTTCAGTCTTCGCCTTGAAGGAACACGCTTCGTGCCTCGAGAGCCACGAAGGATCACACCAAGACAACCCTTGCCTCTTTAGGATAAGATGTTAAGCTAGAAAGTAGACGAAGTTATGAGCTATTAGTTTCCTCTTTTGTTGGTAGCCGTTACTATTTCTTATTGTTTGCTTAATAAGGTTGCGCAAAACATCCACTGTGCCTCCTTTGCCTTGAGTCTCCTCTCTCCTAATCTTTGGAAGCATCAAGCTAGAGCACCAACTACCAACAACGTCTAGATAGCAAATAGAAGGTCACAGAAGTTTGCAAAAGGACGTCTGAACCAGATCTTAGCTCAAGCTACACAGAGTAACTTCTGAACATATTTCTTTGCTAACCCGTGTGAATCTTGGGGACGAGATTATTTTTAAGGGGGCGAGTTTGTAACAGCCTAGCTGTTTATTTCAAAAAAATTTAGTAAAAAAACTAAAAACTTATTTTATTTAAAATAAAATCAAGTGTTCTTTGGTTGCTTGACTTTTGGAGATTTTATTTGCTTGTTTTCAAATTTTAAACAGGCTTTTCTTAAAAGTAATTTAACAAAAACATAAAAATATTATTAAGTAAAAGATATTTTGAATTTCTACAAAAATGCTATTTGAAATTAATTATTTAACGCATTTGGCTTTTATCTGGGTTTTCTGTGCTTTTCTAGATTTTAAAAATTAATTTCAAAGCTAAAAAGTATTTTTTATAAAAATTAAAAGGCCAACTTTAAGTTGGACATATTTTTTTCCTAAGTGTAAAACATCTCCAAGAATTTTTGAGAATTTTTCTAGAAATTTTAGATTTTATTTGCTATTTTCTAAGTACTTTTAAACCTTCCCAACATTTCAGAAAATCAAAAACAAATTCTAAACCCAAAACCTCCTCGAGTTAACATGTGTGACTCCCTGGCTCAATCCATGCTTGCCCGGTTTAATCCCAGCCACCCTCTCTCACTTACCCCTTCGTTTCTTTGTCGACAGCCTAGATTAAATCTACCATTTCCACATCTAATCTCAACCGTCCACCTTTAGTTATTCCCCTTTCATTTCATCCGACGCTTGAGATCTATTCCCTGGCCACGTGTCTTCAATCTGGCTGCCTACTCTTTCCTCTCTCTTCTCTCTTGCCGACAGCCCGACCCCACCTGTTAGGCTCTCCTTCTTCCTCCTTTCTTCTTGCTCCGTTCGCCGCCATGGCCGCAGTTCACCGAGCTTTTAATTAGTGCCACTAATGTGGGCATTCGATACCATTGTTAAACCCCATCGCTTCCCTCTTCATTCCGCATTCATCCCTTCCGTTTTCCCCTCCTTTAATCCCCGCTAACCACTCGCACTACACCACTACCTCGGCCTTCAATTCCGATGAGTAAATCCCCACCGTTAGCCCTTCCTTACCCTATAAAAGCCCATCTCCATACGCCCTCTCCGCACCCCACACCTCACTCTTTGCTCAATCACTCCCCAGCGCCCAAGGACCCCCGCACCGGCTCATCTCTCTCCGTTCACAGGCGAAGCTCCAGCGAGCAATCGCCGCCTCCTCGGTCCGCCTTGTGCCTTGCCGACGCCTTCTGTGCCTTCCTTGTCACCGTGCGCACGCCCTCCGCCCTCCTCCGAGCAAAGCCACCGCCAGAACCCACTCGACGTTGATGCCCTCACTCCGTCGCCTCTACATCCTCTTCACCGGCCCATCTCCAAGCCCGTTAGACTCCGCGACAAGGTGAGCTCGCCTCCCCTTCTTGCTGTTGCGCACCTTGGCCGCCGCCGCTGCCTGGCATTGGTCCGAGAGCTCGGCGCCACGGCGCCACCGTGCCACGTCGACATAGCAGTGGCGTGGAAGCCGCATAGCGATCAGATCGCCACCTCGCGGCTCGCGAGCCACGCAAGTGTCACACCAATCTCCCTGCCACCTCAGCCACTCTTTTGGTCCATGGACTCAGTCCACAAAAGCCGATCCCACCTGTCAGCCAAATATAATCCTTTTCCTTTACAAAAATAATTCGGCCAAAAATCATTTCTCTTGCTGACGTCACCTTGATGTCATAAATTACTTTTTCCATAGAAAAATAATTCCACCAAAATTCTATTCCTTGCTGATGTCATAATTTTGGTTTTCCAATAGGAAAATAATTCTGCAAATTAAGTTTATTCTTTTCCTTTATTTCAAACTTCCAAAAGCCCGTTCTCTTTCATCCTAACTCGGATTGAGGCTGTTCAAATTTCCAAATTAATAAAAAAATTCCAAACCACCCATTTCTAGCCTCTTTTTGAATTTTTTTAATTTTTTTCAATTTATTTGCATTAGTTCTTTGTGTATAAATTCCGATGAATCCGGAGAGTTCGATTTCGATGATTCGCAGCATCGAGACTTCGAGCAAGGTAAGTTACACCTTTGAGCACATTGCTCCTAGTAATTTAAATTAATTATGTGGTTTTTAAAATTATTATGCATGTGTACTTTTATTCAATCTAGTTTAAATTCAATTTAAATTCTAGTTATGACTAATTTCTTTGTGTATAGCCAAATTTGACTCTGAACAATCATGCCTTGTCACCCTAGATGAAAACCTAGTTAGCACATTAGTATGAATTGAAAATTTTATAGAATTGGTTAGCCATGCTTAGAATGATTTAGGTGGAATCAATTGCTTTACATAAAATGATAAAGTTTTCAAATGTATTCTTGACTTTGGTGATATCTTATTGGCCAGAGCGATAAGGATATGCTGTTTGAGATCAAGAGATTTCTTTCATCTAATTTTGATATGAAGGATCTTGGTGATGCCTCTTATGTTCTTGGCATTGAGATTCACCGAGATAGGTCCAAAGGAATATTAGGTTTATCCCAGAAGGCATGCATTGACAGAGTACTGAAAAGATACATATGCATAAGTGCTCTGGCTCACCTGCTCCCATTGTTAAGGGCGATAAGTTTGGGACATTCCAATGTCCAAGGAACCAATATGAAACTGATCAGATGAAGTTGGTTCCTTATGCTTCAGCTGTCGGAAGCATTATGTATGCTCAAGTATGCACGCGCCCTGATTTAGCTTTTGTAACCGGGATGCTTGGCAGATATCAGTCAAATCCAGGACCGGACCACTAGAAGGCCGTTAAGAAAGCTTTGCACTATATGCAAGCTACTAAGCATTTCATGCTCACATATAAGAATTCTAATAGCCTTGAAGTTGTTGGTTATTCAGATTCAGATTTTGCGAGATGTGTTGATACTAAGAAATCCATGTCAGGTTATATCTTCACACTCGCTGGAGGAGCTATCTCGTGGAAAAGCTCCAAACAAACCCTTACGGCATCTTCAACGATGCAAGCTGAGTTTGTGGCATGTTATGAGGCTATCGGGCAGACTGTATGGCTTAAGAACTTTATCCCAGGACTTAGAGTGGTAGACAACACCTCTAAACCACTCACCTTATACTGCGATAAGGAACCCGTAGTCTTTTATGCAAATAACAACAAGTCAAGTGGTGCTGCCAAACACATTGACATTAAGTACCATGTTGTGAAAGATAGAATCCAGGATCAAACCATTAGTATCAAGCATATTAGTACTAAGTTTATGCTTGCGGATCCGCTTACTAAAGGCTTACCACCCAATATTTTTCATGATCATATTGCCGACATGGGTTTATTGGAAAGCCTCTGATTCTGGATAAAAGGACCTTAAAGCAAACAAACTCACATTAAGTATAATGAATATCCATTTCAAGATGGAATAGTACACTATAGGTACTGGGGTTGTATGGCACTTCATTAGCCGTGCAACACATTGCCTTGGTATACTGTTTCATTGAGAATGGGCTTATGATATTAGTCGTACGATCAAAGGGGAGAATGTTGCGTTGATCTCGGCTAACCGTTCCCGAGTTTTCAAGGAGGCTACGCCTCCACTCGCGCCCTGATCGGGGGCACAACCGACCCTTGTTTGGTTTCGGTTTCGGTCACCTAGCGCCATATAAAAAACATAGGGTTTTTGGTAGGGCTAGTTGATGAGTTGTGCTAGGCCACAAAAACCCTAACAGACATGATCTACTAACGCGCGCTAAGGTGAACGAAGACCGGCCTCCTTCGTCCCCGTCCACGGCTCCACTGACGCCGGCTGACCACCTCTGCATCAACCGAGCACCGACCCCCCCCATGGCATCTTCAAGTTCTGGTATGCTTCCGCACTAAAGCTTATGTTCGTATTCATGTTTGAGCCTAGGATTAACACTATTGTTCATGTTTAGACTTAGATCAATTTAACAGTCTAGGGAAGGGGAGGCGGCAAGGGAGCCAGGCGCCAAGCCACCGAAGGGAGGGGAGGCCCAAGGCCGGAGGTGGCACTCTGCCACTTGCTAGCTAGAGAGGCATTGTCGAGTGCCGAGGGGAGGGGAGGGGAGTCTGGAGGCGGCAAGCTAGCAGTAAGGGCTTGCTAGGGCGCTAGCCAAGGGTATGTGTGTCTGTCGATTGTCAATTTGTGAATCAGTCATGCCTCAGTGTATGTTTAGTATCTTGTCAAGTATAATGCCTTAGTAAATAAGTTAATTAAGGATGGGTGTGACTGAGAGAAATTTGGTCATCTTGTGAATTAGCGAATGATATTTGTGAATTGAATTGTGATCTGTGAAAGTGTGAATTAGTCATAGATAGCTGTGATTTGTGAATTGCGAAGTGTGAATTGTGAATTGACTCATATACTCATAGTCAGTCATGTATATGATATGTTCTTTTATTTTTCTTGCTTGTGAATTAGTGAATGATATTTTGTGAATTGTGAAATGTGAAATGTGATCTATGAGTGTGTGAATTTGTCATAGACTCATATATATGATTCATAGATAATGCCAATCTATTTTTCATAAAATAATGAATATTTGAATTGTTAATTTTCAGAAATAAGGAGGTTTTTGGTTGGTATGAAAAGCCTCGCAAATGAAAGCCAATCTATTTTTGGTTTACAAACTCATTGAGATGCATTGCTATTTCCTGTGTCAATAACATCTGTTGAAAAAGCCTTCTCAGTAATGAAAATTATCAAGTCTACAATGCACAACAAGGTTGCCGATGATTAGCTCAATTACTTGCTGGTGTGCTACACCGAGCGGGTGCTATTTTGAGCACTTTCCGATGTTACCATACCCTGATGTGCGTGCATGCGTGGCTCGCCCATGCTCCCGATTTTCCTGGCTCCGCCACTGTAACCATTCAGTGACAGTTAGTAATATTAAGGAAGACTAGACAAGTGATCAATGCAAGATATAGCTACGTGCATATAATAAGTGCATTGACTGTGTATGCACGTAGAAATTTTTATGGCTTGTCAGGAGAAAGCATCATCCCTATATTGCGGTATTGCTTGATTAAATGCTTACAACTATGAACCCGGAATGACAACAGTAGAGTAGAACACACATATGAACTCAGTAGAGATTAAAAAAAACGACTAGAGACCAAACAAAATCTTACTGAACTCACTACTACAGAAAACCGTATTACAAACGGTTCGAAAACGTCATCACGGACAGTTTTTTGAACCATCTGAATTTATGGGTCAGTGATAATCGAATGTTATCACAGACAGTTTCCGAACCGTCTGTGGTGTAAATATCACAGACGGTTTGTAACTAAAAACCGTCTGTGATGGCACTAAAAACCGTCTGTGATAGCTGATAATCACATACAGTTTTTAGTTAAAAACCGTCTGTGATTATCACCTATCACAGACGGTTTTTACTTACAAACCGTCTGTGATTATTAGCTATCACAGACGGTTTTTGGTTAGAAACTGTCTGTGATATTCATTTCTACCCCTAAATCTATTTCTGTTTATTGGCTAGCCTCAGGAAATGCTAGACATGCCTTCTGAAACAAGCAGATAAAGATGTACATGTATACATTCAATTCACATCTCAATTCATTTCACAAACATAAAACATCCAATTCACATCTCAATTCATTTCACAAACATAAAACATCCAATTCACATCACACTTCATTTCACAAACATAAAGCATCCATTTCGCAAATCAATTAGTTGAAATGAAATAAAATATCTGTTGTGGCTACAGGCCAAACAGGAAAGAAGGGGACTAGTAAAGGAGGAAGAGGAGAGCCAAGTCTGTGGAAGTGTTGGTGAGAATGAGAGGATGTCCCCCCCTTTACCCCTCCTGGGGGTTTATATATATGAGTGGGGTAGAATGGGAAATCCCCATTCTACCCCTTAGTATTTACAAAGGATGAGGGTACATTGGTATATTTACACTGGTATATTCCTCTACACTATTGGGCCTATTACATGTTGGACTAGTTGCACGGCCCAGTCACGGGGGGTTGGGCAACCCCTACAATAGTACTCCCTCGACAGCAAGCGCTGAGGTCCCGATGGGCGAGCTGACGCGATCAACCACCCCAGCCCCCCGTTCCCCGATAGCAAGCGCGAGGGTGCCGAGTGGTGAGACACTGCAACTAGTAGCTCGCAGAACCTCGAGGCAATGCCTACGAAGAAATCAGTGAGCTCCTGCGCTGAAATCCCGCGTCGTCCCACCGAGGCGACGCCTACGAGGTGGACGGCGGAGCTGAGCGCCGAAGACATGTCGTCGAGCGCTGAGGACGTGCTGTCCTGCCGAGGCGATGCCTACGAGGCGGATGGCGAAGTCGAGCGCCGAAGACGTGTCATCGAGCATCGAGGACGTGCCGCCCCGCCGAGGCGATGCCTACGGGGCAGACGGCGAAGCCGAGCGCTGAAGATGTGTCGTCGAGTGCCGCGGACGTGCCGTCCCGCCGAGGCGATGCCTACGGGGAGGACGGCGAAGCCGAGCACCGAAGACGTGTCGTCGAGCGCCGCGGACGTGCCGTCCCGCCGAGGTGATGCCTACGCGGCGGACGACGAAGTCGGGCGCCGAAGGCGAGTCGTCGAGCGCCGCGGACGTGCTGTCCCGCCGAGCGATGCCTACGAGGCGGACGGCGGTTGGGCACCGGCGTGTCGCCGAGCGCCAGACGTGCCGCCCGCCGAGGCGATGCCTACGAGGCGGGCAGCGGCTGAGCGCCAAGACGTGTCGCCGAGCGCCGCGACGCGTGCCGTCCCGCCGAGGCGATGCCTACGAGGTGGACAGCGAAGTCGGGCGCCGAAGGCGTGTCGTCGAGGGCCGAGGACGTGTCGTCTCGCCGAGGCGATGCCTACGAGGCGGACGGCGAAGTCGGCGTCGAGGAGGTGCCGTTCCGCCGAGGTGATGCCTACGAGGCGGACGGCGAAGTCGGGCGCCGAAGGCGTGTCGTCGCGGGCCGAGGACGTGCCGTCCCGCCGAGGCGTTGCCTACGATGCGGACGGCGAAGTCGGGCGCCGAAGACGTGTCGTCGGGCGCCGAGGAGGTGCCGTTCCACCGAGGCGATGCCTACGAGGTGGACGGCGAAGTCGGGCGCCGAAGACGTGTCGTCGCGCACCGAGGACGTGCCGTCGAGCGCCGAAGACGTGTCGTCTTGCGCCGAAGACGTGTCGTCTTGCGCCGAAGACGTGCCGTCCCGCCGAGGCGATGCCTACGAGGTGGACGGCGAAGTCGGGCGCCGAAGACGTGTCGTCGGGCGCCGAGGAGGTGCCGTCCCGCCGAGGCGATGCCTGCGAGGCGGACGGCGAAGTCGGGCGCCGAAGACGTGTCGTCGAGCACCGAGGACGTGCCGTCGAGCGCCGAAGACGTGTCGTTGAGCGCCGAGTACGTGCCGTCCCACCGAGGCGATGCCTACGAGGCGGACGGTGAAGTCGGGCGCCGAAGACGTGTCGTCGGGCGCCGCGGAGGTGCCGTCCCGCCGAGGCAATGCCTACGAGGCGGACGGCGAAGTCGGGCACCGAAGGCGTGTCGTCGCGGGCCGAGGATGTGCCGTCCCGCCGAGGCGATGCCTACGATGCGGACGGCGAGGTCGGGCGCCGAAGACGTGTCGTTGGGCGCCGAGGAGGTGTCGTTCCACCGAGGCGATGCCTACAAGGCGGACGGCGAAGTCGGGCGCCGAAGACGTGTCGTCGCGCGCCGAGGACGTGCCGTCCCGCCGATGCGATGCCTACGAGGTGGACGGCGAAGTCGGGCACCGAAGACGTGTCGTCGGGCGCCGAGGAGGTGCCGTCCCGCCGAGGCGATGCCTGCGAGGCGGACGGCGAAGTCGGGTGCCGAAGACGTGTCATCGAGCACCGAGGACGTGCCGTCGAGCGCCGAAGACGTGTCGTTGAGCGCCGAGGACGTGCCGTCCCACCGAGGCGATGCCTACGAGGCGGACGGCGAAGTCGGGCGCCGAAGACGTGTCGTCGGGCGCCGCGGAGGTGCCGTCCCGCCGAGGCGATGCCTACGAGGCGGACGGCGAAGTCGGGCACCGAAGGCGTGTCGTCGTGGGCGAGGCGTGCCGCCCGCCGGCGATGCCTACGGCGCGGACGGCGGTCGGGGCCAAGACGTCGCCGGGCGCTGAGGAGGTGCCGTTCCACCGAGGCGATGCCTACGAGGCGGACGGCAAAGTCGGGGCCAAGACGTGTCGTCGCGCGAGGAGGCGTGCCGCCGAGCGCCAAGACGTGTCGCCGAGCGCCGAGGAGGTGCCGTCCCGCCGAGGCGATGCCTACGAGGTGGACGGCGAAGTCGGGCGCCGAAGACGTGTCGTCGGGGGCCGAGGAGGTGCCGTCCCGCCGAGGCGATGCCTGCGAGGCGGACGGCAAAGTCGGGCACCGAAGACGTGTCGTCGAGCACCGAGGACGTGCCGTCGAGCGCCGAAGACGTGTCGTTGAGCGCCGAGGACGTGCCGTCCCACCGAGGCGATGCCTACGAGGCGGACGGCGAAGTCGGGCGCCGAAGACGTGTCGTCGGGCGCCGCGGAGGTGCCGTCCCGCCGAGGCGATGCCTACGAGGCAGACGGCTAAGTCTGGCGCCGAAGACGTGTCGTCGCGCGCCGAGGACGTGCTGTCCCACCGAGGCGATGCCTACGAGGCAGACGGCGAAGCCGAGCGCCGAAGGCCTGTCGTCAGGCGCCGAGGATGTGCCGTCCCGCCGAGGCGATGCCTACGAGACGGACGGCAAAGCCGCGCGCCAAAGGCGTGTCGTCGGGTGCCGAGGACATGGCGTCCCGCGCCGAGGACGAGTCGTCAAGCCGAGGACGTGCCGTCTCGCCGAGGCGATGTCTACGAGGCGGACGGCCACCATTTCCCTACTCTCAAAAATGGAACCCGCGGAGAGCGGGCGCTTGCGGCGTAGGCCGAGGGACTACGCACGTCGAGGTAGAGAGGCGAAGCCGCCGTTCCCCTACCTTCAAAAACAGTGCCCGCGGAGAGCGGGCGCTTGCGGCGTAGGCCGAGGGACTACGCACGCCGAGATAGAGAGGCGAAGGCACCGTTCCCTACCATCAAAAACAGTGCCCGCGGAGAGCGGGCGCTTGCGGCGTAGGCCGAGGTGAGCGGAGGTCAGAACCCATCTTCGGCGAAGCGGAGGTGAGTTGAGGCCGGAGCTCTGTTGTAAATAATCTTGTTTAGAAGTCGTACACAAGTTTTGGAAGTAATCGAATCCAAAACGAGTAAGAAATCAGAAGTCTAAAACCGAGTCCTAGATGAAGTCGTAACCGAGTCGAAGTCGTATAAGACTCGGAGTCGGAGTAGGTGTTGAGAACCCGTGTTAAAGTAGGACAACCGGGTATAAAAAGAGGCTTAGAGCCATGTATTCATTGTACCAAGCAATTGAGAAAATACCAAAAAGAGGGAAACATATAAAGCTTTGTTTTGTCGTGTGTTTGCGCAAGACGTGGTCGGAAGGACTCACGATCACCGCAAGCGTGATTGGGAGGAGTTACGACCACGCAAAGTTCCAGCAGTGTAGCGAGGAAGGCTACGACCACGGTAAATGTGGTCGTAAGGAGTCGAAGGTGGTCGTAACGAGCTACGACTACACCGAAGACGAACGTGGTCGGGCGACTCGACCACGTTGAAGGAAGTGAACGTGGTCGCATGCGGTGTTCGACCACGGTGAGCGATGATCGCCAAGATCAACTGCGTGATCGTGAAGGCTTCGATCACGGTATCTTGGGCGGTGAAGGAAGGCAATGGCAGCGATATTGCGGAGCGGTCGTAAATTGCTACGAGAAACATACGATCACGTTGAAAAAGCGATCGGAGGAGATTGAAGCGTTCGAATTGGTCGTAAGTACTCAACCGATCGTATTTGATTCTCACGGTCGTAACGACTCTAATCGGTCGAAAAGGTCCGGGAGGTCGTAAGACCTTTACAACAGATTGGTATCGAGCGGTGGTTAAACATGGCTGACACGGCGAAGCGAGCGTGTCGCTGCATGCCGATCCTCGCTTCGGACAACTATCCGGTCCGGCGATGAAGATGAAGGTCAACATGATCGCGCAGGCGTGCAGGTGCGGTCGAACCAAAGGAGAAGGACAAGGTCCTCGATGATCGCCTCGACAAGATGGCGATGGCAGCGATCTATCAAGTCGTGCCCGACTCAATGATGCGGCAAGTCGGCAAGGAGACGGCGAAGGAAGTCCGGACTACTCTACGAACCATGCACGAAGGAGTAGATCGAGTGAAGGAGGTTCGACTTCAAACATTAAGAAGTGAGTTTGAAGCCATGAAGATGGGGAAGAGTCAGACCGTGGAAGAGTTCTCTGGTCGATTCAACGAAGTCGTGAACGAGATCAAATCTCTCGCGATGACTTGAAAGATGAGGTGGCGGTGAAGAAGTATTTGAGAGTGCTACGGAGAAGTTTCTTCCGGTCGTGACCACGCTTATGTATTCGCAAGACCTCTCGAAGATGAAGATAGAGGAGGTAACCGAGCGCCAAAGCACACGAGCAGCTCCTAAAGAGTTATCAAGAAGACAACGGTCAGCAAGTACTGCTCGTAAAAGAAGATGCGAAAGACCGAGGAGACTCGTCATCGAGGGGCGGTCGTGGTCGTGGTCGTGGCACATCGACCGGCCGCGGCGCGTCTCATGGACGAGGTCGAGGCTACGATCAGAGAGGTCGTGGACGAAGTGGTCGAGGAGGTGGTCGTGGGGCGGCGACCATCATGCCGACAAGATCGATATCCAATGCTACGTGCGAAGTATGGGCACTACGCTGCTCAATGTCGAAGCCACATCCAGTGCCATAACTGCAAGAAGTATGGTCACTATGCTGCGAATTGTCGGGGCAAGAAAAAGGTAGAGGAAGCAAACTTGGCACAAACTACAGAGCATAAAGAGCCAACACTACTGTTGTCACTCTGCACTGTAGACGAACCGACAATGGTTCTCTTGAATGAGGAAAGAGTCTTTCCAAGTCTGTTGGAGCAGGGAGAGCAGACTAAAGAGCGGACGGCAGACTGGTATCTCGACAACGGAGCCAGCAACCACATGACGGGTACGTACTCGATGTTTTACGAATTAAATAAGAGTGTGCTCGGAAAAGTACAGTTCGGAGACGGCTCTACTATTCAGATAAAAGGGAGAGGCACAATCCTGATGCAATGCAAAGATGGAAGTAGAAGAAAGCTCTCGGATGTATATTACATACCGAGTCTTCGGAGCAATATCATAAGCCTTGGACAATTGACCGAAGAAGGTTGTCGGATCGAGCTCAAAGGCAACCATCTGAAGGTGTTCGACCACAGTGAGCATCTACTCATGAAGGTGCAACGGACCGTGAACCGTTTGTACAAAATCAAGATCGAAACATGCAAGCAGAAGTGTTTGAAGACCACAATTGAAGATCCTGCCTGGTTGTGGCATGAGAGATTTGGTCATATAAATTTCCAAAGTCTCAGAGCAATGGCGAGAGAAAGAGATGGTGGTCGGATTACAAAAATCGACCACCCGAGCAAGTCTGCGAAGGCCGCTGCGGTGGCGAAACAAACTCGTAGCGCTTTCCCACGAAGCGAAGTTTAGAGCTTCACAACCACTCGAGCTGGTTCACGCCGACTTGTGCGGACCGATCACACCCGCACCGACGCTGGAAACCAAGATACTTCATGCTGGTCGTGGGCGACTACTCGAGCCATGTGGGTGTACATGCAGAAGAGCAAGGATGAGGCAAAATCGAATTTTCAGAAGTTTATTAATCTTGCCGAAAACGAAGTCGACAAGAGGGTAAAAGCAGTCAGGTCTGATCGAGGAGGAGAATTTCTCGCAAAAGAGTTTGACTCAATCTGTGAAGAGAAGGGCATTGCAAGATTCTTCACGGCTCGTGCTCGCCTCAACAAAACGGAGTCGTAGAAAGAAGAAACCGAACCGTGGTTGAAACCGCACGAAGTCTTCTGAAGAGTCGATACCTGCCCGGGAGGTTTTGGGCAGAAGCCGTAAGACATGCGGTCTATCTGTTAAATCGTGCAACCACACGGTCGTTAAATGGAGTTACTCCATACGAGTTGTGGTCGGGAGAAAACCGAACGCCGATCACTTAAAAGTCTTGGTGTTTGGCACATGTGAGATCATCGACTTATCCGAGGAAGCTAGACGATCGGAGCAAAGGATGATCTACCTCGGCTCGAATTAGGTACCAAGGCATATAGGTGCTATAATCCAATCGAAAACAAGCTACATGTGAGCAGAGATGTGGTCTTCCAAGAAGACAAACATTGGGAGTGGGAAGAACATCAAGACATTGAGAAAGATAAGTCAAAGTGGATAACTTTCGATGTCGAAGAGGTCGACACCGACAATACGACAATGGAGGAAGGAGCTACGATCACACCTCAAAGCTCGGACACGATTGATGCAAATGATCGGAAGCCTCACCGATCATCAAGATGAAGAAGACGGCAGGTGTCAAGATGAGGAGCATCGATGAGATCTATGCTCAAACCGAGCCAATACAGATGAATGAGTGTTACTATACACAACAAACCAAGAACCTGAAAGCTATGAAGAAGCGACGGAGATGAATAGTGGAGAATCGCTATGCAGAAGAGCTAAAATCTATTGAAGACAACAACACTTGGGAACTCACCGATTTGCCAAAAGGTCATCGAGCGATCGGGATAAAGTGGGTCTTCAAGGTAAAGAAGGATTCCAAGGAGAAGTCGTAAAACACAAAGCACGACTTGTGGCGAAAGGGTATGTTCAAAAACAAGGCATCGACTACGAAGAAGTTTTTGCCCGATGAGCTCGTATGGAGACTATCGACTACTTCTTGCATTGGCAGCAAGCGGTGGATGGGAGATTCACCACATGGATGTGAAAACGGCGTTCTTGAACGGAGACATTGAGGAGGAAGTTTATGTTTCTCAACCGCGGGTTTTCAATCCAAGAAGCAAGCGAGAAAGTCTTGAAGCTGAACAAAGCTCTCTACGGACTTAAGCAAGCACCACGAGCATGGAATTTGAAGCTTGACAAAAGTCTAACGGCACTCGGGTTCGGAAGAAGCAACTCGAACATGCGGTATACTCAAGGGAGATGCGAAGAACACGATCGATCGTGGGCGTTACGTGGGCGACTTGATCATTCTCGGATCGAGTTCAAGAAGATTATGAGGTTTAAAGAAGAGATGAAGAGGCTGTTCAAAATGACCGATTTGGGACTTCGTGCTACTACCTCGGCATTGAAGTAAATCAAACCGACAACGGCATAACACTTTGTCGATCGGGATATGCTCGAAAGATTCGGAGAAGTCGGTATGGAAGAGTGCAATCCATGTCAAACCCCAATAGAGAATCATCGAAGTTGAGCAAGACAGGCCCAGGATCACGATTGATGCCACGACTTATAGGAGCATTGTCGGAAGTCTACGGTATCGGTGCACACCACCGGATATCTCGCTTGCGGTCGGATCGTAAGTCGTTTCATGGAGAAACCGACTCAGAGCATATGAATGCCGTGAAGCACATCCCGAGATACATCAAAGGTACTTTGAATCTTGGGATTCAGTACAAGAAAGGAGGTGGAAAGTCGTTGCGGTGACGGCTCTGATGATAGCGACATGGCGGGAGATGTCGACGATCGAAAGAGCACGGCGAGCATAATGTTTGTGCTTGGGGAGAGTCCGATCAGCTGGCAATCTCGAAGCAAAAGGTAGTTGCATTATCTTCGTGTGAAGCCGAGTACATCGCAGCAAGCGCAGCGTCTTGCCAAGGAGTCCGCTCGCTCATCGTTGAGTGAATTATCGATGAAGAAATTCAGAAGGTAACGCTCGTGGTTGATAACAAATCGGCTATTTCATCGAGCAAGAATCCAGTTCTACATGATAGAAGCAAACACATAGACACAAGATATCATTATATCGAGATTGTGTCGAAGAGGGAAGATCGCTATCAACTATATCGAACCAAGAAGAGTAGCGGACATATTGACAAAGTCATTGGGCGGATAAAGTTCTCGGAGATGAGGAGAAAGATCGGCATGATTGAAATCGAGAACAAGATTAGGAGAGAATGTTGTAAATAATCTTGTTTAGAAGTCGTACACAAGTTTTGGAAGTAATCGAATCCAAAACGAGTAAGAAATCGAAGTCTAAAACCGAGTCCTAGATGAAGTCGTGAATCGAGTCGAAGTCGTATAAGACTCGAGTCGGAGTAGGTGTTGAGAACCCGTGTTAAAGTAGGACAACCGGATATAAAAAGAGGCTTAGAGCCATGTATTCATTGTACCAAGCAATTGGGAAAATACCAAAAGAGAGAAACATATAAAGCTTTGTTTTGTCGTGTGTTTAGCGCAAGACGTGGTCGGAAGGACTCACGATCACCGCAAGCGTGATTGGGAGGAGTTACGACCACGCAAAGTTCCAGCAGTGTAGCAGAAGGCTACGACCACGGTAAATGTGGTCGTAAGGAGTCAAAGGTGGTCGTAACGAGCTACGACTACACCGAAGACGAGCGTGGTCGGGCGACTCGACCACGTTGAAGGAAGTGAACGTGGTCGTGCGGTGTTCGACCACGGTGAACGAGTGATCGCCAAGATCACTGCGTGATCGAGAAGGCTTCGATCACGGTATCTTGGAGGGTGAAGGAAGGCAGCGGCAGCGATATTGCGGAGCGGTCGTAAATTGCTACGATGAAACATACGATCACGTTGAAAAAGCAATCGGAGAGATTGAAGCGTTCGGAATTGGTCGTAAGTACTCTGAACCGATCGTATTTGATTCTCACCGGTCGTAAACGACTCTAATCGGTCGGAAAAGGTCCTGGGAGGTCGTAAGACCTTTACAACAAGCTCGTCCTTGGCGATGCGGAGGTGAGCGGAGGCCAGAACCCATCTTCGGCGAAGCGGAGGTGAGCCGAGGCCAGAGCTCGTCCTTGCATGCATGGGGTTGGCGCGTACGTGCATGGCGGATGTTGGCGGTAGCCCTCTACGCGTCCCCGAGTCCTCCCGCTGCGGCCGCCGATGCCCTGCGGACCCCTGCCGCAGTTTTATCGTGGTCCCAAGGCTCGATGCGGAGGCGAGGCGGACGAGGCGTGCCAGGCAATGAGGCTTAGCATGGCTGACGCGGAAGCTCGCTGCGAGGCTCTCGGAGCCGCATGCTGGAGTTGGTAACGTGTACGGAGGCCGGAGGTGAGTCCAACATGCGAGCGCAGAGGACACGCGGATCCCCAACAGGGGCTGACAGGATGGCCTTCGCCACAGGCACGCCTGCAGCGCAAAGCCCGCAGATGTTGAGGCAGAGATCGAGGGCTGGTACGGACGTACGTGCAGACTGGCGCCATGGCGAAGTCCCGGCGGACGGAGATGATTCGGAGACGTGTGCCACGCAGTTTGCCGGGATGCATGTCCGCTCCTTGGCGCTCGACGGCGCGAAGAGTAGCCTCCTCGGCCGAGATGCGGACGCAACATCAAGTGGAGGGTGCTCACCTGCTCGCTACATGCATACAAATGGACCAGCTGCGCAGGCGAAGACGAGCGCGGAGGCGACGGCCCGAGGCGAGGATTGCGACGCCCCGCCGAGCGGAGATCAACGCTTAGCCTGGAGAGCCCGCGCGCAGGCGAAGTCGAGCGCAGAGGCCACGGCCCGAGGCAAAGATGATGATGCCGCGCCATGCGGAGACTGGCACTTCGCCTGCGGAGTCCGATGCCGCACATGCGGAGTCCGACGAAGGTCTCCGTCTCGGGTGCCAGACTCGCGGAGCACTTTCCTGCATGCAGCACACGACAAAACAAGTGCTCTGCACGTATACTTATAAATGCATTGGTGGATACGTGATACTTCATGCACGCGCGAAGGCCCGGAACGTCGCTCAAACGGAGTGAAGTCCGGCGTGCCAGCACGGTTCTCCATTTGCGCAGAGGCGACGAAGCCGCTGTGGCGCAGAGGCGAGGTCGGCTTGCTCCGCCCGCGTTGCGGCAACCGCAGCCCTGCTAGCGGCGCTCCTGGTAGGTGCTCCGACGCTGGTGGGGGTCGCGGAGACAAATTGCCAGCAGGCGCATCCGCAGACTGCTCCAAGTACGTATACAATTTAGACATACTCCGCTAGCATCTGCACATCTATGACAGATACCAGTTAGTAATAACCCATATCAATCAATACACTAAGTAGTCGTCTTGTGGGCAGCTGCATCTATATGTGCCATTCGATCCGCGCGTCGCCGGCCGCTACTTCTAGAGCGAGGCCACATAAAATAATGCTACGCGCTAGTATGCACTGCCACTGCCCGCAACCAAGCCTGCTACTACGCCAGAACATGCCGCTACTGCCTACATGCAAAGCCAACATACATGGCCACATGCAAACACTTTTAAATGCATGCATAAGTGAGTACGTGAATGGGTGGCCCGTATGCATGCATGAAAGGACGCGGACGGATGATTTGCATACACGCGTACATGAGTAGATACGAGACTCCGTCCAACGCCGGGAGTTTACGCCACGGGGTTATCCTGATAGCAAAGTCTCGCGGAGACTCCGAGGCGGTCTTCGACGGCACGGAGCCCAACACGACGCGAAGTTTCCATGCTACGCGGAGGTCGGAGGCACAGATGACGTGGGCCCGGAGGACACGACGACCCAGGTGCCTGGACGCCGCCTTGGGCGAGGGCCAGCGCGAGGCCGTGCTGGTGGAGACCCAACCAATCCACGGGGCGGTTCATGCATCTAGATCTTGCTATACCCAAGGACCCATCCAACTACTACAGATCTATCCTATACGCTTGCGTATGCATCAAATGCGGTCACATGCCACAGAGATGCTCTCACGCAGTGAACATGTACACCGAAGCGAATAGGCTAGCGTTAAGATGAACTTATCTGCTACGCTCGTGACGATGGATCGATGAATTTTTGGTAGCATCCTCTGTTCCATTCGGACGGGATCCAGCCTGCAAGACGTATCCCCGCCCGGCATGGTGACTCTTCTTTGCGCGACTTCTTGCCCAGTCCCCACGGACGGCGCCATCTGTTGTGGCTACGGGCCAAACAGGAAAGAAGGGTACTAGTAGAGGAGGAAGAGGAGAGCCAAGTCTGTGGGAGTGTTGGTGAGAATGAGAGGATGTCCCCCCTTTGCCCCTCCTGGGGGTTTATATATATGAGTGGTGTAGAATGGGAAATCCCCATTCTACCCCTTAGTATTTACAAAGGATGAGGGTACATTGGTATATTTACACTGGTATATTCCTCTACACTATTGGGCCTATTACATGTTGGACTAGTTGCACGGCCCAGTCACGGGGGGTTGGGCCACCCCTACAACAATATCCATTAACAAATACACAATTACAAAAGATCTACATTGCATTTGCACTTAGATGGTAACATTGCATTTTTTATTGCTCTATCACTTTGGAAATCGAGGTCTTGCGAAAGGAACAGATCCATAATCAATGAACTTGTCAGGCTGCACAAGCTATACTTGGATGGTGCATGATTGCCATTCAAGTATTGCTTGTGCAGCTGACAAGTTCATTGATTATGGATCTGTTCCTTTCGCGAGACCTCGATTCTGGAGTGATAAGAGCAATAAAAAATCATTGTTTGTTGTGGAACTCTCCATCTAAGTTTATGACTTGAGCCACCAAAAAGTACACGCACTCTCCTCGAATTTGTGAAAGGTCGGCCTGTTTCAATGTAGTTGAGGGG
Source organism: Dendrocalamus sinicus (assembly GCA_036346575.1). Taxonomy (NCBI): domain Eukaryota; kingdom Viridiplantae; phylum Streptophyta; class Magnoliopsida; order Poales; family Poaceae; genus Dendrocalamus; species Dendrocalamus sinicus. Next base: position 8,743,215 of record CM070658.1, read on the forward strand.
ATGGACGCAGCCTGTCGATAGGAATATCAATGTGCGTATGTATATATATAACCTAATAAGTATAAAGTAATTATGGGAAGATTGACACATCTTAGAATTGGTGATCCTCGAGGAATCCACACGTGTTGCCCGGTGACTGCTGGTGGCACTGCAAAAAATGGAATGTGTTAATTCAAGAGGCATTACTACCAACTGTTGCACAGGATTAATTAATCTGTAATAGCGAATACCTTAAAATGTAGAACATGTGTCAGGCCTTTGGCCCCTTGTGTCGAGACACCTGCCTTTTCAACGTACACCGCGAACGCCCTACGTGATTCGAAAAAGTTGACCTTAGTCATTCGGAAGGAAAGAAAGAGTACAATATAGGTATGTATGGAGAAAATGTACTTACCTATCGATTACTTGGTTGACAACTGTGTAGTCCATTTTATTCTTACTTAGGGAATCAAGGTATATTGCTTTGTTCCATTTTGGTACAATTACTATTAAAATCCAATGACAGTCCTGATTGTAGGGCATAAGTACATATTCCTTATCGCGGTAAGCCACCAGTGCTGATGCAATGTATCTCTCGACAAAGGGTGTATCCTCCTCGATGGTATGCATGGCAACCAAGTGTGGGTCCAAGAAACAAACCGATGATTTGATTCTTCTAGCTCTAGTTAGCATGTGTCTATATATATACACACGAAAGTAACAAATTATATATGACATTTATCGGTATGACATGAACGGAGACTGTGATTGTACACACTTATAGCGTCCAGCATCGAATGAGTGAGGCGTCGAGAGCGTTGAGCATGAAAAGATCAAATAAATCCTCGAAGGTGACCACGAAGACACAATCTTGAACGTTGTGCTCTAAATGATCCAGCGCGAATTTGACAGTGATACCTGAGCACCGTTCTCCCTTTGGCTTATTGGATTGTTCCATATGCCACTTGTATAATTGCAGGCAACTAATTGATAGGGCTTTGAGGCGCGTTTCCGGGTCGACCAGCAGCTCGCCAAGCACGAATTTGCTGGCCAATGGCAGGTACGGGATATCATCATCGGTTTTTGTCGTAGGGGTGGCCCCCACCTAGGCCCAGTAGGCCTGTTAGGAGGTTATAAGAACCAGAGTAACATGTGTAATGACATAAGCGCCCCTAATGGGGAGGTACGAAAGTAGGGGCATAACTGTAAAAGCATACTCCATGTGAATATATGTATCGGGATGAGGGGAGGCCGAGGCAGAACACTCCCACCTCTCCACTACCATCTCTCTCTCTGTTTGGCCTGTAGCCACAACAGTTGGCGCCGTCCGTGGGGAGGACAAGGACAAGCCTGAAGACCGAAGAAGAAGGATGGCATCGAAAAAAGCTTCATCGGCAGCGGCGAAAGGAAAGAAGACGGCTGGGTCGAGCGGCGCGGGAACACCAGGGCTTCGGCATCGACCGCCGAAGAAGCTGGCGGCGGCGTAGGCGCCATGGTCGCGGGCGTCGACGCTCGCGCTACAACGATCGACCACGCGCCGCGCTATAACGACATCTAACCCGTCGTTGGCACTGCAACGACCCCCGCCGCCCTCGTCGGCGCGCTGATCCGGCGGTCGGGGTAGCCGCAACGGCATCCGGCGGATCCGAGATCGTCGGCGAGGGTCCCCGCACCGACCCGGCCCGCTGGTGTTCGGCGGCCCGACGGCACCGCGGTGGAGGCGCCTACTAGCAGCCCTCAACGCGTTCCAGCGGGAACTAGGGACCTTCGCGAGCCGTTCGAGATGTACAAGAGGCTCGGACCCAGCAGGCCACGCCGATGGTCGCGCCCGAGCCCACGCCGAGAGGACGAGCGATCGCGAAGCCCCGCGTCTAGCCGCGTGCGGCGAGACGCGTGATCCGAGTCCCCGCTTTCGGCGGGGCTGCAGCAGCGGCGTGGCGAAGACTTCAAGTTCCCTAGCGTCACCGACCCGTACAAAGGCAACACGGATCCTCACGAGTTCGTGCGCGTGTACGAAACCGCGATTGAGGTCGCGGGCGGAGACGACACCACGAAGGCGAAGGGACTCCCCCTCGCGCTGCAAGGAGTGGCGCTCTCTTGGTTTTTACCATAGAGCCCGCTCCATCTATGTGTGGGAGCAGCTCGCGACCGCCTTCACAACAACTTCCAAGGACACTCGTCGGCGAGTCGATGCGGACCAACTCTTCGCCGTGAAGCAAAGACCTCGAGAAGCTCGGGACTACTTCAAGCGCTTCGCCAAGACCCGATGCCAAGTAAAAGACGTTAATGAAACCACCGTCGTTAATGCAGCCATACAGGGCCTTCGTCCGGCCCCGATGGCCGAGTACAACGCGCGGAGGCCAATCAAGACAGTCGCCAAGCTCTTCAACAAAATGGACGAGTATGCGCGGGCGGAGGAAGATGCGCGAAGACGCAGCATTACCGCCCTCGGCCTCGCCCATGAGGAGCGCCCCCCGTGCGAAGGGAGGGCGGGTGCTCCCTCCTCGAAGCAGGGCCGCAGCCGAGAGCCCCGGGGAGGCCCTTCCCGAGGCAGCGCTACCGGGGTACAGGAAGGCTCTTCAAGGAGCGGGCATAAGCCTCGGCGCCGCGGCCGAGTCCTGAAGCGGCCCATTACGTCCTCGACACCGAGCACACGCCAGGACCCGACCCGCCTCATGGAGGGGAGACAGGGATCGAAGGCGGACTTGATTGCGTGGCCAACCCCACGCAGAACAAGAGCTCCTGCACTATGGCAAGTGGTGCGAGGTACACGGCTACGGTGATCACTACACAAGGGCATGCGCCGCAGTTATGGAGCTGCGGAGGGTGATGGCCGGGTCTCGGGCTCCGCCCCCAACGGAGGGTGCGCAGCATCGCACCGTCAGCGTCATCACCGGAGGCTCCTCCTCGAAAGCCCCTGGGGAGCAGCCGTAACTATGGATGCCGCCCCGCAACATCACCTTCGACTTGAATGACGCCAGGTGTGGAGTACCCTCACCAAGACCCTCTAGTCATCCGAGCCCACATAGCACGCTGTGGCGTTAGCGCGTCCTTGTCGACGGGGAAGCTCGCGAATATCTTGTTCGCGAGGCCCTCGGCCGTATGGGGTCCCCGGCCGGCTAGAGCAGCCAGAGCTCCACTTCAAGGCTTCGGGGTCAACGCTGCAGCCTTGGGGCACGTGTCCCTCCCGGTCGATTCCGTCGGGAGGGCAACAAGGGTAACATCCGGACCGAGCATGTCATCTTGGCGTCGTAGATATCCCACATCCCTACAACGCCATCACCGGGCGACCCGCCATCAACTCTTTCGGCGATCCCACACTCACGCGTTTTTGTGTGTGAAGCTCCTGTGCCCGAGGGTGTTATCACCGTTTTTGCGATCGGGACTGGCCGGACGTGCCGAGGTCGGCGGCCGCGTTCGCATCGCCGGTGCATGCCCTCTCCGCACGCTCGGTGAGGGCCCTCCGCCCGGTGGGCGCGAAGCCTCGGCCGGGCCGAGTCAAGAAGGTGCCGCTCGAGCGGAGGGCGCTTGTGTCCATCGGCGAGGGCTCCAACCGGGTCGAGCGGGATCGCTCCGAGTGCTTGAACAACGTTGACATTTCGCATGGTCCCTAGAGGACATCAAGGCGTGACCGGCGATGGTCGAGCATCGCTTGGCGGTCGCCCGACGCCAAGCCGGTCAAGCAAAGGCTTCGCGTATGTCGATGGATCAGCAGCGGCGCAAAGCAGTGGCGAAGCTTCTTGCGCTGGGTCATCCGCGAGGTCCACCATCGAGTGGCTCGCTAACCCGGTGCTAGTCAAAAGGCGGCGGGGCTGGCGTATGTGCATCGACTTCACGGCACTCAACAAGGCGTGCGAAGGACAATTACCCTTGCTGCGCATCGATCGGTGGTCGATGCCATCGCTGAGTGCGAACTCATGAGTTTCTGGGCGCCTATTCCGCTACCACCAGTGTACATGGCGAAGACGGCGAGGAGAAGACCAGGTTTCATCACACCACTTGGGGCGTTACGCCGTCATAATGCCCTTTGGCTTGAAGAACACAGCGCTACCTTCACCCGCCTCGTCGCTATTGCCCCGCCGCCCGGCTCGGGAGGAACGTCGAAGCTTATGTCGATGGCGTGGTGGTCAAAACTCGGCAGCTTGCTCGCATGGCGAGACCTCCGAAGACCTTCGACAACCTCCGGAAGGCGGGCATCAAGCTCAACCCGACAAATGTGTCTTGAGTGCGGCGGGCAAGCTCACAGGTTTCCTCGTGTCGGACGGGGCATCCAGCGAACCCGACAAAGTAGACGCCAACTGGGTATGGAGCCGCCAAGACAACGAGGAGGTCCAGAGGTGGCGGGCGCATGGCAGCACTAAGCCGCTTCCTATCGAGGCGGCGGAGCGGGCTTGCCATTTTCAAGGCGCTCGCGGTGCGATGGATTTCGTTGGGGCGGATTGCGCGAAGGCCTTCAACGAGCTCAAGGAGCACCTAGCCAGCCTACCCACGCTGGTTGCCCGGCACGAGGCTCCTCCTCTGCTCTATCTCGCGCGTCGGCCACCGCGGTCAGCGCCGTCCTCGTCTTAGAGGAAGGCGCCATGCAGCGGCCCATCTACTTTGTCTCCGAAGCCCTCCAAGGCGCCAAGACAAGATACACGGAGCTTGAGAAGCTCGCCTACACATTGGTCATGGCCTCCAGGAAGCTTCGGTATTATTTTCTGGCCCACCCGATCACAGTGCCTTCCTCATTCCCCCTGGCAGAGATGCTACACAACAAAGAGTCCACAGGGCGCATCGGTAAATGGGCTGCCGAGCTCGCTCCCTTTTCCTTGACGTATGCTTCGCGAACAGCAATTAAATCCCAAGTCCTTGCGGATTTTCTCGCCGAATCGACCCCGCCGTCCCAACCCGTCTAGACGCACGATGACCCCGTCTAGACGCTCACAATCGACGGAGCTTACGGCGTCGCCGGCGCGGGCGTAGGTGCGATGATAAATCACGCCCGAAGGACGGCGTTGCTATACTCGCGCGCCTTGCCTTCCCGCCACCAACAACACGGCTGAATACGAGGCAATGCTCTTTGGCTGGCGAAGCTCATGGCGATCGGCACGAGGCAGTGCTAGTCCGCACCGACCGCGCTTGGTGGTGGTCATGTGGACAAGTCATATCAAGCCAAGGACCCCGAGTTGGCCAAGTACCTCGCGGCGGTGAGGCGAGGAAAGGCACTTTGGGCGTCATTGTCAAGGCCATCCTCGCGCGGAGAACGAGCGGTCGGCGCCCTCGCTAAGGCGGCCACCAAGAATCGCCACGAGGCGTTTCTGAGTATTAGTGCGGCGACCATCGCGTGGGACAACCGGGGCGCGCACTCGTCCACCGCATTGACCGGCGGTGATTGGCAAGAGCCCATCTTCAATTTCTTGCAAGGCATCGCCGAGCCCGAGGACCGCGCTGAGCTTGGCGCTTGCGGCACGCGCAAGGTCCTTCAGTGTTCGAAGGATACTCTACAAGAGAGGGTTTGCGCACCGCTCTGTGCGCCTCTCGGCCGAGGGGGAAAGGAGCTCCTTGCGGAGATCCACGCGGCGTGTGGATCCCACCGCACCGAGGTCATTAGTCGGCAAGGCGTTCGTGCAAGGCTTCTCTCGCCCATGCCATCACCGACGCCGGACCTCGTCCGTCGGTGCCAATGGTGCCGATGGATGGCGCGCATCATCCGCGAGCCCCGACGAGCCTCAACCCCATTCCCGGTGTGGCCACCGCACGCTGGGCCTCGACATAGTAGGACCACTTGCCCGAGCTCTAGGGGACCTCCGATTCGGTAGTCGCTACTGAGTATTTCTCCGATGGCCGGAAGCGATCGCCGCTCGCCAAAGTAACCTGCGCCATACGGCGCTTCCTCGGCAAAACATCATATGTCGCCGGCGTGCCCGGGAGCTCACGGTTGACAATGGCCTGCGATTCGACGCCACCTCTTCAAAGACTATTGTGACAAAGATGGGCATCACCCTCCCATTCGCCTCGGTAGGGCATCCCGATCCAACAGGCGGTCGAGCAGGCGAATGGCGCCATCTCCGCTGCCATCAAAAAGCACCTGGTCGGACTGCCGAAGGGCAAGTGGCCAAGCGAACTTCACAGCGTTCTTTGGTCGCTTCGCACAACGGTAACGCGCCCGACGGGATTCACGCCGTTCAAGCTCCTTTTCGGTGACGAAGCGGTGACGCCCGAGGAAATCAAGGCCGGCTAGCGGAGGGTCCTCGTCCAAGCACCCGAAGAGGAGCGTCGTGTGTCCTTGGACCTCCTCGACGAGATACGGGCAGATGCAGCCCACCATGTCGAGAAGTATGCGCGGCAGACAATGCGTACTCGGGACCGCTCTATATGCCCACGGGGGTTCAAGCCTGGGGATCTTGTTCTCAGAGTGGCGCTCCAGGCGGAGACCGTTGGCAAGCTGGAATCCAAGTGGGAAGGCCCGTACATCGTGATGGAGGCATTGCCGAAGGGGGCGTACCGCCACGCCACGCTCGAAGGACAAGCCCTCCGGCACACATGGAACGCGGACAGGTTGCGGCGATACTACGCCTAGAAGCGGGACGACAAGCGAGAGCCACCAGCCCTTTGTCGTACGATGCTCGCCCGCGCAAATGGGAGTTCAATAAAGATTGCTATTCCCAGAGCATTGTCTGTCCGCGCTGAGCAGAACAAAGTCTATGGACTTTAAATAAGACGTAGCGTTGAGGTCCGCCTCCGCACGCGCGAGTCTCCGGACTATAAAGAAAGTCGTAGCGTTGAGGTCCACCTCCGCACGCGCTAGTCCACGGACTTTAAATAAGACGTAGCGTCGAGGTTAGCCTCCGCACGCGCGAGTCTCCAGACTATAAAGAAAGTCGTAGCGTCGAGGTCCGCCTCCGCACGCACCAGTCTACGGACTTTAAATAAGACGTAGCGTCGAGGTTTGCCTCCGCACGCACGAGTCTCCGGACTATAAAGAAAGTCGTAGCGCCGAGGTCCGCCTCGCACGCACTGATCCACCACGACTTTAAATAAGGCGTGGCGTCGAGGTCCGCCTGCACGCACCGCCTACGGACTTTAAATAAGTCATAGCGTCGAGGCCCGCCTCGCACGCACCGATCTGGACTTTAAATAAGACGTGGCGTCGAGGTCCGCCTCGCGCGCGCACCATCCACGGACTTTAAATAAGACGCATAGGGGACGCCCTCGCGCACACGATCTCGGACTATAAAGAAAGTCGTAGCGCCGAGGCCCGCCTCGCACGCGCGCGATCTACGGACTTTAAATAAGACGTGGCGCCGAGGTCCGCCTCGCACGCACGGTCTACGGACTTTAAATAAGACGTGGCGCCGAGGTGCCGCCTCCGCACGCACGATCCCACGAACTTTAAATAAGACGCAACGGGGACGCCGCGCGCGCTCGCCTCGGACTATAAAGAAAGTCGTAGCGTCGAGGTCCGCCTCCGCACGCGCTAGTCAACGGACTCTAAATAAGACGTAGCGTCGAGGTTTGCCTCCGCACGCGCGAGTCTCCGGACTATAAAGAAAGTCGTAGCGTCGAGGTCTGCCTCCGCACGCACCAGTCGACGGACTTTAAATAAGATGTAGCGTCGAGGTTTGCCTCCGCACGTGCGAGTCTCGGACTATAAAGAAAGTCATAGCGTCGAGTCCGCCTCGCACGCACGATCCACGGACTTTAAATAAGACGTGGCGTCGAGGTGCGCCCGCACGCGCGAGTCTCCGACTATAAAGAAAGTCGTGGCGCCGAGGCCCGCCTCGCACGCGCTATTCCACGGACTCTAAATAAGGCGTGGCGCCGAGGTTCACCTCACGCCGCGAGTCCCGGACTATAAAAAAAGTCGTAGCATCGAGGTTCGCCTCGCACGCGCGATCCACGGACTCCAAATAAGGCGTAGATGCCCTACCCGCGCTCTCACGAGTATAACAAGATGCGGAGGTCTTCTTCCCTTCGCGTTCGGCGGCAGGTAACACCAAGGATAAGGTACTACTTGGTTTCATTGTAAAAGAAAAGGCGTTACATGGCTACAAGCATAAGAACCGGTACATCATCCCCCTGCCCTACCCGACCAACCGCTCAGCCTTGGCGCGGTGCGGACGAGCCCGTGCCGTCGTCGCCGTGACGCGGAAGGACTCCTTCGAGCCAGTGGAGGAGGTCCCCCTCCCCATGTAGCGTCTGCTGCACGGCGACCCTCGCTGCATCTTCCCCGAAGCGGCCCCAGATCCGTTGATGGAAGTTCTGAAGGCTAGGCCCGATGGAGCGGATGGCGTCCGACATGACCCAGGTGGTAGGAAGATCCAGCTGAGGATTCGCGGCTCATGGGTATGTCTACACCACGAGTGTGAAGCGTATGAGGTGAGGCACGCACCAAGATAGCCGTAGTGCTCGCTGAATGTTCTGGCGCCACGAAGAGCAACGCCTGCCCCCTCCTCGATCAGCCCGAGCGTCTCCGACAGGGCTTCCGGCCCGTGCGTAGCGTCCGGCACCCTGACGCACAGATCTCGGAGGGCCTGGTTCAGAGACTCCATAGCCCGCCACGCCGACATGGATGCATTTTCCAAGACGAGACTATTCCCTGCAGCAGACTCCGCCAGCTAGGCATTCTCCCCTCCTAGGACGGCGATCTGCTGCAGGTAGGCGGCGCGCTCCTCAACTGTGGTGCACCTGGCTTCCGTGGCCTCGAGTTGTGCGGCCGCCATCGTGCCCTCCAGCGCGCGAAGTTCTTCATCCTTCGCCGCGAGAGCATTGTTCGCTTCACGAAGGCTGGCTTCCAGAGCCCTCCGCTCCCGAATGCGGGCCTCGTCAAAAGACCGGCTGAGGGCAAGCGTCTGGCAAAAACAACAAGTCAACAGGCGTCCAGAAGTACCTGACAAGCTGAAGCGCACATACTTACCCTCATCTCGGAGGCCTGCAGCGCGAGCGCTAGGAGTTCCCCCTCGCATGACGACAACATCTCTCGGTCAAGGCCGTTGTCGGCACGCTCTGCGGCTGCGGTGAGGGCGGCGTGTCTCGGCGAGGAGGAAGTCCGAGCGAAGCGAGCCCGCCCAACGCGCCAGGTTTACCGAGGCCGTGGCCACGTCAACAGCAACGAACACCTGCGGGGCACCCTGCACAAGGCTTTGGATTTCGCGCATACCTCCGTTGCTCGATCCTTCGCCATGTCCGGGAGATTTCGTCTCGCCTGATGTTGGCAGAATGAGCGAGCAGATCGGAGAGAGTCTCGTGAAGTCACGAGAAGAAAGGGACTCACGCCTACCTCCTACGCCTCTCGTGACGGTAGGAAGTGGCGCCGTTTCGACTGCCAAGGGGGAGGCGGGCGCCTCGGTGGTCGGCGAGGAGGTCTTCTCAGCCGCGCCAGACGCCGTAATCCCGCGGCAAGGCCCCGCAATGGCGTATCGACCCCTCGCGGCGGGGACTGCGTCCGAGGGTGTTTCGCCTGCGGCGGCACGAGCGATTCTTCCGGGGCAACACCAGCTACGGTTCCAGTCGCCCCCATGGTTTCCTCCGTAGGGGGCGCGCCCTCGCCGGCTGCTGCGATTGATAGCACACCATCAACCGTGGTTTTCTCGTCGGGAACGGTGCTCCCCCGGGTTGGCAACTTCCAGCTCAACGATGGCCGCGAGCACGGGTTCGTTGGCGTCAGCAGAGGGTGCTGGGGGACTCACGGTGGCGCGCTCCTCCGAAGCAGTGTGGTCAGGCCCACCGCCGGTCGCACGCCCCATCTCAGCTGTGCTAGTCGCCGAGAGGCCGGCGGGGTCGCATACGGCAGATGGGGAATGGGCCCGGCGTCGTGAAGATAACACCCCCACAGGGCTCTCACCCTCCTGAGCGCCCGGAGTCTCAGTGGGAAGCTCCCCCGGCACCGCGCGCTCGGGCACGCGAGAATGCCCGGCCTGCATGTGCGGTTTACCCGCCTTGCTTAGCCGCCTTGACTGCGGCCTCGCGAGCCTGGTGCTCCTTAAGCGTGTACAGGCCGAGGAGCGCCGCGACCATGCACTCTGCATATTCTAGCCGACCACTGCGCAGGAGATCACGTCAGTCAGGCGGAGACCAAACAGATACAATAGCACGCGTCAAACGTGCTGGGCGACTTACAAGGAGTGGAGGGCGGAAGCAGGCGCGATACGGATGGGCTGAATCCGTCCTCGCGGGGGCCGTTCTGTCCAACATACTTCCCCCGGGAGGAGAGTGGCGCCGCCCCATACATTGTGAACTCCTCGGCTAGGTCGCGCACTCATTCGGCGGCGACATCGACAAGACTCGTAGCTTTGCGTGTCGTCAATCTCCGCCTTCAAGCTCGGCGTCTGCTTAAACAAGATCGGCCCACCTCGGCATTGCATTCCGCTCTTGTCGGTCACGGTGTAGTAGAACCACCGCCGAGTCCAGCCGACTCCATTGCCTCGGCGAGTGGGCGCGGGAACAACGTCGCGCCACGACACCGGCACGAAGTCCACTCCGCCGAAGTTGGACTCCGCCCTGTCAACTTTTCTAGGTCGACAGCGTGCGTCGTGCAGTGTGGCGAATAAGCTCACGCTGGGACGCCACCCCTCTGTCCGCACCGCCCACGTGAAGACAGCTAGGCGGAGTATTGCGTGAGGCGTCAATTGGGCTAGCTCCAACTTGTAGGCCCGTAGGACTTCGCCCACGAACAACGTGGAGGGCATTCGAAGGTCGGCGTCGAAGAACGTGACAAAAACAATCGCCTCCATTGCCCGAGGCTTCGGCTCCGTCTCGTCCCGACGGGGTAGGCGAGCCCCATCGTGATCCACGATCTTCCTCTCATCCACGAGTCACTGCAGCATCCCTTCGGTCATGCGGCTCTCCCCCAGCACACGGGAACAGCAGCCTCCCGAGTGCTCCATGGCGTCCCACCACTTGTTGGCGCGCGAGCTCCCTCGCGGCACCAACTCGTACTTCCTGGAAGGATGGGACACCTCGTCCTGGCTAGGCAGGGAACCACTGTGGGGATGGTAGGTGGCATCGTCATGGCTAGCCATCACTCTTCGCGACCAGGGAGGAAGAAGCAGGGAAAGGAGCAACTGGCGTTACAATTAGCACGGGCGGAAGCAAAGCGGCGGATCAAAAAGCAAAGTAAGAAAGGGTGCCTCCGCCTCAACACTAGCGCCTTATAAAGGCCGCTCGCCTCTCATATGGCTCGAAGCACAGACAGATCAAACTCGTAGCGATTCGGCTGCCCAAGATTCGGAAAGAAGAACCGCCGGGGCCTGGAGGGCCGTACCTGGTAGGTGACCAAGCAGCACACAACGCCTGCACGCCTTCAACACGTGTCCAACTTCCCTGGGGAAGAGGCGAACGGCCGCGGGCACGCAACCGCTCACATCCCACGACGCACCAGTCGTGAGTCGCCACGTGTCCCACCTCCAGAATAGCAGACTGCACGACGCGACAGCATGACTTCTGCTAGGCCAGGCGTCGGCGTGATTCCAGCCGCCATTAAAAGCACACTACCAGACTGCAAGCTCACAACAGCTCCGATGCGCAACAATATCGGCGCCAAGCTCCAATCTTAGCGCGGGGCCGGAGCGCGCGCGCGCGTCTACTTCGACTAGGCGCCGGCCTCTGCTGCCACCCGTTCGAAGGGTAGGGGACGGAGCGCGCGCGTGCCTCGGCCCGACTTAGCGCCACCTCGCCGCCACCCGCTCAAGGGTAGGGGACGGAGCGCGCTCTGCCGACCAGGCGCCACCCCAGCGCCACCCGTTCAAGGGTAGGGGCGGAGCGTCGCGTGCCTCGGCTTTGATTTAGCGCCACGGCCTCGCGCCACCGGTTCAAGGGTAGGGGCGGAGCGCGCGTCTACGCCGACTGGCGCCACCCAGCGCCACCCGTTCGAAGGTAGGGGCGGGCGCGCGCGCCGCGGCCGACTTAGGCGCCAACCTCGCTGCCACCCGTTCGAAGGGTAGGGGCGGGCGCGCGCGCCTCGACCGACTTAGCGCCCGGCCTCGCGCTACCGTTCGAAGGGTAGGGGGCGCTACGCCGCCGCACTTAGCGCCGGCCTCGGCCACCGTTCGAAGGTAGGGGCGAGCGCGCGTCTACATCGACTTAGGCGCCACCTCGCCGCCACCCGTTCGAAGGGTAGGGGCGGAGCGCGCGTGCCTCATCGACTTGGCGCCGGCCTCGCGCCACCGTTCGAAGGGTAGGGACGGGCGCGCGTCTGCCGACTGGCGCGGCCCGCCGCCACCCGTTCGAAGGGTAGGGGCGGAGCGCGCGTGCCTCGGCCGACTTAGCGCCCGGCCTCGCGCCACCCGTTCGAAGGGTAGGGGCGGAGCGCGCATCTACGCCGACTGGCGCCACCTCGCGCCACCCGTTCGAAGGGTAGGAGACGGAGAGTGCGCGCCTCTACTTCGAGCTAGGCGCCAGCCTCCGTTGCCACCCATTCGAAGGATAGGGGACGGAGCGCGCACGTGTCTGCTGCGACAAGGCACCTTCCATCCCAGACCTCGGGTTCCCAAACCACAAGCTTGGGGAAATTCACAGGCCAGAGGGGACGGAGGGGGCCAAAGGACTCGGCGACATGGCTTCGGCCCTGTGAAGCCCTTCACCATGAGAGGCTCCTGTCGTAGGGGTGGCCCCCACCTAGGCCCAGCAGGCCTGTTAGGAGGTTATAAGAACCAGAGTAACATGTGTAATGACATAAGCGCCCCTAATGGGGAGGTACGGAAGTAGGGGCATAACTGTAAAAGCATACTCCATGTGAATATATGTATCAGGATGAGGGGGAGGCTGAGGTAGAACACTCCCACCTCTCCACTACCATCTCTCTCTCTGTTTGGCCTGTAGCCACAACAGTTTTCTTTGCTTTGCCCTTGCTGCCTCGGCTGTAGGTCGACTTTATGGTAGTCGACTGTAAAGGTAGCACCGGTGCAAATTGCTTTGGCGAGACTAGCACCCGTAGAGATAGCACCGGTGCAGGTAGTGATGGTGGAGATAAGTCTTGTGAAGATGGCACTAGTGCATGTAGCTCTGGTTCGCACTGCCCTTCTGGTCCTGCCACCAGTGAAGAAGCCTCTAGGGAGATGTCGCTTTTGGGGCACTAGATGAATGTTCCAATGGCCTGCCCTAGAGTCACGATCTCGTTGTTGGGGGGCTTCGGTAGCGGGACGACCTAAAAATTGACATGCACAACATCCACATTAGCTTTTGCGAAGCCTGGTGCTATAGGTGTATAGTGCACCATGGCCCCAAGCAGCGTACAAGGGAACGGAGGCATATCTCACTTGGAGCCTGCACTTCGTAGGCTCCTACATAACAATACAAAATTAGGTACTCCAATTGGCCTATCAATGGAGCAAGCATTCGAAAGATAATAATTATTACTAGAATGTCGTCCACAAGAAATCTGGCCTCGATTTTCGTCGGATTGGATGCGCAACTACTCGGACGGTTGTGCGGGCTAGCAAGCACAGGAGTGGCGGCGGCGGCCTGCTGATTTTCTGTAAATCTCCGCACCTCATCTCTGACATAATCAGCCAGCTCCTCTCTAAGAGATGCCTTGATCTCTTCTCGTAGCCGTGCCTCACGCTCGGCTTTGGTTCCCTTCCTACGCCAATACATTTCGGAGTCATCTTGAAAACCATGTTTCCAAGGGACGTAAAGCCCAAGGCCTCTCGTACGACCCGGGTGCTCCTTGTTTTTTAGGGCTGCAGAGAGTATATCTTTCTCCCTTGTTCCCTGGGAAGATTCAACATTCAGCGCTTCCTACAAAAGCACGACATGTCATTTCACTTCCTACGAAGTTGTGGAGTAATTACAAGTTATGTTGTTCGATCGATATCTTACCAAGCGCTGGGACACTTGCTGATCTGCAGGGTTTTGAAAGGAGACATCCCCCGATGTCGTTGTAGATGACCTTGCTCTATTCCAATTTCGAGCGCGGTCATCCGGGATATTGGCAAATGGCGGGGCGGTGTCTTGCAGGACTGCCTGTTCGTCCTCCCTCCTCCACTGTGAGATTTTACCTGCATACCCAGCTGTGCCAAGTCTGCGGGGGTGTGTGTTTTTTGCCTAGAGGGTCTTGTGCACCGCACTTGTACTTTTGAAATCTTCAGTCGTCTTCATCGCTTTGAACTCTTCCCATTGTGGTTTTAGGAATGGGTATTTATGAAAGAGCGTTTCGTCCTTCTCCACGTAGTCCTTGACAAGCGTGCTCTTGAAGTTCTTCCATGCTTTCCACACCGCTAGGAAGGCTTGTCGTTGCCCGGCGTCTTGGTGTTCTTCTGGGATCTCGAACGATGCCAAAATTTCTGTCGGCAGCTCACGTTTCCGAGTCCCAGGCACGCTCTTCCACGAATCGAATGTGATCTCAATTTGTTCTCGTGCAACTATTCCGATCATTCTTCGGAATGCGCATATTGCTTTGGGAGGAAGGAGAGGGGTCCCAAATCCATCAACCTCTATGATGGTAAATCGGCCCTCAGGCTTTTTCGATAGCCCTCTTCCTTGGCGTTTAGATTTTGGAGCGGACGCATCCAGCGATAATGTTGAAGAATGCGCAGATGACATGTTGGCCTTCTCATATATGAAAAGTAAGCACAATGTAGCATGTACATAAATAGTGAGGTATAAGCACATACTTATATACATATACATAACAGTAAGATTTAACAACAATAAGATTTATGAAACAACAACAATATATATTTATACAATATATGAAACAACAACATCCTATATGTATACAACAATAAGATTTATGAAACAACGACAATATATGTATACAATATATGAAACAACAACAATATATGTATAAGATTTATGAAACAACAACATCCTTTCCTATGTCTAAGCTGAATTACCATCTCCTTGCACTGATGCACATTTACTCTCCTACATCTTCAATTGTGCAAATGTGCTAATGTTGGTAGCTAGGCTTCATTGTTATCAGTCAAGCTAGAAAAAAATAGTTGTGGTTTTTAGCTTATATCACATCATATGAATCATTCCTTAAGGTTTTGCTAAAAAGTTCACTTTAGTGATTATGACTCATTTCAATTTTCCTTACGGAAATAATGTTGTCTAAATCAATTTATTTGTTCATTTTACTTAGGCCCCAAAGGTGTCATTCAAAAAACCAATCGGCTCTATCAGCATTTATGGACACAAGTTCTTGGGCTTCTAGGGATGCAACCATCACATGAAGCCAAAATGGTCATGCTCCAATCTTCCTCTGGTACACACAAAGCAAAAAGGGGTACCGAGGGATTTAGCACATGTCGTGGTGATGCCTAGGGTTACCTCGGGGGACGGAGGCGGCCTCGGGGGGACGGCAGCGGCGACGGGCCCGAGGGAGGAGGACGACGAAGGGCTCAGGGGATGGTGACGGGCTCGGGGGCTTGACGGAGGGGGACAGCGACGGCCTCGGGGGATGGTGACGGGCTCGGCGGCTTGACGGAGGCGGCCGGCGACGGGCTCAGGGGACGGCGGCCGATGACGGGCTCGGGGGACGGCGTCGGCGACGGGCTCGATCGGGATGTAGCTAGAGCGACTAAGTGTTGGTTTGCTAATAACTGCAGTACGTACAAAACCCTAGTGGGGGTTATATATAAAGTCTTATTACAGACGGTTCTATTTAAGAACCGTCTGTGATATAAATATCACAGACGATTCTCAACTTAGAACCGTCTGTGATAATAAATATCATAGACGGTTATAAATAAAGAACTGTCTGTGATAGTATACTAGCACAGACGGTTCTAAACTAAGAACCATCTGTGATAAGCCCTTGCCCCTGCTGTAGTTATTAATATAAATACCAACCAGCATTCAATAAGACCTAAACACCAAGCAACATTCAATAAGACCTCACACAGTGTATTTCTGTACAACAGCCCAATGAACATAGAGATACATTTGTATGACTCATTCTCAAAATTCACCTATATATCACACATTTTCACATATACGTAAATGCAAATTCGCAAATACATCACACACATACATTGTTGTATACATAAATGCCAATTCACATATACATCACATACATGCATTGTTATATACATAAATGCAAATGCCCATATATATGTCGCACATTCTCATTCCACTTGCTTATTTCCTTTAAAAATTAGCCCTTCATGATGATCAATGCGTACGTAACTAATTTCATCACGTTGTTCGTCGTCAACCCTTATGCCATTTCCAAAAGGAGGTAACTTGTCAAATTGATTGTATTCTTTCTCGTCCACTACATTCTCTACTCCGACAATTCTCCTTTTTCTATGAAGAACAACATGACATTTCTTATTTGCCGGGTCAGTTACATGAAAACTTGAATAACTTGGTTGGCGAGTACGAATGGTTCGTCTTTGTTCCCGACACGTTGGAGGTCCACGGTAGTGATACTGTACTTGTCAACCTTCACCTGTGGGAGATGCACCCAACGGCAGCAAAATAAGGGGATCTTGAAAACCATGTAGTCGAGCTCCCAAATCTCTTCTATGAACCCATAGTACGAGTTTCTCAACCCATCGGTACTGAACGCATCTATGCGGACACTTTGATACAGTTAGTGGTCTTTACATCCACGAGATGTGTATAGAATGTGTACCCATTTATATTATATCCTTGCCATGTCACAACTGTAAATGTTGGCTGTTGTAGGGGTGGCCCCCACCTAAACCCAGCAGGCCTGGTAGGAGGTTATAAGGCCCAGAATAGGCCATGTGTAATGACATAAGTGCCCCTGGAGGATGACCGGATGTAAGGGTATAATCTGTAAAAGCACTCCTCATGTGTACATATATATGGATACATGCCATGGGAGAGGCAGGCAATTACTCATCTCCTCACTCTCCACTACCATCTCTCTCTCTTTGGTGCAGAGCCACAACGATTGGCGCCGTCCGTGGGGAGGACAGAGTAAGCCGAAACCTGAAAAAGGATGGCACCAAAAAAGCCGTCAACGGCGGCGAAGGGAAAGAAGGCGGCGGGTCGAGCATCGCATGGGTACGGGGCCGGCATCGGCGCGCGGCGCGCCGGGCGGCGCAGTCGCGGCGGCGAGGGCGTCGGCGTTCGCGCTGCGACGACCAACCCCACCGCGCGGCGGCGACCCACCGCGCCACCGGCGCTCCACCGACCACCCGACACGGCGCTGCGCCGACCCACCCGCCACCGGCGCTCGCGACGACTAACCCGTGGTTGAAGGCGTCGATCTTTGGGCGCGGCGACGATCGACACCGCCGATGCGACGGCAGCCAGCCTCGCTGCCCTCGCCGCAACCCTCGCCGGTAGCGTGCCCGGGCAATTCGAGGTAGCCATGATGGAGCGACCGGTAGCTCGGGGGCTCACGACGCGGTCGTGCCCGCGCCGATCCATCCGTTGGGCGTGCCGGCGGCCCGGCCCGCACAGGCGGTGGAAAGCGCCCTGCTGGTGGCCCTCAAAGCGTTCCAGCAGGAGCTGGGGGATCTTCGCGGGGCTGTCCGAGACATACAAGAGGCTCAGAGCCAACAGGCCGCGCCGATGGTCGCGCCGCACCTGTTGGAAAGGGCGGACAGCGCGGCGGCTCCACATCCAGCTGCGTCCCACTTCGCGCGTCGATCCGAGTCCCGCTTTGGCGGGACTACAGCAAGCGGCGTGGCGAAGACTTCAAATACCCGAGTGTCATCGAGCGCTACAAAGGCGACACGGACCCCCGCGAGTTCGTGCGTGTGTACGAAACCGCGATCTAGGCCGTGGGCGGAGATGACACCACAAAGGTGAAGGGACCCCCCCTCGCGTTGCAAGGAGTGGCGCTCTCCTGGTTTTTTACCATAGAGCCGAACTCCATCTACGCGTGGGAGCAGATCCGCGACTGCCTTCACAACAACTTTCAAGGAAATTATGTCGAGCGAGTCGACGTGGACCAGCTCTTCGCCGTAAAGCAGAAACCTTCGGAGAAGCTCCGGGACTACTTCAAACGCTTTGCGAAGATACGCTGTCAAGTCAAGGATGTTAATGAAACCACCATTGTCAATGCAGCCATACAGGGCCTTTGATGAGGACATCACTTCTTCAGATACACACAACACTTCTCCACTTGACATTCAAGGACCAATCACTAGAGCTCGCGCCCGACAATTGAATTTACAGGTGAGCTCGTTCCTAAGTATTTCTTTTTGTTCACTTGAGAATCGATTGCTACCCAATGATTTAATTATGATTAGGAATCATGGAGAGGACCTAGAAGTACTTGGAGAAGGACTACGAGGCGCACAAGTCCAGCAAGGGTGGTCGAATCATGTTGGAGGCCCAACTCAAACCGACTTCGAATCCAATTCAGAGTCCAGGACCAGGACGCACTAAAATGGACGCCCAGATCGCATCCGGACTTCGTTTTGGACGTTCTACATATGTATGGAAAGATGAGAAGACTACCTTTCCAATGGCTCTGGTCCCATGTCAAAATTCCTTCTGCGTCAACGGGAATCATCGAAACAATTGGACATTCAAAATCTGTCAGGGTGCTGCGTCACCGTCTTTTGGGCCGATCGGCTTTGTATCGTGTTGGAGCCCATTAGGGGCGTGTCCAGGGGTTTTGCACGCCCCTCACTCCTTTATATCCAGCCACCACCCCCACCATTAGGGTTGGGTTTTGCTTAGATTAATTCTGTCTTTGAACAGTTTCGTCGTTCATCGGTTTGTGAGACCCCAACTTTCGAGTGCTACATCAATCCATCCGCAATTCAGTTGTGTTCTTCCTTGTTCTTGCTTGTGTTCTTCGATTCGCAGGCGAGGATTAGCCTTCTTGGCGAGGTCAACTGGGCCGCGCACGGTTGATAACCTGAGGAGACGTGGTGCTGCGATTGCGGGGTTCGGAACATGTCGTTCGGAAGCCGGATCGATTTGTGTCGCGCCTCCACCAAATCGAACATATCCAGAACCTGTTGGAAGATTGGGACCCCGTCCCCATCAAGTGGTAATCAGAGCTTCAGGTGTTCCTTCAAGTTCGCGTTACCCTCCTTTGTTGTTTTCGGTTTCATCCTAGAGTCCACGAAAAAGCCCTACAAAAAAATATTGTAGTCGTAGGTTGTTTCCTGTCCTAGATCTTGTTTAGCCTTTTGCACAATTTGATTCCAGAGTCCGTAGTGTTGAGTTTGTGTCCTTAGTCGAGTTGTGTTGCTGGTTTAGATCGTGTTTTGTTTCGGGTTATCTTGCTTCCGCTACCTCTCATACAAACCCTAGCCGTCATCCATCGCGTATTTTTACCATAGAGCCGAACTCCATCTACGCGTGGGAGCAGATCCGCGACCGCCATCACAACAACTTTCAAGGAAATTATGTCGAGCGAGTCGACGCAGACCAGCTCTTCGCCGTAAAGCAGAAACCTTCGGAGAAGCTCCGGGACTACTCCAAACGCTTTGCGAAGATACGTTGTCAAGTCAAGGATGTTAATGAAACCACCGTTGTCAATGCAGCCATACAGGGCCTTCGCCCGGGCCCGATGGCCGAGTACAACGCACGAAAGCCAATTAAGACAGTGACGAAGCTCTTTGACAAAATAGAGGAATATGCCAGGGCGGAAGAGGACACGTGGCGAAGGCAAGGTGACGACTCCGACACCAACCAGGCTGGTACCTCGGCAAAAGCCGAAGATCCGCCGAAGGACGGTTCTTGAAGGAAAGCGTGGCGTGAGTCGTCGAGGATGCGTCCGATCAAGGGCGCCCGCACAAGTCGTTCGATAGGTCCAAGCGTGGCCAGCAGAAGTCGCGGCGAGGCCGTGTTGGTGATATGCCCTAGAGGCAACATGGAGATGTTGAATATATCACATACTATGTTTATGATACATTGCTTTGTTCCTTGAAATAGACATTATCATTATTGATCAATGAGTATGTGACTTATTCATGAGACTCTTAATGCCAAAATGTTGCTATTTCTAAATGATCCCTGATCATATATCATATGAGGAACAAATATGATTCAAAGATCAGCATATGTATTGATTGATGATCATGTCTCATGGATCATGGTATGGAGATACCAAATCAATAATATGGACATGTGTTAGTGAACATATGTTGGATAGACCCGCCATGAGACACTACAGAGATTCCATGTGTCATTAGTTGGTCTCAAGTAGTGTTTATGTAGAATCCTTAGACTTGAGATCATCATGGTTCCCAACATGCGTAGTAGCCTATTTTGGGACTACTAACCACTACTCCGTGGCGGGTAGTCATAAAAGTAGTCTTCGGGTTTGCTATGAAACATGTAGTGGGATGTGAATGATCAAGATAGAATTTGCCCCTCCTTATGGGAGAAATATCTCTGGGCCTCGATGTAATGGATTATGAAAGTGCATGGCCATGCCAATGTGATTGAGGAGTCAATCACCGTTTATAATCCATCACGGAATCGAGAGAGTGATTGAGCTATTAAGAGGATGACACGAGTCTCGCCTTGTGCTTAATCTATATCGTGAGGCAAAGGGATTCGTACATGAGAACATTACGAGTTCAGCCGATTTGATCTTTACGTATACTTTGGGGTTAATATGTCTTGCTAGAGGCCGCTATTAGGGTGACCGGAAAGGCGTTTCGGTCGCGACCAAGTATCGTGAACCTCTGGTCGCACACTTAACGGGTTGGAACACTAATTTGAATGTGATTCGGATGTGGGCTCAATTCGGATAGAGATCGGATAGACTCCTATTGGGCCTCGGTCCACGAGGCCCAAGTGAGGAGGTCTATATATTTGGAGGCGGGGCTGAGGATGTACGCATCTGTTCCTCCCGAGCAAAACCCTAGCCGCCACCTCGGCGAAACCCTAGCCGCTCGCGAGTCTTTGGTACACTCACGATCGGCGTTCGGCCCGGACGTGTGGATACGGTGGAGGCGCTCGTTGCGGCGTTGATCGGCATCAACAAACTACAGATTGGAGCGGACTCATGGTGTGGTTGATCGTGTGGAGGAGACGATCTGTTCGGACGATCGGCTACTTCCACTACTACCTCGGCGCCGCGTGGTTGGATCGGCTTCTCCAACTCTTCTTCATTGCGCTGCGCGTCTAGTGGTAACGATCTATGATCCCTCCTTAGCATGATGTCCGGTGTGCGCGGTAGAAATTTTTATTTTCTGCTATCGTAGCCTACGCGCGTTCCTTCAGGCCGGTACGTCCTCGACATCGAAGGCGGTTCCGACGAAGGCGCTCCCGCAGGCCGGGGCGGTCGGGGGCGCCGAGGCCAGGGGCGCGGCTGTGGCCGGGGCCGTGACGATAAAGGCCATGGAGACCACGACGATCAACATCAGGGGCTGTGGTGCGTAGTCCACGGCCGTGGCAACCACGACACCCGCACGTGCACCTCTATCGCGGCGCTCCGCGACAGCGTCACGAGGGCGAGAACACAGGCGTGCCGCCGTGGTGGCCCACATGCAGCATCCATATGAAGCCCCCGTGCACATTCTGGCACAAGGGACGCAGCCCCATGAGGGCCCTCTGCTCATTCAAGCCCACGTGAAGCAGCCTCAGGAGGGCTTTCTGCAGCTACAGGCTCCGGAGGCCACCCACCAACGGGTTATCAACGTCATCTCCAGAGGCTCCTTGTTGGAGTTTGCCTCGGCACGGCAGCGGAAGGCCTACGTGCGGAAGTTACACCACGTGGCGGCATATCCAGCACAGACACCGCTGGACTGGGCACAGCATGAAGTCACGTTCACCCCCGCCGATGCCGAAGGCGTGGAGCTTCCCCACCACGACCCCCTGGTCGTCCGAGTCGTTATAGCGGGATGCGATGTGGGACGTGCCCTGGTTGACGGCGGTAGTTCCGTGAACATTCTGTTCGCGGCAGCCTTCGACCAGATGGGGATCCCCCGAAGTCGCCTTGGCCCATCGGGAGTCCCGCTACAAGGCTTCGGGGGACAACCTCTACGGGCGCTCGGCCAAATATGCTTGCAGGTCTCCTTCGGCCAGGGCGACAATGAAAGGGTCGAAGACGCCACATTCGATGTCGTCGACCTCCCATACCTATACAATGCCATATTGGGGCGTCCCATCCTTAACTCCTTCGGGGCGGTACCGCATCACGGCTATTTATGCATGAAGCTTCCGGGGCCGCGAGCCATCATTACCGTTCGGGGCGACCAGGACATGGCCCGGCGCATCGAGCACGGCACCAGATGTCCCCGTCGCGGCAGGCAGCGGCACACCTAGGATCGGCACCGCCATGCGACGGCCCACGGCGCCATCCGGGGCCGACTCCGCAAGCCCTGCCGATAGTGCAACTACTAGAGGCTCCGGCCGCGCTGAGCACAAACGGTTAGTCCCCCCCCCCCCGGTCGTATGTAATCGCTTACCCACGCAAACGGGAATGTAATAAAGTTCCGTTTGTCGCCAACACATTACCGATATGCAAAAGTACGCACTGAGCACACGCGGAGGCCTCGCCTACGCGTGTGCTCCCGCAGTATAAACCAAAGACGCACGTTCGCGTGTGGACTCTCCGTAGCCAGGGGTACGGGTATGAGTATAAACCAAAGACGCACGTTCGCGTGTGCACTCTCCGTAGCCAGGGGTACGGGTATGAGTATAAACCAAAGACGCACGTTCGCGTGTGCACTCTCCGTAGCCAAGGGTACGGGTATGAGTATAAACCAAAGACGCACGTTCGCGTGTGCACTCTCCGTCACAGACATGGGTATGAGTATAAACCAAAGACGCACGTTCGTGTGTGCACTCTCCGTCACAGACACAGGCATGAGTATAAACGAAGACGCACGTTCGCTTGTGCACTCTCCGTCAAAGACACAGGCATGAGTATAAACGAAGATGCACGTTCGCGTGTGCACTCTCCGTCAGAGACACGGGCATGAGTATAAACAAAGACGCACGTTCGCGTGTGCACTCTCCGTCAAAGACACGGGCATGAGTATAAACAAAGACGTGCGGGGGGACGCCTCTGCACGCACTCTACAGAGTATAAATAAGACGCGGAGGTTTTCCCTGTGCACTCTACTGAGTATAAACAAGACGCGAACCCCGCGCACGCCAGGGACTTCGTCCTCGCGCGTACTCCCCAGAGTATAAATAAGACGCAGATGTTTTCCCTGCACACTCTACTGAGTATAATGTCACATCCTGAAAATTTAAATTTGGAAATGTGAAGTTTTTGAATTATTTTGCAATATGTTTTACTTGAATTTGGAGTTTATGATTTACATCTGCAGATTTGGTTGAGGTTCCATAGTTTAAAAAAATGCAAAGAAGATCAAGGAGAAATAAACATGTTTAAATAATAGAAGATTAGAACTTCAAATAAGAATTTGAAAAGATGATCCATAAAATATAATGAAAGAATTGTAATTAATCATAAAATATCACCCACAAAGATAAGGGTATGAGTAACAAGGTGTCAAGCAAATTAGCAAGGGTCAACATATAAATATATACACACAACACGGCCAAATGGAAAAAGGCACTTAAGGGAAATAAAACATTAAATAAAAAGTAAAAGTGTATGTACAAATGCATATATGCCACAAGTATATGTGTATATGTCCATATCCATATGTTGATAATAGAAGAAAAAAAATATATATATATATATAAAAAGAAAGGGGGTCAGACCAGGCCGACCTGGCCCAGCCCAACCCCACCTCTCTCTTTTTCCCCATTACCACGCGTGGCCCACCTCCTTTTTCCTCGTTCCCCTGCCGAACGCACCCCCTGCCCACTGTTTGTCTTCTCCCCCGAGCTCTCTTTCTTTCTTCCCTTTCCAGCCGCGCGGCCGAGCTTCCTCACTCCGCCCACGCAGCCCGGCCTGCCCTCTCCGCCCCGCGCTCGGACCAGCGGGCGCCGCGTTCGGACCAAGGGTCACCGCCGCCTCCGACCGCGCCACCCAGCTCTGCTGCCGCCCTCTCTTTTTCTCTGCCGCTCGCTCCATCGCATCACGCGCGCGCCAGCCCCCTCTGTCGCTCCTCGAGCGGCACAGCGGCATCATGCCGAATCCTTTCGCGAGATCCCGGCTCGCCACCGCTGCGCCCGGCTCGCCCGCCGCTCGCCGAAAGGATGGATCGAGCAAGCCTCCCGATGCCGGTCATCCCCGCATGCCTATAAGTACCACCGAGGGCCACCACATACTCCCCACCTCACATTCTCCCTCCCGCAGAGAACAATTGAGCTTAGAGCTTCCCAATCGTCGGCAATTCCATTTCTTCCCCAACTCCGGCGACCACACTCCCCGGCGATTCATCGAGCCTCAACGCAATCCCCGGCGCCTGGAGCTTCCCCAGCACCCTCCGGGGCTATCCCTGATGGCGCCCTGTGCCCTCCTCCCCCTCAACGAGTTGGCCGCGAGAGCCCCTCTGCGCCGCCGCCCGTGCTCGCCGCCGGCCCGCCGTAGAGCCTCTTGGCCGGAGCTGACACCTCCAGTGGGTTCCCTTCCTCGCCGGGCATCCGTTTTGGCCATCTCCACCATCTCCCCGACCACTGTCCGCCGCCGGCGACGACAATCCCGAGCGCCGGCATGGCTCCTCTGTGAAGTTCACAGCCCAGTCAGCATTACTAGCTTTCCTTCCCCCTTCCAATCGCGAAAGATTCAGAGCCCAGTTGGCTAGCCGAGTAAGTAATGCACACAGCACCAGGTCGTTGGCTCGATCCCTATCCTCGCCCATTTCCCTTTATTTTTGTGCTATTTTCATGCTAATGCATTTCAGTTAGGACCAAACCAAATTTGGGTAAAGTAGAAATTGTTCATGAAAACTAATAAAATCTAATTAAGATTTTAAAGAGATTATGTAAGATTTAAATTGAATTAAAATATCATATATGAATGATTGTGTTTCCATTCTTTACTTTAAACCTATAAGATAGTTAAGGCATTGATGAAGAGAAACATCCCTAAAAACATGAAATAAAGTTATACAAGGCACCAAAAACTAATCAAGATACAAAATGAGCTTTCTAAATATTTCAATCATAAGTTAGTTGTGTGTATATTATATATATATATATATATATATATATATATATATATATATATATATATATATATATATATATATATATATATATATATATATATATATATATATATATATATATATATATATATATATATATATATGTAGTAACTAATAATAATATATGCTTTGACCATTTATTTTATCTCATAATTATTAACTAAAGATGTGGAAAGAATAATGTTAGGATGTGCCCCATGAAAGGATGAATTAACAAGTGAGGGTGGTCTAAAGAAATAACACTTAAGCCATTGTATATTAGTGGATACTATAGGGTTGACCATGGCATGATTTAAACCTTAACCATTATTCCAATACCTAAGCAATCAAGGGAACCATTTTGACTACTAAATGATTTGGGTTTAAAGCCACTAGTAGTTGGACTAGTTATCGCATGTGAATAATTAATATGGATTGCATAAATGAATTCAAAGACTAAACATTAGTTAAAGGCAATACAAAAATCTCTTTTGGGTAAATGTTCAAATTTAATAAAGGCTACCACTATTTATGATTAAAAATCTATGCCCAATATTCAACATGCCATAGGGCGCTATAAACATAGGCTATAAGATTAACTTGGTTAGCTAAAAGCGCAAACATCCTTGTATATATCGTATGCCACAAGATTAGCACTCTACAAAATACACCAATTCATGGGGTTAATCTAACTCATGGGACTTCCTTGATAAATACCAAAATAATAAAAGAAATTGTTAATAAAAAGATCAAGTCATCGTATTTTACCATCGACCTTACCTCAAATAACCCAAATCACCCGTTAACTCGTAATAAAACTAAATTGAGTTTATTCGGATTTATTTGGATCTTTTTGAGTTATTTGCTTTTATTTGGATTCAGTCGTTTATCGCGTAATTAGAAACTGGATTCCCGAAGATTCCACGGATCAAGCATGGTTGGAGCAAAGTGATGATAAGGAGTAGAAGCCCAAGAGAAAAGCATCGTGTGAGCTCAAGACAGCGGTAACTGCGCGAAGTAGTCAATACTTTGATCATATTGAACCTACATTTCCATAAATTACTTTGGTTTAAATTATCAAATTGCATGCTGATATGTTATATGCAAAAGCATGTTAGTTTAAGATTTCTAGTTACATGCCTATTGTTTACCCTGAATAATATTACACCCTCTTTGAAGTATTTGAATGAGTGAACTTTGTCGCCCTAGCAAAACTATAACATTAATCTTTGAAACTAAGTCCCTAATTATATGCCATGCTTAGTTTTGCGTAGAAACTCATGGGTGCGAGAGCGCCCAAGCATCACCTTTAATCTTGAGAAAAATTGACTGGGCAGTCATGATGGGAATGATGGTATATTTTGGCGAGATTATTTTAGGCTTCAAAATCCCCAACTTGCTTGAATATCTGGGCGGATTGGTTCGAGGGTGTGTGAGTGTGGTGCAGTGGAAGTACAAAGTGGGTTAGTGGTAGACCGCCCAGATACCAATAAGGACTGAATCTTGTCATGTCATCCCAGGTAAAATAGTACAACCACAAGTCATAAAGTACAACTTGGCTAAGTACATTTATCGAATCTTGGACTCATTTCACGTGTTGGGGTTTGAAGGGGTTATGCTATGGCAAGGGGGCTGAAGGACACCGGTGGAGGGTGAAGTTTCCCGGTGTCCTACGTTGCGGAAAGAGAGAAGGTCCGGCTGCGTAGTGGTGTGGGAAACATCCAGCGCAGAGATGGGACCCACCGAAGTGGGCGATCTCCCATAAAAGTGAAATGAGAAAAGGGACTCGATAATTTGAAAAGTCACTGTGATGGTGCGCTCAACCACACGTCTAAGGAATCGTGTGGGGCAACGAGTTGATTGTCTCTTGTGGTGAAAGTGTACAAACTCTGCGAGTCAAAACTATTCGAATAGCCGTGCCCACGGTCAAGGGCGGACATGGGAACTTAACCGAGATATAGTTCTATTTCAAAATGCTTTATGGATGGGAATGGAAAAGTGGAAGGCGCGTGTCGGCCCTGATTTGAGTTGTCTGGGTGTCGTCCCGATGGTAATGTAAGCGGCTATATGTTTGAAAGATGCTATATGGTGCGGATGCCATGTAACAGTGGATGGAATCGGATCGCTATTATTATTGCATACTCTTGAACATTATGCTTTTGTTCAAAACTGCTAGGTCTCGGAAATTTCTATGTATTGTATTTTAAATAATGGTAACATTTCTCACAAATAAAATGTCAGGAAGAATAAATAGAGTCGTAAGAAAGGTAGATGGCTGTTTATGGTATTCACATAAAGAAGTTGGTGGATTCATGATTGATTATAAGAGGGATAATGATAGTGTAGAGTCTAGGAGAAATAAATTTGGTGGAGCACAAATGGATTTATAGACTAGATAGATGAATTATACGATTTTTGGAGTATCAGGAAATGCGAGGATAATGTTTGGATTACAACACGATATTTGATATAAATTCTTGGGAGATGTTGACAATATTGGGATTAATAGGATTTGAACAATTTCTAGATGGATAAATTGATTTTACGGAAATGTGGAGGTATGAAAATAACTATAGGAGATTAAACTTGATCAATGATATTCATGGGAGATATATAATGGTGAATCGAAGAATTGATCAATGATATTCTTGGTGGATATTTAATAGAGAATCCTAGATCGATCGGTGACACTCTTGGTGGATTTATACTAGCGATTCGTAGATTTGATCAATGATATTCTTGGTGGAGGTACAATAGTGAAGTAGTTAGAGATGGATAATGGATAATAAGGTTGATAATTGGAAGAGCAAATTATGGTTGTGGATCAATAACAAAAATGATTGGATTGTTAGGGATTAGAATACAAACGATATTGGTGGATTAATTAAGTGATATTAGATAAAGGATGACACTACATGTTTGGAGTTTTAGACAGCAAACCATATAGAGATTGTATGACCAGTGGATTAACGAAATGATGTCGCTCACCGTTTCGAGGGGTAGATAGAAATCAATATAGAAAGAAAGGGATCGGTGGAATAGTTAAATGAGGTTACTCGCTGTTTGGAGTCCTAGACAGCAGTCGATAAAGAAAGCGCATGTTCGGTGGATTAAGTCAATTATGGCATTTGATGTGTAGAGTTTAGGTAGCAACAATAATACTAAAATTAAATCATGATAATGCTACCAAAAGCGATTTTTGGCAAATAAAATAACCCAAGCCTCTCCTTTGTTAAGCCATACATACTATTTATTTGCATTCTGTGTATTGGCTCGCGGAGCACGGGGTCGGAGTGCTCACGCTCGCTTTTGCGACAAAATTCAGGATCAGGAATCAGATCACCCTGCCTCAGCAACACGACTGGGCATGCTGGCGAAGAAGATGAAGATGTCAAGGGCTAGGTCGCGAACCTCCAGTTGGCTGCCTGTGGGCATGTCCTGAAGGTCCCACCTGTGTGCTTCGTTCTTCCGCTGCTGCAATTTTATGATTTCGGCCTATTCGGCCCATGAGTAAGTTTATTATTTTAATTTCGCTTCCGCATGATATGTATTTTGATATTCAGAACTGTAATCTGTGAGCACTATCTACTGATCCAGGGAATAGTGCGGTGGAATCACAGAGGAATCCGGATATTAATATCTGGGTCCCTACAGGGATGGTATCAGAGCATATCGACTGCAGGTCGTGACCTAGTTAGCCTGGCCGTTAGTTCATGACTAGAATTATTTCTTTGGGTTATTATTTCCAAAATATAAGTGGTATTGCTTATTCTCATCTCTCTTAGATGATTCCCTCTCATCTATATGCTGCCTGAGCCATTTTATTTCCAAAAGCTCTCTCACCTCGAATTGAAAACAAAAACACAAGAGTGAGTGAGGATATCAATCAAATTACCCCCAATTACTTCCCTCTTCTTTCTCTCGATTTAAAAAGAAAGATTTTGCTCTTATCGTACCTTTACTCCAAAGTTTTAAGATTAGGAACGTTGAAGATATTTATGAAGATTAGGTGGTTTCGTTTTAAACAAACTATGTAGATGAACCTGTGCCTTTTGTGTGTGCTTTCCGAGTAGACGTTGTATTGTCGCAAGATTTCCGTTGATTCTGTCGTGGCGCTGTCTTCTTGCCCTCGCGCGCCCTATTTCGCAGTCACAGGAAAAAGATTGCTTTTTTAAAAAAATTTGGGTGACTTAGTATCACTCCAGTTCCCTGGATATGCTTTTTAGAATTTGAATGGGTTGGATTGTCTTATCCCCACGATTCTACACTTACCTCGTGCTATTCCCTCTCACCTCTTGCTGAAAACCCCATCGGACCCACAGGAACGAAATAACAAGTAACCCAAAACTAGGGCAATCAAGGAGAAGCGAAGACTTTTAAACCTCCCAGTATTTAAGGAAAATAACATCACTGTGAAGAAGACTACCCGCCAAGAGAGAGCCCACAGAGCAGGATCACCTGTTTCTGCGAAGGACAAGACCCTTGAATTGCTCTTCAAATCTGTTGCTGATCAAGACAGCTAATAATACAATAGATGAATAATGACAATTGTCATTTATTTAAGGGGGTAGCATTAAGAGACAAGAATGTCGAAGCACTACCACGATGTATGTTTGGAGGTACGACAACCTGGACTTAGAGCTAAGTAGACCAGTGGAAGAAGATTCGCAAGGCCAGAAATCTTCTGGTAATGAAGACTACAAGACGTACCTTTAGCTAAAATGGTCATGCTTGGCAAATCTAAAGACTAAGAGCGGGATCCCAATAGAAGTGAAAGGCCACCACAACGATATGTCCATAATCACCTCTGCATCCCTAAGGTCCTCTACTTCCTAGGGCGCAAACCATTGCTACCCACCTATCAATATGAAATTCTATAACCATGTGTCCAATGGATGATGCAACCACTCTGTTCTACGATAATGTGAAGACAACAACATCACGGAGCTAGAATTTGGAAGTCTACGACCTATCACAAAGAACAAGGTTTTCCTCCTTCCCTTTTGACTTCTCCAAGTTCTAACCCCTGTGGTGCAGGTTCTCATCTCTCTGTGAAGCTAAAGAAATCTACGTCAAGCAACACCTCGAAAACCATTGCTAGCCAATATAACCCACCTCCATTCTTTACATTCTCACAGGAATCTCGGGGTCGAGATTCATTTAAGGGGGGTAGGTTTGTCACATCCTGAAAATTTAAATTTGGAAATGTGAAGTTTTTGAATTATTTTGCAATATGTTTTACTTGAATTTGGAGTTTATGATTTACATCTGCAGATTTGGTTGAGGTTCCATAGTTTAAAAAATGCAAAGAAGATCAAGGAGAAATAAACATGTTTAAATAATAGAAGATTAGAACTTCAAATAAGAATTTGAAAAGATGATCCATAAAATATAATGAAAGAATTGTAATTAATCATAAAATATCACCCACAAAGATAAGGGTATGAGTAACAAGGTGTCAAGCAAATTAGCAAGGGTCAACATATAAATATATACACACAACATGGCCAAATGGAAAAAGGCACTTAAGGAAATAAAACATTAAATAAAAAGTAAAAGTGTATGTACAAATGCATATATGCCACAAGTATATGTGTATATGTCCATATCCATATGTTGATAATAGAAGAAAAAATATATATATATATATATATATATATATATATAAAAGAAAGGGTCGAGACAGCCGACTGCCCACCCCAACCCCACCTCTCTTTTTTTCCCCATTACCACGCGTGGCCCACCTCCTTTTTCCTCGTTCCCGCCGAGCGCACCCCGCCCATTTTGTCTTCTCCCGAGCTCTCTTTCTTTCTTCCCTTTCCAGCCGCGCGGCCCAGCTTCCTCACTCCGCCCACGCAGCCCGGCCTGCCCTCTCCGCCCCGCGCTCGGACCAGCGGGCGCCGCGTTCGGACCAAGGGTCACCGCCGCCTCCGACCGCGCCACCCAGCTCTGCTGCCGCCCTCTCTTTTTCTCTGCCGCTCGCTCCATCGCATCACGCGCGCGCCAGCCCCCTCTGTCGCTCCTCGAGCGGCACAGCGGCATCATGCCGAATCCTTTCGCAGGATCCCCTGCTCTGCCACCGCCTGCGCCCAGCTCTGCCCCGCCGCTCGCCAAAAGGATGGATCGAGCAAGCCTCCCGATGCCGGTCATCCCCGCATGCCTATAAGTACCACCGAGGGCCACCACATACTCCCCACCTCACATTCTCCCTCCCGCAGAGAACAATTGAGCATAGAGCTTCCCAATCGCCGGCAATTCCATTTCTTCCCCAACTCCGGCGACCACACTCCCCGGCGATTCATCGAGCCTCAACGCAATCCCGGCACTGAGCTTCCCGGCACCCTCGGGGCTATCACGATGGCGCCTGTGCCCTCCTCCCCTCAACGAGCTGGCGCGAGCCCCTCTGCGCCGCCGCGTGCTGCGCGCCCGCCGCCCGCCGTAGAGCCTCTTGGCCGGAGCTGACACCTCTAGTGGGTTCCCTTCCTCGCCGGGCATCCGTTTTGGCCGTCTCCACCATCTCCCCGACCACCGTCCGCCGCCGGCGACGACAATCCCGAGCGCCGGCATGGCTCCTCTGTGAAGTTCACAGCCCAGTCAGCATTACTAGCTTTCCTTCCCCCTTCCAATCGCGAAAGATTCAGAGCCCAGTTGGCTAGCCGAGTAAGTAATGCACACAGCACCAGGTCGTTGGCTCGATCCCTATCCTCGCCCATTTCCCTTTATTTTTGTGCTATTTTCATGCTAATGCATTTCAGTTAGGACCAAACCAAATTTGGGTAAAGTAGAAATTGTTCATGAAAACTAATAAAATCTAATTAAGATTTTAAAGAGATTATGTAAGATTTAAATTGAATTAAAATATCATATATGAATGATTGTGTTTCCATTCTTTACTTTAAACCTATAAGATAGTTAAGGCATTGATGAAGAAAACATCCTAAAAACATGAAATAAAGTTATACAAGGCACCAAAACTAATCAAGATACAAAATGAGCTTTCTAAATATTTCAATCATAAGTTAGTTGTGTGTATATTATATATATATATATATATATATATATATATATATATATATATATATATAGTAACAATAATAATAATATATGCTTTGACCATTTATTTTATCTCATAATTATTAACTAAAGATGTGGAAAGAATAATGTTAGGATGTGCCCCCATGAAAGGATGAATTAACAAGTGAGGGTGGTCTAAAGAAATAACACTTAAGCCATTGTATATTAGTGGATACTATAGGGTTGACCATGGCATGATTTAAACCTTAACCATTATTCCAATACCCTAAGCAATCAAGGGAACCATTTTGACTACTAAATGATTTGGGTTTAAAGCCACTAGTAGTTGGACTAGTTATCGCATGTGAATAATTAATATGGATTGCATAAATGAATTCAAAGACTAAACATTAGTTAAAGGCAATACAAAAATCTCTTTTGGGTAAATGTTCAAATTTAATAAAGGCTACCACTATTTATGATTAAAAATCTATGCCCAATATTCAACATGCCATAGGGCGCTATAAACATAGGCTATAAGATTAACTTGGTTAGCTAAAAACGCAAACATCCTTGTATATATCGTATGCCACAAGATTAGCACTCTACAAAATACACCAATTCATGGGGTTAATCTAACTCATGGAACTTCCTTGATAAATACCAAAATAATAAAAGAAATTGTTAATAAAAAGATCAAGTCATCGTATTTTACCATCGACCTTACCTCAAATAACCCAAATCACCCGTTAACTCGTAATAAAACTAAATTGAGTTTATTCGGATTTATTTGGATCTTTTTGAGTTATTTGCTTTTATTTGGATTCAGTCGTTTATCGCGTAATTAGAAACTGGATTCCCGAAGATTCCACGGATCAAGCATGGTTGGAGCAAAGTGATGATAAGGAGTAGAAGCCCAAGAGAAAAGCATCGTGTGAGCTCAAGACAGCGGTAACTGCGCGAAAGTAGTCAATACTTTGATCATATTGAACCTACATTTCCATAAATTACTTTGGTTTAAATTATCAAATTGCATGCTGATATGTTATATGCAAAAGCATGTTAGTTTAAGATTTCTAGTTACATGCCTATTGTTTACCTGAATAATATTACACCCTCTTTGAAGTATTTGAATGAGTGAACTTTGTCGCCTAGCAAAACTATAACATTAATCTTTGAAACTAAGTCCCTAATTATATGCCATGCTTAGTTTTGCGTAGAAACTCATGGGTGCGAGCGCGCCAAGCATCACCTTTAATCTTGAGAAAAATTGATTGGCGGTCATGATGGGAATGGTGGTATATTTTGGCAGGATTATTTTAGGCTTCAAAATCCCCAACTTGCTTGAATATCAGGCGGATTGGTTCGAGGGTGTGTGAGTGTGGTGCGGTGGAAGCACAAAGTGGGTTAGTGGTAGACCGCCTGGATACCAATAAGGACTGAATCTTGTCATGTCATCCCGGTAAAATAGTACAACCACAAGTCTGTAAAGTACAACTTGGCTAAGTACATTTATCGAATCTTGGACTCATTTCACGGGTTGGGGTTTGAAGGGGTTATGCTATGGCAAGGGGCTGAAGGGACACCGTGGAGGTGAAGTTTCCCGGCTGTCCTACGTTGCGGAAAGAGAGAAGGTCCGCTGCGTAGTGGTGTGGGAAACATCCAGCGCCAGATGGGACCCACCGCAAGTGGGCGATCTCCCATAAAAGTGAAATGAGAAAGGGACTCGATAATTTGAAAAGTCACCGTGATGGTCTGCTCAACCACACGTCTAAGGAATCGTGTGGGGCAACGAGTTGATTGTCTCTTGTGGTGAAAGTGTACAAACTCTGCGAGTCAAAACTATTCGAATAAGCGGTGCCCACGGTCAAGAGGCGGACATGGGAACTTAACCGGATATAGTTCTATTTCAAAATGCTTTATGGATGGGAATGGAAAAGTGGAAGAGGCGATGTCGGCCCTGATTTGAGTTGTCTGGGTGTCGTCCCGTGGTAATGTAAGCGGCTATAACGCTTTGAAAGATGCTATATGGTGCGGATGCCATGTAGCGGTGGATGGAATGCGGATCGCTATTATTATTGCATACTCTTGAACATTATGCTTTTGTTCAAAACTGCTAGGTCTCAGGAAATTTCTATGTATTGTATTTTAAATAATGGTAACATTTCTCACAAATAAAATGTCAGGAAGAATAAATAGAGTCGTAAGAAAGGTAGATGGCTGTTTATGGTATTCACATAAAGAAGTTGGTGGATTCATGATTGATTATAAGAGGGATAATGATAGTGTAGAGTCTAGGAGAAATAAATTTGGTGGAGCACAAATGGATTTATAGACTAGATAGATGAATTATACGATTTTTGGAGTATCAGGAAATGCGAGGATAATGTTTGGATTACAACACTGATATTTGATATAAATTCTTGGGAGATATTGACAATATTGGGATTAATAGGATTTGAACAATTTCTAGATGGATAAATTGATTTTCTGGAAATGTGGAGGTATGAAAATAACTATAGGAGATTAAACTTGATCAATGATATTCATGGGAGATATATAATGGTGAATCGAAGAATTGATCAATGATATTCTTGGTGGATATTTAATAGAGAATCCTAGATCTGATCAGTGACACTCTTGGTGGATTTATACTAGCGATTCGTAGATTTGATCAATGATATTCTTGGTAGAGGTACAATAGTGAAGTAGTTAGAGATGGATAATGGATAATAAGGTTGATAATTGGAAGAGCAAATTATGGTTGTGGATCAATAACAAAAATGATTGGATTGTTAGGGATTAGAATACAAACGATATTGGTGGATTAATTAAGTGATATTAGATAAAGGATGACACTACATGTTTGGAGTTTTAGACAGCAAACCATATAGAGATTGTATGACCAGTGGATTAACGAAATGATGTCGCTCACCGTTTCGAGGGGTAGATAGAAATCAATATAGAAAGAAAGGGATCGGTGGAATAGTTAAATGAGGTTACTCGCTGTTTGGAGTCCTAGACAACAGTCGATAAAGAAAGCGCATGTTCGGTGGATTAAGTCAATTATGGCATTTGATGTGTAGAGTTTAGGTAGCAACAATAATACTAAAATTAAATCATGATAATGCTACCGAAAGCGATTTTTGGCAAATAAAATAACCCAAGCCTCTCCTTTGTTAAGCCATACATACTATTTATTTGCATTCTGTGTATTGGCTCGCGGAGCACGGGGTCGGAGTGCTCACGCTCGCTTTTGCGACAAAATTCAGGATCAGGAATCAGATCACCCTGCCTCAGCAACACGACTGGGCATGCTGGCGAAGAAGATGAAGATGTCAAGGGCTAGGTCGCGAACCTCCAGTTGGCTGCCTGTGGGCATGTCCTGAAGGTCCCACCTGTGTGCTTCGTTCTTCCGCTGCTGCAATTTTATGATTTCGGCCTATTCGGCCCATGAGAAAGTTTATTATTTTACTTTCGCTTCCGCATGATATGTATTTTGATATTCAGAACTGTGATCTGTGAGCACTATCTACTGATCCAGGGAATAGTGCGGTGGAATCACAGAGGAATCCGGATATTAATATCTGGGTCCCTACATATAAACAAGATGCGAACCCCGCGCACGCCTGGGACTTCATCCTCGCGCGTACACCCCGGAGTATAAATCAGACGTGGACGCCGATCCCACGCGAATTTAGCGCGGCAGCCAATCACGCACCTTAGCGCGGTGAGGCTTGCCGTCGCACATCACGGGAGGTGTACGCAAGGGGTACTGGGGAAACCAATTTTGGGAGTCCCAGAGTACCGCCGTTGCGCGCCAGAGGCTGGTCCCAGCATCAGCGCGCGCGCGCGGAATATGCGGTACACCAGAGGCTGCTCCCACCTCGGGGTGGGGCGAAGGTCGCCCGCACGCGCGCCGATCTACGGACTCTAAGCAGTCGTAGTGTGGAGGTCGCGCCGCGCGCGCCGATCTCGGACTCTAAACAGGTCATAGTGCGAAGGTCCGCCTTCGCACATGCCAGTCTACGGACTCAAAACAGGTCGTAGTGCCGAGGCCCGCCTTCGCACGCGCCAATCTACGGACTCTAAACTGGTCGTAGTGCGGAGGTCTGCCTTTGCACGCGCCAGTCTACAGACTCTAAACAGTCGTAGTGCGGAGGTCCGCCTTCACATGCGCCAGTCTACGGACTATAATCAGGTCCGCCCCCGCACGCGCTAGCTCCACGGAGTACTCAACGCGCGAATCCCGCGGGCGCATTGGTACCCGGGCGACGAGCAGGAGGCAACGCTCGCACGATTCACACCAACGGCGAGCTTGGGATGTGGGGATCTCGGCTCCGCACAGCACGGCCGCGCATGTCCTAGTTATCAGGAGATCTATATATCGGGAAAATCTGTCAAGTACAAAGGTCCACTAGCATCCCTGCCACTCTTAAGTAGCTATTCGGCGGGCTCATCCTTAACACACGTTAAGGACGGGGTTCCGCCGGAAGAACGTCGGCCCGCCCAGAAGTCCAGCGACTCTTCGGCCCTTCGCCAGCGTCGAAGGCGTCGCCGGGTCGCAAGGTCGGCCGCAAGAAGTCGGCCCCAGCAAGTAAGCTGCCCGGGACATAGGCGAAAGTCCGAATTTATGAAGCAAAGCGCGTACTTCATTCGCAAATAGGGGGCATTACAACGCACGCCTACACCTAGGCACCATGGCGTCACACCTGCGACTTCCCGGCGCCTTCGGAGGCCTCAGCGCCGCCCTTGTCGCGTCGAGGGACCCCGTCCAGGAATTGGCCGAGGCTTCCCCCCCGTAAAGCGACTTCCAGAGTTCAACCCACGCAGCGTCCGCTCTGATGTAATCCCAGATCCGTTCATAGAAGGGCTTGATGGCACGGCGAGCGGAGCGAACGGCGCCGGACATTACTCCGGCCCCGCCGGGCATCTCCAGCTGGGGATCTTCTAGCCCGGCGACGTGCGTGCAGCCGCAGTGCTGCAGGAGCGCGCACACCAGGCATGCCGATGTGTACGCGCAGTGGTTGCTGAAGGTCGTCGCAGCGCTGCGCGCGACGTTGGTGGCATCTCCGACCCAGCGGAGGGTCCGCAATACCTCCTCCGGCCCGAAGGCGTGGTCTGGCACTTTGGCCACAAGCCCTTGGAGGTGGCTTTCCAGCGCTTGCATGGCATCCCATGCAACCACCGAAGCCTCGCCAAGCGTCCGATCACGCTGCGCTAGAGTCAGGACGAGTTCGCCTTTTTCCCGCTCTAGCAAGGCGACCTGTCGCAGAAAGTCATCCCGCTCTGCCGTAAACTCCTGCTGCACAGCCTTCGCGGCCGACTCCCGCGCCGACACGGCAAGTCCTTGGCGCGCCGCCGCCCGCGCACTCCGCTTCAAGCGGCGGATATGGGCATCTGGCGAGCGGGCTCCTGAGGCTTCGCGTAGCTCCTCCTCGGCGGCCCGTAGCCTATCCTCAAGCGCCCTTTGGGCACGAGTATAGGCCCTTTGCAAGGCCTGCCCCAGCACAATTGTCTGCAGAATGGAAAGACTTAGCAAGAAAGACTTAGCAAGCTCAGCCGGCCCAGGCGTTGTCGTGTGAGTACTTACCCTCACCCAGACATCTTGAAGGCGTCCCCGAGGCGCCCCGCCCCGTAGGCCTGCAGCGCTTGCTGGTCGACACTAGCAGCCACGTCATCCAAAATCCCGCGCCACGCCCTCAGCGTCTCCGGGGGAGGCACGAAGTCCGCGGGGCTCACACGCGCGGAGGTCCCGTGTTCCGCCAAGCTCCTCCTCCCGAATGGCGACACGCAAGCGAGGATGCGGTGAGCACCGCAAGGCATAAAAGAATACACCACAGTAAGCTAAGCCAAACCACCCTACCTTCGGTAGCGGAAGGAGGACTTCGGGGGCCCGCCCCTTATTCCCAGACGGGGCTACGGTGGCGTGAGCCCCCGCAGAAAGCATGGTCTCACAGCGGCGAAGCCTCGCGTTGGGGCGGCGATGACCGTTCTGCACGGCGCGCGGCGTGGCGAGGCGAGAGGCGCCGCGCGCGAGATCTCCGGCATCTGCATCGGAGTCCCATAAGCTTCTGATGCCCGTCGCCACGACAAATCTCCGCGGCGTCCGGTGGAGCTCCGGTCGTACACACGGCCGCTTAGCCGGGGTAGGCAGCAGCGACACCGCCCGGCGATCGCGCCGCGAGAGGCCCGCGGCTGCGTCACCCGGGTGAAGGTTCATTGCCGCGATTTCGCGAGGGCACCTCGGTTTCTGCTGGTGCCGTCGGTAAATGTAACATCCTGATTTTCAGAGTCTTTTTGAAGCTTTTAAAATAAAATTCACCATTTGAATTTTTCTGGAATTAATTAAAAGCTTAAATGAATTTTTATGAATTAAAAGGATTTAATATGATTAATTTGAACATGAACATTTGCGAATTTATTTTATTTGAGTTCTTTGTGTCTCAAGAATTTATTGGAATTTTTCGGTTTTTGGATTTATTTGCTATTTTCTAGAGCTCAAATTAATTTAAATGAATTTATAAAAGAAAAACCCCAAAATTCCCCAGCCAAGCGGTGGGCGAAACCCCGACCGTGACCCGGCCAGCCGCTAACGCCAACACCGCCGCCCGCGCCGCGCGTCGTCAATCCGTCTGCGCGCTCGCCTTGATCCGCTCGATGGCGGCGCGTGTCGCCCATCCGCCGCAGCCCCCGCGCGCGCGTCATCCTCGCCGCTCGCCGTCGAGCCAGCGGCGAGTGGGGCCCACTGTCAGTCCCCGTCCGGCGGGACTCTCCTCCGTGTCGGCGGACTCGCCCGCCGCCGCCGTTTCGCCGCGAACTCTCGCGCATCCGGCCGCGCCTCGGCGTCCGTGTATTCGCGCCCGACCCTCGGCTTCTCGCCGTCCCGAAGCGCCGCCTCGCCGCCGCTCATCGCCGGGCTGCCCGTCGTTCGCCGCCGGCGTCCGTCGCGTGCTCGCCGTTCGCCGCTTCGTCGCCGTGCACCGCCGTCGTCGTTGCTGCCGGTGAAGCCCGCCGCCGTCGAACCCATCCGTCGGCGGCCGCCGCCCGCCCCGCCGTCGGCGGACGCGCCGTCGTACCCGCCGCCGCACCACCGCACCGCCGCCGAGCGCCGTGTCCGCGTCCCCTCGGTCCTCGCGGCGTCGCGTCGTGGCCGGCGTCATCGCGCCTCGCCTTCCGTGCTCTTGGTTCACCGTCGCCAAGCCATTGACCGCGGGTCCACCGTCGGTGAGCCCGTGTGAACCGTGCGCCATGAGCCACGTCACCACCCGATCGGCGCCACGCCGCGAGCCACGTCGGCCACCACATCAGCCCTGGTGGCGTGTCGACCAGTCGGCGAGCCACGTCGGCACCCGAGGCCCGGTGCCACGTCGGTGCCGCGTCATCATGACCGTCACACCGCTTAGTCGGCGCCACGTCGGCTCGGGCGCACGTGTCTGCCGCGTGGTCGCCACGTCGACTCCGCCGCTGCGCCCGGCCTTGAGTCGACCAGCCTTTATTCCGTGCGCGGGTCCCGATGGGCGGTTATTTCGTGAGCAGTCTCTGACATAGTGCCATTTTCTATTTTTCCCGATTTTACGTAGATTTAATTTTCCAGAGCCGTTCTTCCTCGTCCTAGCTCCGATTGACCCGTTCTTTTTCTAAATTCATCTAAATTGAGCTCTATATTTTGGTTCAGGTTTGAAAGTTTTGGAGTTCATTTGAATTTTATTTGAATTTATTTTGTCTTTCGTTGCGCTTTCTCTCTCGTTAGATCGCGTTCGAAGGAGCGGAAATGGATTTGAAGACCAAGAGACCTCAGTGAGCAAGGCCAAGGCAAGTCGTGTCCTTTGATCATGTTGAACCTAGTTTTCAATCTATTATGTATTATTTTGCTTTAAATTATCATGCATCGCTATTTTATTATCAAACCCTTGTATTGGTAGTTAATGACCTAATTGATTATTTCCTCCTTGATAATTTGAATACCATGATTCTATTGTCACCATAGGATGGGAAATTATTTAGTGATACAATATTAGTTGTCACATGGGTTGGCGTCTAAATCGCTTAGCCATGCTTATCATTAGTTCGTTGGGATCTATCATCACATGTAGTTAATTAATCTTGACTTAATGATATACTTGAGCGTGGTGGTTAACCACGATTATAAAATTTGTTTGCCATGGCATGGGTAGTGTCATGAGCATTGGTTATACAAACTTGGCTTTCACTTGGGCGAATGATCGTGCGATAAAGGGTGCGAGGTTGCACATTGGGATGTGGATGCTTCGCTGGGTAGTCTTTAAGGACTTAACTTTGTGCGCCATTGATCGAGAGCTTAATCGTGCAAACCACATGTCTAGTATAGGATAGACTGGCACAATAATTTGTGAAGTCTCAACTTTGGTTTCATTCGATGTTGTTGTGGCGCAAGGGGGCAATTATCGACTAGAGGTTACTCTACTCGACGGCGAAACCTTAGCGAGTGGGATCAGGTTGAGATGGATCATTGTAAAAGCCTTGTTGTGATTTTCTTTAACGTGAGGATGATCACATCGTGTGGGTACAGTTGTGCAACCTCTGCGAGTGTAAAACTATTCGAATAGCCGTGTCCTCGGTCATGGACAATGCTCGGTGATTTCACACGAGGGTAGAGTTTTCATAAAAACCTGGTTGGGTTAAGTTGGGAAGTGAATGGGTAGTTCACGGTGTTCATTTCATGGATCTTGGTTCATGGTGGATTCCTTGGGTGAATGGTCGGTTCACTTGTGGTTGGTCTCAATTCCTTTGGTTACTTACTTATTATCATTTACAAAGCTTGCTTTTCAATCTACTTATTGTATTTACTTTAAATTGTTGCTTTCGCAAAATTAACTTTTCAACCATCCATTGGTAAGCCTTGCATACTATATTGCATCTTTGTTACAAGCGACTTCTTGAGTACTCTATGTACTCACGGCTTTATGCCCTGTTGCTCGATTGAGGAGGAGGAGAATCACCAGAAGGTGCGGAAGGAGAGTACTTGGCGTCTTCGCGGATTAGGCCGTTCTCCACTCGATAGCTTTGTGGGCGTGTCGATTGGCTGCTGCGCTTTCTTTTGGATTTCATTGCTAGTTTCTTTTAAGCCTTTCGGGCTATTAATATAAGCTTGGCCATAAGGTCATACTCGATGATTATTAATAATATTTGAGTCTTTTCTTAGTGAATCGTGATATGTTCGATATTTCATCTTTGTTTTTCTTGTGTGCACTAGCGTGATCTGGACTAGTGCGAGAATACAGGGAGAGTCGGTTTGTATATTCGGTCTCTCTGACAGAGATGGTATCGAGCTATATCGATTGTAGAGACGAAGCCCTAGTTAGAATGGTCGAATCAATAAAGTTTTCAAAATTATTTTCTAAATCAAATCAACCAAATGATTGTCTAGTAATTCTTGATTCTTACCTCGTTCTTAGGATTCTTACTCCTCGCCTCCTCTGAGATATTGTTTTCAAAACTCAATTTGACTTCTTATCCCTATAATGTCTATAGATGTCTCGAGTGTCCCTCCATCAAGATGAAAGTTGGCATGGAATCCTTCAAGTGTCTTTGGGAAGTCGAGATCAAGGAGCACCCAATATGTCAAGACAAGATTGGAGATTTCCGTGAAGATTAGGAGCCATTAGATTTGAACCTTGTTATAGTTTTAGTATCGTTTAGAACGTCTTGCTTCTTATTTGCCGTTGGGTGTGATGTGAGCTGCAGTTTTGCTTCTAGCATTATGATGCGATCATATCAAAAGTCTTTAATGGAGTTTATTGCTTCTTTTGTTAGCCTTTCCGGCTAGGTGTGCCTTAGTTTAGGTTGCCATTAGAATATCCCCTTAGGCAGTTTACCGCTTACCTTTGCTTTTCCCTCTTACCTATTGAGCCTTGAAGAGTCAGATTCAATACATACCAACCAGCCCGTGTACCGCAACAATCAGATTTCAAGACTCCAGCTCCAATGCCTCATCATGATGTTTCGGGACCACGCCCTATCAACGTCAAGGAATCACGCCAATTCCGTTCAACCTTGGAAGTACCCCTGCCAAGACCCCAGGAGCAAGCCGTGGAACATAGTCAAGTCAAGGAAGCCAAATACCTCAAAGCGTTGCAAGGGGGAGCCTCAACCACGTCGTCTCCAACTTCGCACCTGGTAACCTATTCTTTTAGTGAGCCTGAATCTCGGGGTCGAGACTCCGTTTAAGGGGGGAGGTTTGTAACATCCTGATTTTCAGAGTCTTTTTGAAGCTTTTAAAATAAAATTCACCATTTGAATTTTTCTGGAATTAATTAAAAGCTTAAATGAATTTTTTATGAATTAAAAGGATTTAATATGATTAATTTGAACATGAACATTTGCCAAATTTATTTTATTTGAGTTCTTTGTGTCTCAAGGAATTTATTGGAATTTTCTGGTTTTTTCTCGATTTATTTGCTATTTTCTAGAGCTCAAATTAATTTAAATGAATTTATAAAAGAAAAACCCCAAAATTCCCCAGCCGGCGGTGGGCGAAACCCACCAATGGCCCGGCCAGAGCCGCCAACCCGCACCGCCCGCCGCGCCACGCGTCGTCAATCCGTCTGCGCGCTCGCCTTGATCGCTCGATGGCCGCGCGTGTCGCCCATCCGCCGCAGCCCCTTCGCCCGCGCGTCATCCTCGCCGCTTCGCCGTCGAGCCAGCGGCAGTGGGGCCCACTGTCGAAGTCCCGTCCCGGCGGGACTCTCCTCCCGTGTCGGCCGGACTCGCCCGCCGCCGCCGTTTCCGCGCGAACTCTCGCGCATCCGACCCGGCGCCTCGGCGTCGTGTATTCGCGCCAAACCCCTCGGCTTCTCCGCCGTCCCGGCCGCGCCTCGCCGCCGCTCATCGCGGAGCTGCCGTCGTTCGCCGCCGGCGTCCGTCGCGTGCTCGCCGTTCGCCGCTTCGTCGCCGTGCACCGCCGTCGTCGTTGCTTGCCGGTGAGCCCCGCCGCCGTCCCTGACCCATCCGTCGGCCGGCCGCCGCCGTCGTACCGCCGCCGCGCACCACACGCCCGGTGAGCGCGCGTGTCCGCGTCCCCTCGGTCCTCGCGCGGCGTGCGTCGGCCGGCGTCATCGCGCCTTCGCCTTCCGTGCTCTTGGTTCCCGTCGCCAAACCATTGACACGCGGGTCCACCGTCGGCCGAGCCCGTGAGACCGTGCGCCGCAGCCCCGTCACCTGCCCGATCGGCGCCACGCCAGCGGCCACGTCGGCCACCACATCAGCCCTAGGTGGCGTGTCGACCGGTCGGCGAGCCACGTCGGCACCGAGGCCCGGTGCCACGTCGG
Source organism: Dendrocalamus sinicus (assembly GCA_036346575.1). Taxonomy (NCBI): domain Eukaryota; kingdom Viridiplantae; phylum Streptophyta; class Magnoliopsida; order Poales; family Poaceae; genus Dendrocalamus; species Dendrocalamus sinicus. The sequence goes on from CM070658.1 coordinate 8,786,446, forward strand.
TGCCGCGTCATCATGACACGTCACCACAGCTTAGTCGGCCGCCACGTCGGCTCGGGCGCACGTGTCTGCCGCGTGGTCGCCACGTCGACTCCGCCGCTGCGCCCGGCGATCGGGCCACCGCATTCCGTTCGTGCGCGGGTCCCCGATGGGCCGGTTATTTCGTGAGCAGTCTGACATAGTGCCATTTCTATTTTTCCCGATTTTCTGTAGATTTAATTTTCCAAGAGCCGTTCTTCCTCGTCCTAGCTCCGATTGACCCGTTCTTTTTCTAAATTCATCTAAAATTGAGCTCTATATTTTGGTTCAGGTTTGAAAGTTTTGGAGTTCATTTGAATTTTATTTGAATTTATTTTGTCTTTTCGTTCGCTTTCTCTCGTTAGATCGCGTTGAAGGAGCGGAAATTGGATTTGAAGACCAGAGACCTCAGGTGAGCAAGGCCAAGGCAAGTCGTGTCCTTTGATCATGTTGAACCTAGTTTTCAATCTATTATGTATTATTTTGCTTTAAATTATCATGCATCGCTATTTTATTATCAAACCCTTGTATTGGTAGTTAATGACCTAATTGATTATTTCCTCCTTGATAATTTGAATACCATGATTCTATTGTCACCATAGGATGGGAAATTATTTAGTGATACAATATTAGTTGTCACATGGGTTGGCGTCTAAATCGCTTAGCCATGCTTATCATTAGTTCGTTGGGATCTATCATCACATGTAGTTAATTAATCTTGACTTAATGATATACTTGAGCGTGGTGGTTAACCACGATTATAAAATTTGTTTGCCATGGCATGGGTAGTGTCATGAGCATTGGTTATACAAACTTGGCTTTCACTTGGGCGAATGATCGTGCGATAAAGAAGTGCAGGTTGCACATTGGGATGTGGATGCTTCGCTGGGTAGTCTTTAAGGACTTAACTTTGTGCGCCATTGATCCGAGCTTAATCGTGCAAACCACATGTCTAGTATGGGATAGACTGGCACAATAATTTGTGAAGTCTCAACTTTGGTTTCATTCTCGATGTTGTTGTGGCGCAAGGGGGCAATTATCGACTAGAGGTTACTCTACTCGGCGCGAAACCTTAGCGAGTGGGATCAGGTTGAGATGGATCATTGTAAAAGCCTTGTTGTGATTTTCTTTAACGTGAGGATGATCACATCGTGTGGGTACAGTTGTGCAACCTCTGCGAGTGTAAAACTATTCGAATAGCCGTGTCCTCGGTCATGGACAATGCTCGGTGATTTCACACGAGGGTAGAGTTTTCATAAAAACCTGGTTGGGTTAAGTTGGGAAGTGAATGGGTAGTTCACGGTGTTCATTTCATGGATCTTGGTTCATGGTGGATTCCTTGGGTGAATGGTCGATTCACTTGTGGTTGGTCTCAATTCCTTTGGTTACTTACTTATTATCATTTACAAAGCTTGCTTTTCAATCTACTTATTGTATTTACTTTAAATTGTTGCTTTCTGCAAAATTAACTTTTCAACCATCCATTGGTAAGCCTTGCATACTATATTGCATCTTTGTTACAAGCGACTTCTTGAGTACTCTATGTACTCACGGCTTTATGCCCTGTTGCTCGATTGAGGAGGAGGAGAATCACCAGCAGAAGGTGCGGAAGGAGAGTACTTGGCGTCTTCGCGGATTAGGCCGTTCTCCACTCGATAGCTTTGTGGGCGTGTCGATTGGCTGCTGCGCTTTCTTTTGGATTTCATTGCTAGTTTCTTTTAAGCCTTTGGGCTATTAATTGTAAGCTTGGCCATAAGGTCATACTCGATGATTATTAATAATATTTGAGTCTTTTCTTAGTGAATCGTGATATGTTCGATATTTCATCTTTGTTTTTTGTGTGCACTAGCGTGATCTGGACTAGTGCGAGAATACGGAGAGTCGGTTGTATATTCGGTCTCTCTGATAAAAGCGACTGGCTCCGTGCGCCCCCACGGGGGGCGTCTCCGGCACCACAGCGGCCACGGTCGAAGGCTCCACCTCAGCATCGCCGGTTCGCACGGACTCTATCTCGGCGACTTCGGCGGGTGGTGAGACTTCCCCTCTCCGGCTGCTCGCGGCAAGCCCGCCGTCCAGGGCACTCGCTGAAGATCCCTCGCCTCCGGCGTCCGCGCCATCCAAGCCCGAATCGGCATACTTCGCCGAATCCGACTCCGTGTCCGCCGCGCCCTCGGAAGCACCAGCAGCAGCAATAGGCACGGCAGACGTCCCGCTTCGGACCCTCTTCCGAGACGGCGCTTTCTTCTTCTTCGCCCTGTCGTCGTCGGGCGGCGCGGTCGGCACAACAAACCCAGGACCTCGCACACGCGGTTTATCGCCCGGCCCCACCTCGGCGATAGCGACGCGTCTTTGCTCGTGCTCCCCTGCGGTATCGGCCCGGGAATACGCGCGCTGCTGCTCGCCTCCTCCAAGCAAATCCACGAAGCAAAGGAGATAACATTAGCATATAACGCATTTCGTGTGAACAAAGGAGAGAGCGGTCAAGGCTTACGAAGAGAGGAGGGCGCGGGCAAGCGGTCGATGGCGAAACATTGTCGTCTCGGCGCTTCGGCGGCAAGGCGCGATTGCGAGCAGCGGTGCCACGCCGTACATCACGTACTCTTCGGCGAGGTCGCGCATGTTGAAGCGGGCTGCCACGCCTACGAGCCGCCGGGCCTTCCACCTGTCCTCGTCGTCGAGCGTCCGGCTGGGCGAGGGCTTGAACGCGATTGGTCGGCCTGTGCACTCAAGATCGCTCCTGCCATCCACACGGTGGTAGACCACCGATTCATCCAGTAAGACTCCCACTTCCCGCAAGTGGAGTTTGCAGGGAAGAGCTTCTTGCAAGTCAGACGAAGAATAAAGGTGACGCTGCCGAAGCTCGACAGCGTCCCGTCCTTCCGATCCTTGGGTTGGCACCATGCCTCATGAAGGTAGGCGAACAACGAGGCGCTGGGCCAACACGCTCTGGCGCAAGGCCCGGCTGTACACGCGGCGAGCCCTGAGCGTTCGGTCGATTCGCCAACTCGGCCGGAGGTCGCGGCACATCGCCCATGATCATCGCCGCCGGGATGCGGAGCCCCGCGTCGAAAAAGGCAGCAAATACGACCGCTTCCGACCCCTCGGGGTGCGGCTCCGTCTCGTCGGCGGCGGGCAATCGTACCGCCTGGCGCTCGGACAGCTTCCCCGCACGCAGAAGCACTTGGATCGTCTTCTTGGTCGCGAGCGAGGGGCCTAGCTCGCCGGAGAACACGCCTTCCTCCTCCGCCATCAGCCACTGCTTGTCCGCCATAGCCGGGTCGCGCTCTTGGAGCGTGTACTTCACCTCTAGCGGTGAAGATCGCCGGCGAATGCCGCAACTACTAGCCGCCCGGTCGCCCTTGTCGCCAGATGCCATGGCTTCCCGCAAGAGGAGAATAGCGGCGAAGAATACTACGGGAGTATGGAAAGCGATGCAAGTAAGAAGGGGGCGTGTAACTACGGGGGCGCGGTCACGGGGGCTACTTCAAGCCACCTCGCCCCAATACCGAAGCGTCGCGACGGTCCGCGTACGGGACGCGGCCGCAGACGTACAAGGGCCCGTCCCGCACAATCCCCCACAACCAAAGACCGAACGGTCACGACCACAGTGCCAAGGACCGTCACAGCACGACGCTCCAGTGGCCTCCTGTCACGTGCCAGCCCCCGCGTGAAATAGCTGAAGGTCAGGCGTCAACAACTCCAGCTGCCATTAAAAGTGCACTAACAGGCCATGGGATCACAACAGCTTCGACACAGCGCCATTCATAGTCCGCCCCGTGTTCCCCTTCCCTAGGGAAGAGGCGAACAGCCGCGAGCACGCAACCATCCACATCCCGCCGCGCATCAGTCATAAGCCGCCACGTGCCTATCGCGCACAAGGCGGGAGGCGCGGCACGACAACCTAACCTGGCGGGCCGGGGCGGCGGATTCGAGGAACCTTTACGACGCGCATGACCGCATGGTGAGATCTCCACCACCGCGCGAGTGATGGTGTTCGCGACACGAGTCGCCGGCTCAGCGCCACCGTTCAAGGGTAGGGGCGGAGCGCGCGGCTACCGGCCGGCGCCAGCTCGCGCCACCGTTCGGCGGGTAGGGGCGGAGCGCGCCCGGCTACCGATTGGCGCCAACGCCGCGCCACCCGTTCGAAGGGTAGGGGCGGAGCGCGCGTGTCTCACCGGTGGCGCGCGGCCCGGCGCCACCGTTCGAAGGGTAGGGTGCAGGAGCGGCGCATCTGCTTGGCTAGGCACCGGCTCGCCGCCACCCAATCGAGGAGCGGAGTGCGCGCGTGTGCCGGCTAGGCACCAGCTCGCGCCACCCGTTCGAAGGGTAGGGAGCGGAGCACACGCGTCTGCCGGTGGGCACCAGCTCGCTGCGACCCGTTCGGCGGGTAGGGGCGGAGCGCGCGCGGCTACCGGCCGGGCGCCAGCTCGCGCCACCCGTTCGGCGGGTAGGGGCGGAGCGCGCGCCGACTTCCGGCCGGGCGCCGGCTCGCGCCACCCGTTCGAAGGGTAGGAAATGGAGCGCGCGTCTACCGGTGGCGCCACCCAGCGCCACCGTTCGAAGGTAGGGAATGGAGCGCGCGTCTCGCCGGCTGGCGCTGCTCGCGCCACCCAATCGAGCGAACGGCGCGCGCGTCTACTTCAGCTGGCGCCAGCTCGCGCCACCGTTCGAAGGGTAGGGAACGAAGCACGCGCGTCTACCCGGCTAGTGGCGTTTGAGGGTAGGGGCGGGCGCGCGCGCTGCCAGCTGGGCACCAGCTCGCGCCACCGTTCGGTAGTAGGGCGGAGCGCGCGCATCTACCGGCGGCGCCAGCTCGCGCCACCCGTTCAAAGGTAGGGGCGGGCGCGCGCGTCTCGCCGGTGAGTGCGGCTCGCTGCCACCCGCCGGGGTAGGGGCGGGCGTGCGCGTCTACTCCGACTTAGCGCCATTTCTGCTGCGTCGGCGTCGGCAGCTTGATACTGGCGGATCCCCGCTATAGCTGAGATATTTCGCCGTCCGCCTCGACCCTGCGCCAGAGAATAACGACAAGTCGTCGCGGGCCCTTGACACGACCTAAACCATCGGGGATTCAGGCCTCTGGGCTTTCCATGTTTTGGAGGCAGCGGCTGGTATGCGACAGGGTTTGACAGGTCGTAGATAGATAAGCTTCAGTACATCAACGTCCCTTGACGATGGCCCTAGTTGGCAGTCAGCAGACGCAGATGACCCCAAGCATATATGCCTACGAGAACAAGTCAAACCCTGCCATCTTCATACAAGAGCGCGGCGCGCGCGTAAGAGGTCGTCTTCTCGATCGCCATACCAGCCTGGCCGCGGCCTCGGCCTGGACCTTGATTTCGAAGAATGGACTCGCGTGCGCGAGTGGCAAAGGCGAGGGTCGTGTCCCACAAAGTCTGCCTCGTTCTCCTTAACAGACCACCTACAGTGCATCAGCATTTTTCAAAGCGATGTGGGCGGGATCCATCAGGAACACCGGCGTAGGTAGGTGCATTAAGAAGAACAGGCAAACCTTCTTGTCGTCTGCTGAAACGCAGCGCGAGGGTAGGAAGCACGGCTGGCTACCGATAACCGGCACTAACCAAGCTCCCAAGAAAAATGGACCTCCTTCTATACATCAACATCCCCCAAGCAACTCAGCGTCGCCAGGGAATGTTGATGCACGGAAGGGGCCCATTTTAGGGGAGAAGCTTCTATCAAAATACATGCGGGAACAACGCCGCATCGGTAGCGTATATATACCCCATCGGCAAAGGAGCCAACGGCGCAAGTCCAATCGCCGGAGTCCAACGGCGGAAGCCCAACCGCCGCAAGTCCGCGTTACATTAATGGTCACGGCGCCTCAAGGCCGTACCGCGCCAAGCACGCTTCACCACGTGGGCGGCGGAAGAACGGCGTCGCTGCGCGTCCCTTATCAATTAAGGCATATGCGGCGGCTCAGGGGCCCCGCTACGCTCACCTATGCCGGCGCAACGCCCGGCGTGCCGGCTAGGCGCTAGCTCTGATGTGCCGATGGCGATCTTCCGAAGTGCGATAAGTCGATTGTGGAGATCTCGACGTTGATGATCCAAAGGCTCCGACCAAAACAGATCGAACCCCTCGCAATCACAACACCACTGCTCCGTTGGTTATCAACCGTGCCAAACACGATTGACCTCGCCAAGAAGGCTATCTCCTGCAAGCGAATCGAGAACACAAGCAAGAGAGTACAAGATGCAATCTGAAATTGCAAATAAATATTAAGTTCACAAGTTGGGGTCTCACAAACCGATGAACGGCGAAACTGTCCAAAGACAGATTAATCTAAGCAAAACCCCAGAAAAACTAAAGGGGTGCGGCCTCCTTAAATAGGGGAGGGGGAAGCCACACTTATCTAATGAAAAGGGATGTGGTACTATTCCTAGTTACTGTTCACACACGTGGTACTGTTCACATAAACAGTACCGGCCCAAATAGCCCAAGTTACAAGGCCTTCGGCCCACTTTGACTCGGACTGGAAACATAACGTGACTTGTTTCACAGTTTTTGATCTGCTCGGGTGGAGTTTGGAGGTGAGACCAGATCCATCTGAAAGTAGACTCCAAGAGCTTTCCAACGAGTACTCACGGGGCCTGAGAAACCTTCTAGATCAAAAGTTATGGCCGTTTGAAGTTGGCCTGTCAAGCTGAATCCGAATTGATCTGGAGGCCAAATTGGATTCCAAAACCTGTCCAACTTGAACCCTTGCTTCAATTGGTTCCAAAGTGATGTGGTGCTACAAATATATATATTTTCATCATTAGGTAGCATCATATTCTCATTTAAAATATGTTGAAGTTGAAGAAACGAATTCACCTTTAGTTCATTCTTGATATTGGCCGCTATGGTCGTACGTGTTGGTGGCGTGGTCACATCATCTTCCCCTTCTTGATGAAAAACCGTCCTCGGTTTTAACATATGTGTAGTGTCACGTATTGCATGATCTTGATCACAAATCTTGGTGTATGATAACAAACGCAACAAACTCTCATTATGTAATATCATAAGTTCTTTATCAAATAATGTAAAATCTCTTTGAAACGAGCTCACCTCATAATTTAAGTGATGCGTAGGAGCTCTTGTAATTGTAACAACAAGTAGAGTAAATATGGTTGTATCCATAGGGTTCATGTTCTTATCATCCTCCCAAGGTTGCTCTATGTCTTGTTGTAGCACCAAATCAGTACCGTGAGCGATGATAGCACCATGTTCTTTACCTTTTTGGCTCTCCTCAGATGATGTAAGTGCATCCATCTCCTTATCTTCATTCTCAACCAATGGGGTCAACGATTCCATCAGCTCATGCTCCTCTTCGGCATGGTTCTCAACTACCTGCATGTTGTTAGTCACAGAAAAGGGCACAAACACAGATTTGTTCTCATGATCATCACCATTACCTGCAAGGTTAGCTGCAAGAGCATATTCATCCTCAACATCACTAGCACTTACATAACCACCATCTTCTGTCGCAATGTACACCCGCTGACTTGGGCAATCTCTCATGACGTGGCCCAACCCTTTACAACGGTGGTACACAATGCCCGTCATACGGCCCGTGGAAGCAACCGATGAAGAGCTCTTTGCTGGTGTTTGCACACTAGTAGATTTGCTCGTCTCGGGTGCACGTGATGGTGGCGGCGGTGCTGCTGAACGCGCCCTACTCTCAGAGGGGGCAGCAGCTCAACAAATAGGAGGTGGGGCTATCTTGGCTTGCCCAGGCATTGATCTCGATGTAGACGTACCTCCAAAGTTGCTCCTTGTCCTTTGTTGCCTAACTTGCAATTCTTTTCTGCAAGCATAGCAAGCTGGAACAAGCTGGTTGTGATAGTAAAATCTTTATAATAAACAATGTCCTGAATTTCACGCCGTAAACCCCGTAAAAGCGACAAATCTTATCCTCCTCATCTTCTACAACATTACAACGCAACATGCCTATTTGTAGTTCTTGATAATATTCCTCGACATTTATTACCTTGGTCTAAGCACTGCAATTTCTTATGCATTTCATGTTTAAAAGCAGGAGGAACAAATCTAGCACGCATAGCTTCTTTTAACCGCTCCCATGTATCAGGTTGTAGCGCATGGTACCCAGTCATTCCACGGATAATAGCAAAGTCCTTAAACTCACTAGTAGCTTGTCTAACTCTATGGTGCTCAGGAACCAAGTGAGAATTAAACTTCTGCTCTACCGTCATCTCCCAATCAAGATATATTTCAGCATCATAAAGACCAGAAAAAGATGGAATGGTAAACTTGACTTTAGCAAATGGGTCATGATTAGAACGATCATTGTGGTGCTGAAAATTATTACCTCCCATACCGTGACGGTTTTGATGTAGGCGGTGTCGTGGGCATGTATCTTGGGCAGCAAATGAAGCATTGGCGTCGCGGTTTTGTCTCTCATTATCATCTCCCTCCTCGAGATCTTGGCCTGCATAGTGATCATACTCGCGTCCATTGTTTGGCGGCCGATTCACCATTCTTTCAAGGCGTGTAGTGAGTGTTGCAATACTCTCATTGATGGCGCGCTGCAATGTATCTGTCGTAGCTTGAAACTTCCTGTTGAAGTCCTCAATAATGGTAGTGCGTTGTTCATCGAAGAGCGTCATGAGCTCTCCCTTTAAAACACACTCTTGATTTTCAGACGACTCACCTGTCATGGTTAGTAGAAAACAAAGACAACACAAAGATATTATCCCTATCAACTACTAGGTGGTGGAAGGTGGAATCACACATTCTCAAGCGTCTTACCACACTCTTACAAGTGTTCTTACCAATGCAGCAGGTGGTACAACCGGTGGCTGGTTCGTGACACCGTGTCGGCGTGGATGCGATTGCAAGAGGAACCTGTTCGATCAAGAGTAGGTGTAGCTTGGAAGGCACAATATGGTAGCAATGGAGAACAATCAGTTAATTTCAGAATTGCATAGAATTGAATTATAGTTCGTATCTAGCACTTAGCCTATGTTGCTGATCAACCAAGGATGGAAGAAGGCTAAAAACAAGTGTATGACAATGTGTAGGAGTGGTAAATAGAAGATAATTCAATCCAATGCAATCTGGAATTGAAGAACACAAGGATTAACTCAAAACTGAAAACTGAAGATTTCTGTCCACTAGATAGAACGTCGGTATTTTGGCCGTAACTTTTTGTCAGTTGCCTTTTTTTCAATGATTCTTTTTTTCTCCGTTTCCTGACGGCTTTTTATACAACTTTTGTTTTGGGGCCAAGTTCTGGAAACCGACCGAAAAAGTCGCACAAAATTCACAAGTGCCGACTGTTGCAGATTCAATCTGGAATTTTAGGTCAACTTCCACCGCAGATATCTCTTAACTTCCTTGCTGGAATGACGTGAAATTTTACAGATAGATGGATAAGGGATTTCTAAATCTAATGGCGGTGGTCCCACTCAAAAATAATCTCGGAATCAAAAGTTATGACGTTTTTGGTGGCGGCTGCAGAGGAAGGAAAAATCAGCCGAAATTGGAAATTAGGGTTTGGGGTGGGGAATTTTTCTTTTGTTTGGATTTTTTAATGGAACAAAGATATGACCAGCAACTAGACAATGCTATGACGGACACAAATTCAATTTAGCAAACCAAAACTAACAGATCGAAAGGCACAACGGGGTTTGCACAGCGGAATTAACTCTTTTTGTGGGGCAATTTTTTCTGGGCTATAGGAAATAAAAAACCAATCTACTAACTAGGGATACAAGAATTACCTCACGAGCAACCGTTGCTCTGATACCAACTGATGTGCCGATGGCCCGATCTTCCGAGAGGTACTGATAAGTCGATTGTGGAGATCTCGACGTTGATGATCCAAAGGCTCCGACCAAAACAGATCGAACCCCTCGCAATCACTACACCACTGCTCCGTTGGTTATCAACCGTGCCGAACACGATTGACCTCGCCAAGAAGGCTATCTCCTGCAAGCGAATCGAGAACACAAGCAAGAGAGTACAAGATGCAATCTGAAATTGCGAATAAATATTAAGTTCACAAGTTGGGGTCTCACAAACCGATGAACGGCGAAACTGTTCAAAGACAGATTAATCTAAGCAAAACCCCAGGAAAACTAAAGGGGTGCGGCCTCCTTAAATAGGGGAGGGGGAAGCCACACTTATCTAATGAAAAGGGATGTGGTACTATTCCTAGTTACTGTTCACACATGTGGTACTATTCACATAAACAGTACCGGCCCAAATAGCCCAAGTTACAAGGCCTTCGGCCCACTTTGACTCGGACTGGAAACATAACGTGACTTGTTTCACAGTTTTTGATCTGCTCGGGTGGAGTTTGGAGGTGAGACCAGATCCATCTGAAAGTAGACTCCAAGAGCTTTCCAACGAGTACTCACGGGGCCTGAGAAACCTTCTAGATCAAAAGTTATGGCCGTTTGAAGTTGGCCTGTCAGGCTGAATCCGAATTGATCTGGAGGCCGAATTGGATTCCAAAACCTGTCCAACTTGAACCCTTGCTTCAATTGGTTCCAAAGTGATGTGGTGCTACAAATATATATATTTTCATCATTAGGTAGCATCATATTCTCATTTAAAATATGTTGAAGTTGAAGAAACGAATTCACCTTTAGTTCATTCTTGATATTGGCCGCTATGGTCGTACGTGTTGGTGGCGTGGTCACATCAGCTCCGCTGCCACCCGTTTGAAGGGTAGGGAACGGAGCGCGGGTGTCTACTTCGGCTAGGCGCCAGCTCCGCTGCCACCCATTCGAAGGTAGGGGCGGGCGCGCGTCTGCCGGGCTGGCGCCAGCTCGCGCCACCGTTCGAAGGTAGGGAGCGGGCGCGTGTGTCTACCTCGGTGGGCACCAGCTCCGCGCCACCCGTTCGAAGGGTAGGGGCGGAGCGCGCGCGTCTGCCGGCTGGCGCCAGCTCGCTACCACCCGTTCGGGGTAGGGGCGGAGCGCGCGTCTGCCGGCTGGCGCGCCAGCTCGCGCCACCCGTTCGAGGGTAGGGGCGGAGCGCGCGTGTCTACTACGGTCACAGCCCTAGTCACGTTCGAAAAGGTCACGAGCGCGCGAGGACGGAGGGCCAAGGACTCAGCGGCATGGCTTCGGCCTGTGAAGCCCTTCTCCATGAGAGCCTCTGTTGTAGGGGTGGCCCCACCTAAACCAGCGAGCTGGTAGGAGTTTATAAGGCCCAGAATAGGCCATGTGTAATGACATAAGTGCCCTGGAGGATGACCAGATGTAAGGTATAAGCTGTAAAAGCACTCCTCATGTGTACATATATATGGATACAGGCCATGGGGAGAGGCCAGGCAATTACTCATCTCCCTCACTCTCCACTACCATCTCTCTCTCTGTTTGGTCTGTAGCCACAACATTGGCCCTTTAGCAATGATGTCAACATCTCACTTGGCGATCTCCTAGCGATTTGTTCATTCAACCATTGGTTGAACCGACTGTTGTGTTGCCTCATGATCCAAACATCCAGCCGCTCCGGATTCTATTGCCAAAGCACATCCTTGTGCTAGTCAACATAAGGCGCCACTTCAGTCATGTGTTGCAAGACCGTGAAATGGGCTTGAGTATACGCGTCCATATCTGGAGTGATTGCTTTCCTTCCGATAGTTCCGATACCCTTCAGCCTCCCCTCATGACGAGATTGAGGCACACCTCAGTTGAATCTGAGCCATATAATCGACACAACACTCAATGACCTCTTCGCTTGCATAACCTTCGACGATGCTGCCCTCCGGCCGAGATCGATTCCATACGTAGGACTTGAGAATTCCCATGAACCTCTCAAATGGGTACATGCTACATAGGAATACGGGCCCGCACATTGTTATCTCCCACACAACGTGAACAATGAGATGGACCATGATATCGAAAAATGAAGGAGAGAAATACATTTCAAGATGACATAGAGTCATCACCACCTCGTCTTGCACAGCATCTAGTCCTTCGAGATCGATGACTTTCTGAGCAATTGTGTTAAAAAATTAACACAGCCTCATAATTGTCTCTCGGACTTTGATCGGCAAAATATTTCTAATTGCAATAGGGAGCATCTGTGTCATCAGCACATGACAATTATGAGACTTCATGCCATTTAACTTCAAATCTTGCATCAAAACAAGTTTCTTCACATTGCCGGAGTAACCAGACGGAACTTTGACACCATGCAAGCACTGGCATAGTTCTGTTTTCTCGACCTTGGATAGAGTGTAACACGCAGGGGGAAGGTACGTTCGTCCATTATTAGTGCATGTCGGTGCTAACTCATACCTGATGTCCATATCAGCCAAGTCAAGCCGTGTGTTGACGCCGTCCTTTATTTTATCACGAATGTTCGGTAACAGACCAATCAAGCTGTCACATACATTCTTTTCTACGTGCATGACGTCGATGCAGTGTCGAACATCTAGGTACTCCCAATAAGGTAAATCCCAAAATATTGATCTCTTCTTCCTGGTGTTCTTCTCATAAGCCCTCAATTTCTGTCCCTTTCCGAGGACAACATCTAAATCCTTCACCATATTATAAACCTCTTTTCCCCTTAAATGCCTTGGAGCTGAACCGTCTTCCTTCTCTCCATCAAATTGTTTCTTCATCTTGCGGTATGGGTGAGCCCTCCGAAGGAATCGACGGTGACGTATGTAGACGGTTTTGCATGAGTGTTTCAGCCACACACTCTCGGTACCATCTAAACAGCGAGTACAAGCTTTGGCACCTTTTGTACTCTGGTCCGATATGTTAGCAAGGGCAGGATAATCATTTATGGTGCAGAACAATAAGGAGCGCAAAGTGAAGTTCTCTCGTTTGTATGCATCCCACACGTATGCCCCTTCGTTCCACAGTACTTTTAGATCTTCCACCAATGGTGCTAGGTACACATCAATATCATTCTCAGGTTGCTTTTGCCCTTGGATAAGTATCGACAGCAAAATATACTTTCACTTCATACACAACCAAGGAGGAAGGTTATAGATGCAGCGAGTCACGGGCCATGTGCTATGTTGGCTACTCATGCTACCGAAAGGATTCATTCCATCTGTACTCAGTCCAACCTTATATTCCTTGGTTTTGCACCGAAGTCTGCAAAACTCCTATTGATATTTCTCCAATGGACGGAATCAGCAAGGTGTCTTAGCATTCCATCCTTCTTGCGCTCCTCCGAGTGCCAACGCAGCAGTTTTGCCTCCTTTGGATTTGCAAAAAACCTTTTTCAAACGGGGAATTATAGAAAAATACCATGCCACCTTAGCAGGAGGCCCTTTCTTCACCTCTGTTGCCTCGCTGTCATCTGATTTATTGTTACATTTGTATCGGGATACGTTGCACACTGGACATACATGCATGTTTGCATACTCTTTACGGTACAGGATACAGTCGTTCGGACATGCATGTATTCTTTCTACTTCCATTTCTAACGGACAAAGAACCTTCTTGGCTTTATACGTGGTTTTAGGCAACTCAATTCCCTCCGGAAGCATGTCTGCTAAAAGACCTAGCAGTGCCGTGAAACTCTTGTCGGACCAACCGTTCCCTTCAATTTCAACAGTTCAAGCATGGCTGACAACCTCGTGTACTTTGATCTGCAGCACATGAACAAAGGTTTCTCCGAGTCCTCCATCAAGCCCCTCCATCAAGCTCTGGAATTTAACATACTCTCTCTCATCATAGTTCTCTTCTACATCGCGAAGCATCTGATCCAGATTGTCATCGTGCAACCTAGCCGAATCCGAACCATAATCAACATCATCCGGCGGCATGTCATTCACTTCACCGGTGATGTCATCCGGCGGCATATCATTCACTTCACCGGCGATGCCATCTGGCGGCATATGATCATTGACTTCGCCATGACTGGTCCAACACGTATAACCCTTTTTGAAACCCCTCCTAATCAAGTGCGCTTCAATTTGCCCTCGGTTCTTAAACGTCTTTAAATTCTCGTAGTCAGTGCATGGACAGTACATATATTCCACCCCCTTATTCAGCATATCCTCCTCGGCAACTCTTGTAAAAGCAGACATGCCATTAATGTACTCTTCACTCACACGGTTCGCGGCATACATCCAGCTTCAGTCCTACGTTATGTATATATATAACAACTTAGTATTAAAAATTAAATTAATTAATTATTACTACATATATACCACATGCATTCGGGCTTTGCTAGCTTAATTCATATTATAAACACAATAGCTATTATATAACCAACAATTTTGCAAACCATCTTCAATAACACTCACCAATTACTTAGATCTAAATTGTAATGCAAAGAAAAATAAATTTCATTACTAACCATATCTAGAGCAACCAGAAAAGTATGAATCTTCAAAGCTCAATCTCTGCCTCCTCCCACCAAATTAATTGGCCTGAAATCGCCTAGCTTGCCTCCTGAGCGAAAGAGTGCAGCACCGGCTAGATCTGGATCGAAATGAAGACAGATGCGGTTCTGAGCAGCGCAATAAATGTCTAGCACCATTATCACAGATGGTTTTTTTTATTAAAAACCGTCTGTGATAATCCTGAGATTATCAGAGGCGGTTTTTAATATAAACCGTCTGTGATACTAAAGTATCACAGACGATAGTATCACAGACGGTTAATCGGTAAGAACCGTCTGTGATACTCATTTTCTCCGACGCCACCAACACAAACGGTGTCCAAATTAAAACCGTCTGTGTTAGTGTCGGTCACAGACGGTTTTGTCAAACCATCTGTGATTGGCCGTCTAGTATTAGGCTTTCTGTAGTAGTGACTGGACATAACTTATTAGGGAACATATAGTATGCATTCACCCTTATAGTGTACTCAAATTAAAAATGTCACAAAAAATTCCAAAAAAAATTTCTAAATATACTTCATAGTTCACTCCACCTTTATATAAAATTTCAAGTTTAATTTCATTCTATGCAAGGAAGGCACTTATCCTTACGGTGTACTCACCATACACTCAAACTAAAAAAGTCACGAAAAAGTCTGAAAAAATTTCTGGATATACCTCACAGTTTACTCCATCTATATAAAAATTATAAGTTTAAATTCATTCTGTGTTAAGAGTGCCGAGAAAGAAAAAATTCTGACAAATTTGAAATTTAAACTAAAAGAGAAAATTCTAACAGACTTGAACTCTAAACTAGTGATAAAAAGGGATATTACGGAAGTACTGGACCAAGTGATCAATGCAAGAAATAGCTATGTGCAGAGAATAACCGCATCTACCGTGTAAGCACGTAGGAATTTTTATGGCTTGTCAGGAGAAAGCATCATCCTGATGTTATAGTATTGCTTTATTGCAGGCTATGAATTTTGCGCCATGAGCCCATGAATGGCAAGAATAGAGTACAATAATCATGGCAGTGATCGGTTGGGCTTAAACTTTTGGCTTCCAGCTTATTTTTCACTATTTATAGATTTCGTTTTTTTCTGAGCTTTTGGTTTTTTGTTGAGCTTTTTTGCCGGTTCTTTTTTCCCCGTATTTATTTATATTATACGTAATGGGCTAACATATTTTTTTATATTTTTAAATTTTTTTAAATTTAATTATGCTAAATAAGCCTCTGTTAGCTACAGTGTTTTTTTCAGCCAGCTACAGTGTTTTCAGCCATAAGCCATGAGCTTTTAAGCCCAACCGATCACCACCATGAACTCAGCAGAAATAAAAAAAATAGGACTCTAGGTCAAATAAAATCTTACAGTACAGGATTTAACTTAATTACTGACCATTCAGTGGCAGTAATATTAAGGAAAACTAGACCAAGTGATTCACATTGCGAGAAATAGCTATGTGCAAAGAACAACTGCATTGGCTGTGTAAGCACGTGGAAATCTGCATGGCTTATCCGGAGAAAGCATCGTCACGATGTAGAAGTATTGCTCTATTGCAGACTTACAGCTGTGCACCCAGAATGACGAGAGTAGAGTAATCATATGAACTCAGCTGAGTTAAAAAAAAATGTAGGACTCAAGGTCAAATAAAATATTACTATACTGGACATAACTTACTAACCATTAAGTCACAATTCGTAATATTAAGGAAGACTTGACCAAGTGATTAATGCAAGAAATAGCTACGTGCAGAGAATTACTGCATTGACTGTGTAAGCAGATAGATATTTGTATGGCTTTTTTGGGAGAAAGCATCATTCCGATGATATTTCAATTTATTACAGGCATACAATTTTGCACCTAGAATGACAAGAGTAGAGTAGAATAATCATACGAACTTAGCAGAGATAAAAAATAGGACTCGAGGTCAAGTTTTATTGGTGTTGTTCTGTTACTTGAAAGTTTATATGGCTCGAAGATATCAATTTTATTATTTAACTACTTATCTTACGACTTTTCAGACAAGGTGTCATTAAACGATAAGTAGCAACTCTAGATAAGTTTCATCGGTATATAACTAACCAGGAGTCCGTAACTAGTAGGGGTAGGAGCAAGTAGAGAACAACAATCATATAAACTCAGCAGAAATAAAAAAATAGGACTCTAGGTCAAATAAAATCTTACACTACAGGATATAACTTACTGACCATTCAGTGGCAGTAATATTAAGGAAAACTAGACCAAGTGATTCATATTGCGAGAAATAGCTATGTGCAAAGAACAACTGCATTGGCTGTGTAAGCACGTAGAAATTTGCATGGCTTATCCGGAGAAAGCATCGTCACGATGTAGAAGTATTGCTTTATTGGCGAGTTACAGCTGTGCACCCAGAATGACGAGAGTAGAGTAATCATATGAACTCAGCTGAGTTAAAAAAAAAAGGTAGGACTTAAGGTGAAATAAAATATTACTATACTGGACAAAAAGTACGACTCAAGGTCAAATAAAATATTACTATACTGGACATAACTTACTAACCATTAAGTCACAATTCGTAATATTAAGGTCGAAGACTTGACCAAGTGATCAATCCAAGAAATAGCTACGTGCAGAGAATTACTGCATTGACCATGTATGCAGATAGCACTACTACAAAACAGGCTGTACTAGACGGCTACATCACAGACGGTTTATATTGGGAATCATCTGTGTGACTTTCACAGACGGTTCTTAATACGAACCGCTTGTGATAGTCTACACAACATAGACGGTTCTTATTAAAAACCGTCTATAAACTTTCACAGACGGTTCTTAACAAGAACCGTCTGTTTTGTGTAGACTATCACAGACGGTTCTTGTACAAGAACCGTCTGTGAATGTTCACAGACGGTTTTTAACAAGAACCGTCTGTGATGTCCCGTTCCTACCAACTGTCTGTGATATTCTGTACATGATCAGAAGTTAATATATAAGTACACATTGCTTCTAGTAACTTAACTCCAGAACTACTGAGACAAGAGATCACAAATTAAAGGCAAATATATTAATTTCAATTCGAGGCAAATTTATTACAAAAGTCGCACAGATAAAGAGGTTCCCAGATTCTAATCTTCTGGGCTTCAAATGCTTCTTCTTCGACTTTGGGACTTGGAGGATCAGCTGCTGAGTTCTCGAACGCCGTTAAGATTGTCCTTGTCCTCAGCACTTCCTCCTCCAGCCTGGGAAAATGATCAGTAGCATAGCCCATAATCTCGTAGAGGATAGCATTATAAGATTCCTCAGAATCTGCTGTTTCTGCTTGATCAGCAATGCTATCAATTAGTCTCTCCAATGCCTGTAGAGCTTCTTCCGCTTTGTGCACATTGTGGAGAAGAACCAGGGTGAGGGCTGTTTCCCTTTCTTGAGCGGCAGTGAGACGCCTCCGTCGACGGCGGATGATCAGGTTGAGCTGATGGATGCAAGAAAGTCAGGGAAGGAGAGCAGGGCGTGTGCGGAGAAGCTACTCCAGATGTAAATTGCTGGCCGCCTGTGTAAGGTTCCAGCCGAACAACTCTTGATGAACAGATGAGAGGAAGGAGATGATCACATGAATAGTAGAAGCCATATTGTACGTACGTACGTTGAGAATTCTGGAGAAGAAGATGATCGTAGCTAGAGGACCTGGATTAGGCGCGCATATTTAACCTTTAGCATAGACAGTTTGTATACCAAACATTAATGATATAGACGGTTCGTATACCAAACATTAATGATATAGACGCTTCGTATAATGATCGAGATACGTTAGATGAAACACGAGAGATATGTTTTGACTTTGCATTATCACAGACAGTTCGTAATACGAACCGTCTGTGATATAATTGTCTGTGATAATAATGATATCACAAATAGTTCTTTTTTAGAACCGTCTATGATAACTATATCATAGACGGTTCTAAACTAGAACCGTCTATATTAAGCCCTAGGCTATTCTTTTTGGCTGCAACTTGTTAAGATTTAACTATATCATAGACATTTATGCTTGATATTATTATTCATTTAAATCTAATGTTAAGATTTAATTAATAGCACCATTATTATCTTGCCTATACTTTAGTTACTATTAGGCTTAGCTCTATTTCTAATGTAATTTAAATTTAGCTATCTGGGCAAAGCTTGTTATATAGGGTAATATTTCAATATTTGCTATTTAGCAAAATCTACCACTAAGATTTATTTAATGGTGTCATGCTAAATATCGGGCATATATTAAAACTTTAATTAAGGGTAATCTTTATTAAATTTGGACATTTAACCAAAGTTGTTTTTTTATCAATGCCTTTAATTAATAATTAGTCGTTTAGATAATTATTCAAACCATATCATTTATTCATATATGATCTAATCCAAATTTAAATCTTAAATAACCTCATTGACATCCAAGTTAAATTTATTAGCTTCCCTAGATTATTCCCTAATTTTTCCTTAATTTTTCTTAATTAAAATGGATTACAAAAAATAAAATAAAAATGAGGTGTAAAAGGTGCGGCTAATGGATTCGAACCGGGGACCTAAGGACTGGAAGTTAAACGCACGCTCGGCTAGCCAAGTGGGCAGGAGCCCTGGGCTGACATAACAGAGGCGGCAAATTAGAAGTGGCGAGCACTGAAAGCGGCTTCAAAACAGAGCACTCGGTGGCGCTCAGTGGGTGATGGCATCGCCGGCGAGGAGGCAGCCGGAGGGGGCCGGCGACCAGTAAAACGGGCTGGTGGGAACGCAAGGGAGCCAAGGGAGGCGCTAGCACTAGCCAAGGAGCTCGGCAGTCGGCAGCAGTGGTGGAACGGGGCGGTGGCGCCGGAGTGAAAGAGAGGGGGAAGTGAGGTATGCATGAGCATGAAGGAGGTGGGAGTATGCTTACCACGAGGTTGCCTGAGTGGGAGAGGGGCCGAGGTGAGCCGACGGCGGAGGCCACGGGCGGCATGGGGCAACTTTATGGTGCCGGCGAGCTAGGGCCAATGGGGGAGCTTGGCGATTGTCGTGAAGTGTTGGTGTAATACCCCAAAAGTGATTTGAGAGATAATCGATTAATTGGAGGGAAGGACCATATAGAAAAGAGTTAAACATAGATTTTTAGAGGGGGGATTTCTGAAAAGTCCTGGCAACCTGGGCCTGGGCCTTGGCCCAAGTGGTGGCTGGCCAAAAGGGGGGAGGTGCCCCTCCCCCAAACCCTAGCTGCCACCCCTACTCTCCCTCCTCTTTCTCCTTGTGGCCGCCGCCTCCCCTGCCCCCCCATGCGCCTCCACCTTGTCCAGCAGCACCCCATCATCCATTGAAGCCCCTGCTGTTGGTGAAGAAGATCCCCTTTGCTGCCGGTCGAGTGGAGGAAGGAGATCGATCGCCGGGAGGTGTTTTTCACCCGGAAGAAGAAGAAGAGGAAGGGAAAAGGAAAAGGAAGGGAGAGAGAGATCGTGTGGTGTTCATCGTGTTCTTTAGTGGTTCGTCAAGAGTAATCCCTATTTCCCCCGGTTAGATGCATATTTAATTGTTGTAGCAATGTCGGTATTGTGGTCTGTCCAGGACAAATTGCGTTAGACGGTCATTTTGGGGTAGTTTCGTGGGGATTCAGTTCTAGACTATGCTAGAGTAATGTAGAGGTCATCGCCATCTTTCCGTAAAGTACTAGAACACGTCGTTTGGACCTCTGTAGCAGAAGTTATGATTTTATTAGTGGGACTGTTCTGCAAATTGGTGGGTTTTCTGTCAGGTTTTGGTAAATGGTGTTAGGCGATTAGAAGAAGGGAGAATTAGAGAATCTTAGTATAATGAAAGTTGTAGATCATTGTCTCAGCATTCCGGAAAGCTCAAGAACTCATGATTCTGGCACTCGTACTGAAAGGTTTGATATTTCTAGTATTCTGTCAAAGAACTCGATGTGAAACTGATGTTTTAGAAAACGGGCATGTGCGGGTATAATTTGGCTGATTCAGGGAGGTTCACCAACTAGGTTTAGATGGAGAATTTAATTATCTTTCTAGAAAATCTAAGTACACCTTATTCGGACTCCTGTACCAATAGATATGGATTTTTGAAGTTGACTGTTCACAGAGGGGGCAGATAGACATTTAGGATTTGGGGTTGAAGACGAGTTGGATGTTTTTGTGAGTTCGTGATTGTTTTTTTTTATAGTTTTGGTCCACTATTGTTATCTTAGCATGCGGTATAATTATTATTTAGGTGGTGGACTGATCCCGGGGGCAGCACCTTCTGCACGTCCCTCGTCCTCTCACGGTTAAGGAAAGTATAATCAAGGATACAATAGTTGTTATGGAATGTCAATGTTTGAGTTATATTGTGAGCAATTGTGTGTTCATGCTTGTGATGAAGATGTTTTTGGTAATGTTCTTGGTCGTTTGAAAGTTATGAAATTCATGAGTGTAAACATGGTAGTATGGAAAGGTTTTCCTTGTGCAAAGTGTTGTGGATGCACATTTTTTATTGAACTGAGAATTTCATGCATATGCATCATGTTGGCTTATTGAAGTCTTGGTCATGTAATGACCAAGTAATTGCTGAGGTCCCCATCATGTTGATGACGGACTAAAGGTCCCCTTGCTTGAAGAGCACGGGCTTAGATCCCCATACTTGCGGAGTATGGGCAATTGGTCCCTGTACCAGATGGTACAGGCATGGGTGTGCATCGACGGATGCACACTTTGCATTACCGGTAAAATGCAAAAGAGAAAGAGAAAAGAGAAAGATCTTGTTGAGCATATTGCATAGCATTTGTTTATAAGTAACTGATGGATGTTTTCATGGAACGGTGTACATGTATGCTATGGTACCATTTATTATATTTGCTGAGTCATTAGACTCCACCCTTGTTGTTGTTGTGTTTTAGGTACCCTTATGAGGTCGACATGCATGGGGGAAAAGAAGGATTATTCTTGTTGCACTTTGCACGATCTACCCATAATGGGAAGAAAGGAAGAAATTAAATAGTAGATGAATGAATTACTTTAAGTACCTTTATGATCATTGCTTGCTGGAATTAAACTGTAATAAATATCTAGATTTTTTTATGATGCTCCTGTTCTTTATCTAGATGCTAGACCTATGGATGTCCTAGAACACATAGTCAATTTTGATTAGTAATGATCATAATACATGTTGGTTGTCTATTTTTATTGAATCAGCTGGTTGAAACCACTGACATAGACAACTATACAAAGGAGGTCCTGCCGAAGTTTTGTGAGACGTATTTAGTTTATCCTTGTTACATTACTAGTTTGGTAGCATTCCAGGTCATGGTTTGGCTAGGGTGTTACAGTTGGTATCAGAGCGGGTTGTAGGTCCATGGTTAACGAAATATTAGTTTTGACACACTAAGCACTAAGGTGGGAATGGGGTTTGCATTGCATCTACGTTTCCGTCGATTATCATAGTTGAATGTGTGCTTAATGTTTGACTTTGTACTTGTTATGAGATGATCCTTTGTGCTTATGATTCGATTATATGATTGTTATGCGGGGTGATAATTGATGTCGAGAGATAGAGACCGCGGCGCGGGCATGGGCATGGCTAGGTTATATCACTATTCATGGTATTGAAATAGTGAAGGATTTTTGCTAGGACAACTTAGTTTCAGAGGTTAGGAATGAGTTATTTAGAAAAGTTTCTCTCATCCTTGAGTTGGGTTTGGTCAATTCTTATCCTTTGGTGGCGGATGAATTTAACTTGGGTTTGTGGTTCATTGCAGTTGAGGGTTTTCTATTAGTCTCTACCTGTTCTTTGAAGCAATTATTATTTTTTTGGGACTATTGAGACTCTTTTGCTACTTGTGAACATTGCTGATTTGCAAGGTTGGTCCCTTCGTGGGAGTTTTGTCTTGTTGTGAAACATGTCTCATTTGTTTGTTTGGTATTTTTATTAACAAAGTTTTATGTTGCAAATTCATTAACATGTGAAAGCCTTCGAACTATGTATTTATTTTGGATTATTTTGAGTGTTGAAGTTTAATTCCTCTCTTTTCTGAAAGAGAGTGTTAAAACCTTTTGTGGTGTTTTGTTGTGCTTAAGTGGGAGGTGGTAATCATATAAATTAATTTATAAGGTATCAATTATCAAGTTGAGATGTTAGCGTGGTGCATAATTAATTTCAACTAGCATCCTTGGTAATGTACTCGATTAATTTGATGTCACCCTGTAATAGTTTCTTGAAGCATTGTGATTAAGAATTTGTCTATACAAGATTGGAACTCATGGAGTTATTGCAGAGTGTGCAAAAAGAATTCATATGATTGTTATGATTGTTTAAATTTCTATCCTATTGGATAAATTGAATTATTTTTTGTCTTGATAATTAATCTGACCATTCGGGATGATTAAGTAAGGAGGTGTTGGAATATTGCCTTAGTAATATTAACATTTAATCTGTCCTTTATTTAGATACTTTATGAGCATGTACAGCTGCTAGGTTCATCTATCTTTCACCATGCTAAATTATTGAAATATGTATAAAGAAATAGAGGAAGGTTGATGTATTGACTCGTGAAACCTTGTCTTATAGAGCTTATATTATTGAAGTTTGAAGATATTTCATTCTAATTGCTGAACATAAGGTGGAATGTTGAAACTATCCTCATAGCGATTTTTGAGATTGCCATGTTCTAGTACCAGCTTATTAAAAGAGGTTGTTTCAATATTGTGGCTTGTGCACTAGGCTTTCCCTAGATCAAGTAGTTGCAATCTTATTTAGATAATAGAATCATGATGAAGTGATTTATTGTGTTCCTTTTGGAAAAGTTTATGAAGGGATATGAGGATATGCTGATTTTTGTTAAGAGTGTATTATTTTGATGTTAGTACGGTTGTCAGTATGTGGTTGTGATGATAATGTTGAATGTTCTATAAATAAAAAATTGATAACTTCCATGATACTATATAAAACAAAAGTTTTGATATTTGCGTACGCGATCTTTTGGGCCTCATGACTTATGTAGCAGCTGAAATTATTTTGAGCAAAGTGACGCGTTGCGAGGTTTTATTAGTTCTTAAGGGATTAATGTGTTGTGGTCTTCAAGTCTCTTTTGTTGGAATTGTCAAGGTAGTACCGTAATCAAAGAAATGTATTCTCTTTGTTAAAGGAAAGAATGTGGTAAAGGTATTTGAGGTTGGAGTCAAGTTGTGTAACTTTTAGAGGTGTGCTTGACTTCTTATTTTCGCCGCATAAGAGTTTCTTGAGTTTAAATGACAATACTGTATTCTTATTGGTTGAGATTTGATATTTTTTCTTCTTGAGGGGCATGTGCTTTCAACTGTGATCTTATCTTTTGTTTTCCAAGATCATTGCTATTTCCCTTGGTCTGGTGTCTATTGCGAATGGTAACATCTTTCCATGCGCTGAAAGTTACTTCTTTTTGTCTCTTCTAAGAAAGGAGTAACTGATTTGGGTTGTGAAGTCCTTTAGGAAGTGTATGGCAACTGGTTGGTGTGGTCATGTGATTGATTTTGGTGAGATTGTGGGTGTCAAGTTGTTTGAGATTCATGCGGTGATAAATTGATTCCTTAGAACAATTCTCGGTAAGGATTTGATTTAAAGAAGATGTTTGTCTTTGGAGTTAACTAGTTATATTGTTGCAACTAAAATAACCTATAATAAATTGTGGTTCAAGAATGTTGCGTTCATTTTGATGGAACATTAGAATTATCAAAAGAATGAGAATCTTGATCAATCTTATTAGAGTATCACGATTGGGCACTTTGCAAGGTTTAGTAGGAGGATTATGGTGGTGTAGTTAATGAGATTATAATTGTGAAGAAGTCTAACCGTTATGCGAATTATTGGGATAGTAGGGATTGTTGAATTATTGCCATGTATGGCTTGGCTTTAGTGAGTAACCCTCCAGGAGTTAGAATCTTCCTAAAGATAATTAGGTTGAGAATATGTCTTCATGTGGTTGTTAATCATTGAGCATGTTGATTGTGGGAATTTTAGTCACCAAATTCAAGAATCCTCGTATCAATTATATCGAAGTGCATATATAGGAGCACTGGAGATGGAAAATTTTGGTTTGGTGTTCTATGCTAGAACCTTGGAGGCTAATGATATTGTGTGGGAATATTGGAACAAGTGGATTCTAATGTGATGATGGCCCGATCTTCCGAGAGGTACTGATAAGTCGATTGTGGAGAACTCGACGTTAATGATCCAAAGGCTCCGACCAAAACAGATCGAACCCCTCGCAATCACTACACCACTAATCCTGCAAGCGAATCGAGAACATAAGCAAGAGAGTTCAAGATGTAATCTGAAATTGTTTTGCGAATAAAGATTAAGTTCACAAGTTGGGGTTCCTCAACCGAATATGCGGCGAAACTACTAAGCAGAATAATCTCTAAAGAAAAACCCAAGGAAAACTAAAGGGGTGCGACCTCCTTAAATAGGGAAGAGGAAAGCCGCACTTATCTAATGAAAAGGGGTGTGGTACTATTCATGGTTACTGTTCACATGGCCGTGGTACTGTTCATGTGAACAGTACCGGCCCAAATAATCTAAGTTACAAGGCCCTCGGCCCACTTTGTCTCGGACTGGAAAAGTGACGTGACTTGTTTCGCAGTTTTTGATCTGCTCGGATGGAGTTTGGAGGTGAGATTAGATCCATATGAAAATAGACTCCAAGAGCTTCCCAATGAGTACTCACAGGCCCCGAGAAACATTTTGGATTAAAAGTTATGCACATTTGAAGTTGGCCTATCAGGCTGAATCCGAATTGATCTGGAGGCCGAATTGGATTCCAAAACCTGTCCAACTTGAACCCTTGCTTCAATTGGTTCCAAAGTGATGTGGTGCTACAAATATTTATATTTTCATCATTAGGTAGCATCATATTCTCATTTAAAATGTGTTGAAGTTGAAGAAACGAATTCACCTTTAGCTCAATCTTGATATTGGCTGCTACGGTCGTATGTGTTGGTGACGTGGTCACATCATCCTCCCCTTCTTGACAGAAAACCGTCCTCGGTTTTAACATAGGTGTAGTGTCACGTATTGCATGATCTTGATCATAAATCTTGGTACATGATAACAAACGCAACAAACTCTCATTATGTAATATCATATGTTCTTTATCAAATAAAGTAAAATCTCTTTGAAACGAGCTCACCTCATAATTTAAGTGATGCGTAGGAGCTCTTGTAATTGGAACAACAAGTATAGCAAATATGGTTGTATCCATAGGGTACATGTTCTTATCATCCTCCCCTTCTTGCAAACAAAGCCGTCCTCGGCTTTTGATAAGCTAAAAATATGGTAACAAAGAAGCCAAGGTGTATGCATGGTATATGTATATGTCATCTGTTTTATCAGTTCTTCGTTGTTGCACAATTAATGTTATAAAACAGCAATGATCATAAAAGCTCATTGTATTATTAACCCAATAGTAATTATATATGTTAATGAGCAATTCGAAATTTCTCATACAGTAATTATTGCAACTTGTTTTGCAAATGTAAGTGATGCATTTATGCAATTCAAATCTTTGAATTTGTAAACTTGTATGGTGGCACATATGGGCAAAACTACAACTTTTGGAATCAAGCAAAGTTCATCCATATAATCATATCTTACTTGAATAATAGCAAATTCATCTAGCCAGGGTGAAGAGATTTGTATGTTCTGCCATAATTCATCATCTTTATTCAGATTGTCCATACTAGATGGTGCAAAAAGAGTTGAACACATAGGTATTGGATGAGTATTAAATTTTACTTCCCTCTCACATTGAACATGATTCAACATACAAGAATTTTTGTCCCAAACAGCAAGTTTCAATTCATCCATGTGATCGCAAGTTATGCATATTCGATATACAAGAAATTGATTTTCATTACCATAATCTACAATCAAATTAAACTTATATTCAGAGGTGTAGGCACTAAATAAGAATTTCGAACAAGCAAGTTTAGAAACTTTCTCCATAGCATGTGACAATTTCATAGGTAGATCCAATATGATGTAACACAATGAATTAGCAGGAAAAATTCTAGTCAAAACTTCTTTATGTGTTATTAATTTGACATGTGCAAAATTATGAGAATTTAGATTAGCACATGGTTCATTTAAGTCAACACAAGGAATATCAAAATATTGCACTACAGCAGATATATACTCACAAGGTTACTCTATGTCTTGTTGTAGCACCAAATCAGTACCGTGAGCAATGATAGCACCATATTCTTTACCTTTTTGTCTCTCCTCAGATGATGTAAGTGCATCCATCTCCTTATCTTCATTCTCAACCAATGGGATCAGTGATTCAATCAGCTCATGCTCCTCTTCGGCATGGTTCTCAACTACCTGAAAGTTGTTAGTCACAGAAAAGGGCACAAACATAGATTTGTTCTTATGATCATCACCATTGCCTGCAAGGTTACCTGCAAGAGCATATTCATCCTCAACATCACTAGCACTTACATAAGCACCATCTTCTACCGCAATATACGCCCGCTGACTTGGGCAATCTCTCATGACGTGGCCCATCCCTTTACAACGGTGGCACACAATGCCCGTCGTATGGCGCATGGAAGCAACCGATGAAGAGCTCTGTGCTGGTGCTTGCACACTAGTAGATTTGTTCATCTCAGCTGCACGTGATGGTGGCGGCGGTGCTGCTGAATGCGCCCTACTCACAGAGGGGGCAGCAGCTCGACAAACAGGAGGTGGACCTGTCTTGGCTTGCCCAAGCGTCAATCTCAATGTAGACATACTTCCAAAGTTGCTCCTTGTCCTTTGTTGCCTACCCGCAATTCCTTTTCTGCCAAACAAGCAAGCTGAAACAATCTATTGATATCGTTATACTCTTTGTAATCAATTATGTCCTGAATTTCACGCCTTAAGCCCCCATAAAAACGAGCCATCTTATCCTCCTCATCCTCTACAACATTACAACGCAACATGCCTATTTGTAGTTCTTGATAATATTCCTTGACAGATTTATTACCTTGGTCTAAGCACTGCAATTTCTTACGCATTTCATGTTTAAAGGCAGGAGGAAAAAATCTAGCACGCATAGCTACCTTCAATCTATCCCATGTATCAGGTGCTAAACCAAAATTAACTACTTGAGTCCACCAAATGATAGCAAAATCTTTAAATTCACTAGTAGCTTGTCTGACTCTATGCACTTCAGGAACTAGATGGGCATTAAATTTTTGTTCAACTGTCATCTCCCAATCTAGATAAGTTTCAGCGTCATAAACACCCGCAAAAGATGGTATGGTAAATTTAACTTTAGCAAATGGTTCATCATTACCACGAGCATTGTAGTGCTGAAAATTATTACCTCCCATACCGTGAAGGTTGTGATGTAGGTGGTGTCGTGGGCGTGCATCTTGGGCAGCAAATGAAGCACTGGCATCGCGGTTTTGTCTCTCATTATCATCTCCCTCCTCACGATTGTGGTCCGCATCGTGATCATGCTCGTGTCCATTGTTTGGTGGCTGATTGACCATTCTTTCAATGTGTGCAGTGGGTGCTGCAATACTCTCATTGATGGAGCACTGCAATGTATCCAGCTTCCTATCGATGCATGGTTCATCCAAGAGCTTCATGAACTCTCCCTTTAAAACACACTCTTAATCATCAGACGATTCACCTGTCATGGTTAGTAGAAAACAAACGACAAAACAAATGTATTATCCCTATCAACTACTAGGTGGTGCAAGGTGGAATCATACATTTTTAAGCGTCTTACCACACTCTTACAAGTGTGCTTACCAATGTAGCAGGTGGTACAACCGGTGGCTGGTTCATGATACCATGTCGAGCGTGGGTACGATTGCAAGAGGGAACCTGTTCTGAACAAGAGTATGTGGAGCTTGGAAGGCACAATATGTAGCAATGGAGAACAATCAGTTAATTTCAGAATATTGCATAGAATTGAATTATAGTTCGTATCTAGCATTTAGCCTATGTTGCTGATCAACCAAGAATGGAAGAAGGCTAAAAACAAGTGTATGACAATGTATAGGAGTGGCAAATAGAAGATAATTCAATCCAATGCAATCTGGAATTGAAGAACATAAGGATTGACCAAAAACTGAAAACTGAAGATTTCTATCCACTAGACAGCACATCGGTATTTCTCCGTACCCTTTTGTCAGATACCTCTTTTTCACTGATTTTTTTTGTGTTTTTTAAAGTTGTTTTCTACAGATTTTCTTTTGGGACCAACTTCTGAAACCCGACACAGAAATTCGCACAAAAATCACAACTGCTGACTGTTGCAGATTCAAAATAGATAATTGGGTCAAATTTCACCGCACATATCTCTTAACTGCCTTGCTAAAATGCTGTGAAATTTTACAGATAGATGGATAAGAAATTTTGGAATCTAATGGCGGTGGTCTCACTCAAAAATAATCTTGGAATCAAAAGTTATGGCGTTTTTGGTGGCGGCTGCAGAGAAAGGAGAAATCAGCCGAATTGGAATTAGGGTTTGGGGTGGGGAATTTTTTTCTTTTGTTTAGATTTTTAATGGAACAAAGATGTGACCAGCAGCTAGACAATACTAAGATGGACACAAATTCAATTTAGCAAACCAAAACTAACAGATTGAAAGGCACAACGAGGTTTGGACAGCGGAAATAATTCTTTTTGTGGTGCAATTTTTTTTCTGGACTATAGGAAATAAAAACCAATCTACTAACTAGGGATACAAGAATTACCTCACGGGTAACCGTTGCTCTGATACCAACTAATGTGACAATGGCCCGATCTTCCTAGTGGTACTGATAAGTCGATTGTGGAGAACTCGACGTTAATGATCCAAAGGCTCCGACCAAAATAGATCGAACCCCTCGCAATTTCTGATCTGCTCAAATGGAGTTTGGAGGTGAGACCAGATCCATCTAAAAGTAGACTCCAAGAGCTTTCCAACGAGTACTCACTGGCCCCGAGAAGCCTTCTGGATTAAAAGTTATGCACATTTGAAGTTGGCATGTCAGGCTGAATCCGAATTGATCTGGAGGCCGAATTGGATTTCAAAACCTGTCCAACTTGAACCCTTGCTTCAATTGGTTCCAAAGTGATGTGGTGCTACAAATATATATATTTTCATCATTAGGTAGCATCATATTCTCATTTAAAATGTATTGAAGTTGAAGAAACGAATTCACCTTTAGCTCAATCTTGATATTGGCTGCTACGGTCGTATGTGTTGGTGACGTGGTCACATCATCCTCCCCTTCTTGACAGAAAACCGTCCTCGGTTTTAACATAGGTGTAGTGTCACGTATTGCATGATCTTGATCATAAATCTTGGTACATGATAACAAACGCAACAAACTCTCATTATGTAATATCATATGTTCTTTATCAAATAAAGTAAAATCTCTTTGAAACGAGCTCACCTCATAATTTAAGTGATGCGTAGGAGCTCTTGTAATTGGAACAACAAGTATAGCAAATATGGTTGTATCCATAGGGTACATATTCTTATCAGATTCTAAATAGTGTGATGCTCCTTGATAGTGTCCTTTGGGTGTGGGAACTGAGTGTGTGTGCTGATAATTTCAAGTTGATTATCCTTAAAGGATTGTGGTGAAGTGATTGTGGGTGAAAATAATCATGAGGTGGATTGGAAATTATTTATCAAAGTAACCTTGTTGGTAGAGGAGTTGGCTAAAGTATGTTATTGTGAGGTCAGTAGAGTCTCTCCACTAAGGTGTGGTTTATGCACTCGGTTTGAGCATAGTGTGGATGTTGCGAATTTAAGAGAAATGAGTTAGTGTGGTGTGTGATGATTTGGAATCTTGTAATTCAAGAGAAAGTTTATTCCTAAAAAAAATATTTTCTCGGGTAGTAAAATGTTCTCTTGATTCTTGTTTGAGCTATGTGATGATAGCAAAAGTCTTTTGTGGTTTGAGTTGACTTTATGTTGGCATGTGTGGTTTTCCGGTTCAGGAAAAAAACAAAGAAGGGTTTGGCATTGCAGTGATTCTCCTCTGACTTATGTGTTGTTTATTTGCAAATTACCTGCTTGGAATGTGGAGAGGTTCTTATGTTGAATCCTTGATTTTTAGATTTGATTATTTTGGTGGGGAGTTGGGGAAGTGTGGTTGTGATGAGAATCCTTTATTTTCAGTTGGATTCTGGTTGTAAAAGAGGTTGTTTACAATGAGCTCTGTTGTGCGTCTGGGCTTAAAGGAGGTGCTCCTTGTTAAGGTAAAGAGATCGATTGAGAGTTGGAACAAGAGTTTCATTTGTTGTGCAGGTTGGTACCAAAAAGAATGATAACCCGAGGTATATTTAATCGCATCTGTTAGTTGTGAGGATTTGGAGGGTGGTGTATCGCTAGGACCGCCTTGGGTCCTAGAGTGGGGTACACAACGTTATGTATGACCCGGTGTCAAGGAGGTACCTGCGAGATCCGGAGCTTCATATTTCACTAGAACCGTTCATACTTGAGGAGGATCTTTCCTTTGGGTCCAAGCCAGTGCAAATTCTGGAAAGATCAGAAGAAGCATTGAGGAATAAAACTTTAAAGTATGTCAAGGTGCTTTGGTCGCAGCAGACAGAGAGAGAAGCCACTTGGGAATTAGAGTCTCGCATGCATGAGCAATATCCAGAATTATTCACAATAGGTGTGTGTTAATATGATTACGTTTTAGCTGTGATTAAACCTTGGTGTAAGCGTGGATAGAATTCGAGGTCGAATTCCGTTTAAGGGGGGATAGAATGTAATACCCCAAAAGTGATTCGAGAGATAATTGCTTAATTGCAGGGAAGGACCATATAGAAAAGAGTTAAAATGGGATTTTTAGAGGGGGGATTTCTGAAAAGCCCCGGCAACCTGGGCTTGGGCCTTGGCCCAAGTGGTGGCCGGCCAAAAGGGGGGAGGTGCCCCTCCCCCAAACCCTAGTCGCCACCCCTACTCCCCCTTCTCTTTCTCCTTGTGGCCACCGCCTCCCCTGCCCCCCATGCGCCTCCACCTTGTCCAGCAGCACCCCATCCTCCATTGAAGCCCTTGCTGTTGGTGAAGAAGATCCCCGTTGCTGCCGGTCGAGCGGAGGAAGGAGATCGATCGCCGGGAGGTGTTTGAGGAAGGGGAAAAGGAAGGCAGAGAGAGAGATCGTGTGGTGTTCATCGTGTTCTTCAACGGTTCATCAAGAGTAATCCCTATTTCCCCCGGTTAGATGCATATTTAATTGTTGTAGTAGTGTCGGTATTGTGGTCTACCCAAGATAGATTGCGTTAGATGGTCATTTTGGGGTAGTTTCATGGGGACTCAGTTCTGGACGTCTCCTAGAGTAATGTGGAGGATGTCGCCATCTTTCCGTGAAGTACTAGAACACATCGTTTGGACCTCTATAGCAGAAGTTATGATTTTATTAGTGGGATTGTTCTACAGATTGGTGGGTTTTCTGTCAGGTTTTGGTAAATGGTGTTAGGCGATTAGAAGCAGGGATAATTAGAGAATCTCAGTATAATGAAAGTTGTAGATCATTGTCTCAGCTTTCCAGAAAGCTCAATAACTCAAGATTCTAACACTCGTACTGAAAGGTATGGTATTTCTAGTATTCTATCCAGAGAACCCGATGTGAAATTGATGTTTTAGAAAACGAGCCTGTGCTGGTATAATTTGGCCGATTCAGGGAGGTTCACCAACTAGGTTTAGATGGAGAATTGAATTATCTTTCCATAAAATCTAAGTACACCTTATTCGAACTCTTGTACCAATAGATATGGATTTTTGAAGTTGTTTGTTCACAGAGGGGACAGATAGACATTTAGGATTTGGGGTTGAAGTCGAGTTGGATGTTTTTGCGAGTTTGTGATTGTTTTTTTTATAGTTTTGGTCCACTACTGCTATCTTAGCATGCATTATAATTATTATTCAGGTGGTGGACTGATCCCAAGGGCAGCACCTTCTGCACGTCCCTCGTCCTCTCACGGTTAAGGAAAGTATAATGAAGGATACAATAGTTGTTATGGAATGTCAATGTTTGAGTTATATTGTGAGCAATTGTGTGTTCATGGTTGTGATGAAGATGTTTTTGGTAATGTTCTTGGTTGTTTGAAAGTTATGAAGTTCATGAGTGTAAACATGGTAGTATGGAAAGGTTTTCCTTGTGCAAAGTGTTGTGGATGCACGTTTTTTTATTAAACTGAGACTTTCATGCATATGCATCATGTTGGCTTATTGAAGTCTTGGTCATGTAATGACCAAGTAATTGCTGAGGTCCCCGTCATGTTGATGACAGACTAAAGGTCCCCATGCTTGAAGAGCACGGGCTTAGGTCCCCATACTTGCGGAGTATGGGCAATTGGTCCCTGTACAAGATGGTACATGCATGGGTGTGCATCGACGGATGCACACTTTGCATTACCGGTAAAATGCAAAAGAGAAAGAGCAAAGAGAAAGATCTTGTTGAGCATATTGCATAGCATTTGTTTATAAGTAACTGATGGATGTTCTTATGGAACGGTGTACTGCATAGCATGTGTTTATAAGTAATTGATGGATGTTCTTATAGAACGGTGTACATGTATGCTATGGTACCATTTATTATATTTGCTGAGTCGTTGGACTCCACCCTTGTTGTTGTGTTTTAGGTACCCTTATGAGGTCGACATGCATCGGGGAAAAGAAGGATTATTCTTGTTGCACTTTGCATGATCTACCCATAATAGGAAGAAAGGAAGAAATTAAATAGTAGATGAATGAATTACTTTAAGTACCTTTATGATCATTGCTTGCTGGAATTAAACTGTAATAAATATCTAGATTTTTTTATGATGCTCCTGTTCTTTATCTAGATGCTAGACCTATGGATGTCCTAGAACATATAGTCAATTTTGATTAGTAATGATCATTATACATGTTGGTTGTCTATTTTTATTGAATCAGCTTGTTGAAACCCCTGATATAGACAACTATACAAAGGAGGTTATGACGAAGTTTTGTGAGACGTATTTAGTTTATCCTTGTTAAATTACTAGTTTGGTAGCATTCTAGTTCATGGTTTGGCTAGCGCGTGCTGTCGCCAGAGCAAGGGGGTGGTTGGGCATGCGAGAGCTGAGGCGGGCGCATGGCTGCCATAGGGAGGCGAGGCAGAGAGCAGTCAGGGAGAGAAAGAAAGAAGACGACGTGGACTGGCAAAAGAGGGAGAAGGAGAAGGAAAGAAGGAGAAGGGGGTTCGGGCCACACGGCAGAAGGAAAAGAGAGGAAGAGAGGAGAGAAGAAAAAGATGGGGCCCACATGGAAATGAGGGAAAAAGAGGAAGGGAAAGAAAACGAGAAAAAGAAGGGCTCAAGCATTATTCTGAATTTTGGAGTTTTAATTTAAATTTAAATTTGCATTAGGATTTACTGATTTTTGGAGTTTTGCATGTTATTCAAAATTTGAATTTTTATTTAAGCTTTGCATTTAATTTTGGATTTTGAATTCAAGTCTTGGTTCAATTACAAAATCTAATAGTCTTCTATTTTCAATTCTATTAAATTTTGTTATGAATTGTTTATACAAATTTTGGAATGCCCAACCTTGGGTTTTGTATGCTAATTAAATTAAAAGAAGGAATTTTTGGTTTCATTTTATTGACTTGAATTTAAATTCAAGATTTTGGTATCTTGAATTCAGGATCTGCAATGTCCCTTTCACATGATCATGATTTGCACTTGGGATTATTTTTGGTTATTAATTTGCAAACCACAAAACTCAAAAAGATTTCAAATAAATATTCAAAAGAAATTTGAATGCCAACAACATGCAAGAAAAGTTTTGAAAATTTCATATTTCTAAACATCCGATTTTTGGGATGTTACACTTCATCTTCCTCAACATCATGATCAGGTGTATTGCTGAAGCGTAGCGATCTGACTCCTGATTCTGGATTAATTGAGTGAGTGAGGGTGAGCACAAACCACTGTGCTCCGCAAGCCAACACACAGGGTGCAAATAGATAACATGCATGGCTTATCAAGGAAAGGCTTGGGTTATTTTATTTGCCATAAATTACTTTTAAAATATGATACATAGAAATTTCCTGAGACCTAGTAGTTTTGATTAAAACATAATGTGTGGAAGAATGCAATAATAATAGTGTTGTGGTTACAGACCAAACAGAGAGAGAGATGGTAGTGGAGAGGTGGGAGTGTTCTGGCTCACCTTCCCCCTCATCCTGATATATATATTCACATGGGGTATGCTTTTACAGTTATGCCCTTACATCCGTACCTCCCCATTAGGGGCACTTATGTCATTACACATGTTACTCTGGTTCTTATAACCTCCTAACAGGCCTGCTGGGCTGAGGTGGGGGCCACCCATACAATAGGAGCCTCTCATGGTGAAGGACTTCACAGGGCCGGCCATGTCGCCGGTCCTTTGGCCCTCCGTCCCTCGCGCTCGTGAATTTCGCCAAGCTTGTGGTTGGGGAGCCTGCTGGGCTGAGGTGGGGCCACCCATACAATAGGAGCCTCTCATGGTGAAGGACTTCACGGGGCCGAAGCCATGTCGCCGAGTCCTTTGGCCCCTCCGTCCCTGCGGCTGTGAATTCGCCAAGCTTGTGGTTGGGGGCGAGAGTGCAGGATGGGCGGTGCCTGGTTGAGGCGGCGCGCGCTCCGTCCCCTACCCTTCAAGCGGGTGGCGGCGGGGCGGCGCCTAAGTCGCCGGGCGCTCACGCTCCGTCCCCTACCCTTCGAGCGGGTGGCGGCGGAGGCGGCGCCTAAGTCGGCCGCGGCGCGCGCTCCGTCCCCTACCCTTGAGCGGGTGGCGGCGCATATAGACTTGTGGTTGCACTGTTTTGCTCAGTTTGGACAAACACAAGCGTCGGTCCTTAAACGACTGGGGTGGTTCATTCACAATTCAAAAATTCTGCTAACTGCACACCAAACCTTCCATCCACCCTTGTCAACTTTTCCTTTAAAAATTCATTTTTACTTTTAAATTAACAGGTAACATCCATTACCACTTTTCAAACAAATCATTTAACAATGGTAACATCCATTACCAATGTTCAAACAAATCATTCATCAAAACATTTAGCAAACATGCTACTCATTTGAGCATTATTACATTGATTTGCTACGCTAAGCATTTGCTAATATTTAAAAATTCAACAGATGTAATACTAACTCATTATTGAGTCAAAGGGATATTCTAAGTTGACAATGGTACAAGGTAAACAATTTTCAATGGAAGGTATAACAAATTGGGTATTTAACTAAATTTTCTAAATCAAATTATCACTTGATATAACATAAGCATGCAATAATTTAAAATAACCACCTAATCATTTTATAAATCATTTGAGCAAGTTGATCAAAGAAAACTTGCAAAACATAGGATCAAAATGATCAAAGGAGACTTGCCTTCCTGTGCTGGGTTGAAATTTTCCGGGCTTGCTCTTGAAATTCTTCGACAAATCGGTCTCTACACGTAAATCAAGAAATCCAAATAAATAAAATAAAATAGAAAATTCAAAAATGAAACTAAATATACCAATTGAAAGATTAGAATTTTAGATGAATTTAGAAACTTGAATGGATCAATTTGGACTTAAAATGAGAAAGTTATGGCTTCCAAAGATTAAAACTAGGGAAAAGGAAAACCGAGTTTCAGAATTATTTTTGTACTGAGAAATATGATTTATGACGTCATCAATTTTCGAATTTTCTGAGCGGGAATTATTATTTGAATGACGGGTGGGTCCGGTCTACCGTGAACGGATCCACGGACCACGCGGTTCGCCGACGTGGCGCACCGGCCATGGCGCCACATGCAGCAGGGCGGCGCTACACGCACAACCGCCGACGAGGCCGACGCGCGCACGCAATCAAGACGGGAGATGGTCGGCCGGCGGCCGCCGCTGCCACGGCCGGGCAGGTGGCGAGCACGCGTGGTGAGAGAGGCGGCGCGCCATGACACGCGGAGCGCGTCAAGGCGAGGGGAGGTGGAGCCGCGGTGGGGAACTGGGCGGCGGAAGATGGTTGAACGGCGCGACCGCATGGGAGAGGAAGCATCGCGGCTGGTCGCGGCCGAAGAGAGAGGAGGGGTGGTGAGAGGAAGGCAAATGGAAGGAGGAACACCGAGTTTAACTTTATATAGTGGAGAAAAGAGATGAAAAGCCACGATTTAGAGAGGATTAAAGGGATAATGCACGCCATGATGGGGATTGATGAGGGCAATTGATTGCGCAAACGCTGAGTTTAAAGGGCAAGAAACGGCCGGATTTAAGAGCTCCATTTTCGGGTTAATGGAGGTGAGAGAGAGGGTGGGAGGAGGAAGAAGAAGAGGTTGAAGATGGATATGACATGTGGGTCCCATGTAATAGAGAGGAGAGGAAGTGAAGGGTACGGCCGCTGGATTTGCGACACGTGGCAAGTGAGTGTATGAGAGGCTTTGGATTTTATGAAGGGGTAAGTTGTGGTGGATGGCTAGGATTAAAACGTGGAGAGAGATGGATTTCATCCGAGGCGACACGTGGCGGCTAGGGATATATTGATTTTTATTTTCGGATTTAATTTCAGGAATTACTAGAAACTTTATTAATACTTCGAAAAATAATATTTAATGTCTAAAAAATTCCAGAAAAATCATAGAATATTCCTGGAAGTATTTTAAACTTTAATAAAATATTTTTAATCTCAGATTTGAATTTAATAACTTTATAAAATACTTTTTAACTTTGAAAATTGATTTTAAATTCTAGAAAATTCTCAATAATTCCTTAAAATTTAGGGAAGGCTAGGAAAATATAATAAACTATTTTTGGCTTTAATAAAATATTTTAAACACATTTCCTTGCTTTAAAATTTTAAATAAACTCCAAATAAATCCAATAAATCCAGATAAGACTCAAATACATTAAAATAATTAATAAAATAAAATTTTTCAAAGCTAAAATTTGGGATGTGACAAACCTACCCCCTTAGAAAGAATCTCGACCCCTAGATTCGGAAAGACCGAAATAGATCAGAAACTCGCAAGATCCTCTTCACGCCCTCAAAGTTGCTTCCGACTCGGATGATTATTCCACGCACCTTGCAAAATTTGATAGTCTTGTTTCTTGTACAGCTTCTGCCTCTTCTAAAATCTTGACAGAAACTCGATACGTCAAGTCTTCTTTTAAATCCACTCTTCTAAAGGTATTAACTCCTCTCGGTACTCTTAAGCACTTCTTCAATGTGATACATGAAATACATCATGTACATCGACAATTGAGGAGGAAGCTCTAATCGATATGCAACTTCACCTCTTCTCGGCTATAACTAGTGAATGCATTCTTATCTCAATTCCGTCGAATTGGTAAGAGTAATAGCACTTGGCACAATCTATATGTCCTTATACTTGATCAACCAATCCATACCAAGTATTATATCTATGCCATCGAGTCTATTATAATGAGGTTCGCTAGAACTTTACTCCATTTATAATTATGGTTGCACTAGGGCTAACCAATTTAGTCCTCAATTCTTTTCCAGAGATTGACTATCATAAGGTTCTTTAGCATACAAATATTCCAATTATTTCTTTCAGCAAAAGCTTTTGTTACGAATGAATGTGTAGCTCCGAATCAAATAATATAATTGCTGGTAATCGAATTAACCAGAACTTACCGAACTACGCCCGTGCATCTTCCTACCGCTTCGCAGCGTGACATGATTGATACGCTCTGTTGAATGGTGTGGAGTCTCAGGAGTTCGAGGGCTTCCACGCCCTGACCGTAGTTGGAGCTCTTGCCGGTGTAGGATCCGTGTTGAAGCGACGGGGTTACCGCTGACGCTTCGTGGGCAAATCGGCATAGTGTCCCATATTTTTGCAATTGTAGCATTGCACTCGCAGCCTACATTTCTATTCTCTTTGCCCTTTTGAGGCAAAGGCGAGGCGCAGAAATGGGTGTCCTTGGATGATTATGCCGTAGGGCGTTGACGGAATCGCTAGCAAACCGCTGGGCTTGAAACTTCCTTTCCTAGCATCAAAAGGGAACTTTGAGGTTGGGGTCCATTCCTCCCATAAACCTCTGGATCACGGTTTCCTAGCTGATTCCTTCCTCTTCATTTCCATTATACTCATAGGAATATGAGCAGATGCGGAAGGTTTCAAAAATTCTTCCCATGAATAGTGCGCATGATGAGTTATCCCACCAATTTACTCTGTGGGCTTGAACCGGTGCTTGCTGGGCTTGTTGGACTTGGTTTTGGGCCAGATATTGGGAGCTTTGTACACTTTACCCACAAGAGCTCTACCGCGCCTCCGAAGAAGTCCGATCTCCGCTGAGCTCGCGTAAATCTGGCCGCTGTGGTGTGCCGCACCGTGAGACAAGCGTCATCCACCACCACCGAAAAGCTCGATGAGTCCGCCCCGCTCGCCGCCGGAAGAAGCAAGGTGACCGCCGAGCTCCTCCTTGTGCCTCCCGCACAACTCCGATCGCCAACCTGCCGCCGCATCCGAATCGATCTGGCGAAGGTCCGTGGATACCAATATGACGCCAACTGGTCAATCCTCCCGCTCGAGCGTAAATGAACACCTCCATGCTCCAGAGTCCGTGCTCATCACTCGCGTGTTCGCCTCCAAGATAGGCCGTGTACTCTGATGCCGTTACGTAGAAGAGTCGCAAAGCTCTTTCGCTCGCCATGAGAATGATGATCCCATAATATGACGATGAACCACATTCACTACAAGTTTGAAAAGAGGAGATCAAGAAAGATTTTTAAATAGTGAAAAGGAGGACAACAAGATACTAAGTAAAAGGAGAGTAGAAGCAAAGAAGCTTATATATTTTTAATATATTTTTTTAAACATAAGTCCTTAAACTTCCAATACCTAGGGTTCTGTCCCTACCAAGATGGCTCGATACCACTTCTCATGAGACCCGAGTAGAAACTCCTGACTCCTGCATTTCAAAGATTAGTCCTGCATCAAAGCTAGTACACACAGATAACTGTAAAATGGTACATTGTCATCCACGATTTATTACAATAATAACTCAAGTATTACATTGGTCATTGCCTTACAAAGGTCACAGTAACCTTAAAACGCGGAAGCAAAGTAATTAATCGACCCATCAATCGCCATGTGCAATTGATCGGGAAACGAGTCCTAAGCATCCGGAAGAATCCACCGCATTCACACTTCGCATGTAAGTCGAACTCTCCGCTTGAGCTTCTTCATTCTCTATTATATTTATAGAGCAACACGTGAGTACAAAAATGTACTCCGAAGTCTTGGGAAAGATGCATAGATGCAAGGCTTTACAAAGGAAGGCTATATGTTTCTCTTGCAAAAATCAGCATTTTATTTCAAATCTACATAATTACTTCAAAGGCCATTTGATAAACATCTTGTTTTTCATAAATGAAATTAGATAAATAACTTAGTGAAGGTTAAACCACCAACACTAATATCTCAAAGCTATCTCGCAACTTTCAAAACTCAAAAACCACCTGATCCGTTACACCACTGCATTTAAATCACGAGTTACACCACTCCCGAGTTTGACAAACCATTTTATTTTAAAATCAAAATCAAACTTCTACCAGTGAATGCATTCTTGTCTCGCCCTTGACCGTGGGCACGGCTATTCGAATAGTTTTACTCAGCAGAGTTTGTACACTTTACCCACAAGAGATAAATTATCTTAATAGTCAACATGCTTCCTTTGGCATGAGACCCGGATAAAATATCACAAAGCCTTTCACCTACTCCAAGATAGCTAGATACCACCCGCTAAGGTTTCACCACAACTCGAATCCACGAGCCTGAGCCCTCTGCGCTCGTATGAGTACAAGAAACCTCGCCCTCACTATGAGTAACAGCACACACTCGGCACTCAATACACCACTGGTGATATCTAAACTACACCTTTATAGGTTAGTTAGCTGGTTCGCATATAGACTTGTGGTTGCACTCAGTTTGGACAAACACAAGCGTCGGTCCTTAAAACGACGTGGTGGTTCATTCACAATTCCAAAATTCTCGTGCTAATCGCACACCAAACCTTCCATCCACCCTTGTCAACTTTTCCCTTTAAAAATTCATTTTTACTTTTAAATTAACAGTGGTAACATCCATTACCACTTTTCAAACAAATCATTTAACAATGGTAACATCCATTACCAATGTTCAAACAAATCATTCATCAAAACATTTAGCAAACATGCTACTCATTTGAGCATTATTACATTGATTTGCTACGCTAAGCATTTGCTAATATTTAAAAATTCAACAGATGTAATACTAACTCATTATTGAGTCAAAGGGATATTCTAAGTTGACAATGGTACAAGGTAAACAATTTTCAATGGAAGGTATAACAAATTGGGTATTTAACTAAATTTTCTAAATCAAATTATCACTTGATATAACATAAGCATGCAATAATTTAAAATAACCACCTAATCATTTTATAAATCATTTGAGCAAGTTGATCAAAGAAAACTTGCAAAACATAGGATCAAAATGATCAAAGGAGACTTGCCTTCCTGTGCTGGGTTGAAATTTTCCGGGGCTTGCTCTTGAAATTCTTCGGACAAATCGGTCTCTACACGTAAATCAAGAAATCCAAATAAATAAAATAAAATAGAAAAATTCAAAAATTGAAACTAAATATACCAATTGAAAGATTAGAATTTTAGATGAATTTAGAAACTTGAATGGATCAATTTGGACTTAAAATGAGAAAGTTATGGCTTCCGAAAGATTAAAACTAGGGAAAAAGGAAAAACCGAGTTTCGGGAATTATTTTTGTACTGAGAATATGATTTATGACGTCATCAATTTTCGAATTTTCTGGCGGGAATTATTATTTGAATGGCGGGTGGGTCCGGTCTACGTGAACCGGATCCACGGACCACGGGTTCGCCGACGTGGCGCACCGGCCACATGGCGCCACGCGGTGCGAG
This sequence comes from Dendrocalamus sinicus, assembly GCA_036346575.1. Lineage (NCBI taxonomy): Eukaryota > Viridiplantae > Streptophyta > Magnoliopsida > Poales > Poaceae > Dendrocalamus > Dendrocalamus sinicus. The sequence continues at coordinate 8,827,668 of CM070658.1, forward strand.
TGGCGGCCACGCGGGCACAACCGGCCGGCGTGGAGGCCACGCGAGCGCCAGCGCGCGCACAAGCCGGGAGATGGCGGCGGCGGCTTCGCGCGTGGCCGGCGGCAGCGGCGGCGGCGGCGGCGGTGAGGAGGCGGCGGCTTACCGACGGCGGCGAGGGGCGCGCGGGCGGCGAGGAGGTGGGGCCGGCGGTGGTGGAACAGGCGGCGGCGAAGATGGCTTAACGGCGCGACCGGCGGGGGGAGGGCGGCGCACGCGGCGGGTGGCGGCCGAGCAGGAGGAGGAGGCGGTGGTGAGAGGAAGGCCAAATGGAAGGAGGAACACCGGAGTTTAACTTTTATAGGTGGAGAAAAGAGATGAAAAGCCGGCGATTTAGAGAGGATTAAAGGGATAATGCGGCCGGCCATGAGTGGGGATTGATGAGGGCAATTGATTGCATGGCGCTCGGAGTTTAAAGGGCAAGAAACGGCCGGTTTAAGAGCTCCATTTTCGGGTTAATGGAGGTGGAGAGAGAGGTGGGAGGAGGAAGAAGAAGAGGTTGAAGATGGATATGACATGTGGGTCCCATGTGTAATAGAGAGGAGAGAAGTGAAGGGTGCGGGCCGTCGGATTTGCGACACGTGGCAAGTGAGTGTATGAGAGGCTTTGGATTTTATGAAGGGTAAGTTGTGGTGGATGGCTAGGATTAAAACGTGAAGTCGGCCGGGCGCGCGCGCCCGTCCCCTACCCTTCGAGCGGGTGGCAGCGGAGGCGACACCTAAGTCGGCCGAGGCGCGTGCTCGTCTCCTACCCTTGAGCGGGTGGCGCGAGGCCGGCGCCCTGCTCGGCAGACGCGCGCGCGCTCCGTCCCCTACCCTTGAATGGGTGGCGCGAGGTGGCGCCCTTCTCAAAGTAGACGCGCGCGCTCCGTCCCCTACCCTTGAGCGGGTGGCGGCGGAGGTGGCGCCTAAGTCGGCAGGCACGCGCGCTCCGCCCCTACCCTTCGAACAGTGGCGGCGAGGCCGACGCCTAAGTCGGCGACGCCACTGCGCGCCCCCCCCGCTAAGATTGGAGCTTGGGGCGATATTGTTGTGCTTTGGAGCTGTTGTGACCTTGCAGTCTGGTAGTGCGCTTTTAATGGCGGCTAGAATCACGCCGACACCTGGCCTGGCAGAGGTCAGGCTATCGCGTCGTGTAGTCTGCCATCCTGTTTGTGGGACATGCGGCGACTCGCGACTGGTGCATCGTGGGATGTGAGCGGTTGTGTGACCGCGGCCGTTCGCCTCTTCCCCAGGGAAGTTGGACGTGTGTTGAGGGCGTGGAGGCGTTGTGTGCTGTTTGGTCACCTACTGGGCACGGCCCTCTAAGCCCCGGCAGTTCTTCTTTCCAAACCATGGGCAGCTGAACCGCTGCAAGTTGGATCTGTCTGCACTTCGAGCCACATGAGAGGTGAGCGGCCTTTATAAGGTGCCAGCGTGGAGGTGGAGGCACCCTTGCTTGTTTTTGTGATCTGCCGCTTTGGTTCTGCCCGTGCTAACTGTAACGCCAGTTGCTGCTTTCCCTGCTTCTTTCTCCCTGGTCGCGAAGAGCGATGGCTAGCCATGACGGCGCCACCCACCATCCCCGTAGCGGTTCCTTGCCTAGCCAGGGCGAGGTGTGCCGTTCGACCATGGCCACACTCTTTGGAGGAGCGCGCCCCCTCGAATCCCCCGGCACCGTCTGCCGACGCCAACGAACCCGTGCTCGCGGCCATCGTTGAGCTGGAACTCGCCGTCCCGGGGGGGAGCACCGTTCCCGGCGAGAAAACCACGGTTGATGGTGCGCTATCAACCGCAGCGGCCGACGAGGGCGCGCCCCCTACGGAGGAAACCATGGGGGCGATGGGAACCACAGCCGGTGTTGCCGCGGAAGACTCGCTTGTGCCGCCACAGGCGAAACGCCCTCGGACGCAGTCCCCGCCACCACCGAGGGGTCGAACGCCATTGCGGGGCCCTGTCGCGGGATTACGGCGTCTGGCGCGGCCGAGCAGACCTCCTCGTCGACCACGGAGGCGCCCGCCGCCCACTTGGCAGTTGAACCGGCGCCACTTCCTACCGCAACGAGAGGCGCAGGAGGTAGGCGTGAGTCCCTCTCTTCACCTGATTTCGTGAGGCTCTTCTCTGATCTGCTCGCTCATTCTGCCAACATCAGGCGAGACGAAGTCTCCCGAACGTGGCGAAGGATCGAGCAACAGAGGTGTGCGCGAAGTCGAAAGCCTTGTGCGGGGCGGGGCTCGCTCGCTCGGACTTCCTCCCCGCCCGAGACGCCGGCGTCCTCACCGCAGCCACGCAGCGTGCCGACAACGGCCTTGACCGAGAGATGTTGTCGTCATGCGAGGGGAACTCCTAGCGCTCGCGCTGCGAGCCTCGAGATGAGGTAAATATGTGCACTTCAGCTTGTAGGGTACCTGCTGGCGCCTCGACTTGTTGTTTTGCGGGCCTTTGCCCTTAGCGGGCCTTTGGCGAGGCCCGTGTTCGGGAGCGGAGGTTCGAAGCCACCTTGCGAAGCAAACAATGCTCTCGCGGCGAAGGATGAAGAGCTTCGTGCGCTGGAGGGCGCCATGGCGGCCGCGCAACTCGAGGCCACGGAAGCCAAATGCGCCGCGGCTGTGGAGCGTGCCGCCTTCCTGCAGCAGATCGCCGTCCTAGAAGGGGAGAAAGCCCAGCTGGCGGAGTCTACTGCGGGGAATAGCCGTGTCTTGGAAAATGCATCCACGTTGGCATGGCGGGCCATGGAGTCTTTGAACCAGGCCCTCCGGGATCTGTGCGTCAGAGTGCCGGACACTATGCACGGGCCGGAGGCCCTGTCGGAGATGCTCGGGTTGATCGAGGAGGGGGCGGGCGTTGCTCTTCGTGGCGCCAGAACCTTTGGCGAGCACTGCGGCTATCTTGGTGCGTGCTTCGCCCTCGCCATGCTTCACACTCGTGGGTGTAGACATACCCATGAGCTGGCGAATCCTCAACTGGACCTTCCCGGCCGACCACAGGTTATGTCAGACGCCATTCGCTCCATCGGGCCTAGCTGCGAACTTCCACCAACGGATGCAGGGCGCCGGGAAGATGCAGCGAGGGTCGCCGTGCAGCAGATGCTGCATGGGGAGGGGGACCTCCTCCGGTGGCTCGAAGGAGTCATCCAACACCACGACGACGTCGGCACGGGTTTGTCCGCACCGCGCCAAGACTGAGCTGTTGGTCGGGTAGGGCGGGGGATGATGTATTGGCTCTCATGCTTGTAACCATGTAACCCCCCTTTTGCTCTTGCAATGAAACCATGTAGCACTTTATTCTTTGTGTTACCTGCCGCCGAGTGCGAGGGGGAGACCTCCACCTTTTAGCGGGCGCGAGGGCGTCCCCCACTGTGTCGTGTTTAGAGTCCGTAGACTGGCGCGTGCGGAGGCGAACCTCGACGCTACGACTTCCTTTATAGTCCGGAGACTCGCGCACGCGGAGGCGGACCTCGACGCTACGACTTCCTTTATAGTCCGGAGACTCGCGCGTGCGGAGGCGGACCTCGACGCTACGTCTTATTTAGAGTCCGTGGACTGGCGCGTGCGGAGGCGAACCTCGATGCTACGACTTCCTTTATAGTCCGGAGACTCGCGCGTGCGGAGGCGGACCTCGACGCTACGTCTTATTTAGAGTCCGTGGTCTGGCGCGTGCGGAGGTGAACCTCGGCGCTTCGACTTCATTTAGAGTTCAGATCGCGTGTGCGCGGGCGTCCCCGTTGCGTCTTATTTAGAGTCCGTGGACTGGTGCGTGCGGAGGCGGACCTCGACGCTACGTCTTATTTAGAGTCCGTAGACTGGTGCGTGCGGAGGCGGACCTCGACGCTACGTCTTATTTAGAGTCCGTGGCGGTGCATGCGAGGCGGACCTTGGCGCTACGTCTTATTTAGAGTCCGTGGCGGCGTGCGTCGCGGCGCCGAGCTCAACGCTACGTCTTATTTATAGTCCGTGAGACTCGCGTGCGGAAGCTGAGCTCAACGCTACGTCTTATTTAGAGTCCGTAGACTGGTGTGTGCGGAGGCGGACCTCGACGCTACGTCTTATTTAGAGTCCGTAGACTGGTGCGTGCGGAAGCTGAGCTCAACGCTACGTCTTATTTATAGTCCGTAGACTCTCACGTGCGGAAGCTGAGCTCAATGCTACGTCTTATTTAGAGTCCGTAGACTGGTGCGTGCGGAGGCGGACCTCGACACTACGTCTTATTTAGAGTCCGTAGACTGGTGCGTGCGGAAGCTGAGCTCAACGCTACGTCTTATTTATAGTCCGTAGACTCTCGCGTGCAGAAGCTGAGCTCAATGCTACGTCTTATTTAGAGTCCGTAGACTTTGTTCTTCTCAGCATGGACAGACAATGCTCTGGGAACAGCAATCTTTATTGACCTCCCGTTTGCGCGGGCGAGCATCGTATAACAAGGGGCTAGCGGCTCTACACTTGTCATCCTACTTCTAGGCGTATTACCGCCGCAGCCTGTCCGCATTCCATGTGTGCCGGAGGGCTTGTCCTTGGCGTGGCGGGCGGTATGCCCCGCGGCAATGCCTCCATCACGATGTACGGGCCTTCCCACTTGGACTCTAGCTTGCCGGCGTCTCCGCCTGGAGCGCCACTCTGAGAACGAGATCCCCAGGCTTGAATCCCCGCGGGCATATAGAGCGGTCCCGAGTACGCATTGTGCGCGCGCGCATACTTCGACATGGTGGGCTGCATCTGCGCGCAGCCGTCAAGGAGGTCCAGGACACACGGCGCTCCTCTTGGTGCTTGGGCGAGGACCCTCCGCGAGCCGGCCCGATTTCCTCGGCGTCCACGCCGTCGCGAAAAGGAGCTTGAACAGCGTGAACCCGTCGGACGCGTTACCGTTGTGCAAGCGACCAAAGAACATCGTGAAGCTTCGCAGCCACTTGCCCTTCGGCAACCCGACCAGCGCTTTTGATGGCAGCGGAGATGGCGCGGTCGCCGTTCGACCGCCCGTTGGGTCGGGATGCCCTACCGAGGCGAATCGGAGGGTGATGCCCATGCTGTCACAATAGTCTTTGAAGAGGGTGGCGTCGAACTGCAGGCCATTGTCAACCGTGAGCTCCCGGGGCACGCCGAAGCAACGTATGATATTTTGCCAGAGGAAGCGCTGTATGGCCGTAGAAGTTACTTTAGCCAGGGCGACCGCTTCCGGCCATCTAGAGAAATACTCCAGCGCGACTACCACGAACCGGAGGTCCCCTTGAGCTCGGGCAAGTGGTCCTACTATGTCGACGCCCCAGCGTGCCAGCGGCCACACCGGAGGAATGGGGTTGAGGCTCGTCGGGGGCCTGCGGATGATGCGCGCCATCCACTGGCACCCTTGGCACCGACGGACGAGGTCCTGGGCGTCAGTGATGGCAGTTGGCCAGTACAAGCCTTGCCTGAACTTCTTGCCGACTAATGACCTCGGTGCTAGATGGGATCCGCACGCGCCCGCGTGGATCTCCGCAAGGAGCTCCTTTCCCCCCCGCCGTCGAGAGGCAGCGCAAGAGCGGTGCACAAACCCCTTTCTTGTAGAGTATCCCTTCGAACACCTGGAAGGACCTTGCGCGGTGCTGCAAACGTCGAAGTTCGGCGGGGTCCTCCGGCTCAGCGATGCCTTGCAGGAAATTGAAAATGGGCTCTCGCCAATCACCTGGCCGGTCGATGTGGTGGACCAGTGCCGCGTCCCGGTTGTCCTGCGCGATGGTCGCCTGCACTAACGTCTCGTAAAACGCCCCATCGGGGCGATTCTTTGCCGGCCGCCTTAGCGAGGGCGTCGGCCTGCTCGTTCTCCGCGAGGATGGCCTTGCGATTCGCCCAAAGTGCCTTTCCCTCGCCCTCACAGCCGCGAGGTACTTGGCCAACTTGGGATCCTTGGCTTGATATGACTTGTCCACATGACCAGCCACCAAGCGTGAGTCGGTGCGGACTAGCACCCGTCTCGCGCCGACTGCCTTGAGCTTCGCCAAGCCAAAGAGCAGCGCCTCGTATTCAGCCGTGTTGTTGGTGGCGGGCAAGGCAAGGCGCGCCGAGTATAGCAAACGCTGTCCCTCGGGCGTGACGATCACCACACCTACGCCCGCGCCCGCGACGCCGTAAGCTCCGTCAATGGTGAGCGTCCAGACGGGGTCATCGTGCGTCTAGATGGGTTGGGCCGGCGGGGTCCATTCGGCGAGGAAATCCGCGAGGACTTGGGATTTGATTGCCGTTCATGAAGCATACGTCAAGGAGAAGGGAGCGAGTTCGGCAACCCATTTGCCGATGCGCCCTACGGACTCCTTGTTGTGTAACATCTCTGCCAGGGGGAATGAGGAAGGCACTGTGATCGGGTGGGCCAGAAAATAATGCCGAAGTTTCCTGGAGGCCATGACCAGCGTGTAGGCGAGCTTTTCAAGCTCCGTGTATCTTGTCTTGGTGCCTTGGAGGGCTTCAGAGACAAAGTATACAGGCCGCTGCATGGCGCCTTCCTCTAAGACGAGGACGGCGCTGACCGCGGTGGCTGACGCGGCCAGATAGAGCAGGAGGGGAGCCTCTGGTGTTGGGGCAACCAGAGCGGGGAGGCTTGCCAAGTGCTCCTTGAGCTCATTGAAGGCCTTCGTGCAATCTCCGTCCCAACGAAATCCATCGCACCCGTGGAGTGTCTTGAAAAATGGCAGGCCCCGCTCCGCCGCCCTGGATAGGAAGCGGCTTAGTGCTGCCATGCGGCCCACCAGCCTCTGGACCTCCCTCGTTGTCTTGGGCGGCTCCATACCCAGGATGGCGTCTACTTTGTCGGGGTTCGCCTGGATGCCCCGTCCGGACACGAGGAAACCTAGGAGTTTGCCCGCCTACACCCCGAAGACACATTTGTCGGGGTTGAGCTTGATGCCCACCTTCCGGAGGTTGTCGAAGGTCTCCTGGAGGTCCTGGCCATGCAGAGCAAGCTGCCGGGTTTTGACCACCACGTCATCGACGTAAGCTTCGACGTTCCTCCCGAGCTGGGCTGCCAGGGCAATAGCGACGAGGCGGGTAAAGGTAGCGCCTGCGTTCTTCAAGCCAAAGGGCATTCTGACGAAGCAGAATGTCCCAAGTGGTGTGATGAAACTGGTCTTCTCCTCATCGACTTCGGCCATGTATACCTGGTGGTAGCCAGAATAGGCGTCCAGGAAACTCATTAGTTCGCACCCAGCAGTGGCGTCGACCAGCTGATCGATGCGCGGCAAGGGGTAATTGTCCTTTGGGCACGCCTTGTTGAGTGCCGTGAAGTCGATGCACATACGCCAGGCCCCGCTGGCTTTCTTGACTAGTACCGGGTTAGCGAGCCACTCTGGATGGTGGACCTCACGGATGACCCGGCCCAAGAAGCCGCCACCTGCTTTTGGCGCTGCTGCCGATCCATCGACATACGCCAAGCCTTTGCTTGACCGGCTTGGCGTCGGGTGGACCGCCAAGCGATGCTCGATTCGCTCGGTCTCACCCTTGATGTCCTCCGGGACCATGCGAAAATGTCAACGTTGTTACAAGCACTCGGAGCGGATCCCGTTCGACCCGGTGAGCCCCTCGCCGATGGACACAAACTACCCCTCGCCGAGGCGGCACCTTCTTGACTCGCCCTCGGGCCGGGCTTGGCGTCCACCGGGCGGAGGGCCCATCGCCGAGCGTCGGAGAGGGCATGCACCGGCGATCACGAACACGGCGGCCGACCTCGCACGCGTCGCCGGTCCTGATCGCCAAGACGGTGATCACACCCTCTGGGCCGGGAGCTTCACACACAAAATGCGTAGTGTGGGACCGCCTCGAAAGAGTTGATGGCGGGTCGCCCCAGTATGGCGTTGTAGGAATGTGGGATATCCACGACGTCGAAGATGACATGCTCGGTCCGGATGTTACCCTTGTTGCCCTCCTGACAGAAAGTGACCGGAAGGGATACGCGCCCCAAGGCCTACAGTGGTTGACCCCCGAAGCCCTGAAGTGGAGCTCCTGGCTGCTCTAGCTGGCTTCGGGGGATCCCCATACGGTCGAGGGCCTCTGCGAACAAGATATTCGCGGAGCTTCCCCCGTCGACAACGACGCGCCTGACGTCACAGCGTGCTATGTGGGCCTGGATGACTAGAGGGTCTTGGTGAGGGTACTCCACACCCCTGGCGTCGCTCAAGTCGACGGTGATGTTGCGGGGCGGCATCCACACTTACGGCTGCTCCCCAGGGGCCCTTGAGGAGGAACCTCCGGTGATGATGCTGATGGTGCGATGCTGCGCGCCCTCCGTTGCGGTGGCTCGTATGGGAGGCAGAGCCCGAGACCCAGCCGTCACCCTCCGCAGCTCCATAACTGCGGTGCATGCCCATGTGTAATGATCACCGTAGTCGTGTACCTCGCACCACTTGCCATAGTGTAGGAGCTCTTGTTCTGCGTGGGGTTGGCCGCCGCAACCAAGTCCGCCTTTCGACCCCCGGTCTCCCCTCCATGAGGCGGGGTCGGGTCCTTGGCGGGCGCTCTCGGTGTCGAGGACATGATGGGCCGCCTGTGACCTGCGCTGGCGGCGCCGAGGTTTATGCCTGCTCCTTGAAGAGCCTTCCTGTACCCCGGTATCACTGCCTCGGGGAGGGCCTCCTCGGGGCTCTCGGCTGTGGCCCGGCTTCGAGGAGGACCGCTCGCCCCACTTCGCGGGGCGCTCTTCATGGCGAGTCGAGGTGGTAACGCTGCGTCTTCGCGCGTCCTCCTCCGCCGCGCATACTCGTCCATTTTGTCGAAGAGCTTGGCGATCGTCTTGATTGGCCTCGCGCGTTGTACTCGGCCATTGGGCGGACGAAGGCCCTGTATGGCTGCGTGCGATGGTGGTTTCATGCGTCTTTCACTTGGCATCGAATCTTGGTGGCGCTGACGTAGTCCCGAGCTTCTCGAGGGTCTTTGCTTTACAACGAAGAGTTGGTCGCATCGACTCGCTCGACATAGTTTCCTTGGAAGTTGTTGTGAAGGCGGTCGCGAGCTGCTCCCACGCGTAGATGGAGCCCGTCTCTATTGTAAAAAACAAGAGAGCGCCACTCCTTGCAGCGCGGCGGAGTCCTTCGCCAGTAGTGTCGTCTCGGCCTGCGGCCTCGATCGCGGTTTTGTACACGCGCACAAACTCGCGGGGATCCGTGTCGCCTTTGTACGGGTCGATGACGCTAGGGAACTTGAAGCCTTCGGGCCACGCCGCCTGCTACAACCCCGCCGAAAGCGGGGACTCCGGATCTACGCGCCTCAGCGGCACGCGGCTAGACGTGGGGGCTTTGCGGCTATCTGCCCTCTCCGGCGTGGGCTCGGCGCGATGCGGCGCGGCTGCGGCTCGAGCCTCTTGTATATCTCGGACGGCTCCGCGAAGGTCCCCTAGTTCCCGCTGGAACGCGTTGAGGGCTGCTAATAGGGCGCTTTCCACCGCAGGTGCTGTCGGGGCCGTCGGAACACCCCGCGTACGGGTCGGTGCAGGGACCATCGCCTCACGATCCTCGGATCCGCCGAATGCCTCGTTGCGGCTACCCCCGGCCGTTTGATCCGCGCTGTCGGCGGGCGTGGCGGGGGCTGCCGTTGCAGTGCCAGCGACGGGGTTGGATGTCGTTGTAGCGGCGCTGGCGGGGTCGGTTGATGTAGCGCGAGCGTCGACGCCCGTGACCACTGCGCTTACGCCGCCGCCAGCTCCTTCGGCGGCCGATGCCAAAGCCCTGGTATTCACGCGCCGCTCCGACCCAGCCGTCTTCTTTCTCTTCGCCGCCGCTGATGAAGCTTTTTTCGGTGCCATCGTTCTTCTTCGGTCTTCAGGCTTGTTCTGTCCTCCCCAAGGACGGCGCCAACTATTGTGGTTACAGACCAAACAGAGAGAGAGATGGTAGTGGAGAGGTGGGAGTGTTCTGGCTCACCTTCCCCCTCATCCTGATATATATATTCACATGGGGTATGCTTTTACAGTTATGCCCTTACATCCGTACCTCCCCATTAGGGGCACTTATGTCATTACACATGTTACTCTGTTTCTTATAACCTCCTAACAGGCCTGCTGGGCTGAGGTGGGGGCCACCCCTACAACAAATAGCGATCTAGATTCCATCCACCGTTACATGGTTTCTGTATCATATACTAACCTTTTCAGTATTATAACCGCTTACATTATCACTGGGGCGACACCCAGGGCAACATAAATCAGGGCTTTTCACTACCCACCACTTTTCCAATTCCACCCACAAAGTTTTTGAAATAGAACTATATCTGGTTAAGTTCCCATGTCCGCCCTTGACCATGGGCACGGCTATTCGAATAGTTTTCACTCTATAGAGTTTGTACACTTTACCCACAAGAGACGAACCGCTCATTGCTCCACACGATTCCTTAGTCACGCGGTTGAGTAGACCATCACAGTAACTGTTCAAAATACCTCGCCCCTTCCATCATCTCACCGATATGGGCATCTCCCACTTGTGGTGGGTCCTATAAGTTGTGCGGGATGTTCTACCCCTATGCGACTAGCAGTTGGACTACCCACACTTACTAACTTGCCGTGGTAAACTTCACCCTCTACATGTGTCCCATTCAAGTTATCACATAGGCAGCCACTTGCACTACCTCACCTCCACCACCGATGAGATGACTTTCAGGGTCCAGTAAATCTACTAAGTCAAGTTATACTTTACAGACTTTTGGTTGTACTTGTCTTACACAGGAGGTCATGGCAAGATTCAGTCCTTAGGGTTATCTGGGCAGTTTTAACACTAACTATACTGTCGTGCACCACTGCACCAGCCCCCGAACCATCTGCCTAGATATTTAAGCAAGTTGGGGTTTTTGGGAGCATAAAATAATCATATCAAAATATACTAGTCATTTCCACAATGACTTCCCAAACCAGTTTCTCACGATTGAAAGTGATGCTTAGAGCATTTTGGTGCCCCCGATTATTTAAACAGTACTAAGCATGGCATATAATTATGAACTTACTTTCGAAAGTTTTATTATTATAATTTTGCTAGGGTGGCAAGGCTCAATGTCAAATCCGGATTTTTTCAATCCAGAATCCCCTGTGATTTATTGCACTATTCCCTGGATCCGTAAATAGTGCCCACAGGTACATTGCTGCATCATCTCATACATTGCATGAACATAATAAATCATAATATTACATAACCATGTTTGAAATACACCGCGTTGGGTGATAGTTTACATAAGGGGCCTAACAGGTCAAATGTCTACATCACAAAGATAACATCGGAAGCAAAAGCAAAAGTAAGACCATCATCCACAGGCAAGCGACTGAGGGTAATGTGAGCAACATATACTATCTAATCCTAGGTAATATATGTGCACACAATCTCCATCAAGCCCACTTGTGTAGGACCCAAAAGCGTAGGAGTCGCCCTAATTTCCTTCGTTATTTCCACCATCTATGATAGGGGCGTCTTCATAAGCGTAGTGGTCCTGGTTCCTGTTTCTGATTTTGGTAATGTGAGTGTGAGCACAAATCCACCATACTCCGTGAGCCAACATACAGTATGCAATAGATAACATGCATGGCTTATCAAGAAAAGGCTCGGGTTTATGTCATTTTGCCATAAATTGCTTTTAAATATATCACTTAGAAAGTTCCTAAGACCTAGCAGTTTGAACTCATAACAAAATTTGTGAGAGAAAACTATAGTAATAGCGATATAGATTCCATCCACCATTACATGGTATCCGCACCATATACTAGTTTTTAGCGTTCTATCCGCTTACCTTATCATTGGGATGACACCTAGGGCAATTCAAACCAGGGCTTTCCACTGCCCTTCACTTTTTCAATCACACCCATAAAGCATTTTGAAATAGAATTATATCTAGTAAGGTACCCATGTCCGCCCTTGACAGTGGGCACATCTATTCGAATAGTTTTGATCTACAGAGCTTGCACACTTTACCCACAAGAGACAATCCGCTCGTTGCCCCACATGATTCCATAGTCATGTGGTTGAGTGAACCTAAAGGAATGCGCGAAGACTACGAAAGCAGAAAACAAAACTTTTCTACCGCGCACACAAGGACATCATGCTTAAGGAGGATCATGGATCGTTACCACTAGGCGCAGCAAGCAGCGAAGAAGAGTTGGAGAAGCCGATCCAACCATGCGCGTCGAGGTAGTAGTGGAAGTAGCCGATCGTCCCGACAGATCGTCTCCTCCACGCGATCAACCACACCACGAGCAGATCTAATCAGAGGTTATTGATGCCGATCAACGCCGCAACGAGCAGCGCCTCCACGGTATCCACACATTCGGGTTGGGCGCCGATCGCGAGTGTACCAAAGACTCGCGGCGGCTAGGGTTTGGCTCGGGAGGTGGCGGCTAGGGTTTAGCTCGGGATTAACAGATGCATGCAGCCCTCAGCCCCTCGCCTCCATATATATATAGACCTCCTCACTTGGGACTCGTGGACCGAGGCCCAATAGGAGTCTATCCGGATCTCTATCCGAATTGAGCCCACATCCGAATCACATTCGAATTAGTGTTCCAACCCGTTAAGTGTGCGACCCTGTAGGTTCACGTATACTTGGTCGTGACCCAGAAACACCTTTCCGGTCACCCTGTTAATAGCGACCTCTAGCAAGACATATTAACCCCAAAGTATATGTAAAGATCATATCGGCTGAACCTGTAATGTTCTCATGTACGAATCCCTTTGCCTCACGATATAGATTAAGCTCAAGGCGAGACCTGTGTCATCCTCTTAATAGCTCAATCACTCTCTCGATTCCGTGATGGATTATAAACTCGTGATTGACTCCTCAATCACCTTGGCACGGCCATGCACTTTCATAATCCATTACATCGAGGGCCAGAGATATCTCTCCCATAAGGAGGGCAAATTCTATCTTGATCATTCACATCCCACTACATGTTTCATAGCAAACCGAAGACTACTTTTATAACTACCCGATTCGGAGTAGTGGTTAGTAGTCCCAAAATAGGCTACTACGCATGTTGGGAACCATGATGATCTCAAGTCTAAGGATTCTACATAAACACTACTTGAGACCAGCCGATGACACATGGAATCTCTGCGAGTGTCTCATGTCGGGTCTATCAACATATGTTCACTAACACATGTCCATATTATTGATTTGGTATCACCATACCATGATCCATGAGACATGATCATCAATCAATACATATGCTGATCTTTGAATCATATTTGTTCCTTATATGATATATGATCAGGGATCATTTAGAAATAGCAACATTTTGGCATTAAGAGTCTCATGAATAAGTCACATACTCATTGATCAATAATGATAATGTCTATTTCAAGGAACAAAGCAATGCATCATAAACATAGTATGTGATATATATAACATCTCCATGTTGCCTCTAGGGCATATCACTAACAGAACCATCATAGTAACTTTTCAAAATACCTCGCCCCTTCCATCATCTCTCCCATATGGGCTCCTCCCGCTTGCGGCAAGTCCCATAAGTTATGCGGGATATTCTTCGCCTATGCATCTAGCAACTGGACTACCCACACCGACTAGCATGCCACGGAAAACTTCATCCTCTGTGAGTGTCCCATTCAAGCCATCACACAGACAGCCACTTGCACTACCTCACCTCCTCCACCGATGAGATGACTTTCAGGGTTCAAAAAATCTACTAAGCCAAGTTGTATTTTACAGACTTGTGGTTGTACTTGTATTACACAAAAGGTCATGACAAGATTCAGTCCTTAGGGTTATCTGGGCAGTTCTGCCACTAACCACACTCTCGTGCACCGCTGCACCATACCCTCGATCCATCAACCCAGATAGTTAAGCAATTTGAGGGTTTTTGGGAGCATAAAATAATCATACCAACATATACCAGTCATTACCACCAAGACCTTCCAAAACAGTTTTCTCATAATTGAGAGTGATGTTTTGGGGCATTTTTGGTGCCCCCGAATATCTAAGCAATGCTAAGCATGCGAATAACAGTAGACTTATTTTCGAAAACGTTAACATTATAGTTTTTGCTAAGGTGACAAGGCTCAGATATTCAAGTGTTTCAAATAAGAGTAATACCAACAAGATCATTAATGGGCATATAACTAGCAACTTGAAATCGAACATAAATTTGCACATAAAATAACAACATGCAGTTTGATAATTTGAAATGGAAATTAATTTGAAAATGTAGGCTCAGCATGATCATAGTATTGACTCGCCTTGGTCACAGTGGTCTTGGTCTTGATCGTTGGGGGTTGCTTCGGCTTTGGCTTCCTCTTCCTGGTCCTCGTACACTATGTTTTCGACGCGCAAAAATTTGGATAAAAATAATAAAAATCTGACAGGTGGGACCCACATCCGATTTTTAAAATTTTCTTTTATTTTTGTTATCTTTCCTTTGTGACCAGGCGTGCATGCCCATGGCAGAGACAGCAGAACTTTTACGCTGCTCGGTCGAGGCGATGCGACGGTGCGGGGGAAATAGTGGGCGGCGGCGCTGTTGCTGTGGGCGGTGGCGGTGGAGCTATGGCAGTGGTGGTTTTCGCTAGCACGCCGGCCGAGGTGAAGCAACAGCTCAGTGAAGCTGTGGGCGAGGCATTGTAGTCTGCGGGTGGTGGCACTCGATGGCTCACGGGGTACGGTGACAAAGGAAGATCGGCAATGGAGCGGCGAGCAGAGCTTTGGCTCTGTCGAAGCAGAAAGAAAGAAGGAGGTGAAGCAGAGCTTTGGCAGCACTTTCACATATTTTTTTAATTTATTTACATATTCACTCATGTATATATATGCATTTATATTTTCATATTTTGTTCCCTTGCTTGCTCACTTATTTTCCTACCTTTATTTCCTCATTGTTAAGCTCATCATTGTATATGTTTAGTATGATGCATATATTTGTTCATACATATATGTGTGTATATATATATATATATTGTATTTTATTCATTTACATTTATTGTTATTTTTACTCCTGTGCCCAAAGTGAAAATTTTAAATTTAATTCAAGTTACCCTTCCCTTTTGATGGATCATCTTTTCAGATTCAATTTTAGAGTAATAAATTTCTATTATTTTCACAACCCCTTCATGTTTTAGAATTTGTTTTGTTTTTCATAAATTCCTTCAATTATTGGAACCTCAACCAAAATTTAAAGAAACACCATAAAAATCCAAATATCGAGAAATTATATTCCAAATAATTCAAGGGCTACACGTGTCCAAATTCCGATTTTCGGGATGTTACAAGCCAACCCCCCTCCCCTAAAAAGAATCTCAACTTTGAGATTCAGCCTAATCGGTGAACAAGTATGGGTAGTCTTTTCTCAGCTGATCTTCTCGTTCCCAAGTGGCTTCCTTCTTGGTATGATGACCCCATTGTACTCTATATAAGCGAATGGTTTGATTCCTCATCTTCTTTTCTACTGTGTCCAAAATCTTAATGGGGCGCTCTTCGTAGGTTAGGTCACTTTCAAGCTCAATTGCCTCCAACGGAGTTTAATCTTCTGGTACTCGTAGACACTTCTTCAGTTGAGACATGTGGAAGACATTATGTACATTAGCTAGGTTCGGGGGTAGCTCTAGCTGGTAAGCAACTTCTCCTTTCTAGGACACAATCGGAAATGGCCGCACATAATGTGGGGTGAGTTTGCCTTTGACTTTAAACCGCTTAACTCCTCGCAAGGGTGACACCTTCAAGTAGACATAGTCTCCAATCTTGAAACTTAACGACCTTCACCTCTTGTTTGCATAGCTCTTTTGTCTTGACTGAGCTGCTAACAACCGGTCACTAATTAGGCGAACTTTTTCTTCAGGCTGCTTTAGAGTATCAAGCCCGAAGATATAGCCCTCTCCTACTTCTGACCAATGTAGAGGGGTCCGATATTTTCTTCCGTATAAAGCATCAAACAGGGACATCTATAGGCTGGCTTGGTAGGTATTGTTATAAGCAAACTCGGCATATGGCAGGCATTAATCCAGGGCACAAGCTCGAAGCATGTCTTCCAATATCTGATTTACTCTCTCTGTCTGACCATCTGTCTGGGGTGATAGGCGGTACTAAAATCCAGATGGGTGCCGAGAGCTTCATGAAGACTAGCCCAGAAATGCGAGGTAAACTGAGAACCCTGATCTGAAACTATCCGTTTTGGCACACTGTGCAAGCACACAATGTGGGACATATACAATTCTGCCAGCTTATCTCCCTTGTGGGTAGTTTTGACAGGGATGAAATGAGCGACTTTAGTCACCCATATAGAGTCATATCCTGACTTGGTTCGTGGTAGCCCGGTGATAAAGTCCATTCCAACTTCTTCCCACTTCCACTAAGGTACTTGCAATGGCTGCAATAACCCTGCTGGCCTTTGATGCTCGACCTTCACTCTTTGGCATATGTCACAACAGGCAACATGTTCTGCAATGTCCCTCTTCATACGTGTGAAGGAACGCGCGTAGGCTACGAAAGCAGAAAATAAAAATTTCTACCGCGCACACCAGGACATCATGCTAAGGAGGGATCATAGATCGTTACCACTAGACGCGCGCGTGCGCGTGAAGATGAGTTGGAGAAGCCGATCCAACCACGCGCGTCGAGGTAGTAGTGGAAGTAGCCGATCGTCCGAATAGATCGTCTCCTCCACGCGATCAACCACACCACGGGTCCGTTCAATCTGTAGTTTGTTGATGCCGATCAACGCCGCAACGAGCAGCGCCGCCTCTACGGTATCCACACGTCCGGGGCCGGGCAGCGCCGATCGCGAGTGTACCAAAGACTCGCGAGCGGCTAGGGTTTCGCTTCGGGAGGTGGCGGCTAGGGTTTTGCTCGGGAGGAACAGATGCGTACATCCTCACCCCGCCTCCAAATATATAGACCTCCTCACTTGGGCCTCGTGGACCGAGGCCCAATAGGAGTCTATCCGGATCTCTATCCGAATTGAGCCCACATCCGAATCACATTCGAATTAGTGTTCCAACCCGTTAAGTGTGCGACCACAGCAGGTTCACGTATACTTGGTCGCGACCGGAAACACCTTTCCGGTCACCACATTAATAGCGGCCTCTAGCAAGACATATTAACCCCAAAGTATACGTAAAGATCATATCACCTGAACTGTAATGTTCTCATGTACGAATCCCTTTGCCTCACGATATAGATTAAGCACAAGGAGAGACTGTGTCATCCTCTTAATAGCTCAATCACTCTCTCGATTCCGTGATGGATTATAAACTTGTGATTGACTCCTCAATCACATTGGCATGGCCATGCACTTTCATAATCCATTACATCGAGGGCCCAGATATCTCTCCCATAAGGAGGGGCAAATTCTATTTTGATCATTCACATCCCACTACATGTTTCATAGCAAACCCGAAGACTACTTTTATGACTACCCGCCATTCTGGAGTAGTGGTTAGTAGTCCCAAAATAGGCTACTACGCATGTTGGGAACCATGATGATCTCAAGTCTAAGGATTCTACATAAACACTACTTGAGACCAACTAATGACACATGGAATCTCTGCAGTGTCTCATGGCAGGTCTATCCAACATATGTTCACTAACACATGTCCATATTATTGATTTGGTATCTCCATACCATGATCCATGAGACATGATCATCAATCAATACATATGCTGATCTTTGAATCATATTTGTTCCTCATATGATATATGATCAGGGATCATTTAGAAATAGCAACATTTTGGCATTAAGAGTCTCATGAATAAGTCACATACTCATTGATCAATAATGATAATGTCTATTTCAAGGAACAAAGCAATGTATCATAAACATAGTATGTGATATATTCAACATCTCCATGTTGCCTCTAGGCCATATCACCAACAACGTGGCCACCAGTACCACTGCTTCATGTCTTGGTACATCTTGGTACTCCTAGGGTGTAGGGAATACACAGGGCTATGGGCTTCCTAAAGTATTAGATCCTTAAGGTCCTTTTGGTGGGGAACAAAAATACGTGTCCTGTATCTTAGAACACCTTGTTGATCCACAATTTTCATAGGAGCCTTCCCTTCTTCCATTAACCTTTTTAGCTTCAAAGCGGTTGGGTTTTCCTTCTACGCGGCTATGATCCGCTCTTCTATACTTGGTTGTATCTCCATGGCTGCTAAGGTGCCTTGTTCTACTATTTCTAGATTTAGCGCCATTATCTCTTTATATAACTCGGGCTGTTGCTCTTGAACAATGAGGTTGTTGCAGTAGGCCTTACGACTTAGGGCATCCGCTACCACATTAGCTATGCCTGGGTGACAGTGAACACTTAAGTCGTAATCCTTTATTATTTTAAACATCTCCTTTGCCTCAGGTTAAGGTGTAAGAAATACTTGAGACTCTTGTGGTCGGTATATATGTCACGATGGTTACTGATCAGATAATGTCTCCAAATTTTTAGGGCATGCACTACTGAAGCTAACTCCAAATCATGGGTTGGATAATTTGCTTCATGAGGGCGGAGCTGTCTGGATGCATATGCCACAACTCTGCCTCCTTGCATTAGTACGCATCCAAGGCCTTGATGCGAGGCATCGCAATATACCTCAAAGTCCTTGCGTATGTTTGGTAGGATTAGCACAGGGGTGGTGGTTAGTCTTTTCTTCAGTTCCTAAAAACTTTCTTCGCAGGCCTTTGTCCATTCAAATTTCTACTCCTTCTTAACCAGTTGTGTTAATGGCTTGGCAATCTAGGAAAATCCTTCTATGAATTTCCTGCAGTATCCTGCCAACCCAAGAAAACTTCGCACTTCCGTGACAGTAGTGGGCTGCTTCCATTCCATCACAACTGCTATCTTGGCTGGGTCGACAGATACTCCTCTAGCGGACACTATATGGCCTAGGAAGCTTATATCTTTTAGCCAAAATTCACACTTGCTATACTTGGCATATAGTTGATGCTCTTTTAGCTTCTGCAATACTAGGCGTAGGTATTCGGCACGCTCTTCTGTATTCTTGGAGTAGATGAGAATGTCATCAATGAACACTACCACAAACTTGTCCAAATACTCCATGAAGACCTTATTCATGAGATTCATGAAATAGGCTGGGGTATTGGTTAAACCAAAAGACATGACCATAAACTCGTACAGTCCATATATAGTGGTAAAAGCCGTCTTGGGAATATCTTCAGCCCTAATCTTCAGCTGATGATAGCCTGACCTTAGGTCTATCTTGGAGAATATGGTAGCTCCCCCAAGCTGGTCAAATAGGTCATCAATTCTAGGAAAGGGGTACTTATTTTTGATGGCCACTTCATTCAAGGCTCAGTAATCCACACACATCCGGACAATGCCATCTTTCTTCTTCACAAATAGTACCGAAGATCCCCAGGGTGAGGAACTTGGTCTGATGAATCCCTTGTCCTGCAACTTCTGGAGTTGTTCCTTCAGTTCTTCTAACTCATCAACCGTCATCCTATAAGGCCTCTTAGAAACAGGGGCAACTCCAGGCTTTAGGTTAATGATGAACTCAAGGTCCCTATCTGGTGGCATGCCTGACAATTCTTCAGGAAACACTTCAGGGTAATCCTGTACTACCAACATTCCTTCCAGAGGTATGTCCTCGCAATGGTACACTGCACGGCCCCAACGATAGGGTCGGTCTACCTTTACTTGTATGGTTAGTCCAGGACATTTGGTCAGTCTAACCCTTCTAGTGGCACAGTCTATTACTCTCCGGTGTCTTGCTAACCAGTCCATCTCTAGTATGATATCTAGGGTCTGCGAGCTCAAGACTATCAAGCCTGCTAGGAATCCAAATTCCTCCATGGTAACCTCTACCCCAGGGCACACTAAAGTAGCGGTAATTATCCCATCAGGTGAGCTGCCCAAGCTTATCCACATATCCCTTAGCTATGAATGATTGTGAAGCCCTAGAAACAAAGAGAGTGAGAGACCATGTGGAGGTGACCCCGTGTGTGTGATGAGTAATTGACATGTGTTCTGAAAAGTTCGAGTTTGGTTTGTGTGGTTCGTGTCGTTGCGTGGTGTAGTCAGTTTCGGTCGGATTTGGTTGAACATGCTTAGGGTGCTAATTCTTTTGATTTGACAGGTTTGGGCTTTTTCATGCTTAATACTCTCTCTAATGCAATGGTGTGATTATGTTATTTCGAGCAGTGCTATGTAATGTGTTTTCTTGTCTGTGATGGCTGCAGGACCCTGAGGCGGAGTTGTAGCGAGGCACGGATGACCGGACTAGGCACAGGCGGTGCCAAGGTCAAAGCGGTTGGGATGTGTCAAAGACGGCGAGGACTCGAGGTGGTTGCGAGGCTTGGACAGCAAGGAATGAGGAAGCTTCCTGGAAGATGCAGGAGGGGCGTTTCGGTAAAAGCGCAAAGCTACATGAGGAAGCGGATTTGGTTTTTGGTTTAGCGGGTAAAGCAAGGGAGAAACCCGTTAAGCAAAGGCTACAAATAGGAGAGGTGTCTCCTGGTGAATGCATGTCTTGGGAGAGGAGTAAGGACTCTGGCTATTAGCTTTTGCTTTGTATGTTTCTTTCTATTGAGAGTTGGTGAGAGGTTGTTGGAGGCAGAAAAGAGTCTGTTGTGTTTTGCCTCCCCTTCCTGTGTTGTTTTCTTGAGTATCAACTGCATATAGGGTAGTCTTGAGTGTGTGCTCTTGTTCTGGAGAGATGGCTGTAAAAAACTTTCTGTACAAGCATTCCTCTCTCTGTGTCAAGATCAATATGGAAATGATTGTGTTTGAGATGATGTGCTTTCTAGTTCTTCATTTCAGAGTTTGATTCTCAGTTCTCTCGTTTCTGTTTTTGGTTTCTTCTCTGCTCTTTCTTTTCTTGGATTTGTTCCTTGGTTCAAGAAAGTGCAACTTGATCATCTCTGAATTGGGATAAGTTCTTTAGGCCATTTTGGTCAGTTGTCCCGAGAGAAAAAGATTTCCTTAGCAGTTTTCATCTCAAATGATCTCCGCTCAAGTTCCTCTTGATAGGAACGGGGTCCCGATATTCCAACAGGTTCTGGATATGTTCGATTTGGTGGAAGCGCGACACAAATCGATCCAGCTTCCGAACAACACGTTCCGAACCCCGCAATCGCAGCACCACGTCTCCTCAGGTTATCAACCGTGCGCAGCCCGGTTGACCTCGCCAAGAAGGCTAATCATCGCCTGCGAATCGAAGAACACAAGCAAGAACAAGGAAGAACACAACTGAATTGCAGATGTATTGATTTAGCACTCGAAAGTTGGGGTCTCACAAACCGATGAACGGTGAAACTGTTCAAAGACAGAATAATCTAAGCAAAACCCAAACCCTAATGGTGGGGGTGGCAGCTGGATATAAAGGAGTGAGGGGCGTGCAAAACCCCTGGACGCACCCTAATGGGCTCCAACACGATACAAAGCCGAACGGCCCAGAAGACGGTGATGCAGCACCCTGACAGATTCTGAACGCCCACTTGTTTCGATGATTCCCATTGACTCAAAAGGAATTTCGACATGGGACTAGAGCCATTGGAAAGGTCATCGTCTCAGCTTTCCATCCATATGTAGAACGTCCAAAACGGAGCCGGGATACGATCTGGTCATCCATTTTAGTGCGGCCTGGTGTTGGACTCCGAATTGGATTCGAAGTCGGCTTGAGTTGGGCCTCCAACATGATTCGACCGCCCTTGCTGGACTTGTGCGCCTCATAGCCCTTCTCCAAGTACTTCCAGGTCCTCTCCATGGTTCCTAATCATAATTAAATCATTAGGTAGCAATCGATTCTCTAATGAACAAAAAGAAGTACTTAGGAACGAGCTCACCTGTAAATTCAATTGTCGGGCGCGAGCTCTAGTGATTGGTCCTTGAATGTCAAGTGGAGGAGTGTTGTGTGTATCCGAAGAAGTGATGTCCTCATCATCCTCCCCCTCTTGAAGTGGAGTTGTCCTCAACTCAGCCTCATCTTCTTCTCCCAAGTATGGCTTCAAATCTGAAATGTTAAAGGTGGGACTAACCCCAAACTCGGGAGGCAACTCAAGTTTATATGCATTATCATTTATCTTCTCAACTATCTTAAAAGGACCAGCATCTCTAGGCATCAATTTTGACTTTCTTAACTCAGGAAATCTATCCTTTCTCAAGTGCAACCAAACAAAATCACCCGGGTCAAGTTTAACTTCCTTTCTACCTTTACTACCAGTAATCCTATATTTTTCATTCATCTTTTCAATGTTTGCCTTAGTAGTCTGATGCATTTTGACAATAAAATCAGCACGCTCCTTAGCATCATTATGAACTCTCTCACTAGTAGGCAAAGGTAAAATATCAATAGGGGCACGGGGATTGAATCCATACACTACCTGAAAAGGACTTACCTTGGTGGTGGAGTGTTCTGCTCGATTATATGCGAACTCAACATGCGGCAAACACTCTTCCCACAGCTTCAAATTATTCTTCAAAACAGCTCTCAACATGGTAGACAATGCGCGGTTCACTACCTCGGTTTGGCCATCAGTTTGTGGGTGACATGTTGTAGAGAACAACAACTTTGTACCCAACTTGTTCCATAGAGTACGCCAAAAGTGACTCAAGAACTTGGCATCACGATCTGAAACAATAGTAGAAGGCATACCATGCAAATGAACTATCTCTTTGAAAAAGAGGTTAGCAATATGAACGGCACCATCGGTTTTATGACATGGTATGAAGTGAGCCATCTTAGAAAAGCGATCCACAACAACAAAAATGCTATCCCTTCCCCTCTTAGTCCTGGGCAATCCTAAAACAAAGTCCATAGAAATATCTACCCACGGAATAGAAGGAACAGGAAGAGGCATATATAAACCATGTGGATTCAAACGAGACTTAGCTTTTTGACATGTAGTGCAGTGAGCCACAAACCGCTCAACATCTCGCCTCATCTTTGGCCAAAAGAAGTGTGTGGCCAGAACGTCCTCCGTCTTCTTAGCACCAAAATGTCCCATCAAACCGCCTCCATGCGCCTCCTGCAACAACAAAAGACGAACAGATCCAACTGGAATGCATAGGCGGTTAGCTCTAAATAAAAACCCATCATTGATCATGAATTTATTCCATGCTTGTCCCTCTTTACAATGCAACAACACATCCTTAAAATCAGCATCAAAAGCATATTGTGCTTTAATAGTTTCAAGACCAAAAATGCGACTGTTGTAGGGGTGGCCCCCACCTAAACCCAGCAGGCCTGTTAGAAGTTTATAGGGCCCAAAATGGGACATATGTAATGACTTAAATACCCCTGACAGGGAGGTACCGATGTAAGGGCACAATTGTAAAAGCACAGCCCATATGAATATATATACCAAGGGAAAGCTAGGAGGGGGACCAGAGGTCATCACTTTTCTCCCAACTCTCCACTACCACATCTCTGTCTGTTTGGTCTGTAACCACAACAGTTGGCGCCATCCGTGGGGAGCACAGGAGAAACCTGAAATTCGAAGGATGGCACCGAAAAAAGCTTCGTCGACGGTGGCGAAGGGGAAGAAGGCGGCTAGGTCGGAGCGTTGCGTGGGTACCAGGGCTTCAGCATCGGCTGTCGCGGGTGCGGGTGACGGCGTGGGTGCGGTGGTCGCGGACGTCGGCCTTCGCGCGCGATGACCAACCCG
Organism: Dendrocalamus sinicus; assembly: GCA_036346575.1. NCBI lineage: Eukaryota > Viridiplantae > Streptophyta > Magnoliopsida > Poales > Poaceae > Dendrocalamus > Dendrocalamus sinicus. The sequence goes on from CM070658.1 coordinate 8,851,226, forward strand.
TCACATCGGCGCTGCGACGACGACGCCAGCGCGCAACCAACCTCACTAGCGCTGTGACGACCGACCCGGCGCTTCGCCGCGTCGACCAACCCGCCCTCGGCGCTGCGACGATCGACCCGCCATCGGCGTTGTGATGATCGACCGACGCCGCGCCTCGACACCAACCCGTCACATCGGGCGCTACAACGACCAACCCCGCCACCCTCGTCTTAACGCTCGCCGGTAGCGCGGACCGGGCGGTTGGAGATAGCCACAACGGAGCGACCGACAGCTCGGGAGCTCGCGAGGCGATCGTACCCGTGCCGACCCGTCCGCTGGGCGCGCTGGCGGCCCCGCCCGCACCAGCGGCGGAAAGCGCCCTGCTGGCGGCCCTCAACGCGTTCCTGCGGGAGCTAGGGGATCTTCGCGGGGCTGTCCGAGACATGCAGGAGGCTCAGAGCCAGCAGGCCGCGCCAGTGGTCGCGCCAGAGCCTACACCGGAAAGGGCAGACAACCGCGACGCCCCCACATCTAGCCGTGTGCCGCTGCGGCGCGTCGATCTAGAGTCCCCGCTTTTGTCAAGACTACAGCAGGCGGCGTGGCCCGAAGACTTCAAATTCCCCAGTGTCACCGAGCCATACAAAGGCGATACGGACCCCTGCGAGTTCGTGCGCGTGTACAAAACCGCAATCAAGGCCGCGGGTGGAGACGACACCACAAAGGCGAAGGGACTCCCCCTCGCATTGCAAGGAGTGGCGCTTTCTTGGTTTTTTCCTAGCGCGGAAGCCTATCAAGACAGTCGCCAAGCTCTTCGACAAAATGGAGGAGTATGCGAGGGCAGAGGAAGAGGCGCGGAGACGCAGCGCCGCCACCCCCAACCTCGCCCAAGCGAAGCGCTTGCCACACGAGGGGGGCGGGTGATGATTCCCAGCGGGGCCTGAGGCGAGAACCCGAGGAGACACTCCGGCGAGAGCGATACCGGAGAGCAGGAAGGCTCTTCAAGGGGTAGGCGCAAGCCCCAACATCACCAGCGCAGGCCACAAAAGGTCCGCCATGTCCTCGGCGTCGAGAACACTCCTCGAGGACCTGCCCCCACCTCGCGGGGAGGGGACCGGGGCTAGGAAGGCGGACCAGATCGCGACGGGTGACCCCGCGCGGAACAAGAAATTCTAGATTACGGCAAGTGGTGTGAGGTGCACGGTTACAGCGATCACCACACGAAGACGTGCATCGAGGTCATGGAGTTGTGACGGATGACGGCCCGAGCTCGGGCCTCATCCGGGGAAGGCACGTGGTGCCGCTCCGTCAGCGTCATCACCGGAGGGTCCCTATCGGGGGCCCCCTTGGAGCAGCCGCAACCGTGGGTGTCGCCCTGCGACATCACCTTCACCCTGAATGACACCAGGGGTGTGGAGTTCCCTCACCAAGACCCTTTGGTCATTCAGGCTCACATCGCAGGCCATGACGTCAGGCGCATCCTCGTCGACGGGGGGAGCTCTGCGAACATTCTGTTCGCGGGGGCCCTCGATCGTATGGGAATCCCCCGGAGCCGCTTAAAGCAGTCAGGAGCTCCACTTCAGGGCTTCGGAGGCCAACCGCTGGAGGCCATAGAACAAGTGTCCCTTCTAGTTACATTCCGCCAGGAGGGTAACACCCGAAGCGCGCACGTCATCTTCGATGACGTAGACATCCCGCACCCCTACAACGTCATATTGGGACGGCCCGCCATCAACTCCCTCGAGGCGATCCCGCACCACGCCTTCTTATGTATGAAGCTCCCAGGCCTGGAGGGCGTGATCACTGTCTTCGGCGACCAGGACCTCGCCAGGCGCATCGAAGTCAGCAGCTGAGACTTACATCGCCCGGTGCACGCCCTCTCAGGCATGCTCGGCGATACACCCTTCGCTCCGGGATGGACACCTCAGCCTCGGCCCGAAGGTGGAGTCAAAAAGGTGTCGCTGCAGGCGGAGGGGCAGTTTGTGTCCATTGGCAAGGGGCTCCCTACGGAGGTCGAGCGAGACCTACTCCAAGTGCTTCAGAATAATGCCGACATTTTTGCATGGTCACCGGAGGACATTAAAGGCGTAGACCGCACAGTAATCGAGCATCGCTTGGCGGTCCGCCCTGACGCCAAGCCGGTTAAGCAAAAGCTTCGTCGCATGTCCATGGATCGACAGCAGGCGGCCAAGGTGGAGGTGGCGAAGCTTCTCCGGGCCAGGGTCATTCGCGAGGTCCTCCACCCAGAGTGGCTCGCCAACCCTGTATTGGTCAAAAAGGCCAGCGGGGCCTGGCGTATGTGCATTGATTTCACGGCACTAAACAAGGCGTGCCCAAAAGACAATTACCCCTTGCCACACATCGATCAGCTGGTCGATGCTACCGCCGGGTGCGAGCTAATGAGTTTCCTGGATGCCTACTCTGGCTACCACCAAGTATACATGGCCGAAGACGACGAGGACAAGACCAGTTTCATCACACCAATTGGGACTTTCTGCTTCGTCAGGATGCCCTTCGGCTTGAAGAACGCAGGTGCTACCTTTACCCGCCTCGTCGCACTTGCCCTCGCCGCCCAGCTCGGGAGGAATGTGGAAGCCTACATCGACGACATGGTAGTCAAAACCCGGTGGCTCGCTTCGCACGGCCGGGACCTCCAGGAGACCTTCGACAACCTCAGGAAGGCTGGCATCAAGCTCAACCCCGGCAAATGCGTCTTCGACCTGCAGGCGGGCAAACTACTGGGCTTCCTCGTATCCAGACGGGGCATCCAGGCGAATCCCAACAAGGTTGAGGCCATCCTGGGTATGGAGCCGCCCAAGACGATGAGGGAGGTCCAGAGGCTGGCGGGCCGCATGGCAGCCCTAAGCCGCTTCCTATCTAGTGCGGCGGAGCGGGGTCTGCCATTCTTTAAGACACTCCGTGGGTGCGATGGGTTTCGTTGGGATAGCGACTGTGCGGAGGCCTTCAACGAGCTCAAGAAACACCTGGCGAGCCTCCCCACTCTGGTCGCCCCGACACCAGAGGCTCCACTCTTGCTCTATCGGCGCGTCGATTCTGGTCGCTGCCGCCTCGTCCTAGAGGAAGGCGCCGTACAGCGGCCCGTATACTTCGTCTCCGAAGCCCTCCAAGGCGCCAAGACGAGATATGCTTACGCATTGGTCATGGCCTCCAGAAAGCTTCGACATTATTTTTTGGCCCACCCAATCACAGTGCCTTCCTCGTTCCCCCTGGCGGAGATGTTACACAATAAGGAATCCACAGGGCGCATCGGCAAGTGGGCTGCCGAGCTCGCCCCGTTCTCCCTGACATACGCTTCGCGGACGGCCATCAAATCTCAAGTTCTCACTGACTTCCTCGCAGAATGGACTGCGCCGGCTTAGCCCGCCCAGAAGCACGACGATCCGGTATGGACGCTCACCATCGACGGAGCCTACGGCATCCCGGGCGTGGGCATAGGCGCAGTGATTGTTACGCCCGAGGGGCAGCGCCTGCTATACTCGCCGCACCTCGCATTTCCGGCCACCAATAACACAGCTGAGTATGAAGCGCTACTCTTCGGCCTGATGAAGCTCAAGGCAATCGGTGCGCGGCGAGTGCTCATCCGCGACGACTTCGCGTTTGGTGGCGAGCCACGTGAAACGATCATATCAAGCCAAGGACCACGAGCCGGCCAAATACCTCGCGGCCGTAAGAGCGAGGGAAAGGAATTTCTTGGGCGTCACGGTCAAGGCCATCCCTCGCGCGGAAAATGAGCAGGCCGACGCCGCAAAGCGGCGACCAACAGCGCCAACCCACGGCGGGCGTTTCACGGTGTTACGGCTGGCGCCATCGCGCAGACAACCAGGGGCGCAGCCCTCGCTCACCACATCGTCCAAACAGGCGATCGGCGAGCCCATCTTCAATTTCCTACAGGGTATTGCCGAGCCGGAGGACCCCGCTGAGCTCCGGCGTCTGCAACACCGTGCCAGATCCTTCCAGGTGTTTGAAGGGACGCTCTACAAAAAGGGAGTCTGTGCACCGCTCCTACGCTACCTCTCACGCGAAGAGGGGAAAAAGCTCCTTGCGGAGATCCACGCGGGGGTGTGTGGGTCTCACCTCGCGCCAAGGTCGTTGGTCGGCAAGGCATTCAGGCAAGGCTTTTACTGGCCAACTGCCATCACTGACGCCCAGGACCTCATGCGTCGGTGTCAGGGGTGCCAGTGGATGGGACGTATCATCCGCAGGCCCCCGACGAACCTCAACCGTATTCCCCCGGTGTGGCCGCTGGCACGCTGGGGCATCGACATAGTGGGACCACTTCCCCGAGCCCCAGGGGACCTGCGGTTCGTGGTAGTTGTGCTGGAATATTTTTCCAGGTGGCCGGAGGCGGTAGCCCTGGCCAAAATAACCTTGGCGGCCATGCAGCGCTTCCTCTGGCAGAACATTATATGTCGCTTCGGCGTGCCCAGGGAGCTCACTGTTGACAATGGCCTGCAATTCGATGCCACCCTATTCAAAGAGTTCTGTGACGGCATGGGCATCACGCTTCGGTTCACCTCGGTGGGCACCCTCCAACAGAGCAGTCGAGAGGGCGAACGGCGCCGTCTCTATCGCCGTCAAAAAGCACCTGGTCGGGTTGCCGAAGGGCAAGTGGCCGAGCGAGCTTCACAGCATCCTCTGGTCCCTTCGCACAACGGTAACACGCCCGACGGGGTTCATGCCTTTCAAGCTCCTTTTTGGCAATGAGGCAGTGACGCCTTAGGAAATCAAGGCTGGCTCATGGAGGGTCCTCGTCCAAGCGCACGACGGGGAGCGTCGCGTGTCCTTGGACCTCCTCGACGGGGCGCGGGCGAGCGCAACCCAACATGTCATGAAGTACACGCGGCAGACAATGCGTACTCCAGACCGGTCTGTATATCCGCGAGGGTTCAAGCCTGGGAATCTCGTTAATGGATTGCGCGCACGCTACGATAGCAGAAAACAAAACTTTTCTACCGCGCACACCAGGACATCATGCTAGGGAGGGATCATGGATCGTTACCACTAGACGCGCAGCGCAGCGGAAGAAGAGTTGGACAAGCCGATCCAACCATGCGCGTCGAGGTAGTAGTGGAAGTAGCCGATCGTCCTGAACAGATCGTCTCCTCCACGCGATCAACCACACCACGAGCAGATCCAATCTGTAGATTGTTGATGCCGATCAACACCGCAACGAGCAGCGCCTCCACCGGTATCCACACGTCCGGGGCTGGAACGCCGATCGCGAGTGTACCAGCACTCGGGAGGTGGCGGCTAGGGTTTGGCTCGGGATTAACAGAAGCATACAACCCTCACCCCTCGCCTCCATATATATAGACCTCCTCACTTGGGCCTCGTGGACCGAGGCCCCGTAGGAGTCTATCCGGATCTCTATCCGAATTGAGCCCACATCTGAATCACATTCGAATTAGTGTTCCAACCCGTTAAGTGTGTGACCCTGTAGGTTCACGTATACTTGGTCGTGACCCGGAAATGCCTTTCCGGTCACCCTGTTAATAGCGGCCTCTAGCAAGACATATTAACCCCAAAGTATACGTAAAGATCATATCGGCTGAACCTGTAATGTTCTCATGTACGAATCCCTTTGTCTCACGATATAGATTGAGCTCAAGGTGAGACCTGTGTCATCCTCTTAATAGCTCAATCACTCTCTCGATTCCGTGATGGATTATAAACTCGTGATTGACTCCTCAATCACCTTGGCATGGCCATGCACTTTCATAATCCATTACATCGAGGGGCCCAGAGATATCTCTCCCATAAGGAGGGGCAAATTCTATCTTGATCATTCACATCCCACTACATGTTTCATAGCAAACCCGAAGACTACTTTTATGACTACCCAGTTACGGAGTATGTTTGGTAGTCCCAAAATAAGCTACTATGCATGTTGGAAACCATGATGATCTCAAGTCTAAGGATTCCACATAAACACTACTTGAGACCAACTGATGACACATGGAATCTCTGCAGTGTGTCATGGCGGGTCTATCCAACATATGTTCACTAACACATGTCCATATTATTGATTTGGTATCTCCATAGCATGATCCATGAGACATGATCATCAATCAATACATATGCTGATCTTTGAATCATATTTGTTCCTCATATGATATATAATCAGGGATCATTTAGAAATAGCAACATTTGGCATTAAGAGTCTCATGAATAAGTCACATACTCATTGATCAATAATGATAATGTCTATTTCAAGGAACAAACTAATGCATCATAAACATAGTATGTGATATATATATAACATCTCCATGTTGCCTCTAGGGCATATCACTAATAGTCTCCCACTTGCACTAGAGTCAACCATGTAGGTATCTAATACCCATTGCCCTAGTGTGAGCCTCATGCTTTGGCTGGGGAAGCGGCTTTGTCAACGGATCTGCAATGTTCAAATCCGTTTGTACTTTGCATATCTTCACATCGCCTCTCTCCACAATCTCGCGGATGAGATGAAATCGCCGTAGAATGTGCTTGGACTTTTGGTGTGATCTAGGCTCCTTGGCTTGCGCAATGCCCCACTATTGTCACGATGAGGTCCATTGGGCCGGAGGCACTAGCCACCACACCAAGCTCAAACAAATTTCTTGATCCAAACGGCCTCTTTAGCGCCTTGAAGCTGCTATGTACTCGGCTTCGTTGTAGAATCAGCAACCGTCTCTGCTTGGAACTCTTCCACTCATCGCACCGCCATTCAGTGAGAACACAAATCCAGATTGCGATCTAAAATCATCTTTGTCGGTTTGGAAGCTAGCATCGGTGTAACCATTTACAACGAGCTCTTCCTCACCCCATAGACGAGGAACACATCTTTAGTTCTTCTCAAGTATTTCAAGATGTTCTTTACGGCAATCCGTGACTTTCACCGGATCTCGATCGGTATCTACTTGTAGCACTTAAAGCATACGAGACATCCGGGCGTGTACAAAGCATGGCATACATAATGCACCCCACAGTGAAGCATATGGAATCGCATTCATTTTATCCCGCTCATCGGTGTACTAGGACACTAACTCTTGCTAAGATTTATACCATGTGACATAGGTAGGAAGCCTTTCTTGGAATCTGCATGTTGAACCTTTTCAACACCTTGTCAATGTAATATCTTGGCTTAATCCAATTAGCCTTCTTGATCTATCCCTATAGATCTTGATGCCCAGAATATATGCCGCCTCTCCTAAGTCTTTCATAGAGAAACTATTTTTCAATGAACACTTAGATTCGAGCATAGGAATGTCATTTCCGATCAGTAATATGTCATCCACATATAAGACCATAAATACGAGTGCGCTCCCACTAGCCTTTTGTAAACACAAGGCTCTTCTTCGTTCTTGATGAAACCAAACCCTTTGATTACTTCATCAAAACGAATGTTCCAACTCCGAGATGCTGCTTTAATCCATAAATGGATCTTTGCAGCTTGCATATCTTTCGGTGATTGCGGATCGACAAAACCCGTGGGCTGTGTCATGTACACATCCTCACTCAGATTTCCATTAAGGAAAGCTGTTTTGACATCCATTTGCCATATTTCATAGTCGAAATATGCAGCGATCGCTAGAATGATCTGAATAGACTTTAGCATTGCGACGGGCGAAAAAGTTTCATCATAATCAACACCTTGAATTTGTTTGAAACCTTTGGCCTGTCGCGCTTTATAGATGTGAACATTTCCATCTATGTCTATCTTTTCTTGAAAACCCATTTGCACTCAATGGTTTTAACACCATGAGGTGGATCAACCAAGTTCCAAACTTGATTCTGTGCATGGATTCAATTTGGATCTCATGGCTTGAAGCCATTTCTCGAGTCCGGTCCCACCATCGCTTCTTCATAGGTCTTAGGCTCATCGTTGTCTAACAACAATATGTCCCGTTGTTGAGTAGTCAAGAACATGTACCTCTCGGTGCACGACGTGACCTCTCGACCTCGTGGTACCGGTGTGTCCACAACAGTTCTTCAACAAAGTTGTTCATCTGTTGTGGTTCTGTAGGAGCTGAAATGTTTTCAGGTGTTTCTCGAATTTCTTCAAGTTGCATCGTGCTCCCACTATCCCTTCTTGAGAGAAACTCTTTCTCCAAGAAGACACCATGCCGGGCGACAAACACTTTGCCTTCTTCTTGATTATAGAAGTAATATCCTTTTGTTTCCTTAGGATACCCGATAAAGAAGCATTTATTAGATTTAGGAGTGAGCTTATCAGATTGTAAACATTTTACATAAGCCTCACATCCCCAAATCTTAAGAAAAGACAAGCTAGGACGTTGTCCTGTCCACATCTCATATGGTGTCTTTTCTACTGATTTTGATGGAACCCTGTTTAGTGTGAAAGCGGCTGTTTCAAGAGCGTACCCCCAAAAAGACAACGGAAGATCACTTTGGCTCATCATGGAGCGCACCATATCTAATAAGGTGCAATTTCTCCGTTCAGATACCCCATTCCATTGAGGTGTTCCTGGCGGTGTCAATTGTGGAACAATTCCACAATCCTTTAGATGATTGCCAAACTCATGGCTCAAATACTCGCCTCCACGATCAGATTGTAGAAACTTGATTGTCTTGCCTAAATGATTTTGCACTTCATTTTGGAATTCTTTGAACTTTTCAAAGGATTCAGACTTATGCTTCATCAGGTAGATATACCCATATCTACTAAAGTCATCGATAAAAGTTATGAAGTATCTGAAAACCACCTCTGGTCGTTGAGTGATTGGTCCACATACATCGAATGTACGAGTGCCAATAAGTCACTTGCCCGTTCACCTTGACCGGTGAAAGGTGCCTTTGTCATCTTGCCAAGTAAACAAGATTCGCATGTCTCAAATGATTCAAAATCAAATGAGTGCAGAATACCATCTCTATGGAGCTTCTCCATGCGTTTCTCATTTATGTGACCTAAGCGGCGATGCCAAGTAAACGTGGGATTCAAATCATTGAACGTTGCCTCTTTGCATTAATGTTATAGACCGGTGACTCTTCAAGAGTAAAACATATAACCCATTCACCAATGGAGTATGACAATAGAACATATCTTTGAAATAAAGAGAACAACCATTGTTCACAGATCTAAAGTCATAACCTTCGCTTGCAAACATGAAGCGAAATAATGTTCTTGGAAAGAGACGGAACACAATAACAATTATTCAATTCCAAAACTAATCCGAAGGTTAAGACAATGGCATGGTGCCAACAGCCACCGTAGCAACTTTTGCTCCATTGCCAACGCGAAGATCCACTTCGCTCCTCCTCAAACTTCTACTTCTTCTTAGCCCTGCAACGGTTTGCAAATGTGAGCAACCGATCCGGTATCAAATACCCAAGAATCAGTAGATGAAGTAGCAAGATTGATTTCTATAATATTTATACAGGTGGAAGTCGACTTCCTTCTTCTTCTCAAGATCCTCCAAGTACTTTGGGCGGTTCCTTTTCCAATGCCCCGATTGCTTACAGATAGTAACAATGCATTAGGAGCAGCGCCCTTCTTGACTTGCTTGGCCTTAGAACCGCTCGCGATCTCATCGGGAGCTAACTCTTTGACCGCGCTTTCTTGATATTGGGCTTGCCCTTGCCTTTCTGCATCATCATCACATGATTGCTGCTTTTCTTAATGCTTTCCTCGGCAGCTTTTAGCATCCCATGCAATTCAGCCAAGGTCTTGTCCATGTTGTTCATGTGATAGTTCAAGTATGAATGGCTCAAAGCTCGGGGAGCGATCGAGAATCACATCGTAGCCAACTCTTGGCTAAGGGAAAACCAAGCTTTTCAGGACTCTCAATGTAGCCAATCATCTTAATCACATGAGGGCCGACGGATTCCCCTCTGCAAGCTCAGCACGCAAACAAGGACTTTGAAGTGTTGAACCTCTCCCTTGCTTGGTTCTCAAACATACCACGCAACCCCACAATGATATTGTAGGCATCTGTGTTCTCATATTGCTTCAAGCTCGAGAGGACATTGTGGCAAGCATGAGACAGCTCACATCATGGCAATCATTCGTTTGCTTCTCATAAGCTCTCCGTGCGGCCGCAGATAGCATTATCGGGCAAGTCATCGGGATAAGGAGACTCAGGACATACTCCTTGCGCTCTTGCTTGAGAACAATTCTCAAGTTGCGATACCAATCCATAAAGTTCGTTCCATTGAGTTTTCTTTCTCAAGAATAGATCGCAAATTAAAAGAACTGGATGCGGCGTTAGTTGACATGATCTACAACAAAGAATATGCAAAGTTTAGCACTATGTTTATGTTCATCTTTTATTAAACTATTTAACAAAAGACTCCCACTATGTGTTTTGCAACAAAACTCCCTCTAAGTTACATAGTGGGTCAAGATCCTCATTTCACTAATTCCTAGTGAGCTTTGGCATCACGGCTAGAAAACTAGTGACATGGGTAAGCAACACCTTGCTAATCACATCCTGTGTGACTCTTGCTTGTTGGGTGACATCAATATGCCCTGCCCCAACCTATGCCCCAAGGTCCAAAACTGTTTTGACAACCTTGTTAAGTAAACCAAATGCTTCCGCATGTAGATGTCCGACATCTACCCCAAATAATGATGATAACCGACGGCACTCTACTTTGGTAGACCTACCATGCGGTGATCATTATCTTTTGGTGCAACATATGGAAGGGCATTAACACCTAATTTTATGAGGGATTCTATCCTACCAAAGCAACATATCACATATATCATTGCATAAGAATAAGATAGATAACATCACAGATAAACACATTTAACTGTGAAATAGTATGGCCCAAAAAATGGTGATCTCCATCTCCATGTAGGTGTAGACAATCTCCATCCTCCACATCACTCCTTTAGGCCACCATGCTTGGAAGCTTGTAACCTCAAAACTAGGCTACTACCTATAATAGCTAGAAATCGAAGATTACAAAGATAGATTCAAGCATTAAGGTCGACACGCAGGTCATTAAATACAATATAGATAGCTAACAATAGCTGAAATAATCATGACACGCAGGCCATGAACGAATGTTACATGCATCACATACATCTCATACATTCCAATAAGATATAGGGCCATACTATTCACATCATTCCCTGCAAAAACAAGTTAGACGTAGAATCGCATTCTACCTAACGATGTGAACCCATGACGCTATACAAGGCGGTACGCACGGCGGTCCCTAGGACGCTAGTTTTTCGACTGGCCCGAGGCTATCTGATTCATATCCTACTAGTATTCGACATAACCACCTTATGCCGATCCGAGACAATCTCTAGGGCACTAGTAGTGATACAATCTGCGCCTCATCCAACCCCTATTCACCGATTGATCTCATCAACCCGTGCTACCATCGATTCATCACATGAACCGACTGATCTAGACTGTAATAGATCCAATCTACTACAACCGCATATCAACATATGCGTTGATCCAGATCGCAAACTAAGCAAGATGGCTCTGATACCACTGAAGGAATGCGCGTAGGCTACGAAAGGAGAAAACAAAACTTTTCTACCGCGCACACAAGGACATCATGCTTAAGGAGGGATCATGGATCGTTACCACTAGACGCGCAACGCAACGGAAGAAGAGTTGGAGAAGCCGATCCAACCACGCGTGTCGAGGTAGTAGTGGAAGTAGCCGATCGTCCCGAACAGATCGTCTCCTCCACGCGATCAACCACACCACAAGCAGATCCAATCTGTAGGTTGTTGATGCCGATCAACGCCGCAACGAGCAGCGCCTCCACTGGTATCCACACGTCCAGGTTGGAACGCCGATCGTGAGTGTACTAGCACTCGCGAGCGCTAGGGTTTGGCTCGGGAGGTGGCGGCTGAAGGACTACGGGTAGGCTACGCTAGCGCAAATTAATAAAAATTATGCCCGTAAACCAAGATCACTGCAGTTATAGATCACGGAATTACCACTAGACGCGCAGTGCGGAATTGATGCAACGCGTCGGGTAGAGTAGTCGTACTCGTCGATGCGACGACGTCGGGCGAGTAGTCGTACTACTTCCTCATCCTCGTCGCGGCGTCCAACGTACAACTCCTCTCTTGCGGTTCGTCCAAACGCTACGGATGCAGCGCCGCCAAAGGTATCCACACGTGCGGGAGAGCGGCGCGCGCGGATTACTAGATCCGTGCGGCGCCCGAGCGTGGGAGGGTGGCGGCGGGGTTTGAGGAGGTCACGAAATTCTCCTCTACCTGTGCGCCTAGCCCTCCTTTTATAGGCGTCCTTATAATGGGCTTCAGCGAATGGAGGCCCATTAGGACTCAATACCACCCAACCGGATCCAATCCGAATTAGGCTTCAGCCCTTAAGTGTGTGACCCTATGGGTTCACGTATGTTTAGACATGACACGAGTTTACCTACTCGGTCAATAGTTGGTAGCGGCCTCTAGCAAGGCGTGCCAACTCCTAAACATACATAAAGATCATATCGAGCGAACCATCACAACTTTATGTACATGCCAATCCCTTTGCCTCACGATATTTGGTGAGCTCCAAGCTGACCACTCTTTCTCGATCTTGTGATCCGAATCCCTTACTAGGTCAACTCTTAACCTTAAGTAGCATGGCCATGCATTTCTGATCCGATCACTCGAGGGCCAGAGATATCTCTCTCGGTGAGAGGGCAAATCCCATCTCGACCGACCATGCCTCGCAAAGCATGCTTCATGACAAACCCGAAAGCTACCTTTATAACTACCCGATTCACGAGCAGCGTTTGATAGCCCCTAAGTAGGTCGATTCACATCTCAAGTACATGCGACAATCTCAGGTCTAAGGACAAGGCGTACACATTGTGTAGAGAGAGAACCATAAGTATAATTGTTATGTCTCATGTTGGGTCGGTCCAACCCCATGTTCTAAACATGTGTCCACATTATTGGTTTGACATCTCCATGTCTATGACACATGTGAAACATGGTCATCAACCGATACATGTGCTAATCCATTATTCACGTGTGTCCACACATGAACTTCGACTAGGGACAACTTTAGAATAACCATACAAGTAAAGAGTTTCACAAACAAGTCACATACTTGTTAATCAATACAAAGGCAATATTCAAGGAACATTTATTAAATCATGGATACAACGAAATATCATCATCTCTATGATTGCCTCTAGGGCATATTTCCAACAGCGGCTAGGGTTTGGCTCGGGATTAACAGAAGCATACAGCCCTCAGCCCCTCGCCTCCATATATATAGACCTCCTCACTTGGGCCTCGTGGACCGAGGCCCAATAGAAGTCTATCCGGATCTCTATCCGAATTGAGCCCACATCTGAATCACATCCGAATAAACACTACTTGAGACCAACTGATGACACATGGAATCTCTGCAGTGTCTCATGGCGGGTCTATCCAACATATGTTCACTAACACATGTCCATATTATTGATTTGGTATCTCCATAGCATGATCCATGAGACATGATCATCAATCAATACATATGCTGATCTTTGAATCATATTTGTTCCTCATATGATATATAATCAGGGATCATTTAGAAATAGCAACATTTGGCATTAAGAGTCTCATGAATAAGTCACATACTCATTGATCAATAATGATAATGTCTATTTCAAGGAACAAACTAATGCATCATAAACATAGTATGTGATATATATATAACATCTCCATGTTGCCTCTAGGTCATATCACTAACACTCGTCCTCAGAACGGCGCTCCATGCGGAGACCGTTGGCAAGCTGGAGTCCAAGTGGGAAGGTCCATACATCGTGGCCGAAGCATTATAGAAGGGAGCATACCGCCTCGCCACACTCGACGGACAAACTCTCCGCCACACATGGAACGCGGATAAGTTGCGGCGATATTACGCCTAGAAGCAGGACAAAAATTATAATGGCATCGGCCCCTCGTTGTACGATGCTCACCCGTGCAAATGGGAGTTCAATAAAACTAGCTGTTCACAGAAAGTACCATGTTCTCTGGCCACAACATGCAGAAGATCACCCCCGCATTCAGGTCCACCTCCGCACGCGTCGGTCTATAGACTCTAAATGAAGTCGTAGCGTCGAGGTCCGCCTCCGCACGTGCCAGTCTAGGGACTCTAAATGAAGTCGTAGCGTCGAGGTCCGCCTCCGCACGCGCCAGTCTACGGACTCTAAATGAAGTCATAGCGTCGAGTGCGCCTCCGCGCGTGTCGATCTCTGAACTCTAAATGAAGTCCTAGCGTCGAGGTCCGCCTCGCACGCGCCGATCTGAACTCTAAATGAAGTCGTAGCGTCGAGGTCCGCCTCGCGCGCGCCGATCTCGGACTCTAAATGAAGTCGCCGTCGAGTCCGCTCGCGCGCGCGCCGATCTCGGACTCTAAATGAAGTCGTAGCGTCGAGTCCGCCTCGCCGCGCGCCGATCTCGGACTCTAAGTGAAGTCGTGGCGTCGAGGTCCGCCTCGCGCGCGCCGATCTCGGACTCTAAGTGAAGTCGTGGCGTCGAGTCCGCCTCGCGCGCGCCGATCTCACGGACTCTAAGTGAAGTCGTAGCGTCGAGTCCGCCTCGCGCGCGCCGATCTCGGACTCTAAGTGAAGTCGTAGCGTGGAGGTCGCCTCGCCGCGCGCCGATCTCGCCTCGCGCGCGCGCCGATCTGAACTCTATCGAAGTCGTGGCGTCGAGTCCGCCTCGCGACGCGCCGATCTCGGACTCTAAATGAAGTCGTAGTGTCGAGGTCTGCCTCCGCACGCGCGAGTCTATGGACTCTAAATGAAGTCGTAGCGTCGAGGTCCGCCTCTGCACGCACGAGTCTGCGGACTCTAAATGAAGTCGTAGCGTCGAGGTCCGCCACCGCACGCGCCAGTCTACGGACTCTAAATAGGACGCAGCGGGGGGACGCCCTTGCACGCACTCTCCGGAGTATAAACAACACGCGAATCCCGTGCACGCACAGGCGTTGCTCCTGTGCGTACTCGGAGTATAAAAGCAGCATACAACATTAAGAACGGTGCTACTTCGGTTCACTGCAAAAAATGTCAGGGTTACATGACCACAAGCAAGAGCGCACAGTACACCACTCCCCTAACCAACCGCTCATCCCTCGCGCGGCGCCGATGGGCCCGCGCTGCCAGTGTGGCACCGGGGAACTCCTTCGAGCCAGCGGAGGAGGTCCCCACCCCCATGCAGCGTTTGCTGCACTGCAACCCTGGCCGCGTCCTCCCCGACGTAGCCCAGATCCGTCGGTGGAAGTTTCGGAGGCCAGGCTCGATGAAGCGAATAGCGTCCGACATTGCCTCCGGCCGGGCTGGGAGATCCAGTTGAGGGTTTGCCAGCTCATGGACATGTCTACACCCATGAGTGTGAAGCATGGCGAGGGCGAGGCATGCGCCGAGGAAGCTGCAATGCTCGCCGAAGGTTGTAGCGCTGCGGAGAGCAACGCCAGCCCCCTCCTCGACCAGCCCGTGCGTCTCCACCAAGACCTCCGGCACGTGAGTAGCGTCCGGCACATCGACACACAGATCCCGGAGGGCCCAGTTCAGAGACTCCATTGCCCTCCACGCCGACATGGACGCATCGCCCAAGGCGCGATCCTTCTCCGCAAGAGACTCCACCAGCTGGGCCTTTTGCACCCCTAGAGAGGCGATCTGCTGCAAAAAGGAGGTACGTTCCTCCGCCGCGGCGCGCCGGACTTCCTCGGTCTTGTGTCGCGCGGCCGCCAGGGCGCCCTCCAGCGCGTGAAGCTGTTCGTCCTTCGTGGCTTGGGCGTCATCCGCAGCACGAAGACCGACCTCTAGGGCTCTCCGCTCCCGGATACGGGCCTCATCTAGCGCTTGGCTGATGACAAGCATCTGGGAGTAGCAGTAAGAGTCAGCAGGTGCCCAGTAGTACCCTAGCAACCGCGAGCGCAAATACTTACCCTTATCTCCGAGGCCTGCAGCGCGAGCGCCAGGAGGTCTCCCTCGCACGACGACAACATCTGTCGATCCAAGCCGCCGCGGACGCGCTCCGCAGCTTCATTAAAAGCGCGAAGTGTCTCCAGGCGCGGGAGGAAGTCGAGAGGACAAGCTCCGCCCTCGCCGCATCAGGGGCTGCGGAGGCTTCGGCCACTTCAATGGCGGCAGACGCCTGCAGGGCACCCTGCACAGGGTCTGGGACATCGCGCACACCCCCGTTGCTCGATCCTTCACCACGTCCAGGAGACTTCATCTCGCCTGATGTCGACGGAATGAGCGAGCAAATCGGAGAGAGTTTCGCGAAGTCGTGCGAGGAAAGGGAACTGCGCCTACCTCCTGCACCCTCCGCCGCGACGGAAGGGGGTGCTCGTTCAACCGCCGGTCGGGGGGTGAGTGTCTTGGGGGGCGGTCGAGAAGACCCTTCGGCCGCGTCGGGCACCACAACTCCAAGCACAGGGCCGGTGAAGTCGTACCGACCCCTCGGAGGCGAGGGAGACTGGACTCGAGGACGTTTCGCCTGTGGCACCGCAGGCGATTCTTCCGCGGCGCTAGCAGCCACAGCTCCTGTCGCGCCTTTGGTCCCTACCGTCCGGGCGCGTCCTTGGCAGCCGCCGTGGGTGGCAAACCACCGCCGACCTCAACACTCTCGCCAGGAGCGACGTCCCCCCCGGGTTGGCATGTTCCAGCCCAACAAAGGCTGTACGCATGGGCTCGACAGCGTCGGCGGATGGCACCGCCAATGGGCTCGAGGTGATGTGCCCACCAGAACTGGTCCAGCCGGACTCATCGCCGGTTGCACGACCTGTCCCAGCGGTGCCAGCCGCCGAGGTGGCTGGCGGGCTGGGTACGGCAACCTCAGAGCAGGCCCGGCACCACGAAGGCAATACCCCCGCTTGGCTACCACCGCCACGATGGCCTGGAGTCCCTGCGGGAGCCTCCACTGGCACTGCACGCTCGGGCATAGCAATGCCCAGAACCTTGCACGTGCGGTTTATCCGCCCCTGCTTCGCCGTTTTGGTCGTGGCCTCACGAAGCTTGTGCTCCTTGAGCGTGTACGGACCCAGGAACGCTACAACCGCGCGCTCCACATCTTCTAGCCGGGCCACTGCACAAAAGACAACAAGTCTTATCAGGCGGGGACTACGCTGACACAAAGCGAGGTGTACCAACGCACTACACAACTTACAAGGAGCAGAGGGCGGAGGCAGGCAAGACAATGGCGGGCAAACCCCGTCCTCTCGGTCGTCGCCCCGTCGCACGTACTTCCACCGGGCGGAGAGTGGCGACACCCCGTACATTGTAAACTCTTTGGCCATGTCGCGCATACTTAGCCAGCGCGCAACGCCAACAAGCCTCCATAGCCTCTGTGCATCATCAGCCTTCGGCTTCACACTTGGCGAGCTATTGAACGAGATTGGCCCACCTCGGCATAGCAGGCCACTCGTGCTGGTCACGATGTAATAAAACCACCGCCGCGTCCAGCCGGACTCCCACCTCCCCAGGGTGGCCGACGCAGGGAATAGCGTCGTGCAGGACGCTCGTAGCACGAAATCCACACCGCCAAAGTTGGACACAGCCCCCTCCCCGACTTTCTTGGGTCGGCAGCATGCATCGTGCAGGGTGGAACAACAGGCTGCTGTTGGGACCGGCCTTCGTCCGTGCGCCCACGAAAAAGACAGCCAGGCAGACTATGGCATTTGGCGTCAGCTGTGCTAACTCCAACTCGTAGGCCGTAGGACTTCGCCCACAAACATCGTTGAGGGCATTCGAAGGCCGGCGTCAAAGAACATGACGAAAATGATCGCCTCCATTTCCCGGGGCCTCGACTCTGTCTCGTCCGATGGGGTAGGCGAGCCCCGTCACGCTCCTCGACCTTCCCTTCCCGTACAAGCCGCTGCAGCGTCTCTTCGGTTACGTGACTCCTCCCCAGCACACGGGAGCAGCGGCCCCCCGAGTATTCCATGGCGTCCCACCGCCTGTCGGCATGTGAATGCCCCCACAGCACCAGCTCGTACTCCCCAGAAGGGACAGACAACTCGTCCCGGCTAGACAAGGCGCCGCCGCCGGGATGGTGGGAGACATCGTCATGGCCGGCCATTATTTTCTGCGATCAGGGCAAAAGGAATCAAGGCGGGAGTAGGTTGCGCTATTGTCAGAACAAGCAGAGCTAGGAGACAGGCGAGACAGAACGTCCTCACCACAACGGTGGCACCTTATAAGGCCCGCTCGCCTTCCCCACGGCTACAAGCGCAGCCAGATTAACCCCCAGCGGTTCGGCTACCCACGGCTTGGAAAGAAGAACCGCCAAGACGCCGAGGCGTGCACGGTAGGTGGCGACACGGACGCAATGCCAACGGGCGCCCACCACGTGTCCCGCTTCCCTGGGAAGAGGCGAACTGCCGCGGTCACGCAACCGCTCACATCCCACAACGCACCAATCACAAGCCGCCGCATGCCCCACCCACGGGAAGGCGGACGGCACGGCGGGACAGCCTGCGCCCTGACAGCCCAGGCATCGGCATGATTCCCAGCACCATTAAAAGCGCACTACCAAGACCGCGGGGTCATAACAGCTTCAAAGCACAGCGACGCCGGCGGCGCGAGACCCGCCTCCACCACCGCGCCTTCGACCAGGCGCTAGCTCCGCTGCCACCTGTTCGAAGGGTAGGGGACAGAGCGCGCGCGCCTACTTCGACCAGGTGGCAGTGGACCAGGCGCCAGCTCCGCTGCCACCCGTTTGGAGGGTAGGGGACGGAGCGCGCGCGCGCGCCTACTTCGACCAGGCGCTAGCTCCGCTGCCACCCATTCGAAGGGTAGGAAGCGGAGCGCGCGCGCACCTACCGACCAGCACCAGCTCGCCGCCACTCGTTCGAAAGTGCGGGGCGGAGCGCGCGCACCTACTTAGACCAGCGCCCGGCTCGCGCCACCGTTCGAAGGGTTAGGGACGGAGCGCGCGCGCGCCTACTTTGACCAGGCGCCAGCTTCGCCGCCACCCATTCGAAGGGTAGGGGACGGAGCGCACGCGTGCCTACTTCAACCAGGAGCCAGCTCGGCTGCCACCCGTTC
This sequence comes from Dendrocalamus sinicus, assembly GCA_036346575.1. Classification (NCBI taxonomy): domain Eukaryota; kingdom Viridiplantae; phylum Streptophyta; class Magnoliopsida; order Poales; family Poaceae; genus Dendrocalamus; species Dendrocalamus sinicus. Next base: position 8,870,192 of record CM070658.1, read on the forward strand.
GAAGGGTAGGGGACGGAGCGCGCGCACACCTACTTCGACTTGGCGCCAACTCCGCCGCCACCCGTTCGAAGGGTAGGGGACGGAGCGTGCGTGCGCCTACTTCGACCAGGCGCCAGCTCTGCTGCCACCCGTTCGAAGGGTAGGGGACAAAGCGTGCACTCGCGCCTACTTCGACCAGGCGCCAGCTCCGCTGCCACCCGTTCGAAGGGTAGGGGATGGAGTGCACGCGCCTACTTCGACCAGGCGCCAGCTCCGCCGCCACCCGTTCGAAGGGTAGGGGATGGAGCGCGCGCCTACTTCGACTAGGCGCCAGCTTGGGACGGAGCGCTCGCGCGTCTACCTCAGCTGCCAATCGAGGCATCGGCTTCGGCTATGGCCTCAGACACCAGGACCCACAGCACACCAAGGCTCCGCAAGTTCAGAGAAGTTCACAGGCCGCAGGGACGGAGGGGCCAAAGGACTCGGCAACATGGCTTCGGCCCTGTGAAGCCCTTCACCATGAGAGTCTCCTGTTGTAGGGGTGGCCCCCACCTAAACCCAGTAGGCCTGTTAGAAGGTTATAGGGCCCAAAATGGGACATATGTAATGACTTAAATACCCCTGACAGGGAGGTACCGTTGTAAGGGCACAATTGTAAAAGCACAGCCCATATGAATATATATACCAAGGGAAAGCTAGGAGGGGGACCAGAGGTCATCACTTTTCTCCCAACACTCCACTACCACATCTCTCTCTGTTTGGTCTGTAACCACAACAGCGACAATCAAGTTGAGACAACATGGTATAGCGTCGAGACAAAGCATCAGCAATCACATTATCCTTCCCTTTCTTGTGTTTAATGACATAAGAAAAAGATTCAATAAATTCAACCCACTTAGCATGTCTACGATTCAAATTGGTTTGACTACGAATATGCTTAAGTGATTCATGATCGGAATGAATGACAAATTCTTTAGGCCATAAAAAGTGTTGCCACGTTTCTAAAGAACGAACAAGAGCATACAATTATTTATCATACATGGAATAATTAAGAGCAGGACCATTCAATTTTTCACTAAAGTAGGCAGCAGGTTTGCTTTCTTGCATCAAAACACCACCAATACCAATTCTGCTAGCATCACATTCCAGCTCAAAAGTCTTACCAAAATCCGGAAGTTGGAGCAATGGTGCGTGTGTAAGCTTTTCCTTCAAAAGATTAAAGGACTCCTCTTGTGATGGCCCCCAATGGAACACGACGCCCTTCTTTGTCAACTCAATCAACGGTGTCGCAATGGTGCTGAATTCCTTGACAAAGCGGCGATAAAATCCTGCAAGGCCAAGAAAACTCCGCACTTGGGAGATTGTCGTGGGCGTGGGCCAACTCCATATCGCCTCCACCTTGGCTCTATCAATCTAAATTCCCTCTGGAGTCACAACATAGCCAAGAAAAGAGACTCGATCCGTGTAAAAGGTGCACTTCTCAAGGTTACCAAACAAACGTGCATCTCTCAAAGCATTAAAAACAGCACGTAAGTGATTCAAATGTTCATGCATGGACTTGCTATAAATCAAGATATCATCAAAGTAAACGACCACAAATTTGCCAATGAAAGGACGTAAAACCTCGTTCATTAATCTCATGACAGTGCTAGGTGCATTAGTTAAACCAAAAGGCATGACTAACCACTCATACAAGCCGAACTTAGTTTTAAAAGCAGTTTTCCATTCATCGCCAAGTTTCATTCTTATTTGGTGGTATCCACTACGCAAGTCAATCTTTGTGAAAATTATAGCACCACACAACTCATCAAGCATGTCGTCTAGCCTGGGAATAGGATGACGATACCTTATTGTAATGTTGTTAATGGCTCTACAATCTACACACATACGCCAAGAACCATCTTTTTTGGTAACCAAAAGAACAGGAACAGCACAAGGACTAAGGCTCTCACGTACGTACCCACGGTCCAAAAGGTCTTGGACTTGTCGCTGAATCTCCTTAGTCTCTTCAAGATTGGTCCTGCACGCCGCACGGTTTGGCAAACTCGCTCCAGGGATCAAGTCAATCTGGTGCTCAATCCCTCGAATGGGTGGAAGTCCTGGAGGTATCTCATCAGGGAAAACATCTTTAAACTCCTGCAAAAGGTTAGTGACAGGAGCAGGCAAAGTGCAAGGCATATTATCAAGAGAAAATAAAGCATCTTTGCACACAAAAGCATAGCATGTATCATTAACATCATCAAGTGCAGCAAGGTCTGATTTTGTGGCAAGCATAACAGAATTTTTCAAATGGATTACTTGCTGTTTTTCATATTTTTCATGTTCCTTTGGATCATTAGCAGCAGCAGCTCTCTCCCTATCGGCCTCTATAATCTCAGCTGGGGTCAAAGGCAGTAAAGTAACTTTCTTTCCCTTATGCATAAAAGTATATTTGTTACTACTACCATGGTGTAAAGCATCATTATCAAATTCCCAAGGTCGACCCAATAAAAGAGAGCATGCTTGCATGGGAACCACATCACAATCAACATGATCAGCATAACCACCAATGGAAAAATGGACTCGGCATGTTTGCGTTACCTTAGCTTTTCCAGAATCATTGAACCACTGAATATGGTATGGATGTGGATGCGGTCGCGTGGTCAAGCCAAGCTTCTTGACCAAATCGTAACTCACCAAGTTGTTGCAACTTCCTCCATCAATGATGACACGCACGCCGATTCTTGATTGCGAAGAAAGTCTGAAACAAATTATGGCGTTGAAGTTTATCGGGTTGTTGTACCTGTGTGCTGAGGACTCGCTGCACAATGATGCTCCGTAGCGTCGCTGTGGACGCCCCACCAAGGACCAAGTCGTCGTCACCACCACCATTGTCGTCCAGGGCAGCAGCAACATCATCATCCTCCTCGACATCCGAAGTGCCGATGTAGCCTCCATCTTCTATGGCGATGTATGCCCGTTGGCTAGGGCAATTCTTCCGCACATGACCAAGCCCATGGCAGCGATGGCACCAATGTCGGAGGAGCGCCCGTTGAAGCCACGGAAGAAGAACTACTCTTGGCTGGAACTTGCAAAGAATTTTTGAAGGTGGCCGGTGGCGCTGCTGCAATCTTGTTCACGGTGGTAGAGGAGAACGAAAATTCAAGAAGACTTGGGCAGTCCGTCGATGTAGTCGTTCGCGGCGTGTAGAAGGGCGTTCGGTGCGTGCCTTCGCTGATTCCTTGCGTCCTCGCAATTCTTTTCTGCAAGCATAGCAAGGTGGAACAAGCTGGTTGATAGTAAATTCTTTATAATCAACAATATCCTGAATTTCACGCCGTAACCCCGTAGAAACGACAAATCTTATCCTCCGTGTCCTCAACAACCCCACAACGCACCATACCCTTTTGAAGCTCAGCATAATAGTCCTGAAGAACTATCACCTTGTTCTAAGCGCTGCAATTTTTTCTCAATTCAAGTTTATATGAGGAGGAACAAGCGATTACGCATAGCTTCTTTTAACCGCTCCCATGTATCAGGTTGTAGCGCATGGTACATAATTCATTCCACCGGATAATAGCAAAGTCCTTAAACTCACTAGTAGCTTGTCTAACTCTATGTTGTTCAGAACCAAGTGAGAATTAAACTTCGCTCTACCGTCATCTCCCAATCAAGATATATTTCAGCATCATAAAGACCAGAAAAAGATGGAATGGTAAACTTGACTTTAGCAAAAGGGTCGTCGTTACCATGACGGTTCTGGTTATTACCTTCCATACCATGTCGGTTCTGGTTATTACCTCCCATACCTTGTCGGTTTTGTCAAGACGCCGACGTGTCGTGCATCTTGTGTCACCCACGATCAATGTTGCCATCCGCATCATACATCGTGTCATCATCATGACGATGGCCATCAATGACAGGTGGCAGGCGTGCCTCCAATTTGTCCATCCGACCAGTGAGGTCATCCATCCGCCGCTCCACCCGCTCAATGCCTTCCGTGGTATTCAACTGGGCAATGGCAGCGACGATTGTGTCCAGTCTTGCGTTGAGTGAAGCATTTTGTTTGTCGAGCGCAGCTTGTAGCTGGCCGCGACTAACACACTCGTTGAAATCGCCCGGTGTCTCGTCCCCTTCGTCTCTGCCATGGTTAGTGGAAACACGGGAAAACAAAAGATTATCCCTATCAGCCGCAAATGGAGGGCGTGGGAAACTCGCAAAGGAAGTGGCTTACCAAGCTCTTACAAGTGTTCTTACCAAGCGGCAGTGGTACAACCGGTGGTGGTTCGTGATACCATGTCGAGCGTGGATACGATTGCAAGGGTCAAAGCTGTGCTATCAGTAGATATATGGAGCTTGGAAGGCCAAATATGTCGTTGAAACACAAATCAATAACAGATAGTAATGCTGAATAAATGTCTAAAGCAATAGTCTTAGTTCTTTGGCCTAAATGTGTCCTATATCGGTGTTAGGATATGATGAACAAGGAATCACGGCGAAAAGTAAGCGAAGACAACAACAAAGATGGCAGGGAATGAGAAACTTAATTCAGCATAAGCACAAAACAAATGAAGCTCATTCACCTAAAGCGTGCTCACACGGTTTTTTCTTTTTTCTTCTTCTCTTTTTTTGCCACAGATAGCACTTTCTCTCTCTCTCTACTATGCCAAATTTTTCTTTTTGTCTTTTTATTTTTTTTTCACAGAGCGAGCACGTAAATAGGAACCACACAAGTTTCACCTCAATCCGATGTAAGGTGTGGCCTCTGAAAATAATGAATGCGCTGTAAATTCGGTAATTCAATTTGAGCTCGAGTACTGCACTTTCCAGGCCGAATTTGGGAAAATAAAATCGCGAACCCAACAAAGTTGGGGAGTATCGGATGCAAATTTAATTTCACCCAATTTCAAAAAATCGCTGATTTCGAGTCCGTATGCAAAAGTTACGGCCGTTTGAAGTTGAGGCTCGAGTTATGGTTTCGTGGAGGCCGAAACGAAATTGGGTGGAGGAAATTGGTGGAAATTGGTGGCGGAAGCTCGGGAAAGGTGGGGATGGTGTTGTGTGATCACGAGATCGAAGGATGACTCAAACAGAGGGTGGGATATGGGTGGGAAAACAAAAACAGAGGGTGGAATACGCGATGGATGACGGCTAGGGTTTGTATGAGAGGTGGCGGAAGCAAGATAACCCGAAACAAAACACGATCTAAACCAGCAACACAACTCGACTAAGGACACAAACTCAACACTACAGACTCTGAAATTAAATTGTGCAAAAGGCTAAACAAGATCTGGGACAGGAAATAACCTACGACTACAAAATTTTTTGTAGGGCTTTTCTTGGACACTAGGATGAAACGAAAACAACAAAGGTAGGGTATTCTCGAACCTGAAGGAACACCTGAAGCTCTGATTATCACTTGATGGGGACGGGGTCCCGATCTTCCAACAGGTTCTGGATATGTTCGATTTGGTGGAGGCGCGACACAAATCGATCCGGCTTCGAGCGACACGCCCGAACCCCGCAATCGCAGCACCACGTCTCCTCAGGTTATCAACCGCGCGCGGCCCGGTTGACCTCGCCAAGAAGGTTAATCCTCGCCTGCGAATCGAAGAACACAAGCAAGAACAAGGAAGAACACAACTGAATTGCGGATTAATTGATGTAGCACTCGAAAGTTGGGGTCTCACAAACCGATGAACGGCGAAACTATTCAAAGACAGAATTAATCTAAGCAAAACCCAAACCCTAATGGTGGGGTGGCAGCTGGATATAAAGGAGTGAGGGGCGTGCAAAACCCCTGGACGCGCCCTAATGGGCTCCAACACGATACAAAGCCGAAAGGCTCAAAAGACGGTGGCGCAGCACCCTGACAGATTCTGAACGCCCACTTGTTTCGACGATTCCCGTTGACTCAGAAGGAATTTTGACATGGGACCAGAGCCATTGGAAAGGTAGTCTTCTCAGCTTTCCATAAATATGTAGAACGTCCAAAACGGAGTCCGGATGCGATCTGGGCGTCCATTTTAGTGCGCCCTGGTCCTGGACTCCGAATTGGATTCGAAGTCGGTTTGAGTTGGGCCTCCAACATGATTCGACCGCCCTTGCTGGACTTGTGCGCCTTGTAGTCCTTCTCCAAGTACTTCTAGGTCCTCTCCATGGTTCCTAATCATAATTAAATCATTAGGTAGCAATCTATTCTCAAATGAACAAAAAGAAGTACTTAGGAATGAGCTCACCTGTAAATTCAATTGTCGGGCGCGAGCTCTAGTGATTGGTCTTTGAATGTCAAGTGGAGGAGTGTTGTGTGTATCCGAAGAAGTGATGTCCTCATCAGAAGTGCTGATGTAGCCTCCATCTTCTGTGGCGATGTATGCCCGTTGGCTAGGGCAATTCTTCTGCACATGACCAAGCCCATGGCAGCGGTGGCACTGAATGTCGGAGGAGTGGCCCGTTGAAGCCACGGAAGAAGAACTCTTGGTTGGACCCTGCAAAGAATTTTTTGTAGAATCTGCAAGGCGTGTCGTGGAAGGTGGCTTCGGTGGCGCTGCTGCAATCTTGTTCACAGGTGGTGGAGGAGAACGAAAATTCGAAGAAGACTTGGGCAGTCCCGTCGATGTAGTCGTTCGCGGTGTGTAGAAAGGTCGTCCGGTGCTTGCCTTCGCTGATTCCTTGTGCCCCTGCAATTCTTTTTCTGCAAGCATAGCAAGCTGGAACAACTGGTTGACAGTAGTAAAGTCTTTATAATCAACAATGTCCTAAATTTCACGCCGTAACCCCCCGTAGAAACGACAAATCTTATCCTCCGTTTCCTCAACAACCCCACAACGCACCATACCCTTTTGAAGCTCAGCATAATAGTCCTGAACAGAACTATCACCTTGTTCTAAGCGCTGCAATTTTTTCTCAAATCACGTTTATATGAGGGAGGAACAAAACAATTACACATAGCTTCTTTTAACCGCTCCCATGTATCAGGTTGTAAGCGCATGGTATCCAGTTCATTCTACCACATAATAGCAAAGTCCTTAAACTCACTGGTAGCTTGTCTAACTCTATGTTGTTCAGGAACCAAGTGAGAATTAAACTTCTGCTCTACCGTCATCTCCCAATCAAGATATATTTCAGCATCATAAAGACCAGAAAAAGATGGAATGGTAAATTTGACTTTAGCAAAAGGGTCGTCGTTACCATGACGGTTGTGGTTATTACCTCCCATACCATGTCGGTTTTGCTGAAGACGCCGACGTAGTCGTGCATCTTGTGTCGCCCGCTGATCAATGTTGCCATCCGCATCATACACTATGTCATCATCATGATGATGGTCGTCATTGACAGGTGGCAGGCGTGCCTCCAATGTGTCCATCCGACCAGTGAGGTCAACCATTCGCCGCTCCACTCGCTCAATGCCTTTCGTGGTGTTCAACTGGGCAATGGCGGCGACGATGGTGTCCATTCTCGCGCCGAGATCAGTGAGTGAAGCATTTTGTTTGTCGAGCACAGCTTGTAGCTGGCCGCGACTAACACACTCGTTGAAATCGCCCGGTGTCCCGTCCCTTTCGCTCCTGCCATGGTTAGTGGAAACACAGGGAAAACAAAAGGATTATCCCTATCAACTACAAAGTAAGGCAGTGGGAACCCGCAAAGGAAGTGGCTTACCAAGCTCTTCCAAGTGTTCTTACCAAAGCAAGGCAAAGGATACCTGGAGAGTGTGATCCGGCGATTGCCAGGGTCAAAAACTGTGCTAACCAGAAGTAGGTGTATGGAGCTTGGCTGGCCAAATATGTTAGTGGAACACAAATCAATAACAGATAATAATGCTGAATAAATGTCCAAAGCACTTGTCCTAGTTGCTGGTCTAAATGTGTCATATATCAGTTAAGATATAATGAACAAGGAGTCAAGACCAGAATAGTCAAGATCAGCATAAGCACAAAATAAATGAAGCTCTGTCACCTAAAACTGTGCTCTGTCACGGTTTTTTTCCGGGCACAGATAGCACTCTCAGCACTATAAGCCCAGGTGCCAAAATTTTTCTTTTTTTCTTTTTTCTTTTATTGTTTTCACAAAGCAGAGCACAGAAATAGGAACCACACAAAGTTTTACCTCAATCTGATGTAAGGTGTGGCCTACAAAAAATGATGAATGTGCTGTAAATTCGGTGATAAAATTTTGGAGCTCAAGTACTGCACTTTCTAGGCTGAATTTGGGCAAAATAAATTCGCCAAACCCGGTAAAGCGGGGAGTTTTAGATGCACAATTCAATTTCACCCAATTTGAAAAACAAAATCGCCTGATTTCGAGTCCGTATGAGAAAGTTACGGCCGTTTGAAGGAGGGCCTCCGAGTTATGGTTGTTGTGGAGGCCGAAAACGAAATCGGATGGAGGAAATTGGTGGAAATTGGGGGCAGAAGCTCGGGGAAAGGTGGTGGATGGTGCTGGGTGATCACGAGACACGATGGATGACTCAAAACAAAGGGTGGGATATGGGTGGGAAAACAATAGTTGACGGCTAGGGTTTGTATGAGAGGTAGCGGAAACAAGACAACCCGAAACAAAACACGATCTAAACCAGCAACACAACTCGACTAAGGACACTGTTGTAGGGGTGGCCCCCACCTAAACCCAGCAGGCCTGGTAGAAGGTTGTAAGGCCCAGAATAGGCCATGTGTAATGACATAAGTGCCCCTAAAGGGGAAACTCGGATGTAAGGGTATAATTGTAAAAGCACTCCCCATGTGTATATATATATATGGAATACAGGCCACGGGGGAGGCCCTAGGCCATTACGGTCACTTACTCCCAACTCTCCACTACTATCTCTGTTTGGTCTGTAACCACAACAGCTGGCGCCGTCCGTGGGGACAACGGGAGCAAGCCTGAAGTCCGAAGAAGGATGGCACCGAAAAAAGCTTCGTCAACGGCGGCGAAGGGAAAGAAGGCGGCCGGGTCGGAGCGTCGCATGGGTACCAGGGCTTCGGCATCGGCTGTTGCGGGCGCGGGTGGCGACGCAGGCGCGGTGGTCGAGGACGTCGACGCTGGCGCTGCGACGACCAACCCCGCCACCGACGCTGCGACGACCAACCCCGTCACCGGCGCTGCGACGACCAACCCGGCGGCGGCATCGCGGCGACCAACCCGCCACCGGCGCTGCGACGACCGATCCGCCGGCGCGGCGACAACCAACCTCGCCACCCGGCGGTGGAAGCGCCTGGCGGCGGCCTCAAAGCGTTCGGCGGGAGCTAGGGATCTTCGTGGGGCTGTTCGAGACATACAAGAGGCTCGAGCCGCAGCAGCGCGCCGAGCCCGTGCGGAAAGGGTGGACAGCGCGCGCGCCCCATATCCAGCCGCATGCGCGCGGCGTGTCGATCGAGTCCCCGCTGACGGGACTACAGCAGCGGCGTGGCGAAGACTTCAAATTCCCGGGGTCGCCGAGCCTACAAAGCGACACGGACCCCGCGAGTTCGTGCGCATGTGCGAAACCGCAATCGGCGCGGGCGGAGATGACACCACAAAGGTGAAGGACTCCCCTCGCGTTGCAAGGAGTGGCGCTCTCTGCTTTTTACCATAGAGCGAACTCCATCTACGCGTGGGAGCGGATCGCGACCGCCTTCACAACTTTCAAGGAAATTATGTCGAGCAGGTCGACGCGGACCAGCTCTTCGCCGTGAAGCAAAAACCTTCGGAGAAGCTCCGGGACTACTTCAAACTCTTCACGAAGATACATTGTCAAGTCAAAGACATTAATGAAACCACCGTTGTCAACGCAGCCATACAGGGCCTTCGCCCAGGCCCGATGGCCGAGTACAGCGCACGCAAGCCTATCAGGACGGTCGCCAAGCTCTTCGACAAAATGGAAGGGTATGCGCGGGCCGAGGAAGATGCGCGAAGATGTGACACCCCCGCCCCCGACCTCGACCAAGCGAAGTGCTCGCCATGCGAGGAGACGGGTGGTGATTCCCCACAGCAGGACCGCAGTCGACAATCCCGGGAGGCCACTCCCGGAAGCAACGGCCCCGGGGAGCAGGAAGGCTCGCCGGGGGACAGGCGCAAGCCCCGGCATCACCAGCGAAGACCACGCAAGGTCACCATGTCCTTGGTAGCGGAAACGCCCTTCAAGGACCGGCCCCCATATCGTGGGAAGGGGGCCGAGGATGCGGAGGCAGACCGAGTCGTGGCGAGCGACCTCGCGCGGAGCAAGAGCTTCGGGACTGCGGCAAGTGGTGCGAGGTACATGGTTACGGCGATCACTACACGAAGGCATGCACCGCGGTCACGGAACTGCGACGGGTGATGGCCGAGTCTCGAGCCTCGTCTCCTCGGCCCCTTGCTGAAGTCCATGAGCGGCATCCAAGAGGTGGTCCTCTGCAAGCCTCCGACAGGGAAGACACACAGCACCGCACTATCAGCGTCATCACCGAAGGTTCCCTATTAGGGGCCCCCGTGGAGCGGTCGCTACCGTGGGTGCCGCCCTGCAACATCACCTTTACCCTGAATGACGCCAGGGGTGTGGAGTTCCCTCACCAAGACCCTCTAGTCATTCAGGCTCACATCGCAGGCCATGACGTCAGGCGCGTCCTCGTCGACGGGGGAAGCTCTGCGAATATTCTGTTTGTAGGGGCCCTCGAACATATGGGAATCCCCCGAAGCCGCATGGAGTAGTCAGGGGCTCCACTTCAAGGCTTCAGAGGCTAACAGCTGGAGGCCATAGGACATGTGTCCCTTCCAGTTACGTTCCACCAGGGGGAGCAACACCCGAAGCGCGCACGTCATCTTCGACATCGTAGACATCCCGCACCCCTACAACGTCATATTGGGATAGCTTGCCATCAATTCCCTCGAAGCAATCCCGCACCACGCCTTCTTATGCAAGAAGCTCCCAGGCCCGGAGGGCGTGATCACTGTCTTCGGCGACCAGGACCTCACCAGGCGCGTCGAACTCAGCAGCCGGAGCTTGCACCGCCCAGTGCACGCCCTCTTGGGTACGCCCGGCAACACTCCCTCTGCTCCGGGATGGACGCCTAAGCCTCGGCCCGAAGGTGGGGTCAAGAAGGTGCCACTCCAGACGGAGGGGCAGTTTGTGTCCATTGGCGAGGGGCTCCCTGCGGAGGTTGAGCGAGATCTACTCCAAGTACTCCAGGACAACGCTGACATTTTTTCATGGTCGCCGGAGGACATCAAGGGCGTAGACCGCGCAGTAATCGAGCACCGCTTGGCGGTCCGCCCTAACGCCAAGCCGGTCGGCGAAAGCTTCGCCAGTATGTCCATGGATCGACAACAGCGGCCAAGGTGGAGGTAGCGAAGCTTCTCCGGACGGGTCATTCGCGAGTCCATCACCTGAGTGGCTTGCCAACCCCGTCTTGGTCAAAAGGCCGGCGGGGCACGGCGTATGTGCATCGACATCACGATGCTCAACAAGGCGTGCCCAAGGACAACTACCCGCCACGCGCGACCAATTGGTCGATGCTACGCGAGTGCGAGCTAATGAGTTTCTGGATGCTTACTCCGGTTATCATCGGTATACATGGCCGAAGACGACGAGGACAAGACCAGTTTCATCACACCGATTGGGACCTTCTGTTTCGTTAGAATGCCCTTCGGCTTGAAAAACGCAGACGCTACCTTTACCCGCCTCGTCACGCTTGCCCTCGCCGCCTAGCTCGGGAGGAACGTGGAGGCCTACGTCGACGACGTGGTAGTCAAAACCCGGCAGCTCGCTTTGCACGGCCGGGACCTCCAGGAGACCTTCGATAACCTCAGGAGGGCCGGCATCAAACTCAACCTCGACAAATGCGTCTTCGGCGTCCAGGCGGGCAAACTAATAGGCTTCCTCATATCCGGACGAGGCATCCAGGCGAACCCCGACAAGGTTGAGGCCATTCTGGGCATGGAGCCACCCAAGACGACGAGGAGGTCGGGTGGCGGGCTGCATGGCGGCCTAAGCGCTTCTGTCTAGGGCGGCGGGCGGGTCCGCCGTTCTTCAAGACACTCCGCGGGTGCGACGGATTTCGGTGGGATAGCGACTGCGCGGAGGCCTTCAACGAGCTCAAGAAACACCTGGCGAGCCTCCCTACTCTGGTCGCCCCAGCACCAGAGGCTCCCCTCTTGCTCTATCTGGCCGTGTCGGTTATGGCGGTCAGTGCCGTCCTCGTCTTAGAGGAAGGTGCCGCACAGTGGCCCGTGTACTTTATTTCTGAAGCCCTCCAAGGTGCCAAGACAAGATATACGGAGCTTGAAAAGCTAGCTAACGCATTGGTCATGGCCTCCAGGAAGCTTCGATATTATTTTTTGGCCCACCCAATCACAGTGCCTTCCTCATTTCCCCTGGCGGAGATGTTACACAATAAGGAGTCCACGGGGTGCATCGGCAAGTGGGCTGCCGAGCTCGCCCCGTTCTCCCTAACATACACCTCGCGGACGGCAATCAAATCTCAAGTCCGTGCTGACTTCCTCGCAGAATGGACTCCGCCGGCTCAGCCCGCTCAGAAGCATGACGACCCGGTCTGGACCCTCACCATAGATGGGGCTTACGGCGTCGCGGGCGCGAGTGTAGGCGCAGTAATTGTCACACCCGAGGGGCAGCGCTTATTGTACTCGGCGCGCCTCGCGTTTCCTGCCACCAACAACACAGCCGAGTATGAAGCGCTACTCTTCGGCCTGACCAAGCTTAAGGCAATCGGTGCGCGGCGAGTGCTCGTCCGCACGGATTTGCGTTTGGTGGCCGGCCACGTAGACAAGTCATATCAAGCCAAGGACCCTGAGCTGGCAAAATACCTCGTTGCCGTAAGAGCAAGGGAAAGGCATTTCTTGGGCATAACGGTCAAGGCCATCCCTCGCGCGGAAAACGAGCAGGCCGACGCTCTCGTGAAGGCGGCCAGCCAGCAGCTGCCACCCCCTGACGGGGTGTTTTATGAAGTATTACCGCAGGCGGCCATTGTGCAGGACAACCGGGACGCGGCTCTCATCCACCACGTCGTCCAGCAGGGCGACTGGCGAGAGCCCATCTTCAATTTCCTGCAGGGCATCGCCAAGCCAGAGGACCACGTCGAGCTCCAGCGTCTGCAACACTGTGCCAGATCCTTCCAGGTGTTTGAAGGGACACTCTACAAGTAGGGAGTCTGTGCACCGCTCCTGTGCTGCCTCTCCTGCGAAGAAGGGAAGAAGCTCCTCATGGAAATCCACGCGGGGGCATGCGGGTCTCACCTCGCGCCGAGGTCATTGGTCGGCAAGGCGTTCAGGCAAGGCTTTTACTGGCCGACCGCCATCACTGACGCCCAGGACCTCGTGCGTCGGTGCCAGGGGTGCTAGTGGATGGGGCGCATCATCCGCAGGCCCTCGACGAACCTCAACCCTATTCCCTCGGTGTGGCCGTTGGCACGCTGGGGTGTCGACATAGTGGGACCGCTCCCCCAAGCCCCAGGGGACCTACGGTTCGTGGTAGTCACGCTGGAATACTTTTCCAGATGGCCGGAGGCGGTAGCCCTAGCCAAGATAACCTCGGCGGCCATGCAGCGCTTCCTTTAGCAGAACATCATAATGTCGCTTCGGCGTGCCCAGGGAACTCACCATCGACAACGGCCTGCAGTTTGACGCCGCCCCGTTCAAGGAGTTCTGTGGCGACATGTTCATCACGATTCAGTTCACCTCGGTTGGGCACCCCCAGTCCAACGGAGCAGTCGAAAGGGCGAACGGTGCCATCTCTATCGCCATCAAAAAACGCCTAGTCGGGCTGCGAAGGCGGTGGCGGCGAGCTTCACGGCGTCCTCTCGTCCTTCGCTGCAACGGTAACACGCCCGCGGCGTTCCGCCTTCAAGCTTCTTTTTGGTGATGAGGCGGTGGCGCTGAAGAAATCGAGGCTGGATCGTGAAGGGCCCTCGTCCAAGCGCCCGACGAAGAGCGTCGCGTGTCCTTGGACCTCCTCGACGGGGCACGAGCGAGCGCAGCCCAACATGTCGAAAAGTACGCACGACAGACAGTACTTACTCGAGACCGGTCCATATATCCGCGGAGGTTCAAGGCCGGCGATCTTGTCCTCAGAACGGCACTCCACGCGGAGACCGTTGGCAAGCTGGAGTCCAAGTGGAAAGGTCCATACATTGTGGCTAAAGCATTGCAGAAGGGAGCGTACCGCCTCGCCACACTAGAGGGACAAACTCTCCGCCACACATGGAACGCGGACAAATTGCGGTGATATTACGCCCAGAAGCAGGATGAAAATTATAACGGCATCAGCCCCTCCATGTACGATGCTTGCTCGTGCAAACGGGAATTCAATAAAGCTCGCTGTTTTCACAAATAACATTGTCTGGCCGCAATGTGCAAAGGATCACCCCCACGCGCAGGTATGCCAGTCTACGGACTCTAAATGAAGTCGTAGCATCGAGGTCCACCTCCGCACGCGCTAGTCCACGGACTCTAAATGAAGTCGTAGCGTCGAGGTCCGCCTCCGCACGCGCCAGTCTACGGACTCTAAATGAAGTCGTAGCGTCGAGGTCCGCCTCCACACGCGCCAGTCTACGGACTCTTAATGAAGTCGTAGTGTCGAGGTCCGCCTCCGCACGCGCCAGTCTATGGACTCTAAATGAAGTCATAGTGTCGAGTCCGCCTCGCACGCGCCGATCTGAGGACTCTAAATGAAGTCGTAGCGTCGAGTCCGCCTCGCACGCGCCGATCTCGGACTCTAAATGAAGTCGTAGCGTCGAGGCTCGCCTCGCGCGTGCGATCTCGGACTCTCAATGAAGTTGTAGCGTCGAGGCCGCTGCGCGCGCGCCGATCTGAACTCTAAATGAAGACGTGGCGTCGAGTCCGCTCCTCGCGCGCTCGATCTCTGGACTCTAAATGAAGTCGTAGCATCGAGTCCGCCTCGCCGCGCGCCGATCTACGGACTCTAAATGAAGTCGTAGCATCGAGTCCACCCCCCCACGCGCCAGTCTACGGACTCTAAATGAAGTCGTAGCGTCGAGGTCCGCCTCCGCACGGGCCAGTCTACGGACTCTAAATGAAGACGTAGCGTCGAGGTTCGCCTCCGCACGCGCCAGTCTACGGACTCTAAATGAAGTCGTAGCGTCGAGGTCCGCCTCCGCACGCGCCACTCTACGGAACCTAAATGAAGACGTAGCGTCGAGGTCCGCCTCCGCACGTGCCAGTCTACGGACTCTAAATGAAGTCGTAGCGTCGAGGCCCGCCTCCACACGTGCCAGTCTACGGACTATAAATGAAGTCGTAGCATGGAGGTCCGCCTCTGCACGCGCCAGTCTACGGACTCTAAATAAGACGCAGCAGGGGGGCTCCCTTGCGCGCACTCTCCGGAGTATAAACAAGACGCGAATCCGCGCACGCACAGGTGTTGCTCCTGTGCGTACTCGAAGTATAAAAAACAACATACAATATTAAGAGCGGGTGCTATTTCGATTTTCCACAAAAAATGTCAGGGCTACATAACCACAAGCAGGAGCGCGTAGTAGACCGCTCCCCTAACCAACCGCTCACCCATCGCGCGGTCCCGATGGGCCCGCGCCACTGGTGGGATGCCTGGGAACTCCTTCGAGCCAGCGGAGGAGGTCCCCGCCCCCGTGTAGTGTGTGCTGCACCGCGACCCTGGCCGCGTCCTCCCCGACATAGCCCCAGATCCGTCGGTGGAAGTTTCGGAGGCCAGGATCGATGAAGCGGATAGCGTTCGACAGCGCCTCGGCCGGGCGGGAAGATCAATCGAGGTTCGCGGCTCGTGGACATGTCTGCACCCATGAGTGTGAAGCATGGCAAGGGCGAGGCACGCACCGAGGAAGCTGCAATGCTCGCCGAAGGTCTTCGCGCTGCGAAGAGCAACGCCGGCACCTTCCTCGACCAGCCCGAGCGTCTCCACCAAGTCCCTCGGCCCATGGGTAGCGTCTGGCACATCGACACACAGGTCCCGGAGGGCCTGGTTCAGAGACTCCATTGCCCTCCACGCCGACATGGACGCATTGTCCAAGGTGTCGTCCTTCTCCGCAAGGGACTCCACCAGATGGGCCTTCTCCTCCTGTAGAGTGGCGATCTGCTACAAAAAGGAGGCGCGTTCCTCCACCGCGGTGCGCTGGACTCCCTCGGTCTCCTGCTGTGCGGCCGCCAGGGCGCCCTCCAGCACGTGAAGCTGTTCGTCCTTCGTGGCATGGGCATCATCCGCAGCACGAAGATCGACCTCCAGGGCTCTCCGCTCCTGGATGCAGGCCTCATCTAGCGCGTGGCCAAGGACAAGCTGAAGGAACGCGCGTAGGCTACGATAGCAGAAAATAAAAATTTCTACTGCGCTCACCAGGACATCATGCTAAGGAGGGATCATAGATCGTTACCACTAGACGCGCAGTGGAAGAAGAGTTGGAGAAGCCGATCCAACCACGCGCGTCGAGGTAGTAGTGGAAGTAGCCGATCGTCGAGCGGATCGTCTCTCCACGCGATCAACCACACCACGAGCAGATCCAATCGTAGTTTGTTGATGCCGATCAACGCCGCAGCGCAGCAGCGCCTCCACCGGCATCCACACGTCCGGGCGGAAACGCCGATCGCTAGTGTACCAAAGCACTCGCGGCGGCTAGGTTTGGCTCGGGAGGTGGCGGCTAGGGTTTTGCTCGGGAGGAGCGAGCGTGTGTACATCCTCAGCCCCACCTCCATATATATAGACCTCCTCACTTGGGCCTCGTGGACCGAGGCCCAATAGTGTGTCTATCCGGATCTCTATCCGAATTGAGCCCACATCCGAATCACATTCGAATTAGTGTTCCAACCCATTAAGTGTGCGACCACAGGGTTCACGTATACTTGGTCGCGACCGGAAACACCTTTCGGTCACCACAGTTAATAGCGGCCTCTAGCAAGACATATTAACCCCAAAGTATACGTAAAGATCATATCGGCTGAACTCGTAATGTTCTCATGTACGAATCCCTTTGCCTCACGATATAGATTAAGCTCAAGGCGAGACTGTGTCATCCTCTTAATAGCTCAATCACTCTCTCGATTCCGTGATGGATTATAAACTTGTGATTGACTCCTCAATCACATTGGCATGGCCATGCACTTTCATAATCCATTACATCGAGGGCCCAGATATCTCTCCCATAAGGAGGGCAAATTCTATCTTGATCATTCACATCCCACTACATGTTTCACAAAAACCCCAAGACTACTTTTATGACTACCCGATTCACGGAGTAGTGGTTAGTAGTCCCAAAATAGGCTACTACGCATGTTGGGAACCATGATGATCTCAAGTCTAAGGATTCAACATAAACACTACTTGAGACCAACTAATGACACATGGAATCTCTGCAGTGTCTCATGGCGGGTCTATCCAACATATGTTCACTAACACATGTCCATATTATTGATTTGGTATCTCCATACCATGATCCATGAGACATGATCATCAATCAATACATATGCGGATCTTTGAATCATATTTGTTCCTCATATGATATATGATCAGGGATCATTTAGAAATAGCAACATTTTGGCATTAAGAGTCTCATGAATAAGTCACATACTCATTGATCAATAATGATAATGTCTATTTCAAGGAACAAAGCAATGTGTCATAAACATAGTATGTGATATATTCAACATCTCCATGTTGCCTCTAGGGCATATCACCAACAGTAGACACGCGCGTGCTCCGTCCCCTACCCTTCGAACGGGTGGCAGCGGAGCCCCTCGATGTAATGGATTATGAAAGTGCATGGCCATGCCAATGTGATTGAGGAGTCAATCACAAGTTTATAATCCATCACTGAATCGAGAGAGTGATTGAGCTATTAAGAGGATGACACAGGTCTCGCCTTGAGCTTAATCTATATCGTGAGGCAAAGGGATTCGTACATGAGAACATTACAGGTTCAGCCGATATGATCTTTACGTATACTTTGGGGTTAATATGTCTTGCTAGAGGCCGCTATTAACAGGGTGACCGGAAAGGCGTTTCGGGTCGCGACCAAGTATCGTGAACCTCAGGTCGCACACTTAACGGGTTGGAACACTAATTCGAATGTGATTCGGATGTGGGCTCAATTCGGATAGAGATCGGATAGACACACTATTGGGCCTCGGTCCACGAGGCCCAAGTGAGGAGGTCTATATATTTGGAGGTGGGGCTGAGGATGTACACGCGCATATGTTCCTCCCGAACAAAACCCTAGCCGCCACCTCCCGAGCCAAACCCTAGCCGCTCGCGAGTCTTTGGTACACTCGCGATCGGCGTTCCGACCGGGCGTGTGGATACGGTGGAGGCGCTGCTCGTTGCGGCGTTGATCGGCATCAACAAACTACGATTGGATCTGCTCGTGGTGTGGTTGATCGCGTGGAGGAGACGATCTGTTGGGACGATCGGCTACTTCCACTACTACCTCGGCGCGGCGTGGTTGGATCGGCTTCTCCAACTCTTCTTCACTGCGCTGCTGCGTCTAGTGGTAACGATCTATGATCCCTTCTTAGCATGATGTCTGGTGTGCGCGTAGAAAATTTTTATTTTCTGCTATCGTAGCCTCTGCGCGTTCCTTCATGGGTATCGAGCCATCTTGCTTAGTTTGCGATCGGATCAGCGCATATGATGATATGCGGTTGTAGTAGATTGGATCTATTACGGTCTAGATCGGTCGGTTCATGTGATGAATCGATGGTAGCACGGGTTGATGAGATCAATCGGTGAATAGGGGTTGGATGAGGCGCAGATTGTATCACTACTAGTGCCCTAGAGATTGTCTCGGATCGGCATAAGGTGGTTATGTCGAATACTAGTAGGATCTGAATCGATAGCCTCGGGCGATGGGAATACTAGTGCCCTAGAGATTGTCTCGGATCGGCATAAGGTGGTTATGCGAATACTAGTAGGTTCTGGATCGATGGCCTCGGCCCGGTGGAAAAACTAGCATCCTAGAGAATGTCTCGGATCGGCATAAGGTGGTTGTGCGAATAGTTTTCCATTGCGATTTCATAGATTGGATCTGTAAATTTCGTAGGGTGTACCCGCCTTGTATAGCGTCTTGGGTTCACATCGTTAGGTAGAATACGATTCTACGTCTAACTTGTTTTTGCAGAGAATGATGTGAATAGTATGGCCCTATATCTTATTGGAATGTATGAGATGTATGTGATGCATGTAACATTCGTTCATGGCCTGCGTGTCATGATTATTTCAGCTATTGTTAGCTGTCTATATTGTATTTAACGACCTGCGTGTCGACCTTAATGCTTGAATCTATCTTTGTAATCTTCAATTTCTAGCTATTATAGGTAGTAGCCTAGTTTTGAGGTTACAAGCTTTCAAGCATGGTGGCCTAAAGGAGTGATGTGGAGGATGGAGATCGTCTACACCTACATGGAGATGGAGATCACCATTTGTTTGGGCCATACTACTTCACGATTAAATGTGTTTATCTCGTGATATTATCTATCTTATTCTTATGCAATGTTTTTGTCATATGTTGCTTTGGTAGGATAGAATCCCTCATAAAATTAGGTGTTCATGCCCTTCCATATGTTGCACCAAAGATAATGATCACCGCATGGTAGGTCTACCAAAGTAGAGTGCCGTCGGTTATCATCATTATTTAGGTAGATGTCGGACATCTACATGCGGAAGCATTTGGTTTACTTAACAAGGTTATCAAAACAGTTTTGGACCTTGGGGCATAGATTGGGGCAGGGCATGTTGATGTCACCCAACAAGCAAGAGTCACATAGGGATGTGATTAGCAAGGTGTTGCTTACCCATGTCACTAGTTTTCTAGCCGTGATGCCAAAGCTCACTAGGAATTAGTGAAATGAGGTTCTTGACCCACTATGTAACTTAGAGGAGTTTTGTTGCAAAACACATAGTGGGAGTCTTTTGTTAAATTGTTTAATAAAAGATGAACATAAACATAGTGCTAAACTTTGCATATTCTTTGTTGTAGATCATGTCAACTAATGCGCATCCAGTTCTTTTAATTTGCGATCTATTCTTGAGAAAGAAAAACTCAATGGAGCGAACTTTATGGATTGGTATCGCAACTTGAGAATTGTTCTCAAGCAAGAGCGCAAGGAGTATGTCCTTGAGTCTCATTATCACGATGACTTGCACGATAATGCTCTCTGCGGCTGCACGGAGAGCTTATGAGAAGCAAGCGAATGATTACCTTGATGTGAGTGTCTCATGCTTGCCACAATGTCCTCTGAGCTTGAAGCAATATGAGAACACAGATGCCTACAATATCATTGTAGGGTTGCGTGGTATGTTTGAGAACCAAGCAAGGGTGAGAGGTTCAACACTTCAAAGTCCTTGTTTGCGTGCGAGCTTGCGAGAGGGAATCCGTCGACCCTCATGTGATTAAGATGATTGGCTACATTGAGAGTGCGGAAAAGCTTGGTTTTCCCCTTAGCCAAGAGTTGGCTACGATGTGATTCTCCGATCGCTCCCCGAGCTTTGAGCCATTCATACTGAACTATCACATGAACAACATGGATAAGACCTTGGCGAGTTGCATGGGATGCTAAAAGCTGCGAGGAAAGCATTAAGAAAAGCAGCAATCATGTGATGATGATGCAGAAAGGCAAGGGCAAGCCCAATGTCAAGAAAGCGCGGTCAAAGAAAGTTAGCTCGATGAGATCGCGAGCAGTTCTAAGGCCAAGCAAGTCAAGAAGGGCGCTGCTCCTAATGCAGATTGTTACTCTGTAAGCAATCGGGTCATTGGAAAAGGAACCGCCCAAAGTACTTGGAGGATCTTGAGAAGAAGAAGGAAATCGACTTCCTCTCCGGTATAAATGTTATAGAGATCAATCTTGCTACTTCATCCACTGATTCTTGGGTATTTGATACCGGATCGGTTGCTCACCTTTGCAAATCGTTGCGGGGGCTAAGAAGAAGTAGAAGTTTGAGGAGGAGCGAAGTGGATCTTGGCGTTGGCAATGGAGCAAAAGTTGTTGCGGTCATTTGTTGGCACCATGCCATTGTCTTTACCTTCGGATTAGTTTTGGAATTGAATAATTGTTATTGTGTTCCATCTCTTTCCAAGAACATTATTTACGCTTCATGTTTGCAAGCGAAGGTTATGACTTTAGATCTGTGAACAATGGTTGTTCTCTTTATTTCAAAGATATGTTCTATTGTCATACTCCATTGGTGAATGGGTTATATGTTCTTACTCTTGAAGAGTCACGGTCTATAACATTAATGCAAAGAGGCAACGTTCGAATGATTTGAATCCCACGTTTATTTGGCACCGTCGCTTAGGCCACATAAATGAGAAACGCATGGAGAAGCTCCATAGAGATGGTATTCTGCACTCATTTGATTTTGAATCATTTGAGACATGCGAATCTTGTTTACTTGGCAAGATGACAAAGGCACCTTTCACGGTCAAGGTGAGCGGGCAAGTGACTTATTGGCACTCGTACATTCGATGTATGTGGACCAATGAGCTCAACGACCGAGGTGGTTTTCAGTACTTCATAACTTTCTCGATGATTTTAGTAGATATGGGTATATCTACGATGAAGCATAAGTCGAATCCTTTGAAAAGTTCAAAGAATTCCAAAATGAAGTGCAAAATCATTTAGGCAAGACAATCAAGTTTCTACGATCGATCGTGGAGGCGAGTATTTGAGCCATGAGTTTGGCAATCATCTCAAGGATTGTGGAATTGTTCCACAATTGACTCCGCCAGAACACCTCAATGGAATGGGGTATCGAGCGAGAAATCGCACCTTATTAGATATGGTGCGCTCCATGATGAGCCAAAGTGATCTTCCGTTGTCTTTTTGAAGTGCGCTCTTGAAACACCGCTTTCACACTAAGCGAGGTTCCATCAAAATCAGTAGAAAAGACACCATATGAGATGTGGACAGGTCAACGTCCTAGCTTGTCTTTTCTTAAGATTTGGGGATGTGAGGCTTATGTAAAGCGTTTACAATCTGATAAGCTCACCCTAAATCTGATAAATGCTTCTTTATCGGGTATCCTAAGGAAACAAAAGGATATTACTTCTATAATCAAGGAGAAGGCAAAGTGTTTGTCGCCTGGCATGGTGTCTTCTTAGAAAAGAGTTTCTCTCAAGAAGGGATAGTGGGAGCATGGTGCAACTTGAAGAAATTCGGAAACACACAAAACGTTTCAGCTCCTCTGAGAACCACAACAGGATGAACAAACTGTTGAAGAACTGTTGTGGACACACGGCACCACGTGAGGTCGAGAGGTCACGTCGTGCACACGAGAGGTACATGTTCTTGACTACTCAACAATGGGACATATTGTTGTTAGACAACGATGAGCCTAAGACCTATGAAGAAGCGATGGTGGGACGGACTACGAGAAATGGCTTGAAGCCATGAGATCGAAATTGAATCCATGCACGAAATCAAGTTTGGAACTTGGTTGATCCTCCCGATGGTGTTAAAACCATTGAGTGCAAATGGATTTTCAAGAAAAGATAGACATAGATGGAAATGTTCACATCTATAAAGCGCGATTGGTGGCCAAAGGTTTCAAACAAATTCAAGGTGTTGATTATGATGAAACTTTTCGCCGTCGCAATGATAAAGTCTATTCGGATCATTCTAGCGATTGCTGCATATTTCGACTATGAAATATGGCAAATGGATGTCAAAACAGCTTTCCTTAATGGAAATCTGAGTGAGGATGTGTACATGACACAGCCCACGGGTTTTGTCGATCCGCAATCAGTGGAAAGATATGCAAGCTGCAAAGATCCATTTATGGATTAAAGCAGCATCTCGGAGTTGGAACATTCGTTTTGATGAAGTAATCAAAGGGTTTGGTTTCATCAAGAGCGAAGAAGAGCCTTGTGTTTACAAAAGGCTAGTGGGAGCGCACTCGTGTTTACGGTCTTATATGTGGATGACATATTACTGATCGGAAATGACATTCCTATGCTCGAATCTGTTAAGTCTTCATTGAAAAATAGTTTCTCTATGAAAGACTTAGGAGAGGCGGCATATATTCTGGCATCAAGATCTATAGGGATAGATCAAGAAGGCTAATTGGATTAAGCCAAGATACGTACATTGACAAGGTGTTGAAAAGGTTCAACATGCAGGATTCCAAGAAAGGATTCCTACCTATGTCACATGGTATACATCTTAGCAAGAGTCGGTGTCCTAGTACACCGATGAGCGGGATAAAATGAATGCGATTCCATATGCTTGGCTATGGGATCCATTATGTATGCCATGCTTTGTACACGTCCGGATGTCTCGTATGCTTTAAGTGCTACAAGTAGATACGATCGAGATCCAGTGAAAGTCACTGGATTGCCGTAAAGAACATCTTGAAGTACTTGAGAAGAACTAAAGATGTGTTCCTCGTCTATGGGGTGAGGAAGAGCTCGTTGTAAATGGTTACACCGATGCTAGCTTCCAAACCGACAAAGATGATTTTAGATCGCAATCTGGATTTGTGTTCTGCTGAATGGCGGTGCGGTGAGTGGAAGAGTTCCAAGCGGAGGCGGTTGCTGATTCTACAACAGAGGTCGAGTACATAGCGGCTTCAAGCTGCTAAAGAGGCTGTTGGATCAAGAAATTTATTTCGAGCTTGGTGTGGTGGCTAGTGCCTCCAGCCCAATGGACCTCTCTTGTGACAATAGTGGGGCCATTGCGCAAGCCAAGGAGCCTAGATCGCACTGAAGTCCAAGCACATTCTCGGCGATTTCATCTCATCCGCGAGATTGTGGAGAGAGGTGATGTGAAGATATGCAAAGTACAAGCGGATTTGAACATTGCAGATCCGTTGACAAAGCCGCTTCCCACCAAAGCATGAGGCTCACACTAGGGCAATGGGTATTAGATACCTACATGGTTGACTCTAGTGCAAGTGGGAGATCTGTTGGTGATATGCCCTAGAGGCAACATGGAGATGTTGAATATATCACATACTATGTTTATGACACATTGCTTTGTTCCTTGAAATAGACATTATCATTATTGATCAATGAGTATGTGACTTATTCATGAGACTCTTAATGCCAAAATGTTGCTATTTCTAAATGATCCCGATCATATATCATATGAGGAACAAATATGATTCAAAGATCAGCATATGTATTGATTGATGATCATGTCTCATGGATCATGGTATGGAGATACCAAATCAATAATATGGACATGTGTTAGTGAACATATGTTGGATAGACCCGCCATGAGACAACTGCAGAGATTCCATGTGTCATTAGTTGGTCTCAAGTAGTGTTTATGTAGAATCCTTAGACTTGAGATCATCATGGTTCCCAACATGCGTAGTAGCCTATTTTGGGACTACTAACCACTACTCCGTGGCGGGTAGTCATAAAAGTAGTCTTCGGGTTTGCTATGAAACATGTAGTGGGATGTGAATGATCAAGATAGAATTTGCCCCTCCTTATGGGAGAGATATCTCTGGGCCTCGATGTAATGGATTATGAAAGTGCATGGCCATGCCAATGTGATTGAGGAGTCAATCACAAGTTTATAATCCATCACGGAATCGAGAGAGTGATTGAGCTATTAAGAGGATGACACAGTCTCGCCTTGAGCTTAATCTATATCGTGAGGCAAAGGGATTCGTACATGAGAACATTACAGAGTTCAGCCGATATGATCTTTACGTATACTTTGGGGTTAATATGTCTTGCTAGAGGCCGCTATTAACGGGGTGACCGGAAAGGTGTTTCGGTCGCGACCAAGTATCGTGAACCTCAGGTCGCACACTTAATGGGTTGGAACACTAATTCGAATGTGATTCGGATGTGGGCTCAATTCGGATAGAGATCGGATAGACTCCTATTGGGCCTCGGTCCACGAGGCCCAAGTGAAGAGGTCTATATATTTGGAGCGGGGGCTGAGGATACACGCATATGTTCCTCCCGAACAAAACCCTAGCCGCCACCTCCCGAGCCAAACCCTAGCCGCTCGCGAGTCTTTGGTACACTCGCGATCGGAGTTCCACCCGGGCGTGTGGATACGGTGGAGGCGCTGCTCGTTGCGGCGTTGATCGGCATCAACAAACTACGATTGGATCTGCTCGTGGTGTGGTTGATCGCGTGGAGGAGACGATCTGTTGGGACGATCGGCTACTTCCACTACTACCTCGGCGCGCGTGGTTGGATCGGCTTCTCCAACTCTTCTTCACATTGCGCTGCGCGTCTAGTGGTAACGATCTATGATCCCTTCTTAGCATGATGTCCTGGTGTGCGCGGTAGAAAATTTTTATTTTCTGCTATCGTAGCCTACGCGCGTTCCTTCATCTACTTCGGCTAGGCGCCAGCTCCGCCACCACCCGTTCGAAGGGTAGGGGACGGAGCGCGCGCGTGTCTACCTCAACTGCAATCTAGCCATCGGCCTTGACTGCGGCTTCAACCCTCGATCAAGTTCGGAAAAGTTCACAGGCCGCAGGGACAGAGGGGGCCAAAGGACTCGGCAACATGGCTTCGGCCCTGTGAAGCCCTTTACCATGAGAGGCTCCTGTTGTAGGGGTGGCCCCCACCTGAACCCAGCAAGCCTGGTAGAAGGTTGTAAGGCCTAGAATACGCCATGTGTAATGACATAAGTGCCCCTGAAGGGGAAACTCAGATGTAAGGGTATAATTGTAAAAGCACTCCCCATGTGTATATATATATATGTGGAATACAGGCCACGGGGGAGGCCCCAGGCCATTACGATCACTTACTCCCAACTCTCCACTACTATCTCTCTCTGTTTGATCTGTAACCACAACAGACACAAACTCAACACTACGGACTCTAAAATCAAATTGTGCAAAAGGCTAAACAACATCTGGGACAGGAAACAACCTATGACTACAATTTTTTTGTAGGGCTTTTTCTTGGACTCTAGGATGAAACCGAAAACAACAACGGTAGGGTAAACTCAAACCTGAAGGAACACCTGAAGCTCTGATACCACTTGATAGGAACGGGGTCCCAATCTTCCAACAGGTTCTGTATACGTTCGATTTGGTGGAGGCGCGACACAATTTGATTTGGTTCCGAACATCATGTTCCGAACCCCGCAATCGCAGCACCACGTCTCCTCAGGTTATCAACCGTGCGCAGCCCGGTTGACCTCGCCAAGAAGGCTAATCCTCACCTGTGAATCGAAGAACACAAACAAGAACAAGGAAGAACACAACTGAATTGCAGATGTATTGATTTAGCACTTGAAAGTTGGGGTCTCACAAACCGATGAACGGCGAAACTATTCAAAGACAAAATAATCTAAGCAAAACCCAAACCCTAATGGTGGGGGTGGTGGCTGGATATAAAGGAGTGAGGGGCGTGCAAAACCCCTGGATGCGCCCTAATGGGCTCCAACACGATACAAAGCCGAATGGCCCAAAAGACGGTGATGCAGCACCCTGATATATTCTGAATGCCCACTTGTTTCGACGATTCCTGTTGACTCAGAAGGAATTTTGACATGGGACCAGATCCATTGGAAAGGCCATCTTCTCAGCTTTCCATCCATATGTAGAACGTCCAACACGGAGCCCGGATGCTATCTGGGCGTCCATTTTAGTGCGGTCTGGTCCTGGACTCTGAATTGGATTCGAAGTCGGCTTGAGTTGGGCCTCCAACATGATTCGACCGCCCTTGCTGGACTTGTGCACCTCGTAGCCCTTTTCCAAGTACTTCCAGGTCCTCTCCATGGTTCCTAATCATAATTAAATCATTAGGTAGCAATCAATTCTCAAATGAACAAAAAGAAGTACTTAGGAACGAGCTCCCCTGTAAATTCAATTGTCGGGCGCGAGCTCTAGTGATTGGTCCTTGAATGTCAAGTGGAGGAGTGTTGTGTGTATCCGAAGAAGTGATGTCCTCATCACCTCTATTTTTCTCTGCTCTCCTTTCTTTTTGGATTGAAGTCTTGAGTAGTTGCAGATTCTTGATGCTCTGAACGGGGTATGTTCTCAAGGTTTTTTGACCTGCGTATACCCAAGAGCAAACTATGTATCAGCCGATTCCTCCTCAGGATTTAAATTGTTGCACTTCCTCTGTTTTAACATTCTTCTAGGGTTTACTGTGAGGGGAGGCAGAGGAATCATGATCTTTTGATTTTCTTGATGAAAAGTGATTTGATTCATGGATTCTAGATCAGAAGTTGATTTACTGCTGTGATCAAAAGATTCAAGTCCAAAAGATTTGAGATCTCAAGCTCTTCAGAGTTCAATTTCATTTTCTGTTGAGGATTCTCTTTCTTCAGTTCAATTTTTGGTTTTTGTCTGTTTGCTCTCGTTCGGCTGCCGAATCATCTTTTATTTATATTTTGGTGTTACTGAGGTCCATTTGTTGTTTGGATTAAAGTCTTGATCTATTGACTCGAAAAAAGGCAGCAGTCAACCAATCTTTTATCCTCTCTTGAGTACTTACTGTACTTGCTATTTTCAGTAGTGTGTGCATCTTCGTTGGTTGTTTTCCCTACTGCAGTATTCCTGTTTTCTTGCCGAGCATCAATCTTCATTCAGGCACATGCCTTTCTGTTTTTTGTCGGCAGTCAACAATCTGTTCTCGGCTGATAAAACTACTTCTGATGTCTGCTATTTGGTGCTGCAGAATTTCCTGTGCATTCTTGTTTTTGTCACTGCTTCTAAACTGCATTTCGGTCTTGCTCTGTGTTTCTTCTCTGACCGAACAGCAGCTGTTTTCAGTTTCCTTTCTCCTTTAGTCTGTTCAGTCAGTAGTTTTCAGGTTGCAGTCTCTCTGTTTTTCTCACTTGAGGTTAGGTTGGCTATTTAGTTTGAGAATCTATTTCTCTAGCCCGAGAAGCGCAGTGTTAGTCCTTTCATTTCTCTGGATGTTTCTGCCTTGCAGTTTTTACTGTGCGTTTATTTTCAGTAGTCCTGAATCTTCAGTTTGATCTGCAGTTTTGATTCTTTTAGCCTTTGGTTTCCTTTTCTGCAGTCTTTGCTTTCAGTATTTAGTCTGTGCTCTTGTTTTTTAGTTGGCTATTTTTTCGCGTGAATACTTGGGGAGGCATTTTTGAAGGCACCATTCACCCCCCTCTGTTGCCATTTCTGTCCTACAGAGAGTTTGTGCTGGTATTGACTTGACAAAAAACTTACCCAACAGCACTCCTGCATCCTCTTGAGCTTCCTCAGCGGTGATATGATTGACTCAGTCGTGGTTAGGTGCTGAAGCAGTCTTGTTGGGCTGTGAGGCCTGGTACACCTTGCTGGCTCCTGATGCCCAGCCGCAGACAGGAGTGGTTCCTTTGTTGAATTTCACTGTCGCAAACTTGTATAGGGACATTGGCTGATGAAGTGTCCCTTTTCACCACAGTTGAAGCAATTCCGATTGGCGACTGGGTTCTCCCCAGAAATCTGGCCTATTGGGCATGGGGTTTGGAAAGAGCTGCCACTTGGACGGGGTGTTGGGGTTGGAACCTTGTGTTGGCTTGGCCTTGAGGAGGAGGGGTTGTTGAAGAATTTCTAGAAAAATCTCCCTTGGGATCATTGGGCCACTCGCTTGCGCTTGCGGCTAGCTTCCATATTCTTCCTCTTGTTCTCCAGGATCAATGTCTTATTCACCATCTGGTGGAAGTTGGTGAAGTCCTGGACGATTAATTGTACGCGCAGGTCCTCATTCATACCCTCAAGGAACCTATCAATCTTCTCCTCCTCATCCGCCACAACCTTTGGGGCATAGCGAGCTAGCTGGTTGAATTTGGTGAGATACTCATTGACAGTCATATTCCTTCGCTTCAAGGTGCGGAATTCATTTTCCTTCATCCACACTACTTTGGTAGGGATGAAGTTGGCCTTGAAAGCTGTCTTGAATTCCGTCCATGATATGTCCTCCGAGTTGTTTTCAATGGTGGTGCCTTCATGATCCCTAGCAGATAAAAAGTTTTCCCACCAGGCTGCTGTGGCACCCTGGAGCTGATCAGCGGTGAAGACCACTTGGTCTTCTTCTACACATTTGGCTAGGCGGAGTTTTCTTTTGGTGTCCCGAAGCCAGTCTTCTGCTTCAAGAGGTTCATCTACCGAGGCGAAGGTGAGTGGTCGAGTCCTTGCGAAGTCAGCCAGGCCAGAACCATGGTTGATCGTGTTGACCTGCTGCCTGACATATATGGCTTGTAAAAGTTGTGTTTGTTGGGCCATGACTTGCGCTATGGTAGGGTTGACTAGCGGGGGTGGTAGATTGACTCCTTGATTCTGACCTCTACCCCGCCCTGTAGGCTGTGCTTCATGATTGGCGTCCACCTCAGCCTGAACGTTGAGGTTAGCACTAGCCTGGGCTATTATGACTCTCTAACTGACCATCTACAGTTATAGCTTCGTAGTTTAGATGCTAGTACTAGGCAGGTGGGTGGGGGTATCATCCCATAACAATTACATATAAAAACCAATCGAATAAGATAAACAACAAAACAGCTTTTCAACACAAGGCCAGAACTTGGCCATACATTAAGCATAAATGAGAGATCACATAGCTCAGCTTATATAGCCCTCAGGCTAAGCTGAACATCATGGTTACAATAAAATACTTAGAGTTCATACCAGTTACGACTACAAGACTGAGGAACCAGCATACCTTACGACTGTCACGGGGGTTCGTGCTTGCTGACATTACACAACACTTAGCAAGCACTGCACTAAACTACCTACTCCTCCATAAGGCTAGCTCCTGGGTAGGAAGGGCTATGGTCTGGAGACTGGGAGCGGGATCGGTTACCATTGAACTCTAATGAGTCAGAGTAGGAGGAGAGCGACTGCGGCCGCGATGGGTCTCCCCAAGCAGTGGGATGACTGAGGTCCAGGCGGTCACAGCACTCTTATGCGTGGTGAGCCTCGTGCGAGGCCCACCAGTCCATGGCTGGGGCAGGGTTGGAGTCGTAGCAGGTGTAGTGGCCTGCTGTAGCTGGGCGAGTGCTGTGGCCTTCTCCTCCTTGGCCTCCGTCAGGGCCTTCTCGCACTTGGCAAGCTTCTCCCGAAGGGTCTTGACCTCACTATAGCTAGTGAGTAGGTGCTATCGAAGTTTCGATATCTTCTCAAGTGCGGCGGTGTGAGCAGTCCCCATGGCGCGGGTGAGGTGCACCTGATGAGTGAGCATCGGGTCGTCCTCCGTCATTGGCATGAACGTCTCATTATATCTTGCTCCCTCTTGGCGCGAAGGGTAGTAGCGGAAGGGTGAGTGCCGTATTGGGGGCCCGTGGATGTCGCATAACCAGGCTGCAGCTAAGTGAGCAGTGTCCTGGAGAGCAGTGGCGAGGGTGCTCCTTCGATGCAATGTCTTGAAGACAAGGGGTGGATCTGTTTCATCTATGGCATAGATGAAAACCTCCATGGTCCCTAACTCTATAGCTCCCTTAGTGGCCTTGCGCCCACGGTAAATGGGCTGATCCTTGTAGCCCAGGTAGTGCAGGAGTTTGCGTAGAATGCTTGCAAACTCTCCCTCTTGCTGACCATGAGCAAGGTAGTCCCAATGTCCCATAGCCGCTGCTCCCGGCATTTGTAAATTAGAACACTAGTATTAGTGTCTTTTCATAAATACCAATGAAGATGGTGAGAATAGATCTAGGAAGGATAAGAAAGGAAGTACTACGCTATAGTTTTAGGAACTCCTTTTTATAAATTTTCAAAACTATAATCCAAGGCCCTTTCTCATAACCATCCTAAGGCTTTTATCCTACAGTCGCATACTCTGATACCAGCTCTATTGGACCCGGATTTTTCAATCCGGAATCCCTATGATTTACTGCACTATTCCCTGGATGTGTAGATAGTGCCCACAGGTACATTGCTGCATCATCTCATACATCGCATGTGAAGGAATGCGCGTAGGCTACGAAAGCAGAAAACAAAACTTTTCTACCGCGCACACAAGGACATCATGCTTAAGGAGGGATCATGGATCGTTACCACTAGACGCGCAGCGCAGCGGAAGAAGAGTTGGAGAAGCCGATCCAACCACGCGCGTCGAGGTAGTAGTGGAAGTAGCTGATCGTCCCGAACAGATCGTCTCCTCCACGCGATCAACCACACCACGAGCAGATCCAATATGTAGGTTGTTGATGCCGATCAACGCCACAATGAGCAGCGCCTCCACCGGTATCCACACGTCCGGGGCTGGAACGCCGATAGTGAGTGTACCAGCACTCGCGAGCGGCTAGGGTTTGGCTCGGGATTAACAGAAGCATACCCCCTCAGCCCCTCGCCTCCATATATATAGACCTCCTCACTTGGGCCTCGTGAACCGAGGCCCAATAGGAGTCTATCCGGATCTCTATCCGAATTGTGCCCACATTCGAATCACATTGGAATTAGTGTTCCACCCGTTAAGTGTGCGACCCTGTAGGTTCACGTATACTTGGACGCGACCCGAAAACGCCTTTCCGATCACCCTGTTAATAGCGGCCTCTAGTAAGACATATTAACCCCAAAGTATACGTAAAGATCATATCGGCTGAACCTGTAATGTTCTCATATACGAATCCCTTTGCCTCACGATATAGATTAAGTTCAAGGCGAGACCTGTGTCATCCTCTTAATAGCTCAATCACTCTCTCGATTCTGTGATGGATTATAAACTCGTGATTGACTCCTCAATCACCTTGGCATGGCCATGCACTTTCATAATCCATTACATCAAGGGGACCAGAGATATCTCTCCCATAAGGAGGGGCAAATTCTATCTTGATCATTCACATCCAACTACATGTTTCATAGCAAACCCGAAGACTACTTTTATGACTACCCAGTTACGGAGTAGTGGTTAGTAGTCCCAAAATAGGCTACTACGCATGTTGGGAACCATGATGATCTCAAGTCTAAGGATTCTACATAAACACTACTTGAGACCAACGATGACACATGGAATCATGCGGTGTCTCATGTCGGGTCTATCCAACATATGTTCACTAACACATGTCCATATTATTGATTTGGTATCACCATACCATGATCCATGAGACATGATCATCAATCAATACATATGCTGATCTTTGAATCATATTTGTTCCTTATATGATATATGATCAGGGATCATTTAGAAATAGCAACATTTTAGCATTAAGAGTCTCATGAATAAGTCACATACTCATTGGTCAATAATGATAATGTCTGTTTCAAGGAACAAAGTAATGCATCATAAACATAGTATGTGATATATATAACATCTCCATGTTGCCTCTAGGGCATATCACTAACAGTCTCCCACTTGCACTAGAGTCAACCATGTAGGTATCTAATACCCATTGCCCTAGTGTGAGCCTCATGCTTTGGCTGGGGAAGCGGCTTTGTCAACGGATCTGCAATGTTCAAATCCGTTTGTACTTTGCATATCTTCACATCGCCTCTCTCCACAATCTCGTGGATGAGATGAAATCGCCGTAGAATGTGCTTGGACTTCTAGTGTGATCTAGGCTCCTTGGCTTGCGTAATGGCCCCACTATTGTCACAGTAGAGGTCCATTGGGCTGGAGGCACTAGCCACCACACCAAGCTTAGACACAAATTTCTTGATCCAAACAGCCTCTTTAGCGGCTTGAAGCTGCTATGTACTCGGCTTCATTGTAGAATCAGCAACCGTCTCTGCTTGGAACTCATCCAGCTCACCGCACCGCCATTCAGCGAACACAAATCCAGTTGTGATCTAAAATCATCTTTGTCGGTTTGGAAGCTAGCATCGGTGTAACCATTTACAACGAGCTCTTCCTCACCCCATAGACAAGGAACACATCTTTAGTTCTTCTCAAGTACTTCAAGATGTTCTTTACGGTAATCCAGTGACTTTCACCGATCTGATTGTATTTACTTGTAGCACTTAAAGCATACGAGACATCCGGGCGTGTACAAAGCATGGCATACATAATGGACCCCATAGCCAAGCATATGGAATCGCATTCATTTTATCCCGCTCATCGGTGTACTAGGACACGACTCTTGCTAAGATTTATACCATTTGACATAGGTAGGAAGCCTTTCTTGGAATCCTGCATGTTGAACCTTTTCAACACCTTGTCAATGTACGTATCTTGGCTTAATCCAATTAGCCTTCTTGATCTATCCCTATAGATCTTGATGCCCAGAATATATGCCGCCTCTCCTAAGTCTTTCATAGAGAAACTATTTTTCAATGAAGACTTAACAGATTCGAGCATAGAAATGTCATTTCCGATCAGTAATATGTCATCCACATATAAGACCAGAAATACGAGTGCGCTCCCACTAGTCTTTTTGTAAACACAAGGCTCTTCTTCGTTCTTGATGAAACCAAACCCTTTGATTACTTCATCAAAACGAATGTTCCAACTCCGAGATGCCTGCTTTAATCCATAAATGGATCTTTGCAGCTTGCATATCTTTCCAGCTGATTGCGGATCAACAAAACCCGTGGGCTGTGTCATGTACACATCCTCACTCAGATTCCCATTAAGGAAAGTTGTTTTGACATCCATTTGCCATATTTCATAATCGAAATATGCAGCAATCGCTAGAATAATCCGAATAGACTTTAGCATTGCGACGGGCGAAAAGTTTCATCATAATCAACACCTTGAATTTGTTTGAAACCTTTGGCCTGTCGCGCTTTATAGATGTGAACATTTCCATCTATGTCTATCTTTTCTTGAAAACCCATTTGCACTCAATGGTTTTAACACCATCGTGGATCAACCAAGTTCCAAACTTGATTACTATGCATGGATTCAATTTCGGATCTCATGGCTTCAAGCCATTTCTCAGTCCGGTCCCACCATCGCTTCTTCATAGGTCTTAGGCTCATCGTTGTCTAACAACAATATGTCCCGTTGTTGAGTAGTCAAGAACATGTACCTCTCGGTGCAGCGTGACCTCTCGACCTACGTGGTGCGGTGTGTCCACAACAGTTCTTCAATAGTTTGTTCATCTGTTGTGGTTCTCAGAGGAGCTGAAACGTTTTCAGTGTTTCTCGAATTTCTTCAAGTTGCACCATGCTCCCACTATCCCTTCTTGAGAGAAACTCTTTCTCTAAGAAGACACCATGCCGGGCGACAAACACTTTGCCTTCTTCTTGATTATAGAAGTAATATCCTTTTGTTTCCATAGGATACCCGATAAAGAAGCATTTATCAGATTTAGGAGTGAGCTTATCAGATTGTAAACGTTTTACATAAGCCTCACATCCCCAAATCTTAAGAAAAGACAAGTTAGGACGTTGTCCTGTCCACATCTCATATGGTGTCTTTTCTACTGATTTTGATGGAACCCTATTTAGTGTGAAAGCGGCTGTTTCAAGAGCGTACCCCCAAAAAGACAACGGAAGATCACTTTGGCTCATCATGGAGCGCACCATATCTAATAAGGTGCGATTTCTCCGTTCAGATACCCCATTCCATTGAGGTGTTCCTGGCGGAGTCAATTGTGGAACAATTCCACAATCCTTCAGATGATTGCCAAACTCATGGCTCAAATACTCGCCTCCACGATCAGATCGTAGAAACTTGATTGTCTTGCCTAAATGATTTTGCACTTCATTTTGGAATTCTTTGAACTTTTCAAAGGATTCAGACTTATGCTTCATCAGGTAGATATACCCATATCTACTAAAGTCATCAGTAAAAGTTATGGAATACTGAAAACCACCTCTGGCTGTTGAGCTCATTGGTCCACATACATCAGAATGAACTGGATGCGGCATTAGCTGACATGATCTACAACAAAGAATATGCAAAGTTTAGCACTATGTTTATGTTCATCTTTTATTAAACTATTTAACAAAAGACTCCCACTATGTGTTTTGCAACAAAACTCCCTCTAAGTTACATAGTGGGTCAAGATCCTCATTTCACTAATTCCTAGTGAGCTTTGGCATCACGGCTAGAAAACTAGTGACATGGGTAAGCAACACCTTGCTAATCACATCCCTATGTGACTCTTGCTTGTTGGGTGACATCAATATGCCCCGGCCCCAACCTATGCCCCAAGGTCCAAAACTGTTTTGATAACCTTGTTAAGTAAACCAAATGCTTCCGCATGTAGATGTCCGACATCTACCCCAAATAATGATGATAACCGACGGCACTCTACTTTGGTAGACCTACCATGCGGTGATCATTATCTTTTGGTGCAACATATGGAAGGGCATTAACACCTAATTTTATGAGGGATTCTATCCTACCAAAGCAACATATCACATATATCATTGCATAAGAATAAGATAGATAACATCACAGATAAACACATTTAACTGTGAAATAGTATGGCCCAAAAAATGGTGATCTCCATCTCCATGTAGGTGTAGACGATCTCCATCCTCCACATCACTCCTTTAGGCCACCATGCTTGAAAGCTTGTAACCTCAAAACTAGGCTACTACCTATAATAGCTAGAAATTGAAGATTACAAAGATAGATTCAAGCTAAGGTCGACACGCAGGTCGTTAAATACAATATAGACAGCTAACAATAGCTGAAATAATCATGACACGCAGGCCATGAACGAATGTTACATGCATCACATACATATCATACATTCCAATAAGATATAGGGCCATACTATTCACATCATTCCCTGCAAAAACAAGTTAGACGTAGAATCGTATTCTACCTAACGATGTGAACCCATGACGCTATACAAGGCGGGTACGCACGGCGGTCCCGCTGGCCCGAGGCTATCAGATTCATATCCTACTAGTATTCGACATAACCACCTTATGCCGATCCGAGACAATCTCTAGGGCACTAGTAGTGATCCGAGACAATCTAACCCCTATTCACCGATTGATCTCATCAACCCGTGCTACCATCGATTCATCACATGAACCGATTGATCTAGACTGTAATAGATCCAATCTACTACAACCGCATATCAACATATGCGCTGATCCAGATCGCAAACTAAGCAACCTGGCTCTGATACCACAGAAGGATCACGCGTAGGCTACGATAGCAGAAAACAAAACTTTTCAACCACGCACACAAGGACATCATTCTTAAGGAGGGATCATGGATCGTTACCACTAGACGCGCAGCGCAGCGGAAGAAGAGTTGGAGAAGCCGATCCAACCACGCGCGTCGAGGTAGTAGTGGAAGTAGCCAATCGTCCCGAACAGATCGTCTCCTCCACGCGATCAACCACACCACGAGCAGATCCAATCTGTAGGTTGTTGATGCCGATCAACGCCGCAACGAGCAGCGCCTCCACCGGTATCCACACGTCCGGGGCTGGAACGCCGATCGCGAGTGTACTAGCACTCGCGAGCGGCTAGGGTTTGGCTCGGGAGGTGGTGGCTAGGGTTTGGCTCGGGATGAACAGAAGCACACCCCCTCAGCCCCTCGCCTCCATATATATAGACCTCCTCACATGGGCCTCGTGGACCGAGGCCCAATAGGAGTCTATCCGGATCTCTATCCGAATTGAGCCCACATCCGAATCACATTCGAATTAGTGTTCCAACCCGTTAAGTGTGCGACCCTGTAGGTTCACGTATACTTGGTCGCGACCCGGAAACGCCTTTCGGTCACCCTGTTAATAGGGGCCTCTAGTAAGACATATTAACCCCAAAGTATACGTAAATATCATATCGGCTGAACCTGTAATGTTCTCATGTACGAATCCCTTTGCCTCACGATATAGATTAAGCTCAAGGCGAGACCTGTGTCATCCTCTTAATAGCTCAATCACTCTCTCGATTCTGTGATGGATTATAAACTCGTGATTGACTCCTCAATCACCTTGGCATGGCCATGCACTTTCATAATCCGTTACATCGAGGGGCCAGAGATATCTCTCCCATAAGGAGGGGCAAATTCTATCTTGATCATTCACATCCCACTACATGTTTCATGGCAAACCCAAAGACTACTTTTATGACTACCCAGTTAGGGAGTAGTGTTTGGTAGTCCCAAAATAAGCTACTAAGCATGTTGGGAACCATGATGATCTCAAGTCTAAGGATTCCACATAAACACTACTTGAGACCAACTGATGACACATGGAATCTCTGCAGTGTCTAATGTCGGGTCTATCCAACATATGTTCACTAACACATGTCCATATTATTGATTTGGTATCACCATACCATGATCCATGAGACATGATCATCAATCAATACATATGCTGATCTTTGAATCATATTTGTTCCTCATATGATATATGATCAGGGATCATTTAGAAATAGCAACATTTTAGCATTAAGAGTCTCATGAATAAGTCACATACTCATTGATCAATAATGATAATGTCTATTTCAAGGAACAAAGCAATGTATCATAAACATAGTATGTGATATATTCAACATCTCCATGTTGCCTCTAGGGCATATCACCAACACTGTTGTGAGGGGGAGCTTTGTGCTTTACTGCTTTACTATTTTGATTATGCTCTTACTCCTTGCTGTTGCATTGCATTTTGGGTGCATTGGGGTTAGTCCTTCTAGCATAGGTTAGAGTGATCTTCTTGTCTAGCTGTTTAGACTTCCTGCTCTTATCTTGTGTTTCTAGGATGCTGCTTATTAGCTGTTCTCTTCTTACTAGGTTGAGCTTACTCACTGCCTTTAGGTTCTAGCGAGGGTCGGGCTACCCTCGGGTAGACAGGGTACGTGTTTGCTCCTTAGTCTATTTGATGACCAGTTGATAGTCCTAGAGTCATATGGGGTAGATGAAAGTCAGTCTGAGCCATAGTTGTTTCTATATCTTATCTGTGCTTTAAGGACTGCATGTTTGCCGTTTTCTTTCCTGGCTTCTCGATTTATTGCTTTGGTTCAGGGGGAGTTCTTTTGGGAGCTTCTGGGGCTTAATATTGACATAACTCAACTTGAACTAAAAGTTGCATCTCATGTTGAGGGGGAGCTGGATTTTCTTGCATTTCAGCATTCTGCATTGTAATATAACTACATTGAGCCTTGATTATTATCCTATTATGACATGTTTACAATGCTTTACACTTTGCCATGACTTGTGCTTATTTGCTAGATTTATCATGACTTCATATGTGTAGACTAACTTTTACCATGATAAGTTAATTAAAAATTGCTTAATTTACATTAAAAC
Organism: Dendrocalamus sinicus; assembly: GCA_036346575.1. Taxonomy (NCBI): domain Eukaryota; kingdom Viridiplantae; phylum Streptophyta; class Magnoliopsida; order Poales; family Poaceae; genus Dendrocalamus; species Dendrocalamus sinicus. Next base: position 8,908,111 of record CM070658.1, read on the forward strand.
TTGTCATGCTAACATTTGAGTCTAGTCTTTTTTGAGCTATCCTTTTATGATTCATGCCATGTCAAATAGGCTGAGTTGAGCGTTGAATCTCTATTGAGCCTTAGTTGAGCTTTGTTAGTCTCTTGATGCAGCATGAGTTAGTACAACATGTTTAAAAAGCAAAACGATCTCTTTTGTGCGAAAAAAACTGATTTCACCAATTCTTTCTCATGAGACGGCTTGCCATTGCACTAGGCATGAACTCAGGGGGAGTTTTGGATGACCTAGACTATCTTCTTAAGCTTCTTGCTTGGAGTAGTCGCATAAGGCTTGAGATCTAGCACATAATAAAAATATTGGTTGGAAATGACCATAAGTTTCAAAAGAAAATATATCATTTGTGCTCAATTTGCTTAAGCTTCAAAAAGAACCAAGTACTTGAACCAATGTTTCATTCTTGAGCGTATAGCACTCTGTTTGGACTCAATATTAGCTTCCTTGTTTCGCTTAGCTTATTGACATGGCCTGCATCATCCTTGGATATCTCTAGCTAGACTTTGCTTATTGATGACTTGACATGTTCACAAAATGCACTACATTTCAGATTGTCATCTATATGTTCTAGCTGGCTTATATATATCTTGTCATGATCTAGATAGCCTGTTATTGAGTTATGGCTTGGTGTAACTATTTATGGTCATTATGGATAATTCTCATGGCTCTAAATGCTTAAATAAACAAACTTCAGTCATATTCATCCATTGACATGTCGTATTCTCTCCTTTGCATCCTTGATGTGTTTATTGCCAAAAGGGGGAGAATAGAGGAGAAAAAGTCTTTTGGGATCATTTTAGAGCTTTGGAGAATAATTTGCTCTTTCTTTGTTGCTCTAGTGTTCCTTCTGTCGACATGGTCATTAGCTTCATTCTTCCTCTTTTGGACCATGTTGGACTTTTCAAATCAAACTCAACTTCACGCTTTTTCTGGGTTTGTCAATATACTCATCAAGGGGGAGATTGAGAGACCATGTGGTCGTGACCCCATGTGTGTGATGAGTAATTGACTTCGGTTTAGGATAGTCGAGTTTGGTTTGTGTGGTCAGACCATGTCGTTGCTTGGAGCAATCGGTTCGGTCGGACTTGGTCGAACCTAGTCAATCGTGTTTAGGAGGGTATTCCTTTGATTCGACATGTTTGGGCTTTATCATGCTAATTTTGATTACATGTATCGAGCGGTGCTATTTGATGTGTTTTCTTGTCTGTGTTGGCTGCAGGACGTCGAGGAGACACGGTGGACCGGACTAGGCGCAGGTGGCGCTGAGGTCAGAACGGTCGGGAGGTGTCGAAGACGGCAAGGGCTCGAGGTGGCTGCGAGGCTTGCAAGGCAAGAAAGGAGGAAGTTTCTGGAAGGTGCGCGAGGGGCGTTTTGGTGAATACGCAAAGCTGCACTAAAGGAAGTGGATATGGTTGGAGTTAGTGGGTAAAGCGAAAAAGCTTAATGGGTAAAGGAAATATGAACCCATTAGTGTAGGCTATAAATAGAGAGGTGCTCTCTAGTGCTGAATTTGAGAGAATGGGTGTAAGAGTTAGGGTTTTATTTGGTTCTCTCCATGCAATGAAATGAGCATGAAAATGAGAGTGATTTTTCGAGAGGAGGTTTGTGAGATGGATTAGGGTTTTACTCTTTGCTTGTTGAGAAAGAGAGAAAGAGAGAAGGTGAGAGGTTCTCTCTACGCTCTCCGGGCATGTGGGGATTCATGTGCGTGTGTTCTTGATATGTACTAGCTGTTGCTTGATCGTGCGAAAATAGCACACCCGCAAGTGCACGGGTTGCCACTGAAATAGCGGCGAGTGTCGTGTTCTCCACAGGGACTAGACTGAGGCTACCGGTGCTCAGCTAAAGCTAGGTCAATCAAAACAGGGGAGCAAACTAAACTAAAACGACTAAAACAACCAAACGATCTATCAAACAACGATGAAACAAAAGAAATAAATGACAGACGACAAAACGATCGACCGTACGAAAGGACGTCGTACGACCGACCAAACTACAACGACGACTAACGAACGACACACTACTGAACAATGACACTACTACCGTCCGACGACCTAATTAACTATCGATCGCTAGACGAAAGAGGAAGTCGAAAGCACTAGTGGAGTTTAGAAGCAAGAGGGAGTTGAGAGAGGACGAGGGAGAAAACGATCGACGGCTAACTAGACAACGACGGCACACTACAAACACAAAACTACGACGAACGCCGCACAACTTAACTATCAACGACCGCGGAAGGGAGAAAAGAGAGAGGACGAGAAGCACAAGGGGGGGTTGAGACAGCAAGAGAGAGGGAACGGTCGCTAACTAGCCAATTTGCGCACACTCTCAAACATCACATAAACTAACAACTGATAACAAAACACAAAGACACTAACTAACATCACAATGAGGCTAATCAATCTAACACATTACCACAAAGCAATGATAGGGAACAATTCACAGCTAACATTATAGTCAATGCCCAACAGAGCACAAACCACAATCACAGATCAGTGTATCACTGAACATACATTACTGGCATTGGCACCATGATCATAAAGCAATTCTGGAACAAAATTAACCAAGCACAATCACAAGCATCCATCACAGTTCACATACATCACAGTAATCAATTTGCAGTTAATTTGAGCAATGTATGATGAACAACAAAGTTAGAGGGAGAAGAATTAGAGCTAGACCGAGGGGAGCAGTAGTAGAGGAAGCAGAGGAGGCTGTCGGTGAAGTGGAGCCGAGGACGATGGGGTAGAAGCCGTCGGTGTGGTTGCCGTGGATCTGGAGGAGTCGATGAAGAAGCAGCCGTCGGTGTAGAAGATGACGCAGCCGGCAGAGGGGTGCAGATGAGGTTGCCGTCGGTGTCGAGGCGGCGGAGATCGGCGCTGATGTCAATGGAGACGCCGGCGGTGGAGATGAGGTCGGCGGCGTCGCTGAAGGGGTGGAGAGGTGCGGCGGTCGGTGGAGACCATTGGCGGAGAAGTCGGCGGTGCCGTGGAGTAGCAGGGGGCGCACGGGGCGCACTAATGGAGAGGAATAGCGAGAGGAGGAGGAAGGGTGAGGTAGGGAGGCGGAAGAGGAGTAGGGAGCAGAGGGGCGGCCGGTGGAGTGGAGAAGGGGAAGTGGCGGCGCAAGAGGAGGAAGAGGCAGAGGAGCGGTTGGCCGGAGGGAGAGCGAGAGGAGGGAGGTGGCGCTCGGACGGCGTGGAAGGAAATGGGGGCGGAGAGGAGGATGCGGAGGAGGTGGTAGGTGGTCGCCGGCGAGCTGGCCGGCCCTCGCCGGCGCTGGAGAAGAAGAAGGGGGAGGAGAGAGCAAAGGAGCAAAGGGGAGGAGAGATTGGAAATGGCCGGCTCTCCTCTTTCTCCACAGGCGGCGGCGGTGTCTTGAGGGAGATGGGGATTTCGGCCATTTTGCACTTTTGCCCTCCAACTTTCTAGGGTTTGCAATAAAGTCCTTCCCTAATAGTGTTTTCTTCTGTTTTAGACCTCCGGAGCTCCATTTTCAGCGCGGAAAAATCCCACGCGTTCGTGACAACACGTACATCTGTATGGAGCGGTCCCGGAATGCTGAATTTGTCATTTATGCGCCTTGTTCGCGTCGGCCTGCGGAAAAGTACAAAAAATGTAAATCGGTCCATTTCGAGCAATTAAATACAAAAAATAGTGCAAATGATAATAAATGGTCCCAAAATATGAAAAATGAGAGGGTAAAATGGCATGTAAATAAATACAAATATGACGCATGTCATCCCCCAAGCTTAAACTTTTACTTGTCCTCAAGTAAATGGCATGATGTTATCGAACCCGGACAACAAGTAATCATGAGGTAAAAGACTAGTTTAAGGCATGTAATAAGTCAAAAGGCATTCAACAATGTAAATGAGATTATCTAACCTAAGTTTTGAGGACCATCCAAGATGAGAATGAAACATTCAAGCAAAGATACCAAAGTGATAACTATAGCATTTGACCAAATCAAATTACACACTCAAGTGTCGAAATACACTAAGTGATCACATGAATCCAACCAAAATTGTAAGGCATCGGAACTAGGTATAACATCAAGAATGAGCATAGAAAAGGGTCATGCTAAGGCATATGCTATTTGAGTCAAAGAGATTAATGCTTGCATGAAATTTATGAAAAAATCCACACTTGAGCCATGATACCTAATTTTTGTTGATTTTTAGCAAATTTAAAACACAATGGGCACTTGTGCCACTTATTCAAAGCTTTGGGCAAACTTGCCACTTATTCACACATTCAAACTTCAATTGGGCAAAAATGCCACTTATTCAGACGTTTGCAAACCAATGTGACAAAGTCACTTATTTCACACTCACGCATTGCAAAACATTTTTTTCTTTTTTATTTCTTTTTGGTTTTGATTAAGCATCTTTAACCGGTTTTCATTAATGCTAAGTAACACATGTCCCGACACATGGATACCTAGATAAATCAACCAAGTTATTGGCTCAAGATAGGACTAACTCTTTCACAAATTTTTTCATTCAAGCAAAGTATCAATATCTAAAATAACATATGCCAAAGCAATGAAACTAAGATATGATCATTCAAGAGGCGATGACTAGAACCAATTCAATCCGCAAATGGTCAAAACACATGCGTAACTCGCAATGAATCGAATGCTATAGGATCACAAGGTTTCTAAGCACATCAAGGGATAATAAACAAAACTCAAGCTCTATATGATGCCAAGTGACTTAAGACATTCAAGGAACTAGTGACAATATAGCTCAATTAAGAAAATTTTGACATGACCTTTCTTGATTAATCAAGGCATGGGCTCACATAGCCAAGATATACAATAAGCATAACATGAGAGCAGTAGTAAAGGCCATATATCATCAACACAAGCATAATATAAAGCATATGAATGACCATATATCATCAACTACACGACAATAAGCTCACATGCTCACAAATATAATACAAACATACTAGAACATCATCCATACACATACAAGACCTCCCCCAAGCTTAAATTGTGCAATGAATCAAGAATGTGCTTAAAGGGTAAGAAACAGCTCACCAGGTGTATATGATGTAATGGAATTAGACAATCATCCCGTGGCTTCTCGTATATATAAGGATGAAGATCTAGCACGGGACCTGAAAATAAAAAAGAAAGAAAAGAGGAAAAGCCAACAAAAACTAACAAAAGGAATGGAAATAAAAAGATAAAAGAGATGCTCATTTGGATATAGCGGGAGGAGGACCAAGGACGGGATATGGAAAAGGCACATGTCCGCCCTCCTCATGAAACAACATGCCTCGAAATCCACCGGGATCCCAAGGAATATCGACTCGAGTCAAGTCCACTCATAGTCGATGGTACACAAGTGAAACCCTACAAACAAACTCAAAGATATGGCATATATGTGTGATAGGGTTAACACCCTCTAAGTCATCAATAGAATATCCAATCATGTAGGTATATCGATAAAGTACATCATGAGGTCTATAGGTGAGATGAGCACAATCAGTAATAGAGTATGTCTCGTCAAAGCCAAGGGAATCAAACATGAGGTGGTTGGGGAAGAGTTTCCACACTACCTGATATGTAGGTGAAGTAGAGCGTAAGGTAGTAGAAACCTCCAGAGGGGCGATGTCGACGAAGGAAGTAACTGGTGGTGGATCAATAGAAATGTGCTCCTCCTCAACATCGGAAGCAGCTCCCTCGTCATCAATCATGAATATCTCCATCTCGGGCTCAAAGATCAAAGAATCATCTAAGTGGCCCACATCATCAAAGGTGAATCCCTCCATGACAGTCTCAAGAAGCACAGGATCGAGGTAAAAGCAGTGAGAGTCTACCACATCAAATCTCTGAGTCTCAAGCTCGGGCTCATCAATACAAGTATCAGGGTCCATATATGGTGAGTCCATGGCATCAAAAGTGGCTAACTCTAGCTCGGGTGTGTCAATAGAAGGATTATCATCAAAGCGAGGCACCTCTAAAGGGATCGGGAGCATCTCAGCGGCACTAAATGAAGACTGTGGTGTGGCATGACTATCCAAGCAACTACTCAATGACTGAAGTGAATGTCTATGATCATCCACTTCTGAAATCAATATGCTCAATGCACCCAACTGGTTTTTTATGTCACTAAACTGAGTGTGCACCCTAGTAATATATGATGTCACCATCTCCTCCATCTTGGACATACGATCAGATTGAGGGGTAGGAGGCGGATGCTGAGGTACAGGATAGTGTTGTTGTGACCAATGAGAAATATCCTGATCTCTATATCTAAAACCCTGCAATGGTGTACTAGAAGAAAATGATGAGATATCAGGGTTGTTGTTTCCATATGACAGACTCAAGTGCTCAGGCCATCCAGGGTGATAAGTGTTAGGGTATGGCCCACTCGGCTGAGCAAAGCTCATCCCATAACACTCTGGAGTGGACAAATAACCACGCTGGCAATCAGCGGGTGAATGGCCCTGAAAACCATAAGTCTGGCATATAGGAACAACTGGAGAGCGAACATCTGATAAAGAACTGTACTGACCATGCTCGCTCTCTAACACAACTCCTCGCTCTAAAGCATAGCATTCTAACTGACGAGACAATAGATTTACCTGCTCTTGAAGAATATCATAAGTAGGGATGCTCATAAAACCAAGAGAATCAGAATAGTAAGCCATAGCCTCAATAAGTACCAATATCAATCAACCCGCGAGAATGGATACGAAAAATCGTGCAAGAGAGAAATAACTAGGGAAAGGGTTAGGGGTTAGCGAGATATCACAAATATGAAAAATGACAAAATGAAAGACAAGTCAGCACAAACACAAAACAAGCAAAAGAAAACAAATGACCTAGTCTATAGCCTAACACTGTCGCTCTAAGCTAGTCCCCGGCAACGGCGCCAAAATGCTTGATCGTGCGAAAATAGCACACCCGCAAGTGCACGGGTTGCCACTGAAATAGCGGCGAGTGTCGTGTTCTCCACAGGGACTAGACTGAGGCTACCGGTGCTCAGCTAAAGCTAGGTCAATCAAAACAGGGGAGCAAACTAAACTAAAACGACTAAAACAACCAAACGATCTATCAAACAACGACGAAACAAAAGAAATAAATGACAGACGACAAAACGATCGACCGTACGAAAGGACGTCGTACGACCGACCAAACTACAACGACGACTAACGAACGACACACTACTGAACAATGACACTACTACCGTCCGACGACCTAATTAACTATCGATCGCTAGACAGAAAGAGGAAGTCGAGAAGCACTAGTGGAGTTTAGAAGCAAGAGGGAGTTGAGAGAGGACGAGGGAGAAAACGATCGACGGCTAACTAGACAACGACGGCACACTACAAACACAAAACTACGACGAACGCTGCACAACTTAACTATCAACGACCGCGGAAGGGAGAAAAGAGAGAGGACGAGAAGCACAAGGGGGGGTTGAGACAGCAAGAGAGAGGGAACGGTCGCTAACTAGCCAATTTGCGCACACTCTCAAACATCACATAAACTAACAACTGATAACAAAACACAAAGACACTAACTAACATCACAATGAGGCTAATCAATCTAACACATTACCACAAAGCAATGATAGGGAACAATTCACAGCTAACATTATAGTCAATGCCCAACAGAGCACAAACCACAATCACAGATCAGTGTATCACTGAACATACATTACTGGCATTGGCACCATGATCATATAGCAATTCTGGAACAAAATTAACCAAGCACAATCACAAGCATCCATCACAGTTCACATACATCACAGTAATCAATTTGCAGTTAATTTGAGCAATGTATGATGAACAACAAAGTTAGAGGAGAAGAATTAGAGCTAGACCGAGGGAGCAGTAGTAGAGGAAGCGAGAGGAGGCTGTCGGTGAAGTGGAGCCGAGGGCGATGGGGTAGAAGCCGTCGGTGTGGTTGCCGTGGATCTGGAGGAGTCGATGAAGAAGCAGCCGTCGGTGTAGAAGATGACGCAGCCGCAGAGGGGTGCGAGATGAGGTTGCCGTCGGTGTCGGCGGCGGAGATCGGCGCTGATGTCAATGGAGACGCCGGCGGTGGAGATGAGGTCGGTGGCGTCGCTGAAGGGGTGGAGAGGTGCGGCGGTCGGTGGAGACCATTGGCGGAGAAGTCGGCGGTGCCGTGGAGTAGCAGGGGGCGCACGGGGCGCACTAATGGAGAGGAATAGCGAGAGGAGGAGGAAGGGTGAGGTAGGGAGGCGGAAGAGGAGTAGGAGCGAGGCGGCGGTGGAGTGGAGAAGGGAAGTGGCGGCGCAAGAGGAGGAAGAGGCGGAGGAGCGGTTGGCGGAGGAGAGCGAGAGGAGGGAGGTGGCGCTCGGACGGTGTGGAAGGAAATGGGGGCGGAGAGGAGGATGCGGAGGAGGTGGTAGGTGGTCGCCGGCAAGCTGGCCGGCCCTCGCCGGCGCTGGAGAAGAAGAAGGGGGAGGAGAGAGCAAAGGAGCAAAGGGGAGGAGAGATTGGAAATGGCCGGCTCTCCTCTTTCTCCACAGGCGGCGGCGGTGTCTTGAGGGAGATGGGGATTTCGGCCATTTTGCACTTTTGCCCTCCAACTTTCTAGGGTTTGCAATAAAGTCCTTCCCCAATAGTGTTTTCTTCTGTTTTAGACCTCCGGAGCTCCATTTTCAGCGCGGAAAAATCCCACGCGTTCGTGACAACACATACATCTGTATGGAGCGGTCCCGGAATGCTGAATTTGTCATTTATGCGCCTTGTTTGCGCCGGCCTGCGGAAAAGTACAAAAAAATGTAAATCGGTCCATTTCGAGCAATTAAATACAAAAAATAGTGCAAATGATAATAAATGGTCCCAAAATATGAAAAATGAGAGGGTAAAATGGCATGTAAATAAATACAAATATGACGCATGTCAGCTGTTGAAACCCTCAATCTAATCATTCATGTCTCTGTCTTTCTCTAAGATTTTTGTGCTTGAGAGCGATATGATTCCTTGTGCTTTACTCAAGTTAAGGCTTCAGTTCGGTTCTTCTTTTGCCCAGTGTTCTTCTTTGTCTCATGCCTTTTTGAGTTGATTATTTGTTTTGTCATTGTTTGGTCTGCACTTATCTCTCCAAAAGTATTCTCAAGAAGCAATGATCGTTTTGGCCAGAAATAGTCTCTAGAAGAAATGAGTCTTGCGGCCAAAAGATGAAAAATTATTTGAAGTTGTCTGCTGCTAGTTCTTCTCCTTTATTGCTGCAGTCTCAGTGTATGTTCGGCTGTTTTAAATCTGCTGTTACCTCTGAATTTCTGCTGAAAAACTGCACACCATTTTCAGCCTGAATACCTTTCTATTTGCAGCAGTTTTTCATCTCTCGGTGGAGCTTTTTGATAGCAGTTTTTTTTCTTTTGGTAGTGTTCGGCAGGGACAAGTTTTTGTCCTGAAAGTAATCTGCAGCAAGCTGCAGTAAACAACATGCTTTGGCTTTTTGCTTTGTCTCTTTTCTCTGTTGAGTTGTGCCTTCTTTTGGCAGAAGATTTCTTCTCCTTGTATGCTGTTCGGCTGGAGGTAGTTTTCCTTTTTGTGAGCTGTTTTTGGCACAAAAAGGCAGCAATACAAAATACCTGATCTCTCTCTTTTTGCTGCATTTTAGGCCTGCTTTATTTGATCTTGATTGCAGTCAGTCCTCCTGTCTGGTTTTTGGTTAAACCAAGTAATGGACTGCAGTCAAATCTTTCGGCAGCAAGTTTGCTTTTGGTTGAAGTATGCAGTTTCCAGTCGTTTCTGTTTTAGAGTAGGCCGCCTATAATCTTCTAGTATTTTTCGGCCATCAATTTGTAGTTTCGATTGGTCAACCTTTTCAGTGAGCAAATCTTTTCTCAGTTTCATAGCTTTTTAGCTATTGGAGGAGAAATCGTACGAGTACCTAGGGGTGGATTTTTAAGGGCTCCATTTACCCCCCTCTGTCGCCGATTCCGATCCAACACTTAGTCACTTTTTGTGCCTTCTTCTGACTCAGATGCACGTTCTATAGATTTTCCTTTGTCCCTTGCCTCCATGTCCTTCAGAAAGGACTCAATCTCTGAGTCACTTTCAATGCTAGGGACTGGTGTCCACACTGAGGTTGCTTTCCTTAGGGCTACATTGTGAACAGATGGACGTGATTGAGTTGCTAGGGGTCCATAACGATTGGCTGGCTCACCTTGAGGCACGGCGTTCTAACAAACGGATGTCTTGGTCCTCAGCATCTTAAAATGGGGATAAAAGGATAATTAAATCAGGGAAGGATAGGTTTCAAACTATGGAGATGAAGAAGTTGGACATTTTTAACAAAACCAGTAGTATTGCTATGTACACGTCGGTATTACCGGAGTGCGGTAGTACTGAATGTGGTAGTCAGTAGTATAGCAAAAGTCAAGCGGTATTACCACTTTTGCTAAGACGAACATAATCATGATTAAATGAGCATCTAGGTAGTGTTTGGCATGGTTTTATTCCATGAAATAGACTTATAATGTCACCAAACACTAGTTTTAGCCAATTTGCACAAAGAAATTTAGCCATTTCATTCACATTTGTCCAAACCCTAGAAATAGGACCTAGGTGTCAAAACAAGGTAATAAGATGATTCAAAATAGATTTACCTTGGGGATTGAAGGAGGATGATCCTTAGGTACTAAAGAATCAACAGGGTTGGAGAAAACTCCTTAATACTTGAGGATTTTGAGTAGAGAAAAGAGAGAGAGAGAGAGAGTCAGTGGCTTTCTTTGGAGAATGCGGTATGACTGTGTGACATCCTGAAAATTGAAAGCTGGGAATTGTGTAGCCCTTGAATTGTTTTGAAATATATTTGAGAGACCATGTGGAGGTGGCCACATGTTTATGATGAGTAATTGACAAGGTTGTTGCAAAGCTTGAGTTTGATTTGAAGTGATTTGTGCCAGGACGGCATTTGGCGCAGTCGGGTTGATTAGACGAACTTATCGTATATTCCTTTTCCCGATTGGTCGTTTGGGCAATTTCGTGCCTAAGTATGGTTTATTGATGCTATTTATGCTTATATGTGTCGAGCGGTGCTATTTGATGTGTTTCTTGTCTGTGATGGCTGCAGGACGTCGAGGCGGAGTCGTGGCGAGACACAAGGTGACCGGACTAGACACAGGCGGTGTCGAGGTCAGAACGGTTGGAGGTGTCGAAGACGGCGGAGACTCGAGGTGGTTGCGAGGCTTGGACGACAAGGAACGTGGAAGCTTCCCGGAAGATGCAGAAGGGGCGAATTGGTAATTTCGCAAGGTTGCACAAGCGGGAGCGGGTTCCGTTGGATTTAGCGGGCGTAACAGGTTGGAGACCCATTAGCCAAAGGCTATAAATAGGAGAGAATTCCTGGTTGTATGCAAGGGCCTTGGGAGAGAGTTAGGGTTTTGCTTTAGTCAAAATAGCCTTTGGGAGGTTGTTTTGCTTTGAGGCTTTAGTTGTTGGAGAGTAGTTGAGGGCAGCAGTGTGTGTCTCCCTCGTTTTCTCCTCCCTCTGTGTGTTCTTGAGTTGGGTTCTGAGCTTGGAAGAGTGAGATGAGATGAGTTGAGCCACCATGTAATCATTCCTCTATATTCAATCATGTATGGGGACTCCTCTGTGATCTTTGTGTTTGTGGAAATGAATGCCTTCAAGGAATCATTTGAGTTCTTGCTTCTCTATTTAGTTTTTCTCTTCGATGCTCTCTAGGCTCGATTCTTGAGTTTTTGTGTTTTGGCCCGATTCTTGCTGAGGAGTGGCAAAATGGGTTGCTCTCTGATGGAATTGCATTTCTAGACCCTTTGGTTATCTAGTTCCAAGAGCAATTTGATTGAATCGCAAGAATCTCTTTTTGTCCCTGTTCTGTGTTCTTGGTCTTTCATTTTTCATTTCTAGGGTTTGGTGTGAATCTTGTTTCTCTTCATGAGATGACATGAAACTTGGTATCTGAAGTCCTGAGGCTATTAACTAGCTACCCTCAAAGTTTCATGTACAAAGGATCAAAGGTTAGCTGGGAATTTGAGATTTGGGGTAGCTCTCTGCAAGTTTTTAGTTTTATGGTCAAATCTCAAATTTATGCTTTTGGGATGGATTCTCTTGGTTCCCTTGTCTCTCCTCGCTATTTAGAACCTTCTCTTGGTCTCTAGGTCTCAGGAGAACAATAGGGAATCATCAATTTTGTTGAAATCCGAAAGTCCCAGTATTTCAGTTTTTCTTCAGTTTCAGGCTCGAGCTCTGCTGTCAATTTTCAGCTTAACCGGTCTGACTGGTTAGTGGCTTGCGGTCTGACTGCCCATGTCAAGGCGGTCTGACCGGCGTGGGGGGAGCGGTCAGACCGGTGGCTTCCATGCGGTCTGACCGCCCCAAGCATTGCTGTCAAACCGGCCCATTGCCGCTTTGATACCATTTGATGCTTCGTTTTGGTTTCTGTCCCTTCTCTGATGGTTCTTCTTCCTGTATCTCTTCTGTGTTGTGAATTTTTTAGTGAGCACTTAAAATCATCTTCATAGCTCTCTATAGCTATTGGAGGTACACTTAGGGTTACTTCCGAGGGGTCGTTTTTAAAAGTCGACATTCACCCGCTCTGTCGCCATTTCAGTCCAACAATATTTTGTCGATATTTGGAAGTTTTGAGGATTTTCTTTGGTTTATGGTTGAGGTTCCAACAAATTGAAGATAAATTATGAAAACTAGAACTAATGGGAAAATCATGAAAGAAATCAAAAATAATAAAAAGAACTTTGGGCCAGTTCTCAGCCAGGCCAAGCCGGCCCTTTTTCCCCTCCCCTTGCTTTGCCATGGCCGAAGCCACCCCCTGCATCACCACTTCAGCCTACCCCACCGTAGCCGCCCATCTTCACGACCGCACCTCCTTCGGACCAGCGGTCGAAGGCACGCTCCGTGCTTGCATCACCGGGACCCATCTCTCCTACTCCCCACAACCATGCGCATCACTGCCAAATGCCCAGCAACCTCAGTCTATCGTGTCGCTCTGCCGCTACGACCGACTCTTTGACCGTGCCGTCGCATCGCCTTGCGTCACCACCGACTCGTTCAGCCGCTTCCGTTAGCCGCCGTGCGCACCTGCTCCCATCACTTCCACTTTTCCAGGCCTCACCACACCTGTGCCTGCATCAGCTCAGTGTCGGTCGCCCTGTGGCCGTGCGCCTGTCATCTCTGCGCCTACCCCGCACGGCCCTGCCACACCCGTCTTCATTCCCATGCCCTTTGCGCGCGTTGCCTGCCGCCTACGCCATGACCGAAGTCACGTCCCTAGCGTTGTAGCCACTCCGCCGCCACGCCGTTGCTTCAACCACCCAACTGCCCCTTCTACCACCACCGCTTTTCCATGGCTATAAAGCTTCAGCAGGGCTTCCGATACCACCGCATTGCCCCCACTTCTCCTCCCACCGCGAGTCATCGACCTCCCAGAGCTTGCACCCCAGGAGCATCACGATGCTGTCCCCACGCCCGACCGACCCTTCCGTTGCCTGAGCTGTGCCTGTACCGAGCGTCCTCTTCAACCGCCGCCAACGCACACCGCTAGCTCCCCACCGCCACTCCCAAGCCGTACCGACCGCCGAGGTAAGCTCCCAAGCTCACCTAGAGGATCCCCTCTCGATTAATTGAACTCTGGAGCTATGAGTCGCCGTAGCCCGTAGTCCCCTATTCCGCCGCCTGTCCACCTCACCGCCGCACGCACGTGGTCGAAGAGTTACTGTAGTAGCTATGGTCGAAAAGAGACATGGTCGTGAAATGGCCATTTACGACCATGTGGTCGAACTATCGACCACGTAGTCATTCACGACCACGTGGTCGAAGTTACGACTACATGGTCGATGTAATGACCATGCAGTCGTTTATGACCACGCGGTCGAACTATTGACCACGCAGTCGTTTACAACCACGCGGTCGAAGATACGACCACGCAGTCGAGCTCTCGACCATGCAGATGCTCCCGACCATGCGGCCGAACTTATGACCATACGGTCAAACACTCGACCCCGTTTAATTTTTGTAGTCATAGCTCTCCACGACTACATAGTGATTCTACCGATCACTGTTCACTGTGGTCGAAGCACCTTCCAACCACTCACAATGTGGTTGAAGCCCATTTCGACCACTCACAACATGGTCGAACCACCCTTCCAACCACTCATAACGTGGTCGAAGCGCCTTTCGACCACGTTCGCTGTTGGTGATATGCCCTAGAGGCAACATGGAGATGTTGAATATATCACATACTATGTTTATGATACATTGCTTTGTTCCTTGAAATAGACATTATCATTATTGATCAATGAGTATGTGACTTATTCATGAGACTCTTAATGCTAAAATGTTGCTATTTCTAAATGATCCCTGATCATATATCATATGAGGAACAAATATGATTCAAAGATCAGCATATGTATTGATTGATGATCATGTCTCATGGATCATGGTATGGAGATACCAAATCAATAATATGGACATGTGTTAGTGAACATATGTTGGATAGACCCGCCATGAGACACTGCAGAGATTCCATGTGTCATTAGTTGGTCTCAAGTAGTGTTTATGTAGAATCCTTAGACTTGAGATCATCATGGTTCCCAACATGCGTAGTAGCCTATTTTGGGACTACTAACCACTACTCCGTGAATCGGGTAGTCATAAAAGTGGTCTTCGGGTTTGCTATGAAACATGTAGTGGGATGTGAATGATCAAGATAGAATTTGCCCCTCCTTATGGGAGAGATATCTCTGGGCCCCTCGATGTAATGGATTATGAAAGTGCATGGCCATGCCAAGGTGACCGAGGAGTCAATCACGAGTTTATAATCCATCACGGAATCGAGAGAGTGATTGAGCTATTAAGAGGATGACACGGTCTCGCCTTGAGCTTAATCTATATCGTGAGGCAAAGGGATTCGTACATGAGAACATTACGAGTTCAGCGATATGATCTTTACGTATACTTTGGGGTTAATATATCTTGCTAGAGGCCGCTATTAACAGGTGACCGGAAAGGCGTTTCGGGTCGCGACCAAGTATACGTGAACCTGCTGGTCGCACACTTAACGGGTTGGAACACTAATTCGAATGTGATTCGGATGTGGGCTCAATTCGGATAGAGATCCGGATAGACACACTATTGGGCCTCGGTCCACGAGGCCCAAGTGAGGAGGTCTATATATGGAGGTGGGGGCTGAGGATGGATACATGCTTCGCTCCTCACGAGCAAAACCCTAGCCGCCACCTCCGAGCCAAACCCTAGCCGCTCGCGAGTCTTTGGTACACTCGCGATCGGCGTTCCCACCCCGGACGTGTGGATACCAGTGGAGGCGCTGCTCGTTGCGGCGTTGATTGGCATCAACAAACTACAGATTGGAACGGACTCGTGGTGTGGTTGATCACGTGGAGGAGACGATCTGTTCGGGACGATCGGCTACTTCCACTACTACCTTGACGCGCGTGGTTGGATTGGCTTCTCCAACTCTTCTTCCGCTGCGCTGCGCGTCTAGTGGTAACGATCTATGATCCCCTCTTAGCATGATGTCCTGGTGTGCGCGGTAGAAATTTTTTATTTTCTGCTATCGTAGCCTACGCGCGTTCCTTCATTCGCACCATCACAATGTGGTCGAAGCATTCTCCGACCATGTTCACTCCATCACAACGTGGTCGTAACTTCTTACGACCACATCTGCATGTACTTGGCCGTGCCCAAGTCATTTACGATCGCTCTGTGCCGTTTACAACCACTTTGTGTTATTTACGATCGCTCCATGCTGTTTACGACCACTCCGTGCCGTTTACAACCACTCAGACTTGTTTATGACCACTCCGTGCCGTTTACGACTGCTTAGACTCGTTTACGACCACGCGGACGAGCTCGCGACCATGTAGTCGTTCGTGACCATGCAGTCAAAGTTACGACCACGCGGTCGAACTCTCGACCACGCAGTCATTACGACCATGTGGTTGAAGCTACGACCACACAGTCATTCACGACCGTGCGGTCGAACCCACGACCATGCGGTTGGATTTACGACCACTTAGTCGTTACCGACCACATTGTTGTCCTAACAATCGGCTATGGGTCCCACCTATCAAATTTTTAATTATTTCCCCGAATTTATTCAAACAGAGAACTTCAAATGATCATAACTAATTCATTTTAACTCCAAATTGAGTCAAAAAAATTACTAAATTCATCTAAAATCAAAATCTAACCAATGGAACTGAGATTCCTCTTCAACCACCGCCGACGCACACCGCTAACTCCCCACTGCCACTCCCAAGCCGTACCGACCGCCGAGGTAAGCTCCCAAGCTCACCTAGAGGATCCCCTCTCGATTAATTGAACTCTGGAGCTGTGAGTCACCGTAGCCCGTAGTCCCCTGTTCCGCCGCTTGTCTACCTCGCCGCCGCCCGCATGTGGTCGAAGAGTTACTGTAGTAGCTATGGTCGAAAAGAGACATGGTCCTGAAATCGACCGCGTGGTCGTAAGCGACTGCGTGGTCATAACATCGACCGTGTAGTCGTAACTTCGACCGCGTGGCCATTTATGACCACGTGATCGAACTATCGACCACGTAGTCGTTCATGACCACGCGGTCGAAGTTACGACTACACGGTCGATGTTATGACCACACAGTCGTTTACGACCACGCGGTCGAACTATCGACCACGCAGTCGTTTACAACCACGCGGTCGAAGATACGACCACGCAGTTGAGCTCTTGACCATGCAGACGCTCCCGACCATGCGGCCGAACTTACGACCATACGGTCGGACACTCGACCCCGTTTAATTTCCGTAGTCATAGCTCTCTACGACTACACAGTGATTCTACCGATCACTGTTCACCGTGGTCGAAGCACCTTCCGACCACTCACAATGTGGTCGAAGCCCCCTTCGACCACTCACAACATGGTCGAACCACCCTTCCAACCACTCATAACGTGGTCGAAGCGCCTTCCGACCACGTTCGCACCTTCACAATGTGGTCGAAGCATTCTCCAACCACGTTCACTCCATCACAACGTGGTCGTAACTCCTTACGACCACATCTGCATGTACTTGGCCATGCCCAAGTCGTTTACGATCGCTCTGTGCTGTTTACAACCACTCTGTGTTGTTTACGATCGCTCCGTGCTGTTTAGGACCACTCCATGCCGTTTACAACCACTCAAACTTGTTTATGACCACTCCGTGCCGTTTACGACTGCTCAGACTCGTTTACGACTACACGGACGAGCTCTCGACCACGCAGTTGTTCATGACCATGCGGTCGAAGTTACGACCACGTGGTCGAACTCTCGACCACGCAGTCATTACGACCATGCGGTTGAAGCTACGACCACGTAGTCATTTACGACCGTGCGGTCGAACCCACTATCATGCGGTTGGATTTACGACCACTTAGTCATTACCGACCACGTTGTCGTCCTGACAATCGGCTATGGGTCCCACCTGTCAAATTCTTAATTATTCCCCGAATTTATTCAAATAGAGAACTTCAAATGATCATAACTAATTCGTTTTAACTCCAAATTGAGTGAAAAAATTTCTAAATTCATCTAAAATCAAAATCTAACCAATGGAACTGAGATCATGAAATTTATAGTTCATTTGAATTTTTTTGTGAGGATTTGTTTGATTTGTTGATTTTTATCCGAATTTTCACGCACGTTAAAATAACATACGAGGCCCAAGAAGAGGAAGCTAAGGCTGAAGCAGCTCTCGATGCTCAAGACCAAGTTTACGGTGACCAAGGTGAGTCAATACTTTGATCATGTTGAGCCTACATTTTTTTGCAAATTACTTTTGTTTAAATTATTAAATTGCATGCTATTATTTTATATGCAAATATATGTTAATTTAAGATTCTAGTTATACGCCCATTGTTTAACATGACTAGTATTACATCTCCTTTGGAATATTTGAATATGCGAGCATTGTCACCCTAGCAAAATTATAATGGTAACCTTTCAAAAATAAGTCTGTAATTATACGCCATGCTTAGTATTGCTTAGATACTTGGGGGCGTCAAAATGCCCCAAGCATCATTTTTAATCATGGAAACTGGTTTGGGAAGTCATGGTGATAATGACTGGTATATTTTCGTACGATTATTTTATACTCTCAAAAACCTCAAATTGCTTATTTATCTGGGCGGATGGTTCGAGGGTACAGTGCAGTGGTGCACAAGAGTGTGGTTGGTGGTAGAACCGCCCAGATACCCTAAGGATTGAATCTTGTCATGACCTCCTATGTAAAACAAGTACAACCACAAGTCTGTAAATTACAACTGGGCTTAGTAGATTTACTGAACCTTGAAATTCATCTCATCGGTGGAGGAGGTCAGGTAGTGCAAGCAGCTGACTGTGTGACAGCTTGAATGGGACACTCGTAGAGAGTGAAGTTTTCTATGGTGGCTAGCAGTGTGGGTAGCCAACTGCTAGCCGATTAGGGGAAGAACATCCAGCACAACTTATGGGACGTGCCGCAAGTGGGATAAGCCCATATGGGTGAGATGATGGAAGGGGCGTGGTACTTTGAATGGTTACTGTGATGGTTTACTCAACCGCACAACTAAGGAGTCATGTGGGGTAATGAGTGGACTGTCTCTTGTGGGTAAAATGTGCAAACTCTGCTGAGTTAAAACTATTCGAATAGCCATGCCCACGGTCAAGGGCGGACATGGGAACTTAACCAGACATAGTTCTATTTCAAAAACTTTGTGGGTGGGATTGAAAAAGTAGTGGGCAGTGGAAAGCCCTGATTGGTGTTGCCTTGGGTGTCGCCCTAGTGATGATGTAAGCGGCTATAATGCTGAAGGTCTAGCATATGGTGCAGAAACCATGTAATGGTAGATGGTATCTAGATCACTATTAGTAAAGCATTCTTCCACACACACTATGCTTTAGTCCAACTGCTAGGTCATAGGCAATTTTCTAAGTAGTATATTTAAAAAGCAATTTCTGGCAAATAAAATAACCTGAGCCTTCCCTTGATAAGCCATGCATGTTATTTATTGCATCTTGTGTATTGACTCGTAGAGCACCGTGGATTTGTGCTCACACTCGCATTACCAACATCAGAAACAGGGAACCAGCACCATTATGCATGTGAAGATGCCCGTACGACAGACGGAGGAAACAACGATGGAAACTAGGATGACTTCTGCGATTTTGGGTCCTTGGCAATTTGACCATGGAGTTGTGTGCATATGTATGTATTACCTAGGTCTGGATAGTATATATATGGCACACATTTACCCCTAGTCGCTTGCCTGTGTATTATGGTCTTACTACTGTTTTTGTTTCCGCAGTTCGGCCCTGATGTGAAATAGTTGCCCGACATGGCATATTTCAAATACAGTTATGTAATATTGTAAATTATCATGCTTCGTGCAATGTATGAATTGATGCAGCAATACACCTGTGTGCATTATCTACTGATCCAGGGAATAGTGCAGTGACTCACAGGGGATTCTAGATTGAAAAATCTGGGTCCGACTGATGAGGACATCACTTCTCCGGATACACACAACACTCCACTTGACATTCCAGGACCAATCACTAGAGCTCGCGCCCGACAATTGAATTTACAGGTGAGCTCGTTCCTAAGTATTTCTTTTTGTTCATTTGAGAATCGATTGCTACCTAATAATTTAATTATGATTAGGAACCATGGAGTGGACCTGGAAGTACTTGGGGAAGGGCTAAGAAACACACAAGTCCAGCAAGGGCGGTCGAATCATGTTGGAGGCCATACTCATGCCGACTTCGAATCCAATTCGGAGTCCAGGACCAGGCCGCACCAAAATGGACGCCCAGATCACATCCGGGCTCCGTTTTGGACGTTATACATATGGATGGAAAGCTGAGAAGACTACCTTTCCAATGGATCTAGTCCCATGTTAAAATGCCTTCTGAGTCAACGGGAATTGTCAAAACAATTGGGCATTCAGAATCTATCAGGGTGCTGCGTCACCGTCTTTTGGGCTGTTCGGCTTTGTATCGTGTTGGAGCCCATTAGGGCGTGTCCAGGGGTTTTGCACGCCCCTCAATCCTTTATATCCAGCTGCCACCCCCACCATTAGGGTTAGGGTTTTGCTTAGATTAATCTGTCTTTGAACAATTTCGCCGTTCATCGGTTTGTGAGACCCCAACTTTCGAGTGCTAAATCAATACATCTGCAATTCAGTTGTGTTCTTCCTTGTTCTTGCTTGTGTTCTTCGATTCACAGGCAAGGATTAGCCTTCTTGGCGAGGTCAACCAAGCTGTGCACGGTTGATAACCTGAGGAGACGTGGTGCTGCGATTGCGGGGTTCGGAACGTGTTGTTCGGAAGCCGGATCGATTTGTGTCGCGTCTCCGCCAAATCGAACATATCCAGAACCTATTGGAAGATCAGGATCCCGTTTCCTATCAAGTGGTAATCAGAGCTTCGGGTGTTTCTTCAGGTTCGAGTTTACCCTACCTTTGTTATTTTCGGTTTCATCCTAGAGTCCAAGAAAAAGCCCTAAAAAAATTTGTAGTCATAGGTTGTTTCCTGTCCTAGATCTCATTTAGCCTTTTGCACAATTTGATTTCAGAGTCTGTAGTGTTCATTTTGTGTCCTTAGTCGAGTTGTGTTGCTGGTTTAGATCGTGTTTTGTTTCGGGTTGTCTTGCTTCCGCTACCTCTCATACAAACCCTAGCCGTCAATTTTGTTTTCCCACCCATATCCCACCCTCTGTTTGTCATCCATCACATCTCGTGATCTCCCAGCACCATCCCCCACCTTTCCCCGAGCTTCCGCCCCCAATTTCCACCAGTTTCCTCCACCCGATTTCGTTTCGGCCTCCACAGCAACCATAACTCGGAGGCCCTCCTTCAAACGGCCATAACTTTCTCATACAGACTCAAAATCAGGCGATTTTTTTTTGAAATTGGGTGAAATTAAATTTTGCATCCGAAACTCCCCAAACTTGTTGGGTTTGGCAAATTTATTTTGCCCAAAATCGGCCTGGAAAGTGAAGTACTCGAGCTCCGAAAGTTCATCACCGAATTTACAGCACATTCATCATTTTCTGTAGGCCACACCTTACATCAGATTGAGGTGAAACTTTGTGTGGTTCCTATTTCTGTGCTCTGCTTTGTGAAAAAATAACAGAAAAAAGAAGAAAAAAAGAAAATTTTCGCCACCTGGGCTTATAGTGCTGAGAGTGCTATCCGTGCCCAAAAAAATGGGACAGAGCACAGTTTTAGGTGACAGAACTTCATTTGTTTTGTGCTTATGCTGAAATAAGTTTCTCATTGCCAGGCCATCTTTGTTGCTGTCTTTGCTTTCCTATTCTGGTCTTGACTCCTTGTTCATCATATCCTAACACTGATATAGGACACATTTAGACCAGCAACTAGGACTAGTGCTTTGGACATTTATTCAGCATTACTATCTATTATTGATTTGTGTTCCACTACCATATTTGGCCTGCCAAGCTCCATATACCTACTTCCGGATAGCACAATTTTTGACCCTTGCAATCACCGGATCACACTCTCCAGGTATCCTTTGCCTTGCTTTGGTAAGAACACTTGTAAGAGCTTGGTAAGCCACTTCCTTTGCAGGTTTCCACTGCCCTTACCTTGTAGTTGATAGGGATAATCCTTTTGTTTTCCCTGTGTTTCCCCTAACCATGGCAGGAGACGAAGGGGAAGGGACACCGGTTGATTTCAACGAGTGTGTTAGTCGCGGCCAGCTACAAGCTACGCTCGATAAACAAAATGCTTCACTCACTGATCTTGATGCGAGAATGGACACCATCGTCGCCGCCATTGCCAAGTTGAACACCACAGAAGGCATTGAGCGGGTGGAGCGCGGATGGCGACTTCACCGGTCGGATGGACACATTGGAGGCACGCCGCCACTGTCAATGACGGCCATCATCGTGATGATGACATAGTGTATGATGCGGATGGCAACATTGATCGTGGCGACACAAGATGCACGACCGTCGGCGTCTTCAAAAAACCGACATGGTATGGGAGGTAATAACCAGAACCGTCATGGTAACGATGACCCTTTGCTAAAGTCAAATTTACCATTCCATCTTTTTCTGGTCTTTATGATGCTGAAATATATCTTGATTGGGAGAAGACGGTAGAGCGTAAGTTTAATTCTCACTTGGTTCTGAACAACATAGAGTTAGACAAGCTACTAGTGAGTTTAAGGACTTTGCTATTATCTGGTGGAATGAACTGGGTACCATGCGCTTACAACCTGATACATGGGAGCGGTTAAAAGAAGCTATGCGTAATCGTTTTGTTCCTTCCTCATATAAACGTGATTTGAGAAAAAAGTTGCAGCGCTTAGAACAAGGTGATAGTTCTGTTCAGGACTATTATGCTGAGCTTCAAAAGGGTATGGTGCGTTGTGGGGTTGTTGAGGAAACGAAGGATAAGATTTGTCGTTTCTACGGGGGGTTATGGCGTGAAATTCAGGACATTGTTGATTGTAAAGATTTTACTACTGTCAACTAGTTGTTCTAGCTTGCTATGCTTGTAGAAAAACAATTGCAGGGACACAAGGAATCAGCGAAGGCAAACACCGGACGACCCTTCTACACGTCGCGAACGACTATATCGATGGGACTACCCAAGTCTTCTTCGAGTTTTTGTTCTCCTCCACCACCTGTGAACAAGTTTGCAGCAGCGCCACCGAAGCCACCTTCCACGACACGCCTTGCAGATTCTACAAAAAATTCTTTGCAGGGTCCAGCCAAGAGTTCTTCTTCCGTGGCTTCAACGGGCCGCTCCTCCGATATTCAGTGCCACCGCTGCCATGGGCTTGGTCATGTGCAGAAGAATTGCCCTAGCCAACAGGCGTACATCACCACAGAAGATGGAGGCTACATCAGCACTTCGGATGTCGAGGATGATGATGATGTTGCTGCTGCCTTGGACGCCAATGGCGGTAGTGATGATGACCTGGTCCTTGGTGGGGCGTCCACAGCGACGCTACGAGCATCATTGTGCAGCGAGTCCTCATCACACAGGTACAACAACCCGATAAGCTTCAACGCCATAATTTGTTTCAGACTTTCTTCGCAATCAAGAACCGGCGCGCACGTGTCATCATTGATGGAGGAAGCTGCAACAACTTGGTGAGTTCTGATTTGGTTAGGAAGCTTGGCTTGACCACGCGACCGCATCCACATCCATACCATATTCAGTGGTTAAATGACTCTGGAAAAGCTAAGGTAACGGAAACATGCCGAGTCCATTTTTGCATTGGTGGTTATGCTGATCACGTTGATTGTGATGTGGTTCCCATGCAAGCATGCTCTCTTTTATTGGGTCTACCTTGGGAATGTTGGTAATATGCCCTAGAGGCAACATGGAGATGTTGAATGTATCACATACTATGTTTATGATACATTGCTTTGTTCCTTGAAATAGACATTATCATTATTGATCAATGAGTATGTGACTTATTCATGAGACTCTTAATGCCAAAATGTTGCTATTTCTAAATGATCCCTGATCATATATCATATGAGGAACAAATATGATTCAAAGATCAGCATATGTATTGATTGATGATCATGTCTCATGGATCATGGTATGGAGATACCAAATCAATAATATGGACATGTGTTAGTGAACATATGTTGGATAGACCCGCCATGAGACACTGCAGAGATTCCATGTGTCATTAGTTGGTCTCAAGTAGTGTTTATGTAGAATCCTTAGACTTGAGATCATCATGGTTCCCAATATGCGTAGTAGCCTATTTTGGGACTACTAACCACTACTCCGTGAATCGGGTAGTCATAAAAGTAGTCTTCGGGTTTGCTATGAAACATGTAGTGGGATGTGAATGATCAAGATAGAATTTGCCCCTCCTTATGGGAGAGATATCTCGGCCCTCGATGTAATGGATTATGAAAGTGCATGGCCATGCCAATGTGATTGAGGAGTCAATCACAAGTTTATAATCTATCACGGAATCGAGAGAGTGATTGAGCTATTAAGAGGATGACACAGTCTCGCCTTGAGCTTAATCTATATCGTGAGGCAAAGGGATTCGTACATGAGAACATTACATGTTCAGCGATATGATCTTTACGTATACTTTGGGGTTAATATGTCTTGCTAGAGGCCGCTATTAACGTGGTGACCGGAAAGGTGTTTCCGGTCGCGACCAAGTATACGTGAACCTCTGGTCGCACACTTAACGGGTTGGAACACTAATTCGAATGTGATTCGGATGTGGGCTCAATTCGGATAGAGATCCGGATAGACTCCTATTGGGCCTCGGTCCACGAGGCCCAAGTGAGGAGGTCTATATATTTGGAGGCGGGGCTGAGGGATGTACGCTCCTGTTCCTCCCGAGCAAAACCCTAGCCGCCACCTCCCGAGCCAAACCCTAGCCGCTCGCGAGTCTTTGGTACACTCGCGATCGGCGTTCCACCCGGGACGTGTGGATACCGGTGGGGCGCTTCGTTGCGGTGTTGATCGGCATCAACAAACTACAGATTGGATCTGCTCGTGGTGTGGTTGATCGCGTGGAGGAGACGATCTGTTCGGGACGATCGGCTACTTCCACTACTACCTCGACGCGCGTGGTTGGATCGGCTTCTCCAACTCTTCTTCCGCTGCACTGCGCGTCTAGTGGTAACGATCTATGATCCCTCCTTAGCATGATGTCCTGGTGTGCGCGGTAGAAATTTTTTATTTCCTGCTATCGTAGCCTACGCGCGTTCCTTGATGGTATCGAGCCATCTTGCTTAGTTTGCGATGCGGATCAGCGCATATGATGATATGCAGTTGTAGTAGATCGGATCTATTACAGTCTAGATCAGTCGGTTCATGTGATGAATCGATGGTAGCACGGGTTGATGAGATCAATCGGTGAATAGGGGTTAGATTGTCTCGGATCACTACTAGTGCCCTAGAGATTGTCTCGGATCGGCATAAGGTGGTTATGTCGAATACTAGTAGGATATGAATCGATAGCCTCGGGCGGCGGGACCGCCGCATGCGTACCGCCTTGTATAGCGTCATGGGTTCACATCGTTAGGTAGAATACGATTCTACGTCTAACTTGTTTTTGCAGAGAATGATGTGAATGGTATGGCCCTATATCTTATTGGAATGTATGAGATGTATGTGATGCATGTAACATCTGCTCATGGCTGCGTGTCATGATTATTTCAGCTATTGTTAGCTGTCTATATTGTATTTAACGACCTGCGTGTAATGACCTTAATGCTTGAATCTATCTTTGTAATCTTCAATTTCTAGCTATTATAGGTAGTAGCCTAGTTTTGAGGTTACAAGCTTTCAAGCATGGTGGCCTAAAGGAGTGATGTGGAGGATGGAGATCGTCTACACCTACATGGAGATGGAGATCACCATTTTTGGGCCATACTACTTCACGCTTAAATGTGTTTATCCGTGATATTATCTATCTTATTCTTATGCAATGTTTTTGTGATATGTTGCTTTGGTAGGATAGAATCCCTCATAAAATTAGGTGTTCATGCCCTTCCATATGTTGCACCAAAAGATAATGATCACCGCATGGTAGGTCTACCAAAGTAGAG
This sequence comes from Dendrocalamus sinicus, assembly GCA_036346575.1. Taxonomy (NCBI): domain Eukaryota; kingdom Viridiplantae; phylum Streptophyta; class Magnoliopsida; order Poales; family Poaceae; genus Dendrocalamus; species Dendrocalamus sinicus. Next base: position 8,933,699 of record CM070658.1, read on the forward strand.
TGCCGTCGATTATCATCATTATTTGGGGTAGATGTCGGACATCTACATGCGGAAGCATTTGGTTTACTTAACAAGGTTATCAAAACAGTTTTGGACCTTGGGGCATAGGTTGGGGCAGGGCATATTGATGTCACCCAACAAGCAAGAGTCACATAGAGATGTGATTAGCAAGGTGTTGCTTACCCATGTCACTAGTTTTCTAGCCGTGATGCCAAAGCTCACTAGGAATTTGTGAAATGAGGATCTTGACCCACTATGTGACTTAGAGGAGTTTTGTTGCAAAACACATAGTGGGAGTCTTTTGTTAAATAGTTTAATAAAAGATGAACATAAACATAGTGCTAAACTTTGCATATTCTTTGTTGTAGATCATGTCAACTAATGCCGCATCCAGTTCTTTTAATTTGCGATCTATTCTTGAGAAAGAAAAACTCAATGGAACGAACTTTATGGGTTGGTATCGCAACTTGAGAATTGTTCTCAAGCAAGAGCGCAAGGAGTATGTCCTTGAGTCTCATTATCCCGATGACTTGCCCGATAATGCTCTCGCGGCTGCACGAAGAGCTTATGAGAAGCAAACGAATGATTACCTTGATGTGAGCTGTCTCATGCTTGCCACAATGTCCTCTGAGCTTGAAGCAATATGAGAACACAGATGCCTACAATATCATTGTGGGGTTGCGTGGTATGTTTGAGAACCAAGCAAGGGTGAGAGGTTCAACACTTCAAAGTCCTTGTTTGCGTGCGAGCTTGCGAAGGGAATCCCGTCACCCTCATGTGATTAAGATGATTGGCTACATTGAGAGTCCGGAAAAGCTTGGTTTTCCCCTTAGCCAAGAGTTGGCTATCGATGTGATTCTCCATCGCTCCCCGAGCTTTGAGCCATTCATATTGAACTATCACATGAACAACATGGATAAGACCTTGGCGAGTTGCATGGGATGCTAAAAGCTGCCGAGGAAAGCATTAAGAAAAGCAGCAATCATGTGATGATGATGCAGAAAGGCAAGGGCAAGCCCAATGTCAAGAAAGGCGCGGTCAAAGAGTTAGCTCCGATGAGATCGCGAGCAGTTCTAAGGCCAAGCAAGTCAAGAAGGGCGCTGCTCCTAATGCGATTGTTACTATCGTAAGCAATCGGTCATTGGAAAAGGAACGCCCAAAGTACTTGGAGGATCTTGAGAAGAAGAAGGAAGTACGACTTCCTCTCGGTATAAATGTTATAGAGATCAATCTTGCTACTTCATCCACTGATTCTTGGGTATTTGATACCGGATCGGTTGCTCACCTTTGCAAATCGTTGCGGGGGCTAAGAAGAAGTAGAAGTTTGAGGAGGAGCGAAGTGGATCTTCGCGTTGGCAATGGAGCAAAGTTGCTGCGGTCATTGTTGGCACCATGCCATTGTCTTTACCTTCGGATTAGTTTTGGAATTGAATAATTGTTATTGTGTTCCATCTCTTTCCAAGAACATTATTTCGCTTCATGTTTGCAAGCGAGAAGGTTATGACTTTAGATCTGTGAACAATGGTTGTTCTCTTTATTTCAAAGATATGTTCTATTGTCATACTCCATTGGTGAATGGGTTATATGTTCTTACTCTTGAAGAGTCACCGGTCTATAACATTAATGCAAAGAGGCAACGTTCGAATGATTTAAATCCCACGTTTATTTGGCATCGCCGCTAGGTCACATAAATGAGAAACGCATGGAGAAGCTCCATAGAGATGGTATTCTGCACTCATTTGATTTTGAATCATTTGAGACATGCGAATCTTGTTTACTTGGCAAGATGACAAAGGCACCTTTCACCGGTCAAGGTGAACGGGCAAGTGACTTATTGGCACTCATACATTCGATGTATGTGGACCAATGAGCTCAATAGCCGAGGGGTTTTCAGTACTTCATAACTTTTATCGATGACTTTAGTAGATATGGGTATATCTACCGATGAAGCATAAGTCTGAATCCTTTGAAAAGTTCAAAGAATTCCAAAATGAAGTGCAAAATCATTTAGGCAAGACAATCAAGTTTCTACAATCTGATCGTGGAGGCGAGTATTTGAGCCATGAGTTTGGCAATCATCGAAGGATTGTGGAATTGTTCCACAATTGACTCGCCAGAACACCTCAATGGAATGGGGTATCTGAACGGAGAAATCGCACCTTATTAGATATGGTGCACTCCATGATGAGCCAAAGTGATCTTCCGTTGTCTTTTTGGGGTACGCTCTTGAAACAATTGCTTTCACACTAAACAGGTTCCATCAAAATCAGTAGAAAAGACACCATATGAGATGTGGACAGACAACGTCCTAGCTTGTCTTTTCTTAAGATTTGGGGATGTGAGGCTTATGTAAAACGTTTACAATCTGATAAGCTCAGTCCTAAATCTGATAAATGCTTCTTTATCGGGTATCCTAAGGAAACAAAAGGATATTACTTCTATAATCAAGGAGAAGGCAAAGTGTTTGTCGCGGCATGGTGTCTTCTTAGAGAAAGAGTTTCTCTCAAGAAGGGATAGTGGAGCACGTGCAACTTGAAGAAATTCGAGAAACACCGAAAACATTTCAGCTCCTACAGAACCACAACAGATGAACAAACTGTTGAAGAACCTGTTGTGGACACACCGCACCACGTGAGGTCGAGAGGTCACGTCGTGCACTGAGAGGTACATGTTCTTGACTACTCAACAACGGGACATATTGTTGTTAGACAACGATGAGCCTAAGACCTATGAAGAAGCGATGGTGGGACCAAACTCGAGAAATGGCTTGAAGCCATGAGATCCAAATTGAATCCATGCACGAGAATCAAGTTTGGAACTTGGTTGATCCACTGATGGTGTTAAAACCATTGAGTGCAAATGGATTTTCAAGAAAAGACAGACATAGATGGAAATGTTCACATCTATAAAGCGCGATTGGTGGCCAAAGGTTTCAAACAAATTCAAGGTGTTGATTATGATGAAACTTTTCGCCCGTCGCAATGCTAAAGTCTATTCGGATCATTCTAGCGATTGCTGCATATTTCGACTATGAAATATGGCAAATGGATGTCAAAACAGCTTTCCTTAATGGAAATCTGAGTGAGGATGTGTACATGACACAGCCCACGGGTTTTGTCGATCCGCAATCAGTGAAAGATATGCAAGCTGCAAAGATCCATTTATGGATTAAAGCGAGCATCTCGGAGTTGGAACATTCGTTTTGATGAAGTAATCAAAGGGTTTGGTTTCATCAAGAACGAAGAAGAGCCTTGTGTTTACAAAAGGCTAGTGGGAGCACACTCGTGTTTACGTCTTATATGTGGATGACATATTCGAATCTGATCGGAAATGACATTCCTATGCTCGAATCTGTTAAGTCTTCATTGAAAAATAGTTTCTCTATGAAAGACTTAGAGAGCGGCATATATTCTATGAAAGACTTAGAAAGAGTCGGTATAAATCATATATTCTGAGCATCAAGATCTATAGGCTTGATAGATCAAGAAGGCTAATTGGATTAAGCCAAGATACGATCGATCGGTGAAAGTCATTGACAAGGTATTGAAAAACTAAAGGTTCAACATGCGGGGGTGAGGAAGAGCTCGTTGTAAATGGTTACACCGATGCTAGCTTCCAAACCGACAAAGATGATTTTAGATCGCAATCTGATTTGTGTTCTTCTGAATGGCGGTGCGGTGAGTGGAAGAGTTCCAAGCGAGAGAGACGGTTGCTGATTCTACAATGAAGCGAGTACATAGCAGCTTCAAGCTGCTAAAGAGGCCGTTTGGATCAAGAAATTTGTTTCGAGCTTGGTGTGGTGGCTAGTGCCTCCAGCCCAATGGACCTCTCTGTGACAATAGTGGGGCCATTGCGCAAGCCAAGGAGCCTAGATCGCACAAAAGTCCAAGCACATTCTACGGCGATTTCATCTCATCCGCGAGATTGTGGAGAGAGCGATGTGAAGATATGCAAAGTACAAACGGTTTGAACATTGCAGATCCGTTGACAAAGCCGCTTCCCACCAAAGCATGAGGCTCACACTAGGGCAATGGGTATTAGATACCTACATGGTTGACTCTAGTGCAAGTGGGAGCTGTTGGTGATATGCCCTAGAGGCAACATGGAGATGTTGAATGTATCACATACTATGTTTATGATACATTGCTTTGTTCCTTGAAATAGACATTATCATTATTGATCAATGAGTATGTGACTTATTCATGAGACTCTTAATGCCAAAATGTTGCTATTTCTAAATGATCCCGATCATATATCATATGAGGAACAAATATGATTCAAAGATCAGCATATGTATTGATTGATGATCATGTCTCATGGATCATGGTATGGAGATACCAAATCAATAATATGGACATGTGTTAGTGAACATATGTTGGATAGACCCGCCATGAGACACTGCAGAGATTCCATGTGTCATTAGTTGGTCTCAAGTAGTGTTTATGTAGAATCCTTAGACTTGAGATCATCATGGTTCCCAATATGCGTAGTAGCCTATTTTGGGACTACTAACCACTACTCCGTGAACGGGTAGTCATAAAAGTAGTCTTCGGGTTTGCTATGAAACATGTAGTGGGATGTGAATGATCAAGATAGAATTTGCCCTCCTTATGGAAGAGATATCTCCGGCCCTCGATGTAATGGATTATGAAAGTGCATGGCCATGCCAATGTGATTGAGGAGTCAATCACAAGTTTATAATCTATCACGGAATCGAGAGAGTGATTGAGCTATTAAGAGGATGACACAGTCTCGCCTTGAGCTTAATCTATATCGTGAGGCAAAGGGATTCGTACATGAGAACATTACTGAGTTCAATGATATGATCTTTACGTATACTTTGGGGTTAATATGTCTTGCTAGAGGCGCTATTAATGGGGTGACCGGAAAGGTGTTTCCGGTCGCGACCAAGTATCGTGAACCTGCAGTGTCGCACACTTAACGGGTTGGAACACTAATTCGAATGTGATTCGGATGTGGGCTCAATTCGGATAGAGATCCGGATAGACTCCTATTGGGCCTCGGTCCACGAGGCCCAAGTGAGGAGGTCTATATATTTGGAGGTGGGGGCTGAGGATGTACGCTCTGTTCCTCCCGAGCAAAACCCTAGCCGCCACCTCCCGAGCCAAACCCTAGCGCTCGCGAGTGCTTTGGTACACTCGCGATCGGCGTTCCCACTCCGGGCGTGTGGATACCGGTGGAGGCGCTGCTCGTTGCGGTGTTGATCGGCATCAACAAACTACGATTGGATCTGCTCGTGGTGTGGTTGATCGCGTGGAGGAGACGATCTGTTCAGACGATCGGCTACTTCCACTACTACCTCGGCGGCGTGGTTGGATCGGCTTCTCCAACTCTTCTTCGCTGCGCTGCGCGTCTAGTGGTAACGATCTATGATCCCTCCTTAGCATGATGTCCTGGTGTGCGCGGTAGAAATTTTTTATTTTCTGCTATCGTAGCCTACGCGCGTTCCTTCAGGGAATTTGGTCATGTGAATCGCACATTGTCTACAATGTTGAGAGCTGTTTTGAAGAATAATTTGAAGCTGTGGGAAGAGTGTTTACCGCATGTTGAGTTCGCATATAATCGAGCGGAACACTCCACCACCAAGGTAAGTCCTTCTCAGGCAGTGTATGGATTCAATCCCCGTGCCCCTCTTGATATTTTACATTTGCCTACTAGTGAGAGAGTTCATAATGATGCTAAGGAGCGTGCTGATTTTTGTAATACCCTGATCGTCGATACGGCGTAAGATTTTAAAACAATCGCGGAGTCGCCGGTCTTTCGGCAAAACGCGGGAAGGGAAAAGTAAAAATTGTAGAACAGTATAAAATGAATAAAATAAATTAAAAATTAAATAAAAGCTCTAAGTGGGCTTCTTGGAGAGTGGGCCGACCACCTTGGGCCGGAGGCCCAAGGGTGGCCGCACCCTCCCACTTAACCCTAGGGCTTCCCCTCCTCCCCTTTTCCCCACACCCAGCCGCCACCCCCTTTTCCCACCCTCTTGGGCGCAGCCCCCTCCCTGGTTGGTGCCCCACCTCCCCCACAAGTGCTGCTGCCATTGGAGCCAAGGAGAAGAAGAAGAAGGAAGGAGAAGGAAGGAGAAGAAGAAGAGGAGGAAAAAAGGGGTGATTCTTCATCTAGGTAATTTTTCCTCATCCCAAACCCTCTGTTTTTCTGAATAATTAGGGTTCTTGACACGGATTTTGAAGGGAGATTATAGATTAATTGCCCGATTAGAGATTACCTGCTGTCTGCCTGTAGATTGATTCGCGTAGCGCATCTGTTTGCGCGGTTTTGACCTAGTAAACGATTTTTCCTGCGGACTCTCCCAAAAGGAAAGTTGTAGAGGACTTCCATACGCATCTCCTATATTTATTTGGGAATTTTCTGCCGTGGGATCTGGGACTTACAGGGTCGGGAATACTGCTGTTCGTCAGGCGAGCAGATTGGTACAGACCGACGGTAATCTGTGAATTTGTGGTAGTAAATGATTTTTTTGGTCATGGTTGTAATTGAGAAAGTTGTAGAGAATTTAGAGTTATAGCTTCTATATAAAATTCAGAATTTTTAGACCCCTGTATTGTTGTTGGGACGCATTTTAATATCGCTGTCCAATCTGCTAGAACAGAGATCTTTGTCTGTGTTGGGCATTAAATTACACCTATCTGTGATCAAAATAAAAATATGTGTTCTACATGAAAAATGTAGGTTTTTAAGTGATGAATCCATAGAGGTATCGTTTTCTGTATTGGATCAACATTTTTAAAGTTACAAAAATGTTAAGCAGCGCTGCTGCAGAGGTAATTTGCTGAATTGTTGAGCGGAGAGGAGTAAGTGCGGTTCGGGGTTCTAGCGACGTCTTTAATTATTTATGTCGTATTTGTATGCTGTGGCTTTGTGCTGAGAGATGCCTTTTGGACAGGTGGTCTTGTCCTGAGCACTCTTGATTTTACTTACCCGTCGGATTGAGGCAAGTAAACGAAGGTGGTTGCTACCGTTTAGCTTGTTATTCCTTCTACTTTCAGTTTACATTATTAACATAATTTGATACATTATGCCATAATTGCATGATATCTTAATTGTGGAGATGGTAGCAAGAATTTATCCATTGATATGTTGATAATCTTCTAGTAGACATGTGGAAATCTTGCTTAATGTTATAATGTGGAACATGAAAATAACATGTGGTGGATGTGGATATGTCGTGAGCATGTTGATGCTCCTTTGAGGATGGATTAATGTGATTTGTGATTATCATATCATATCATGTCATATGCATATGTGGATGTCGCGCACCTAGCCGCGATCAGATCACATTACAGACATCGTATATTGCCGAATACGATGCACCTCTTATCCCGCGAAGCATCGTATATTGCCGTGTCGATGCACCTCAATTCCTGCCCTGAAAGAGTGATGTGGAGCATAGCATGAAAGCATTCATATGCATTGCATTGTGGAAAGATTCATTTGCATACATATGCAATATGTTGTGGAGAAGTTATTTTGTGGAATATTCAACTTCATAGTTGCAATGTGGAATTGGCTCATGTGAGCTAATTGTGGTATGACGATTGTGGTTGTGGTCGTGGAATGCGGTTCCTCCCTTGTGTATGGTAAGGGTTGTGATGGTGGCATGAGATTCTTTTCTTTCGTAGTAATTGATGATATCAATTGTGGATGTGGGAAATAATAAAGTATTGAAGTAAGACATACATATGTTTTATTGCTTTTGGTAGTGGTAGTGGTCGAGGATTTAAAGTGGTCGACAAGATTTATTTGTTAATGTTTTACCGTCATTGATGGTGATTTGAGGATTGAGGATATAAACATTGTTATTTGTGAAAGATTAAATTGTTGATGATTAATCTATTGAAGTTTGTGGAAGATTAAATGTTTCATTTGCATTTAATTGTGGATACAATGACTGCACTCATATGCCAATTAAATCTGAAATTGAAGAGGTATGATTCATGGAAGTTTGTTGTGGTTTATTAATTATGGACATGAATTGTGGTTGTAGTTGTATGGAATTATAAATGATGATGTATGATTGTTCGTAGTTTGAATAGCTCATAAAGCAGCTTTGCTTGCTGAGATTTTATCTCACCCTTGTTTCCCCCCCTACAGGTGGACCTTGAGCATGCATGGGAAGGGTAGAACGGCACCACACTGATGCACGTGAATCATATTTTTATGCTGTAATAAAGTTGAAAGGATTCTAGACCTTTGCATAGCTTTGTTTACATTATCTTAATAATGTTAAATTTGTGAACTATGTTTTAGATTAAAATGTTGGAGGATGTTTTAATTAGTGAATTGCTATCGCTATCCCGTTATTCCTTAATTGTTTATGCTTCCGCTTATACTATCTTGTTTACTAATTGTTGCCAGTTTAATTTATTTTGTAAATTGGCTAGTTGTAGAGCAGTTTTAGTAGCATCCCAGGGTAATGTGGGTCCCGGGTGTTACATTGGTATCGAGCGGCGTTAGGTCCGTGGTAATGAAACTATTAAATTGACACACCGTGCACAGTAGGATGGGATGGGTCAAGCATTGCATTTATGCTTTTGACATGTTGTATTGGTGATTTACATTATGAGATAATCTTGTATGATTATTATTTTGTCCTATGACTGTTATGAGTGAGAATTGTCAATGATAAGATGTAGAGGTTGTATTTGCTGCCTTAGCATTGCCAGGTTATACCACTGTTTGTAGCATGGGGATTAGCGATGTAGTTATCTCGAGTAACTAGTGCAGATGTTGTGAGTGAGTTTCTTAAGAAAGGTTGTTAACTTCCTTGAGTTGATTTTGGCCAATTCCTGGCCTATTGCAGTTAATGAATTTTCTCTTGAGATTGTGGTTCATTGCAGTTGTTGGTTTGCAATTGGTCTCTACCTGTCCCTTGAAACAATTATTGTTTCTTCTCGGAACATTTGAGACACTCTTGCTCCTTGTGAATATTATTGATTTGAAAGGATGGTCCCTTCGTGGGTGTTTTGTCTTGTTGTGATACATGACTCATTGGTTCGCTTGGTATTTTTATTAATGAAAGTTTTATGTTGCAAACTCATTAATATGTGAAAGCCTTAGATATACGTATTTCATTTAGATTATTTAGTGTTGAAGTTTAATTCCTCTCCTTTCTGAAAGAGAGTGTTAAACCCTTTGTGGTGTTTTGCTATGCTTTAGTGGAAGGTGGTAATTATATAAATCAATTCGTGAGGTATGAATTATCAAGTTGAGATGTTAGTATGGTGCATAATTAATTTCAACTAGCATCCTTGGAAGTGTAGTTGATCAATTTGATATGACCTTGTAATAGTTTCTGGAAGAACTGTGATTAAGAATTTGTCTATACATGATTAGAACTCATGGAGTTATTGAGGAGTGTGCAAAAGAATTGGAATGATTATTATGATTGTTCAAATTTTCTATCCTGTTGGATAAATTGAATTATTTTTGTCTATAGTAATTAATATGACCGTTTGGAATGATTAAGTAAGGAGGTGTTGGAATCTTGCCTTGGTAATATTGACCTTTAACCTGTCCTTTATTTAGATACTTTATGAGCATGTACAATTGCTAGATTCGTCTATCTTTCACCATGTTAAATTGTTGAAACATGTATAAAGAAATAGATGAAGGTTGATGTATTGACTTGTAGAATCTTGCCTTACAAAGCTGGTATTATTGAAGTTTAAAGTTATTTCGTTCTAATTTACGAACGAAAGGTGAGATATTGAATCTATGCTCATGATTGTTTTATGATTGTAAAACAGAGTTAGGATCATGAAGGTTGTTATGATAAAATAATAATCAATTATTGCTAGTAATGACTAGAGTACAATCAATTTGTGCTAAATTAGAGTTGAGCATCAATAAGAATTGAATATATGGAATCTAATAAGAGATTCATACTAGCATGTTTGTGAGATTGTCATGTTCTAGTATCATCTCGTTTAAGAACTTTGATTTAATATGGTGGCTTATGCACTAGGATTTCTAGATTAAGTAGTCGCAATCTTATTCAGATAATAGAAACATGATGAAGTGATTTCTTATGTTTCTTTTGGAAAAGTTTATCAAGGGATTTGTGGATATGATGATGTTTGTTAAGAATGTATTATTCTGATGTTAGCATGATGGTCGGTATGTGGTTGTGATGATAATGTTGAATGTTCCTTAAATAAAAGAATTTGATAACTTCCATGATACTATTTAAATCAAAAGTTTTGAGATTTGCGATGCGATCTTTTTATCTCATGACTTATGTGGCAGCTGCAATTGTTTTGAGCAAAGTGACGCGTTGAGAGCTTTTATTAGCTCTTAAGGGATTAATGTGTTGTGGTCTACAAATCATTTTGTCGAATTGTCAAGGTAATGCCGTAATCAAAGAAAGTTGTTCTCTTTGTTAAAAGAAAGAGTGCGTAAAAGTATTGGAGGTTGAAGTCATGTCATGCAATTTTTTAGGTGTGTTTGACTTCTTAATTTCGCCGCATAAGAGCTTCTTGAACTCAAATGGCAATATTTTTTCCGCCGCCTAAGAGTTTCTTGAGCTCAAATGGCACATCAGATTCTTATTGGTTGAGATTTGGTATTTTCGCCTTGAGGGGCATGTGCCTTCAATCGTGATCTTATCTTTTGCTATCCAAGATTGTTGCAATTTCTTTTGGTCTTGCATTTATTGCAGATGGTAACATCTTCTTTTGTGCTGAAATTCACTTCTTTGCCTCTCCAAGAAAGGGTAATCAATTTGAGTTGCAAAGTCTTTTAAGAGGTGTATGGCATCTAGTTGGTGTGGTCATGTGATTGATTTTGGTGAGATTGTGGGTGTGATATGAATTTGAGTTGTTATCCTTAAAAGGATTGAGGTGTTTTAGGAATTATCTCACAAAGTAATTCCATTGGTCGAGGGCTTGGCTAGAATGTATTTTTGTGGAGACAGAGAGTCTCTCTGCAAGAGTGTGGATGATGTACTCAGTTTGAGCGCATCGTCGGGTTGCCAACCTAAGATAAATGAGTTGGTGTGTTGGGCGATGATTTGGAAATCCTTGGTTCAAGGAAGTTAAATTTTCAAAGGGAATGGATTGGGAAAGTAATACTATCTCGAGCAGTAATATGCTCTCTTGATTCTTGTTTAAACTGTGTGTTTATGGCGAGGTTATCTGCAAATTGAGTTGTTATATGTTGTGGTGTATTCTTTCCAGTTAGGAAAAGAAAATGATTGTTTTGGTCTGTCGAGTGATTTTTCACTCTTGGCTTGTGCAATGTGGATTCTCCAAATGTCTATTTGGAGAGTGTGAATGGTTTGTTGTGAATCCTTTGTTTTGGATTGTGGTCCTTTGAAGGAAGGTTGTTTGCTAGTATGTTGCTTGAGAATCCTTTATTTTCTTGTGGTTGAGCCCCAATTGTGAAAGCTATTGTTTGTGCTTCGAGTAAAATGTTATGAGTGGAATCTGTGGTTGAATTCTTTTAAAAGGGGTACAATGTATTATCCCGATTACAATATATAGAGGAAAATGTTTTAATAAGAAGGATGGCATTAGATAGTGGCTTGATAATTTTGCAAGAACGGCAGGATCATACGCTTAGAGCCGACAAAAGAGTTATGGTGCTCGGTGTTGACCGGCTCGTGTCGTGGACTCGCTCGGAGTTTGACATGAGGAAGAGAGCCACCAGGTATGCGGAGGCCCTCTTGACGAATCCGTCTGAGCGGGAGGTGACGTGGGAGCTTGAAGTTCAAATGTAGAAGGAGGACCCGAGTTCTTCGAGGTGGTGAGAACCCGTAGTTGTTGCTCTCGTGGGATGTTCTATCCTTGGAATGCTCTATTCTTTGGTTGTTCTTTTCTTGATTGTTCTTTTTGTCTCGTGGGTTGAGGAGCAAGATTCGAGGACGAATCCTTTTAGGTGGGGAGAATGTAATACCCGATCGCCGATACGCGTAAGATTTTAAAACAATCGCGAGTCGCCGGTCTTTCGCAAAACGCGGAAGGGAAAAGTAAAAATTGTAGAACAGTATAAAATGAATAAAATAAATTAAAAATTAAATAAAAGCTCTAAGTGGGCTTCTGGAGAGTGGGCCGACCACCTTGGGCCGGAGGCCCAAGGGTGGCCGCACCCTCCCACTTAACCCTAGGGCTTCCTCCTCCCCCTTTCCCCACACCCAGCCGCCACCCCTTTTCCCACCCTCTGGGCGCAGCCCTCCTGGTTGGTGCCCCACCTCCCCACAAGTGCTGCTGCCATTGGAGCCAAGGAGAAGAAGAAGAAGGAAGGAGAAGGAAGGAGAAGAAGAAGAGGAGGAAAAAGGGGTGATTCTTCATCTAGGTAATTTTTCCTCATCCCAAACCCTCTGTTTTTCTGAATAATTAGGGTTCTTGACACGGATTTTGAAGGAGATTATAGATTAATTGCCCGATTAGAGATTACCTGCTGTCTGCCTGTAGATTGATTCGCGTAGCGCATCTGTTTGCGCGGTTTTGACCTAGTAAACGATTTTTCCTGCGGACTCTCCCAAAAGGAAAGTTGTAGAGGACTTCCATACGCATCTCCTATATTTATTTGGGAATTTTCTGCCGTGGGATCTGGGACTTACAGGGTCGGGAATACTGCTGTTCGTCAGGCGAGCAGATTGGTACAGACCGACGGTAATCTGTGAATTTGTGGTAGTAAATGATTTTTTTGGTCATGGTTGTAATTGAGAAAGTTGTAGAGAATTTAGAGTTATAGCTTCTATATAAAATTCAGAATTTTTAGACCCCTGTATTGTTGTTGGGACGCATTTTAATATCGCTGTCCAATCTGCTAGAACAGAGATCTTTGTCTGTGTTGGGCATTAAATTACACCTATCTGTGATCAAAATAAAAATATGTGTTCTACATGAAAATGTAGGTTTTAAGTGATGAATCCATAGAGGTATCGTTTTCTGTATTGGATCAACATTTTTAAAGTTACAAAATGTTAAGCAGCGCTGCTGCAGAGGGTAATTTGCTGAATTGTTGAGCGGAGAGGAGTAAGTGCGGTTCGGGGTTCTAGCGACGTCTTTAATTATTTATGTCGTATTTGTATGCTGTGGCTTTGTGCTGAGAGATGCCTTTGGACAGGTGGTCTTGTCCCTGAGCACTCTTGATTTTACTTAACCGTCGGATTGAGGCAAGTAAACGAGCGTGGTTGCTACCGCTTAGCTTGTTATTCCTTCTACTTTCAGTTTACATTATTAACATAATTTGATACATTATGCCATAATTGCATGATATCTTAATTGTGGAGATGGTAGCAAGAATTTATCCATTGATATGTTGATAATCTTCTAGTAGACATGTGGAAATCTTGCTTAATGTTATAATGTGGAACATGAAAATAACATGTGGTGGATGTGGATATGTCGTGAGCATGTTGATGCTCCTTTGAGGATGGATTAATGTGATTTGTGATTATCATATCATATCATGTCATATGCATATGTGGATGTCGCCACCTAGCCGCGATCAGCAGTGCAAAGATCGTGATATTGTCAGAATACGATGCACCTCTTATCCCGCTGGAAGCATCGTGATATTGCCGTAATACGATGCACCTCAATTCCTGCCCTGAAAGAGTGATGTGGAGCATAGCATGAAAGCATTCATATGCATTGCATTGTGAAAGATTCATTTGCATACATATGCAATATGTTGTGGAGAAGTTATTTTGTGGAATATTCAACTTCATAGTTGCAATGTGGAATTGGCTCATGTGAGCTAATTGTGGTATGACGATTGTGGTTGTGGTCGTGGAATGCGGTTCCTCCCTTGTGTATGGTAAGGGTTGTGATGGTGGCATGAGATTCTTTTCTTTCGTAGTAATTGATGATATCAATTGTGGATGTGGGAAATAATAAAGTATTGAAGTAAGACATACATATGTTTTATTGCTTTTGGTAGTGGTAGTGGTCGAGGATTTAAAGTGGTCGACAAGATTTATTTGTTAATGTTTTACCGTCATTGATGGTGATTTGAGGATTGAGGATATAAACATTGTTATTTGTGAAAGATTAAATTGTTGATGATTAATCTATTGAAGTTTGTGGAAGATTAAATGTTTCATTTGCATTTAATTGTGGATACAATGACTGCACTCATATGCCAATTAAATCTGAAATTGAAGAGGTATGATTCATGGAAGTTTGTTGTGGTTTATTAATTATGGACATGAATTGTGGTTGTAGTTGTATGGAATTATAAATGATGATGTATGATTGTTCGTAGTTTGAATAGCTCATTAAACAGTTTGCTTGCTGAGATTTTATCTCACCCTTGTTTCCCCCTCCTACAGGTGGACCTTGAGCATGCATGGAAGGGTAGAACGGCACCACACCGATGCACGTGAATCATATTTTTATGCTGTAATAAAGTTGAAAGGATTCTAGACCTTTGCATAGCTTTGTTTACATTATCTTAATAATGTTAAATTTGTGAACTATGTTTTAGATTAAAATGTTGGAGGATGTTTTAATTAGTGAATTGCTATCGCTATCCCGTTATTCCTTAATTGTTTATGCTTCCGCTTATACTATCTTGTTTACTAATTGTTGCCAGTTTAATTTATTTTGTAAATTGGCTAGTTGTAGAGCAGTTTTAGTAGCATCCCAGGGTAATGTGGGTCCTGGGGTGTTACAATTTTATTGTCAAAATGCATGAGACTACTAAGGCAAACATTGAAAAGATGAATGAAAAATATAGGATTACTGGTAGTAAAGGTAGAAAGGAAGTTAAACTTGAACCGGGTGATTTTGTTTGGTTGCACCTGAGAAAGGATAGATTTCCTGAGTTAAGAAAGTCAAAATTGATGCCTAGAGCTGCTGGTCCTTTTAAGATGGTTGAGAAGATAAATGATAATGCATATAAACTTGAGTTGCCTCTCGAGTTTGGGGTTAGTCCCACCTTTAACATTTCAGATTTGAAGCCATACTTGGGAGAAGAAGATGATGCTGAGTTGAGAACAACTCCGCTTCAAGAGGGGGAGGATGATGAGGACATCACTTCTCCGGATACACACAACACTCCTCCACTTGACATTAAAGGACCAATCACTAGAGCTTGCGCCCGACAATTGAATTTACAGGTGAGCTCGTTCCTAAGTACTTCTTTTTGTTCATTTGAGAAACGATTGCTACCTAATGATTTAATTATGATTAGGAACCATGGAGAGGACCTGGAAGTACTTGGAGAAGGGCTACAAAACACACAAGTCCAGCAAGGGTGGTTGAATCATGTTGGAGGCCCAACTCAAGCCGACTTCGAATCCAATTCGGAGTCCAGGACCAGGCCGCACTAAAACGGACGCCCAGAACGTATCCGGGCTCCGTTTTGGACGTTCTACATATGGATGGAAAGCTGAGAAGACTACCTTTCCAATGGCTCTGGTCCCATGTCAAAATTCCTTCTGAGTCAACAGAAATCATCGAAACAAGTGGGCATTCAGAATCTGTCAGGGTGCTGCGTCACCGTCTTTTGGGCCGTTCGGCTTTGTATCGTGTTGGAGCCCATTAGGGCGCATTCAGGGGTTTTGCACGCCCCTCAATCCTTTATATCCAGCTGCCACCCCCACCATTAGGGTTTGGGTTTTGCTTAGATTAATCTGTCTTTGAACATTTTCGCTGTTCATCGGTTTGTGAGACCCCAACTTTCGAGTGCTAAATCAATACATCTACAATTCAGTTGTGTTCTTCCTTGTTCTTGCTTGTGTTCTTCAATTCGCAGGTGAGGATTAGCCTTCTTGGCGAGGTCAACCGAGCTGTGCACGGTTGATAACCTGAGGAGACGTGGTGCTGCGATTGCGGGGTTCGGAACGTGTTGTTCGGAAGCCGGATCGATTTGTGTCGCGCCTCCACCAAATCGAACATATCCAGAACCTGTTGGAAGATCGGGATCCTGTTTCCTATCACCGACAGACTACATGAAAGGGAGAGAAGAGAAGATAATGAGACAGCTGTGGCCATTCCTGGGACCACTTTCAGCAGTAGTAGTACCGCGACTTAAGTCTAACACAAGGGAAGGGTGGTAGTACCGCTTTCCTTGAAAAGTTGGGAATTTAGGAGAATATGCAAATGACCCTTAGTTTTGCACTCAAATAAACCATTTTGGGATCATTATGTATTTAACTTGACAAATAACATCCAATAACACAGTTTTTATTGAATTAACAACTTTTGAGAAATGTTTTGAAAAGCATTTTCTTGAGAGCTCCAAAAGACAACAAATGGGAGTAAAATGAGGCATGAGTTCAAGCAAGATTAGAGTAATCTATGACTGTTGTAGGGGTGGCCCCCACCTAAACCCAGCAGGCCTGGTAGAAGGTTATAAGGTCCAGAATAGGCCATGTGTAATGACATAAGTGCCCCTGAAGGGGATACTCAGATGTAAGGGTATAATTGTAAAAGCACTCCCCATGTGTATATATATGGAATGCAGCCACGGGGACCCAAGCCATTCTCACACTTCTCCCAACTCTCCACTACCATCTCTCTCTGCTTGGTCTCAGAATCACAGCAGCTTGGCGCCGTCCGTGGGGAGGACAGGAGCAAGCTTGAAGTCCGAAGAAGGATGGCACCGAAAAAAGCTTCGTCGACGGCGGCGAAGGGAAAGAAGGCGGCCGGATCGGAGCGTCGCATGGGTACCAGGGCTTCGGCATCAGCTGTTGAGGGCGCGGGTGATGACACAGGCGTGGTGGTCGAGGACGTCGACGCTCGCACCGCGACGACCGACCCCGCCGGCGCGACGACCGACCGACCCCGTCATCGGCACTGCGACGACCGGCCCCGTCACTGGCGCTGCGACGACCAACCTCGTCATCGGCGCTATGACGACCGACCCCGTCACTGGCGTTGCGACGACCAACCCCGTCATCGGCGCTGCGACGACCGACCGTCACATCGCATCGCGACGACCGACCCGCGACGCGATAAAGAACCAAC
This sequence comes from Dendrocalamus sinicus, assembly GCA_036346575.1. Taxonomy (NCBI): domain Eukaryota; kingdom Viridiplantae; phylum Streptophyta; class Magnoliopsida; order Poales; family Poaceae; genus Dendrocalamus; species Dendrocalamus sinicus. The sequence goes on from CM070658.1 coordinate 8,950,657, forward strand.
CTCGCCGCCCTCGCGCAACGCTTGCCGCAGCGCGGACCGGGCAATTGGAGGTAGCCACAACGGAGCGACCGGCAGCTCAGGGGCTCGCGAGGCGGTCGTACCCGTGCCGCCCCGTCCGCTGGGCGTGCCAACGGCCCCGCCCGTGCAGGCGGTGGAAAGCGCCCTGCTGGCGGTCCTCAAAGCGTTCCAGTAGGAGCTAGGGGATCTTCGCGGGGCTGTCCGAGACATGCAAGAGGCTCGGAGCCGGTAGGCCGCGCCGGCGGTCGCGCCAGAGCCCACGCGGAAAGGGCGCATCGCCGCGACGCCCACATCCACCGCGTCCCCACGCGCGCTGTCGACCCGCAGTCCCCGCTGGCAGGGCTACAGCAGGCGGCGTGGCCCGAAGACTTCAAGATCCCCAGTGTCATCGAGCCATACAAAGGTGATACGGACCCCCGCGAGTTTGTACGCGTGTACGAAACCGCAATCGAGACCGCGGGCGGAGATGACACCACAAAGGCGAGGCCTCCCCTCGCGCAAGGAGTGGCGCTTTCTGGTTTTTTACCGTAGAGCCAAACTCCATCTACGCGTGGGAGCAGCTCCGCGATCGCCTTCACAACAACTTTCAAGGAAACTATGTTGAGCGAGTCGACGCAGACCAGCTCTTTGCCGTGAAGCAGAAACATTCGGAGAAGCTCCGAGACTACTTCCAGCGCTTCGCAAAGATCCGATGCCAAGTCAAGGATGTCAATGAAACCACCGTTGTCAATGCAGCCATACAGGGCCTCCGCCCGGGCCCATGGCCGAGTACAACGCAAGGAAGCCGATCAAAACAGTGACGAAGATCTTCAACAAAATGGAGGAATACGCCAGGGCGGAAGAGGACGCACAGCGAAGGCAAGGTGACGACTCCGACACCAACCAGGCCGGTGGCTCGCGAAATCGGCCCCACCAAGGACGGCTCGCGAAGGAAAGCGTGGCGAGTCATCCAAGGACGCCCCTGAGCGCAAGGATGCCTCGCACGAGCCGTCCGATAGGCCCAAGCGTGGCCAGCAGAAGTCGCGGCGAGGTCGGGGCGGTCGGGGGCGCCGAGGCCGGGGACGCGGCCGTGGCCGGGGCCGCGACGATAAAGGCCGGGGAGATTACGACAACCAACACCAGGGGCTGTGGTGCGCAGTCCACGGTCATGGCAACCACGACACGCGCACGTGCACCTCTATCGCGGCGCTCCGCGACAGCGTCACCAGGGACAGGAACCTGGAAGCATGCCCGCCTGTGGTGGCCCACATGCAGCACCCATACAAAGCCCCTGTGCACATCCAGGCACAAGGGACGTAGCCCCACGAGGGCCCTCTGCGGATCCAGGCTCATGTGCAGCAGCCTCAGGAGGGCTTTCTGCAGCTACAGGCTCTGGAGGCCACCCACCGCAGAGTTATCAATGTCATCTCCGGAGGCTCCTCGTTGGAGTTCGCCTCGGAACGACAGCGGAAGGCCTACGTATGGAGGCTACACCACGTGGCGGCATACCCAGCGCAGACACCGCCGGATTGGGCACAGCATGAGGTCACGTTCACCCCCGCCGATGCCCAAGGCATAGAGCTTCCTCACCAGGACCCCCTGGTCGTCCGGGTAGTAATAGCGGGATGCAACGTGGGGCGTGCCCTAGTCGACGGTGGTAGCTCCGCGAACATTCTCGCTCGCGACGACCTTCGACGGATGGGGATCCCCGGCCGCCACCGCGTCGGGAGTCCCGTTGCAAGGTTTCAGAGGACGACCACTACGGGCACTCGCCAAATATGCCTTCGTGTCTCCTTCGCCAGATGACAATGCAAGGGTCGAAGATGCCATATTCGGTTGTCGATCTCCGCCCTTACAATGCCATATCAGGGCGCCCGTCCTCAACTCCTTCGGCGGTACCGCATCACGGCTATTTATGCATGAAGCTCCGGGCCGCGGGCCATCATTACCGCTCGTGGTGACGGGACATGGCCCGACGCGTTGAGCACGGCACGAGACATCCCGCTGCGCGACCACCGCACACTTAGAATCGGCACCACAAACGACGGACCCGCGGTGTCATCCGGGACGGCTCGACAGCCCTACAGCTAGCGCAACTACTAGAGGCTCCGGCCGCGCCAGAGACAAGTGGTTAGTACCTCCGCCACATGTAATCGCTTACCCGCGCAAACGGGAATGAAATAAAGTTCCGTTTGTCGCCACCTGTTATCATTGTGCGAAAAATACGCGGCGAGAGCGCGCAGAGGCTTCGCCTATGCGCGTACTCCCGGAATATAAACCAAAGACACACGTTCGCGTGTGCACTCTCCGTAGCCAGGGGTACGGGTATGAGTATAAACCCAAGACACACGTTCGCGTGTGCACTCTCCGTAGCCAGGGGTACGGGTATGAGTATAAACCCAAGACGCACGTTCGCGTGTGCACTCTCCGTAGCCAGGGGTATGGGTATGAGTATAAACCAAAGATGCACGTTCGCGTGTGCACTCTCCGTCAAAGGTACGGGTATGAGTATAAACCAAAGACGCACGTTCGCATGTGCACTCTCCGTCAAAGACACGGGTATGAGTATAAACAAAGACGCATGTTCGCGTGTGCACTCTCCGTCAAAGACACGGGTATGAGTATAAACAAAGACGCACGTTCGCGTGTGCACTCTCCATCAAAGACACGGGCATGAGTATAAACAAAGACGCACGTTCGCGTGTGCACTCTCCGTCAAAGACACGGGCATGAGTATAAACGAAGACGCACGTTCGCGTGTGCACTCTCCGTCAAAGACACGGGCATGAGTATAAACGAAGACGCACGTTCGTGTGTGCACTCTCCGTCGAAGATACGGGCATGAGTATAAACAAAGACGTGTGGGGGGACGCCTCTGCACGCACTCTACGGAGTATAAATAAGACGCGGATGTTCTCCCTGTGCACTCTACTGAGTATAAACAAGATGCGAACCCCGCACATGCCAGGGACTTCGTCCCTGCGCGTACTCTCTGGAGTATAAATAAGACGCGGATGTTCTCCCTGCGCACTCTACTGAGTATAAACAAGACACGAACCCCGCGCACGCCAGGGACTTCGTCCCTGTGCGTACTCTCCGGAGTATAGATAAAGCGCGGATGCTCTCGGTGCACTCCGCGGGACGCAAGGAGGGCATGGGTGTCAATCGCGACAGAGTGTCGAGGCTGATCTTCGCACACCACGGAGGTGAATGCGAGGTGCACCACCGAAGTCCAGTCCCAAGAGCTCCAGGAGGGCGACATAGCGAGTCAGAGGCTGCCCTCAGGAAGGACGCACGCGGAGCGTGAGGTACACCAGAGGCTACCCCCGCCCTGGAGGGTAGGGGAGCGGAGCGTGCGCACACTTCTGCCGCCACACGTGCCAGTCTACGGACTCTAAACAAGTCGTAGCGTCGAGGTCCGCCTCCGCACGCGCCAGTCTACGGACTCTAAACAAGTCATAGCGTCGAGGTCCACCTCCGCACGCGCCAGTCTACGGACTCTAAACAAGTCATAGCGTCGAGGTCCGCCTCCGCACGCGCCGCCACGAACTCTAAACAAGTCGAAGCGGCGAGGTCCGCCTCGCACGCGCCGCCACGGAATCTAAACAAGTCGTAGCGTCGAGGTCCGCCTCCGCACGCGCGCGATCTCACGGCTCTAAACAAGCCGTAGCGCCGAGGTTCGCCTCCGCCAAGGAACAAGGTCCCGGGAGTGCTCGCGTGCCCACTTCGGCTAGGCAGGCGGGGCCCCCGCACAACTACTGTCAGACCACCCGAAGCACAGCGCACAATGCATATCCTAATGGCCAGCAGATGTATACATCGGGAAAATTTTACAAGTACAGAGGCCCGCCAGCATATCTGCCGCTGTAAGCCATTATTCGGCGGGCTCGTCCTTAACGCGCACTAAGGCTGGGACTTTGCCCGAAGAGGATCGGCTTGCCCAAAAGTTCAGTGACTCCTCGGCCCTTTGCCGGCGCGGCGCGCGCCACGGGTGCAAGGTCGGACGCAGCGCCGTCCCCAAAGAAGGAAGTCGCACGGGCACAGTCAAATAGTCGGTTCAGAGAACAAGCGCGCCTTTTATTAACAAAAAAGGGGCGGACATCACAATGCACGCCTACATCTAGCCACCTCGGTGTCGCACCTGCGAGTCCTCGGCGCCTTCAGAGGTCCCAGCGCCGTCCTCGTCGCGTCGGGGGACCCCGTCCAGAAATTGGCCGAGGCTCCCCTCCCCGTAATGGTACTTCCGGAGCTCGACCTGTGCGGCGGCCACTCCGGCGTAGTTCCAGATCCGCTCGTAGAAGTGCTTTATAGAGCGACGAACGGCGCGGACGGCGCCAGATATTACTCCAGCCCCGCCGGGCATCTCCAGATGGGGGTCCTCTAGCCCGGGGATGTGCGTGCAACCGCGGTGCCGTAGAAGCGCGCACATCATACACGACGCCACGTAGGCACAGTGGTTGCCGAAGGTCATCGCGGCACCGCGCGCAGCGTCGGCGGCATCTTTGATCCAGCGAAGGGTCCGCGACAGCTCCTCCGGGCCGAAGGCGTGGTCCGGCACTTTGGCCACAAGCCCCTGGAGATGGCTTTCCAGTGTTTGCATGACATCCCATGCAACTACCGAAGCCTCGCCAAGCGTCCGGTCACGCTCCGGTAGAGTTAAGGCGAGTTCGCCTTTTTCCTTCTCTAGCGAGGCGACTTGTTGCAGAAGACCGTCCCGCTCCGCCGCGAACTCCCGCCGCACTGCCTCCGCGGTGGACTCTCGCGCCGAAGCGGCAAGTCCCTCGGTGTGCACCTTCACCTCAGCGCACTCCGCTTCCAGCTGGCGGATGCGGGCATCCTGGGCAGCGCGGGCCCCCGAGGCTTTGCGTAGTTGCTCCTCGGCGGCTCGCAGCCTATCCTCAAGCGCCCTTTGAGCGCGAGTATAGGTCGTTTGCAAGGTCTATCCCAGCACAAGCGTCTGCAAAACAGAAAGGCTTAGCAAGCTCAGCAGGCCCAAGCGGGGTCGTATGAGTACTTACCCTTATCCCCGACACCTCGAAGGCATCCCCGAGACGCTCCACCCCGTAGGTATGAAGCGCCTGCTGGCTGACGCTGGCGGCCGCGTCATCCACGATCCCATGCCATGCCCTCATCGTCTCGGACGGGGGAACGAAGTCCGCCGGGCTGAGGCGCCCGGTGGTCGCCCCGCCGGCCTGAGGCCCCCCATGTTCCGCCAAGGGCTCGTCCTCCGGAATAAGCGACGCTGCAGACGGGGACGCAGGTGAGCCCCGCAAGGCATAACAAAGAAAACACCAGGGAAGCCAAGCCACCTTACCTTCGGTAGCGGAAGGAGGGTTCCGAGGGCCAATGGCGGTGGCGCAAGTCCCCGCGGAAGGCGGGGTCCCGCCAAAAGCAGAAGCCTCCGCGTTCGGGGCCGGTGCCGACCGTTCCTGCGTAGCGGACGGTGTGGCTTGGGGCGTGGAGGGGGCGTGCACCGCAGGGACGTCGGCGTGCGCATCGGAGTCCCACAAGCTCCCGATGCCCGTCGCCACAACGAATCCCCCTCGACGTCCGGTGGAGCTCCGACCGCAGACACGGCCGCTTAGCTGGGGCAAGTGGCGACGACGCCGCCCTAGCAGCCGTCGCCGGAGAGGCCCCCGTGGCTGCAGCACCCGGGGGTGAAGCCCCTGCCGTGGCAACCTCTGCGGAGGGCACCTTGGTTTCGGCCGCTACCAGCGGCAAAGACCCAGTCCCATGCGCCCCCACGGAGGGCATTTTTGGCATTTTGGCAGCCACGGCGTTGGCTCCACTCAAGACCGCCCGCCCGCCGGATCTCGCCGACGACATCGTGGTGACGAGACTTCCTATCCGGCTGCTCATGGCGAGCCCTCGCCCAGCGCACCGCGCCGAAGATCTTCGCCCCGACGTCCGTGCCATCCATGCCGAGTCGGCGTACCTCGCTGAATCCGACTCGGCGCTCGCGCCGCGCCATCGGGAGCACTAGCAGCGCGGCGCGCAGCCGCTACACTGCACGTAGACACTCGCCGGGCCCCTCTTGCGAGACGGGCCTTCCTCCTCGCCGCGCGTCGCCTTGGTGTTGCGGGCCGGCCAAGACGCCCGGCACAGCAAGGCCGAGGGCCTCGCACACGTGGTTTATTCACCCCGCCCCCCTCGTAGTGTGACACGCGCTGCTCGTGCTCCTTGCGGTATACGGCCCGTGAACACGCTGCGTGCGCTTGCTCAGCATCCTCCAAGCGAATCCCACGGCAGCAGAGATAAGATTAACATGTAACATATGTCGCGCAAGCGAAGGGGTGATACGGCCGATGCTTACGAAGACCGGACGGTGCCGCGAAGAAGCGCACTCCACGGCAAAACGTTGTCGTTTCGACGCTTCTCGGCGGCAAGGTGCCAGTCACGGGCGAGCGGCGCCACGCCGTACATCACGTACTCTTCGGCAAGGTCGCGCATGTTAAAGCGGACGGCCACGCCTACGAGCTGTCGGGCCCTCCGCCTGTCCTCGTCGTCGAGCGTCCGGCTGGGTGAGGTCTTGAACGCGATCGGCCGGCCCGTGCACTCAAGGCCACTCCCGCTCTCCACACAGTGGTAGAACCACCGCTTCATCCAGTGAGACTCCCACTTCCCACGAGTGGAGTTCGCAGGGAAGAGCTTGCTGCAAGTCGACCGAAGAATAAAGGTGATGCTGCCGAAGCTCGACAGCATCCCGTCCTTTCGCTCCTTGGGTTGGCACCGTGCCTCGTGCAGGTAGGCGAACAACAAGGCACCGGGCCAACACGCTACCGAGCGCAAGGCCCAATCAGACATCGCGAGCCGCCACACGGCCGGAGTCGGGCTTGCGCCACCCAGCCGGGTCCGCAAAGACGCCGCCTACAATCGCCGCCGGGATGCGGAGCCCCGCATCAAAAAGGTGACGAATACGAGCGCCCCCGACCTCTCGGGACGCGGTTCCGTCTCATCGGCGGCAGGCAATCGCACCGCCTGGCACTCCGACAGCTTCCCCGCGCGCAGCAGCGCTTGGATTGTCTTCTCGGTCACGAGCGAGGGGCCCAGCTCGCCGGAGAACGCGCCTTCCTTCTCCGGCGCCAGCCACCATTTGTCCGCCACCGCCGGGGTCACGCTGCTTGAGTTAGTATTTCACCTCTAGCGGTGAAGACCGCCGCGGATGCCGCAGGCACCAGCCCCCTGGCCGCGCTTGCCATTAGACGCCATCGCTTCTCACGAAAGGAGTATAGCGGCGAGAATAATACGGGAGTAGGGCAAGCGGTGCAAGCAAGAAGGGGGCGTAGAACTGCGGGGGCGCGGTTACGAGGGCTATTTCAAGCCACCACACCCGGTGCCATAGCGTCGCGATGGTCCGCGTACCGGACACGACTGCAGTCGTACAAAGGCCCGTCCTGCACAATCCCCCACAACCAAAGATGGAAGGGCGCGACCGCAGTAGTAAGGACCGTCAGAGTGCGACGCTCCAGTGGCCTACCGCCACGTGCCAACCCCCACACAAGATAGCTGGAGCACCCGAGGCCAGGCGTTGACACAACTCCAGTCGCCATTAAAAGCGCACTAATGGACCAGGGGGTCACAACAGCATCGAAGTTGCACCATTCGTCGCCCATCCCGTGTCCCCCTGCCTAGGGAAGAGGCGAGCAGCCGCGATCATGCAACCATTCACATCCCGCCGCGCACCAGTAACAAGCCGCCATGTGCCCTACACACACCAAGGCGAGTCGTGCGGTACAACAACCTATCTCTAGCAAACCGGGCGCCGACGCAGTTCCAGGAACCTTTATAGAGCACATCCGCATCGTGACATCGCAATCACCGCACGCGTGGTGGTGTTCGTGGTGCGAAGTCACACCTCAGACCACCACTGAGCCTCTGCCACGGCAGGCTCCAGTCTTGGCCTCGGCTTCAAGGATTGCGCGCGCTCATTTCGCCGGCTAAGCGCCACTCCACCGCCACCCGCTCAAGGGTAGGGGACGGAGCGCGCGCGCGTCACCGGCCGGGCGCCACCCGCCGCCACCCGCTCAAGGGTTGGGGAGCGCGCGCGCGCTTCTGGGCCGCGCGCCACTCACCGCCACCCGCTCAAGGGTAGGGGACGGAGCGCGCGCCTACTGCTGGGCGCGGCCGCCGCCACCCGCTCGGGGTAGGGGACGGAGCGCCGCGCCTCGCTGCTGGCGCCAGCGCGCCGCCACCCGCTCGGCGGTAGGGGACGGAGCGCGCGCTTACTGCCGGTGGTGCCAGCCGTGCGACCCGCTCAAGGGTAGGGACGGAGCGTGGGTGTCTTTCGGTGGGCACCAGCCCGCCGCCACCCGCTCGAAGGGTAGGGGACGGCGCGCGCGCGTCTCACCGGCAGGCGCCACTCCGCTGCCATCCATTCGAAGGGTTGGGGACAGAGCGTGCGCGCTTCATTTTCCGGGGCGCCGGCTCCCCGCCACCCGCTCGAAGGGTAGGGACGGAGCATGCGCGCGTTTACTGGCCGGGCGCCAGCTCGCTGCCACCCGCTCGAAGGTAGGGGACGGAGCGCGCGCGTCTACTTTGCTCGGCGCCAGCCGCCGCCGCCACCCGCTCAAGGGTAGGGGACGGAGCGCGCGTCTACTGGCTGGGTGCCAGCTCCCCGCCACCCGCTCAAGGGTAGGGACGGAGCGTGGTGTCTACTGCCGGGCACCAGCCCGCCGCCACCCGCTCAAGGGTAGGGGACGGAGCGCGCGCGCGCTACATTGGCCGGGCGCCACCCGCGCCATCCGCTCAAGGGTTGGGGACAGCGCGCGCGCTCTACTTCGCCGGCGCCAGCTCCCGCCACCCGCTCAAGGGTAGGGGACGAGCGCGCTGCGCGTACTGCCGGCGCGCGGCCGCGCCACCCGCTCGGGGTAGGGGACGAGCGCGCGCGTCTACCGCTGGCGCCACTCCCCTACCACCCGCTCAAGGGTAGGGACGGAGCGTGGTGTCATTTCGGTGGGCACCAGCCCGCCGCCACCCGCTCAAGGGTAGGGGACGGAGCGCGCGCGTCTGCTGGCGGGCGCGCGCCCGCGCCATCCGCTCAAGGGTTGGGGACAAGCGCGCGCCTACGCCGCCGGCGCCACCTCCACCGCCAACCGCTCAAGGGTAGGGGACGGAGCGCGCGCACTTCATTTCAGCCGGGCGCCAGCTCCGCCGCCACCCGCTCAAGGGTAGGGGACGGAGCGCGCGCGTCTACTTCGCTGGCGCCACCCGCGCCACCCGCTCAAGGGTAGGGGCGGAGTGCGCGCGCTTTGCTGGCCGAGCAGCCCGCGCCACCCGCTCAATGGTAGGGGACGGAGCGCGCGTCTGCCTGCCGGGTGCCGCCCGCGCCACCCGCTTGCGTAGGTAGGGACGGAGCGCGCGCTTATATTGGCCGGGCGCCACCGCGCCACCCGCTCAAGGGTTGGGGACGGAGCGCGCGCGCGTGTCTACAACTTGGCGTCAGCTCTGCTGCGTCGACTCCGGCAGCCTAGTACGGGCGAGTCTTCGCCTTAGCTGAGAAACCCTGCCTGAAGGATCGCGGGAAGGCTATGAAAGCAGAAAACAAAACTTTTCTACCGCGCACACAAGGACATCATGCTTAAGGAGGATCATGGATCGTTACCACTAGACGCACAGCAGCGAAGAATAGTTGGAGAAGCCGATCCAACCACACGCTGCCGAGGTAGTAGTGGAAGTAGCCGATCGTCCCAACAGATCGTCTCCTCCACGCGATCAACCACACCACGAGCAAATCCAATCAGAGGTTGTTGATGCCGATCAACGCCGCAACGAGCAGCGCCCACCGGTATCCACACGTCCGGGTTGGAACGCCGATCGCGAGTGTACCAAAGACTCGCGAGCGGCTAGGGTTTGGCTCGGGAGGTGGCGGCTAGGGTTTAGCTCGGGATTAACAGGTGCATGCAGCCTCACCCCCTCGCCTCCATATATAGACCTCCTCACTTGGGCCTCGTGGACCGAGGCCCGATAGAGTCTATCCGGATCTCTATCCGAATTGAGCCCACATCCGAATCACATTCAAATTAGTGTTCCAACCCGTTAAGTGTGCGACCAGAGGTTCACGATACTTGGTCGCGACTGAAATGCCTTCCGGTCACCCCGTTAATAGCGGCCTCTAGTAAGACATATTAACCCCAAAGTATACGTAAAGATCATATCGGTTGAACCTGTAATGTTCTCATGTACGAATCCCTTTGCCTCACGATATAGATTAAGCTCAAGGTGAGACCTGTGTCATCCTCTTAATAGCTCAATCACTCTCTCGATTCCGTGATGGATTATAAACTCGTGATTGACTCCTCAATCACCTTGGCATGGCCATGCACTTTCATAATCCATTACATCGAGGGGCCCAGAGATATCTCTCCCATAAGGAGGGGCAAATTCTATCTCGATCATTCACATCCCACTACATGTTTCATGGCAAACCCAAAGACTACTTTTATGACTACCCAGTTACGGAGTAGTGTTTGGTAGTCCCAAAATAAGCTACTAAGCATGTTGGGAACCATGATGATCTCAAGTCTAAGGATTCCACATAAACACTACTTGAGACCAACTGATGACACATGGAATCTCTGCAGTGTCTCATGGTGGGTCTATCCAACATATGTTCACTAACACATGTCCATATTATTGATTTGGTATCACCATACCATGATCCATGAGACATGATCATCAATCAATACATATGTCGATCTTTGAATCATATTTGTTCCTCATATGATATATGATCGTGATCATTTAGAAATAGCAACATTTTAGCATTAAGAGTCTCATGAATAAGTCACATACTCATTGATCAATAATGATAATGTCTATTTCAAGGAACAAAGCAATGTATCATAAACATAGTATGTGATATATTCAACATCTCCATGTTGCCTCTAGGGCATATCACCAACAGCTCCCACTTGCACTAGAGTCAACCATGTAGGTATCTAATACCCATTGCCCTAGTGTGATCCACATGCTTTACTGGGAAGCGGCTTTGTCAACGGATCTGCAATGTTCAAATCCGTTTGTACTTTGCATATCTTCACATCGCCTCTCCACAATCTCGCGGATGAGATGAAATCGCCGTAGAATGTGCTTGGACTTCGTGCGATCTAGGCTCCTTGGCTTGCGCAATGGCTCCACCGTTGTCATAGTAGAGGTCCATTGGGCTGGAGGCACTAGCCATCACACCAAGCTCGAAACAAATTTCTTGATCCAAACGACCTCTTTAGCAGCTTGAAAGTCGCTATGTACTCGGCTCATTGTAGAATCAGCAACCGCCTCTGCTTGGAACTCTTCCACCACCGCACCGCCATTCAGCGAGAACACAAATCCAGATTGCGATCTAAAATCATCTTTGTCAGTTTGGAAGCTAGCATCGGTGTAACCATTTACAACGAGCTCTTCCTCACCCCCATAGACGAGGAACACATCTTTAGTTCTTCTCAAGTACTTCAAGATGTTCTTTACGACAATCCAGTGACTTTCACCGATCTCGACTGTATCTACTTGTAGCACTTAAAGCATACGAGACATCTGGACGTGTACAAAGCATGGCATACATAATGGACCCAATAGCTGAAGCATATGGAATCGCATTCATTTTATCCCGCTCATCAGGTGTACTAGGACACTGATTCTTGCTAAGATTTATACCATGTGACATAGGTAGGAAGCCTTTCTTGGAATCCTGCATGTTGAACCTTTTCAACGCCTTGTCAATGTACATATCTTGGCATAATCGAATTAGCCTTCTTGATCTATCCCTATAGATCTTGATGCCCATATTATATGCCGCCTCTCCTAAGTCTTTCATAGAGAAACTATTTTTCAATGAAGACTTAACAGATTTGAGTATAGGAATGTCATTTCCGATCAGTAATATGTCATCCACATATAAGACCAGAAATACGAGTGCGCTCCCACTAGCCTTTTTGTAAACACAAGTGTCGTAGGGGTGGCCCCCACCTAAACCCAGCAGGCCTGGTAGGAAGTTATAAGGCCCAGAATAGGCCACGTGTAATAACACAAATACCCCTGAAGGGGAGGATCAGCTGTAAGGGCATAATTGTAAAGGCACTCCCCATGTGTATATATATAGAATACCAGCCATGGGGAGAGGGCAAGCCATCATACTCATTTCCACCACTCTCCACTACCATCTCTCTCTCTCTGTTTGGTCTGTAGCCACGATAGTTGGCACCGTCCGTGGGGAGGACAAGAACAAGCCTGAAGATCGAAGAAGAAGGATGGCACCGAAAAAAGCTTCGTCAGCGGTGGCGAAGGGAAAGAAGGCAGCCGGGCCAGAGCGTCGTACGAATACCAGGGCTTCAGCATCGGCAGCGGCGGGCACGGGTAGCGACGCAGGCACGGTGGCCGAAGACGTCGACGTCCGCGCGGTGATGACCAACCTCGTCACCGGCACCGCGACGACCAACTGTAATATCCTGAACGTCTTTACGGCGTAAGTTTTTAAAATAATCGCGGAGTCGCCGGTTTTTCGGTAAATCGCGGGAAGGAAAAAATAAAATTGTAGAACAGTGTAAAATGAATAAAATAAATTAAAAATTAAATTAAAACCTCGGATGGGCTACCGGAGAGTGGGCGACCACCTTGGGCCGAGGCCCAAGGGGTGGCCGCACCTCCCTCTCCCTCCCCTAAAACCCTAAGCCACTCTCCCCTTTCCCCCACAGCCGCCACCCCCTTTCCCACCCTCTTGGGCGCAGCCCCTCCTGGTTGGTGCCCCCACCCCCACAAGTGCTGCTACCATTGGAGCCAAGGAGAGGAGAAGAAGGAAGGAGAAGGAAGAAGAAGAAGAGGAGGAGGAAAAAAGGGTGATCCATCATCTAGGTAATTTTTCCTCATCCCAAACCCTCTGTTCTATGGAATAATTAGGGTTCTTGGCACGGATTTTGAAGGTAGTTAATAGATTAATTGCCCGATTAGAGATTAGCTGATGTTCTGCCTGTAGATTGATTCGCGCAGCGTGTCTGTTCGCAAAGTTTTGACCTAGTAAACGAATTTTCCTGTGGACCTTCCCAAAAGGAAAGTTGTAGAGGACTTCCAGACGCATCTCCTGTATTTGTTTCTGGAATTTTATGCCTTGTTATCTGGGATTTACAGGGTCGGGAATACTGCTGTTCGTCAGGCGAGCAGATTGGTACAGACCGACGGTAATCTGGGAATTAGAGGTCGTAAATGATTTTATGACCATGTCCGTAATTGAGAAAATTGTAGATAATTTAGAGATATAGCTGATGTATAAAATTCACAATTTTTAGACCCTTTACTGATGTTGGGACTAATTTGTTTATTGTCATTCAATCTGCCAGAACAGAGTTCTTCCTCTGTTTTGGGCATTAAATTACACCTAGCTGTGATCAAAATAAAAATAGGTGTTCTACATGAAAATGTAGGCTTTTAAGCGATGAATCCAGAGAGATATAGTTTGCTGTAAATGGATCAATATTTTTAAAGTTACGAAATGTTAAGCAGCACTGCTGCAGAGGGTAATTTGCTGAATTGTTGAGCGGAGAGGAGTTTGTGCGGGTTCGGGGTTCTAGCGACGCTTTTAATTATTAATGTCACGTTTGTATGCTGTAGCTGTGTGCTGAGAGTTGCCTTTTGGACAGGTGGTCTTGTCCCTGAGCGCTCTTGATTTTACTTAACCGTCGGTTTGAGGCAAGTAAACGAAGCGGTGGTTGCTACCGCTTAACTTGTTATTCCTTCTACTTGCAGTTTACATTATTATCATAATTTGATACATTATGCCATGATTGCATGATAATTTAATTGTGGAGATGGTAGCAAGTACTTATCCATTGATATGTTGATAATCTGCTAGTAGCCATGTGGAAATCTTGCTTAATGTTATAATGTGGAACATGAAAATAACATGTGGTGGATGTGGATATGTCGTGAGCATGTTGATGCTCCTTTGAGGATGGATTAATGTGATTTGTGATTATCATATCATATCATGTCATATGCATATGTGGATGTCGCCGCACATAGCCGCGATCAGACTGGCACAAAGATCGTATATTGCCGAATACGATGCACCTCTTATCCCGCGAAGCATCGTATATTGCCGTGTACGATGCACCTCAAATCCTGCCCGAAAGAGTGATGTGGAGCATAGCATTCATATGCATTGCATTGTGGAAAGATTCATTTGCATACATATGCAATATGTTGTGGTGAAGTTATTTTGTGGAATATTCAACTCATAGTTGTAATGTGGATTATACAACTTCATAGTTGTAATGTGGAATTGGCTCATGTGAGCTATTTGTGGTATGAGGATTATGGTTGTGGACGTGGAATGAGGTTCATCCCTTGTGTACGGTAAGGTTTGTGATTGTGGCATGAGATTCTTTTCTCTTGTATTAATTGTTGATAACAATTGTGGATGTGAGAAATAATAAAGTGTTGAAGTAAAACATACATATGTTTTATTGCTTTTGCTAGTTGTAGTGGTTGAGAATTTAAAGTAGTCAAACAAGATTTGATTTGTTAATGCTTTAACATCATTGATGGTGATTTGAGGTTGAGGATAATAACATTGTAATTGTGGAAGAATGTTGATGATTAACCTATTGTGGTTTGTGGAAGATTAAATGTTTCATTTGCATTTAATTGTGGATAAAATGACTGCATTCATATGCCAATAAAATCTGAAATTGAAGAGGTATGATTCATGGAAGTTTGTGGTGGTTTAATAATTGTGGACATGAATTGTGGTTATAGTTGTATGGAATTATAAATGATGATGTATAATTGTTTGTAGTTTGAATAGCTGTTAAATGCTTTGCTTGCTGAGATTTTTATCTCACCCTTGTTTCCCCTCCCTACTGTGGACTTTGAGCATGCATGGGAAGGGTAGAACGGCACCACACCGATGCACGTGAATCATATTTTTATGCTGTAATAAAGTTGAAAGGATTCTAGACCTTGCATAGCTTTGTTTACATTATCTTAATAATGTTAAATTTGTGAACTATGTTTTAGATTAAAATATTGAGGATGTTTTAAATAGTGAATTGCTATCACTATCCTGTTATTCCTTAGTTGTTTATGCTTCCGCTATACTATCTTGTTTAGTAATTGTTGCCGCTTATTTTATCTTGTAAATTGGCTCGTTGTAGAGCAGTTTTAGTAGCATCCCAGGGTAATGTGGGTCCTGGGGTGTTACACCAACCCCGTCACCGGCACCGCGACAACCAACCTCGTCACCGGCACCGCGACAACCAATCTCATCACCGGCACCGCGACGACTAACCTCGTCACCGGCACCGCGACGACCCACCCCGTCAGCGGCGTCACGAGGACGGACCCCGCGGTCGAAGACGTCGACGCTGGTGCGGCAACAACCGACCCCGCCGATGCAACGACAGCCGACCTCGCCGCCCCCGCCGCAACCCTCACCGGCAGCGCGGACCGGGCGGTTCGAGGTAGCCACGACGGAGCGACCGGCAGCTCGGGACTCGCGACGCAGCGATCGTGCGCGCCGATCCGCCTGTTGGGAGTACCGACGACCCGCCGCCAGCGGCAGCGCGCCGCCGGCGGCCTCGGCGTGTTCCAACGGAGCTAGGGGACCTTCGCGAGCCGTCCGAGATATGCAAGAGGCTCGGAGCCGCAGGCCGCGCCGATGTCGCGCCGAGCCCACGCCGAGAGGGCGGATAGATCGCGGCTCCCACGCCTAGCCGCGTACGCCGCGCGCGTAGATCCGAGTCCCCGCCGGCGGGCTGCAACAGAGGCATGGCCCAAGACTTCAAGTTTCCTAGCGCCATCGACTTGTACAAAGGCGACACGGACCCCGCGAAGTTCGCGTGCGTGTGTACGAAACCGCGATCGGCCGCGGCGGAGACGACACCACGGCGAAGGACTCCCCTCACGCTGCAAGGCGTGGCACTCTCTGGTTCTTTACCATAGAGTCGGGCTCCATCTACGGCGTGGGAGCAGCCGTGTCGCCTCACAACAACTTCCAGAAACTACGCCGACCGAGTCGACGCGACCAACTCTTTGTTGTCAAGCAAAACCCTCGAGAAGCTCCGGACTACTTCAACGCTTCGCCAAGATTCGATGCCAAGTGAAAGACGCAACGAAACCACCATCGCACGCAGCCATACAGGCCTTCATCCGCCCGATGGTCGAGTACAACGCTACAAAGCCAATCAAGACGGTGGTGAAGCTCTTCGACAAAATGGAGGAATATGCCGGGCGGAAGAAGACGCGCGGTGAAGGCAAGGGGACGACTCGACACCAACCAGCCGAGCCTCGCAAAGCGAAGATCCCCCGAAGAACGGCTCTTCGAAGGGAAAACGTAAGCAGGAGTCGTCCAGGGACGCACCCGACCACAGGAACGCCTCGCATAAGGAGTCGCCCGATCAGCCCAAGCATGGCCAGCAAAGGTCGAGGCGAAACCAGTACGTCCTCGACATTGAAGGCGGTTCCGACGAGGGCGCTCCTGCGGGCCGAGGCGGTCGGGGGCGCCATGGCCGGGGCCGCGACGATAAAGGTCGGAAATTACGACGACCAGCACCAGGGACTGTGGTGTGTGGTCCACGGCCGCGGCAATCATGATACCCGCACCTGCACCTCCATCGCGGCGCTCCGTGATAGCATCGCTAGGGACAGGAACCCGGAGACGCGTCCGCCCGCGGTGGCCCATGTTCAATTCCCGTACGAGGCCCCCATGCAGGTACAGGCGCAACGGATGCAACCCCAGGAAGGTACCTTGCGGATCATTAACGTCATATCCGGAGGTTCTGCGCTGGAATTCGCCTCAGCACGGCAGCAGAAGGCCTATGCGCGAAGACTACATCACGTGGCGGCATACCCAGCGCAGGCACCCCCGGGCTAGGCGCAGCACGGTTACATTCACACCGACGACGCCAAGGCGTGGACTTCATCGGGACCGCTGGTCATCCGGTCACTATCGCGGGATGCGGCGTGGGCGTGCCTCGCCGGCGGCGTAGCTCTGCGAACGTATTGTTTGCGCGCCTTCGACCGATGGGGATCCTCGAAGTCGCCTAGGGCCTCGGAATCCCACCGCAGGCTTCGGGGACAGCCCTGCGGGCCCCCGGGCCAAATAGGTCTTCAAGTCTCCTTCGCCAAGATGACAATGTGCAGGCCGAAGATGCCACCTTCGACGTGGTCGACCTTCCGTACCCCTACAATGCTATATTAGGGCACCCAATCCTCAACTCCTTCGGCGCGGTACCACATCACGGCTATCTATGCATGAAGATCCGGGTCCCCGCCATCATCACCATCCGAGGCGACGTGATATGGCCCGGCGCATCGAGCCCGGTACCAGGTGCCCGCGTCGCGAAGCCCAACGGCGCTCCTAGCGCTGGTGTCACAGCGCGGAGGTCCGCGAGGCCATTCAGAGGTGCCGTGGCGAACCCTGCAGATGTCTAGCGACTAGAGGCTTCGGCCTCACCAAGGGCAAATGGTTAGTATATCCACCCCTTGTAGTTGCTTACCCGCGCAAACGGGGAGGTAATGAAGATCGCCGTTTGTCACTAATCTTTCTTCATCATGCACAAGTATGCGGCGAAGGCGCGCGCAGGCTCAGCCAACGCGCGTTCCCACAGTATAAAACAAAGACACACGTTCGCGTGTGCACTCACCGTAACAAGGGATATGGGCCTGAGTATAAACAAAGACGCACATTCGCGTGTGCACTCGCCGTAGCCAGGGGTACGAGACTGAGTATAAATCGAAGTCGCACGTTCGCGTGTGCACTCGCCATAGCCAAAGGTGCCGGCCCGAGTATAAACAAAGACGCGCGTTCGCGTGTGCACCGCCGTGCTGTGGTACGGGTCGAGTATAAATCGAAATCGCGCGTGCGCGTGTGCACCGCCGTAGCCAAAGGTGACGGGCCCGAGTATAAACAAAGACGCACGTTCGCGTGTGCACTCGCCGTAGCTGTGGCGGGATCGAGTATAATCAAGTCGCACGTTCGCATGTGCACTCGCCGTAGCCAAAGGTGACGGGCCTGAGTATAAACAAAGACGCACCGGGGGGACGCCCTCGCGCGCACCAGTCTACGGACTTTAAATAAGACGTAGCGTCGAGGTCCGCCTCCGCACGCACCAGTCCACGGACTTTAAATAAGACGTGGCGCCGAGGTCCGCCTCGCACGCGCTACGATCTCACGGACTTTAAATAAGACGTAGCGTCGAGGTTCGCCTCCGCACACGCGAGTCTCCGGACTATAAAGGAAGACGTAGCGCCGAGGTTCGCCCGCACGCACTCCATCTCACGGACATTACATAAGACGAAGGCCGAGGTGCGCCTCGCACGCGCGAAGTCTCCGGACAATAAAGGAAGACGAAGCGCCGAGGTTCGCCTCGCACGCACCGCCTCGGACTTTAAATAAGACGTGGCGCCGAGGTCCGCCTCGCGCGCGAAGTCTCCGGACTATAAAGGAAGACGAAGCGCCGAGGTTCGCCCCGCACGCACGGGCCACGGACTTTAAATAAGACGTGGCGCCGAGGTCCGCCCCGCACGCGCGAGTCTCCGGCTATAAAGGAAGACGAAGCGCCGAGGTCCGCCTCGCACGCACGATCCACGGACTTTAAATAAGACGTGGCGCCGAGGTTCGCCTCGCACGCGCGAGTCTCCTGACTATAAAGGAAGACGTAGCGCCGAGGTTCGCCTCCGCACGCACTGATCTACGGACTTTAAATAAGACGTGGCGCCGAGGTCCGCCTCGCACGCGCAAGTCTCGGACTATAAAGGAAGACGAGGCGCCGAGGTTCGCCTCGCACGCACTCGCCACGGACTTTAAATAAGACGTGGCGCCGAGGTTCGCCTCCGCACGTGCGAGTCTCCGAACTATAAAGGAAGACGTAGCGTCGAGGTTCGCCTCCGCACGCACCAGTCTACGGACTTTAAATAAGACGTAGCGTCGAGGTCTGCCTCCGCACGCGTGAGTCTCCGGACTATAAAGGAAGACGTAGCCTCGAGGTTCGCCTCCGCACGCACCAGTCTACGGACTTTAAATAAGACATAGCGTCGAGGTCTGCCTCCGCACACGCAAGTCTCCGGACTATAAAGGAAGTCGTAGCGTCGAGGTTTGCCTCCGCACGCGCGAGTCTCCGGACTATAAAGAAGGCAAAGTGCCGAGGTCCGCCTCCGCACACGCCAGTCTACGGACTATAACAAGGCAAAGTGCGGGGGTCCGCCTCCGCACACGCCAGTCCACGGGCTGTAAAAAGGTGAGATGCCAAGCGACTGTCCCCGCAAGCGCCATTCTAAGGAACCCTTGCGCCGCTACTTCGCCAACGGTGGCATCAACACATAGCGCATATCCTAAAATGCTAGGAAATCTGCATACCGGAAAAATCACAAGTACAAAGGCCCGCAACATCCTTGCCGCTCTAAGCCGCTATCCCGTGGGTTCGCCCTTAACACGCGCTAAAGCCGGGCCTCGCCAAAGAGGGCCGCCCGCCAAAAGTCCAGCGACTCTTGGCCCTTCGCCACGCGGCGCCGCCGGTTGAAAGGTCGGCCGCAAGAAGTCGCCCCGCAACGGCTGCCCGGATATAGGCGAGTCGAATGCATGCCGCAAGTATGTACTTCATTCGTAAAAGAGGAGCAGATAACACACGCCACATCTAGGCACCACGGTGTCAGACCTGCGGGTTCCCGGCGCCGGAGGGCCCAGCGCCGCCCTCGTCGCATCGAGGGACCCCGTCCAGAAACTGGCCGAGGCTCCCCGCCCCGTAGAGCGACTTCCGGAGCTCGATCCGTGCAGCATCCGGCCCGACGTAAGCCCAGATACGGTCGAAGAAGGGCCCGAGGGCACGGCGCGCGGAGCGGACGGTGCCGGACATTACTCCGGCCCCGCCGGGCATCTCCAGCTGGGGGTCATCCAGCCCGGCGACGTGCGTACAACCGCGATGCTGCAGGAGCGCACACACCAAGCATGCCGTCGTGTACGCACGGTGGGTGCCAAAGGATGTCGCCGCGTCGCGCGCAACATTGGCGGCATCCCCGATCCAGCGGAGCGTCCGAGACAACTCCTCCGGGCCGAAAGCGCGGTCTGGCACCTCAGTTACCAGCTCTTGAAGATGGCTCTCCAGCGCTTGCATGGCGTCCCACGCAACCATCGAGGTGTCGCCAAGCGTCTGGTTACGCTCCACCAGAGTCAAGGCAAGTTCGCCTTTTTCCCTCTCTAGCGAGGCGATCTGCGCCAGGAGCCCATCCCGCTCCGCCGCAAACTTTCCTTCAGCAGCTGCCGCGGCCGACTCCTGCGCCGACGCAACAAGTCCCTCGGCGTGTGCCCTCGCTTTGGCACATTCCGCTTCCAGCTGGCGGATGCGGGCGTCCTGGGCAGAGCGGGCTTCGGAGGCTTCGTGTAGCTCCTCCTCAGCGACCCGCAGTCTATCCTCGAGCGCCTTTCGGTCACGAGTATGGATCGCTTGCAAGGCCTGCCCCAGCACAAGGGTCTTTAGAGGGAGAAGACTCAGCAAGCTCAGCTAGATCAGGCGTTGTCGCATAAGTACTTACCCTCACCCCAGACACCTCGAAGGCGTCCTCGAGGTGTCCCGCACCGTAGGCCTACAGCACTTGCGGGTCGACGCTCGTGGCCGCGTCATTCACAATCCCGCGCCACGCCCTCAGCGTATCCAGAGGCGGCACGAAGTCAGCGGGGCTTACGCGCTCGGAGGCTCCGTGTTTCGCCGAGTGCTCCCCCTCCGGAATAAGCAATGCTGCAAACAGGGATACGGGTGAGCGCCCCAAGGCATAAAAGCACACACCAGAGTAAGCTAAGCCACCTTACCTTCGGTAAAGGGAATGGCCCCATCGCGCGTAAGCCTCGCGCTCGGGAGGGCGACGGCTGTCCCGCGCGCGGGTGGCGTGGCGGGCGAGAAGCGCGCGATGCCGCAGGTCTCGGCGCTGCGCCGGCATCCCACAAGCTTCTGATGCCCGTGGCCACGACGAATCCCCGCGGTGTCCGGTGGAGCTCCGGCCGCACGCACGGCCGTTTAGCTGGGGCAGCCAGCGGCGACACCGCCCCCACAGCCGCGGTTAGCGAAGCCCCCGCGGCTGCCGCGCCGGGGGGTGAAGGTTCCACGGTGGCAGTTGTCGCAGGGGGCACCTCGGTTTCTGCTGCTGTTGGTAAGTGTAGCACGGCTCCGTGCGCCCCCGCGGAAGGCGCCTCCGGCACCACGGCGGCCACGATCGAAAGCTCCACCTCGACATCGCCGGTCCGCACGGGTGCTGCCTCGGTGACTTCGGCGGGCGGTGAGGCTTCCCCCCTTCGGCCGATCACGGCAAACCCGCCGTCCGGGACGCTCAGCGAAGATACCTCACATTCGATGTCTACGCCGCCCAAACCGGAATCGGCATACCTCGCCGAGTCCGACCCCACGTCCGCCGCACCCTCGGACGCACTAGCAGCAGCAGCCGCCGCGCCAAGCGCGGCACGCGCCCCGCCGCGGCCCCTCTTCCGAGACAGGGTCTTCTTCTTCTTCGCTGCACCATCGTCTGGAGCGACACGGTCCGGCACGGCAAGGCCCAGAGCCTCGCACACGCGGTTGAATCGCCCCAGCCCCGCCTCAGCAATAGCAGCCGCGCGCTGCTCGTGCTCCCTGCCGGTGTACGGCCCCAGGAATACACGCGCGGCTTGCTCTGCCTCCTCCAAGGAAATCCCTGAAACAATGGAGAAGACCATCAGCATATAACGCACTCCGCGTGAACAAAGGAGAGACGCGAGCGAGGCTTACGGAGATCGCCGGGCACCGGCAGCAAGCAAACCCATGGCAAAACATTGTCGTCTCGACGCCTCTCGGCGGCAAGACGCCAGTCGCGGGCAAGCAGCGCCACGCCGTACATCACGAACTCTTCGGCAAGGTCACGCATGTTGAAGCGGCGGCCACGCCTACGAGCCGCTGGACCCTCCGCTTGTCCTCGTCGTCGAGCATTCGGTTGGGCGAGGGCTTGAACGCGATCGGTCGGCCTGTGCACTCAAGGCCGCTCCTGCTCTCCACACGGTGGTAGAACCACCACTTCATCCAGTAAGACTCCCACTTCCCACGAGTTGCGTTCGCGGGCAAGAGCTTCTTGCACGACGGATGAAGGACAAAGGTGATGCTACCGAAGCTCGACAGCGTCCCGTCCTTCCGGTCCTTGCGCTGGCATCGTGCCTCGTGAAGGTAGGCGAACAACGAGGTGCTGGGCCAACACGCCCCCAAGCGCAAGGCCCAGCTGTACACCGCGAGCCGCCACACGGCGTTGGTCGGTTGCGCCACTCGGCCAAGGTCCGTAGCACGTTGCCCATGACAGCCGTCGCGGGGATGCGGAGCCCCGCATCGAAAAAGGCAACGAACACGACCGCCACCGACCTCTCAGGATGTGGTTCCGTCTCATCGGCAGCGGGCAATCGTACCTCCTGGCGCTCGGACAATTTCCCCGCACACAGTAGCCCTTGGATCGTCTCCTCGATCCACGGCGAGGCCTAGCTCATCGGAGAATGTGCCTTCCTCCTCCGCCACCGACCACTCCTTGTCGGCCGCGCGCGGGTGCGCTCTTGGAGCGTGTATTTCACCTTTAACTGCGAGGACCGCCGGCGAACGACAGAGCCACCAACCATCTGGCCGCGCTCGCTACTGGAGGCCATTGCTTCCCACGGAGAGATTGAAGCGGTGAAGATATCGCGAAAGTGTCGAGAACGGAGTAGGCAGGAAAAATGGCGTAAAGGTGCGGGGCGCTGTTACAGGGGGGGCTATTTCAAGCTGCCTTGCCCGTACCACTGCTATCGAAGCGTCGCAACGATCCGCGTGCCGGATGCAGCCGCAGAGGTGTAAAGGTCCGCCCCGCACGATGCCCCGTAACTGAAAGCAAAGTGTCGCGAAGGTCCGCGTCGGGGCGCGACCGCAGTTGTACAAGCGCCCGTCCAGCACAATGCCCCATACCCAAAGCTAGAAGGCCACGACCACAAGTGCCAAGGGCCGTCACAGCACGATGCTACCTAGCCGCAGTTAAAGGCGCATTAATGGGCCAGGGGATCACAACCGCTTCGGCGCCGTGCCATTCACTGCCCGCCCCGTGTCCCCCTTGCCTAGGGAAGAGGCGAGCGGCTGCGCACACGCAACCGTCCACATCCCGCTGCCCGCCAATCGTAGGCCGCCACGTGCACCGGGCGCGTCGGGTCGCACGGTACGGGAACCTAACCCTGGCAGGCGGGGGGCCGGCGTGATTCCAGGAACCTCTACAGCGCAAGACCGCATCGCAAGATCCTGAGTCACCATACGCGTGGCGGTATTCGCGGCGAGTGCGGCCGCTGCCACCCGCTCGAGGGTAGGGGATGGAGCGAAGCGCGTCTACCTCGACTGGCGCCAGCTTCACCGCCACCCGCTCGAAGGGTAGGGGCGGGCGCGCGCGTCTGCGCGACTAGGCGCCCGCCGCCGCCACTGTTCAAGGGTAGGAAATGGAGCACGCGCGTCTACTTTGACTAGGCGCCAGCTTCCTTGCCACCCGTTCGAAGGGTAGGAAACGGAACGCGCGCGTCTACTTCGACTAGGCGCCAGCTTCGCTGCCACCCGTTCGAAGGGTAGGGAACGGAGCGCGCGCGCATCTACTTCGACTAGGCGCCAGCTTCGCTGCGACCCGTTCGAAGGGTAGGGGACGGAGCGCGCGCGTCTACTTCGACTAGGCGCCAGCTTCGCTGCCACCCGTTCGAAGGGTAGGACACGGGCGCGCGCGTGCCACGCCGACCAGGCGCCACCGCGCCACCCGCTCAAGGGTAGGAAATGGAGCGCGGCGTGTCTACCTCGACCAGGCGCCAGGCCGCGCCACCCGCTCAAGGGTAGGGGACGGAGCGCGCGCGTCTTCGACCCCGGCGCCACTCCTCGCCGCCACCCATTCAAGAATAGGGGATGGAGCGAGCTTGAAGAACGGAGAACAGCACATCGACCACCATAACTCGAAAATGCAAAGGTCAATTTGTGGCAAGAACAGACATGATCTCGTAAACAGATATGCGTCGCCACACCAGCATATGCTCGTTCGCACGATCAGAGCGTATGGATGTCTTCATATCTGTCTACGAGAGCAAGTCAGGCCTTGCCATTTCCGCATCAAGCTGTGAAGCATTCCCGCAAACAGGACGTATCTTGTTCACCGGCGCTCGCGGGCATTGACGCCGGTCGACGCAGTCATCAAACGCAGATGAACAACATTTTCCCTACATATGAGAAGTTAACCATGAGCAGGTACGGGATGTGCAGCAAGGGATGTCTAGAGAGCGGCCCCCGGTGCCAACATATTTATACTCGGCCTCACCAGGCAAAGAGCCGCCGGCGTGGACGGATGCCAATCTGTAACATCCTGAAATTTCAAGTGTTCAAAAGTGATGTGACGATGGCCCGATCTTCCGAGAGGTACTGATAAGTCGATTGTGGAGATCTCGACGTTGATGATCCAAAGGCTCCGACCAAAACAGATCGAACCCCTCACAATCACTACACCACTGCTCCGTTGGTTATCAACCGTGCCGAACACGATTGACCTCGCCAAGAAGGCTATCTCCTGCAAGCGAATCAAGAACACAAGCAAGAGAGTAAAAGATGCAATCTGAAATTGTGAATAATGTTTAAGTTCACAAGTTGGGGTTCCTCAAACCGAACATGCGTAAACTGCTAAGCAGAATAAACTCTTAAGAAAACCCGAGGAAAACTAAAGGGTGTGGTCTCTTTAAATAGGGAGGGGAAGCCACACTTATCTAATGAAAAGGGATGTGGTACTATTCCTAGTTACTGTTCACGT
Organism: Dendrocalamus sinicus; assembly: GCA_036346575.1. Classification (NCBI taxonomy): domain Eukaryota; kingdom Viridiplantae; phylum Streptophyta; class Magnoliopsida; order Poales; family Poaceae; genus Dendrocalamus; species Dendrocalamus sinicus. The sequence goes on from CM070658.1 coordinate 8,975,428, forward strand.
GCGTGGTACTGTTCACATGAACAGTTCCGGCCCAAATGGCCCAAGTTACAAGGCCCTCGGCCCACTTTGACTCAGATTGGAAAAGTGACATGTCTTCTTTCGCAGTTTCTGATCTGCTCAAATGGAGTTTGGAGGTGAGACTAGATTCATCTGAAAGTAGACTTCAAGAGCTTTCCAACGAGTACTCATGGGCCCCGAGAAGCCTTCTAGATCAAAAGTTATGGCCGTTTGAAGTTGGCTTGTCAGGCTGAATCCGAATTGATCTGGAGGCCGAATTGGATTCCAAAACCTGTCCAACTTGAATCCTTGCTTCAATTGGTTCCAAAGTGATGTGGTGCTACAAATATATATATTTTCATCATTAGGTAGCATCATATTCTCATTTAAAATATGTTGAAGTTGAAGAAACGAATTCACCTTTAGTTCATTCTTGATATTGGCGCTATGGTCGTACGTGTTGGTGGCGTGGTCACATCATCCTCCCCTTCTTGATGAAAAACCGTCCTCGGTTTTAACACATGTGTAGTGTCACGTATTGCATGATCTTGATTATAAATCTTGGTGTATGATAACAAACGCAACAAACTCTCATTATGTAATATCATAAATTCTTTATCAAATAAAGTAAAATCTCTTTGAAACGAGCTCACCTCATAATTTAAGTGATGCGTAGGAGCTCTTGTAATTGGAACAACAAGTATAGCAAATATGGTTGTATCCATAGGGTTCATGTTCTTATCATCCTCCCTTCTTGCAAACAAAGCCGTCCTCGGCTTTTGATAAGCTGAAAATATGGTAACAAAGAAGCCAAGGTGTATGCATGGTATATGTATATGTCATCCGTTTTAACAGTTCTTCGTTGTTGCACAATTAATGTTATAAAACAGCAATGATCATAAAAGCTCATTGTATTATTAACCCAAGAGTAATCATATATGTTAATGAGCAATTCAAAATTTCTCACACAATAATTATTGCAACTTGTTTTGCAAATGTAAGTGAAGCATTTATGCAATTCAAATCTTTGATTTCGTAAACTTGTAGTGGTGGCATATATGGACAAAACTACAACCTTTGGAATCAAGCAAAGTTCATCCATATAATCGTATCTCAATCGAACAATAGTAAATTCATCTAGCCAGGTGAAGAGATTTGTATGTTCTGCCATAATTCATCATCTTTATTCAGATTGTCCATACTAGATAGTACAAAAAGAGATGAACACATAGGCATTAGATGAGTACTAAATTTTACTTCCTCTCACATTGAACATGATTCAGCATACAAGAATTGTTGTTCCAAATAGCAAGTCTCAATTCATCCATGGGATCACAAGTTATGCATATTCGATATACAAGAAATTGATTTTCCACACCATAATCTCCAATCAAATTAAACTTATATCCAGGAGTGTAGGCACTAAACAAGAATTTCGAACATGTAAGTTCAGAAACTTTCTCCATAGCATGTGACAATTTCATAGGTAGATCCAACATGATGTAACACAATGAATTAGCAGGAGAAATTCTAGTCAAAACTTTTTATGTGTTATTAATTCGACATGTGCAAAATTATGAGAATTTAGATCAGCACATGGTTCAATTAAGTCAACACAAGGACCATCGAAAGATTGCACTACAAATGGTATATACTCACAAGGTTGCTCTATGTCTTATTGTAGCACCAAATCAGTACCGTGAGCGATGATAGCACCATGGCCTTTACCTTTTGGCTCTCCTCAAATGATGTAAGTGCATCCATCTCCTTATCTTCATTCTCAACCAATGGGGTCGTTGATTCAATCAGCTCATGCCCTCTTTGGCATGGTTCTCAACTACCGCAAGTTGTTAGTCATAGAAAATGGCACAAACACAGGTTTGTTCTCATGATCATCACCATTACCTGCAAGGTTAGCTGCAAGAGCATATTCATCCTCAACATCACAAGCACTTACATAACCACCATCTTCTCGTCAGTAATATACGCTGCGACTTGGGCAATCTCTCATGATGTGGCCCATCCCTTTACAACGGTGGCACACAATGGCCATCTTACGCCCGTGGAAGCAACCGATGAAGTGCTCTTTGTTGGTGCTTGCATACTAGTAGATTTGCTCGTCTCGGATGCGCGTGATGGTGGCGGGGCGCTGCTGAATGCGCCCTACTCACAGAGGGGCAGCAGCTCGAAAAATAGGAGGTGGGGCTGTCTTGGCTTGCCCTGGTGTCGATCTCGATGCGACGTACTCCCAAAGTTGCTCCTAGTCCTTTGTCGCCTACCCCGCAATTCCTTCTCGCCAAACAAGCAAGCTGGACCAATCTATTGATATCATTATACTCTTTGTAATCAATTATGTCCTGAATTTCACACCTTAAGCCCCCATAAAAACGATCCATCGATCCTCCTCATCTTCTACAACATTACAACGCAACATGTCTATTTGTAGTTCTTGATAGTATTCCTCGACAGATTTATTACCTTGGTTTAATTGCTGCAATTTCTTACGCATTTCATGGTTAAAAGCAGGAGGAACAAATCTAGCACGCATAGCTACTTTCAATCTATCCCATGTATCAGTGCTAAACCAGAATTAACTACATGAGTCCACCAAATGATAGCACGATCTTTAAATTCACTAGTAGCTTGTCCGACTCTATGCACTTCAGAACTAGATGGGCATTAAATTTTTGTTCAACTGTCATCTCCCAATCTAGATAAGTTTCAGCATCATAAACACCCGCAAAGGATGGTATGGTAAATTTAACTTTAGCAAATGGTTCATCATTAGCACGAGCATTGTAGTGCTGAAAATTATTACCTCCCATACCATGACGATTGTGATGTAAGCGGTGTTGTGGGCGTGCATCATGGGCAGCAAATGCAGCGCCAAACATCTCGGCTTTGTCTCTCATTGATGGAACTGATGGAGCGCTGCAATGTGTCTATCGAAGCTTGAAGCTTCCTATCGATGCGTCGTTCATCCAAGAGCATCATGAACTCTCCCTTTAAAACACACTCTTGATCATCAGACGACCCACCTATCATGGTTAGTAGAAAACAGAAGACAACACAAAGGTATTATCCCTATCAACTACTAGGTGGTGGAAGGTGGAATCACACATTCTAAGCGTCTTATCACACTCTTACAAGTGTTCTTACCAATGCAGCAGGTGGTACAACCGGTGGCTGGTTCGTGACACCGTGTCGAGCATGGGTACGATTGCAAGAGGGAACCTGTTCTGATCAAGAGTAGGTGTAGCTTGGAAGGCACAATATGGTAGCAATGGAGAACAATCAGTTCATTTCAGAATTGCATAGAATTGAATTATAGTTCGTATCTAGCACTTAGCCTATGTTGCTGATCAACCAAGCATGGAAGACGGCTAAAAATAAGTGTATGGCAAAGTGTAGGAGTGGTAAATAGAAGATAATTCAATCCAATGCAATCTGGAATTGAAGAACACAAGGATTGACCCAAAACTGGAAACTGAAGATTTCTGTCCACTAGACAGCACGTCGGTATTTTGGCCGTAACTTTTTGTCAGTTGCCTTTTTTTCAATGATTCTTTTTTTCTATGTTTTCTGACGGATTTTTCTACAACTTTTGTTTTGTGGCCAAGTTCTGGAAACCGACCGAAAAAGTCGCACAAAATTCACAAGTGCCGACTGTTGCAGATTCAATCTGGAATTTTAGATCAACTTCCACCGCAGATATCTCTTAACTGCCTTGCTGGAATGACGTGAAATTTTACAGATAGATGGATAAGGAAATTTTGAATCTAATGGCGGTGGTCCCACTCAAAAATAATCTCGGAATCAAAAGATATGATGTTTTTGGTGGCGGCTGCAGAGGAAGGAAAGATCAGCCGAAATTGGAAATTAGGGTTTGGGGTGGGGAATTTTTTTTTGTTTGGATTTTCAATGGAACAAAGATATGACCAGCAACTAGACAATACTATGACGGACACAAATTCAATTTAGCAAACCAAAACTAACAGATTGAAAGGCACAACGGGTTTGGACAGCGAAATTAACTTTTTTTGTGGGGCAATTTTTTTCTGGACTATAGGAAATAAAACCAATCTACTAACTAGGGATACAAGAATTACCTCACGGGCAACCGTTGCTCGATACCAACTGATGTGACGATGGCTCGATCTTCCGAGAGGTACTGATAAGTCGATTGTGGAGATCTCGACGTTGATGATCCAAAGGCTCCGACCAAAACAGATCGAACCCTCGCAATCACTACACCATCGCTCGTTGGTTATCAACCGTGCGAACACGATTGACCTCGCCAAGAAGGCTATCTCCTGCAAGCGAATCGAGAACACAAGCAAGAGAGTAAAAGATGCAATCTGAAATTGCGAATAATGTTTAAGTTCACAAGTTGGGGTTCCTCAAACCGAATATGCGGCGAAACTGCTAAGCAGAATAAACTCTTAAGAAAAACCCGAGGAAAACTAAAGGGGTGTGGTCTCTTTAAATAGGGGAGGGGGAAGCCACACTTATCTAATGAAAAGGGATGTGGTACTATTCCTAGTTACTGTTCACGCGCGTGGTACTGTTCACATGAACAGTTCCGGCCCAAATGGCCCAAGTTACAAGGCCCTCGGCCCACTTTGACTCGGATTGGAAAAGTGACATGTCTTCTTTCGCAGTTTCTGATCTGCTCAAATGGAGTTTGGAGGTGAGACTAGATTCATCTGAAAGTAGACTTCAAGAGCTTTCCAACAAGTACTCATGGGCCCCGAGAAGCCTTCTAGATCAAAAGTTATGGCCGTTTGAAGTTGGCTTGTCAGGCTGAATCCGAATTGATCTGGAGGCCGAATTGGATTCCAAAACCTGTCCAACTTGAATCCTTGCTTCAATTGGTTCCAAAGTGATGTGGTGCTACAAATATATATATTTTCATCATTAGGTAGCATCATATTCTCATTTAAAATATGTTGAAGTTGAAGAAACGAATTCACCTTTAGTTCATTCTTGATATTGGCCGCTATGGTCGTACGTGTTGGTGGCGTGGTCACATCAAAAAGTGTGGAGGTTTTAAAATTTTTCTTACATTTGGCTGGCATTCAAATTTCTTCTGAATATTTATTCTGAAATTTTTGAGTTCTGTGGCATGCAAATTAATAGCCCAAGAATTTTCCAAGCGCAAATGATGATCCTAAAAATAATAAAGATAGAAAATGAGATTACATATCATTAATTCAAAGTGCTAAAAAAATACCGGAGTTCAGTCCAAGTCAAAAGAAGGAATCCAAAAGGAATATTAGAATTTATCCCTAAATAATTAAACCAAAAATCTTTTCCTTCAATTCAATTAGCAAACCAAAGTCTAAGTCTAAATATTCAAAAACTATATATATACACAACTCATAACAAAATAATATAAACATCAAAATCCGAGGGCAAATCAAATAACATAGAGAAGAGGAAAATATTAGGTTTTGGTATCCAAATAAATGAAACAAGATTTGAAATTAAATTGAAATCAATAATGTTAACCAGGAAATAAAAATTAAGTTAATAATCCAAATTTAAAAATTGTGCTTAATCTTTCCCCCATCATCTTTTTCCCTCATTCTCCTTTTTCTGTGTTACATGTGTCCCAGCTTTCTTTTCTCTCTCTCTTTCTCCCAATCTCCCACTGCCGACTGGGCCCGGCCCCTGCGCCACCCTCTCCTTTCTTTTCCTGCTCCCCTCCTTCTTCCTCTGGCTGAGTTAGCTCCACGATGGCTCTTCCTGTGCGTCCGTCCAGCCCGGCGTCAGCTGGCCCCACTCGCCTGTGCGCGCCGTCAGCTGCGCCTGCCCCGGTCGCCATCGCCGCACGACGCTCCACTGCTCCCACGTCGCACGCGCATCACCGAAGCACGCCCCGCCACGCCCGCGCGCGCGCTGCTTCCCACGCCGCGCCGTCCGCCACGCCGCTGCCCACGCCCCGGCTCCGCTCCTACCGCACGCGCGTGCTCGCTTATAAGAAGCCCCAACACCCCCTCTCGTCTCCCCGGTGCCTCCCATTTCCTCTTCCTTGCTTTCCCGCTTGCCCCGCCCCGGTTTGGCTGCACGCCACCACCGCCTCCTCGCTGTGTCGCGCCTCCGGCGAGCCCCTCTAAATTTCGAGCGCATTGCTTCGTGCCCCTAAGCCCCAGCTACTTCCCAGTAGGTTTAATTGGAAAACCATGCGCCTAGCTCGCCGGAATCCACCTCTTCCTCACCGCTGGCCGAGTGCGCCTCCACCGCCGCCGTCCCCTCCACAGAAGAGCTCCCTCCAATTCCTCGCGGTGGGAGCGACTCCTCGACGTCCCGGACCTTCGCCGACCGTCGCTGGAGTGTCTCCCCCACCCCCAGCTTGCCGGCACCGTGCCCCACCGCCGCCCGACCTCGCCTCACGCCGCTGGCTCGCCGTGGTTCCCCTCCAGCTCGGCCAGCACCATGGTGAGCATCCCCCTACCTTGCTATTGCTCCTACGCCCACCAATTCTCCCTCCCCTCCACCACGGCGCCGGCGCCCATTCCCACCTCGTCGTCGTCCGCCTCGGGCTATTGCCCTCCCACGTCGCTGCCGCTCCAGTCAAAGCGCGCCCCCATCCTCCTTCCTACCTTCCCCGGAGTCCGTTTCATGGGTCGCGGCCTCCCTCTGGCTGCCCCCTCGCCGGCGACGCCACCCTCTGTCCCAAGCCAGCGCCTCCCCTGTTCGGCCGAATGGGAGCTCTGCCTCATCCGCGTAGCATCTAGTAAATATTTCCCCCTCTGCTGTCACAAACGAGCAGCAGCTCGGTTGGTTAGCCCAGCCACTAGATACACATGCAGTCCCGAGTTCGATTCAGCCGGCCGCACCCCTTTTTCCCCATTTTTATTTTTAATTTTGTGGTCCATTTCAAGTAACAAAAATCAAGGAAAATAGAGAATAATCTAGGGAATGTAATAAATTTTATTAGGATGTAAATGAGATTGTTTAAGATTTAAATTTGAATTAGTTATCATATATGAATACTTAATGTGGTATGCATAATTGAATTAAAGGCTAAATATTAATTGGGGCATTAGTAAAAGATGGTCCTACTTAGTGTCTAAATTTAATCAGGATCCGAATTAAAAATACATTCAAGGCTAAGATCAAGAAAATAAATTGAATAGTGTGTTACCTACAAAAGCGAGTCTTTAAATTAAAAAGATTAACCTTATTTGTAATTAAATGATATGCCAAAGCCATTTAAAATGAAATATTTATTTAAACTGGAAAGTCATGATTTATGAACCCCACCATTAGTACATCGCCGATAAATAATTCTCAAACACTAAATTTAATTAATAATGACAGTTGGTGCTTAGGATTAGTGCTTCACATAAAATAACCCTAGAATGTGTGGTATAAACTACTTGCACAACAAAAGTATCAAATAAACAAGTGGTACACCATTTAACCATCTAAAAGTTAGAGACATTTAGAAGCAAATATGTATGTGCAGATGAATAGTTAGAAAAGTGCGGATGACATATATAAATATATGAGTGCAATCCTGTATGCACCTTAGACCTTATAGAAAATATAAACCCTATCATTAACCTATTGCCAACCATGAAACCTTAAATAGTAGCCTTAAATTAGTACAGATAAAAAGAAATGTAATCATATGTAGCAAGCTCGATTAATAAAGGTATGAAATATCAATATCAGTAATCTCCAGAGCACCTTCAAATTAAGGGTCATAATAGCATATAGGTGCTAGAGTATAGCAGCCCTAATCCACCAAGCGTCGAAATAATCCCACGAACATATATGTAAACACTCTGAATTAAATGTTTAACAAATAACATGGTTAATTAAGGTCACATAAAATGCTACATATCAAATTACTAATAATATGAGTTAATCCGATAAGGTGAAATTTGTATGCATCGTGTATATAGTATAATCCCGGAATATTAGCGCTCGATAAAATGATACCCAGTTAAATTTGTACACCAACTCATAGGTCTAATCTGCCTCATGAAACTTCCTTGATAAATACAAAAATAGTAAAAGAGATTATTAGTAAAAAGAGACCGAACCTCGCCTTTCTCCAATCGGCTATGTTTGGCCACTTCTTTTCCAAAGCCAATAAATTCATGTAGATACTTCCTCACTTTTGATCTCTTATTACCCCAAAATTTTCCCTCACGGTAAAGCTATTCAAATAACTCGAACTCTTGCTCAAATCCAGCTACCACTGTGTTGGCAACACATTAAACCGAATCATCCTTCTATTATGAAAATCGTAATAAGTGTAATTGAACCGGGCATTTAAAGTATTTGGATTTATTTGGATCTCTTGAGTTATTTGCTTTTATTTGGATTCAGTCGCTTATCGCATAGTTAGAAACTGGAGCCCCGAAGAATCAATGGATCGAGTGTGATCAAGAGCAAGGTGCAGATAAAGACCGGAAGCTCAAAACCATCGTAGGAGAAAGCTTTAAGTGAGCTCAAGACCACAGTAAACCGCGCTAGGCGAGTCAATACTTTGATCATGCTGAACCTACATTTTCTGCAAATTATTTTGGTTTAAATTATCAAATTTCATGCTGTTATGTTATATGCAAATACATGTTAATTTAAGATTCTAGTTACATGCCTATTGTTTACCTTGAATAATACTACACCTCCTTTGGAATATTTGAATGTGTGAACTTTGTCGCCCTAGCAAAAATTATAATAGTAACATTTCGAAAATAAGTCCCTAAATATATGCCATGCTTAGTATTGTTTAGATACTCATGGGCGCGAGAGCGCCCAAGCATCACTTTTAATCCTGAGAAAAATTGGTTGGGCAGTCATGGTGGTAATGACTGGTGCATGTTGGATATGGTTATTTTATATCCCCAAAAACCTCGAATTGCTTATTTATCTGGGCGGATGGTTCGGGGGTATGGTGCAAGGGTGCACGAGAGTGTGGTTTGTGGTAGAACCGCCCAGATAACTCTAAGGACCGAATCTTGTCATGACCTCCTGTGTAAAATAAGTACAACCACAAGTCTGTAAAGTACAACTTGGCTAAGTAAATTTATCGAAACCCCCGGACTCATCTCACTGGTAGTGGATGGAAGTGGATACGCAAAGGGCAATGGGAGGCCTAAAGGGACACCGAGTTGGAGGGTGAGGTAACTAGCCGTACTAGCGTTGCTGGAAGTGGAGCCTGTGTCTTCGCTAGTAGACGTGGTTACATCCCGTGCATAGATGGGACCCACCGCAAGTGGGCAGGTTCCCATAAGGTGAGATGACAAAAGGGGCTAGATACTTTGAAAAGTTACTGTGATGGTTGGCTCAACCGCACGACTAAGGAATCGTGTGGGGCAACGAGTAAACTGTCTCTTGTGGGTAAAGTGTGCAAACTCTGCAGAGTCAAAACTATTCGAATAGCCGTGCCCACGGTCAAGGGCGGACATGGGAACTTAACCAGATATAGTTCTATTTCAAAAACTTTGTGGGTGGAAATGGAAAAAGTGGAGGGCAGCGGAAAGCCCTGATTTGAGTTGTCCTGGGTGTCGTCCCAGTGGTAAGTTAAGCGGCTATAACACTGAAAGATGTCAAATGGTGTGATGCCATATGTATGGAAAATCATGTTAATATTCCTTGAACATTATGTTTTGTTCTAAAGCTGCTAGGTCTTAGGAAATTTTATGTATTGTATTTCAAATAGTGGCATTTCTATTCCTACAAAATAAAATATGGAAAGAATAAGCAGGGTCGTGAGTAAAGGAAATAGATGTTTGTAGTGTACACATAAAGGTATTGGTGGATTCATGTCAATCATAAATAGGAAATGATAGTGTGGGTTCTGGGAGTAATAAATTGGTGGAGTCTAGCTGAATAGATAGGCTAAATAGATGATCTAATTGAATTTTCGGGAAATTGGAGGAGTAATACAAGTATTGGATTATAGTTCCTGATGAGTGATTTACTTGGTGAGAGGATACTAGTGGATCGTAGAATTAATCAATGATATTCTTGGTGGATATATAATGGTGAATCGTAGAATTGATCAATGATATTCTTGGTGGATATATAATATTGAATCGTAGGCTTGATCAATGATATTCTTCGTGGATTTGAATCAATAATAAAAAGGATTGGATTGTTAGAAAATCTTGATGAGAATGTTCGGTGGATTAATTAAATGATGGCAGTCGCTGTTTGGAGTTTTAGACAACAATCAATATAGAAAGTATATGATCGGTGGATTAATTAAATGATGTCAGTCGCTGTTTGGAGTTTTAGGCAGCAATCAATATAGAAAGTATATGATCGGTGGATTAATTAAATGATGTCAGTCGTTGTTTGGAGTCTTAGACATCAATCAGTATCGAAAGTGTACCATTGGTGGATTAAGTCAATTATGGCAATTGCCGTGTGGAGTATAGGTAGCAACAATAACACGGTGATTAAATAATAGCAATGCTACTAAAGCGATTTTTGGCAAATAAAATAACCTGAGCCTCTCCTTTGTTAAACCATGCATGCTATTTATTTGCATTCTGTGTATTGGCTCGCGGAGCACGGGGTCGGAGTGCTCACGCTCGCTTTTGCGACAAAATTCAAAATCAAGAATCAAATCACCTCGCCTCAGCATCAAGATTGGACAAGCTGGCAGAGAAGATGAAAATGTCAAGGGCTAGGTCGCGAACCTCCAGTTGGCTGCCTGTGGGCATGTCCTGAAGGTCCCACCTGTGTGCTCGTTCTTCCGCTGCTGCAATTTATTGATTTCGGCCTAATCGGCCCATGAGTAAGTCTACTATTATATTTACGCTTCCGCATGATATGTATTTTTGATATTCATTATCAGAATCGTGAGCACTATCTACTGATCCAGGGAATAGTGCGGTGGAATCACAGAGGATTCCGGATTGTATAATCTGGGCTCCGACACAATCGGCGGCACGCCAACCGGTGGAAGCACAAGCGGGGGGCGTCGGCGGTTCAGCAACCAGGGGTGCGTGAGTGCAACCGCCCGCACCCCACCGCGTGCACACCGGAAACGCCGCGACGCCCACTCACGAAGGCGCACTACGATGCGACGAGCTACCCCGGCAAGCCAACCGCCATCTCAAAAGCACATCACCAGCGGCAAGGTCGCGGCGACTACGGGCGCGCCTCGTAAGTCCAAATGCCGGGAGTCCGCCGCAACATTGATGGTCACGACGCCTCAAGGCCCGCACCGTGCCAAGCACGGTTCACCACGTGGACGGCCGGAAGAACGAGCGGCGCAGCACGTCCCTTATCGTTTAAGGCCCGTGCGACGGCTCAGGAGCCCGCCACGCTTGCCTATGCCAGTGCAACACCCCCGGCGCGCGTCTGCTTCGGCCGGGGCCACTTCCACCGCCGCCCAATTCGAAGGGTGAGGGCCGGAGCATACGCATCTGCCGGCCACGCCGCAGCTCGGGTCAAGTTTGGAGAAGTTCATAGGCCGCGGGGACGGAGGGGGCCAAAGGACTCGGCGACATGGCTTCGGCCCTGTGAAGCCCTTCACCATGAGAGGCTCCTGTCGTAGGGGTGGCCCCCACCTAAACCCAGCAGGCCTGGTAGGAAGTTATAAGGCCCAGAATAGGCCACGTGTAATAACACAAATACCCCTGAAGGGGAGGATCAGCTGTAAGGGCATAATTGTAAAGGCACTCCCCATGTGTATATATATATATAATACCAGCCATGGGGAGAGGGCAAGCCATCATACTCATTTCCACCACTCTCCACTACCATCTCTCTCTCTGTTTGGTCTGTAGCCACAACAACAAGGCTCTTCTTCGTTCTTGATGAAACCAAACCCTTTGATTACTTCATCAAAACGAATGTTCCAACTCCGAGATGCCTGCTTTAATCCATAAATGGATCTTTGCAGCTTGCATATCTTTCCAGCTGATTGCGGATTGACAAAACCCGTGGGCTGTGTCATGTACACATCCTCACTCAGATTTCCATTAAGGAAAGCTGTTTTGACATGCATTTGCCATATTTCATAGTCGAAATATGCAGCAATCGCTAGAATGATCCGAATAGACTTTAGCATTGCGACGGGCGAAAAAGTTTCATCATAATCAACACCTTGAATTTGTTTGAAACCTTTGGCCTGTCGCGCTTTATAGATGTGAACATTTCCATCTATGTCTACCTTTTCTTGAAAACCCATTTGCACTCAATGGTTTTAACACCATCAGTGGATCAACCAAGTTCCAAACTTGATTCTGTGCATGGATTCAATTTTGGATCTCATGGCTTCAAGCCATTTCTCGTAGTCCGGTCCCACCATCGCTTCTTCATAGGTCTTAGGCTCATCGTTGTCTAACAACAATATATCCCGTTGTTGAGTAGTCAAGAACATGTACCTCTCAGTGCACGACGTGACCTCTCGACCTCGTGGTGCGGTGTGTCCACAACAGGTTCTTCAACAGTTTGTTCATCCCTTGTGGTTACCTTAGAGAGCTGAAACGTTTTTAGGTGTTTCTCGAATTTCTTCAAGTTGCACCATGCTCCCACTATCCCTTCTTGAGAGAAACTCTTTCTCTAAGAAGACACCATGCCGGGCGACAAACACTTTGCCTTCTCCTTGATTATAGAAATAATATCCTTTTGTTTCCTTAGGATACCCGATAAAGAAGCATTTATCAGATTTAGGAGTGAGCTTATCAGATTGTAAACATTTTACATAAGCCTCACATCCCCAAATCTTAAGAAAAGACAAGCTAGGGCGTTGTCTGTCCACATCTCATATGGTGTCTTTTCTACTGATTTTGATGGAACCTGTTTAGTGTGGCGGCTGTTTTAAGGCGTACCCCAAAAAGACAACGGAAGATCACTTTGGCTCATCATGGGCGCACCATACCTAATAAGGTGCGATTTCTCGTTCGAATACCCCATTCCATTGAGGCGTTCTGGCGGAGTCAATTGTGGAACAATTCCACAATCCTTCGATGATTGCCAAACTCATGGCTCAAATACTCGCCTCCACGATCAAATCGTAGAAACTTGATTGTCTTGCCTAAATGATTTTGCACTTCATTTTGGAATTCTTTGAACTTTTCAAAGGATTCAGACTTATGCTTCATCAAGTAGATATACCCATATCTACTAAAGTCATCAGTAAAAGTTATGAAGTACTGAAAACCACCTCTGGCTGTTGAGCTCATTGGTCCACATACATCAGAATGTACGAGTGCCAATAAGTCACTTGCCCGTTCACCTTGACCGGTGAAAGGTGCTTTTGTCGTCTTGCCAAGTAAACAAGATTCGCATGTCTCAAATGATTCAAAATCAAATGAGTGCAGAATACCATCTCTATGGAGCTTCTCCATGCGTTTCTCATTTATGTGACCTAAGCGACAGTGCCAAATAAACGTGGGATTCAATCATTCGAACGTTGCCGCTTTGCATTAATGTGTATAGACCGGTGACTCTTCAAGAGTAAGAACATATAACCCATTCACCAACGGAGTATGACAATAGAACATATCTTTGAAATAAAGAGAACAACCATTGTTCACAGATCTAAAGTCATAACCTTCAGCTTGCAAACATGAAGCAGAAATAATGTTATTTGAAAGAGATGGAACACAATAACAATTATTCAATTCCAAAACTAATCCTGAAGGTAAAGACAATGGCATGGTGCCAACAGCCACGGCAGCAACTTTTGCTCCATTGCCAACGCGAAGATCCACTTTGCTCCTCCTCAACTTCTACTTCTTCTTAGCCCCTGCAACGATTTGCAAATGTGAGCAACCGATCCGGTATCAAATACCCAAGAATCAGTAGATGAAGTAGCAAGATTGATTTCTATAACATTTATACAGGTGGAAGTCGGACTTCCTTCTTCTTCTCAAGATCCTCCAAGTACATTGGGCAGTTCCTTTTCCAATGCCCTGATTGCTTACAGTAGTAACAATCTGCATTAGGAGCAGCGCCCTTCTTGACTTGCTTGGCCTTAGAACTGCTCGCGATCTCACCGGGAGCTAACTTTCTTTTGACCGCGCCTTTCTTGACATTGGGCTTGCCCTTGCCTTTCTGCATCATCATCACATGATTGCTGCTTTTCTTAATGCTTTCCTCGGCAGCTTTTAGCATCCCATGCAACTCAGCCAAGGTCTTGTCCATGTTGTTCATGTGATAGTTCAAGATGAATGGCTCAAAGCTCGGGGAGCGACGGAGAATCACATCGATAGCCAACTCTTGGCTAAGGGGAAACCAAGCTTTTCGGACTCTCAATGTAGCCAATCATCTTAATCACATGAGGGCTAACGGATTCCCCTCTGCAAGCTCGCACGCAAACAAGGACTTTGAAGTGTTGAACCTCTCACCCTTGCTTGGTTCTCAAACATACCACACAACCCCACAATGATATTGTAGGCATCTGTGTTCTCATATTGCTTCAAGCTCGAGAGGACATTGTGGCAAGCATGAGACAGCTCACATCAAGGTACATTGCGATTCTGAGACAAGCAGAGAGAGATGGTAGTGGAGAGGTGGGAGTGTTCTGCCTCACCCTCCCCCTCAGCCTGATATATATATATTCACATGGAGTATACTTTTACAGCTATACCCTTACATTCGTACATCCCCATTAGCGGCACTTATGTCATTACACACGTTACTCTGGTTCTTATAACCTCCTAACAGGCCTGCTGGGCTTAGGTGGGGGCCACCCCTACAACAAGAGCCTCTCATGGTGAAGGGCTTCACAGGGCCAAAGCCATGTCGCCGAGTCCTTTGGCCCCCTCCGTCCCCTGCGGCCTGTGAATTTCTCCAAACTTGCAGTTGGGGAGCTCGAGGTGTGGGATGGAAGGTGATGTCAAAGTACAGCGGAGGCTGGCGCCTAAGTCAAAGCCGAGGCGCGCGCGCTCCATCCCCTACCCTTCGAACAGGTGGCAGCGGAGGCTTGCGCCTAAGTCGAAGCCGAGGCGCGCGCGCTCCGTCCCCTACCCTTCGAACGGGTGGCAGTGGAGGCTGGCGCCTAAGTCAAAGCCGAGGCGCGTGCGCTCCGTCCCCTACCCTTGGAACGGGTGGTAGCGGAGGCTGACGCCTAGCCGAAGCCGAGGCGCGCGCGATCCGTCCCCTACCCTTCGAACGGGTGGCAGCGGAGGCGGCGCCTGGTCGGCAGATGATGCGCGCGCTCCGTCCCTACCCTTGAGCGGGTGGTAGCGGAGGCCGGCGCCTGGTCGAAGGAGACACGCGCGCGCTCCGTCCCCTACCCTTCGGCGGGTGGCGGAGGCCGGCGCTAAGTCGGCTCAAGGCGTCTGCGCTCCGTCCCCTACCCTTCGAGCGGGTGGCGCGGGGCGGCGCCTAGTCAAAGTAGACGCGCGTGCTCCATTCCCTACCCTTGAGCGGGTGGCGGCGGAGGCCGGTGCCTGGCGGCCGGCGCGCGCTCCGTCCCCTACCCTTGAGCGGGTGGCGCGGTGGCGGCGCCTGGTCGGGCGAGACGCGCGCGTGCTCCATCCCCTACACTTCGAACGGGTGGCAGCGAGGTGGCGCCTAAGTCGGCGAGCGCGCGCTGCTCTGTCCCCTATCCTTCGAGTGGGTGGCGGCGAGGCCGGCGCCTAAGTCGGCCGAGGCGCGCTCCGTCCCCTACCCTTGAGCGGGTGGCGGCGAGGCCGGCACCTGGGTCGAACAGGCGACGCGGCGTGCTCCGTCCCCTACCCTTGAGCGGGTGGCAGCGGAGGTTGGCGCCTAAGTCGAAGCCGAGGTGCGCGCGCTCCGTCCCCTACCCTTCGAACGGGTGGCAGCGGAGGCTGGCACCTAAGTCGAATTCGAGGCGCGCGCTCTCCGTCCCCTACCCTTCGAATGGGTGGCGGCGAGGCCGCGCCTAGCCGGTCGGCGCGCTCTGTCCCCTACCGTTGAGCGGGTGGCGGCGGAGGCGGCGCCTGGTCGAAGGCACGCGCGCGCTCCGTCCCCTACCCTTGAGCGGGTGGCACCGAGGCCGGCGCCTTGGCAAAGTAGGCGCGCGCGCTCAGTCCCCTACCCTTGAGCGGGTGGCGGCGGAGGCTGCCGCCTGGTCGAAGGAGACGCAGCGCGCTCCGTCGCCTACCCTTCGAGCGGGTGGCGGCGGGGCGGCGCCTAGCCGGCCGAGGGCGCGCGCTCGTCCCCAACCCTTGAGCGGGTGGCAGCGGAGGTGGCGCCTAAGTCGGCCGAGCGCGCGCGCGCTCCGTCCCTACCCTTGAACGGGTGGCAGCGGAGGCTGGCCCCTAAGTCGAATCCGAGGCGCGCGCGCTCCGTCCCCTACCCTTCGAATGGGTGGCAGCGGAGGCTGGCGCCTAGTCGAAGTAAACGCGCGCGCGCTCCATCCCCTACCCTTCCAGCGGTGGCGGCGAGGCTGGCGCCTGGCGGCCGGCGCGGCGCTCCATCCCCTACCCTTCGAACGGGTGGCAACGGAGGCTGGCGCCTAGTCGAAGTAGACGCACGTGTGCTCCGTCCCCTACCGTTCCAACGGGTGGCAGCGGAGGCTGGCGCCTAGTCGAAGTACACGCGCGCGCTCTGTCCCCTACCCTTCGAACGGGTGGCAGCGGAGGCTGTCACCTAAGTCGAAGCCGAGGCGCGCATGCTCTGTCCCCTATCCTTCGAGCGGGTGGCAGCGGAGGCTGGCGCCTAAGTCGAAGCCGAGGCGCGCGCGCTCCGTCCCCTACCCTTCGAAAGGGTGGCAGCGGAGGCTGGCGCCTAGGCGATGTAGACGCGCGCGCTCCGTCCCCTACCCTTCGAACGGGTGGCAGCGGAGGCTGGCGCCTAGCCGAAGCCAAGGCGCGCACGCTCCGACCCCTAACCTTCGGACGGGTGGCAACGGAGGCTGGCGCCTAGTGGAAGTAGACGCGCGCGCGCTCCGTCCCCTACCCTTGAGCGGGTGGCGCGAGGTGGCGCCTAGTCGAAGTAGACGCGCGCGCTCCATCCCCTACCCTTCGAACGGGTGGCAGCGGAGGCTGCCGCCTAGTCGAAGGAGACGCGCGCGCGCTCCGTCCCCTACCCTTCGAACGGGTGGCAACGGAGGCTGGCGCCTGGCCGAATCCGAGGCGCGCGCTCCATCCCCTACCCTTCGAACGGGTGGCAGCGGAGGCGGCGCCTCGCCGGCCGAGTGCGCGCTCCGTCCCTACCCTTCGAGCGGGTGGCGGCGAGGCCGGCGCCTGGTCGAAAGACGCGCGCGCGCTCCGTCCCCTACCCTTGAGCGGGTGGCACCGAGGTGGCGCCTTGGCAAAGTAGACGCGCGCGCTCCGTCCCCTACCCTTGAGCGGGTGGCGGCGGAGGCCGGCGCCTGGCGAAGAGAGCGTCGCGCGCTCCGTCCCCTACCCGTCGAGCGGGTGGCGCGAGGCCGGGCGCCTGGCCGGCGGCGCGCGCGCTGCGACCCCTACCCTTGAGCGGGTGGCAACGGAGGCTGGCGCCTGGTCGGCGAGACGCGCGCGCTCCGTCCCCTACCCTTGAGCGGGTGGCGGTGGAGTCGGCGCCTAAGTCGGCCGAGGCGCGCGCTCGTCCCTACCCTTGGCGGGTGGTAGGGGAGGCTGGCGCCTAGTCAAAGGAGACACGCGCGTGCTCCGTCCCTACCCTTTGAGCGGGTGGCGCGGAGGCGGCGCCTAGCTGGCCGAGCGCGCGCTCCGTCCCTGCCTTCGAGCGGGTGGCGCGGAGGCGGCGCCTGGTCGAAATGACACGCGCGCGCTCCGCCCCTACCCTTGAGCGGGTGGCGCGAGGCCGGCGCCTGGTCGGGTAGATGCGCGCGCTCCGTCCCCACCCTTGAGCGGGTGGCGGCGGAGGCCGCGCCAGCCGGCCGAGGCGCGCGCGCTCCGTCCCTACCCTTGAGCGGATGGCGCGGAGGCCGGCGCTTAGTCGAAGTGGGCGCGCACGCGCTCCGTCCCCTACCCTTGAGCGGGTGGCGGCGAGACCGGCGCCTGGTCGGCGAACGCGCGCGCTCACTTTGGAGCTGGAGGCGGGTGGAGTTTGTCCCTTCCGGTCGGTAGGGCGCCTTTAATGGCGGTGGGACCATACCGACGCCAGCTTTGCCAAAAGGCGGGTTGTTGCGTCGTGCAGTGTCCTTTGACGTGGTTACGGCACGCGGCGGCTTGTAACTGGAGCGCCGCGGTGGGTCAGGGATTGCGTGACCGTGACCGCTTGCATTGACGGTCCTTGGTTCTGCGGTTGCGTGTAGCGTGTATCACCACGATGCCTCGTCTTTGGTTACGGGGAATCGTGCAGGGCGGACCTTTGCACCGCTGCAGTTGCATCCGGCACGCAGATAATTGCGACGCTTCGGTAGCGGCGATATGGCGAGTGGCAAAATAGCCCCGTAACGGCGTCCCGCACCTTCGCCCTCTTTCTGTCTACTCCGCCCTCTACACTTTCGTGATATTTTGACCGCTCCAATTCCTCTGTGGGAAGCGATGGCCTCCGGTGGTAAGCGCGGCCAGGCGGCTGGTGGCTCTGGCGTTCGCCGGCGACCGTCGCCGCTGGTGGTGAAGTACTCGCTGAGCGAGCGCGACCCGACGGTGGCAGACAAGTGGTTGCTGGCGACGGAGAAGGAAGGCCCGTTCTCCGACGAGTTGGGCTCTTCGCTTGTGACCGAGAAGGCCATCCAGCGACTGCTGCGCGACGGGAAGCTTTCCGATCGCCAGGCGGTACGAGTGCCCGCCCCCGACGAGACCGAGCCGCACCCCGAGTTGTCCGAGGCGATCGTCTTTGTCGCCTTCTTGGATGCAGGGCTCCGCATCCCGGCGGCGGCTATTATGGGCGACGTGTTACGGACCTTCAGTGGGCCGGTGCAAGTGACTCGAATCCGTGGCGGCTTGCCGTATCTGATTGGGCTTTGCGTTCAGGAGCGTGCTGGCCCAGCTCTTCTTTGTTTGCCTATCTGCACGAGGCACGGTTCCAGCCCAAAGACCGGAAGGGCAGGACACTGTCTAACTTTGGCAGTGCTAGCTTCATTCTCCGGTTGTCCTGCACCAAGCTTTTCCCTGCGAATTTGACTCACGGGAAGTGGGAGTCCCAATGGATGAAGCGGTGGTTCTACCACCGTGTAGAGAGCGGGAGCGGCCTCGAGTGTACGGGCCGACCGATCGCGTTCAAGACTTCGCCCGGCCGGACACTGGACGACGCAGACAGTCGAATGGCCCGGCGACTCATGGGCTTGGCAGCCCGCTTCAACATGCGCGACCTCGCCGAAGAGTTCGTGATGTACGGCATGGCGCCGCTTGCGAGCGGCTGGCGCCTTGCCGTTGAGAGTCGTCGAGACGATAACGTTGAGCCGTCGGTCTGCGTCCTGCCGGCGTCCCCCAACCCTCGTAAGTGTCGACCGCCTCGCTCCTTTTGTTTGCGCATAGCGTGTTACGAATTCACCCCCCTTTTCCTTCTGCTTTAATTTAGAGATTAGCCTGGATGACGCGGAGCGACTCGCGCGCGTGTTCCTCGGGCCGTATACCGGCAGGGAACACGAGCAGCGCTCGTTCGCAACTGCGGCGGTGGGGCTGGGGCGGATAAACCGTGTGTGTAAGGCCTTGGTCCTTCCCGTGCTGGACCGCCCTTGTCCGCCTTCGCAATCTCAAGACGCCGGTGCTGCGAAGACGAAGGCGCCGTCTCACAAAAGGGGCCGAGGTGGAGCGTCTGTCGTGCTTGGATTCAGCGAGATATGCCGACTCCGGCTTGGAGGCTGAGGACGCTGGGGGCGAAGCGTCTTCCAGGGTTGTCCCGGACGACGGGCTCACGACAGCCAGCCAGAGGGAGGAAGTCTCGTTGCCCCTTGTGTTCATCGAGACGGGATCCGAGCCGGCCGACCATGCCGAAGTAGAGCCTCCGGTTGTGACAGCTACGACGTCAGAGGCGCAACCTTCGGTGACAACCGTCTCGATGCCGGAGGCGCAGCCTTCGGCCGTGGCCGCCGCGACGCCGGAGGGGCAACCTTCGGTCGTGGTTGCCACGGCGCCAGGGGCGCAGCCTCCGGTTGTGGCGGCTACGACGTCGGAGGCGCAGCCTTTGGCCGTGGCCGCCGCGATGCCGGAGGCGCAGCCTCCGGCCTCCTCTGCGAGGCTTTTGCCCCCGGGTGTTGCAGCCGCGGGGTCTATTCCCACAGCGGCTGCTGGGACGGGGGCGCTGCCCACCATTCCGGCCAAACGGCCATGCCTGCGGCCGTGGCTCCACCAGACGTCGAGGGGGTTCACTGTGGTGACGGGCGTCGGGAGTTTGTGGGACTCCGATACCCACTCCGAGGTCCCTATAGCGCATGCTCCTCCCGCGCCCTGGGCCACGCCGCCCATCTTGCCGGAGCGATCTGCGGTGGTGGCAAACGCGAAAGCCTATGTTCCTTGTGGAACCGTACCTCCGGAAGGGGCTTGCGCTACTGTTCCCGTTCCTGGGACTAGGGGGAGGGCTCCCAAATTCCTCCGGCTGCCACCGAGGGTAAATTGGCATGGGTTATCCTGGAATGTTTTGTTGCTCCTTGTAGTGTGCTTACGCGCACTTTTGCCTGCAGCGTCGCTTATCCCGGAGGAGGAGCCTTTGCCGAAACGTGAGGGTTCCGGCGCTGTTGGCACGAGCGTTCCGCGCTCCAGCCCCGCGGACTTCGTCCCCCCGCCGAGACGCTGAGGGCATGGCATGGCATGGCATTGTGGATGACACGGCTGCCAGCGTCAGGCAGCAGGCGCTACCCACGTACGGAGTGGACCGTCGAGGGACGGCTTCGAGGTGTCGGGGGTGCGGGTAAGTACGTAGTTGCATGACAACATCCGGCCATGCTGCGCTTGCTGAATCGCTTTTTGCCCTACAGACCCTGGTGCTGGGACAGGCCCTGCAGATAGCTTATGTTCATGCACAAAGGGCGCTGGAAGATAGGCGCAGCGGCGAGGAGCGATTGCACGCGGCGGGGTTGGTGCGCCAGGATACCGAATCCGCCACTTGAGGCGGAGTCGCTGAGGTGAAGGCGCATGCCGAGGGGGCTGCCGCGTCGGCGCGGGAGTCGGCCACTGAGGCGGTGGGGATAAAGTTCGCGGCGGAGCGGGACGGCCTTCTGCAGCAAGTCGCCTTGCTGGAGAAGGAAAAGGGTGAGCTTGCCTCGACTCTAGCCGAGCGCAACCAGACGCTTGGCGAGGCTTCGGTCATTGCGTGGGATGCCCTACAAATGCTGGAAGTCCACCTCGAAAGACTTGTGGCTAAAGTGCCGGACCACGCCTTCGGCCCGGAGGAGTTACTGCGGGCCCCTCGCTGGATCCATGATGCTGCCGACGTTGCGCGCGGGGCTGCGACGAACTTTGGCGACCACTGTGCCTATGTGGCGTCGTGCCTGGTGTGCGCCCTCCTTCGGCACCGTGGTTGCACGCACATCGCCGAGCTGGAGAACCCTCAGCTGGAGATGCCCCGCGGGGCCGGAGTGATGTCCGGTGAAGTCCGTGCCGTTCGCTGCCCCGTCAAATTCTTCTATGAGCGGATCTGGGACTACGCCGGGATAGGCGCCGCGCAGGTCGAGCTTCGGAAGTCCCTTCATGGGGAGGGGAGCCTCGGCCGATTTCTGAACGAAGTCCCGCGGCGCGACGAGGGTGGCGCCAGGCCTCGAAGATGCCAAGGCTCACAGTGCGGCGCCAGCGTGGCTAGGTGTGGCGTCGCCCCTTAATTGAATGAATAAAGTGCATGCTTGCTTCACGAACTGACTACTTGCCTTCATCCCGGGCAGCTTCCTTGCTGGGGGCGACTGCTCGCGTCTGGCCTTGCGACCCGGCGGCGCCTTCGACACTGGCAAAGGGCCAAGGAGTCGTTGAAGTTTTGGGCAGGCCGACCTTCTTCGGGCGAGGCCCCAGCTTTAGCGTGTGTTAAGGACGAGCCCGCGGGATAGCGGCTTAGAACGACGAGGATGTTGCTGGACCTTTGTACTTGTGTGATTTTTCCGGTATGTAGATTTTCTGGCATTTTAGGATATGCGCCGTGTGTTGATGCCACTTCGGGTTCACCGGTACGCCACACGCTACGCGGGGACGAGATCTCCGCGCTCAAAGCGCACCGTTGGCGAAGTAGTTGCGCGAGGGTTCCCTATAACGGCGCTTACGGGGGCGGTCCTTGGCGCCTCACCTCTTTATAGTCCGTAGACTGGCGTGTGCGGAGGCGGACCTTGGCACTTCGCCTTTTTATAGTCCGTAGACTGGCGGGTGCGGAGGCGAACCTCGATGCTTCACCTTTTTATAGTCCGTAGACTGGCGAGTGCGGAGGCGGACCTCGACACTTTGCCTTTTTATAGTCCGTAGACTGGCGGGTGCGGAGGTGGACCTCAACGCTTCGCCTTTTTATAGTCCATAGACTGTCACGGGCGGGGGTGGAAGTGCGCGCACGTTCCGTTCCTCTTGCACCTCATGGCGGGGGTAGCCTCTGCGCGTGCTGTCTTCGGCACGCGCGCTGCGCTCACCTCGCACAGTACGCGAGGGTGAGCCCCGCTCCGCTGCGATTAATACGTGTGTCCACCCGCGTCGCGAAACGCGTGGGGGGCCTCTGTACTTTTGTCTATACTCCGCAGAGTATGCACAGGGACAAGGTCCCTGGCATGCGCGGAGTTCGCGTCTTGTTTAGACTCCGTAGAGTGCGCAGGGAGAACATCCGTGTCTTATTTATACTCCACAGAGTGCGTACGAGGGCGTCCCCTCACACGTCTTTTGTTTATACTCAGGCCCGTCACCTTTGGCTACGGCGAGTGCACACGCGAATGTGCGACTTCGATTTATACTCAGTCCGTACACACAGCTCACGGCGAGTGCACTGTGAACGTCGTCTTAGGTTTATACTCGAGCCCGTCACCTTTGGCTACGACGAGTGCACACGCGAGCGTCGCGACTTTGATTTATACTCGATCCGTACCCACAGCTCGGCGAGTGCACACGCGAACGTGCGTCTTAGGTTTATACTCAGGCCCGTCACCTTTGGCTACGGTGAGTGCACACGCGAACGTGCGACTTTGATTTATACTCAGTCCCGTACCCCTGGCTACGGCGAGTGCACACGCGAACGTGCGTCTTAGGTTTATACTCAGGCCCGTCACCTTTGGCTACGGCGAGAGCACACGCGAACATGCGACTTCGATTTATACTCAATCCCGTACCCCTGGCTACGACGAGTGCACATGCGAATGTGCGTCTTAGGTTTATACTCAGGCCCGTCACCTTTGGCTACGGCGAGTGCACACGCGAATGTGCGACTTCGATTTATACTCGTCCGTACCCACAGCTCTGGCGAGTGCACACGCGAACGTCGCGCCTTAGGTTTATCTTCTGCGAACGCGCGCTGGCGAACTGCGCGCGCGCTATGCCGCGATTTCATGCGCGTGATGAAGAAAGATTGGTGACAAACGGCGATCTTCATTTCATCCCGTTTGCGCGGGTAAGCAATTACAGGGGATGGATATACTAACCATTTGTCCTTGGTGCGGCTGAAGCCTCTAGTCGCTAAACATCTGTAGGGCCCACCAAGGCGCCTCCGAATGGCCCTGTGTACTCCCGCGCTGCGACGCCAGCTCTAAGAGCACCATTGGGCTTCGCGACGTGGATACCTGGTACCTGGCTCGATGCGCCGGGCCATATCCTGATCGCCTCTGATGGTGATGATGGTCCGGGGACCCGAGATCTTCATGCACAGATAGCCGTGATGTGGTACGAGGATCCCCATATGGCGTTGTAGAAGTGCGGAAGGAAGGTGGCATCTTCGCCCGCAATCTTGGCGACAATACATTCGGCCCAGCTACCGCCGTCCCAAGCCTGCAGCACGATTCCCGAGGCCCTAGGCGCTTCGGATCCCCATCGGTCGAGGCCCCAAACAATACATTCGCGAGCCCGCGACCAAGGTGCCCCATCGCATCCCGCGATGGTGACCCAGATGACCAGGGGGTCCTGATGAGGAAAGTCCACGCCTTTGGCGTCGTCGGGTGTGAATGTAACTTCGTGCTGCGCCCAATCCGGTGGTGCTTACGCTGGGTATGTCGCCACGTGATGTAGCCTTCATGCATAGGCCTTTTGCTACCGCGCTGAGGTGAATTCCAGCGCAGAGCCTCCAGATATGACGTTAATGACCCTGCGGTGGGTTGCCTCCGGGGCCTACAGCGACAGGAGGCCCTCCCGAGGCTGCTGCACGTGAGCTTGGATCCATAGGGGGCCTTCCTGAGGCTGCATCCCTTGCGCCTGTACCTGCGTGGGGGCCTCGTACGGGAACTGGACGTGGGCCACCGCAGGTGGACACGTCTCTGGGTTCCTGTCCCTAGCGGCGCTTTGGCGGAGCGCCGCGATGGAGACACACGAGCGTGTGTCGTGGGTGCCTCGGCCGTGGACCTCGCACCACAGTCCCTGGTGCTGGTCGTCGTAATCTCCACGGCTGTTATCATCGCGGCCGCGGCCACGGCCGCGTCCTCGACCTCGACGCCCCCGACCGCCACGACCAGCGAAAGCGCTTTCTTCGGAAGCGCCTTCGATGTCGAGGATGAACCAGCCTCGGCGCGACTTCTACTGGCCGCGCTTAGGCCCATTGGACGGCTCCTTGTGCGGGGCTTCCCCGTGTTCGGGTGCGTCTTTAGACGACTCCGGCTTGCGTTTGCCCCTCGAGGGGCCGTCCTGTGATGGATCTTCGGTTTTTGTCGAGCCACCGACCTGGTTGGCGTCGGAGTCATCTCCTCGCCTACGGCGAGCGTCTTCTTCCGCCCTGGCGTACTCCTCCATTTTGTCGAAGAGCTTGGCCACCGTCTTGATCGGCTTTCGCGCATTGTACTCGGCCATCGGGCCGGGACGAAGGCCCTGTATGGCTGCGTGCGGCGGTGGTTTCGTGCGTCTTTCACTTGGCATCGAATCTTGGCGAAGCGCTTGAAGTAGTCCCGGAGCTTCTCCGAGGGCTTTTGCTTCACAGCGAAGAGTGTCCGCGTCGACTCGCTCGACATAGTTTCCTTGGAAGTTGTTGTGAAGGCGGTCGCGGAGCTGCTCCCATGCGTAGATGGAGCCCGGCTCTATGGTAAAGAACTAAGAGAGCACCACTTCTTGCAGCGCGAGGGGGAGTCCCTTCGCCTTCGTGGTGTCGTCTCCGCCCGCGGCCTCGATCGCGGTTTCGTACACGTGCACGAACTCGCAGGGATCCGTGTCACCTTTGTACGGGGCGATGACGCTAGGGAACTTGAAGTCTTCGGGCCACGCCGCTGCTGCAGCCCGCCAAAGGGGACTCGAATCTGGCGTCGCAACGGCACACGGCTAGGCGTGGGGGCTTGCGCTGTCCGCCTCTCCGACATGGGCTCGGGCGCGAATACTGGCGCGACCTGCTGGCTCTGAGCCTCTTGTATATCTCAGACGGCTCCGCGAAGGTCCCCTAGTTCCCGCTGGAATGCGTTGAGGGCTGCTAGCAGGGCACTTTCCACCGCAGAGTCTTTGCCGGAACCACCGGAACACCCGGCGGACGGGTCGGTGCAGGGACCATCACCTCACGATCTCGGATCCGCCGGATGCTTCGTTGCGGCTACCCCCGGCCGTTTGATCCGTGCTTGCCGCGAGGTGGCGGGGCTGTCGTTGCGATGCGGCGATGGGGTTGGATGTCGTTGTAGCGGCGCTGGCGGGGTCGTCGTTGTAGTGCCGGCGGGGGTCGGATGTCGTTGTAGCGGCGACGGGTCGATCGTTATGGCGCGGCGTCGACGCCGCGACCATCGCGCCCTACGCGCCCGCCCGGCTCCTTCGGCGATCGATACCGGCCTCGTATTCACGCTGGCTGCTCCGACCCAGCCGTCTTCTTTCCCTTCGCCGCCGCTGATGAAGCTTTTTTTGGTGCCATCCTTCTTCGGTCTTCAGGCTTGTCCTTGTCCTCCCCATGGACGGCGCCAACTGTTGTGGTTACAGACCAAACAGAGAGAGAGATGGTAGTGGAGAGGTGGGAGTGTTCTGCCTCACCCTCCCCCTCATCCTGATATATATATTCACATGGAGTATACTTTTACAGCTATGCCCTTACATCTGTACATCCCCATTAGGGGCACTTATGTCATTACACACGTTACTCTGGTTCTTATAACCTCCTAACAGGCCTGCTAGGCTTAGGTGGGGGCCACCCCTACAACAAAGGCAATCATTCGTTTGCTTCTTCTCATAAGCTCTCCGTGCAGCCGCAGTAGCATTATCAGGCAAGTCATCAGGATAAGGAGACTCAAGGACATACTCCTTGCGCTCTTGCTTGAGAACAATTCTCAAGTTGCGATACCAATCCATAAAGTTCGCTCCATTGAGTTTTTCTTTCTCAAGAATAGATCGCAAATTAAAAGAACTGGATGCGGCATTAGCTGACATGATCTACAACAAAGAATATGCAAAGTTTAGCACTATGTTTATGTTCATATTTTATTAAACTATTTAACAAAAGACTCCCACTATGTCTTTTGCAACAAAACTCCCTCTAAGTTACATAGTGGGTCAAGATCCTCATTTCACTAATTCCTAGTGAGCTTTGGCATCACGGCTAGAAAACTAGTGACATGGGTAAGCAACACCTTGCTAATCACATCCCTATGTGACTCTTGCTTGTTGGGTGACATCAATATGCCCCGGCCCCAACCTATGCCCCAAGGTCCAAAACTGTTTTGATAACCTTGTTAAGTAAACCAAATGCTTCCGCATGTAGATGTCCGACATCTACCCCAAATAATGATGATAACCGACGGCACTCTACTTTGGTAGACCTACCATGCGGTGATCACTATCTTTTGGTGCAACATATGGAAGGGCATTAACACCTAATTTTATGAGCGATTCTATCCTACCAAAGCAACATATCACATATATCATTGCATAAGAATAAGATAGATAACATCACGTATAAACACATTTAAGCTGTGAAATAGTATGGCCCAAAAATGGTGATCTCCATCTCCATGTAGGTGTAGACGATCTCCATCCTCCACATCACTCCTTTAGGCCACCATGCTTGAAAGCTTGTAACCTCAAAACTAGGCTACTACCTATAATAGCTAGAAATTGAAGATTACAAAGATAGATTCAAGCATTAAGGTCAACACGCAGGTCGTTAAATACAATATAGACAGCTAACAATAGCTGAAATAATCATGACACGCAGGCCATGAACGAATGTTACATGCATCACATACATCTCATACATTCCAAAAAGATATAGGGCCATACTATTCACATCATTCCCTGCAAAAACAAGTTAGACGTAGAATCGTATTCTACCTAACGATGTGAATCCATGACGCTATACAAGGCGGGTACGCACGGCGGTCCAATCTATGAAATCGCAATGGAAAAACTATTCGGCACAACCACTTTATGCCGATCCGAGACATTCTCTAGGACGCTAGTTTTCCACTGGGCCGAGGCCATCAGATCCATAACCTACTAGTATTCGGCATAACCACCTTATGCCGATCCGAGACAATCTCTAGGGCACTAGTATTCCCACTGGCCCGAGGCTATCAGATTCATATCCTACTAGTATTCGACATAACCACCTTATGCCGATCCGAGACAATCTCTAGGGCACTAGTAGTGATACAATCTACGCCTCATCTAACCCCTATTCACCGATTGATCTCATCAACCCGTGCTACCATCGATTCATCACATGAACCGACTGATCTAGACTATAATAGATCCAATCTACTACAACCGCATATCAACATATGCGCTGATCCAGATCGCAAACTAAGCAAGATGGCTCTGATACCACTGAAGGATCGCGCGAAGGCTATGAAAGCAGAAAACAAAACTTTTCTACCGCGCACACAAGGACATCATGCTTAAGGAGGGATCATGGATCGTTACCACTAGATGCGCAGCGCAGCGGAAGAAGAGTTGGAGAAGCCGGTCCAACCACGCGCGTCGAGGTAGTAGTGGAAGTAGCCGATCGTCCCGAACAGATCGTCTCCTCCACGCGATCAACCACACCACGAGCAGATCCAATCTGTAGGTTGTTGATGCCGATCAACGCCGCAACGAGCAGCGCCTCCATCGGTATCCACATGTCCGGGGTTGGAACACCGATCGCGAGTGTACCAGCACTCGTGAGCGGCTAGGGTTTGGCTCAGGAGGTGGCGGCTAGGGTTTAGCTTGGGATTAACAAATGCATGCAGCCCTCAGCCCCTCGCCTCCATATATATAGACCTCCTCACTTGGGCCTCGTGGACCGAGGCATAATAGGAGTCTATCCGGATCTCTATCCGAATTGAGCCCACATCCGAATCACATTTGAATTAGTGTTCCAACCCGTTAAGTGTGCGACCCTGTAGGTTCACGTATACTTGGTCGCGACTGGAAACGCCTTCCGGTCACCACTGTTAATAGCGGCCTCTAGTAAGACATATTAACCCCAAAGTATACGTAAAGATCACATCACCTGAACTCGTAATGTTCTCATGTACGAATCCCTTTGCCTCACGATATAGATTAAGCTCAAGGCGAGACTCGTGTCATCCTCTTAATAGCTCAATCACTCTCTCGATTCCGTGATGGATTATAAACTCGTGATTGACTCCTCAATCACCTTGGCATGGCCATGCACTTTCATAATCCATTACATCGAGGGCCTGAGATATCTCTCCCATAAGGAGGGCAAATTCTATCTTGATCATTCACATCCCACTACATGTTTCATAGTAAACCCAAGACCACTTTTATGACTACCCGCCACGGAGTAGTGGTTAGTAGTCCCAAAATAGGCTACTACGCATGTTGGGAACCATGATGATCTCAAGTCTAAGGATTCTACATAAACACTACTTGAGACCAACTAATGACACATGGAATCTCTGCAGTGTCTCATGGCGGGTCTATCCAACATATGTTCACTAACACATGTCCATATTATTGATTTGGTATCACCATACCATGATCCATGAGACATGATCATCAATCAATACATATGCTGATCTTTGAATCATATTTGTTCCTCATATGATATATAATCAGGGATCATTTAGAAATAGCAACATTTTGGCATTAAGAGTCTCATGAATAAGTCACATACTCATTGATCAATAATGATAATGTCTATTTCAAGGAACAAAGCAATGTATCATAAACATAGTATGTGATATATATTCAACATCTCCATGTTGCCTCTAGGGCATATCACCAACACTGCCACCCGCCTCGGCCCTGCGCTGGGGTATAGCGGCAAGCCGCCGCGGGCCAAGCAACCTCGGCGGCAGCCTCGACATGAGCTCTGCCTCCATGGGGGAAAGCGCAGACGGCCACTTCTGCGTCAAGGCCCGCGCGACAACCTCATGACCTAAACCGGCAAGGATTCAGGCGCCGGGATTTTCCGTGTTTTGGGCGTGCAAGGGCGGATGTGCGGCAGGTTTTGACGGGTTCTCATAGACAGATAGGCTTCAGTACATCACCGTTCCTTGATGATAGGGCCAGTTGGCCCAATCAGCGGATGCAGATGAACTCAAGCATATCTGTCTACGAGAATAGGTCAAACCTTGCCATCTTCATACGGGAGCACGACGCGCGCGGAGGCCGTCTTCTCGATCGCCACACCAACTCGCTGCCGCCGCGCGACGGCTGGACCACGCTTCGAGGAGCGGACAGCCGCGAACTCGCCCGTTGGCACCTCCCACACATGGCAAAAGCAAATGTCATGTCGCGCAAGGGTTAGCTTGTTCTCCTTAACAGGGCACCTTCAGTGCATTAACATTTTTTCAAAGTAATGCGGATGGGCTCCATCAGGAACCCCGACTGAAGGTAGGTCTGTTTAGGAGAACAGGGCAAACCTTGCCGCCGTATGCAGAAACACAGCGCAGGGGCAGGAAGCGCGGCTGGCTACCGATAACAGACGCTAACCAAGCTCCCAAGAAAAATGGACCTCCATCTGTACATCAACATCCCCCAAGCCGCTCAGCGTCACTGAGGAATGTCGATGCACGGAAGGGGCCCATTTTAGGGGAACAGCTTCTATCCAAGGATACGGTGCAGGAACAACGCCGCACCAGCACCGTATATATACCCCATCAGCGTAGGAGGCAACCGGCGGGAGACCCAACCGGCGGAAGTCCAACCGGCGGGAGTCCAACCGGCGGAAGTCTAACCACCGGATGTCCGTCGCCACATTAAAATAGCCACGACGCCTTAAGGCCTGCACCGCGCCAAGCACACTTCGCCACGTGGATGGCCAGAAGAAGGAGCGCCGCAGCGCACCCGCTATCCCTTACGCATGTGCAACAACTCAGGGGCCTGCCACACCTACCTATGCCGGCGCAACGCCTCCGACTCGGCCCGGGCAACCCCTACCCCGCCATGGCAGGGGGACGGAGCGTGCACGCGTCCACTTCGATCGGGCGCCGGCTCGGGACGGAACGCTCGCGCATCTACCTCAACCACCAATCCAGCGCGGTTTGCCACGGCCTCGGCCCGGTCAAGTTCGAAAAGTTCACAGCCGCGAGGATGGAGGGCCAAGGACTCGGCAACATGGCTTTGGCCTGTGAAGCCCTTCACCATGAGAGGCTCTGTTGTAGGGGTGGCCCCACCTAAACTCAGCGAGTTCAGTAGAAGGTTATAAGGTCCAGAATAGGCCATGTGTAATGACATAAGTGCCCCTGAAGGGGATACTCAGATGTAAGGGTATAATTGTAAAAGCACTCCCCATGTGTATATATATGGAATGCAGGCCATGGGGGGACCCAAGCCATTACTGTCACTTCTCCCAACTCTCCACTACCATCTCTCTCTCTGTTTGGTCTGTAACCACAACAATGACATTTAACTTATTCCTCAATTTCCAAAAATGGATTTCATCTAAGGGTTTGGTGAAGATAATAACTAATTGGTCTTCAGTTGTAACATTTCAAATTTGGAAGTCATAAAAAATATTAATTAAAATTTTATGTTGTATTTCAATGTTATTCGAAATTTCAACATTTATCTAAGGATTCATGATTTGGGAATTGACAAAAATATGGAAATTTTAAAACCTTTTATTTCTTTTGGTGTTATTCGAATTATTCCTGGATTTCTAATCTGGTTTTGCCAAACAATTTAAAGAGCAAAAATAAAATCCAAAAACTAATAACCCAAATATTCTAAAATCAATTTGGAAATAAATTGAAATAGAAATTTGTTATTAGAAAAGATGGTTAAAAGTAGCATCAGAGAAAGTATGGTTGAAACCATCCTAAAAGCTCATGAGTATAATTTTAGCACAAAAAATATCAAAGCAAGTTATGAAACTATCTAAATCAAATAAGTAAATTTAAATTCAAACAAAAGCCTTCTTAGATTTTTCTAGAAAAGTCAAGAGAAGATAAAACTCCAAAAATTTACACAATCATCTGCACTATGTCAGGAGCTTCCACAAAACTTTTCATAAATTTTTGAGCTCATCTGATGTGTTCGACAATTGCCCCAAACCTTCCAACTCACCTCACCCTTTCTCTCTCACACACACACTATTGAGTGTGGCCCACTTGTAGTGTCTTTCTTCCACCTCCAGCTAGCAGCCTAAGAAACCATGAGCACATGCCACTAGTTTTTGAAACCATGCTTATCGTTTTGATACCACACCTGTCATTTCTCCTCTCTATTGATAGCCCATCCCCTATGCTCCTGCCATAGTGCCATGACGATGTGGACATGCCCTACGCTACAACTTTCCTCTATGAATCTCGGCTTTGTGCCTAGCTTGCATCACAGTGGCCCCGAACCATCCCAGTGTCGTCCCATCATGCCTACTGTTGTGGTTACAGACCAAACAGAGAAAGAGTGTGGTAGTGGAGAGTTGAGTAAAATGAATGGCTTAGCCCCCTCCTCCCGTGGCCTATGCCACATATATATTCATATGGGGAGTGTTTGTACAGTTATACCCTTACACATGAGTATTCCCCTTGGGGGCTCTTATGTCATTACACATGTCCTATTTCGGACTTAACAGGCCTACTGGGCTTAGGTGGGGGCCACCCCTACAACAGGAGCCTCTCATGGTGAAGGGCTTCACGGGCCGAAGCCATGTCGCTGAGTCCTTTAGCCCCCTCCGTCCCATCGGCCTGTGATGCTTAATGACTCAGATAGTCTGCCCGTTTGGTCCTGCTTGCACGGGGGCTGTCTTCGGGTCCCAAAGCTGGCACGGTCTCGAGGTCGAAGGAAGCGGGAAGGCCGAAGGCTTCGACGGAGACGAGGTCCGGGCGGCCGTACTTCGCACTCTGGATATTTGTGGGCAAACTCGAACTTCGCACGATGCAGTGCCAGTTCGGGGAGATGGTTGCCAGGTCCAGGAGTGCGCTTAATGACGCCTGGAATCGTGCCTGCCTTTACCAAGGGTCGGCTGGCACGGCTGCTCCGCCTGCCCTGCACTGGATGTGGGCACGCGTCCGGCTGCCATTGGAGCGTCGTGGGATTTAGTTGAACCGCCGGGTGCCCATTGACTGCGATCCCGATGATTGGCATGCCGCCGGTTGACCTTCCGCCATCCTGGCGACTCCTCGCCGGGTGAGCCTGGGTATAAATACGCCGGTGTCGCGGCCTATTCCTTGCTCACCCTTGGCTACTCATCTTATACCTGCACGCGGTCATCTTCTCACATGCAGGCCAACTATTGTTCATCCGCGTTTGATGATCGCGTCTACTGATGCTAATGTCAGCGAGCGCTGATGAACAATAGACGACCTACTTATGGGAATACGTCACAATTTTGTTGTAGAAGTCTTGGTCGTCCACAGGGTCCTGCTCGCGCATCGCGCTTTCGTATGAAAATGGCAAGGCTTGACCTGCTCTCGAAGACAGAAATGCTTGAGTCTCGCTGCGCTCTCTGATTGCGCCCACCGGCGTTACCATCAGGGAATGTTGATGTACTGAAGCATTTCTGTTTACGAGAACGTGTCAAAACCTGCCACAGGGCTGGGACGTCGCGTGACCTCCGACTCGTGGGGGCTATGGGTCGAAAGGCCGACCTGTACCCCACGGTTCAGAGTTTGCGGTTGAGTGCGTTGTGGGTCAACTGGTGCCCTCTCGCCTCCACCTTCTGCTTCGGTCGGAACGCCCTACCGAGGGGAAGCTAGGCCTCCAACTCGTAGGGCTGGGTCAGGGGCCCCGCTGGATCCCAGACGCTCCTTCTCCCGACGCGGATTTTGGAGCACGATGCTGCAACGTTGGACCGTCGCAGACATTTGCAGGGTGGTTCGGGGATGCTGAGTGGTGGGAGCGAAGCTGGCGCCTAGTCGACATAGACGCGCGAGCGCTCCGTCCCCCATCCTTCGAAGTGGTGGCAACGGAGCTGGTGCCTAGTCAAGGTAGACGCGCGAGCGCTCCGTCCCCTACCCTTCGAGGTGGTGGCAGCGGAGCTGGCGCCTAGTCGAAGTAGACGCGTGAGCTCTCTGTCCCCTACACTTCGAGGTGGTGGCAGCGGAGCTGGCACCTAGTCGAGGTAGACGCCCGAGCGCTCTGTCCCCTACCCTTCGAGGTTGTGGCAACGGAGCTGGCGCCTAGTCGACGTAGGCGCGCGAGCGCTCCGTCCCCCACCCTTCGACGTGGTGGTAGCGGAGCTGGCGCCTAGTCGAGGTATACGCGCGAGCGCTCTGTCCCCTACCCTTCGAAGCGGTGGCAGCGGAGCTGGCGCCTAGTCGAGGTAGACGCGCGAGCGCTCCGTCCCCTATCCTTCGAGGTGGTGGCAGCGGAGCTGGCGTCTAGTCGACGTAGACGCACGAGCGCTCCGTCCCCTACCCTTCGAGGTGGTGGCAGCGTAGCTGGCGCCTAGTCGAGGAAGACGCGCGAGCGCTCCGTCCCCCACCCTTCGACTTGGTGGCAGCGGAGCTGGCACCTAGTCGAGGTAGACGCGCGAGCGCTCTGTCCCCTACCCTTCGAAGCGGTGGCAGCGGAGCTGGCGCCTAGTCGAGGTAGACGCGCGAGCGCTCCGTCCCCTACCCTTCGAGGTGGTTGCAGCGGAGCTGGCGCCTAGTCAAGGTAGTCGCGTGAGCGCTCCGTCCCCTACCCTTCGAGGTGGTGGCAGGGGAGCTGGTGCCTAGTCGACGTAGACGCGCGAGCGCTCCATCCCCTACCCTTGGAGGTGGTGGCAGCGGAGCTGGCGCCTAGTCGACGTAGACGCGCGAGGGCTCCGTCCCCTACCCTTCGAGGTGGTGGCAGCGGAGCTAGCGCCTAGTCGAAGTAGACGCGCGAGCGCTCTGTCCCCAATCCTTCGAGGTGGTGGCAGCGGAGCTGGCGCCTAGTCGACGTAGACGCGCGAGCGCTCCGTCCCCCAGCCTTCGAGGTGGTGGCAGCGGAGCTGGCGCCTAGTCGAGGTGGACGCGCGAGCGCTCCGTCCCCTACCCTTCGAAGCGGTGGCAGCGGAGCTGATGCCTAGTCGAGGTAGACGCACGAGCGCTCCGTCCCCTACCCTTCGAGGTGGTGGCGGTGGGCGGCGCCTGGTCGGCGTGACGCACGAGCGCTCTGTCCCCTACCCTTCGAGGTGGTGGCAGCGAGCCGGGCGCCTGGTCGAGGTAGACGCGCGGCGCTCCGTCCCCACCCGCCGACTTGGTGGCGCGAGCTGGCGCCAGTCGAGGTAGATGCGCGAGCGCTCCGCCCCTACCCTTCGAAGCGGTGGCAGCGGAGCTGGCGCCTAGTCGAGGTAGACGCGCGAGCGCTCCGTCCCCTACCGTTCGAGGTGGTGGCAGCGGAGCTGGCACCTAGTCGAGGTGGACGCGCGAGCGCTCCGTCCCCTACCCGTCGAGGTGGTGGCAGCGGAGCTGGCGCCTAGTCGAGGTAGGCGCGCGAGCGCTCCGTCCCCTACCCTCGAGGTGGTGGCAGCGGAGCTGGCGCCTAGTCGGGGTAGGCATGCGAGCGCTCCGTCCCCCATCCTTCGAAGTGCTGGCAGCGGAGCTGGCGCCTAGTCGAAGTAGACGCGCGAGCGCTCCGTCCCCCATCCTTCGAGGTGGTGGTAGCGGAGCTGGCTATTGGGGGTGCCGCTGGTAGTGCGCTTTAATGGCTCCGGGAATCATGTCGACCCTTAGGCTGACACAGTCAGTGCTTTGTATCTGTACTCGCTTGTCCATTCGTGACGAACACGCGGCGGGTAGCGATTGGTGTACCAACGGGTCGCCCGCGGTCAAGTTCCTTCCTCAAGAGGGGCGGGGCACATGGCGCGGCATTGTAGGCGTGCCGCCTGTGGGCTGCCCCTCTCCCAACACGCGCCACCGTCTGCGAGCGGTTGCGCTGCTCGCCGATCCTTGGTTGCACCTACGGCGCGGACCTGCGGTTGTCCCTTCGGACAGGTGCGGCCGGGGTTGAGCCGAAGGCTGTACCGGGATGCGCGACCTATGCTTTTTGCTTGTGAAGACCGACACGTGGCGGGACGCTAGCGACGCTTTGCGTGGTGACAGGACTCTGTATGATCACGGTCACATGCTGGCTATGTGGACCGTCGCGACGCTTCGACTTCGTGCGTGGGGAGGCGAGCGGTTGCCGTTGGCCTTTCGCACCTAGGGTAGGAGGCGGGGGGCCTTTAAGAACCCCCCGTGGTATTGTGCCCACGCCGCCTTGCGCTTTCTGGCTGTTCACGATGCTTTTCGCACTCGCTCGCCCTGTTCCTGCGCTCCCTTTCCGCCGCCTAGTTTCCGGTGGATGTCGATGGTGACTTGCGATGAGCGGACTCAGGCGGGCGGCTACGCCATCCGCAAGCGGTCCTCGCCTTTGGAGGTGAAATACACGCTGGGGGAGCGCGATCCACCGGCGGCAGACAAGTGGTGGGCGACGAAGAAGAGTCAGGGTCCGTATTCCGGGGAGTTGGGCTGCACGCTCGTGACGGAGGACACCATCCAGTTGCTGCTGCGAGATGGGAAGCTATCGGATCGCCACGCTGTGCGGTTGCCCGCCGATGATGAAACGGAGGCGATCATCTTCGTTGCCTACTTCGAAGCCGGGCTTCACATTCCGTCCGCAGCAATTGTCGGGGCGGTGCTGCAGACCTTCAAGTTGGAGTTGTCACAATTGACTCTGAACGCGGTGGCTCGCCTCGCCGTGTACAGCTGGGCCCTGCGCGCGGAGGGGTGTTGGCCCAGCGCTTCGTTGTTCGCGTATCTGCATGAGGCCCGGTGCCAACCGAAGGAGCGGAAGGACGGTACGGTGTTGAAATTTGGCAGCATCAACTCCCTCCTACGGGCGACATGTGGGAAGCTCTTCCCTGCGAACGCGACCCGAGGGAAGTGGGAGGTCAACTGGGCGAGGCGGTGGTTCTACCATCGTGTGACGAATGGCAGCGGCCTTGAATGCATGGGCGGGCCGATTACATTCAAGACCGCCCCCGGCCTGGCGCTTGACCAGGAAGATGAGCTGAGAGCGCGGAGGCTTGTGGGGGTCACCGCCCGCTTCAATATGCGCGATCTTGCCAAGGAGTATATGATGCTTGGTGCAACGCCACTTGCCCACAGTTGGCGCTTCACGGCCGGCGAACGTCGAGATGACAACGTTCGCTCGTCCGTTTGCTCGTTGCCCGTGCCGACTGGCCTTCGTAAGTCTTCACCATATCTTCCTCCGCAATTGTATATAATGCGTTTACGCAAATATGCCATCTTGGGCAGGGACTCGCCTTGAGGACGCGGAGCGCGCCGTGCGTGTGTTCCTCGGGCCATACACCGGTAGAGAGCACGGGCAACACGCAGCTGCGACCGCGGAGGCCGGGTTGGGGCGGATAAACCGCGTGTGTGAGGCCTTAGGGCTTCCTGTGCCGGATCGCCCCCTCCGGCCCAGCAGCAGGAGGATGATGGTGCTGCGAAGACAAAGGCGCCGTCCCGCAAAAGGACCCGGAGCACCACGACCGTGACCCGTACAGCGGCTGCCGCTGCTCCTGCCGGTGCGGCGAGCCCGGGGTCGAGTTCGGCGAGGTACACCGACTCAGATTTAGAGGGCGCGGAGATTGAGGGCGGGGGCGCCGACAGCGGAGGGCGTGCCGCGGAGGCCCCATTGTCCGCGACCGTTGCCGAGGTGGTGGTGCCGGCTGGCGACATCGGTGCGGAGTCCTTGTCTCCGAGCGCGGCTTTGGCGGGGCTACCCTTCGCGGGACCATGTGGAGCGCCGCCCTTGCTAACCTCGGCGGCTG
The DNA here is from genome assembly GCA_036346575.1 of Dendrocalamus sinicus. Taxonomy (NCBI): domain Eukaryota; kingdom Viridiplantae; phylum Streptophyta; class Magnoliopsida; order Poales; family Poaceae; genus Dendrocalamus; species Dendrocalamus sinicus. Next base: position 9,012,442 of record CM070658.1, read on the forward strand.
GGGCTGAGGTGTCGCCCACGGAGGCGGGGGTGTCTCCCGCGAAGGTGGGGGTAACCCCCGCGGAAGTCATGAGAATGAAGTCCCCGACCTCCACCGTCGTAGCTGTGGAGACCTCTTTCAGCGGATGATGCTGCCGGAGGGGCCCCTTCTGTGGCGGGTACCGCAGTGATACCTTCCGCCCAAGCGAAGCGGTGCGTCTGCAGTCCTCCCTTCTGCGGACTTCGCGAGGGTTCGTTGTGGCGACCGGTGTTGGGAACTTGTGGGGCCCTGCTTCAAACATCGAGGTCCCTCCGGCGCGCCTCCTCCCAGCCCCTCGGGCCATGGTGACAGTGGCGTAGGTTCGGTTGGCGCGAGGTCCTGGCTCGGTGGTCCCCCGGCCTTCCGAGACAGCGCCGTCCGTTGGGGCCGGCGTGGAAGCGTTTCCGCCCGCGGCTAGGGAGACGTCTCCGCGAAGCCTCCCGCCCGCGACCGAAGGTAGGTTATGATGGAACTCCTTCGATGTTTTTTTTACACATCGTGACATGTGTAATTCCCCTTCGCAGCGACACTTATCCCGGAGGAGGAACCGTTCCTTGAGCGCGGGGGTGCCGGTGCTGGCGACACAGGTGCCGCACAGCCAAGCCCAGCGGACTTCGTCCCTCCGCCGGATACTCTGAGGGCATGGCGCGGGATTGCGGAGGACACGGCCTCCAGCATCGGACAGCAGGCGTTGCAGACATACGGGTCGGGGCGCCTTGGAGACGCATTGGAGGTGTCAGGGGTGCGGGTAAGCGTTTGTCTTTTAGACCCCTTTGCCGCCGCTTCGCGTTTGCTAACGCCTGCGTCGCACAGACGCTCGTGCTGGCCCAGGCCCTGCAAAGTGCTTACGCCCGCGAGGGAGCAGCGATACGGAGCAGGCTGCGGGCCGCCGAGGAAGAGTTGCAGGGAGCTGCGCAAAGGCGATCCGCCCAAGATGCTCACATATGCCTCCTGGAGTCGGAGTGCGCGGAGATGCAAGCGCGCACCGATGGGCTCGTTACCGCGGCACGAACCTCGGCCGCGGAAGTGGTGCGGCAAGAGGCTGCTGCAGAGCGGGACGGCCTTGTACAACAAATCACCGCTCTGGAGGTGAGGAACAGCGAGCTTGCTGCCGCTCTCGCGGAGCAGGATCGAGTTCTCGCAGAGCGGGATCAAGCCTTGGGCGATGCCGGCGCCGCCGCAGGGCGCCATCTCGCCCTGAAGACACTCTCAAGGGGCTTGTCGCCGAAGTGCCGGCGCGCTCCTTCGGGCTCGAGGACCTGTCGCGGTCACTCCGGTGGATTGGAGAGGCGGCCGGCGTTGCGCGTGGCGCCGCGGCGATCTTCAGCAGCCACTGCGCATATGTGGCATCGTGTGTGACGTGCGCTCTCCTGCGACACCGCGGTTGCGAGCATGTTACGGGGTTAGCCGATCCCCAACTGGAGATGCCCGCGGGGAGCGGCGTAATGTCCGGCGTCGTGCGAGCTGTACGCCGCGCCGTGAAGTTCTTCCATGAGCGGATATGGGAGTATTGCGGCGAGGCCGTAGCCCTAGTCGAGCTGCAGAGGAACTTGTACGGTGAGGGGAACCTTGGCCGGTTTCTGGACGAGGTCCCTCGACATGACGATGATGGCACCGCGGCTCCAGAGGACACCGTGGATCCACAGGTGTGATAGGAGGTTGTCGCGTGTTCAGGTGCATTGTAACCGAAGCCCGGGTTGTCTTCCTCATTTTGTGTTTGCGAAAATACAGAGTTTTCCGCTGTTCTGATTCCTGCCCCCTTGTCCCCAGCAGCTACCTAACCGGGGCCGGCTGCTGATCTCCGACCTCGCAACACGACGGCGTCTTCGGCGTTGGCAAAGAACCGAGGAAGCGTTGGATTTCTGGGCGAGTCAGACGTCTTCGAGTGGGACCTTGGTACGGACGGTACGGTGGCATGTCAAGGATGAGCCTGCTGAGTAATAGCCTGATGCGCCGGGGTTGTCTGTGCGCCTTTGTAATCATCCTTAGCAAATACCAAGAACAGTTTTGACCAGATCTCGCGATGTACGTCGCCACCCTCCGGCTACATCGTCCCATGGTAAGCTCGGAGGGTTTGCACGCGCGCCCGTACGCGATGGGTTGCACCCTGCGGGGGCAATGCGATCGAGGTATACACGTAGTTGCGACAGCCATACGCGCTCAGACCGATATCTCCTCCGGCGTATCTGGCGCCTAGTCGAAGTAGACGTCAAAGTAGACGCGCGAGCGCTCCGTCCCCTACCCTTCGAGGTGGTGGCAGCGGAGCTGGCGCCTAGCCGAGGTAGACACGCGAGCGCTCCGTCCCCCATCCTTCGAAGTGGTGGCAGCGGAGCTGGCGCCTAGTCAAGGTAGACGCGCGAGCGCTCTGTCCCCTACCCTTCGAGGTGGTGGCAGCGGAGCTGGCGCCTGGTCGGCGCAGACGAGCGCCATCCCCATCCTTCGGTGGTGGCGGTGGGCTGGCGCCTGGTCGAGGTAGACACGCGGCGCTCCGTCCCGACCCTTCGGGTGGTGGCGGCGAGCCGGCGCCTGGTCGGCGTGACGCGCGGCGCTCCGTCCCCATCCTTCAAAGTGGTGGTAGCGGGCTGGCGCCTGGTCGAGGTAGACGCGCGGCGCTCCGTCCCCATCCTCGAGGTGGTGGCAGCGAGACGACCTCCGCGCTTCTGCTCGCGGTGTGCTCATGCGGAAGCGACCTCGGTGCTTCGCCGCGGTGTGCTCACGCGGGAACCAGCCTCTGGTGCTTCGCGCCCACGGGTGTGCTCACGCGGGAACCAGCCTCTGGTGCTTCTCGCCCGCGGGTGTGCTCACGCGGGAACCAGCCTCTGGTGCCTCTCGCCCGCAGGTGTGCTCACGCGGTAACCAACCTCTGGTGCTTCTCGCCCGCGGGTGTCCTCACGCGGTAACTATTCGGCACAACCGCCTTATGCCGATCCGAGACATTCTCTAGGATGCTAGTTTTTCCACTGGGCCGAGGCCATCAGATCCGTAACCTACTAGTATTCGGCATAACCACCTTATGCCGATCCGAGAAAATCTCTAGGGCACTAGTATTCCCACTGGCACTCTACTTTGGTAGACCTACCATGCGGTGATCATTATCTTTTGGTGCAACATATGGAAGGGCATGAACACCTAATTTTATGAGGGATTCTATCCTACCAAAGCAACATATCACAAAAACATTGCATAAGAATAAGATAGATAATATCACGAGATAAACACATTTAATCGTGAAGTAGTATGGCCCAAAAATGGTGATCTCCATCTCCATGTAGGTGTAGACGATCTCCATCCTCCACATCACTCCTTTAGGCCACCATGCTTGAAAGTTTGTAACCTCAAAACTAGGTGCTACCTATAATAGCTAGAAATTGAAGATTACAAAGATAGATTCAAGCATTAAGGTCGACACGCAGTCGTTAAATACAATATAGACAGCTAACAATAGCTGAAATAATCATGACACGCAGCCGAACGAATGTTACATGCATCACATACATCTCATACATTACAATAAGATATAGGGCCATACCATTCACATCATTCTCTGCAAAAACAAGTTAGGCGTAGAATCGTATTCTACCTAACGATGTGAACCCATGACGCTATACAGCGGGGTTGAGGGGGCCGCGGGTTTCGAGGCAGCGCCACAACACCCTACGAAATTTACAGATCCAATCTATGAAATCGCAATGGAAAAACTATTCGGCACAACCGCCTTATGCCGATCCGAGACATTCTCTAGGATGCTAGTTTTCCACAGGGCCGAGGCCATCGATCCGTAACCTACTAGTTGTAATACCTCGATCGTCGATTCGCGTAAGTTTTAAAATAATCGCGAGTCACCGCTTTTCAGAAATCGCGGGAAGGAAAAAATAAAAATTATAGAACAGTGTAAAATGAATAAAATAAATTAAAAATTATAATAATAAACTCGGATGGGCTATCGGGAGAGTGGGCTGACCACCTTGGGCCGGAGGCCCAAGGGTGCCGCACCTCCCCTCTCCTCCCCTAAAACCCTAAGCCACTCTCCCCTTTTCCCCACACCGCCACCCCCTTTCCCACCCTCTTGGCGCAGCCCCTCCCTGGTTGGTGCCCCACCCCCACAAGTGCTGCTGCCATTGGAGCCAAGGAGAGGAAGGAGAAGAAGAAGAAGGAAGGAGAAGGAAGAAGAAGAAGAGGAGGAGGAAAAAAGGGGTGATCCATCATCTAGGTGGTCTTGTCCCTGAGCGCTCTTGATTTTACTTCGCTTCGTCGGTTTGAGGCAAGTAAACGTAGCGTTGGTTGCTACCGTTTAACTTGTTATTCCTTCTACTTTCAGTTTACATTATTATCATAATTTGATACATTATGCCATGATTGCATGATACCTTAATTGTGGAGATGGTAGCAAGTATTTATCCATTGATATGTTGATAATCTGCTAGTAGACATGCGGAAATCTTGCTTAATGTTATAATGTGGAACATGAAAATAACATGTGGTGGATGTGGATATGTCGTGAGCATGTTGATGCTCCTTTCGTGATGGATTAATGTGATTTGTGATTATCATATCATATCATGTCATATGCATATGTGGATGTCGCCGCACTTAGCCGCGATCGTGCATAACGTACAGAAATCGTATATTGCCGTACGATGCACCTCTTATCCCGCTGGAAGCATCGTATATTGCCGTGTACGATGCACCTCAAATCCTGCCCCGGAAAGAGTGATGTGGAGCATAGCATTCATATGCATTGCATTGTGGAAAGATTCATTTGCATACATATGCAATATGTTGTGGTGAAGTTATTTTGTGGAATATTCAACTCATAGTTGTAATGTGGATTATACAACTTCATAGTTGTAATGTGGAATTGGCTCATGTGAGCTATTTGTGGTATGAGGATTATGGTTGTGGACGTGGAATGGGGTTCATCCCTTGTGTACGGTAAGGTTTGTGATTGTGGCATGAGATTCTTTTCTCTTGTATTAATTGTTGATAACAATTGTGGATGTGAGAAATAATAAAGTGTTGAAGTAAAACATACATATGTTTTTGCTTTTGCTAGTTGTAGTGGTTGAGAATTTAAAGTAGCCAAACAAGATTTTATTTGTTAATGCTTTAACGTCATTGATGGTGATTTGAGGTTGAGGATAATAACATTGTAATTATGAAGAATGTTGATGATTAACCTATTGTGGTTTGTGGAAGATTAAATGTTTCATTTGCATTTAATTGTGGATAAAATGACTGCATACATATGCCAATAAAATCTGAAATTGAAGAGGTATGATTCATGGAAGTTTGTGGTGGTTTAATAATTGTGGACATGAATTGTGGTTATAGTTGTATGGAATTATAAATGATGATGTATAATTGTTTGTAGTTTGAATAGCCTGTTAAACAGTTTGCTTGCTGAGATTTTTATCTCACCCTTGTTTCCCCTCCCTACAGGTGGACTTTGAGCATGCATGGGAAGGGTAGAACGGCACCACACTGATGCACGTGAATCATATTTTTATGCTGTAATAAAGTTGAAAGGATTCTAGACCTTGCATAGCTTTGTTTACATTATCTTAATAATGTTAAATTTGTGAACTATGTTTTAGATTAAAATGTTGGAGGATGTTTTAAATAGTGAATTGCTATCACTATCCTGTTATTCCTTAGTTGTTTATGCTTCTGCTTATACTATCTTGTTTAGTAATTGTTGCCAGTTTATTTTATCTTGTAAATTGGCTCGTTGTAGAGCAGTTTTAGTAGCATCCCAGGGTAATGTGGGTCCTGGGGTGTTACAGTTGGTATCAGAGCGGGCGTTAGGTCCGTGGTAATTAAATTATTAAATTGACACACTGGTGCACAGTAGGATGGGATGGGTCAAGCATTGCACTTATGCTTTTGACTTGTTGTATTGATGATTTACATTATGAGATAATTTTGTATAATTATGATTTGCTCCTATGACTGTTATGAGTGAGAATTGTCAATGATAAGATGTAGAGGTTGTATTTGCTGCCTTGGCATTGCCAGGGTTATACCACTATTTGTAGCATGAGGATTAGCGATGAAGTTACCTCGGGTAACTTAGTTGCGATGTTGTGAGTGAGTTTATTTAGAAATGTTGATATCTTCCTTGAGTTGATTTTGGCCAATTCTTTGTCTATTGCAGTTAATGAATTTCTCTTGAGTTTGTGGTTCATTGTAGTTGAGGGTTTGCAATTGGTCTCTATCTGTCGTTGAAGCAATTATTGTTTCTTTTCGGACTAGTAAGACACTATTGCTGCTTGTGAATATTGTTGATTTGCAAGGTTAGTCCCTTTGTGAGAATTTTGTCTTGTTGTGAATCATGACTCATTGGTTCGCTTGGTACTTTTACCAATGAAAGTTTTGTGTTGCAAACTCATTAATAGGTTAAAGCCTTGGATCTATGTAATCCGCTTAGATTATTTTGAGTGTTGAAGTTTTTTCCACTCCTTTCGAAAGAGAGTGTTAAAACCCTTTGTGGTGTTTTGCTATGCTTAAGTGGAAGGTGGTAACCATATAAACTAATTCATAAGGTATGAATTATCAAGTTGAGATGTTAGTATGGTGCATAATTAATTTAACTAGCATCCTCGGAAATATAGTTGATTAATTTGATATCGCCTTGTAATAGTTTCTTGAAGAACTGTGATTAAGAACTTGTCTATACATGATTGGAACTCATGGAGTTATTGAGGAGTGTGCAAAAGAATTAGAATGATTATTATGATTGTTTAAATTTCTATCATGTTGGATAAATTGAATTATTTTTGTTTATAGTAATTAATCGACCGCTTGGAATGATTAAGTAAGGAGGTGTTGGAATATTGCCTTTGTAATATTAACCTTTAATCTGTCCTTTATTTAGATACTTTATGAGCATGTACAATTGCTAGATTCATCTATCTTTCACCATGCTAAATCATTGAAATATGTATAAAGAAATAGAGGAAGGTGGATGTATTGACTTGTAGAATCTTGTCTTACAAAGCTGTATTATTGAAGTTTAAAGTTATTTCGTTCTAATTTCGAACGTAAGGTGGGATAATGAATCTATGCTCATGATTGTTTTATGATTGTAAAACGGAGTTAGGATCATGAATGTTGTTATGATAAAATAATAACAATTATTGCTAGTAATGACTAGAGTACAATCAATTTGTGCTAAATTAGAGTTGAGCATCAATAAGAATTGAATATATGGAATCTAATAAGAGATTCATACTAGCATGTTTGTGAGATTGTCATGTTCTAGTATCATCTTGTTTAAAAGCTTTGATTTAATATGGTGGCTTATGCACTAGGATTTCCTAGATTAAGTAGTCGCAATCTTACTCAGATAATAGAAACATGATGAAGTGATTTCTTATGTTTCTTTTGGAAAAGTTTATGAAGGGATTTGTGGATATGATGATGCTTGTTAAGAATGTATTATTCTGATGTTAGCATGATGGTTAGTTGTGGTTGTGATGATAATGTTGAATGTTCCTTAAATAAAAGAATTTGATAACTTCCATGATACTACTTAAATCAAAAGTTTTGAGATTTGCGTACGCAATCTTTTTGATCTCATGACTTATGTGGCAGCTGAAATTGTTTGAGCAAAGTGACGTGTTGAGAGCTTTTATTAGTTCTTAAGGGATTAATGTGTTGTGATCTTTAAATCACTTTTGTTGGAATTGTCAAGGTGATACCGTAATCAAAGAAAGTTGTTCTCTTTGTTAAAAGAAAGAGTGCGGTAAAAGTATTGGTGGTTGAAGCCATGTCATGCAATTTTTTTAGGTGTGTTTGACTTCTTAATTTCGCGCTTAAGAGCTTCTTGAACTCAAATGGCAATATTTTTTCCGCCGCCTAAGAGTTTCTTGAGCTCAAATGGCACATCAGTATTCTTATTGGTTGAGATTTGGTATTTTCTTCTTGAGGGCATGTGCCTTCAATCGTGATCTTATCTTTTGCTATCCAAGATTGTTGCTATTTCTTTTGGTCTTGCATTTATTGCGATGGTAGCATCATCCTCTGTGCTGAAATTTACTTCTTTTTGCCTCTTCTAAGAAAGGGGTAATCAATTTGGGTTGCAAAGTCCTTTAAGAGGTGTATGGCATCTAGTTGGTGTGGTCATGTGATTGATTTTGGTGAGAATGTGGGTGTGATATGAATTTCGAGTTGTTATCCTTAAAAGGATTAAGGTGTTTTAGGAATTATCTGTCAAAGTAATTCCATTGGTCGTTGTCTTGGCTAGAATGTATTTTTGTGGAGACAGTAGAGTCTCTCTGCAAGGGTGTGGATGATGTACTCAGTTTGAGCACATTGTCGAAGTTGCCAACCTAAGATAAATGAGTTGGTGTGTTGGGTGATGATTTGAAAATCCTTGGTTCGAGGAAGTTAAATTTCCAAAGGAATGGATTGGGGAATTATTAATAACTCGAGCAAGAATATGCTCTCTTGATTCTTGTTTAAACTGTGTGTTTATGGCAGAGGTCATCCGCAAATTGAGTTGTTATATGTTAGGGTGTATTCTTTTCCAGCTTAGGAAAAGAAAATGATTGTTTTGGTCTGTCGAGTGATTTTCACTCTTGGCTCGTGGCAAATGTGGTTTTTCCAAATGTCTATTTGGAGAGTATGAATGGTTTTGTTGTGAATCCTTTGTTTTCGATTGTGGTCCTTTGAAGGAAGGTTGTTTGCTTATGTTGCTTGAAATCCTTTATTCCTCTTTTGGTTGGGTTCCTTCATGGTTATTGTTCGTGCTTTGAGTAATTTTATGAGTGGAATTTGTGGTTGAATTCTTTAAAAGGGGTACAATGTATTATCCCGATTATAATAAGCAGAGGAAAATGTTGTAGGAAGAAGGATGGTATTAGATAGTGGCTTGATAGTTGTGGCGGAGAATTTTGTGAGAACGACAGATCTCATGGCGCTCAGAGCCAACAAAAGAGTTATGGGTGCTCGGCGTTGACCGGCGCGTGTCGTGGACTCATCGGAGTTGGACATGAGGAGAGAGCCACCATGTATGTGGAGGCCCTCTTGGCGAATCACCCGAGCGGAGGTAACGTGGGAGCTTGAAGTTCAAATGTAGAGGAAGGACCCGAGTTCTTCAAGGCGGTGAGAACCCGTAGTTGTTGTTCCCTTGGGATGTTCTATCCTTGGGATGCTCTTTCTTGTGGTTGTCCTTTCCTTCATTGCTCTTTTCTTTGCTTTGTTCTCTTGGTTTGTGGTTTGAGGAGTTAGATTCGAGGACGAATCCTTTTTAGGTGGGGAGAATGTAATACCACGATCGTCGATTCGCGTAAGTTTTAAAATAATCGCGAGTCACCAGCTTTTCTGTAAATCGCGGGAAGGAAAAAATAAAAATTATAGAACAGTGTAAAATGAATAAAATAAATTAAAAATTATAATAATAAACTCGGATGGGCTATCGGGAGAGTGGGCTGACCACCTTGGGCCGGAGGCCCAAGGGGTGGCCGCACCTCCCCCTCTCCCTCCCCTAAAACCCTAAGCCACTCTCCCCCTTTTCCCCACAGCCGCCACCCCCTTTCCCACCCTCTTGGCGCAGCCCCTCCCCGGTTGGTGCCCCACCCCCACAAGTGCTGCTGCCATTGGAGCCAAGGAGAGGAAGGAGAAGAAGAAGAAGGAAGGAGAAGGAAGAAGAAGAAGAGGAGGAGGAAAAAAGGGGTGATCCATCATCTAGGTGGTCTTGTCCCTGAGCGCTCTTGATTTTACTTCGCTTCGTCGGTTTGAGGCAAGTAAACGTAGCGTTGGTTGCTACCGTTTAACTTGTTATTCCTTCTACTTTCAGTTTACATTATTATCATAATTTGATACATTATGCCATGATTGCATGATACCTTAATTGTGGAGATGGTAGCAAGTATTTATCCATTGATATGTTGATAATCTGCTAGTAGACATGCGGAAATCTTGCTTAATGTTATAATGTGGAACATGAAAATAACATGTGGTGGATGTGGATATGTCGTGAGCATGTTGATGCTCTTTCGTGATGGATTAATGTGATTTGTGATTATCATATCATATCATGTCATATGCATATGTGGATGTCGCCGCACTTAGCCGCGATCGACTGCACAAAGATCGTATATTGTCAGAATACGATGCACATCTTATCCATGGAAGCATCGTATATTGCCGTGTCGATGCACCTCAAATCCTGCCCCGAAAGAGTGATGTGGAGCATAGCATTCATATGCATTGCATTGTGGAAAGATTCATTTGCATACATATGCAATATGTTGTGGTGAAGTTATTTTGTGGAATATTCAACTCATAGTTGTAATGTGGATTATACAACTTCATAGTTGTAATGTGGAATTGGCTCATGTGAGCTATTTGTGGTATGAGGATTATGGTTGTGGACGTGGAATGGGGTTCATCCCTGTGTGCAGTAAGGTTTGTGATTGTGGCATGAGATTCTTTTCTCTTGTATTAATTGTTGATAACAATTGTGGATGTGAGAAATAATAAAGTGTTGAAGTAAAACATACATATGTTTTATTGCTTTTGCTAGTTGTAGTGGTTGAGAATTTAAAGTAGCCAAACAAGATTTTATTTGTTAATGCTTTAACGTCATTGATGGTGATTTGAGGTTGAGGATAATAACATTGTAATTGCGGAAGAATGTTGATGATTAACCTATTGTGGTTTGTGGAAGATTAAATGTTTCATTTGCATTTAATTGTGGATAAAATGACTGCATACATATGCCAATAAAATCTGAAATTGAAGAGGTATGATTCATGGAAGTTTGTGGTGGTTTAATAATTGTGGACATGAATTGTGGTTATAGTTGTATGGAATTATAAATGATGATGTGTAATTGTTTGTAGTTTGAATAGCTCATTGTTAAGCAGTTTGCTTGCTGAGATTTTTATCTCACCCTTGTTTCCCCCTCCCTACAGTGGACTTTGAGCATGCATGGGAAGGGTAGAACGGCACCACACCGATGCACGTGAATCATATTTTTATGCTGTAATAAAGTTGAAAGGATTCTAGACCTTGCATAGCTTTGTTTACATTATCTTAATAATGTTAAATTTGTGAACTATGTTTTAGATTAAAATGTTGGAGGATGTTTTAAATAGTGAATTGCTATCACTATCCTGTTATTCCTTAGTTGTTTATGCTTCTGCTTATACTATTTTGTTTAGTAATTGTTGCCAGTTTATTTTATCTTGTAAATTGGCTCGTTGTAGAGCAGTTTTAGTAGCATCCCAGGGTAATGTGGGTCCTGGGGTGTTACACTAGTATTCGGCATAACCACCTTATGCCGATCCGAGAAAATCTCTAGGGCACTAGTATTCCCACTGGCCCGAGGCTATCAGATTCGTATCCTACTAGTATTCGACATAACCACCTTATGCCGATCCGAGACAATCTCTAGGGCACTAGTGGTGATACAATCTGTGCCTCATCCAACCCCTATTCACCGATTGATCTCATCAACCCGTGCTACCATCGATTCATCACATGAACCGACCGATCTAGATCAATAGATCCGATCTACTACAACCGCATATCATCATATGCGCCGATCCAGATCGCAAACTAAGCAAGATGGCTCGATACCATCAAGGAACGCGCGTGAGCTACGATAGCGAAAATAAAAATTTCTACCGCGCACACCAGACATCATGCTAAGGAGGGATCATAGATCGTTACCACTAGACGCGCAGCGCAGCCGAAGAAGAGTTGGAGAAGCCGATCCAACCACGCCGCGTCGAGGTAGTAGTGGAAGTAGCCGATCGTCCCGAACAGATCGCTCTCCACGCGATCAACCACACCACGAGCAGATCCAATCTGTAGTTTGTTGATGCCGATCAACGCCGCAACGAGCAGCGCCTCCACCGGTATCCACACGCCCGGGTGGGCGCCGATCGCGAGTGTACCAAAGACTCGCGAGCGGCTAGGGTTTGGCTTGGGAGGTGGCGGCTAGGGTTTTGCTCGGGAGGAATGTAAGCGCACATCCTCAGCCCCGCCTCCAAATATATAGACCTCCTCACTTGGGCCTCGTGGACCGAGGCCCAATAGGAGTCTATCCGGATCTCTATCCGAATTGAGCCCACATCCGAATCACATTCGAATTAGTGTTCCAACCCGTTAAGTGTGCGACTCTGAGGTTCACGTATACTTGGTCGCGACCGAAACACCTTTCCGGTCACCTGATAATAGCGGCCTCTAGCAAGACATATTAACCCCAAAGTATACGTAAAGATCATATCGGCTGAACTGTAATGTTCTCATGTACTAATCCCTTTGCCTCACGATATAGATTAAGCTCAAGGCGAGACCTGTGTCATCCTCTTAATAGCTCAATCACTCTCTCGATTCCGTGATAGATTATAAACTTGTGATTGACTCCTCAATCACATTGGCATGGCCATGCACTTTCATAATCCATTACATCGAGGGCCCGTAGATATCTCTCCCATAAGGAGGGGCAAATTCTATCTTGATCATTCACATCCCACTACATGTTTCATAGCAAACCCGAAGACTACTTTTATGACTACCCGCCACGGAGTAGTGGTTAGTAGTCCCAAAATAGGCTACTACGCATATTGGGAACCATGATGATCTCAAGTCTAAGGATTCTACATAAACACTACTTGAGACCAACTAATGACACATGGAATCTCTGCAGTTGTCTCATGGCGGGTCTATCCAACATATGTTCACTAACACATGTCCATATTATTGATTTGGTATCTCCATACCATGATCCATGAGACATGATCATCAATCAATACATATGCTGATCTTTGAATCATATTTGTTCCTCATATGATATATGATCGGGGATCATTTAGAAATAGCAACATTTTGGCATTAAGAGTCTCATGAATAAGTCACATACTCATTGATCAATAATGATAATGTCTATTTCAAGGAACAAAGCAATGTATCATAAACATAGTATGTGATATATTCAACATCTCCATGTTGCCTCTAGGGCATATCACCAACAGCCTCCCACTTGCACTAGAGTCAACCATGTAGGTATCTAATACCCAATGCCCTAGTGTGAGCCTCATGCTTTGGCTGGGAAGCGGCTTTGTCAACGGATCTACAATGTTCAAATCCGTTTGTACTTTGCATATCTTCACATCGCTCTCTCACAATCTCGCGGATGAGATGAAATCGCCGTAGAATGTGCTTGGACTTTGGTGCGATCTAGGCTCTTGGCTTGCGCAATGGCCCCACTATTGTCACAGAGAGGTCCATTGGGCTGGAGGCACTAGCCACCGCACCAAGCTCGAAACAAATTTCTTGATCCAAACAGCCTCTTTAGCAGCTTCAAGCTGCTATGTACTTGGCTTCTGTTGTAGAATCAGCAACCGTCTCTCGCTTGGAACTCTTCCACTCACCGCACCGCCATTCAGCGAACACAAAACTAGATTGCGATCTAAAATCATCTTTGTCGGTTTGGAAGCTAGCATCGGTGTAACCATTTACAACGAGCTCTTCCTCACCCCCATAGACGAGGAACACATCTTTAGTTCTTCTCAAGTACTTCAAGATGTTCTTTACGGCAATCCAGTGACTTTCACCGATCCGATCGTATCTACTTGTAGCACTTAAAGCATACGAGACATCCGGACGTGTACAAAGAATGGCATACATAATGGATCCCATAGCCGAAGCATATGGAATCGCATTCATTTTATTCCGCTCATCGGTGTACTAGGACACCGACTCTTGCTAAGATTTATACCATGTGACATAGGTAGGAAGCCTTTCTTGGAATCCTGCATGTTGAACCTTTTCAACACTTTGTCAATGTACGATCTTGGCTTAATCCAATTAGCCTTCTTGATCTATCCCTATAGATCTTGATGCCCAGAATATATGCGCCTCTCCTAAGTCTTTCATAGAGAAACTATTTTTCAATGAAGACTTAACAGATTCGAGCATAGGAATGTCATTTCCGATCAGTAATATGTCATCCACATATAAGACCAGAAACACGAGTGCGCTCCCACTAGCCTTTTTGTAAACACAAGGCTCTTCTTCGTTCTTGATGAAACCAAACCCTTTGATTACTTCATCAAAATGAATGTTCCAACTCCGAGATGCCTGCTTTAATCCATAAATGGATCTTTGCAGCTTGCATATCTTTCCAGCTGATTGCGGATCGACAAAACCCGTGGGCTGTGTCATGTACACATCCTCACTCAGATTTCCATTAAGGAAAGCTGTTTTGACATCCATTTGCCATAATTCATAGTCGAAATATGCAACAATCGCTAGAATGATCCGAATAGACTTTAGCATTGCGACGGGCGAAAAAGTTTCATCATAATCAACACCTTGAATTTGTTTGAAACCTTTGGCCACCAATCGCGCTTTATAGATGTAATACCCTGATCATCGATTCGGCGTAAGTTTTAAAATAATCGCGGAGTCGCCGGTTTTTCGGTAAATCGCAGGAAGGAAAAAAAATAAAAATTGTATAACAGTATAAAATGAATAAAATAAAATAAATTAAAACCTCTGAGTGGGCTGCCTAGGGAGTGGGCCGACCGCCTTGGGCCGGAGGCCCCAGGGGTGGCCGCACCTCCCCTCCCCCTCCCCAAAAACCCTAGCCCTTTTTCTCCCCCCTCTCCCATCCCTTTGCAGCCGCCACCCCTTCCTCCACCCCTGGGCGCAGCCCTCTTTCCCCTCCATCACCCCCACAAGTGTTGCTGCCATTGGAGCCAAGGAGAGGAAGGAGAAGGAGAAGAAGGAAGGAGAAGGAAGAAGAAGAAGAGGAGGAAAAAAGGGGTGATCTATCATCTAGGTAATTTTTCCTCATCCGAAACCCTCTGTTCTATGGAATAATTAGGGTTCTTGGCACGGATTTTGAAGGTAGTTAATAGATTAATTGCCCGATTAGAGATTAGCTGATGTCTGCCTGTAGATTGATTCGCGCAGCGTGTCTGTTCGTGAGGTTTTGACCTAGTAAACGAATTTTCCTGCGGACCTTTCCAAAAGGAAAGTTTTAGAGGACTTCCAGACGCATCTCCTGTATTTGTTTCGGAATTTTATTCCTTGTTATCTGGGAGTTACAGGGTCGGGAATACTGCTGTTCGTCAGGTGAGCAGATTGGTACAGACCGACGGTAATCTGGAAATTAGAGGTCGTAAATGATTTTTATGACCATGTCCGTAATTGAGAAAGTTGTAGATAATTTAGAGATCTAGCTGCTGTATAAAATTCATAATTTTTAGACCCTTTTACTGATGTTGGGACGCATTTGTTTATTGCTGTCCAATCTGCCAGAACAGAGTTCTTCCTCTGTTTTGGGGCATTAAATTACACCTAGCTGTGATCAAAATAAAAATAGGTGTTCTACATGAAAAATGTAGGATTTTAAGTGATGAATCCAGAGAGATATCGTTTGCTGTAAATGGATCAATATTTTTTTAAAGTTACGAAAATGTTAAGCAGCGCTGCAGCAGAGGGCAATTTGCTGAATTGTTGAGCGGAGAGGAGTTTGTGCGGGTTCGGGGTTCTAGTGACGTTTTTAATTATTAATGTCATGTTTGTATGCTGTAGCTGTGTGCTGAGAGTTGCCTTTTGGACAGGTGGTCTTGTCCCTGAGCGCTCTTGATTTTACTTCGCTTCGTCGGTTTGAGGCAAGTAAACGTAGCGGTGGTTGCTACCGTTTAACTTGTTATTCCTTCTACTTGCAGTTTACATTATTATCGTAATTTGATACATTATGCCATGATTGCATGATAATTTAATTGTGGAGATGGTAGCAAGTACTTATCCATTGATATGTTGATAATCTGCTAGTAGCCATGTGGAAATCTTGCTTAATGTTATAATGTGGAACATGAAAATAACATGTGGTGGATGTGGATATGTCGTGAGCATGTTGATGCTCCTTTGAGGATAGATTAATGTGATTTGTGATTATCATATCATATCATGTCATATGCATATGTGGATGTCGCCGCACATAGCGCGATCAGACCCAGTACAGCATCGTATATTGCCGTATACGATGCACCTCTTATCCCGCGGAAGCATCGTATATTGCCGTGTACGATGCACCTCAAATCCTGCCCTGGAAAGAGTGATGTGGAGCATAGCATTCATATACATTGCATTGTGGAAAGATTCATTTGCATACATATGCAATATGTTGTGGTGAAGTTATTTTGTGGAATATTCAACTCATAGTTGTAATGTGGATTATACAACTTCATAGTTGTAATGTGGAATTGGCTCATGTGAGCTTTTTGTGGTATGAGGATTATGGTTGTGGACGTGGAATGGGGTTCATCACTTGTGTACAGTAAGGGTTGTGATTGTGGCATGAGATTCTTTTCTCTTGTATTAATTGTTGATAACAATTGTGGATGTGGAAATAATAAAGTATTGAAGTAAGACATACATATGTTTTATTGCTTTTGGTAGTGGTAGTGGTCGAGGATTTAAAGTGGTCAGACAAGATTTATTTGTTAATGTTTTACCGTCATTGATGGTGATTTGAGGATTGAGGATATAAACATTGTTATTTGTGGAAGATTAAATTATTGATGATTAATCTATTGAAGTTTGTGGAAGATTAAATGTTACATTTGCATTTAATTGTGGATACAAGGACTGCACTCATATGCCAATTAAATCTGAAATTGAAGAGGTACGATTCATGAAAATTTGTGGTGGTTTAATAATTGTGGACATGAATTATGGTTGTAGTTGTATGGAATTATGAATGATGATGTATAATTGTTTGTAGTTTGAATAGCCTGTTAAACAATTTGCTTGCTGAGATTTTTATCTCACCCTTGTTTCCCCCTCCCTATAGGTGGACTTTGAGCATGCATGGGAAGGGTAGAACGGCACCACACTGATGCACGTGAATCATATTTTTATGCTGTAATAAAGTTGAAAGGATTCTAGACCTTGCATAGTTTTGTTTACATTATCTTAATAATGTTAAATTTGTGAACTATGTTTTAGATTAAAATGTTGGAGGATGTTTTAAATAGTGAATTGCTATCACTATCCTGTTATTCCTTAGTTGTTTATACTTCCGCTTATACTATCTTGTTTAGTAATTGTTGCGGTTTATTTTATCTTGTAAATTGGCTCGTTGTAGAGCGATTTTAGTAGCATCCCGGGTAATGTGGGTCCCGGGTGTTACAGCTTGGTATCGAGCGGGCGTTAGGTCCGTGGTAATTAAATTATTAAATTGACACACTCAAGATCCTCCAAGTACTTTGGGCAGTTCCTTTTCCAATGACCTGATTGCTTACAGTAGTAACAATCTGCATTAGGAGCAGCGCCCTTCTTGACTTGCTTGGCCTTAGAACTGCTCGCGATCTCATCGGGAGCTAACTTTCTTTGACCGCGCTTTCTTGACATTGGGCTTGCCCTTGCCTTTCTGCATCATCATCACATGATTGCTGCTTTTCTTAATGCTTTCTCGCACTTTTAGCATCCCATGCAACTCGCCAAGGTCTTATCCATGTTGTTCATGTGATAGTTCAGTATGAATGGCTCAAAGCTCGGGGAGCGACGGAGAATCACATCGTAGCCAACTCTTGGCTAAGGGAAAACCAAGCTTTTCCGGACTCTCAATGTAGCCAATCATCTTAATCACATGAGGGCTGACGGATTCCCTCGCAAGCTCGCACGCAAACAAGGACTTTGAAGTGTTGAACCTCTCACCCTTGCTTGGTTCTCAAACATACCACGCAACCCCACAATGATATTGTAGGCATCTGTGTTCTCATATTGCTTCAAGCTCGAGAGGACATTGTGGCAAGCATGAGACACTCACATCAAGGCAATCATTCGTTTGCTTCTCATAAGCTCTCCGCAGCCAGCAGAGCATTATCGAGCAAGTCATCGGGATAAGGAGACTCAGGACATACTCCTTGCGCTCTTGCTTGAGAACAATTCTCAAGTTGCGATACCAATCCATAAAGTTCGTTCCATTGAGGTTTTCTTTCTCAAGAATAGATCGCAAATTAAAAGAACTGGATGCGGCATTAGTTGACATGATCTACAACAAAGAATATGCAAAGTTTAGCACTATGTTTATGTTCATCTTTTATTAAACTATTTAACAAAAGACTCCCACTATGTGTTTTGCAACAAAACTCCTCTAAGTTACATAGTGGGTCAAGATCCTCATTTCACTAATTCCTAGTGAGCTTTGGCATCACGGCTAGAAAACTAGTGACATGGGTAAGCAACACCTTGCTAATCACATCCCTATGTGACTCTTGCTTGTTGGGTGACATCAATATGCCCCGGCCCCAACCTATGCCCCAAGGTCCAAAACTGTTTTGATAACCTTGTTAAGTAAACCAAATGCTTCCGCATGTAGATGTCCGACATCTACCCCAAATAATGATGATAACCGACGGCACTCTACTTTGGTAGACCTACCATGCGGTGATCACTATCTTTTGGTGCAACATATGGAAGGGCATTAACACCTAATTTTATGAGGGATTCTATCCTACCAAAGCAACATATCACATATATCATTGCATAAGAATAAGATAGATAACATCACAGATAAACACATTTAACTGTGAAATAGTATGGCCCAAAAAATGGTGATCTCCATCTCCATGTAGGTGTAGACGATCTCCATCCTCCACATCACTCCTTTAGGCCACCATGCTTGAAAGCTTGTAACCTCAAAACTAGGCTACTACCTATAATAGCTAGAAATTGAAGATTACAAAGATAGATTCAAGCATTAAGGTCGACACGCAGTCGTTAAATACAATATAGACAGCTAACAATAGCTGAAATAATCATGACACGCAGCCGAGAACGAATGTTACATGCATCACATACATCTCATACATTCCAATAAGATATAGGCCATACCATTCACATCATTCTCTGCAAAAACAAGTTAGACGTAGAATCGTATTCTACCTAACGATATGAACCCATGACGCTATACAGTATGGGGGTCGGGGGGCCGCCGCGGTTTCGTGGCGCCTCAACACCCTACTGAAATTTACAGATCCAATCTATGAAATCGCAATGGAAAAACTATTCGCACAACCGCCTTATGCCGATCCGAGACATTCTCTAGGATGCTAGTTTTTCCACCGGGCGAGGCCATCGATCCGTAACCTACTAGTATTCGGCATAACCACCTTATGCCGATCCGAGACAATCTCTAGGCACTAGTATTCCCATCGCCCGAGGCTATCAGATTCGTATCCTACTAGTATTCGACATAACCACCTTATGCCGATCCGAGACAATCTCTAGGGCACTAGTGGTGATACAATCGTGCCTCATCCAACCCCTATTCACCGATTGATCTCATCAACCCATGCTACCATCGATTCATCACATGAACCGACCGATCTAGACTGTAATAGATCCGATCTACTACAACCGCATATCATCATATGCGCTGATCCGATCGCAAACTAAGCAAGATGGCTCGATACCACCGAAGGAACGCGCGTAGGCTACGATAGCGAAAAATAAAAATTTCTACCGCGCACACCGTGACATCATGCTAAGGAGGGATCATAGATCGTTACCACTAGACGCAGCGCAGCGAAGAAGAGTTGGAGAAGCCGATCCAACCACGCGCGCCGAGGTAGTAGTGGAAGTAGCCGATCGTCCCAACAGATCGTCTCCTCCACGCGATCAACCACACCACGAGCGGATCCAATCAGTAGTTTGTTGATGCCGATCAATGCCGCAACGAGCAGCGCCTCCGGTATCCACACGTCCCGGGCTGAACGCCGATCGCGAGTGTACCAAAGATCTCGCGAGCGGCTAGGGTTTGGCTTGGGAGGTGGCGGCTAGGGTTTTGCTCGGGAGGAACAGCGTACATCCTCACCCCCGCCTCCAAATATATAGACCTCCTCACTTGGGCCTCGTGGACCGAGGTCCAATAGGAGTCTATCCGGATCTCTATCCGAATTGAGCCCACATCCGAATCACATTCGAATTAGTGTTCCAACCCGTTAAGTGTGCGACCAGAGGTTCACGTATACTTGGTCGCGACCGGAAACACCTTTCCGGTCACCCCATTAATAGCGGCCTCTAGCAAGACATATTAACCCCAAAGTATACGTAAAGATCATATCGGTTGAACTCGTAATGTTCTCATGTACGAATCCCTTTGCCTCACGATATAGATTAAGCTCAAGGCGAGACTGTGTCATCCTCTTAATAGCTCAATCACTCTCTCGATTCCGTGATAGATTATAAACTTGTGATTGACTCCTCAATCACATTGGCATGGCCATGCACTTTCATAATCCATTACATCGAGGCCCAGATATCTCTCCCATAAGGAGGGGCAAATTCTATCTTGATCATTCACATCCCACTACATGTTTCATAGCAAACCCGAAGACTACTTTTATGACTACCCAGCCACGGAGTAGTGGTTAGTAGTCCCAAAATAGGCTACTACGCATATTGGGAACCATGATGATCTCAAGTCTAAGGATTCTACATAAACACTACTTGAGACCAACTAATGACACATGGAATCTCTCGCAGTGTCTCATGGCGGGTCTATCCAACATATGTTCACTAACACATGTCCATATTATTGATTTGGTATCTCCATACCATGATCCATGAGACATGATCATCAATCAATACATATGCTGATCTTTGAATCATATTTGTTCCTCATATGATATATGATCAGGGATCATTTAGAAATAGCAACATTTTGGCATTAAGAGTCTCATGAATAAGTCACATACTCATTGATCAATAATGATAATGTCTATTTCAAGGAACAAAGCAATGTATCATAAACATAGTATGTGATATATTCAACATCTCCATGTTGCCTCTAGGGCATATCACCAACAGGGCGATCGTTAACGGGTCGCCGCGACCGGGGCAATCTTGCACGCACGGAGCGTGGGACGCTCCCCGAGGGCTCCGCATCCGCCCTCCCAGCTTAGGTGCCTTGGCGAGCCGCGTGGCATGGGCCCCTGGCGCCAAGCTCTATGCGCCGGGCCATGTCCTGGTCGCCATGAGTGGTGATGATGGCCCGCGGCCCGGGAAGCTTCATGCACAGGAAACCGTGATGCGGGATTGCCCCGAGGGTGCTTAGGAGCGGCCGTCCTATTATGGCGTTGTAGGGGTATACGATGTCGACCACGTCAAAGATGGCGTCCTCGCTCCTGACGTTATCGTTTTGGCCGAAGGAGGCTTGGAGGCATATCTGGCCTAAGGTGCGCAAGGGCTGCCCTCCAAACCCTTGTAGCGGGACGCCTGAAGGGCCCAAATGGCTCCGAGGGATCCCCATTTGGTCGAAGGCCGCAGCGAAGAGGATGTTTGCCGAGCTTCCTCCATCGACCAGGACGCGCCGGACGTCGCACCCGGCTACGAGGACCCGGACGACCAAAGGGTCTTGGTGGGAAAACTCCACACCCTCGGCGTCGGTGGGCGTGAATGTGACTTCATGTTGCGCCCATTCTGGCGGTGCCTGCGCCGGGTAGGCCGCGACGTGGTGTAGCCTCTGCGCATAAGCCTTCCGTTGTCTTGCCGAAGCGAACCCCAGTGAGGAGCCTCCGGAGATGACGTTGATAATCCGCGCTGGGCTCCCTCCGGGGCTTGTAGCTGTAGGAGGCCTTCCCGAGGTTGCTGTACGTGCGCCTGGATGCGCAGGAAGCCATCCTAGGCCTGTGCTCCTTGGTCCTGGGGGTGTTGGACGTGAGCCACAACGGGCGCGCGTGTATCCGGGTTTTTATCCCTGGCAACGCTCTGCCGTAGCGCTGCGATGGTGGCACAAGCACGCGTGTCGTGGTTGCCCCGGCCGTGGATTTCGCACCATTGCCCATGGTGTTGGTCGCTGTACTCTTCGTAGATCCGGTCGTCTCGACCCCGGTCGTCTCGACCTCATCCACGTCCCCGTCCTCGTCCTCGGCGTCCTCGGCCTCCGCGACCTGGGGCGTTGTCTTCGGAACCACCCTCGATGTCGAAAACGTAATGAGATTTCTTGGACTTGCGCTGATCGGGCTTGGGCTTGTCGCCTGGCTGGTCATTGTGTTGGGGGTCCTTGCGTTCGGAGGCGCCCTTCGGCTGCTCTTGCTTACGCTTGCCTTTCGAAGGGCCCTGTTTCGGCGAGTCTTCGGTCTTGACCGAGGCTTCCGCCTTGTTAGAGTCGGAGTAATCACCGTGTCGCCTCCGTGCGTCCTCCTCTGCTCGGGCATACTCTTCCATCTTGTCGAAGAGTTTCTCGACCGTCTCAATGGGCTTGTGCGCGTTGTACTCGGCCATCGGCCCCGGTCGGAGGCCTTGTATCGCCGCGTTGATGACCGTTGTTTCGTCGATGTCCTTGACTTGGCAGTGCACCTTCGCGAAGTGCTTGAAGTAGTCTTCGAGCCTCTCCTCCGGTTTCTGCTGGACTGCAAAGAGCTGGTCCGCATCGACACGCTCGATGTAGTTTCTGAAGGAACGCGCGTAGGCTACGATAGCAGAAAATAAAAATTTTCTACCGCGCACACCAGGACATCATGCTAAGGAGGGATCATAGATCGTTACCACTAGACGCGCAGCGCAGCGGAAGAAGAGTTGGAGAAGCCGATCCAACCACACCACGAGCAGATCCAATCTGTAGTTTGTTGATGCCGATCAACGCCGCAACGAGCAGCGCCTCCACCGGTATCCACACGTCCGGGGCTGGAACGCCGATCGCGAGTGTACCAGCACTCGCGAGCGGCTAGGGTTTGGCTCGGGAGGTGGCGGCTGGGTTTTGCTCGGGAGGAACAGAAGCGTGTGTCCATCCCTCAGCCCCCACCTCCATATATATAGACCTCCTCACTTGGGCCTCGTGGATCGAGGCCCAATAGTGTGTCTATCCGATCTCTATCCGAATTGAGCCCACATCCGAATCACATTCGAATTAGTGTTCCAACCCGTTAAGTGTGCGACCACAGTAGGTTCACGTATACTTGGTCGCGAACCGAAACGCCTTTCCGGTCACCTGTTAATAGCGGCCTCTAGCAAGACATATTAACCCCAAAGTATACGTAAAGATCATATCATTGAACTCAGTAATGTTCTCATGTACGAATCCCTTTGCCTCACGATATAGATTAAGCTCAAGGCGAGACCGTGTCATCCTCTTAATAGCTCAATCACTCTCTCGATTCCGTGATAGATTATAAACTTGTGATTGACTCCTCAATCACATTGGCATGGCCATGCACTTTCATAATCCATTACATCGAGGGCGAGAGATATCTCTCCCGTAAGGAGGGTAAATTCTATCTTGATCATTCACATCCCACTACATGTTTCATAGCAAACCCGAAGACTACTTTTATGACTACCCGCCACACGGAGTAGTGGTTAGTAGTCCCAAAATAGGCTACTACGCATATTGGGAACCATGATGATCTCAAGTCTAAGGATTCTACATGAACACTACTTGAGACCAACTAATGACACATGGAATCTCTGCGGTGTCTCATGGCGGGTCTATCCAACATATGTTCACTAACACATGTCCATATTATTGATTTGGTATCTCCATACCATGATCCATGAGACATGATCATCAATCAATACATATGCTGATCTTTGAATCATATTTGTTCCTCATATGATATATGATCGGGGATCATTTAGAAATAGCAACATTTTGGCATTAAGAGTCTCATGAATAAGTCACATACTCATTGATCAATAATGATAATGTCTATTTCAAGGAACAAAGCAATGTATCATAAACATAGTATGTGATATATTCAACATCTCCATGTTGCCTCTAGGGCATATCACCAACATCTCCCACTTGCACTAGAGTCAACCATGTAGGTATCTAATACCCATTGCCCTAGTGTGAGCCTCATGCTTTGGTGGGGAAGCGGCTTTGTCAACGGATCTACAATGTTCAAATCCGTTTGTACTTTGCATATCTTCACATCGCCTCTCTCACAATCTCGCGGATGAGATGAAATCGCCGTAGAATGTGCTTGGACTTTTAGTGCGATCTAGGCTCCTTGGCTTGCGCAATGGCCCCACTATTGTCACAAGAGAGGTCCATTGGGCTGGAGGCACTAGCCACCACACCAAGCTCGAAACAAATTTCTTGATCCAAACAGCCTCTTTAGCGCCTTGAAGCTGCTATGTACTCGGCTTCTATTGTAGAATCAGCAACCGTCTCCTACTTGGAACTCTTCCACTCACCGCACCGCCATTCAGGCGAACACAAATCCAGATTGCGATCTAAAATCATCTTTGTCGGTTTGGAAGCTAGCATCGGTGTAACCATTTACAACGAGCTCTTCCTCACCCCATAGACGAGAACACATCTTTAGTTCTTCTCAAGTACTTCAAGATGTTCTTTACGGCAATCCAGTGACTTTCACCGGATCTGACTGGTATCTACTTGTAGCACTTAAAGCACACGAGACATCCGGGCGTGTACAAAGCATGGCATACATAATGGATCCCATAGCCAAGCATATGGAATCGCATTCATTTTATCCCGCTCATCGGTGTACTAGGACACCGACTCTTGCTAAGATTTATACCATGTGACATAGGTAGGAAGCCTTTCTTGGAATCCTGCATGTTGAACCTTTTCAATACCTTGTCAATGTACGTATCTTGGCTTAATCCAATTAGCCTTCTTGATCTATCCCTATAGATCTTGATGCCTGAATATATGCCGCCTCTCCTAAGTCTTTCATAGAGAAACTATTTTTCAATGAAGACTTAACAGATTCGAGCATAGGAATGTCATTTCCGATCGTAATATGTCATCCACATATAAGACCGTAAACACGAGTGTGCTCCCACTAGCCTTTTGTAAATACAAGGCTCTTCTTCGTTCTTGATGAAACCAAACCCATTGATTACTTCATCAAAATGAATGTTCCAACTCGAGATGCTCGCTTTAATCCATAAATGGATCTTTGCAGCTTGCATATCTTTCGGCTGATTGCGGATCGACAAAACCCGTGGGCTGTGTCATGTACACATCCTCACTCAGATTTCCATTAAGGAAAGCTGTTTTGACATGCATTTGCCATATTTCATAGTCGAAATATGCAGCAATCGCTAGAATGATCCGAATAGACTTTAGCATTGCGACAAAGTAAAAGTTTCATCATAATCAACACCTTGAATTTGTTTGAAACCTTTGGCCACCAATCGCGCTTTATAGATGTGAACATTTCCATCTATGTCTATCTTTTCTTGAAAATCCATTTGCACTCAATGGTTTTAACACCATCAGTGGATCAACCAAGTTCCAAACTTGATTATCGTGCATGGATTCAATTTCAGATCTCATGGCTTCAAGCCATTTCTCGAGTCTGGTCCCACCATCGCTTCTTCATAGGTCTTAGGCTCATCGTTGTCTAACAACAATATGTCCCGTTGTTGAGTAGTCAAGAACATGTACCTCTCGGTGCACGACGTGACCTCTCGACCTCACGTGGTGCGGTGTGTCCACAACAGGTTCTTCAACGCTTTGTTCATCCTGTTGTGGTTCTCAGAGAGCTGAAACGTTTTCAGTGTTTCTCGAATTTCTTCAAGTTGCACCGTGCTCCCACTATCCCTTCTTGAGAGAAACTCTTTCTCTAAGAAGACACCATGCTTGGGCGACAAACACTTTGCCTTCTCCTTGATTATAGAAGTAATATCCTTTTGTTTCCTTAGGATACCCGATAAAGAAGCATTTATCAGATTTAGGACTGAGCTTATCAGATTGTAAACGTTTTACATAAGCCTCACATCCCCAAATCTTAAGAAAAGACAAGCTAGGGCGTTGTCCCGCCCACATCTCATATGGTGTCTTTTCTCACGATTTTGATGGAACCTGTTTAGTGTGAAAGCAGTTGTTTCAAGAGCGTACCCCAAAAGACAACGGAAGATCACTTTGGCTCATCATGGAGCGCACCATATCTAATAAGGTGCGATTTCTCCGTTCGATACCCCATTCCATTGAGGTGTTCTGGTGGAGTCAATTGTGGAACAATTCCACAATCCTTCGAGATGATTGCCAAACTCATGGCTCAAATACTCGCCTCCACGATCGATCGTAAAAACTTGATTGTCTTGCCTAAATGATTTTGCACTTCATTTTGGAATTCTTTGAACTTTTCAAAGGATTCAGACTTATGCTTCATCGGTAGATATACCCATATCTACTAAAGTCATCGATAAAAGTTATGAAGTACTCAAAACCACCTCTGTCGTTGAGCTCATTGGTCCACATACATCGAATGTACGAGCGCCAATAAGTCACTTGCCCGCTCACCTTGACCGGTGAAAGGTGCCTTTGTCATCTTGCCAAGTAAACAAGATTCGCATGTCTCAAATGATTCAAAATCAAATGAGTGCAGAATACCATCTCTATGGAGCTTCTCCATGCGTTTCTCATTTATGTGACCTAAGCGGCGAGTGCCAAATAAACATGGGATTCAAATCATTCGAACGTTGCCTCTTTGCATTAATGTTATAGATGGTGACTCTTCAAGAGTAAGAACATATAACCCATTCACTAATGGAGTATGACAATAGAACATATCTTTGAAATAAAGAGAACAACCATTGTTCATAGATCTAAAGTCATAACCTTCGCTTGCAAACATGAAGCGAAATAATGTTCTTGGAAAGAGATGGAACACAATAACAATTATTCAATTCCAAAACTAATCCTGAAGGTAAAGACAATGGCATGGTGCCAACAGCCACCGCAGCAACTTTTGCTCCATTGCCAACGCGAAGATCCACTTCGCTCCTCCTCAAACTTCTACTTCTTCTTAGCCCTGCAACGATTTGCATAAGTGAGCAACCGATCCGGTATCAAATACCCAAGAATCGGTGGATGAAGTAGCAAGATTGATTTCTATAACATTTATACGGAGGAAGTCGTACTTCCTTCTTCTTCTCAAGATCCTCCAAGTACTTTGGGCGGTTCCTTTTCCAATGCCCCGATTGCTTACAGAGTAACAATCTGCATTAGGAGCAGCGCCCTTCTTGACTTGCTTGGCCTTAGAACTGCTCGCGATCTCATCGGGAGCTAACTTTCTTTTGACCGCGCCTTTCTTGATATTGGGCTTGCCCTTGCCTTTCTGCATCATCATCACATGATTGCTGCTTTTCTTAATGCTTTCCTCGGCAGCTTTTAGCATCCCATGCAACTCAGCCAAGGTCTTATCCATGTTGTTCATGTGATAGTTCAATATGAATGGCTCAAAGCTCGGGGAGCGGCTGGAGAATCACATCGTGAGCCAACTCTTGGCTAAGGGGAAAACCAAGCTTTTCCGGACTCTCAATGTAGCCAATCATCTTAATCACATGAGGGTCGACGGGATTCCTTCTCAAGCTTTGCACGCAAACAAGGACTTTGAAGTGTTGAACCTCTCACCCTTGCTTGGTTCTCAAACATACCACGCAACCCCACAATGATATTGTAGGCATCTGTGTTCTCATATTGCTTCAAGCTCAGAGGACATTGTGGCAAGCATGAGACACTCACATCAAGGTAATCATTCGCTTGCTTCTCATAAGCTCTTCGTGCAGCCGCAGAGAGCATTATCGTGCAAGTCATCGGGATAATGAGACTCAAGGACATACTCCTTGCGCTCTTGCTTGAGAACAATTCTCAAGTTGCGATACCAATCCATAAAGTTCGTTCCATTGAGTTTTTCTTTCTCAAGAATAGATCGCAAATTAAAAGAACTGGATGCGGCATTAGTTGACATGATCTACAACAAAGAATATGCAAAGTTTAGCACTATGTTTATGTTCATCTTTTATTAAACTATTTAACAAAAGACTCCCACTATGTGTTTTGCAACAAAACTCCTCTAAGTTACATAGTGGGTCAAGATCCTCATTTCACCAATTCCTAGTGAGCTTTGGCATCACGGCTAGAAAACTAGTGACATGGGTAAGCAACACCTTGCTAATCACATCCCTATGTGACTCTTGCTTGTTGGGTGACATCAATATGCCCTGCCCCAACCTATGCCCCAAGGTCCAAAACTGTTTTGATAACCTTGTTAAGTAAACCAAATGCTTCCGCATGTAGATGTCCAACATCTACCCCAAATAATGATGATAACCGACGGCACTCTACTTTGGTAGACCTACCATGCGGTGATCATTATCTTTTAATGCAACATATGGAAGGGCATGAACACCTAATTTTATGAGGATTCTATCCTACCAAAGCAACATATCACAAAAACATTGCATAAGAATAAGATAGATAATATCACGTATAAACACATTTAATCGTGAAGTAGTATGGCCCAAAAATGGTGATCTCCATCTCCATGTAGGTGTAGACGATCTCCATCCTCCACAACACTCCTTTAGGCCACCATGCTTGAAAGCTTGTAACCTCAAAACTAGGCTACTACCTATAATAGCTAGAAATTGAAGATTACAAAGATAGATTCAAGCATTAAGGTCGTTTCACGCAGTCGTTAAATACAATATAGACAGCTAACAATAGCTGAAATAATCATGACACGCAGGCCAGGAACGAATGTTACATGCATCACATACATCTCATACATTCCAATAAGATATAGGGCCATACCATTCACATCATTCTCTGCAAAAACAAGTTAGACGTAGAATCGTATTCTACCTAACGATGTGAACCCATGACGCTATACAAGGCGGGTACAGATCCAATCTATGAAATCGCAATGGAAAAACTATTCGGCACAACCACCTTATGCCGATCCGAGACATTCTCTAGGAAGCTAGTTTTTCCACTGGGCCGAGGCCATCAGATCCGTAACCTACTAGTATTCGACATAACCACCTTATGCCGATCCGAGACATTCTCTAGGACACTAGTTTTTTTTCATTGGCCCGAGGCTATCAGATTCATATCCTACTAGTATTCGACATAACCACCTTATGCCGATCCGAGACAATCTCTAGGGCACTAGTAGTGATACAATCTGCGCCTCATCTAACCCCGATTCACCGATTGATCTCATCAACCCGTGCTACCATTGATTCATCACATGAACCGATCGATCATAACGACTTACGTATCACCATATGCAAATCACCCGAACCTATAACATGACAGCAATGGCTCTGATACCACTGAAGGACTACGGGTAGGCTACGCTAGCGCAAATTAATAAAAATTGTGCCCGTAAACCAAGATCACTGCAGTTATAGATCACGGAATTACCACTAGACGCGCAGGTGCGGAATTGATGCAGCACGTCGGGCGGAGTAGTCGTACTCACGTCGATGCAAACGCGTCGGGCGAGTAGTCGTACTACTTCCTCGTCCTCGTCGCGGCGTCCAACGTACAACTCCTCTCTTGCGGTTCGTCCAAACGCTACAGATGCAGCGCCGCCAAAAGGTATCCACACGTACGGGAGGAAGCGACGCACGCCGGATTACTAGATCCGCGCGAGCGCCCAGGGCGTGGGAGGGGTGGCGGCCAGGGTTTGAGGAGGTCACGAAAATCTCTCTCTACCCTGTGCCCCCTAGCCCTCCTTTTATAGACGTCCTTATAATGGGCTTCAGCGAATGGAGGCCCATTAGGACTCAATACCACCCAACCGGATCCAATCCGAATTAGGCTTCAGCCCTTAAGTGTGTGACCCTATGGGTTCACGTATGTTTAGACATGACACGAGTTTACCTACTCGGTCAATAGTTGGTAGCGGCCTCTAGCAAGACGTGCCAACTCCTAAACATACATAAAGATCATATCGAACGAACCATCACAACTTTATGTACATGCCAATCCCTTTGCCTCACGATATTTGGTCGAGCTCCAAGCTGACCACTCTTTCTCGATCTTGTGATCCGGAATCCCTTACTAGGTTAACTCTTAACCTTAAGTAGCATGGCCATGCATTTCTGGATCCGATCACTCGAGGGCCAGAGATATCTCTCTGTAGAGAGGGCAAATCCCATCTCGACCGACCATGCCTCGCAGCATGCTTCATGACAAACCCGAAAGCTACCTTTATAACTACCCGATTCACGGAGCAGCGCTTTGATAGCCCCTAAGTAGGTCGATTCACATCTCAAGTACATGCGACAATCTCAGGTCTAAGGACAAGGCGTACACATTGTGTAGAGAGAGAACCATAAGTATAATTGTTATGTCTCATGTTGGGTCGGTCCAACCCCATGTTCTAAACATGTGTCCACATTATTGGTTTGACATCTCCATGTCTATGACTCATGAAACATGGTCATCAACCGATACATGTGCTAATCCATTATTCACGTGTGTCCACACATGAACTTCGACTAGGGACAACTTTAGAATAACCATACAAGTAAAGAGTTTCACAAACAAGTCACATACTTGTTAATCAATACAAAGGCAATATTCAAGGAACATTTATTAAATCATGGATACAACGAAATATCATCATCTCTATGATTGCCTCTAGGGCATATTTCCAACAGTCTCCCACTTGCACTAGAGTCAATCTAGAAGATATCTAATACCCATAGCTCTTGTGTGCGCCTCATGCTTAGGCTGTGGGAGAGGCTTCATCAAAGGATCTGAAATATTCAAATCCGTATGTATTTTGCATATCTTTAAATCTCCTCGATTGAGGATCTCTCGAATGAGATGAAACCGCCGCAGATATGTGTTTGTTCTTTTGGTGATTCCTTGGCTCCTTGGCTTGCGCAATGGCCCCACTGTTATCACAAGAAAGATCCAGAGGACTGCACGCACTAGGAACCACACCTAGTTCAGAAATGAACTTCCTTATCCAAACACCTTCCTTTGCCGCTTGAAGCCGCAATGTACTCGGCCTCCGTTGTAGAGTCGACAGAGTCTCCGCTTGGAACTCTTCCAACTAACCGCACCACCGTTCAAAATGAACACAAAACCCGATTCGATTTGTAATCGTCTTTGTCGGTTTGGAAGCTTGCATCGGTGTAACCATTTACAACGAGCTCTTCCTCACCTCCGTAGACTAGGAACACATCCTTAGTTCTTCTCAAATACTTGAGGATGTTTTTAACCGCTGTCCGTGACTCTCACCGGATCACTGGTATCTGCTCGTAACACTTAGAGCATAGGAAACATCTCTGGCGAGTACATATCATAGCATACATGATAGATCCAATGGCGAAGCATATGGAATCTTACTCATGCGATCTCGCTCATCGGTTGTCGAAGGACACCGAGTCTTGCCAAGATTTATGCCATGAGACATGGGCAAGAACCCTTTCTTTGCCTCCTCCATGTTGAACCGTTTCAACACTTTGTCAATGTAAGTACTCGGCTTAATCCTATTAGCCTTTTGATCTATCTCTATAGATCTTAATACCCAAAATATATGCCGCTTCCCTAAGTCCTTCATTGAAAAACTATTTTTCAGGTGAGGTCTTAACGGACTCGAGCATAGGAATATCATTTCCAATCAGTAATATGTCATCTACATATAAGATTAGAAATACGAGCGAGCTCCCACTTGCCTTCTTGTAAACGCAAGATTCTTCTTCGTTTTGATGAAGCCAAACCCTTTGACCACTTCATCAAAACGAATGTTCCAACTCCGAGATGCTTGCTTCAATCCATAAATGGATTTTTGAAGTTTGCATACTTTTCTAGCATTGATTGGATCGACAAAACCCTCGGGCTGTATCATATACACGTCCTCGGTTAAATTTCCATTAAGGAAAGCCGTTTTGACATCCATCGCCATATCTCATAGTCGAAATATGCAGCAATAGCTAGAATGATCCGTATAGATTTAAGCATCGCTACAGGTGAGAAGGTCTCATCGTAGTCAACTCCTTGAACTTGCCGAAACCTTTGCGACAAGTCGAGCTTTATGGATATGAACATTTCCATCCATATCAATCTTCTTTTATAGATCCATTTGCACTCTATGGTTTTAACACCATCAGCGGGTCAACCAAGTTCCAAACTTGATTGTCTCCCATGGATGCTATCTCGGATCTCATGGCACTATGCCATTTCTCGAGTCTGGTCCATCATTGCTTCCGCATAGGTCGTAGGCTCATCATTGTCTAACAATAACATATCTTGCATATTGCGGAGCCTTTCCGACCTTCGTGGTGGTGGTGCTTCCTTTGCCATGGGTTCCTCAACTTGTTCGCCACGTGGGCATCATTCGTCGAGTCTTCCCGATTGGTTCATCTTGAACCTCTTCAAGCTGCACCGTTCTTCCACTTGTCTCCCTGTTGAGAAACTCTTTCTCTAGGAAAACACCACTTGAGCGACAAACACTTTGCCCTCTAGTCGGTTGTAAAAGTAATATCAAAGGTTTCCTTGGATATCCACGAAAATGCATTTATCCGACTTGGGTGTGAGCTTATCCGACTTAAGTCTTTTGACAAATGCCTCACATCCCCAAATCTTTAGAAAAGACAAGCTGTGACTCTTCCCACCCATATCTCATATGGTGTCTTAACTACGGATTTAGACGGTACCTATTAAGTGTGAAAGCTGCCGTTTCTAGAGCGTAACCCCAAAATGATAATGGTAGATCTGATGGCTCATCATCGATCGAACCATGTCCAACAAGGTCCGATTACGCCGCGGATACCCCATTTCTTTGAGGCGTTCGGCGGTGTTAGTGTGGAACAATTCCGCAACTCTTGGATGATTGCTAAATTCATGACTCAAATACTCGCCACCACGATCGATCGCGAGCCTTAATTTTCTTGGCACGTTGATTTTCAACCTCATTCGGAACTCTTTGAACTTTTCAAAAGTTTCAGACTTATGCTTCATTAAGTAGACATAGCCATATCTACTAAAATCATCGGTGAAAGTTATGAAGTAATGAAATCCACCTCTAGCGATCGTGCTCATTGGTCCACATACATCGGTATGTATGATTTCCAACAAGTCGATGCCCTCTCAAAAGAACCTTTGAAAGGTGACTTGGTCATCTTACCAAGCAAACAAGCTTCACATGTCTCGTATGATTCAAAATCAAGCGAAGTTAGAAGACCATCATCATGGAGCTTCTTCATGCGCTTTTCACTTATGTGACCCAAACGACAATGCCAAACATAGGTGGGATTCAAATCATTAGGTCGAAGTCTTTTAGCATTTATGTTAAAGATGGGCGCATCATCAAGATTTAAAATAAATAACCCATTCACAATGGGCGCAAAAGCCACAAACATTTCATTTTTAGAGATCAAACAACCATTGTCTTTACTTGCAAATGAATAACCATCTCTCATCAAACATGAGGGAGATAAAATGTTTCGACTCATACTAGGAACATAATAACAATTATTCAATTCCATAATAAATCTTGAAGGAAGCTGAAGTTGCATGGTGCCGACGGTCAACGCAGCAACCCTTGCTTTATTTCCGACGCGAAAATCAACTTCACCTCTTGCGACTCCTCTACTTCTTATTAGCCCCTGCATCGAGTTGCAAATGTGAGCAACTGATCCGGTATCAAATACCCAAGAGTTAATAGGAGAATCAGCAAGAAAAATGTCTAAAACATTTATGACAAGTGTACCATGGGTGGAAGTCTTACTTCGGCATTCTTCTTGCATTCATCGAAATCCATGTACTTCTTGCGTTTCTCTTCCAGTGGCGATCTCTTTACAATAGTAGCATCTTGTCTCAGCTCTAGTCCAGCTTTAGGCTTAGGCGTTGGCTTTGAGATCATATCTTTAGCCTTGCCCTTATTCTTTGCCCATGGCTTCTTACCCTTTTCTTGAAGCTAGACTTGTTCTGCACACCATCACATGGCTAGGCCCCGCACACTTCTTAATGTCACTCTCTGCTGTTTTGAGCATCCCACAAAGCTCATTAAGGCCCTTTTCCACCCCATGCATATGGTAGTTCGAAATGAAATGTCCATAGCTAGGTGGTAGAGACGCCAAAATGAAATCGATTGCCAACTCTTGGCTAATTGGAAAACCAAGTTTATCCAAAGTCATTGTAACCAACCATTTTGATCACATGTGGGCCTACGGGTGCACCTTCATTAACTTGCATTCGAGAAAAGCCTTAGACACATTGAACCTTTCAGTCTGGCACGTGTGCGGAACATGTCCTTAAGCGCCATGATCATATCATACGCTTCGATCCTCAAACCGCTTTTGAAGGTCGGGTTCCATGCATGCAAGCATAAGACGACTAATCTCAAGAGAGTCATCACATGCTTTCTTGTAGGCATTTTTAACAGCAGCAATCGCATTGTCGTGAGTTCTTACGGGATTTGGGTGTCTAGAATGTGTTCCTTTTATACGCCACGAGAACAATTCTCGAGTTTACGGACCCATCCGAATAGTTTGTTCCATTTAATTTTTCTTTCTCAAGAATCGATCGCAAAGCAAAAGGGTGTGCGCGGTTGTTAGATGCCATTGATCTACAACAAAAAATGCAAAATACTAAGACAAATAGAACCATGATAGAGTAAACTGTATTAAACAAATTTAATAGAATGTACTCCCACTAAAATCAATATCCCTCTATTGATTCTTAGCGATTCAAGATCCGCAATTAACTAGTCTACTAGTGAGCTTTTGCATCACCGCTAGGAGACAAGGTAATTCGGTAAGTAACACCTTACTAATCATATCTCTATATGACTCTTGTTGTTGGGTGACATCTCTATGCCTCAGCGCCCAACCTTTATGCCCCAAGGCCCATAACCTTTATGATAACCTTGTTAAGTTCACCAACCCTTATGCATGTATGTATCCGATACAAACCCATCTAGTCAAGGAAAGTCGATGGTGCCCTAATTTTATAGACCCACCATCAATTTACAAGACATGGGATGGTGCAGGTTTAGTTGGGAGGGCATATGTTTAACTTAACATTTTGTGAGGATCGTTATACTTCTACCATTCAAACATGCATAGGAGTAAAACAAACAGGAATAGCATTCACACAGTTGTGACTCAAGATGGCCCATTTTCTCATGGTGATCTCCATCGCCATAGAATCATCCACCATGATGATCTCCATCTCCATGGATAATGTGTGCCATCCCTCCAAGTGATGTGTCCTCCGAGTACTAATACAAGCTATTACTCATAACACTAGTAATAAAATACATGGATACAAGGAATCATCACAAGTCGACGCAGCCGTTAATACAATACTTTGACAACACAATGGCTCCAGCCGTGTTGCGAACCCACGACACGCAGTCATGAAAATATTACAAACATGCATCACATACACATTAGGCCATCTGGTCACATACATCCTGCAAAAACAAGTTATGCATAGATTCGCAATCTACAGGATAAGGGGTCGAGGGGTTTCCCCATCAGGTTCGAAGGGCAGCGCCCCATCGGTATCATATTTACCCCAAATCGACTATTGTTCGATTCGACCAATTTGCATTGATCTTCGCGTGCGTGCCGGTTTCGTGTCACTTTGTCTACCCGATGGTGATACCGACCGGTAGGGGTATGTTGTGGCACGACCTTAGCGGCATGATCACGGAATATCGATTATTAATCTAGGTTCCGATTCGACCAATCATATTGATCTTCGCATTCGCAATCGGTTTTACGTGTCACTTTGTCTACCCGATGGTGATACCGACCGGTAGGGGTATGTTGTGGCACGACCTTAGCGAGAATGATCACGAAACCAGATCTATCCATTACGAAACTATACAATCGATCACATCGATCATAACGACTTACATATCACCATATGCAAATCACCCAACCTATAACATGACAAAGCAATGGCTCGATACCACGAAGGACTACGGGTAGGCTACGCTAGCGCAAATTAATAAAAATTGTGCCCGTAAACCAAGATCACTGCGGTTATAGATCACGGAATTACCACTAGACGCGCAGTGCGGAATTGATGCAGCGCGTCGGGCGGAGTAGTCGTACTCACGTCGATGCAGCGACGTCGGGCGAGTAGTCGTACTACTTCCTCGTCCTCGTCGCGGCGTCCAACGTACAACTCCTCTCTTGCGGTTCGTCCAAGCGCTACGGATGCAGCGCCGCCAAAGGTATCCACACGTGCGGGAGGAAGCGACGCCGCGCGGATTACTAGATCGCGCGGCGCCAGGGCGTGGGAGGGTGGCGGCCGGGGTTTGAGGAGGTCACGAAAATCTCTCTCTACCATGTGCGCCTAGCCCTCCTTTTATAGACGTCCTTATAATGGGCTTCGCGAATGGAGGCCCATTAGGACTCAATACCCAGTCCAACCGGATCCAATCCGAATTAGGCTTCAGCCCTTAAGTGTGTGACCCTATGGGTTCACGTATGTTTAGACATGACACGAGTTTACCTACTCGGTCAATAGTTGGTAGCGGCCTCTAGCAAGGCGTGCCAACTCCTAAACATACATAAAGATCATATCGAGCGAACCATCACAACTTTATGTACATGCCAATCCCTTTGCCTCACGATATTTGGTGAGCTCCAAGCTGACCACTCTTTCTCGATCCTGTGATCCGGAATCCCTTACTAGGTTAACTCTTAACCTTAAGTAGCATGGCCATGCATTTCGGATCCGATCACTCGAGGGCCCAGAGATATCTCTCTCGGTAGAGAGGGCAAATCCCATCTCGTGACCATGCCTCGCAGCATGCTTCATGACAAACCAAAGCTACCTTTATAACTACCCGATTCACGGAGGCGTTTGATAGCCCCTAAGTAGGTCGATTCACATCTCAAGTACATGCGACAATCTCGTGGTCTAAGGACAAGGCGTACACATTGTGTAGAGAGAGAACCATAAGTATAATTGTTATGTCTCATGTTGGGTCGGTCCAACCCCATGTTCTAAACATGTGTCCACATTATTGGTTTGACATCTCCATGTCTATGACCTGTGAAACATGGTCATCAACCGATACATGTGCTAATCCATTATTCACGTGTGTCCACACATGAACTTCGACTAGGGACAACTTTAGAATAACCATACAAGTAAAGAGTTTCACAAACAAGTCACATACTTGTTAATCAATACAAAGACAATATTCAAGGAACATTTATTAAATCATGGATACAACGAAATATCATCATCTCTATGATTGCCTCTAGGGCATATTTCCAACAGTTACCACTAGACGCGCAGCGCAGCGGAAGAAGAGTTGGAGAAGCCGATCCAACCACGCGCGTCGAGGTAGTAGTGGAAGTAGCCGATCGTCCCGAACAGATCGTCTCCTCCACGCGATCAACCACACCACGAGCAGATCCAATATGTAGTTTGTTGGTGCCGATCAACGCCGCAACGAGCAGCGCCTCCACTGGTATCCACACGTCCGGGGCTGGAACGCCGATCGCGAGTGTACCAGCACTCGCGACCGGCTAGGGTTTGCCTCGGGAGGTTGCGGCTAGGGTTTTGCTCGGGAGGAACAGAAGCGTGTGTCCATCCCTCAGCCCCCACCTCCATATATATAGACCTCCTCACTTGGGCCTCGTGGACCGAGGCCCAATAGTGTGTCTATCCGGATCTCTATCCGAATTGAGCCCACATCCGAATCACATTCGAATTAGTGTTCCAACCCGTTAAGTGTGCGACCCTGTAGGTTCACGTATACTTGGTCGCGACCGAAACGCCTTTACGGTCACCACATTAATAGCGGCCTCTAGCAAGACATATTAACCCCAAAGTATACGTAAAGATCATATCAATGAACTCGTAATGTTCTCATGTACGAATCCCTTTGCCTCACGATATAGATTAAGCTCAAGGCGAGACTGTGTCATCCTCTTAATAGCTCAATCACTCTCTCGATTCCGTGATAGATTATAAACTTGTGATTGACTCCTCAATCACATTGGCATGGCCATGCACTTTCATAATCCATTACATCGAGGGCCCAGAGATATCTCTCCCATAAGGAGGGGCAAATTCTATCTTGATCATTCACATCCCACTACATGTTTCATAGCAAACCCGAAGACTACTTTTATGACTACCCGATTACGGAGTAGTGGTTAGTAGTCCCAAAATAGGCTACTACGCATATTGGGAACCATGATGATCTCAAGTCTAAGGATTCTACATAAACACTACTTGAGACCAACTAATGACACATGGAATCTCTGCGGTGTCTCATGGCGGGTCTATCCAACATATGTTCACTAACACATGTCCATATTATTGATTTGGTATCTCCATACCATGATCCATGAGACATGATCATCAATCAATACATATGCTGATCTTTGAATCATATTTGTTCCTCATATGATATATGATCAGGGATCATTTAGAAATAGCAACATTTTGGCATTAAGAGTCTCATGAATAAGTCACATACTCATTGATCAATAATGATAATGTCTATTTCAAGGAACAAAGCAATGTATCATAAACATAGTATGTGATATATTCAACATCTCCATGTTGCCTCTAGGGCATATCACCAACAGTTTCCCTGGAAGTTGTTGTAGAGTCGGTTACGGACCTGTTCCCATGCGTAGATGGACTGTGGTTCAATGGTGAAGAACCTGGACAGCGCCACCCCTTGTAGCGCGAGGGGGAGCCCTTTTGCCTTCGTGGTGTTGTCTCCGCCAGCGGCTTCGATGGCGGTCTCATACACGCGCACGAATTCTCGCGGGTCGGAGTCGCCTTTGTAGGACTCGATGACGCTCGGGAACTTGAAATCTTTAGGCCATGGCGTCTGCTGTTGCCCGCAGAACGACTCCGGGTCTACGCGCCGTAGTGGGGCGCGGCTAGACGTGGGGGCGTCACGGCTATCCGCCGTTTCCGAGGCGGGTTCGGATGCCACTGCCGGAGGGGAGTGTTGGCTCCGGGCCTCCTGCATGTCCCGGACGGCTCCACGGAGGTCCGTTAGCTCTTGCTGAAATGCACTGAGGGCCGCCAGCAGGGCCGTCTCTACTGCGAGCGTGGCCGGGGCCGTCTGCGCGCTTGGCGGTGCCGTCGGCAAGGTGGTTACCATGGCCTGCGCGCCCAGGTTGCGCGCCGCGTTGTTGTCACTGGGGTTGGTCGTCGGGGCGGTACTGGTGGGATCGGTCGTCACACCAGTGACGGGGTTGGTCATCGCCTCGGCGGCGAGGTTGGTCGTCGCGTCGATGGCGGGGTTGGTTGTCGCGTCGATGGCGGGGTTGGTCGTTGCGTTGGCGGTGGGGCCCTCGGTCGCACCTACACCACTGCTCATACCTGCGGCTGGTAAAGCCGAAGCCCTCATGCTGACGCGAGACTTCGCCACCTCCGCCTTCTTCTTCTTCGCCGCCGATGGTGAAGCTTTCTTTGGTGCCATCCTCCTTCAAGTCTGGAGGCTTGCTCTTGTCCTCCCCACGGACGGCGCCAACTGTTGTGGTTATAGACCAAACAGAGAGAGAGAGAGTGTGGTAGTGGAGAGTTGAGTAAAATGAATGGCTTAGCCCCCTCCTCCCGTGGCCTATGCCACATATATATTCATATGGGGAGTGTTTGTACAGTTATACCCATACACATGAGTATTCCCCTTGGGGGCTCTTATGTCATTACACATGTCCTATTTCAGACTTAACAGGCCTACTGGGCTTAGGTGGGGGCCACCCCTACAACACCTACCATTAGCCCTTAAACCGAGTGCCCGTGAAGACACCTCTGTGCCACCCCAAGAGCTTCGATTGGTTGCACTTACTCAAGAGTTTCGACTGGTTTGCACTTGCTTGAAAGCTCCGATTAGTTTGCACTTGCTCAAAAGCTTTGACTGCCTAGCAAGTACTTGAACATACACTAATACTGAAACACATGACTCCTAAACCATTTACATGTCAAGATTACAACGAACAAACCCATCAGGCCGCCTCTCTTCACTTGATGACACACCAAGCCGGCTCCCAAGAATCATCTTCCACCTCGCGCACATGCACCACCTCTGCCATGGTGATGGCTCGAGCTGCATTTGGTTTTTGATTCCACGCCACAGATAGCTCTCAGCTATTGCCAATCTTGCCTACCCATCACCTCAACACGATGGATCTCTTCCCCCTTGTCTCCTTCCACATGCCGCTTCCATGATGTGTATTCAATTGTGCTGCTCAGTTGTGAGAACTCACACTCAGCCCTCAATCTTTTCGTACCTATAAATCCCTCTCGGTCTCTTGCACGTTTCTTGAGCACTTCGCTCACTGAAGCACTAAGAAACCGAAGTCATTCGCGATACTAGTGAGTATGCCACCATGTTCTAGCTACTCTAGTGAGCTTTTCTCCTCCCCAACTCCTTCATGGCATGCCTTACTTCTTCCTTAAGTGCCCTACCCATTTGATTGGCCTTTCGTGTAGTGGAACACTCAAGTTAGGCTTTCTTCATCATCTCTGACCTGGACGCTGCCGTGCAACTTCCTCTCTCCGATGAGCCGTACCTCAATTCCTTTCGCCCATACCTTGTAGCTTCTCTGTTGTCGGACATCATTATCACCATGGACCCCTTCACCACCAATGAGGTCACCAATGCCAGCCTCCTCTACTCCTTCGCGAGTTCTGTAATCACCTTTGATGAATTCCTCCTCCCCCTTGGAAGCTCCTGTAGCACCGAATAGAGCCCTAGTAGCTCATAGCCCCGTAGTGTCTTTCCCATGCCTCTGCCATTGTAGTACCACGCCGCAAACCGCCCTACCCTCCAAGTTGGGCCACGATTCTTCTCCTAGAAATCTGTCACCGGTGATGAGCTGTGGCTCTCTCGACAAATAGGAATACCATAGTGGTCGAAGTAAATAAAAGAACTAAAGTAATCAAAGTTAAAAAGAGAGCTAAACTAGTTGAACTCGAAAAGAAAACTATAGTAGTCGAAGTTGAGAAGAGAACCATAGCTGTTGAAGTCAAAATCTTTGACTGCTAGCATGGTCGTGATCTTCGACCGCTGGCATCGTCGTGGTCTTCGACCATTACCGTTGTTGAGATCTTTGACCGCAGCCATTGTTGAGATCTTCAACTGTTGCTGTAGTCAAGATATTCGATGGCTGCCATCTCAAAATCTTTGACCACAGCCATAGTCAGGATATTCGACCACTACCTCTGTTGAGATCTTCAACTGCTGGCATAGTTGAAATCTTCGATCACAACTGGTTTCAAAATCTTTGATCGTAGCCGATACCAAAATATTTGGCCTCAACCAGTGTCAAACTCTTCGAACACAACCGGTGTCAAAACCTTCGACTGTTGCCATTGTTGGAACCTTCGACCGCTGCCAAAGTTGTCACCTTCGATCATTACCGAAGTCAAGATCTTCGACTGCTTGTGTAGATATAACCTTCAACTGCAGTAGTCGTAATCTTTGACTCCAGATCGTAGTCGTAAGTTATAGTACCTAGTTAGTAGTCAAAACCTACAGAACCTAGTTGATAGGTGAAAACTACATAACTTAGTCGGTAGTCGAAAGCTATAGAACTAAGTCGGTAGTCGGTAGTCAAAACCTAGAGAACCTGGTCGATAGTTGGTAGCCGAAAACTACAGAACCTAGTCGGTAGTCAGTAGTCACAAGCTATAGTACCCAATTGATGCTTGGGAACTTGTGTGGTCGAAGTGCCATAGTTAGTAGTCAGGGTGTCCAAGTGCTATAGTGGTCAGAACATCTGAGTTTCGAAGAAGTCATAAGTCATACTCATAAGATCGGTAGCCACAATGGATTGTAAGGACATAAGTTATAGTGGTCATGAGTTGCTAGCTGCTACGGTCGTAGGATTTAATAGTCATAGATGGAATTGAGTAGCGGTCGAGGAATGTTAGAAGTCAGAAGAATACTATAGTGGCCAAAGAGTATTGTACCAGCTGAGAAAAGGTAATTCAAACCAAACCGAGGTACTCCGCAATCGGCTATTCCTAGCCCTCTTTGAGTTAAGAAGTGAAATATTCCTATGAATATCTCTTCACCTTTGATCCGTCCTTGTTTTCCTTCCCAACGAAGCTTCCCTGCCATCCCCTCATTCACTCAAACTCCATTCGACTATGTAAAACATCCCTCATCCTCTAAACTTTCCCTTACATCACTGAACTCAATCCGAATAAAATTTAATGGAGTTCTCTTTGGATTTATTTGGATCTTCTATAATCCTTTGGATTTATTTAGTCTTATCATCACTTATCACGTAATTAGAAGTCGAAGTCC
This sequence comes from Dendrocalamus sinicus, assembly GCA_036346575.1. Lineage (NCBI taxonomy): Eukaryota > Viridiplantae > Streptophyta > Magnoliopsida > Poales > Poaceae > Dendrocalamus > Dendrocalamus sinicus. The sequence goes on from CM070658.1 coordinate 9,054,471, forward strand.
CAAAGGTGCACCAACTCGAGCAGGATTGAGATAAAGATGAAGACCAATAGCTTTAATAAGGTTTTGAGTAAGATCAAGACCACGGTAATTTAAGCAAGGCAAGCACACCCTTTGACCCTGTTGATCCTACTATTTCAATTATTGTATACTGTTTTCAAAATCTATTATGCATGTGTGTATGTTTCACTAAAATAGTTATACTATGGGTAATGGTAGTTATAACCACTTGTATGCATTGAACCTCCTTCGAAATTTGACATCCTCACTGTTATAACCTCTAGGACATGGTTTAGACAATACATACTATCAAATTGGGAATATGTCGGACCCAGATTTTTCAACCCAAAATCCCCTGTGAATCACCTCACTATTCCCTAGATCAGTAGATAGTGCTCACAGGTACATTGCTGCATCATCTCATACATCGTGTAAAAACATAATGAACCATAATATTACATAACCAAGTCTGAAATACACCGCGTTGGGTGACAGTTTACATAAGGGGCCTAACCGGCCAAATGTATACATCACAAAGATAACAGCAAAAGCAAAAGCAATAGTAAGACCATAATCCACAGGCAAGCGACTGAGGGGTAATATGAGCAACATATACTATCTAATCCTAGGTAATATATGTGCACACAATCTCCATCAAGCCTACTTGTCTATGACCCAAAAGCATAGGAGTCGCCCTAATTTCCTTTGTTATTTCCTCTATCTGTAGCACAGGTGTCTTCATAAGCATAGTGGTCCTAGGTTCCTATTTCTAATTTTGGTAATGCGAGTGTGAGCATAAATCCACCGTGCTCAACAAACCAACACACAGCATGCAGTAGATAACATGCATGGCTTATCAAGGAAAGGCTCGGGTTCATTTCATTTTGCCATAAATTGCTTTTAAATATATTACTTATAAAGTTCCTAAGACCTAGTAGTTTGAACTCATAACAAAATATGTGTGAAAAACTATAGTAATAGCGATACAAATTCCATCCACCATTACATGGCATCCACACCATATACTAGCTTTTCAGCTTATATCCGCTTACCTTATCACTAGGATGACACCTAGAGCAATTCAATCCAGAGCTTTCCACTGCCTTCACTTTTCCAATCCCACCAACACGGTTTTGGAAACAGAACTATATCTAGTTAAGTTCCCATGTCCGCCCTTGACTATGGGCACGGTTATTCGAATAGTTTTTGACTCTACAGAGCTGCACACTTTACCCACAAGAGACAATCCGCTCGTTGCCCCACATGATTCCTTGGTCATGTGGTTGAGTGGACCATCATAGTAACCTTTCAAAATACCTCACCCCTTCCATTATCTCACCCATATGGGCTTCTCCCACTTGCGGCAGGTCCCATAAGTTTTGCGGGATGTTCTTCCCCTATGCGGCTAGCAGCTGGACTACCCACACCGACTAGCATGCCACGGAAAACTTCATCCTCTGCGAGTGTCCCATTCAAGCTCACACAGATAGCCACTTGCACTACCTCACCTCGTCCACCGATGAGATGACTTTTAGGGTTCAGTAAAACTACTAAGCCAAGTTGTAATTTACAGACTTGTGGTTGTACTTGTTTTACATAGGAGGTCATGACATGATTCAGTCTATAGGGTTGCCTGGGCAGTTCTACCACTAATTACACTCTTGTGCACCGCTGCACCATACCCCGGACCATCTGCCCAGATAGATAAGCAATTTGAGGTTTTTGGGAGCATAAAATAATCATACCAAAATATACCAGTCATTTCCACCATGACTTCCCGACCCAGTTTCTCATGACTGAAAGTAATGCTTGGGGCATTTTTGGTACCCCCAAATATATAAGTAGTACTAAGCAATGGTGTATATTTACGGACTTATTTTCGAAAGTGTGTAATACTAGCAAGATTATTAATGGGCATATAACTAGAATCTGAAATTCAACATAAATTTGCACATAAAATAACAGCATGTAAATTGCTAATTTAAAATGGAATTAATTTGCAGAAAAGGTAGATTCAACATGATCAAAGTATTGACTTGCCTTGATCACAGTTGTCTTCGCCTTGATTGTTGAGGATTGCTTTGGCTGTGGTTTCTTCCTCCTAGGCTTCGTACGCTATTTTTCGTTGCACGAAAATTTGGATAAAAATTAGCAAACCAAACAAATTATCACCAAAAATTCAATTGAACTTCAAAAATTATGATTTTAGTTCCATTGGATATAGGTTGAATTTAGATGATTTTAGAAATTTGTTTCACTCAATTGGAGTCAAAATGAATAAGTTAAGCTCTTTTAAAGTTCTCAGTTTAAATAAATCCAAAAAATAATGGCTTGTCTTAATGTTAATTAATGCGGCATGGCCCACATGTCAGTGAGTGATCTGCATTAACTATTCACTATTAGTATTAATGGCTTGTCTTAACGTTAATTAATGATGTCTTAACTAAATTAACTCCCCTTTCCCCCCTTCGCTACAGTGGCCCCCTCCGGCTGAAGAACGGCGAGCCCGCCGTCAGTGGAGGAAGCGGCGGCCGATCATGATCATTCCAAAAATAGAATGCTCATGCCCACGCGCACGCCTAGGCTCGGTCGCACTAGCCAATTTGGCGGTGGTGGCGATCGGTGACAACCAACGGCGGCGGCGGAATAGGGGAAAAGTGCACCACACATGGTGTTAGAGCTCAATTGCAGGCTAGGAGAGTATCGCGGTGAGGTTAGAAGATACCTTGGGGCCACGGGAAGCTCAGGGAAGGCGGTGGCGGTCTAGAGATGTGCGGCGGCAGTGAGCAAAAGGAGCGCATGATGCCGGTGAAGAGGAGCTAGGGAGAAGCCCGGCCGAGGGTGGGGGTGACTTCGCGCTATCCTAGAGGTGCTCTGATTCAGCGGAATCGATCCGAAGCAGCTCCAATCGACAGTTTGCCGGATGGCCAGAGTTGGAGAAGAATGGGTTCACCGGCGAGCTGCGAGGGGTGGAAACCCGATTCGGGGGTGTGGAAGGCAGAGGGAAACGGTGCGGGGTGAGTGGAAGTCCGTATGGGCTTTTATAGCTGGCAGCGACAGAGCGCGCACTGTAGCACCCGTGAACAGCAAGACTACTCACTATAGAGGCAGCAGACCTTCTGCGCCGCTCGGCCTAGGCGACGTGACGAGGCGGGGGAAAACAGTGGGTGGTGGCGCTGTTACTGTGAGCAGTGCGGTGGAGCTGTGGGCAATGGCTGTTTCGCTGGTGCGCCGGCTGAGGTGATGCGACAACCGAGTGAAGCTGTGGGTGGGGCGACAGAGACTGTGGCGACGGTGGTTGGCGAGGTTTGCAGGGGCGCGGCGAGCTGGCGGTAGGCATCGGCGAAGCAAAGCTTTAGCTTTGCCGAAGCAGAAGAAAAGAGGAAGAAGGAGAGAAGTTGGGCCGGGCCAGCTCGGTCGGTCGAAAACATTTTCTCTTTTTTTATTTATATATATCTATATTCACTCATGTATATCTATGTATATATTTATATCTTCACATTTTTGTTCTCCTGCTTGCTTACTTATTTTACTACTTTTATTTTGAGAGACCATGTGGAGGTCATCCCATGCGTGTGATGAGTAATTGACATCGGTTTAGGAAAGTCGAGTTTGGTTTGAGTGGTCCGGACCTTGACGTTGCGTGGTGCAATCGGGCTCGGTCGGACTTTGTCAAACTTGGTCGTATGGGCTTAGGATGCATATCCGATGATTCGACAGGTTTGGACTTCATCATGGGTAAGTATGATGTTTTTATGATACTTATGCTTACATGTATCGAGCGGTGCTATTTGATGTGTTTCTTGTTTGTGATGGCTGCAGGACGTCGAGGTGGAGTCGTGGTGAGACACGAGGTGACCGGACTAGGCACGGGTGGCGTTGAGGTCAGAACGGTCGGAGGTGTCGAAGACGGTGGAGACTCGACGTGGTTGTGAGGCTTGGACGACAAGGAGCGCGGAAGCTTCCCGGAAGGTGAAGGAGGGGCGTTTCGGGAAAAACGCAAGGCTGCACAGGCGGGAGATGGTTCCATTCGGGTTTAGCAGGCGTAACGGGTTGGAGACCCGTTAGCCAAGGGCTATAAATAGGAGGGAGTGGCTGCATGCCCCCTCATGGCTTTGGGAGAGAGTTAGGGTTTGTATTGGTCAAAAGAGTCTTTAGGAGGTGGTTTTGCCTTTGCTCTTTAGTGGTTGAGAAGGGCAGAAGGTGTCTCCTTCATTCATCCTCCCTGTGTGTTGTCTCCTCCAAGCATGTAAAGAGTAGATGAGTTCTTGGCTTGGGGAGAGGGAGAGATTGGAGTGATGTGCATATAATCTTCCTTGTTCTAATGTCCATGCATATCGGGACTCCTCTGTATTCCTTTTGATTCAATGAATGAAAATCTGAAGTTTGATTCTCTCTGTTCGTGCTCTCTGTTCTTCATTTCCTCCTTCTAGGGCTTAATGCAAATCTTGTTTCCCTTCGCGAGATGGCATGAAACTTGGCATGAGAAGTCCAGAGGCTATTAAGTAGCTATCCTCAAAGTTTCATGGCCAAAGGATCAAAGGTTGGGGAGAAATTTGGTTTTTGGTGTTGGCTCTGTATCTTTTCAGATTTTGGGTCAAATCTGAAATTCTTGTTCTTTTCTTTGATCTCTTGGTTTCCTAGAGTCCCCATGCTATTTTGTTTGTTGTGGTAGTGCTTTGAGCTAAAAAGATTGGGAAGAAACCTTCAATTTCTCAATCTTTGAAGTTCTGAAATTTTCAGGTTTCAGTGAGCTGTCTTCTGTTTTCTTCGTGCAGTACTACCGCTCCTCAAAAGGTACTACCGCTCAAAGGTACTACCGCTCAGAGGTACTACCGCTCGTCTCAGCGGTACTACCGCTTGCAGTCAGACTTGCTCTGGAATTATTTTTCTTGACTGCTTCTTTTTGGATCTGTTTTATCCTTATTGCTGTGACTTCCAGTAAGTGCATATCTTCTATCTTCATAGCTTCCATAGCTATTGGAGAAGAAGCATAAGTGTGGATACTTGAGGGGCGAATCTAATTTTAGAAAGCGACATTCACCACCCCCCTGTCACCATTTCGGTCCAACATATTTCCTTATTGCTAAACTAATCTTTATGCTTGTTTAATATGTTTGATTCATTTACCTTTATTGTTATTTTTTACTACTATGCCCAAAGTGAAAATTTTAAATTTAATTCAAGTTATCCTCTCCATTTGATGGATCATCTTTTCAAATTCGATTTTAGAATCATAAATTTCTATTATTTTCACAATTCCTTCATGATTTATTATTTGTTTTATCTTTCATAAATTTCTTCAATTATTTGAACCTCAACCAAAATTTAAGGAAATGCCATAAAAATCCAAATTTCAAGAAAATACACTCCAAAGTAATTCAAGGGCTACACATTTCCAATTTCAAATTTTCAAGATCTTACAGAATGTTGCACTGATATATGGTCCAAATGCTTCGCCCCACCGCAACAGGTTTCTCTAAGCTTGATATTTCAGAAAATTTGCATATGGAAATGGGTGATTGCAAGATGTAGTGAGGTCATTTTGAGTGAAGGTCTGCTCATAGGGAATCCCTTCACTAAAGTATTAGGACCAAAACATGCTAATACAATAGTAAATGCCTACTTAGTGGACAGATCTAAGTGAGGGTCTTCGCTTAGGGGTGTACCAAAGTGAGGATTCAAATGATCTCTTTGTGGTGTACCTAAGAGAGGTTCAATGTTCATTGGGCTGGTGCAAGGTTAAGACTAGATGATCTAAAGGCTATAAGATAATCACTTTCATCACATGCCAAAGGAAGCGTGTAGTTATCGATAGTGTTTTTTATTATGTCGTGTGGGTAAAGATATACATCCTCTACAGAGTTTTAAAAACTATTTAAATAGCCATGCTCATGGTCATGAGCATGCTTGGATACAACCACAATGGGTATAGCTTTCCTTTTCAAAACTATTTCACTAAACATATGGGACAGCATGAATGTCTAATCATGTGCCATGCCCATGGGTGGGAATTGTGCTATGTTTACAGCTGAGGAAGGCTGTGAATGGATTTGATCTATTATTATGAAAGTTATATAAATGTTATTTCATTACATGACAAATGCTCTTTACATTTCCATTGTAAATTACTACATATCGATATTGCAAATAAAATTTGCTTCATGATGAAAATAACTTAGTGTAGAGCCTCACCGTTTGATAGCCTTTTATATATGTATATATAATTTTGTGATATACAAGTCTTGTTGAGTACGCAATGAACTCAACCTTGCTTAAATTATTGTTGAACAAAGAATGAAGAAGGATACGTGACAGATGATGCTTACTTTGCCCCGGCATTGGGGAGTTCGACGATGGGTTTTTCTAGGGCCTAATCCCCAGTCAGTTGCCTATTGGCTAAGGTGGCATACCATTGGATGTTTCTGCTTAATTATTTGTCTTCCACTATAATTTACTCTTGACTCTAGTATTTACCTGGCCGGTCGGCCGCAAACTGTAAATCTTACTATGCATCACTTATGTATTCACCCCTTTCCCATAAATTAAATATATGCAATATGTATGGATGTGATCTCAATGTTGTGAATATGTGTACTAGCTACTCATCATGGGACTAGTATAGAGCACACACGGTGACCCTAGGCGGTCCCCACATCAGTCCATATGTGGCTAATAACAATATCTCCTTTATTCACATGATCTCTCAAGAAATGGTGGTGAATATCTATATGCTTAGTTCTTAAGTGTTAGATAGGGTTATTTTCTAACTTCATTGTACTATCATTGTGACATAAGAAAGGTATTTTATCAAATTTAATTCTATATCGATCAATGTTTGCCTCATCCATAGCAATTTAGTGTAACAACTTCCCGGGAAAACATATTAGGCTTCAGAAGTGGAAAGTGCTATAGAATTTTGTTTCTTCGATGATATGACACTAGTGATCTTCCTAAGAGTTGGCAACTATCTAATGTGCTTTTCCTATCCACTTTGCAACCGGCATAATTGGAATCCGAATATTCAATTAAATAAAATTTAGCACCCTTAGGATACCATAAGCCAATGCTAGAGGAATGTTTTAAAATATAAGAATTCTCTTTACAGTTACCAAATGATATTATTTTGGTGATGCTTGAAATCATGCATACATGCAAACGTTAAACATGATATCAGACATAGGTATGGTAAGATAAAGCAAGTTATCAATCATGGATCTATAAATCTTTAAATCTACTAGTTTACCTCTCTCATTGAGATTAATATGACCATTTGTAGCCATGTGAGTCTTGATGGGCTTGGCGTCCTCCATTCCAAATTTCTTGAATAGGTCCTTCACATACTTTGTTTGGCTCATGAACGTCCCATCCTTTAGTTGCTTGATTTGTAGTCCAAGGAAGTAGCTAAGTTCTCCGATCATAGACATATTAAATTTCCTAGACATTATATCACCAAATTATTTGCAAAACTCTTAGCTAGAGCATGCACTTCAAGGCTTTGTCCAGTGCTATCTTCGTTGATGCAAGTCCAAATGGATGGGGCACACGTTCAAGCTTCATCTTGTGGAGGGTGGAGCATGCGACATGTAAGACCATGTCATAGTCCAGTCTTTGCCAATAGCTACGACCACCTCGTGGTCAAAACTCCATCGACGCCAGTCCAAAGCGTGGGACGGAGCGCACACTTCAAAGCCTTTGTCTCGCCATCGACTTCATCGATAGCTATGACCACTTCGTGGTCGCACATTCGGTGATGTTGTCCGAGCCCTTGGGGTCAAGACTTCATGAACAACTATGACCACCTCGTGGTCGCACCTTCGGTGATGTCGTCCAACCCCTCGGGGTCGAGACTTCATAGACAACTATGACCACCTCATGGTCACACCTTCAGTGAAGCCGTCTGACCCCTGTGGTCGAGGCTTCGTCGACATGCCTATCCAGCCGTTGCCTTCATCGACACTAAGTCTGAATGATGGGAGACGGAGCACATGTGTTCATGGCTTCGTCCAGCCGTCGCCTTCGTCAACACCAAGTTAGAATACTGGAGGACGGAGTATGCGCTCCAAGGCTTCATCCAGCTGCCACCTTCATCAATGCCAAGTCTAAATAGTAGTGATAGAGTGCGCACTTCAAAGCTTTGTCTAGCCGCCATCTTCGTTGATGTCAAGTATGAACGGTGGGGGATGGAGCGCGCGCTTGAATGCTTCATCTCACCGCCGCTTTCATTGACGCCAATTCGGCACAGTGGGGGATGGAGCACACGACATCTATGACCACGTCGTGGTGCAGTCTTCGTAGACAGCTATGACCACCTCCTAGTCGAGACTCCGTGGATGTCAGTCCAAAGCATGGGGATGCATCGCGCGCTTCACGCGCCTCACTAAGGAGTTCATCTGACCACGTCGTGGTCATAGACGCTCGTCCAACCACCTCGCGGTCGTGACTTTGCCCAACCACCATACGGTAGTACACGCCCATCCGACCACCTACGGCACCTGTGACCACCACCTGGTCGCACCTTCGGCGATGTCATCTAACCCCTCGGGGTCAAGACTCCATCAATACCTACAACCACCTCATGGTCGTCGATGCATCTGACTACCTCATGGTCGAGACATCATCCGACCACCTCATGGTCGCTGCTTTGTCCGACTACCTTGTGGTCACAATTTCCTCCGGCCACCTCATGGTCGTAAACGATCGTTTGACCACCACGTGGTCATAGACGCCCATCTAAACACCTCGTTGTTGTGACTTCGTCTGACCACCTCGTGGCCATAGACGCTCATCCGACTACCTCATGGTCATGACATCGTCCGACCACCTCTTGGTCATAGACGCTTGTCTGACCACCTTGTGCTCATAGACGCCTGTCCAACCTCCTCGTGGTCAGGACAAAGCATGCGCTTAAGGCTTTGTCTTGCCGCCGCCTTCATCGATGCAAAGTCCAAACGGTAGGGGATAGAGTGCACGCTTCAAGGCTATGTCCCAGCACCGCCTTTGTCAATGCCAAGTTCGAACGGTGGGGCACGAAGTGCGCACTTAAAGATTCGTCTCATTGCTACCTTCATCCATGCCAAGTCCAAATGGTGGGGGATAGAGCATGTGACATCTATGACCACGTCGTGGTCAATACTTCTTCAACAGCTATGACCACCCTGTGGTTGCACCTTCGGTGGTGTCATCCGACCACTCAGGGTTGAGACTTCGTTGACACCTACAATAACCTCATGGTTAGGACTTCATCAATGGCTATCCGACCACCCCGTGGTCATGACTCCGTCCATGTCTACACCCACCATGTGTTTCGAACTCCGTCCATGTCTACGACTGTCCGATGCTTCAAACTTTGTCGACGCTCGTCCGACCACCTTGCAGTCGGAACATCAGCTGCACCCGTTCAATGACCACCTTGCAATCGCATCTTCGTACCCACTCGTCCAACCACCTCATGCAAGTCTTCATCGCACCGCCAATTTCACCGAACACCCATGACCACGTCTTCATCAATGTAGTCGTGGGGCACTTCTACGACCACCTTGTGGTCAGGTCTTCATCAACACCTGCAACCACCTTGTGGTCATGTCTTTGTCGATGCCTACGACAACCTCGTGGTCCCAGCTCCATCAACCACCTTATGGTCACGACTTCATCAAGCATCGTCATCTGTGTCTACGCGATGACCTCGTCAGACGCACCACCCCACGGGGTACTCATGCCTTTGGCGTGGGACTTCGTCACCCGTGCCTACACGCCACCCAAGTCTAGGGCACGACCTGCACATGCTGGCTCAGCCTCTGCCAGGAGTTTCTATGACCACGTCAATATCAGTGAAACGACACTGCTCTGGGAGGTTTACAACACCACACCCCCTAGGACCGGGGCTACTAGTTGCATCATCTCGTCCATCGGCACTTGTGTGCTTACTACCGAGGGACGGAGGGCTGGGCAAATTGGTCACGTCAGCTCACCCGTCGGGACCTCCACACTTGCTGTCGTGGGAAAACTATTGTGGGTGTGGTCCAGCCCCAAACGACTGAGCCTTACAATAGGCCCAATTGTATAGGCCCAATAGTGTAGGCCCAGTAGCATAAAGGAATATACCAATATACCCCTGCCTTTTGTACCCTACTCACATATATAAGACCTCAAGAGGGGTATGAGGGAACCAGATCCACTCATTTTATACACAAGCTCTCTCTCTCTCCTGTCGTTGCTCTATCTAGCTCTAGCTCCTCTCATGGAGAAAGGGGTGCCCTGTACCTACTGTTGTGACCATGCTACAACACTACCCCTTGTATAAAATCCCCGAGAATTCCATGTAATATGGAGATAGCTATTTGAATAATTTTAGTGATACACTGCAGAGGTTGTATACCTTTTCCATCAAGATACGATCATCTCATATTGTCATATGATAAACACACTTACTTTGTGTGCGACGGAGAAATCATGACAATATCTCTTAGGTAGTGTTTGGTTTAGGGGATATCCTGGGATGGGAGGGGGCCAACCCATTTTTTGTAGTGTTTGGTTGTAGGATTTAGTGGGGTGGGTTGGACCCAAAAGAGAATATTCCCCTGAAAAGTGGGTTGGAATGATCCGCTGGAAACGAGCGAACCGCGCCAACCCACCTTCGTTCACGCGCGCGTACACTGTTTTCCCCGCCGCCCCGCCGTTCCCCATCTCCCCCTGCCGCCCACGCCCTTCCCCATCTCCTCCCGCCGTTCCCCATCTCCCCCCGCCGCCCACGCCCTTCCCCATCTCCCCCCGTCGTTCCCCATCTCCCCTCGCCGCCCACGCCCTTCCCCATCTCCCCTGCGCCCCTGCCTCCCCATCTCCCCCGCCCGCGCCGCCTGCCCTCCCATCCCCCCCCCGCCCCCGCGCCGCCCTGCCCTTCTCCCTCCACGCGCGGGCGCCGCCCCGGCCGGGTGTGTGCGCGCCTCCCTGCCGCTCCTCACGCCGTCGGTGCTCCGGTTGCCGTGCTCCGATCGTCCTCGTCGCCGTGCTCGGGTCGTCCTCTCCGGCCTCCTCTCTGCCCCGGCGTGTCCTCCCCGCCGCACGTCCAGCGCGTCCTCCTCTCCGCTGCCGTCGGCCTACTCTCCACTGCCGGCCTCCTCTCCACCGTCGGCGCGTCCTCCCCACCGTCGGCCTCCTCTCCACCGTCCCTAGGTATTTACTCTGGTGATCTCTCTGCCGCCAGATGCTTCACTCATATCAGTAGAGCAAAGCGCAGTCTGATTGGGCATCCGACAGTTCAAAATCTACAATACTTGTGATGTGTGATTTAGCATGTATTGATATATTGTGATGTGTTGATATATTGTTGATATATGAAAATTGAGTATATGCAGCTATCCCACTCCATTCCACCATCCAAACAAGAGGTGGGATCACTAGATCCCATTCTATCCCTCCATCCAAACAAAAAACAGGGACTAACCCATCCTTGCAACCAAACAAAAAGTGGGATTATCCCATCCCACATACCTGGGATGGAGCTATCCCATCCCACCAAGTCCCCAAACCAAACACATGCTTAGAAACTTCACCCCCACATTGATCCTTCCGATAAGTCTAATCCTCACCACGCCACACCTTACATACCACAGGAGGGATGAAAAAGAGATTACCCTTGGATTTGAGGACAGGAGCCATCGTCATGTAGCCATTATAAGTAGCTACACCTTTCATCCAATGCACTAAGCCTAACCTACCAGCTTGACTGTACGCTCAAAGCGGACTGTACGCTCAAAGCTGAAATAAACTTTTTCAACCTCTCAGCGACCTAATGAATCGTGCTCCTGCATGAGTTGGTATCAAATATGCAGCAAGGACAATAATAGAGATATATTCTTTTACCACTACAAGTGGCTGGTGACTGTCACAGGCTCACAACTAAATATTTTTCTCTCAATCGGTCAATCATTGAGATAGTTGGTCACCTGCTCAAATATCTATTCATCTATCGACTACTATTAGCAACAGCTAGCTACTACTAGCAATAGCAACCACAAAAAAAAATGCCTCATGCCACCAGTAACTCTCACGATCCCCTTCCTCTACCCACACCAATGACAACCACAAGATATTACCTCATGCCACAAGTGACTCTCACGAGCCAATATCTCTTGAAACTTTATAATAAGGTTTATCCTCATGAAATGCATATGTATGTAAATGATCCACTAAACTCTTACCTGGCAACGTAAGAGTGTGCATCATACTACGGCAATGTACAATGTTGTACTGATACGGTCGCGGCTAGATGCGGTGACATAGCTTCAATGCAAATGACATGCTATGACATGCATAATATAGCTACGATTGATTCATTAGGAAAATAACCATATGGACAACAATAAATAAAATAAGACATATAGCACAGCAGGGTATCTTTATTTAAAGGTGAATTAATTACCAAACATTAAAAATTATGGTGAAGGCATTTAAATTAGTATGTTAAACTATAGCAACAACCGCTACGTTTACTTGCCTCTACCGACGGGGCGAAGAGCTCAAGCATGGTCAGGAGCGAAGCCACCTATTCACAAATCACCACTGGGCACAAAACCTCAATGTAACATTAATAACTCAAAGGTAAAGCACCACTACGCCCAAAACCCGACAACTCCCTCTCAAACTATCGTTCCTACGCTCAGCTCACTGCAGCAGCACTGCCTGTCTTTTTCGTATCATTTTATCCACTAAACAGACCACAGAATAAAATATCATTTTTGAAATCTATAGAACAAAACCTACAACTTCCATGAAGACACCATCATTTATTCTACCATTCAATAGGCGCACTTTGCAATGGAAAACAGAGGACAGAATCTGCCCCTGAGTTCTGACCAGCGAGCTTCTACAAACCACCACTGACAGTACACTGCTCCAAAAATTATAAAATTTTACCAGCAACTACATTAAAACATTATCTATTACTTCTGTTATTATGAGAAAATTCATAAAAATCATCAGAGCCTCTGAATCTGCCCACGAACAGAAACTGGATCCTGAAACCAAACTCTGTTACACAGCAGACTTCCAACCTCTATTGCGCCCAATCCACTCGTCCAAAAATTATGAATAAAATAAAAAACTAGATTTTTGAGTCCTCTACAACTTTCCAATTCATGGGTTCTGCAGAAAAATCGTCTTGGTCACCTAAACCACCGCAAGCAGCAACACTGCTCGATCAGACTATGTGCAAACACCAGTTAAGTATAGAACAATAGTTTCCTCTAGATGACCCACGCCTAAGATCATCCTAAAATATAGAGGAAAGGTGGGGATTCCAAACCTAGGTTATCCTCGTAACAAATCCTTTCATCCTTTCTCCTCCCTTCCTTCTTCCTCTCCTTCCTTCCCTTCCTTCCTTCTCTTGCTGCTCCTGACCCCTTGCTAGCCTCTCTTCCCCTCTCCTTGCCATGGCAGGACTCGGCAGGGTTGGTGGCAGGCGCTCGGTAGAGGAAGCGGTGCCCTGGTAAGAGACGGCAGCAAAAACTGCTACGACGGTAGGCGCTGGCAGCGAACCATGCTGCCACGGTAGGTGGCAGCAGGAGGTGGATGGCAAGGCTAGGGTTGCTTAAGGTTTGGGAGCTTCCCCTTGGCCCCCCTTTATGGCTAGCCCACTTGGGCCAAGACATCGTGGGCCAAAGGCCCAAGGTCCAAGTTGTCCTTTTTTATTTGAATTTCCTCTTTTTAATTCACTTAATTACATTTCTAGTTCCAATGATCTCTCTAGTATAGATCGGGATATTACATATATATCATACATTCTCATATACATAAATGCAAATTAATATATATCGCACATTCTCATATACATAAATATAAATTCACATATATATGATTCATTCTCATTTACATATATGCAAATTCACACACACACACATATATATCACACATTCTCAAATACATATTCACATATATATCACACATTCTTATATACATAAATGCAAAATCATATATATATATATATATATATCACATTCTCATATACATATATAAATGTAAATACAGAACTTATGATACATAAACGATTCATTCATCATTGCACTTGATTCTTTCCTTTAAAAATTAGCCCTTCATGGTGATCGACACGTATGTAGCTACTTTCATCATGTTCTTCCTCTGCCCTTATGCCGTTTTCAAAAGAAGGCAACTCATAAAAATAATTTTATTCTTCCTCGTCCACTATATTCTCAACTTCGACAATCCTTCTTTTTTTATGATGAACTACGTGGCATTTCTTATTTGCCTGGTCGGTTACATAGAAAACTTGAACAACTTGATTAGCGAATACGAATAGTTCATCTTTATATCTGACATGATTGAGGTCCACGGTAGTGACACCGTGCTTGTGGACCTTCACCTATTAGAGATGGAGCCAACGGCACCAAAATAAGGGGATTTTGAAAAGCATGTAGTCGAGCTCCCAAATCTGCTCTGTGAACCCATAGTAGTAGTTCATTAACCCATCGGTATTGAACGCATATATGCGGACACCATTGTTCTGGTTAGTGCTCTTTACATCCTAAGCCTACGTATAGAATATGTACCCATTTATGTCATATCCTTGACATGTCACAACTGTAAATATTGGCCCTTTTGCCAACCATGTCAGCATATCACTTGATGAACTCCTAGCAAGTCGTTAACCATTAGTTGATCTGACTGTTGTGTTGTCTCATGATCCAAACATCCAGTCGCTCTGGATTCTATTGCCGAAGCACGCCCTTGTGCTGGTCGATATATGGGGACACTTCAGTCATATGTTGCAAAACCGTGAAATGGGCTTGAGCAAGCGCATCCAAATCTAGAGTGATTACTTTTCTTCTAATGGTCTCGATACCCTTGAGCCTCCCCTCATGGCAAGATCGAGGCACACCTATCAGTTTGACTTGAGCTATGTAATCGACATAGAACTCAATGACCTTACGGTTGCATAACCTTCGATGATGCTGCCCTTCGACTGAGATCGATTCTGTACATAAGACTTAAGAATTCCCATGAACCTCTTGAACGGGTACATGCTACGTAGGAACATGGGCTTACATATTTTTATCTCCCACACAATGTGAACAATGATATGGACCATGATATCAAAAATGATGGAGGGAAATACATCTCAAGATGACATAGAGTCATCACCACCTCGTTCTGCAGAGCATCTAGTCATTCAGGATCGATGACATTCTAAGCAATTGTGTTAAATAAATAACACAACCTCATAATTGTCTCTTAGACCTTGATTGGCAAAATACTTCTTATTGCAATCAATAGGGAGCATCTATGTTATCAGCATATGACAATCATGAGACTTCATGCCAATTAACTTCAAATCTTCCATCGAAACAAGCTTCTTCATATTGATAGAGAACTAGACGAAATTTTCACACCATGCAAGCATTGGCACAGTTCAAATCTCTCAACCTTGGATAGAGTGTAACAAGTAGGGGAAAGGTAATAAGTTCATCCTTTATCGGTCTTTGTCGGTGCAAACTCAGGCCTAATGTCCACATCAACCAAATTAAGCCGTGCGTTGACACCATCCTTTGTTTTGTCATGAATGTTCGGTAAGAGACCAATCAAGCTATCACATACATACTTTTTTATGTGCATGATGTCAATGCAGTGGCGAACTTCTAGGTGCTCCCAATAAGGTAAGTTCCAAAATATTGGTCTCTTCTTCCGGATGTTCTTCTCATGGGGTCATCGATTTACGTCCCTTTTCGAGCACAACATCTAAATCCTTAACCATATCATAGATCTCTTTTCTGTTTAAATGCCTTAGAGCTAAATTGTCCTCGTTCTTTTTGTCAAATTATTTTTTCATCCTGCGGTATGGGTGAGCCCTCCGAAGGAACCTATAGTGACGCATGTACGCAGATTTGCACGAGTGCTTCAGCCACATACTTTCGGTATCATCTAAGAAGTGAGTACAAACTTTGGCCCCTTTTGCACTTTGATCCAACAGGTTAGCAAGGGCAGAATAATCATTTATGGTGTAGAACAATAAGGAGCATAAAGTGAAGTTCTCTTGTTTGTACGCATCCCATACCTGTACCCTTTTGATCCACAGTATTTTTAGATCTTCCACCAATAGTGCTAGGTACACATCAATATCATTCCCAAGTTGTTTTGGCCCTTGGATAAGTATCAACAGAAAAATATACTTCTACTTCATACACAACCAAGAAGGAAGATTGTAGATGCAGAGAGTCATGGGCCAAGTGCAATGTCGGCTACTCATGTTACCGAAAGGATTCATTCCATCTGTACTCTATCTAAACCTTATATTCCTTGGTTCTGGATCGAAGTTTACATACCTCTTATCAATGTTTCTCCACTAGGCGGAATCAGCAAGGTGTCATAGCATTCCATCCCTCTTATGCTCCTCCGAGTGCCAATGCAGCAGTTTTGTCTCCTTGGGTTCGCAAAAAACTGATTCAAACGAGGAATTATAGGAAGATACTATGCCATCTTAGCAAGAGATCCTCTCTTCATCACTATTCCCTCGCCATCATCTAATTGATTCTTATGCTTGTATCGGGATGCGTTGCACACCGGACATACATGCATATTTGCATACTCTTTACAGTAGATGATACAGTCATCGGATATGCTTGTATTCTTTCTACTTCCATTTCCAATGGACAAAGAACATTCTTAGCTTTGTAGGTGGTTTTGGGTAATTTGTTTCTCTCTAGAAGTATATCCGCTAAAAGACCTAATAGTGCTATGAACCTCTTGTTGGACCAACCGTTGCTTGCCTTCAATTTCAGCAATTTAAGCACAGCTGACAACCCGTGTGGTTTGACTTGCAACACATGAACAAAGGTTTCTCCGAGTCCTCTATCAAGCCTTGGAATTTAACATACTCTTTCTCTCATCAAAGTTCCTTTCTACATCATGAAGCATCTAATCTAGATTGTCATCATTCAGCCTATCCAAATCGGAACCACAATTAACATGATCATCCGATGGCATATCATTGATTTCATTTGTGATGTCAAATTACTACCTTCCTATGCAATTTGCTCTTCACCATGACTAGTCCAACGTGCATACCCCTTTTCGAAACCCCCTTCGAATCACGTGCACTTCAATCTGCACTTGATTCTTAAACATCTTTAGATTCTCGCAGTCAGTGCATAAACAGTACATATATTCCACCCCCTTATTCAAGATATCCTCCTCGGCGGCTCTTGTAAAAGTAGAAACACCATGATGTACTCTTCATCATACGACTCCCAATGTACATCCAGCTTCAGTCGTACGTTACGCATATAATAATTTAGTATAACGTTTTCAACTAATTAATCAATATACTTTATATATACGGTCTAAATTAAGTAGCGATATATAGCAATAATAATTAATTAATTTGAATTAATTACAAATAGACTATGAATTAACTAAACCCTAAACTATGCAAGATATAAAATAATCTTCTCTCTACATCAAGCTAGCTAGATCAACTATCTTCAATTCTCCTTTCACCAAAAGTTATAAATCTAAATTATAAAGCAATTAGGAACAAATTACCAACCATAGATAGTCAAAAACTTTGTGGATCTACAATTACTCTTGCCAAATAGTCTCCTTTCATCAAATGGTCCCAAAGCCCTACCTCCAGCGCAAAGCAGTAGCATAGATCTAGAATTTAAGATAGAACGTCGATGAGTTTGCGTGCAATTAATATAGTGGAATTATCATAGACTTTTTTTATACAAACTATCTGTGATGACTTAATTATCGCAAACGGTTTTTAGTACAAACCGTCTGTGAATTATCACAGATAGTTAAAATAAAAAACCACCTGTGATATTTGATAATATGACAGATGGTTCTTGTTCAGAACCGTCTATGATACTTCACAAACGGTTTTCACCATGAACTGTCTGTGATATTTCTACTTCACAGGCGGTTTTTAGGGCTGGCAGCAATAGAGACGGTCTCTAAACTAAAACCGTCTATGATTGTATTTAATACAGATAGTTTTGGCATGATTGTGACGAGATAGCAAAGGTGAGTAAATAGAGTACTCAACAAGTTGTGCACAAAATGCAATCCTCCAGCTTTTGTTTTACGAAAATCTACCCCTTGTGTGAAATCCCCAAGCATACTATGAACTTAGACACAACTATTCAAATCATTTTAGTGACACACTATAGAGGTTCTATAGCTTTTCCCACAAGATACTTTCATCTCATATTGCCACGCGATAAACACACTTCCTTTGGTATGCGATAGAAAGATTATGATATGACCTTTTAGAAACTCCGCCCTGACATTGACCTTCGTAATAAGTCTGATTCTCACCACCCACCCCTTACATAGGGATGGAAAGGGGACTCATCATTCATGATGTAGCCCTCGTATGCAACTACACCCTCTATCCAATGCACTAAGCCAACTTGAGGTATCAATGCCCTTATAAAGCAGCTACCACCTAAGGTATCAATGCTAGAACTTAGAGCCTTACTAAGAAGGCCCTTTTCCATAGAGCATGTGGTTGTACATGGATCTCAGTTCAATGGTGCACAAAGTAAGCCCTTGATTGACTAGGGTGAGACTACCCAACTTCACTAACCTACACGGAGATTACACTGCACACAACATGATCACACAATACTTTCCATCATCCTGCTCTAAATCATCTATCCACGAGTTAATTTTAAGGTGCACCATATGTTATCAATAATAACACATATTGTACAAGTTATTCGCAAAGCAATTTCATATATCATTTGTTAGGTGTAAGGATTTGTTTCAAAAAAAGATCACATTACTAAGATGATCGCATAACCTCAAGCACAACTAAGCAAAACTATATCAACTCACGTTGATACTATAAACATATCCAATTAATAATTTCCCAATCTATGGTGACGAATTATTCTTGGCATACAAATAATCAAGGTGGATAAATGAGCTACTAGATATTAGCTACTCCCAAGTGAATTTGATATAAAAGTAGCATGAAAGCTTAATAAAATAAAGTAGCTTTGTAAAACTGGGTTTAGCATGATCAAAGCACAATTTTCCTTGCTAGAATGAGTCTTGGTCTTGAGCTTGATCTTCTCCTAGTTCTCTGAAATTCTCTAAATCTCAATGTCTACACGAATGAGAAATCAAATGCAAATAAATACCAAAATAGAACCAAATCAAATATTAATATAAATAGTACTGGAACATAGAGCTCAAATATTAAGATAGATACCAAAACAAAACCATCAGGAAAAAAGTTCTTTTCCTATGGGAATTATAAAACCCATCATGAATATATATTTTTTCCAATGGTTGTTATTTTTTTGAAAGTAGGCAAGTGATTTTCCTTCTATTAATTCAAAGGGAAAGTTTAAATAGTAAAGACAAGAGAAAAGGGTAGCCCATAGGGGCAAAGGCAGTCAGATGGCTAGGAGATGGCCAGCAGGAACGGCAAAAAGCTAGTTTGTTATAGGGGTAATTGAGAAGCCCGTGAGCTTGTTGGTGCCCGCAAGCACCTAGGCACCAGCCTCTTAATTGCAGCAACCAAGGGTATGTGGGCAGTTGCATGAAACACCCTAGCATTCTATTCCTTACAAATATGCCAAGGGACAAGCATTACTAACGATGTTGTAGCCTTTTGGGGTGCTCCAGGATTAAGCACCATAGATTATAACCATTCGCGGATTGAGCAACCGGTCCTCCAGGATGCTAGGTTCATTGAGTCACAAGTAGTCCAATGCGCTACAGAGGTCCAGATTCTTCTGGAGTAGCGGCACTTAGCCAAGAGGTGTATGGCAGACTCGAGTGCTTGTCTACATAGTGGGCAGGTTTGATGATTGGGCTAGCCCCGCCTATTGAGGCAGTCCACCATCCATAGCCTATTTTATATGACTAACTAAGCAAAGATTTTGCATCGTTGTGGTGCCCAAGTCTTCCAGACCAGGGGATTCATTGTAGTTTTAACTACTCCTAGCAGTTGCGCTCTTTCATGGATGTCGTCCTGCAGGGTTATGTTTGTGGTGTACCCCAAATAGAGACTAGCTCTTGAATGTGTTGTGGGGTAAGGCCTCTCGCCCAATTTAGGTCATGCAGCTAGTTGTTTCCTGCTAGGGCAGTGTTTGGGTTGCAGGTTTTCCTCGTGGAAGCTCTAAAGATTGTGTGAGCGATATCGCAAAGTCTGTTCCCTTCCACCACGATGAAGTCTAGAATAATGTCTTCACTCCATCACCAATCGTTATGGTAGTAAACGCTACAAAGAGGCATTGATCTAAGTTGTCGCACGGAATTTCCATTCCATGCTAAGGTTTTGTTTGAGCTCCCTATTGTTGCCAAAGCCACCTTAGCACGAGGGCCCTAGCGAAACGCTCTAGATCGAGAATGCCTTGACCTTGCATTTGCCACTCGTTAATTGTTGTTCTGACTCGGCCCAAAGGAACTGCCTCATCTTTCTATTCAACGTTCTGATCACATATTTTGGTGACTTGATGGTCATGAGGAAGTAGGTGGACTATACCATCATAATCGATTTAATGAGAGTCTTTCTGCCCTCTAGGGTGAGCAGCTTGCCCTCTAGGGTTATGTTGGAAATTTCAAGGTAACTTCATTCTAGCAAGAAGCAAGTAGGCATCCTAGCTTGAGTTCCCTACTTCCGTAAATAATTTTCATGATATTGCTAACTGTTGGCGTCAGCGACGGTCAAGGCAGCCGAAGCACGGACAGCAACAACTCTCCCAGGCCACTCACGATTAACCCAAAGGCCGCATCAACAAATTGCACCAAAAACTACAAAATGTTTGGACAGAGAAAGGTAGAAACACAGGCACACAAATTTTGGTAATGACACCACAAAACTTTGAGCTTTACCAAGATTAGAGTTTGTTTCTAACCTCACGGCAGAGCCTATTCCCTATTAGATATGCTCTTAAGTTCTATCAAATCTCACAAAATACCCCTATTTACAGATGGTGCATCTTGCTAACAAAGTTAATAATCGAATTTGTAAGAACCAAATAATTGGATCGACAAAACTTCTATAGGTAACTTGATTCAGACTATTCCTATTTAATTTACAGACATTGCATATAAAGAGACAGTGTTGCTTAGTATGCAAGCTACACAGTCGTGGCTCGACCACTGCCTCTCTTATCTCTCTGTCAGGAGCATGGACGCATATGTCTGAAATTTTAGGTGGGATGTGGGATTTTGGCGGATGAGAGAGAAACAAAATTTCAAATAACTCTTTTAACACGGCTCCCGTGGGCGTTCGCCGGATAAGTCTCCCGCAGAATAGAAAATTCGGTAACAGATTAGGTTTAATATTGTCTTTTACTGATAACTTTTCGTTTTGGTTTTTGATTTTTAGCTAAAAATAAATAGTAATAGCTAAAAGAAGTAGCTTTTACAAAAAAAACACAAGCAGTACAAAAAATAAGGGAGCGATAGTGTGCGCGACGAGAGCAAGAGGAGTAGAATGGGTGATGCATCCATAACCCCCTCTGTCTTATCCCCAGAGCATACGGTAATGAGCGAAATAGATAAACCACATCGAAAAGGTAGATATTCGCATTGATTTCTACTTCACCTTTGATTTTCCTTTACAAAGTGAAGAAAGAAATTTCATGGAAACTTCTAGCAGGAAGCAAGGAGGCAACATTACTTGAGTTCCATATAAACTTATATATTTCCGGCTAACCAATGGCAAAAAAAAAAGAGAAAATTAATCATTTGCCTCACCTTTGGTGTGGTTTCAATCATTTGCCATTATTTTTGTTATAATATATTATTTGCCACATTGTTGAAGAGCCAATGGCATATATGCCACTATGGATATTTTTACCCCTGACTTCTTCCCCCTTCCTCTTCTTCTCTTTCTCATCTTCTTTCCTTCAGTCATTGCAAACCGGCCGATGCCCCACAATCATCCACGCTTCGAAGCTATGCCACCCCTCCTCCCTCAAGCCACATTGTTGTCGCCTTGCCGCTAGCCACAAGCTTGCTCCACCGTGTATCTCTCCTTTCTCTCTCTCCACCATGGCCGGTGAACGATGAGTAGCAAGAGGTGGATGTCATGACCAGAGACGGCTGAGCCAATGAGCTTGCCACCACTGGATCTGCACATCCCGAGCTTGCTATCATCGGATCCATTGTCCCCAGCCAAGGCGCCAGTAAGTGCCGGCCCTGGAGGGGGGCGAGCGGGGCGGCCGCCCCGGGCCCCCAAAATTCAGGGGCCCCATATACTAGGACAGACAGAGTATATACACCGCGGTTGGCTGTTGGCCCAGTAGCCCACGTACGTTAATGATATTATGCAGCGGCCGGCACTGATCACAGCATCTGCTGATCCGATCCGCATAGACGTCTCGTGATCTCGCCTTCTCTTCGTGCGGCGCGCCGCCGCGCGCTGGCGCTTCGCCAGCCCCGCCCGGAAAAATTTCTACCGTCGGCCGTCGCCGGTACGCTGCATCGCCAACTCGCCATCGCAATATCGCATCGGCTGAATAGCTGATCGGCCGCTTGCCCGCTTGGCGCTTGCCCACGCTCCTGCCTCCTGGACGGAGAGTTGCTGCATGCATGCCACAGAAACGAGTCAATGACGTAAACGTACGTATAGACATATTGAAATTTTATATTCTACGATCATACATTCATACGATGTTTCATGTTTGGCTATAATACTATTGTGCTTTGCTTTGTAGTTTTACTATTGTTCTTTAACTTTAATCAATAATTAGTGCTTTGTAGTTACTAATTATACTATTATTCTTTAAATTTTCAGTACTATGTCATCTAGAAAATATGTATCCGGCAGTGAAAAAAGAAAAAAGAGAAAACGGATAGATGAGTTGATAGAATCACAGAGGGGATCCATTGACAAATTTTTTAAAAGTAATACGAGCAGTTCAAGAAATCCTGATGAATTGGCGATAGTTATTGTGGAGGAAGATACTAATGTGAATCTAGAAGATGAGGGCCCTACGGAAGACCATGTCAACGTCAACACAGATGATAACAATGTGAGTGATCATGAGCACATATTTAATTCATCTGCTACAAAATCTGCTAGTTTTGATGAACCAGTATTTACTACAAATATTTATGATCCGATAAATTGGGGTAATCTTGATAACAAAGCAAGAGACATATTAGTGGAGAAGGGGCCTATAAGAGAAGAAAATATTGAATTTCCTTTGGATGACAACTCAAGACATTTTTAAATGCAGTCATTACTCTAGAAAAATGAGCAATGGAGAGGTACATGATAGAAAATGGTTAGTTTATTCAAAACACATTGATAAGGTGTTTTGCTTTTGTTGCAAGCTTTTCAATTCTGATAATTGCAAGAGTTCATTGGGGCATGATGGGTTTAGAGATTGGAGGCATATCAATGAGAGGCTGAAAGAACATGAAGCTAGTGTCGAGCATATTTCCAACATGAATTCTTGGAATGAACTAAGAGTTAGATTGAGCAAACATGAAACAATCGATAAAGAGCTACAACAGCAAATTACAAAGGAGAAAGAACGTATAAGGCAGGTTCTATTAAGAATAGTTGCCATTGTGAAATTTCTTGGCAAACGTAATTTGGCTTTTAGAGGATCCAGCGAGCAACTATATAATGATGTTAATAGTAATTTCTTAGCTTGTGTTGAGATGGTTGTTGAATTTGACTTGGTAATGCAAGACCACCTTAGACATATTCAAAGCAAAGAGATTCATTATCATTATCTTAGTCATAAAATTCAGAATGAGTTGGTTTCTCTTTTGGCTTCTGAAATTACAAATTCAATCATAAAGACTGTTAAAGAGGCCAAATATTTGTCTGTTATCCTTGATTGTACACTAGATGTGAGTCACGAAGAACAAATGAGCTTGTTGGTTCGATGTGTTGATATTTCTGATGGCAAAATAAAAGTTGAGGAGTACTTTCTTGGTTTCTTGAAAGTGGATGACACGTCTGGTTCAGGGCTTTTCAATGTATTGCTTGATGCAATCAAGTCTTTTGATTTAAATGGCTCTAATATGAAAGGAAAAAACAAGGGGGTGCAAAGACGGTTGCTTGATATAAATCAAAGAGCTTTGTATATGCCATGTGCTTGTCATAGTCTGAATCTTACCCTTTGTGATATGGCTAAATCTTGTGCTAAAGCTATTTCATTCTTTGGAATTGTGCAAAGGATATATGTATTATTTTCTGGTTCTACTAAAAGATGGAAAGTTTTGTTTGACCATATAGAAGGTGTAACTGTGAAATCATTGAGCAATACTCGTTGGGAGAGTAGAATCAAAAGTGTCAAAGCAATTAGATATCAAGCTCCTCAATTAAGGTCAGCTTTACTTGAGTTAATGGAAGATAGGAATACCGAACCCAAGGATAGGAGTGATGCAAAAAATTTATATGAAGTGCTTGGTAGCTTTGAGTTTATAATTGGTATGGTTATTTGGCATGATATTTTATTTGCTGTAAATACTGTGAGCAAGAAGTTGCAATCACCATCCATGTGCATTGAGTCTACCTTGCAATAAATAGAAGGCATGGTTAAATACTTTAATACTTATAGAAATGAAGGGTTTACTTCGAGTATGATCATTGCCAAAGATATTGCAGCTCAAATGAATGTAGAGCCATCATTTCCAGTTAAGCGGCGTGTTCTTAGGAAGAAACAGTTTGATGAAATTGATTGTGATGAAGCGGTTTGCAAGTCGAGAAGGAATTTGAAGTTAATTATTTTTTTGTTATGGTTGATATGGCAATCAATTCATTGGAAAGTAGATTTCAAGAACTCCAAACATTCGGAAGTATATTTGGATTTTTAATGAGTTCAACAACATTGAAGTCATTGGATCGAACTGAATTAAAAGAATGTTGTACAAAATTTGCAGAAACTTTCTCTCTAGATGGTTCATCTGATGTTGAGTTAAATGATCTAATTTCTGAGTTAAGTGTTATGCAATTGACTTTATCAGATAAACCAATGTCTGCTATGGAGATTTTTGAGTTTGCCAGAGAAGCGGATTGTTATCCTAATATTTCTATTGCATATCAGATTTTATTTACAATGCCTGTGACTGTGGCATCAGCTGAAAGAAGCTTTTCAAAGTTGAAATTGTTGAAGAATCATTTAAGGTCAACAATGTCTCAAGAGAGGTTAAACGGTTTGGCAACTTTATGTATTGAGAAGAAATTATTGGATGAGGTTGATATCAATACCATCATCAATGACTTCGCATCTAGAAATGTTAGAAGAAATTTTTAAGGTAATATCTATAAACTCCTTGATATGAATTTTTCTTTAATACATAACGCATTTTAAGTGTTTGTTGGTAAAATTTTATATATATATATATATATATATATATATATATATCTGTGTGTGTATGTAGATTTATATTTAGATATTTATACTAGGGCCCCTATTTCTAGTTTCGCCCCGGGCCCCTAAAATCCCAGGACCGGCCGCCACCGAGGTAAATCAAGCCTAACCTAAGCCAAAAAGCCTGTGTAGAATACTTGACTTTTCCATGTGTAAGACCACAAACTTTATACCCCCCTAAGCTCTGTGAAGGCGTTTTGGCTCTGATTACCAAACTATAAATATCTAAAGAATATATAATGGGGGTATCAACAGTTGGAAGTTGTTGCATTACCTATAGGCTAGTACAAAAATGGGTTCTTTGTGAGAAAGAATTACTTCTACCAAAAAGGGATCTATAACTTCAATCCAAGCAGCATATTTCTTTTTTCATGATGTTTGAAAAATGGAAAGAAATGCTCGGATAGTAAGAGACCAGACGATATGAAGCACTCTAACAACCCTAATTATTTTCTATATCATAGACTACTTAGCCATACCATAGAAGACTGTTAGGTCTTCAAGGACTCCCCGTTAGACCCTGACGATTGCTTGCTAACTGCTGATATAGCTTTTGCCCTAGAACCCCTAAAGCTTCTCTCTCTAGACCTTTCATCTGCTAGATTGACCTTGCCGACTAAAAGAGCGATTCCCAGAGCCTTCCACTGAAGAAGAATATAACATTAGACTTTTATCCCAGGCAAAGACTTCTACAATTGGCAGGTCACCGAGTTATTCAAATAAGTCATGTTTTCTATGCATTTCCCATGTTACAACTTGTGTACCAATTCGATCAATCCATTGTTTTAAATTTGTATTTCTTGTTTCAAGTTACGATTACAAATTCTCTGTTATTTTTATTATATTGATGCTTTATCACATTGCCTTTTATGATGTTCTCCCGAAAAGCAATAAAATAGTTTTTTACGCGGATAGTATTTTTCTTTTTTCTCCGTTGTCCCCGACTACCACGCCGGTGGATCCGCCCGCCTACGCTCTTCTTCCCGGTGTTGGTGGTGCGGCTCAAGGGAGGAGGGAGCGGCGTTGTTTTGGCCGGAGAAGAGTGAAAGGGGCTCGACATGGCCCGGTGGTGGAGACCAGAGCCGAGAGAGTCAAAGAGGGGAGAGAGAGAGGGTGAGGAGGGGACGCCAGTGAACCATGGGGTAGTCACTAAGTCAGCCATGTAAAGAGCAGAATTTTAGAACATATGTACCGTACTCACCCTATAATTTTTATTATTTTTAATAGTATATTATGATAAAAGAAGATGGTCATAATCTTGCATTAGCCAATTATGAAATGTAAAAACAAATTATATTTAGAGACGGATGGGTACTTTGAAGTATACTTCTAACCAGTCAAAAGCAAACAAGGACTAAACGTTGATTTAAATTCAGAAAAATAGTGTAAGTTTTTTAATTACTTAACTTTTCTATTCCTTTGTTGGCACCTTTTGTACTATGGCCCGATAGGTTACCAAGGGCAGGATAATCATTTATGGTGCAGAACAATAAGGAGCGCAAAGTGAAGTTTTCTCGTTTGTATGTATCCCATACCTGTACCCCTTCGTTCCACAGTACTTTTAGATCTTCCACCAATGGTGCTAGGTACACATCGATATCATTTCCAGGTTGCTTTGGCCTTTGGATAAGTATCGACAGCAAAATATACTTTCGCTTCATACACAACCAAGGAGGAATGTTATAGATGCAGAGAGTCACGGGCCATGTGCTATGTCGGCTGCTCATGCTACTGAAAGAATTCAATCCATCTGTACTCAGTCCAAACCTTATATTCCTTGGTTCTGCATCGAAGTCTGCAAAACTCCTATTGATGTTTCTCCACTAGGCGGAATCAGAAAGGTGTCTTATCATTACATCCTTCTGGCGCTCCTCCGAGTGCCAACGCAGCAGTTTTGCCTCCTTTGGATTTACAAAAAAACCTTTTCAAATAGTGAATTATAGAAAAATACCATGCCACCTTAGCAGGAGGTCCTTTCTTCACCTCTGTTCCCTTGCCGTCATCTGATTGATTGTTACGTTTGTATCGGGATGCGTTGCACACCGGACATACATGCATGTTTACATACTCTTTACGGTACAGGATACAGTCGTTCGGATATGCATGTATTCTTTCTACTTCCATTCCCAACGGACAAAGAACCTTCTTGGCTTTATACGTGGTTTTAGGCAACTCATTTCCCTCCAAAAGCATGTTTGCTAAAAGACCTAGCAGCGCCGTGAAACTCTTGTCGGACCAACTGTTGCTTGCCTTCAATTTCAACAGTTCAAGCACGGCCGACAACCTCTTGTACTTTGACCTGCAGCACGTGAACAAAGGTTTCTCCGAGTCCTCCATCAAGCCCCGAAATTTAACATACTCTTTCTCATCATAGTTCTCTTCTACATCGTGAAACATCTCATCCAGATTGTCATCGTGCAACCTATCCGAATCTGAACCACAATCGACATCATCCGGCGGCATGTCATTCACTTCACCGGCGATGTCATCCGGTGGCATATCATTCACTTCACCGCGATGTCATCCGGCGGCATATGATCATTGACTTCTCCATGACTGGTCCAACACGTATAACCCTTTTTGAAACCCCTCCGAATCAAGTGCGCTTCAATTTGCCCTCGGTTCCTAAATATCTTTAAATTCTCGCAGTCAGTGCATGGACAGTACATATATTCCACCCCTTATTCAGCATATCCTCCTCGGCAGCTCTTATAAAAGCAGACACGCCATTAATGTACTCTTCACTCACACGGCTCGCGGCATACATCCAGCTTCGGTTCTACGTTATGTATATATAACAACTTAGTATTACAAATTAAATTAATTAATTATTACTACATATATATACCGGCCACATGCATTGAGGCTTAATTTGCCAGCTTAATTCATATTATAAACACAAAAGCTATTATATAACCAACAATTTCGTAAACCATCTTCAATAACACTCACCAATTACTTAGATCTAAATTGTAATGCAAAGAAAAATAAATTTCATTACTAATCATATCTAGAGCAACCAGGCAAGTATGAATCTTCAAAACTCAATCTTTGCCTCCTCCCACCAAATTAATTGGCTTGAAATCGCCTAGCTTGCCTCCTGAGCGAAAGAGTGCAGCACCGGCTAGATCTGGATCGAAATGAAGACAGATGCGGTTCTGAGCAGCGCAGTAAATGCCTAGAGTTATTATCACAGACGGTTTTTAATACAAACCGTCTGTGATACTTTAGTATCACAGACAGTTCATCGGTAAGAACCGTATGTGATACTCGTTTTCTCCGACGCCACCAACACAGACGGTGTGCAAATTAAAACCATCTGTGTTAGTGTTAGTCACAGACGATTTTGTCAAACCGTCTGTGATTAGCCGTCTAGTATTAGGCTTTCTATAGTAGTGAATGCATTTTTCATTTTATTCATTTCAATGCAATTGTTGCAAAAACTGGATACAAATATTTCAGCCAAGGATTCATTGTATTCATTTAACCTTGAATGCTAGGTTGTGTTATTATATGCTCATTTAAATAAAACTATGCAGTAAATTAATAATACTTGTATGAACTCACAGGTGGTTCATTTCCTAAAATTATAACATGTATCTTCAAATACACAAGGAAGACTTCAAAGAAAATTGTCAGGCACCCGGATTTTATCATCCGGAGTCCTCTGTGATTTTACTGCACTATTCCCTATATCAGTAGATAGTGCTCACAGTTACAGTAATGAATATCAAAATACATATCATGCGGAAGCATAAATATAATAGTAGACTTACTCATGGGTCGATTAGGCCGAAATCAATAAATTGCAGCAGCGGAATGAAGCACACAGGTGGGACCTTCAGGACATGCCTACAGGCAGCCAACTGGAGGTTCGCGACCTAGCCCTTGCCATCTTCATCTTCTCTGCCAGCATGTCCAATCGTGTTGCTGAGGCGAGGTGATCTGATTCCTGATTCTGAATTTGTCGCGAAAACGAGTGTGAACACAAACCACCATGCTCTGCGAGCCAATACACAGAATGCAAATAAATAGTATGCATGGCTTGTCAAAGGAGAGGCTCGGGTTATTTTATTTGCCAAAAATCGCTTTTAGCAGCATTATTGTTATTTAACCATAGTGTTATTATTGCTACCTAAACCTCCACACAACAATTACCACAATTGACTTAATCCACCGAAAATGCACTTTCTTTATTGACTGATGTCTAAAACTCCAAACAGCGAGTGGCATCATTTGACTAGTCCACCGATCTTACTCTTTCTATATTGATTGCTATCTAAGAGTCTAACAGGGAGCGACATCATTTAATTGATCCACCGAACCCACCCTTTCTATATTCCGTGCTGTTAAAGCTCCAAACAGCATATATCATCCATTATCCAATCCACCAATCAATTGCTGCCTAAGACTCCAAGCAGTGAGTGTCCTCCTTGATTTTAGATCTGCCAATATCTTTTGTATTCTAAATTCCTAACCATCCAATCTTGTGGTTATTAATCATCTACTCTTCATTTCTAAATTCTAGTGATTAACTAACACCATTGCTTTTAAGTCCACTGAAATCATTCGTATTCAATCCTTTGTTATTGATTCAAAACCATAATTCATTCTTCCAATAATCAATCTCATTTTCCATTATCTATCACTAACTAATCCACAAGTATACCTCCACCAAAAACATCAATGATCAAATCTACGACTCACTAGTATACATCCACCTAGAATACACTTTATCAAGATTATAATCCACTAATTGTTATGAATCCTCCAATATTCTCAGAAATTGAATTCATCCATGTAATACTTAATCCAATCCTATTAATTTCCATTATCGCCAATATCTTCCAAGAATTTATATTAATCATCAGTGTAGTAATCCAGCAATTACCTTTGCACTCCCTAAATCTCCAAAAATCATTTAAATCATCTATCTAGCCTATATATTCATTTAGGCTCCACCAATTTATTTCTCCCAGAATCCACACTATCATTTTCACCACTATAATTGACATGAATCCACCAACAACTTTATGCGGTTACCCCAACAACCCTCTTCTTTTCTTACGACTCCATCTATATTTCCTGACATTTTATTTTGTGAAAAATGCCATCATTATTTAAAAATATTGTTGTAGGGGTGGCCCCCACCTAAACCCAGCAGGCCTGTTAAGAGAGTGTAAGGCCCAGGATGGGACATGTATAGTGACATAAGTACCCCTGAGGGAGGTACTCATGTGTAAGGGTATAATTGTAAAAGCACTCCCCATGTGGATGTATATATGTAGGACATAGGCCATGGAGAAAGCCGGAAGCCATTCATTTACTAACTCTCCACTACCACACTCTCTCTCTGTTTGGTCAGTAACCACAACAGTTGGCGCCGTCCGTGGGGAGGACAAGAGCAAGCCTCCAGGTCTGAAGGAGGATGGCACCAAAGAAAGCTTCACCGTCGGCGGCGAAGAACAAGAAGGAAGAGGCGGCGAAGTCTCGCGTCAGCACTAGGGCTTCGGCTTTAGCAGCCGCAGGTACGAGCGGTGGTGCAGGTACGACCACCAACCCTTCCATTGACGCGACGACCGACCCCGCCATCGACGCGATGACCAACCCCGCCGCCGACGCAACCCGGCGCGCGCGGCGCCCATTTTCACCGGCGAGCGGTGAATGGCGAACCTCATCACCGGCTCCGGGGTCCTCCAGACAACGCGGCGGGCAGCCCGGCCGCGCAGGCCGTGGTCACCGCCGCGCCGGCAGCACCGCCAAGCACACCGACGGCCCCAGCCACGCCCGCGATGGAGGCTGCCTGCTGGCGGCCCTCAGCGCGTTTCAGCGGGAGCTAACAGACCTCCGCGGAGCCATGCGGGACATGCAAGAGGCTCGGAGCCAACACGCCCCCCTGGCGGTGGCATCTGAACCCGCTTCGGAGAGGGTGGATAGCCGTGATGCCCCTACGTCCAGTCGCGTCCCATTGCGGCACGTAGACCCGGAGTCCCCGCTCTCCGCAGGCCTACAGCAGGTGGCATGGCCTGAAGATTTCAAGTTCCCAAGTGTCATCGAGGCCTACAAAGGCGACTCCGACCCACGAGAGTTCGTGCGCGTGTACGAGACCGCTATCGAAGCCGCTGGCGGAGACGACACCACGAAGGCGAAAGGGCTCCCTCT
Source organism: Dendrocalamus sinicus (assembly GCA_036346575.1). NCBI lineage: Eukaryota > Viridiplantae > Streptophyta > Magnoliopsida > Poales > Poaceae > Dendrocalamus > Dendrocalamus sinicus. Next base: position 9,086,000 of record CM070658.1, read on the forward strand.
CGCGTTACAAGGGGTGGCGCTGTCCTGGTTCTTCACCATTGCACCACAGTCCATCTACGCGTGGGAACAGATCCGCGACCGACTCTGCAACAACTTTCAGGGAAACTATGTCAAGCGCGTCGATGCGGACCAGCTCTTCGCAGTCAAGCAAAAACCCGAGGAAAGGCTCCGGGATTACTTCAAGCACTTCGCGAAGGTGCGCTGCCAGGTCAAGGATGTCAACGAAACAACCGTCATCAACGCAGCAATCCAAGGCCTCCGACCGGGACCGATGGCCGAATACAACGCGCGCAAGCCCATTAAGACGGTCCCGAAGCTCTTCGACAAGATGGAAGAGTACGCCAGAGCGACGGAGGACGTGCGGAGGCGACACAGTGATGACTCCGACACCAACAAGGCGGAAGGCTCGGCAAAAAGTGAAGGCTCACCGAAGCAGGGCTCTTCGAAAGGTAAGCGCAAGCAAGAGCAGCCGAAGGCCGCCTCCGAACGCAAGGACCCCCAACACAATGACTCGCCAGGCGATAGGCCCAAGCGCGACCAACGCAAGTCCAGGAAACCTCGTTACATCTTTGAAATCAAGGGCGGCTCTGAAGACAACGCCTCCGCAGGTCGCGGGGGCAGAGGGCGCCGAGGCCGAGGACGAGGACGTGGCCGGGGTCGCGTCGACAGAACCCGCGAAGAGTACGGCAACCAGCACCACGGGCAGTGGTGCGAGATCCATGGCCGAGGCAACCATGACACGCGTGCTTGCGCCACTATTGTAGTGCTACGACAAAGCGTCGCCAGGGACAAAAACCTGGATACACGTGCGCCCGTTGTGGCCCACGTCCAACACCCCCAGGACCAAGGAATACAGCCCCAGGAAGGCCTCCTGCGAATTCAGGCGCATGTGCAACAACCTCGGGAGGGCCTCCTGCAGCTACAAGCCCCGGAAGGAGCCCAGCGCAGGATCATCAACGTCATTTCTGGAGGCTCCTTGCTAGAGTTCGCCTCGGCGCGGCAGCGGAAGGCTTACGCGAGGAGGCTGCACCACGTCGCGGCATACCCAGCGCAGGTGCCGCCAGAATGGGCACAACATGAAGTCACTTTCACGCCCGCTGACGCGCGAGGGCGTGGAGTTTCCCCACCAAGACCCTTTGGTCGTCCGGGTCCTTGTAGCCGGTTACGAAGTGAGGCGTGTCCTAGTCGATGGAGGAAGCTCCGCGAACATCCTGTTCGCCGCGGCCTTCGACCAAATGGGGATCCCTCGGAGTCGATTGGGCCCGTCAGGCATCCCGCTGCAAGGATTTGGAGGGTAGCCTTTGCGCGCCTTGGGCCAGATATGCCTCCAAGTCTCCTTAGGCCAAAACAACAACGTGAGGAGCGAAGACGCCATCTTCGACGTAGTCGACATTGCATACCCCTACAATGCCATATTAGGGTGGCCGCTCCTAAATACTCTCGGGGCAGTCCTGCATCACGGCTTCCTGTGCATGAAGCTTCCCAGACCGCGGGCTGTCATCGTCGTTCATGGCGACCAGGACATGGCTCGGCGCATAGAGCTTGGCACCAGAGGTCCATGCCACGCGGCTCGCCAAGGCACCAGAGCCGGGTGTGCAGATGCGGAGCCCTCGGGCGGCCCCCGAGAGCGTCTCGCGTTCCTCGCGCACAAGGTTGCCCCGGCAGCAGCGGCTCGTCAGCGGTTGCCCTGTCCTCATAGCGGTTAGTGGCCGGTATCCCCCCTCTTTTCTAATTGCTCACCCGCGCAAACGGGAATTTAATAAAGTTCACCGTTTGCACAAATTTTTGTTCTTCGCAACAAAGACACGCGTTCGCGCGTGCACTCTCTGTCGAAGATACGGGCATGAGTATAAACAAAGACACGCGTTCGCGCGCACTCTCCATCGAAGATACGAGCATGAGTATAAACAAAGACACGCATTCGCGCGCACTCTCCGTCGAAGATACGGGCATGAGTATGAACGAAGACATGTGTTCGCGCGTGCACTCTCCGTCAAAGATACGGGCATGAGTATAAACAAAGACACGCGTTCGCGTGCGCACTCTTGGTCAAAGCTACGGGTATGAGTATAAACCAAGACGAGCGGGGGGATGCCTCCGCACGCACTCTACGGAGTATAAATAAGACGTAGCTTCGAGGTCCGCCTCCGCACGCAATTTCACCACCCGCAACGCGCGGAGGCTCACCTCCGCGCGCAGTCTACGGACTCTAAATAAGACGTAGCGTCGAGGTTCGCCTCCGCACGCAATTTCACCGCCCGCAACGCGCGGAGGCTCGCCTCCGCGCGCAGTCTACGGACTCTAAATAAGACGTAGCGCCGAGGTCCGCCTTCGCACGCACTTTACGGAGTATAAATAAGACGTAGCGTCGAGGTCCGCCTCCGCACGCACTCTCCGGAGTATAAAAAAAGACGCAGATGCCATCCCTGCGCACTCTACGGAGTGTAAACAAGACGCGAACACCGCGCACGCATGGGCGTTGCCCTAGTGCGTACTCTTCGGAGTATAAATAAGACGTGGATGCCGATCCCACGCACTCTCCAGAGTATAAAAAAGACGCGGATGCCATCCCTGCGCACTCTACAGAGTATAAACAAGACGCGAACACTGCGCACGCATGGGCGTTGCCCCAGTGCATACTCTTTGGAGTATAAAAAAGATGCGGACGCTATCTCCGCGCACTCTACGGAGTATAAACAAGATGCGAACACCGCGCACGCATGGGCGTTGCCCCAATGCGTACTCTTTGGAGTATAAATAAGACGTGGATGCCGATCCCACGCACTCTCCGGAGTATAAAAAAGATGCGGACGCTATCTCCGTGCACTCTACGGAGTATAAACAAGATGCGAACACTGCGCACGCATGGGCATTGCTCCAGTGCGTACTCTTCGGGGTATAAACAAGGCGTGGGCATTGGCCCCACGTACTTAGAGCACAGCCTACCCCAGGCTAGTTCTACGAAGTGCAAAGTGCACCACGGGGGCCCACTCCCACGCGCCGCCTAGGAAGTACCAAGGCGACGCGCCAGAGGCTGGCTCCCGCACGAGCACACCCGCGAGCGAGAAACACCAGAGGCTGTTCTTGCATAATCTTGGGGAGGAGCGCTCGCGCGTCTACTTCGACTAGGCGCCAGCTCCGCTGCCACCACCTCGAAGGGTATGGGGCGGAGCGCTCATGCGTCTACTGTGACTAGGCGCCAGCTCCGCTGCCACCGCCTCGAAGGGTAGGGGACGGAGCGCTCGCGCGTCTACCTCAACTAGGCGCCAGCTCCGCTGCCACCGCTTCGAAGGGTAGGGGACGGAGCGCTCGCGTATCTACTTCGACTAGGCGCCAGCTCCGCTGCCACCATTCGAAGGGTAGGGGGCGGAGCGCTCGCGCGTCTACTTCGACTAGGCGCTAGCTCCACTGCCACCATTTCGAAGGATGGGGGGACGGAGCGCTCGCACGTCTGCTTCGACTAGGTGCCAGCTCCGCCGCCGCCACTTCGAAGAGATATTGGACTAAGTGTGTATGCGGTTATTGCAACTACGCGCCTACCTCGATCACACCGCCCCCGCAAGGCGCAAATCATCGCATACGGGCGCGCGTAGTAACCCTCCGAGTTTACCATGGGACAGCATAGCCGGAGGGCGGCGATGCAGTTCGCAGGATCTAATCAAGATTGTTCTTTGCATTCGCTAAGGACGCTTACAAAGGCGCACAAACACCTCCGGCGCACCAGGCCGCTACTCGGCAGGCTCATCTTTAACATACATTCGTGCCAAAGTTGTTCCGCAGCTCGACTATGGCTGCGGCCTCGCCGCAGTATTCCCATATCCACTCATGGAAGAACTTCACGGCGCGGCGTACGGCTCGCATGGCGCCGGACATTACCCCGCCCCCGGCTGGCATCTCCAGTCGGGGATCAGCTAGCCCCACAACGTGTTCACAACCGCGGTGTTAAAGGAACGCGCGTAGGCTACGAAAGCAGAAAATAAAAATTTCTACCGCGCACACCAGGACATCATGCTAAGGAGGGATCATAGATCGTTACCACTAGACGCGCAGCGCAGCGGAAGATGAGTTGGAGAAGCCGATCCAACCACGCGCGTCGAGGTAGTAGTGGAAGTAGCCGATCGTCCCGAACAGATCGTCTCCTCCACGCGATCAACCACACCACGGGTCCGTTCCAATCTGTAGTTTGTTGATGCCGATCAACGCCGCAACGAGCAGCGCCTCTACCGGTATCCACACGTCCAGGGCTGGAACGCCGATCGCGAGTGTACCAAAGACTCGCGAGCGGCTAGGGTTTCGCTTCGGGGTGGCGGCTAGGGTTTTGCTCGGGAGGAACAGATGCGTGCATCCTCACCCCGCTCCAAATATATAGACCTCCTCACTTGGGCCTCGTGGACCAAGCCCAATAGGAGTCTATCCGATCTCTATCCGAATTGAGCCCACATCCGAATCACATTCGAATTAGTGTTCCAACCCGTTAAGTGTGCGACCACAGAGGTTCACGTATACTTGGTCGCGACCGGAAACACCTTTCCGGTCACCTGCATTAATAGCGGCCTCTAGCAAGACATATTAACCCCAAAGTATACGTAAAGATCATATCGGTTGAACTGTAATGTTCTCATGTACGAATCCCTTTGCCTCACGATATAGATTAAGCACAAGGCGAGACCTGTGTCATCCTCTTAATAGCTCAATCACTCTCTCGATTCCGTGATGGATTATAAACTGGTGATTGACTCCTCAATCACATTGGCATGGCCATGCACTTTCATAATCCATTACATCGAGGGCCCGAGATATCTCTCCCATAAGGAGGGGCAAATTCTATCTTGATCATTCACATCCCACTACATGTTTCATAGCAAACCCAAGACTACTTTTGTGACTACCCAGATTCGGAGTAGTGGTTAGTAGTCCCAAAATAGGCTACTACGCATGTTGGGAACCATGATGATCTCAAGTCTAAGGATTCTACATAAACACTACTTGAGACCAACTAATGACACATGGAATCTCTGTAGTGTCTCATGGCGGGTCTATCCAACATATGTTCACTAACACATGTCCATATTATTGATTTGGTATCTCCATACCATGATCCATGAGACATGATCATCAATCAATACATATGCTTGATCTTTGAATCATATTTGTTCCTCATATGATATATGATCGGGATCATTTAGAAATAGCAACATTTTGGCATTAAGAGTCTCATGAATAAGTCACATACTCATTGATCAATAATGATAATGTCTATTTCAAGGAACAAAGCAATGTATCATAAACATAGTATGTGATATATTCAACATCTCCATGTTGCCTCTAGGGCATATCACCAACAGATCTCCCACTTGCACTAGAGTCAACCATGTAGGTATCTAATACCCATTGCCCTAGTGTGAGCCTCATGCTTTGGTGGGGAAGCGGCTTTGTCAACGGATCTGCAATGTTCAAATCCGTTTGTACTTTGCATATCTTCACATCGCCTCTCTCACAATCTCGCGGATGAGATGAAATCGCCGTAGAATGTGCTTGGACTTTTAGTGCGATCTAGGCTCCTTGGCTTGCGCAATGGCCCCACTATTGTCACAAGAGAGGTCCATTGGGCTGGAGGCACTAGCCACCACACCAAGCTCGAAACAAATTTCTTGATCCAAACACCTCTTTAGCAGCTTCTGAAGTCGCTATGTACTCGGCTTCTGTTGTAGAATCAGCAACCGTCTCCTGCTTGGAACTCTTCCACTCACCGCACCGCCATTCAGCAGAACACAAATCCAGATTGCGATCTAAAATCATCTTTGTCGGTTTGGAAGCTAGCATCGGTGTAACCATTTACAACGAGCTCTTCCTCACCCCATAGACGAGGAACACATCTTTAGTTCTTCTCAAGTACTTCAAGATGTTCTTTACGGCAATCCAGTGACTTTCACCGATCTGATCGTATCTACTTGTAGCACTTAAAGCATACGAGACATCCGGGCGTGTACAAAGCATGGCATACATAATGGATCCCATAGCCAAGCATATGGAATCGCATTCATTTTATCCCGCTCATCGGTGTACTAGGACACCGACTCTTGCTAAGATTTATACCATGTGACATAGGTAGGAAGCCTTTCGGGAATCCTGCATGTTGAACCTTTTCAACACCTTGTCAATGTACGTATCTTGGCTTAATCCAATTAGCCTTCTTGATCTATCCCTATAGATCTTGATGCCTGAATATATGCCGCTCTCCTAAGTCTTTCATAGAGAAACTATTTTTCAATGAAGACTTAACAGATTCGAGCATAGGAATGTCATTTCCACCAGTAATATGTCATCCACATATAAGACCGTAAGCACGAGTGCGCTCCCACTAGCCTTTTGTAAACACAAGGCTCTTCTTCGTTCTTGATGAAACCAAACCCTTTGATTACTTCATCAAAACGAATGTTCCAACTCCGAGATGCTGCTTTAATCCATAAATGGATCTTTGCAGCTTGCATATCTTTCCAAATGATTGCGGATCGACAAAACCCGTGGGCTGTGTCATGTACACATCCTCACTCAGATTTCCATTAAGAAAAGCTGTTTTGACATCCATTTGCCATATTTCATAGTCGAAATATGCAGCAATCGCTAGAATGATCCGAATAGACTTTAGCATTGCGACGGCGAAAAAGTTTCATCATAATCAACACCTTGAATTTGTTTGAAACCTTTGGCCACCAATCGCGCTTTATAGATGTGAACATTTCCATCTATGTCTATCTTTTCTTGAAAATCCATTTGCACTCAATGGTTTTAACACCATCGTGGATCAACCAAGTTCCAAACTTGATTATTGTGCATGGATTCAATTTCGATCTCATGGCTTCAAGCCATTTCTCGAGTCCGTCCCACCATCGCTTCTTCATAGGTCTTAGGCTCATCGTTGTCTAACAACAATATGTCCCGTTGTTGAGTAGTCAAGAACATGTACCTCTCAGTGCACGACGTGACCTCTCGACCTACATGGTGCGGTGTGTCCACAACAGGTTCTTCAACGGCTTGTTCATCCTGTTGTGGTTCTCAGAGGAGCTGAAACGTTTTCAGTGTTTCCGAATTTCTTCAAGTTGCACCGTGCTCCCACTATCCCTTCTTGAGAGAAACTCTTCCTCTAAGAAGACACCATGCCAGGCGACAAACACTTTGCCTTCTCCTTGATTATAGAAGTAATATCCTTTTGTTTCCTTAGGATACCCGATAAAGAAGCATTTATCAGATTTAGGACTGAGCTTATCATATTGTAAACGTTTTACATAAGCCTCGCATCCCCAAATCTTAAGAAAAGACAAGCTAGGACGTTGTCCCGTCCACATCTCATATGGTGTCTTTTCTACTGATTTTGATGGAACCTGTTTAGTGTGAAAGCGGTACATTTCAAGAGCGTACCCCAAAAAGACAACAGAAGATCACTTTGGCTCATCATGGAGCGCACCATATCTAATAAGGTGCGATTTCTCCGTTCGATACCCCATTCCATTGAGGTGTTCTGGCGGAGTCAATTGTGGAACAATTCCACAATCCTTCGATGATTGCCAAACTCATGGCTCAAATACTCGCCTCCACGATCGGATCGTAGAAACTTGATTGTCTTGCCTAAATGATTTTGCACTTCATTTTGGAATTCTTTGAACTTTTCAAAGGATTCAGACTTATGCTTCATCGTAGATATACCCATATCTACTAAAGTCATCGATAAAAGTTATGAAGTACTGAAAACCCCTCGGCTATTGAGCTCATTGGTCCACATACATCGAATGTACGAGTGCCAATAAGTCATTTGCCCGCTCACCTTGACCGGTGAAAGGTGCCTTTGTCATCTTGCCAAGTAAACAAGATTCGCATGTCTCAAATGATTCAAAATCAAATGAGTGCAGAATACCATCTCTATGGAGCTTCTCCATGCGTTTCTCATTTATGTGACCTAAGCGACAATGCCAAATAAACGTGGGATTCAAATCATTCGAACGTTGCCTCTTTGCATTAATGTTATAGACCGGTGACCCTTCAAGAGCAAGAACATATAACCCATTCACCAATGGAGTATGACAATAGAACATATCTTTGAAATAAAGAGAACAACCATTGTTCACAGATCTAAAGTCATAACCTTCTCGCTTGCAAACATGAAGCGAAAATAATGTTCTTGGAAAGAGATGGAACACAATAACAATTATTCAATTCCAAAACTAATCTCGAAGGTAAAGACAATGGCATGGTGCCAACAATGACCGCAGCAACTTTTGCTCCATTGCCAACGCCAAGATCCACTTCACTCCTCCTCAAACTTCTACTTCTTCTTAGCCCCGCAACGATTTGCAAAGGTGAGCAACCGATCCGGTATCAAATACCCAAGAATCGGTGGATGAAGTAGCAAGATTGATCTCTATAACATTTATACCGGAGAGGAAGTCGATTTCCTTCTTCTTCTCAAGATCCTCCAAGTACTTTGGGCGCCTTTTCCAATGACCTGATTGCTTACAGAGTAACAATCGCATTAGGAGCAGCGCCCTTCTTGACTTGCTTGGCCTTAGAACTGCTCGCGATCTCATCGAGCTAACTTTCTTTGACCGCGCCTTTCTTGACATTGGGCTTGCCCTTGCCTTTCTGCATCATCATCACATGATTGCTGCTTTTCTTAATGCTTTCCTCGCAGCTTTAGCATCCCATGCAACTCGCCAAGGTCTTATCCATGTTGTTCATGTGATAGTTCATTATGAATGGCTCAAAGCTCGGGGAGCGATCGGAGAATCACATCGTAGCCAACTCTTGGCTAAGGGAAAACCAAGCTTTTCCGGACTCTCAATGTAGCCAATCATCTTAATCACATGAGGGTCGACGGATTCCTTCGCAAGCTCGCACGCAAACAAGGACTTTGAAGTGTTGAACCTCTCACCCTTGCTTGGTTCTCAAACATACCACGCAACCCCACAATGATATTGTAGGCATCTGTGTTCTCATATTGCTTCAAGCTCGAGAGGACATTGTGGCAAGCATGAGACAGCTCACATCAAGGCAATCATTCGCTTGCTTCTCATAAGCTCTCCGTGCAGCCGCGATAGCATTATCGTGCAAGTCATCGGGATAAGGAGACTCAAGGACATACTCCTTGCGCTCTTGCTTGAGAACAATTCTCAAGTTGCGATACCAATCCATAAAGTTCGCTCCATTGAGTTTTTCTTTCTCAAGAATAGATCGCAAATTAAAAGAACTGGATGCGGCATTAGTTGACATGATCTACAACAAAGAATATGCAAAGTTTAGCACTATGTTTATGTTCATCTTTTATTAAACTATTTAACAAAAGACTCCCACTATGTGTTTTGCAACAAAACTCCTCTAAGTTACATAGTGGGTCAAGATCCTCATTTCACTAATTCCTAGTGAGCTTTGGCATCACGGCTAGAAAACTAGTGACATGGGTAAGCAACACCTTGCTAATCACATCCCTATGTGACTCTTGCTTGTTGGGTGACATCAATATGCCCTGCCCCAACCTATGCCCCAAGGTCCAAAACTGTTTTGATAACCTTGTTAAGTAAACCAAATGCTTCCGCATGTAGATGTCCGACATCTACCCCAAATAATGATGATAACTGACGGTACTCTACTTTGGTAGACCTACCATGCGGTGATCATTATCTTTGGTGCAACATATGGAAGGGCATGAACACCTAATTTTATGAGGGATTCTATCCTACCAAAGCAACATATCACAAAAACATTGCATAAGAATAAGATAGATAATATCACGATAAACACATTTAATCGTGAAGTAGTATGGCCCAAAAATGGTGATCTCCATCTCCATGTAGGTGTAGACGATCTCCATCCTCCACATCACTCCTTTAGGCCACCATGCTTGAAAGCTTGTAACCTCAAAACTAGGCTACTACCTATAATAGCTAGAAATTGAAGATTACAAAGATAGATTCAAGCATTAAGGTCGACACGCAGGTCGTTAAATACAATATAGACAGCTAACAATAGCTGAAATAATCATGACACGCAGGTCATGAACGAATGTTACATGCATCACATACATCTCATACATTCCAATAAGATATAGGGCCATACTATTCACATCATTCTCTGCAAAAACAAGTTAGACGTAGAATCGTATTCTACCTAACGATGTGAACCCATGACGCTATACAAGGCGGGTACGCAACAGAAATCGCAACGGAAAAACTATTCGGCACAACCACCTTATGCCGATCCGAGACATTCTCTAGGATGCTAGTTTTTCCACTGGGCCGAGGCCATCAGATCCGTAACCTACTAGTATTCAGCATAACCACCTTATGCCGATCCGAGACAATCTCTAGGGCACTAGTATTCCCACTGGCCCGAGGCTATCAGATTCGTATCCTACTAGTATTCGACATAACCACCTTATGCCGATCCGAGACAATCTCTAGGGCACTAGTAGTGACACAATCTATGCCTCATCCAACCCCTATTCACCGATTGACCTCATCAACCCGTGCTATCATCGATTCATCACATGAACCGACTGATCTAGACTGTAATAGATCCAATCTACTACAACCGCATATCATCATATGCGCTGATCCAGATCGCAAACTAAGCAAGATGGCTCTGATACCACTAAAGGAACGCACGTAGGCTACGAAAGCAGAAAATAAAAATTTCTACCGCGCACACCAGGACATCATGCTAAGGAGGGATCATAGATCGTTACCACTAGACGCGCAACGCAGCGGAAGATGAGTTGGAGAAGCCGATCCAACCACGCGCGTCGAGGTAGTAGTGGAAGTAGCCGATCGTCCCGAACAGATCGTCTCCTCCACGCGATCAACCACACCACGGTCCGTTCCAATCAGTAGTTTGTTGATGCCGATCAACGCCACAACGAGCAGCGCCTCTGCCGTATCCACACGCCCGGGCTGGAACGCCGATCGCGAGTGTACCAAGCACTCGCGAGCGGCTAGGGTTTCGCTCGGGAGGTGGCGGCTAGGGTTTTGCTCGGGAGGAACAGATGCGTACATCCCTCAGCCCCCCGCCTCCAAATATATAGACCTCCTCACTTGGGCCTCGTGGACCGAAGCCCAATAGGAGTCTATCCGGATCTCTATCCGAATTGAGCCCACATCCGAATCACATTCGAATTAGTGTTCCAACCCGTTAAGTGTGCGACCAGAGGTTCACGTATACTTGGTCGCGACCGAAACACCTTTCCGGTCACCCTGTTAATAGCGGCCTCTAGCAAGACATATTAACCCCAAAGTATACGTAAAGATCATATCGGCTGAACCTGTAATGTTCTCATGTACGAATCCCTTTGCCTCACGATATAGATTAAGCACAAGGCGAGACCTGTGTCACCCTCTTAATAGCTCAATCACTCTCTCGATTTCGTGATGGATTATAAACTTGTGATTGACTCCTCAATCACATTGGCATGGCCATGCACTTTCATAATCCATTACATCGAGGGCCCAGAGATATCTCTCCCATAAGGAGGGCAAATTCTATCTTGATCATTCACATCCCACTACATGTTTCATAGCAAACCCGAAGACTACTTTTATGACTACCCGATTCTGGAGTAGTGGTTAGTAGTCCCAAAATAGGCTACTACGCATGTTGGGAACCATGATGATCTCAAGTCTAAGGATTCTACATAAACACTACTTGAGACCAACTAATGACACATGGAATCTCTGTAGTGTCTCATGGCGGGTCTATCCAACATATGTTCACTAACACATGTCCATATTATTGATTTGGTATCTCCATACCATGATCCATGAGACATGATCATCAATCAATACATATGCTGATCTTTGAATCATATTTGTTCCTCATATGATATATGATCAGGGATCATTTAGAAATAGCAACATTTTGGCATTAAGAGTCTCATGAATAAGTCACATACTCATTGATCAATAATGATAATGTCTATTTCAAGGAACAAAGCAATGTATCATAAACATAATATGTGATATATTCAACATCTCCATGTTGCCTCTAGGGCATATCACCAACAGGTGTCGTAGGAGCGCGCACGTCAGACATGACACCACGTAGGCGTAGTGATTGCCGAAGATCGCCGCGGCACCACGTGCAACGCCGGCCGCTTCCCCAATCCACCGGAGTGACCGCGACAGGTCCTCGGGCCCGAAGGAGCGCGCCGGCACTTCGGTGACAAGCCCCTCGAGGGTATTTTCTAGGGCCAGCATGGCGTCCCAGGTGGCTACCGAAGCGTCGCCCAAGGGTCGATCTCGCTCCGCGAGAGAGGCAGCAAGCTCATTGTTCTTCCCCTCTAGAGCAGCAATTTGTTGCAGAAGGCCGTCCCGCTCTGCAGCAGCTTCTTGCCGCACCGCCTACGCGGCCGATGCTCGCGCTGCGACAACGAGCCCGTCGGTGCGAGTCTTCATCTCCGCGCACTCCAGCTCCAGGCGGCATATGCGGGCATCCTGGGCGGAGCGCCCTCCTGCAACTCCCTGCAGCTCCTCTTCGGCGGCCTGCAGCCTACTCCGTAGCGCTGCTCCCTCGCGAACGTGAGCACCTCGCAGGGCCTGGGCCAGCACGAGTGTCTGCGCGGCGCAGGAGTTAGCAAATGCTAAGCGGCGGCAAGTGGTCTAAAAGACGGACGCTTACCCTCACTCCCGACACCTCCAGTGCATCTCCAAGGCGCCCCGACCCGTAGGTCTGCAACGCCTGTTGACCGATGCAAGCGGCAGCGTCCTCCGCGATCCCGCGCCATGCCCTCAGAGCATCCGACGGAGGGACGAAGTCCGCCGGGCTCGGGCGCGCGACACCAGTGTCGCCAGCACCAGGACCCCCGCGCTCAAGGAACGGCTCCTCCGGGATAAGTGCCGCTGCAAGGAGAAATTACACACTTGTCACGAGAAACCAAACAAAAAAAAATAATGTTGTCGAAGGAGTGCCGTCATAACCTACCTTCGGTGGCAGACGGGGGACTTCGCGGAGACGTCTCCCTAGCTGCGGGCGGGACCGCTTCTACTTCGGCCCCAACGGACGGCGTTGTCTCGCAAGGCCTGGGGACCTCCGAGTCGGGACCTAGCGCCAACCGATCCCACGCCACGGTCACCGTGGCCTGAGGGGCCGGGAGAACGCGGGATGGAGGTACCTCGGTGCTCGAAGCGGAGTCCCACTGGCTCCCAACACCGGTCGCCACAACGAACCCTCGCGAAGTCCGCGGAAGGGGGGACTACAGGCGTGGCCGCTTCGCTTGAGCGGAAGATACCACCGCGGTACCCGCCACAGAAGGAGCCTCTGAGGCAGCACCACTCGCCGAAGGGGTTTCCACAGCTATAACGATAGCGGTCGGGGGCTTCGCCCCCACGACCTCTGCGGAGGATACCCCCACCTCCGCGGGAGACACCCCCACCTCCGCGGGGGACACTTCAGCCTCGACCGCCGCTGTTAGCAAAGGTTGTGCTCCACACACTCCCGCGAGGGGCAACCCCACCACAGTCATGGCCGGAGACGAGGACTCCGCACCGGTGCCGCCAACCGGCACCACCACCTCGGCGACGATCGCGGGCAGCGAGGCCTCTGCGGCGTGCCCTCCGCCACTGGCGCCTTCGCCCTTAGTACCCGCGCCCTCTAAATTTGAATCAACATACTTCGCCGAACCCGACTCCGGGCTCGCCGCGCCGGCAGGAACAGCGGCAACCGCCGTACGAGGCGTCGTCGCAGTGCTCCGAGTCCTCTTGCGGGATGGCGCATTCATCTTCGCGGTACCATCATCCTCATGCTGCTGGTCCGGAGGGGGGGCGATCCGGCACAGGAAGCCCTAAGGCCTCACACACGCGGTTTATTCTCCCCAATCCGGCCTCCGCAGTCGCAGCTGCGCGCTGCCCGTGCTCTCTGCCGGTGTATGGCCCGAGGAACACGCGCGCGGCGCGCTCCGCGTCCTCAAGGCCAGTCCCTGCCCCAGACAGAGCACATTTACACAATGTGATACGTACGAACCAAGAGGAAGACATGGTCGAGACTTACGAAGGCCAGTCGGCACGGGCAACGAGCAAACGGACGGGCGAACGTTATCATCCCGACATTCACCGGCTGTGAAGCGCCAACCGTGGGAAAGCGGCGTCGCACCAAGCATCATGTACTCCTCGGCGAGGTCGCGCATATTGAAGCGGGCGGCGACCCCCACAAGTCTTCGCGCCCTCAGCCTATCTTCTGGTCAAGTGTTAAGCCGGGGGTGGTCTTGAACGTAATCGGCCCGCCTGCGCACTCGAGGCCGCTGCCACTCGTCACGCGATGGTAGAACCACCGCCTCGCCCAGTTGACCTCCCACTTCCCTCGGGTCGCGTTCGCGGGGAAGAGCTTCCCACATGACGACCACAGGACGAAGTTGACGCTGCCAAATTTCGACAGCGTACCATCCTTCCGCTCCTTCGGCTGGCACCGGGCCTCATGCAGATACGCGAATAGGGAAGCGTTGGGCCAACACCCCTCCGAGCGCAGGGCCCAGCTGTACACGGCGAGGCGAGCCACCGCGTTCGGAGTCAATTGTGACAACTCCAACTTGAAGGTCCGCAGCACGGCCCCAACAACTGCTGTGGACGGAATGCGAAGTCCGGCTTCGAAGTAGGCGACGAAGATGATCACCTCCGACTTCTCAGGGCGTGGCTCCGTCTCGTCATCGACGGGCAACCGCACCGCGTGGCGGGCCGATAGCTTCCTCTCTCGCAGCAATGACTGGATCGTGTCCTCCGTCACAAGCATGCGGCCCAACTCGCCGGAGTACAGACCCTGACTCTTCTTCGCCGCCCACCACTTGTCTGCCGCCGCCGGATCGCGCTCCTCCAGCGTGTATTTCACCTCGAGCAGCGAGGACCGCCTGCGGATGGCGTAGCCGCCCACCTGAGTACGCTCGTCGCAAGTCGCCATCAGCATCCACAGGGAACTCGGCGGTGAAAAAGGAGCGCAGAAACAGGGTGAGCGAATGCGGAGAGCAACGTGAACAACCAGAAAACACGAGGCGTAGGCACAACACCACGGGGGGTACTTAAAGGCCCCCCGCCTCCCACCTGGGTAAGCGCAAACGGCGAGCGACAACCGTTCACCTCCCCACGCGCGAAGCCGAAGCATCGCGGCAGTACACATAGCCAGCACGCGGCCATGGTCGTACAGAGTCCTGTCACCACACGACGCGTCACTAGCGTCCCATCGCGTGTCGGTCAGCGCAAGGAATAAACGCAAGTCGCGTGACCCGGCGTAGCCTTCGGCATGCGCCGGCGAGGCTCTTCGGACCCTAAACCATGACAGCCCAAACGGGGTCACCGACCCCCCGACCCTGGCCACACCTGTCCGAAGGGACAATCGCAAGTCTGCGCGGCATGGGTAACCGAGGATTGGCAAGAAGTGCAACCGCTAGCAGCCGGTGACGCGCGTTGGAAGGGGGGCAGCCAGCAGGCGGTGCGTCTACAGCGCCGCGCCACGTGCCCCGCCCCTCTGGGGAAGGGGCCTGACCGCGGACGGCCCGTCGACACGCCAATCATGGCCCGCCGCGTGTTCATCTCGAATGGACAAGTGCGTCCGGATACAGCAGCCCGCTCGTGCCAGCCCAGGGGTCGGCGCGATTCCCGGAGCCATTAAGGCGCACTACCGCGGGGTCGCACTCACCCCAGGGAATGCATTGCCACTTCGAAGGGTAGGGAACTGAGCGCTCGCGCGTCTACTTTGACTAGGTGCCAGCTCCGCAGCCACCACTTCGAAGGGTAGGGGACAGAGCATTCGCGCGTCCACTTCAACTAGGCGCCAGCTCCGCTGCCACCACTTCGAAGGGTAGGGGACGGAGTGCTCGCGCGTCTACTTCGACTACGCGCCAGCTCCACTGCCACCACTTCGAAGGGTAGGGGACGGAGCGCTCGCGTGTTTACTTCGAGTAGGCGCCCGCGCCGCCACCACTGGTAGGGGACGGGTAGGGCGACGGGCGCTCGCGCGTCTCGCCACCGACCAGGCGCCCGAGCACTCGCCGCCACCACTGGCGCCACTAGGGGCGGGTAGCGGACACGCGTCCGCGTCCACTCGACTAGGCGCCAGCTCCGCTGCCACCACTTCGAAAGGTAGGGGACAGAGCGTTCGCGCGTCTACTTCGACTAGGCACCAACTCTGCGGCCACCACTTCAAAGCGTGGGGGACGGAGCGCTCGCGCGTCTACTTCGACTAGGCGCCAGCCCCGTCGCCACCGCTCCGAAGATTAGGGGACGAAGCGCTCGCGCGCTTACCCCCACGCACGTAGCAACCCCGGACTACCCTGCAAACGCCTGCTCTCCGCAGCTACGATCCTCCAAGGCAGGAGACCAGTGGTTTCGGAACACCGCCCCGCCGCCCGCCTTGTAGGCACTGCCTCGGCGGAGCGGCGCGTCCGACGGCATTCCCCACACAGTGCACTGGCGCAGGTCATGTCACGATAAGTTTTGGCTTGTTCTCATAAACAGACCACCTTCAGTACATCAATATTCTTGTGAAAGACGGGCTTGATCAGAAGCCCCGACTGAAGGTGAGCCTGTCTAAGAGAACAGGGCAAACTTTGCCGTTGTATGCAGAAATACGGAGCGAGCACAGCAGGTGCGAGTAGTCGCCATTAACAGACTCTAACCAAGCTCTCGAGAAAAATAGGCCTCCATCAATACATCAACATCCCCTGAGCCGCATCGTGCCGCCATGGAATGTGGATGCACTGAAGGGGCCCATTTTAGGGGAGCAACACCTATCTAAGCGCACAATGCAGGTACAATGTTACACCAGCACGCTATATATACCCTATCAGCGGGGAAGCCAACCGGCAGAAGTCCAGCTGGCGGAAGCCCAACCGGCAAAAGTCAAACCGGCAGGAATCCAACCGGCGGGAGCCCAACCAGCGGGGCAGCATTGTACCGCTGCAGTGCTCCAAGATCCGCGCCAGGAGAAGGAACGTCGCAACATGGTATCACCGCGCCCCCTCAAGTCTCGCGCCGCTTCAATCAGGCTTTGCTGGGCAGGATTGGCAGCCGCTTATCGTCAAGGGCGCTCAACGCCGAGGACGCGCGTGCGCGCAACGACTTACGACCCGCTCCGCCCCCTATGCTGACACATTTGACTCCGCCAACAACCCCAGTCTGGCCCCTCGGTGGCGAGGCCAACCTCGACTTCCATCTTCTCACTGGACGACAACCTCGACCCCGTGATGGAGTCTTTGGGTGACGAAGCCTTCGCCAAGCCGCCCAGCGCCATACCTTCGCAATAAAGCGAGCACTACACTTCGAACGCTGAAAAAGCTCACAGGCCGCAGGGACTGAGGGGGCCAAAGGGCTCGGCAACATGGTTTCGGCCCGTGAAGCCCTTCACCATGAGAGGCTCCTGTTGTAGGGGTGGCCCCCACCTAAGCCCAAAGAGCTCAAAGAGAGTGTAAGGCCCAGGATGGGACAAGTATAGTGACATAAGTACCCCTGAGGGAGGTACTCATGTGTAAGGGTATAATTGTAAAAGCACTCCCCATGTGGATGTATATATGTAGGACATAGGCCATGGGGAAAGCCGGAAGCCATTCATTTACTAACTCTCCACTACGTCACTCTCTCTCTGTTTGGTCAGTAACCACAACAAATACAATACATAAAAATTTCCTGAGACCTAGCAGATTTGCACAAAACATAATGTGTAAAGGAATGCAATAATAATAGCGATCCAGATTCCATCCACCATTACATGGCATCCGCACCATATGCTAACATTTCAGCGTTATAACCGCTTACATTACCACTGGGACGACACCCAGGACAACTCAAATCAGAGCTTTCCACCGCCCTCCACTTTTCCATTTCCACCCACAAAGTTTTTGAAATAGAACTATATCTGGTTAAGTTCCCGTGTCCGCCCTTGACCGTGGGCATGGCTATTCGAATAGTTTTGACTCTACAGAGTTTGCACACTTTACCCACAAGACAGTTCACTCGTTGCCCCCACACGATTCCTTAGCCGTGCAGTTGAGCAAACCATCACAGTAACCGTTCAAAGTACCTCACCCCTTCCATCCTATGAGCTTGTCCCACTTGCGGTAGGTCTCATAGGTTGTGCGGGGGTTCCCCTCCTATGCGTCTAGTAGCTGGCTACCCACACTACAAGCTGCCGCAGAAGAATTTCACCCTCTGCAGGTGCCCTATTCAAGCCGTCACCCAGACCGCCACTTGCACTACCTCACCTCCTCCACCGATGATGGTGATTTTCAGGGTCTGGTACATCTTCTAGGCCAAGTTGTACTTTACAGACTTGTGGTTGTACTTGTTTTATATAGGAGGTCATGACAAGATTCAGTCCTTAGGGTTATCTGGGTGGTTCTACAAAAAAATCTGGGCTTTTATAACAAAATGAAAGTGTCATGGAAAGTACAGAATTTGTCACAAAATGAATGGTATGACGAAAAACCACCGTCATGAAGGTCGTCATATAACGATCGTCACAAAATGTACCTTGTGACGAAAATATGGAAAACCGTCACAAAATGTGATGACCTTTTGTGACGGTTTTGTTGTGTCGTCATATATTGTTGTCATTTAATGACGACTGTGACTGTCACATATTGGTTGGTGAACTCGTCACCTAATACGCCAACCGTCATAAATTGTGTCCTGGGAACCCTGATTTAGACAACTTATTGTGACGATACGGTAGCGTCATATATAATTATGCAAATTTTGTGACATTTTCATTTTGTCTTGTTATGTAAGGTAGTTAGAGACATCTTGAGACGACTCTAGGTCATCATAAATTTTCCTTTCATTCGATGACGAACGTGGCTCAAATATATGTATCAATTCAATGACCAATGTCGATCGATCTTTCCAAAGATTCTCATCAGAGCTCATAAAGCATACACATTTCAGTCAAGCCATCATCCACATACATTCCAGAGCATAAGACACAGTGCTTGCAGGTTCAAACACATCACACTAGTTCCAGGTTCCATCACACAGGTTCAAATGGTTCCATCACACAGGTTCAAACATACACACAGATGCAAATAAGTTCGACATAGGTTCGACAACACAAGGCACAAAGTTCCAACAACAGAAAGTTTGGTGTTCTAGCAAGGCAGCAAAAGCTTAGGCAAAGGCATCATCAACCGAAACGCATTCAGACCTACCTCAATCTTTACGAAGTTTCAGCACACTCGTAGCAAAGGCATTAGTCTCTTCAAACTTGGTATGCATCCCTTCACTTCTTCTTGGAGTCCAGCGCAGCAAATTTTGGTTTTCTTCAAGTGCGCTTGGTTGGCTTCAAGTGAGGCGTCTTGAGCAAGAAGTCGAGCTTCCAACTGCTCGCTTCCTAGCAGCTTCCTCTCTTCTCGCTGGAGTGTTGCCTCAAACTGAGCTTGCAGGCATGCTTCTGTGGCTGTCGATGTAGACTGGGCAGTCTTCGACACTCGAGCGACACCAATGTTTGGAAGGAAGGTGGATGAACGGCTGATCTGGCTCACACTGTCAGCAACAATCTTGGAAGGAGACTTTTGTGCTTCTCCTTCTTCTGGTTCTCTTTCCTTCTCTGCAACCATATGTTCCTACATAGAATGAATCCACTTAACAAGGCCATACAATAGTGTTCAACCAGGCATTTACTTGAGTACAGTACATGTATCCAATAATTATGTAACTTACATATATCTCATTTGCAAGAGGAGTACGACCATTTTATGGACTATTCATACATTCCCCAAAGAAATCAACAGATCTGGATCCATGTTTTTGTACTTAGGCCTCAGAGCATGCAAAAATTTGGATTACAATGATGTCCGTGAAGGTAAAGAGAGGGCTGGACAAACATGGGATATAAGATTAGCCATAAATTATTTTTACATGTCAACAAAGAAGATGCCAAAATATGTATGCACTACAGATCATACAAGTATCTGCCTCCAGATTTTTTATGCCAACAACAAATGCAATCACCGCATAGTCAACTAATTGCTACTATGATTTGCCAATCAACATTCACATGTATTTGATTCCCAATTGGCCATCGACATAAAAAAATTGTGCATCAATGCAACCTGGACAGATCAAGAAAAACAACACAGAAACATGCATCAATGCAACCTGGACAGATCAAGAAAAACAACACAGAAACAACACCTACTACTGATGATGATCATCTCTGATGACATAGCAATTCCTCTTGCAAATTTCAGTTTCAGATGGTCTCCATAAAATAATTGGAGCCTAAACACCTATTGATTATAGCTCACTCGGCACAGCGCAAATATTCTGAACATGGGAGCTCATCTCAGAAATCAGAGGGCCAAACTCACAATCGGCTACAAACAATGAAGTGCCTTTCTAACACTTCAAATATTATGAGAAATCATACAGACGTGCTAACTTGACACTTCAAAAGCACATGCTAATTACTATGCTACAAATGTCCCATCTTTCCCGCTAATTATACAAAAGACATACTAACAGTTGTAATGAACTATGAAGCACACATCTCTTCGACAGTTTATATGGTGAACACCATCAATGTCCACATGTCGTTGTTTTTCAAGACTTGTCGCTTCACAAGCCTAAGTAATTAATGGCACACATATTGGATCCAAACAAACATCGAGCAATCAGGTTTGTCTCCATAACATTTCACATTTCAGTGCAAGAACTAATTAATGGCACACAGTTCCTTATAATTGGAATACACGTAAAGCAATAGTATCCGTGCAGTCAGATCGATGGGCAATATAGGACCTAGATCCAGTCCTTTGGTGAAGCTGCACTTGGCCTCGGTTTACTTTATTCTTAGCACATTTCTCCTGCACCACAAATGCAATACAGAGGTTTCATTCACATGCACGCTTGCATTGCATATTAACAAATGCAGATAATGCAGGCATGGACACGATTCTTTGGGTCACACCAGTACTCAACCAGCTGGATCCATTCCTCTTTCTTCATTTTAGGTGGAGGTTCTTTGGCCAACAGTTGTTCTCTTGTCAGTGAGTCGTCGAAGTACTTCCTTTTAAGGTGATACCTCTGCGCCTTACTCCTCTTAATGATATCGGTGCATGCAGCCTTGCTTGGTCCTCATTCCTAACATCCACATCCAACCTTGACTGAAGCCACACAAATGAATTATTAGACACAATTTTCACATGGGAGTATTGTAATGCATGAAAATATTTGGAAGAATGAAATAGCTGTCTCACCGCCACTTTCCTAAGCACTTTTGATATACGCCTACCCCCGCTCATTATCATATTCTTTCCAAGATGTGTAGATAGGCAGAGTTGTCTCTAAGGGCAACACCACATTCGATGCCGCCATGCGGCTTGAAGTGGGACCTCGTGTCTTTTCTTCCTTCACCACCTCGATAGCCGCCTTCTTTCCTCTATTAATCATCTTC
This sequence comes from Dendrocalamus sinicus, assembly GCA_036346575.1. Classification (NCBI taxonomy): domain Eukaryota; kingdom Viridiplantae; phylum Streptophyta; class Magnoliopsida; order Poales; family Poaceae; genus Dendrocalamus; species Dendrocalamus sinicus. Next base: position 9,107,411 of record CM070658.1, read on the forward strand.
TAAGCCATGACCCATGGTTTTCTTGCGGACATTCTTTGGGGCGCTGCATTGGCAAATAATAATAGAAATGTTTTATTATAGCAGTACCAATTGTAGATATTGAATGGAGAAACTAATGCTTGGAAACACATATTGTTTACCTAGAACTGAGTCATGGACTGGTTCTCCTTCAGTTGTATGACCCTCTGAATTAATAGCATCAAATTGCTCAGCCGACTCATTGATGTCATTGCTTTGCCTAGAGCTTTGTCCACCTGGCGAGTTGTCCGCAGGAACTGTTTGGTTAACACTGTTTGTGGGAGTAGGTTCTTTGAGACAGGATAGCAAAGGGTCCGTAGGAATAGGCATTGTGTTTGCACTAGGCGAAGACATGGCTGCACCGCCCCGTGAATCTAGGAGGACTAGGCACTGTGTTTGTATTAGGGTTGGCTTTCAAATTGTTCCTAGTAGGCAAGTTCTCTCTTGGCCTAGGTGGCGGACGGCCTGCAGTGGTCCTAGTGTTTGCACCAGGTGAAGACATGGCTGCACTAGCCCTGGTGAATCTGGTTGGCGTCGCGTGGTCGCTACTTGGCAGCCGCCATTGTAGCCACCTTTTGCTTCTTCTGTTGAGGGCGAGTTCCTGGAACCATCGGTCTTACCTGGCAAGAGAAACATGCATCTTATAAATTAAGAAGACAGCAATAGATTAAATAACTACAATGAAGTATATGTTTCAAATAGACGAATATGTAAACTTGTAAATTGGCCTAGTAATCCATCTCACTCAGTATTGACCTCAGTATTGAGGTCATCATCATAATCATCATCACTATCAGTTGGTTATCAATGTCGAGGATGGATCATATTCAATGTCGATTCTGGTTTGTCGGACACTAGTCTCTTCCCTTTGCCCTCTTTCCCTTTTGAAAAACATCCCTAACGAGATGTGCTAACACCGAATACACAAAGACTTAAAACATCCCGAACCTTCTTAACGTTCTCGTCCCTCTCCTGCTCATACTTGTTTTTGGCATTTCTTCTAATACTTATTACGATGAAACGCAGAAAGAGCAGTAAACCGGATTCGCTTTCTATAAAAAAGTTGAAGAAAGAACTAACAGATCAGAGAGAAATTGTAAACTAAATAAAGGAGCATCTAATAGTCAGTCAAAAGCACTTTCAAATGATGAACTTGATAATGCAACTTATTCTACTAAATGCTAGAAGCAAACCAATATGCTAGAGACAAAGCTAACATCAGTACTCTTCTACAACAAGAAGAAGAGGCAATACATAAGTATTATTCATAAAGGCAATATCTCTACACACCACACCTGAAAAGAAAATAATGAACAATACAATACTTATGCTCACTACACTCTTGATCAAGAACTACCAGCTCCTCATAAGTGAGACAACAGAACATTTCAATGCATTCATTTTGTTTCAGATTCATATGGAACATACTATTTACAAATTGCTAATTGCCATAGCTACAAGGCAAAATCAGAAACTAAAAAGAAAAGAACTGTAATCTCAGCAAAATTCATCATGTTCTAATCTATGCATTCAAAGTCATTAACCTGTGGATAGGAGATCACGCGTGATGCGGTTGGCGGGGCGAGCGGCTACAAAGCGGCGGGATGGGCCGCTCCGGCCTCCGGCGTTGGTGTGGCGGCGGGATGGGCGGATCCGGGCACCGGCGGAGGTGTGGCGGCTGGATGGGCGAGTGGCGGCACTAGGTTGAGGGGAGGGAGGACGAGGCCATGGTCTGCGGGGAGTGGAGATTTTTCCCCTTTGTCTGACTTTTGGACGAGGCAAAGAGGATAAGGCAAGCTGCGGCCGCGAGGGGAATTTTGGCCTTCTAGAGCGGGAGGCGTGGTGGGTCCCATGTGTCGGTGAGCGAATCAGCGCGGGAGAGCTGCGAGGTGTAGCTGCTAAATTTTGGTCTGGCGCGGTGGGTCCACTATGTCGGTGGCAGAGCCTGCGCAGGCCAATTTTTGGTCCTGGCGCGGTGGGTCCGCTATGTCAGTGACCGTATTAGTAGTATTAGGAATTCAAATAGATTTTTGTGGTAATAAATGATTTCAACTGGAAAAAATGTCAGAAACAAAGTTGCATAACGCATCGAGATCTACCACTTTGATTTTGGTCATTTTTTCATATGACTTTGTTTGGACAGTTTGAATTTTGAATTTCAAAGTATTAGAACTTCGAACAAAATTTTGGGGTACTAAGTAATTTCAAATGAAAAAGTCATGAACATAAAAGTTGCACAACTCATCAATATCTACAACTTTTATTTTGGTCATTTGTTCATCCGAGAAAGTGATAGTAACATAGTTCACAAATGTTACATATCTCTCTTATAGTTTCATAAACTATAAGAGAGATACGTGAAATTTGTGAATAAGGTTACTATAACTTTGTCGGATAAACAAATGACCAAAATAAAAGTTGTAGATCTTGATGAGTTCTACAACTTTTATTTTCATGACTTTTTTGTTGAAATCATTTGGAGTTTCAAAATCTGGTTTAAAGTTGTCATTTTTTTGAAATTCAAATTTTGAATTGTTCAAACTTTGTCACATGAAAAGATGACCAAAATCAAAGCAATAAATTGATAGATCATGATTTTAGAAAATTTTAGAGAAAAAAAGCATCACATTTGGAGTTAGTATGTGGGAGAAATACTAGTTACAAGTTTTTTCCATAGATTAAAAAGAGAAATGATGTTTGCACAATGAATTCATTACAAGAGAGGCTAATTAGCATGCAGGGCCCACATGTCATTCAAACGTTGGACCCACATTGCAGTCAAGGCTAATTAGCATGCAGGGCCCACATGTCATTAAGGGGGGGTACTTAGCATGTTGTGGCTAAGAAGCAGAGGGCACAGGTCGGCCACGCGCGCTCTGGCCGGCCACATCTCGGCCACTCTTGTCGCCGGCCACCCACCTGTAGCCTCGCCGTCCACCCCACCTGCAAGAGCCGCGACGGCGACCCCACCTGCTAACAGGGGTGGCCGGCGACCCCAGCTGCTGCCTCGCCGGCGACCCCAGCTGCTCCCTCGCCGCCCCCCCCACCAGCAGACTCGCCGGCCTCCTGCATCCTCGACGTCCACCACCGCTGCTGGAGCCGCGCCGGCCAGACCAGCTGGTGCCTCACCGGCCACCCCTGCTGGAGCCTCGCCGGCCACCCCAGCTGCTGCCTTGCCGCCCCACTGCTGCCTCGCCCCTTCCCTCCACCAAAGACCTCACGGCCACCCCACTGGCAACTGCCTGCCTCACTGCCATTGTACAAGCTGGTCAACCATAGCTCTTCCCCTTTAGATTTGTTATTGCAGTGCCTTTAATTCAATTGAAGGATAGAAGCTCGATTTGTAACATTTTGGCACCTAAATTTATCCAGGTCGAGATGGATAGAAGCTGGATTTATAACAGTGCACCATTTAGTGATCCCTATATGTCTGGTGTTGAACAATTCATGGAACATGTCAGAAGTAGATTTAGTGCAGATGAGGAAATCAAGTGCCCATGCCGTCGATGCCTGAACCAAATACAAAAAAGTCAAGATGAGGTAGAGGAGGATATCCACATCAATGGTATTTCTAGGTGCTATACAAGGTGGATTCACCATGGAGAGGGAGATAATGATGTTCAACAAGATGATGGCACACTCGCTGTTGGTACTGAAGATATATCATGGGATGGAAATGACCAGGCTCCACTTGATGATGAAGGACAAGCTGAAGATGTCATAGAAGATAGTGCACGGGGAGTTCAGGGGTTGATTCAAGATTTGTACACCGCAGCAAGCCATGGCTTCGGTGGTAACTTATATCAACAAATCATGGAAGAGGCAAAGCGTGAACTTTATCCAGTTGCACCGAGGAGTCTAGGCTAACTTTCATTATTAAACTGCTGCATATAAAAGTGTACAATCGGATAACAAATTCTGGGTTCAATGCATTCCTTGAGTTGCTTTCAACATCGTTGAAGAATGTTACCGGTCTCCCTAAGTCCTATAACGAAACTAAAGCTCTACTTCGGAAGCTTGGTTTTGGTTATGTTTCTATTCATGTGTGCAAGTATGATTGTGCATTATTTTGGAAGGACCATGCCAATGATGATCATTGCCCAGTTTGTGGCGAATCAAGATGGAAAGTGAATAAGGAGGGCAGAAAGAAAGTTCCTCACAAGGTCCTGCGTTACTTTCCAATAATTCCACACCTTCAAAGGCTTTTTATCTCAAAGCAGTGGGCACAGTATGCAAGATGGCACAAGGATAAGAGGGTACCAGTTGAAAATGAAATGAGACATCCTGTTGATGGAGAAGCTTGGAAAGAATTTGATGATACTTTCAAGTCTTTTGCAGATGATCCCCGCAGTTTGAGGTTAGCCATTGCTACTGATGGATTTAACCCATTTGGTCAGATGACCAATTCATATAGCATCTGGCCAGTGATAGTGGTTCCATACAATTTTCCACCATGGATGTGTATGGACCAATCCAATTATATGCTTGCTTTAATTATTCCAGCCAAAAAATCACCAAGCAAAGATTTCCATGTGTTCATGCAGCCTTTGATAGCGATATGCTTACCCTTTGGGAGGGTGTCTCTACTTATGATGCATATGAAGGCAAAGATTTCATCTGCGTTCAGCGATTCTCGTGGGAATCAATGACTACCCCGCATTAGGCACCATGTCAGCGTAACCACTAGGGGTTACTTCGCATGTGTGCACCGTGATGAGAATCCATGCTCAGAATGTCCGAGAAACAAAATTGGGTTCATAGGCCATAGACGTTTCCTCCCAAATGACCATCCTCGGAGGAAAACAGATCTTCAAAGGCCACCATGAAAATAGAGAGCAGCCAAGGAAATTTAGTGCAGATGAGGTTATGGCAAGGTTGGATGAAGTTTCCTATGTTCCGTGCAAGAATCACGATAAGCGAAAACAAGAAAACGACGCCAGTAATGGAGAACCAGATGGCATCTCAAGGTTAGCTTGTATGATTTGCCATACTGGTCAAAATTAAAGCTACAGTACAACCTAGATGTTATGCACATAGAGAAAAACATATGTGAAAACATTTTGTCAACTCTACTTAATATTTTGAAGAAGACAAAGGACACAGTCGCTGCTAGACTAGATTTGGAAGACAAAGGTATAAGAAAAGAGCTTCATTTGCTGGAAGAAGCTGGTAATTCGTCCACAAAGCCCAAAGCTTGTTACGTTCTAACGCCAGAAGCAAAGAAGAAGTTCTTGCAGTTTGTTAGCAATGTTAAATTTCCAGATGGCTATGCCTCTAATATATCAAGATGTGTCTATATGGAGGGAGGAACAATGCATGGGCTGAAAACACATGATCACATATATATTCTGCAGTATTTTACCAGCTGGCCTTCGCGGTTTGGTGCGCAAAGATGTATATGAAGTAATTGTTGAATTGGGTAGGTTTCTTAGACATCTTTGCTCGAAAACTCTAAAGGTTGATGCACTACACCAGATTAAGAAAGATATTGTAATTATCCTTTGCAAACTGGAGAAAATTTATCCTCCTGCATTCTTCGATGTTATGGTTCACCTAGCAGTACACTTACCTGACGAGGCACTCCTTAGGGGACCGGTTCAGTATGGATGGATGTATCCCATTAAGAGAAGATTGGGCACCTTTAAGCGTTTCATCCGCAATAAAGCAAGACCTGAAGGATCTGTTGCAGAGACATACACTGCCTATGAGTGTATGACCCAATGCTCAACATATTTCAGTGAAATTATTACTAAGTTCACTAGGCCTGAAAGAAACTTAGATGGAGCATAGAACATCTCACCCAATGATTACTCTATTTTTGGTCATGGTATTAACCTGTTGGGTGCTTCAAAACTTCATTACCAAGATAATGACTATGACTCCATGGTTTGGTTTGTTCTAAATAATTGCGAAGAGGTTGATGAATACAAAGAGTGAGTAATTGCTGTCATTTCATTTCTGCCAACTTTATTCAATATTAGTGTCACAATAAACTAATTAACTTCTTCCTTTGCAGCGTGTATAGGGCAGAATTGGAACAACAACAGGTCAACAATATTGAAAAAATGATGTCAACACAATTCGCTGCATGGTTCGAGAAACATGTGCGTGCAACTTTTACAACCTGACTGAATCATTTATGATACAATAAATTTTCAAACTCACCAATTCTCTGTGTTTTCCTGCAGATTACCAGATTGAAATACGAAGGCACAACAAATGTTGATGAAGACCTGTACTCACTCGCATGTCGGCCGGATAGGCGTGTGCGATCATACACAACCTGTATAATCAATGGGGTACGGTACCACACTATGGCTCGTGAGGCACACAGGAAAACACAAAACTCCACCATCAAGACTGCAGGTACTCACAATGATGACACTATTGACTTCTATGGGACAATCACAGACATTATTGAGTTGAATTACACTAAGAACAGCAAAGGAGATAGATCTGTTATCTCGGTGTGAATGGTACAATCTTGAGGGAAGGACATACCAGATGAAAGATGATGGTTACTTCAAGAGCATTAACATCGAAGGCCGATGGTATAAGAATGATCCTTTCATTCTAGCCACAGAAGCTTCACAAGTATTTTTCTTGGAAGATACAAAGTTAGGTCCATGTTGGCGAGTGGTACAAGAATTTGGCCACCGACATATATTTGATGTTGAAGAGTCCGACAGAAAACAACCAATCCATGAACAAGTACAGATGAGATGTCAGGAGGCATACCAAGAGGACAATACTTCGTCAGGAGATTGTACAGTGGGAGACATTTATCCTAATATGGATTTGTTGCACATGGATAATCAACCAGGCAGCCCTATTAGTTCAGACCTTGTCGAGAGCATCCGTCGACATCAACAAACACCTCAAGGTGATGAAACAGACGACGAAGATGAAGATGAAACCTTTCTTGAGTACCATAGTCAAGACGGCGAGTATATCGAAGAAGACAAAGATGATGACTAACCTTTGCATTTACGGAGCTATTTGTGAACCATGAACTTCTATTAGTGATTCTGTTGTATCTGAATTATGCTATTGAAATTTGTATCCGAATTATGAAATTGTAAGACCTTGTATGCAATGATTATGTTTCAATGTTAAACTTGATTTATGAATTCTATTCTATGCACATGTAACCTATTGGAAGTTACATACAGGCTATATGCTGCCAAAATATCATGGATATGTTATATGCTGCCTGAATTCATTGAGATGATATATACTACAAAAATTCTGGTTTTTATGACAACTTTGTGTGACATGTGATCATGGAAATTACAGATATATATATATATATATATATATATATATATATATATATATATATATATATATATATATATATATAAGTTACATACATGTGCATGTCGCCAAAATTTCATCACACACAAAGTTACACATCAAAGCAAAAGGGATGTTTAATTCCAACATACATCGAAAAGGCGCATATTTCATCACACAGACAGTTACATATCCATGCACACAAGAGATGTCCAACAAAGACAAAGGCACATATTTCATACCAACTGCAAATACATCCTGGATAATGTGTTCAATACAACATGTCCTAGCCTACTTCATCATCATAGCCAAAAGCATATCAAATGTGGCCAACATATCCAACCTACTTCACAACATGTCCTACTTCATCATCATTGCCTACTTCAACACTCTGATTTACAACCAAAAGGATGGCCAACACCAGAATGTTACATTGATGACACCACACACAAGACAAATGCAGCTTCCCATGCCTTCCTGTTCTTGCCAACCATTTCCTTCACCTTGTTCAGATTCTGCTCTAAGCTATCAATTTTTTCCACCAGCTCAAGAACTTCTGTTGTCGAAGCTGCTGCAATGGTCGAGGAAGCTGACAGTAGATAACAATTATCATGAAGGAACACCACATATTCTTCCTCGAACCAATACCTAGTACATATCCCCTGCATCCAAATTAAAACAACAGGCAAATTAACATCAATAGTGCAGCCACTGAATGCTAAAAACACTACCATTCTCAGGCATGCCCATTCAAACAAGAATGAAATTTGGGCAATGCAAAATGATTATAACACGACATTTCGATAGTTCTTCCCGGGCACTTGAAAATCTCCTTCCAACGTTATACTCGCATCGCGTGGTAGTGGCAGCAAACACCCTCACGTCCTTGCAATCCGGGCACATTATCAACGGCAACCCAGTCACATCATCAATCGGCGCCTGCAGCTCGACAGCAGTGGACGGAGGTGCTGCAGCAACAACAGCAAGGGGTGCGGGTTGCCAGGAAACCCTAGCTGCGCTTGACCGCGGAGTGCGAGCGGTAGATGACGACGCCTGCGACATGAGAACTTGAGAGAGCGGGGATTGATTAGGCCTCACACATCAACTGGAAAGGGGGAAGGTGAGCGACGGGGAAAGGCAACGGAGCAGGAACGGGCAGGGGGATGAGGGCGGCACTGCCACAATGGCGCACCTGGGGACTAGGAGCACACTGCCGACCAACGAGATGGAGTCGCCGCCGGTCACCGGATATCCGCGCTCCGTCGGGCGGGCTTGCAGCGGATCTGCGCGCGCTGCCCCTGCAGGCCGCCGCGCCGTCAGTTGGGGAGATGGGGAGCTGGCTCCGCCCAAAGGCCGCCCGCCGCCCGCCCCGTCTTTAGTTGGGGTCAAGGGTCCACCTCCTATTGGGGGTATATTGACGTTGGGGGCCGTCATGTTTGAAATAACAAACAGTGACGCTCCACAGCTGTCACATAAAAACAACACATATCGTCATAAAAACGCCACCGTCAACCGGCTCCTGGCGACTTGCATTTTGTGACGACACTTGGTACCTTTATGTGACAAACAAAATAGTTTCGTCATAAATAGTTCTGTCTGTCCTGATTTTATGACGCTACAGACTTTTGCGTCATATTATGATATATTATATGACAAAAATTTGCCCCGTCATGAGGATTTTTGTCATAGAAAGAAGGATTTCTTGTAGTGAGATCTACCACAAAACCACACTCTCGTGCACACTTGCACCATACCCCCGAACCATCCGCCCAGATAAATAAGCAATTTGAGGTTTTTGGGAATATAAAAATAATCATATCCAACATACACCAGTCATTACCACCATGACTGCCTAACCAATTTTTCTCAGGATTAAAAGTGATGCTTGGGCGCGAGAGGTTACACATTATAATTTTGCTAGGGTGACAAGGTTTACACATTCAAATATTCCAAAGGAGGTGTAATATTATTCAAGGCAACCAATAGGCATATAACTAGAATCTTAAATTAACATGTATTTGCATATAAAATAACAGCATGCAATTTGATAATTGAAATCAAAGTAGTTTGCAGAATATGTAGGTTCAACATGATCAAAGTATTGACTCGCCTGGCGCGGTTTACGCGGTCTTAAGCTCACACAATGCTTTCTCTTGAGCTTCTATTCTTCATCTTCACCTCAAGCTTGATCTTGCTTGATCCGTGAAATCTTCAGGACTCCAGTTTCTAATTACGTGGTAAACGACTGAATCCAAATAAAAGCAAATAACTAAAAGATCCAAATAAATCCGAATAAACTTAATTTAGATTTATTATAAGTTAATGAGTGATTCGGGTGATTTGAGGCAAGGTTGGTGGTAGAATGCGATGAATTGATCTTTTTATTAATAGATTCTTTTATTATTTCTGTATTTATCAAGGAAGTTTTATGAGTCAGATTAGACCTATGCGCTGATAGATAATCTTAAGCTTATTATCTTCTTGCATGGTATTAATTTGTACATCGCAAGAGCATTAACCCTAATCCAAGGGTTCATATATCGTCTTTAATACCTTGCATTCTAGGGTAGGGATTAGTCGATTTGTTAATAATTTTCAGCCTTATTCTCCTGATAGTTATATTTATTACAGTCTTCTATACACGTCACGTACCTATAGTTTAGTTAGTAATAGCTCTACACCTCAATTTATTTAATGGTTATTTGTGAAGGTATTTTCATGGTCTTTTAGAGATATAGGAACGACAGTCACACTTTAGATGGTTAAATTTTGTATCACTTAATTATTTAATGCTTTTGTTGTGCACACAGTTTTTACCATATATTCTACAGGAATATTTTAATATTCATCCATAGTCATTTTATGTGGAATGTTAACCCAAATACCAACTCTCATTTCACTGGCATTATTAACTAAACCCAGCTTTGAGATTTGTTTATCGGAGATGTACTAAGGATGAGGATTATAAATCATAACCTTCTAACTTAAATATGTTTTTCCTTTTAAATGGTTACAATACATCGTTTAATAAATTTTATGAATCTGCTTGATTTATCATTTAATTGAATCTACCATTAAGATTTATTTTATGGCTGCCTGCCAAATGTTATGCCATATATTTAATTATAATTATGGGTAACCTCTTAATTTAAAGTCTCACTTTTGTAGGTAATTATACTATTTAATCCATTGCCTTAATCTTAATTTTTGAATGTATTTTTAATTGAGATCTTTATTAAATCTGGTTGCTAAACCAAATCATATTTTATTGGTGCTTTTAATTGATATTTAGACCTCTTTTAAATATCAAGCTACAGTAATTGCTCACATAATAAATAATCAAATCTTAAATCTTAAAAAACCTTATTTTACACCTTAATTAAATTTATTAGCTTTTCTAAATTATTTGCTAATTCTCCATGATTTTTCTTAATGGAAACGGATTCATGAAACATAAACTAGAAATGCAAAAAGGAACTGCGCCGGCTGTGAATCGAACCCGAGATTTCTAGCTAATGCGCAGAGCGACTGGCCAACTGGGCTGTTGCCTGTTTGGTGATGCTAGGAGGGGATTAACGTTAAAGAGGTAGGTGCATTGGTGGGGCTCAGGGGACTCAGTCGGTCGAAACAGAGGAGATGGTCAGCGTGGCTGAGCTGTGGGGGCGCCGGCGAGGGGTGGCCGGGGAGGCTGGGTGGGCCAGCAAAATGGAGCCGCGAGGAGGCCGGGATGCTATTGGGAAGGTGGCGCGGCCCGGAACGGCGGCGAGGCGGGCGGCGGCAGCCCGGAGCGCCGACGGCGGGGCGGCTCGCGCAGGCGCGCCGGCGTGGGAGGGGGAGAAATTGGAGAGTGCGCAAGCACGAGGGAGTCGGGAGGAAGCTTACCGAGCCGCTGGTCGTGTCGGAGGTGGCTCGAGGATGGCCGGCAGCGGTGGCCTACGGCGGCGTAAGCGGGCTCATGGTGCCGGCGACGTGGAGGCGGGGAAAGGTCCGGCCGACAGTGGGAGGAGCTAGGCGACGCCCCGAGGAAGCTCCTGCTCGGATGAATCGGCTTGGGATGGCTCCGAGCGGCGGATTCCCCGCGCGGCTGGAGTTGGAAGAGGAGGGTACGCCGGCGGCGTTAGAGACCCTAAGACCGCAATTCCTTTGGGTGGGGAGTAACGCAGGGCAAGAGGGTTCAAATGGGGGTCTCGGGCTTCTTATAGCCGAATGGAGGGAGGCGCAGCTGGCGGGAACCAGGCGGCGGACCTGGCGGAGCGGGGGAAGGACCACCGAGCAAGGCGCCTCGCGGGGCTCGGCGCACGAAGTGACTGGGCGAGCGGCGCGTGCAGAGCAGAGAGGGGGCAACACGGCAAGGATTTGGGAGGGATTCGGCGCAGAGCAGAGAGAAGGAAGGCGACGTGGAAGGAGCTCGGCCACAAGAAAAAGAAGGGAGGATGGGGAAGGAAAATAAAGAAAGGAGGAGCTGCGGGGTGCTCGAGCCCAGGAACCAAAGAAGAAACGGGAGGGAGGAGAGAGAAAAAGAAAAGGGTGGAAAAGAGAGAAAAGGTGGGGCCCACCTGAAATGGGGGAAATTGGAAAAGAGAAAATGAGAAGCTTTTGGATTTTTAAATTTTTAATTTTGGATTTTTAAGATTTTAGCATTTGAATTCATGATCTGCAATGTCATTTTCCATCTTTGTTATTTACATGATCATTATTTGTATTTGAGATTATCTTTGATGGCTAATTTTTTTCATAGCGTAAAACTCAGAAAATCTCAAATAGACATTCCGAAGAAAATCGAGTGCCAGCAAAATGCAAGAAAAATTTTAAAATGCCCTATTTTTGAATATCCAAATTTTGGGATGTTACAAAAATCCAAAGGCAGCTTCTTAATCCATAATTGAACAAAGACAACCATGTAATGCTAATGATGGAATGAAGCAAATGACATATGTCAACCCTCCATTCAGTTTACACATAATAAGAGATAAGACCAAGTATCAATCAAACAATACAGTGAATAAAATGAACGTCTTTTCACACAGTGTCAAAGTAAAGTAAAATCCAGCATAGTTGTGTTTGGAGACACCAGCAGCAGCTTATGTAGTAGCAGTGCAATCCATAAATCCATGATTCCTGTTATTACGACAAGCACCAGTACTCTTAGCAACAAATCAAACATCTAAGTTCACAGAAACTAGGTAGGAAATCTAGACGCTGCGACTATGCACTCGAAGATCAATGAGAAACCACCAACATGCAGTTACACACTGTATACAGAAGAAAGAAGATGAGAAACCAAGTACCATGTAACCTCTAACCAGATATCTTCAGCAAGAATTTTTATGTTGCGTCGAATGATCGAACTTCTGTTTTACTTATAATCAAGGCTATCAAGTAAGGTTCCATGCCTATATGTCAACTGAATCAAAAATTCGCAAGTTATTAGAACAAAAACTAGCGGTACCAAGCACGCATGCATGCACACCACATAGCACCAAACCACAAAATTGACTAGGAAATCACGCAAATCCTAGCTCCACGGAGACGGGATCAAAGTATCGAACACCCGGCCTGAGATCTCGAGGCAGCAATTAGTCGTCCAATCTCATCGATCCGCCTCCTCACTAGTCCTGAGCGAACGCACAATAGCAACCCAACTAAACTAAACCCACGGATCCCCAAACCCTCGCATCAACCACGGGCGAAACTTAACCACGGGACTCGAAGCCAGGCGCCGCAGCCATGGACGGACAGACAACCCATGGTGGCACCAGCTCTGGAGGAGGAGGAAGGTCCGCCGGCGATGGAGCTCGGGTGGTCGTCCGACCATGCCCGAAGGGCAGGTCCGCCCCTGCATCCGGAGGACATCTCAAGAAGGAGCTCTTTCTTAACCTCAGCGGCGAGCATATCCTGATTAACGACGGAAAAATAGTGAGCCATCTATATTACTGCTTGCACCTTGAACTTAGTTTATGTCTATATTTTCCCGGAATGTTACCGTATGCGGCCCAAATTACTAGTATATACATCTCTCTACAATCGTTACCAATAAGCAATTAATATGATTATTTGGTGGGAAATGTTATCTAGAAAATCAATATAACAAGTATTTAAAGCAAAAGTTAAATTGCTAAAATCAAAATAATTATATTCTCATGGACAATGCAAAGTAATAAGGAGAAAAAACAAAAAAAGCAAAAAAAAACTAAAATAATCCAAATGTAATATTACAAAAAAAAATACATTTTTAAAGATGTATGTGTAAATACTAGAAAGAGGATACACGAAAAATGAGATGTTTGGAATTTTAGAGAAGAGTTAGTTTCATGAAACAGTCTTCAGGGAGCTAGGATCACATTCGGATTGCATATCAAGATAAAAGAAAACATGGGAAGCTGAAGGCCCAAAACCTAGAGACGCTTTTTTTCCTCCCGGGCGCCGCACCAGTGCAGTCATTGCTCGCGGCAAGCCAGCCGGCGCAAACCAATCTCCTCATCGGCCGCACGGCGCGTGCCTTCAGCCGTTTTGGCCAGACGCCAGCGCCAGTCCACCAGCCGCCGCATAGGAATCCGTCGCAAGCTTTGACATCGACAGGGCGCGCGATGATTTTTGTTCGGTGGCGGCCACCTGCGCGCCTACGCGAGAGTTGGCTGACCGTGTGGTTTGCCGCGTGTGGACAAGGGACGCTTGCCGGCAGTGGCCACGCACCGGACCAGTGCTAGGTGCCGTGCCGCCGGTCACTCGGTTCCCGCCGCGCGTGACGCGTGTCTTGGGTGCATCGCCAGTAGGTGTCCGAGGTTTTGTGCGCCACGGTTGCAGAGATCGCGTGACGGTTGTGGAAGAGCGGAAGACAGGAACTGATAAGGGAGGTGTGATCTGGGTTTTCACCTTGCGGTAACGATCTTATTTTCCTCTTAATTGTTACTAGTAGTGTGCCCGTGCTAACGCTACGGTAAAATACAAAACAAGATAAAATTTGTAAAAAATAAAACAAATAATCAGATTCATTAATATTCACGTCTCATATATTGTATAACCAAATATTTTTGTCACATAATGAATGTCACATAACGACTGATCCTTTGAGGAGGCGACAACATCTTTGGACCCACCGACGACTTTCTCCATCCCCATATCTTTGAATTGAAAACATATCAACCAGATTGCTTAAGTGTCAGCGGCCTACGACCACATGCTAGGCTGCTACGACCACCAAGACACAAGCTATGACCATCGCTAGCTTGCCACGACCACATACAACTCGCTATGACTTTATCGCTCAAAGTCTACGACCTCATCCCAAGTCGTTCCGACCGATCGAAATGATGAACCAACAAATGCACAAGGTCTACGACTTCACCAGGAAGCCATACGACCGATTTCAAGATGTCTACGACCACGTTCAAGCCTCTCAGGCACAACCGACCGCCTACGAGTACTTCCGACCGAGTCCAATGCCATCCGATCGCATACGACGCGCCGACCGTGTCCGGGCTTGTCCGACCACAACTGATCGCTTCCGACCACTTCCGAGCGCATCCGATCACATCCGATCGTGTTCGTCTGCGATCCGACCACGTTCGACCGCCTCACAACGTGGTAGAGGTCCGCTGACTTTCCACGTGGTTGTAGTCGAGGTCTGCCGATTATCGACCGCACCAGTCGAAGCCTCGACCACCGACTTCCTCTCGCGCTAACGTGGTCATAAGGTACCGACTTCTCAACGTGGTCGTACGATCGAGCTCCGACTTCCGACTGCCGTAGTCATAGCTTTGACTTACGACCTCAGACCATGGCCAACGTGGTCGTAAACGCCACAATGTGGTCGTACAGCCTTCCGACCACAGCCAAAACCGGTCGTAAACTACAGCAAGATCCTGCTTCACCTCAGTAGAACCAAATGCATATTCAGGAGGAATTGTTACAAGGGCAACCTCGCCCTTCTTCATGTTTGGCACAGCACGATTAAGACCATCAATAACCTACTCTGGAAACAGAATATGAACCAAAAGGAACATGTCATTCTTACTGTACCACAGAGTTAAGTTCAATGCATTACTTATTTTAAACAAAACATGCATGGAAAGAGGAAACAGAAAAGGCACCTTCATCGGTCTTAAATTCAAATGGCTCTTCTTCATCATGCCCCTTCTTCAAAAATACTGTGCCATCTTGGAGTTTTCCAGTCATTTTGACTATAAACAGTAAAATATAATTTGGTTATTACTCACTACAAGACAAAGTAGTTCATCCAAGATGTCAGGATATGGACCAAACATCAGGCGACCAAGTATCCCATATTATAATCTTTCTGGTTAAATTGCAACAAAAACACCAGAACATACCCTTTTGAGCCATAACCCCAGATTGATGAACTTGCTTTACTTTCTCAAGATAGTCCTCAGGCAATTGTTTTGTAGCAGCAGGGGCTGCAAAATTTGATCAATTAATAATTGTATATGGTTCATATCCAACTTTGGTCTTAAGACTGAACAGAACCTTACCTTTGAGGAAAAATGTATCATGTGAATCCCGAGCAGATGATCTTTGTTGTGGCTGGAACAATGCATCAAAGTTCCAGAAACTACCAAAGAAACAACAATTGTACACAATGTTAGGAATATATGGACCCTTATCCAGTAAACAATAATGTGTTCAATATGTTATGTTGTCTTTAAATAGTCATATGGTGCTGTCTCCGATATAGTGCCCCAAGTAGAAGAACTTCAAGTTTGTTGACAAGGTCTACCAGTCCGAGGTGTGGACCAACAAGCAGTATGTAGGAAGTTGCATATCTTGTCTTATTTTATATTTTTGTAACATGGCATCATTACCAGCTGGAGCAAGACTATTTGGGGGTAGTGAGGAGGTTGTACTATATGTTTGTGGATATTTTTGTGGAGTGCAAACATTAGAACACACCTGCTCTCAACAAAATTGTTGGTCGGCATCTCGCTGAACCTGTTACATCAGAATGAAATTAATCCACTTTTCTGAATACACCTTGCTGAATGCAAATATCATGAACAAATTATTTTTGTTTACCCCATCTGAATAAAAATATTCTGGATTTCCTCACGGACCTGAAGCAAATCACCAATTTATAGTTTCGAGTTATTTGATTTATCATAAAATGTGGTATGGAAAACTGAAGCAACTATAAAAATACCTCCAACAAAGGTTGCACATAACCTATCGCGATAGGTTGTCCCTGAGCTCCAAAATTATAATCTTTAAACTCCAGCTCCTTCCAATCACCACTTCAGGACAGAAAATTCGTTTAAAAATGAAAATGTCACAGGTCTGTAAAGATAATGTAACATATAGAACATTCCATATCCACATAGAACATTAAAAAAACAGACAATTTAGAAAGGTACCATATGCATTAATACGTAAACATACAGTAGTTAAAAATGGTAACTTTAACACGATACTACCTGTAGTGATTTACAGAGTACATGAAATAGTTCAATCCTGACAAAAACAATACTACGATAGGACACACTGACAGCTAATAGCATTGTTGAAAAAGAGAAAAAAAGTCTTAACAGCCAGGCAACACAAAATGCAATGTGGAGCATATAGTTTTCTATGTGGATGCATGTTCATGATATATCAGAGTTAAGATATATAGTCAAGCAGGGGTTTCCTGCTCAATTTATGAAACCAGCTTGAGAGAAATGGCATCAAATTACCTCTTGAGATGTTCTCGTGTCACATCAGTAGCCAAAGCTTTTCTCTTTGCAACAAATTGAGGTCCTTTCTTTAATGAGTACCAAATTAATTTCCTGTAAATCATTGAAGCAGATGTAAAAAGTAGTACAATCACTGCAAGAACTACAAAAAACAACTCATCTCTTAAAAAAGGTAAATAATCCACAATAAAATGCATAAAAATTAGCAAAAAGTATCTTGTAATACAGGATAACTGTATTTTGTGCACAGTACCAAACTCCGCAGAGGTAAAAGGCTCCGATGCACTGACGCACATTAGGTAGAAAACTTGGTACTACCTCACAACTATTTGTACTGTGCCAAAACACAATTCAGCAAATAGTTGAAATGCAAATGCAAATTATGGCATGAATGATGAGTGACAGGCAACACAAACCTCCCCATTCTCTAGCCTTTTAAGCTGCTCTTGCAACTCATCCTTGATGTCCTCGACCTAAATAAAACAAAGAGCAAAATGTTAGATGCCATGCCTAGTGATAAGAGCTGGAGCACATGTAAAAGTTCTCCCAACAGACCTCCTTGAGTTGACTTCATCAAAGAAACTGGCAAATTGATAAAACTTGCTATGGCATACTAACTACTAATAAGCTCCAAATTTGCACACACAAACATTGCATTGCACCCAAAGCACAAAAGAACAGTAAGACAGCGGACAAGTTTCCTATTGAGCTGCACACTGAGCTCAACTATATACCTTTCTCAAGACGAGGTCTTTATTTCCTTTCTCGAACCCAATCCATTTGTTCTTCGCAGCTGTCTTCATGCCAATGTCGAAGACGTCCCCTAATTTTTCCTACAATGCACAATCTAAACGTCAGCATTCCTCGGAACCCAAACCCTTCACTCCAACTGAACTCCTAAAGCCCAGAAAAAAAACTCACCTTGAGCACACCCTTGGAGGCGCCCTCCGGTGGGATGGCAGCGACGAGCTGCAGCTCGGGGGAGGCCCTCGCTGCGTACCCCTTCGCCTCATCGGTGAGCACCCACGTCTCTTTGGTGATGTCCTGCGAGAAAGCGGGCTCGTTAGGGTTTTGGGGGGTTGGGGTTGGGATTAAGTCTGGGGTTTTGGAGAAGAAGGGTACCGAGCTCTCGACGATGCGGAAAGCGGAGAGGCTCTTGATGACGTCCTCGAGCTCCTTGTGGGGGACGCCGAGGGAGGAGGCAAAGGAGCGGGAGTCCGGGATTTCGCCGTTGGAGTTGAGGTGGGCGAGGAGGCCGGCCTCCACGTCCGCCGTCGGCGACTTCGCCGCCATATTGCAGGGCTGCGGCGGCGGCGAGGTTTCGCAAGACGTGAGAAAGGGAGCTGGGGGGAAAGGGGTTTGTGAGTTCGGGCTCGGGCTGCCCTCGTTCGTGCCCGCGGGAGGGCGGTGGCAGGGAGATGAGCGCGCGCTGCAACAGCGCGGAGGAGGAGGAGGAGGAGGAGAGGAGCAGCGCGAGGAAGAAAAAGAGGGCGGCGCGGGGCTGTGCCATTGGAGCGGAAGCAGCAGATCTGCGAGCGCGTGGGAACTGGGTGCCGGCCGGTGGTTTGCCTGGCTGGTGGAATGGCGAAGCGAGAGAATCGGTGGGTGGGGTGGGGTGGGGTGGGGTGAGGCCAGTTTCTCTGTTAATGATGTGCATGATCCGGATGATTTTGACCTTAGGATCTTCAATGAGTAAGAGAAGAAACCTTGAGGAGAGATTCAGGCCATTCATTTGTATGAAGTTGGATTACTTTGGTACACAAATCTGGGTGGACTTAGATTAGACATGACTGTGGGGGTGGTTGAGGAGGGTGGATTTAGTAAAGAAAATTTTGGTGTATTATAGAGGGGTAGAGATTTTTAATTAGAGATTAAAATTCAGATGAGAGAGCGACGTTGTACGTATTCGTTTGAGAGACCGGATAAAAGATTGGTTTAATCTGCTATATCTTTATACTGTGATTTTGGGTGTTGTACAGTTATAATTTGAAAATAGCATTTACTAAAAAGATGTAGAGGATCTCGATATCTTTCTATAGAATTTTTTCACTCATATCGATCGGACACGTAGATTTTGAGTTATAAATTTTGTAATCCTATTGTCTAATAAATTTGTCGTATTTTGGTACCACATATTGATCTGCTAATTAAAAATAGTAAATAGCCAAATCTAGGGACTTGTTCTACATGAAAATTGTAGGTAATTTTTCAAGGATTTCAGAAAATCCAAGAACACTATTTTAAGATAAGTAAAATAGAAGTTATGAATTTTGGGAAGCTGCTATCCGATCCTGGGTTGCTGCTAGATGCAGTCATAGGAAATCATTAATTTAACTAATTTGAAGGCAGAATTAAATTTTAGGAATAACAAGAAAGTGGTAGATAATTTCCTGTAGTTTCAAAAATGTCATAGTTCAATATATTTGCATATGCATATTAGAAGATATGAAATTATTAAGTCTGCTCTCTAGAGGATGATAGATCTATCTTCTAAATTAAGGAGGGTCTAGATGATTTAATCTAAACATTTTATCAACTTAGAAGTCATACGAAATTTTGTATAGGTTCCAAAGCTAGTATGGTTTGCTATATTTTGATATAGAAGTTGAACGTTATGATAATTTTATTACTAGAACAGCGGAGTTAACTATCCGGTAAAAGGGAAAGTTGTAGGTTGCAGAGCATGTAGGAGCATTGTCATTTATTTATTACCTTGTAATACTATAGCCCGTTTTGAGAATGATTAATTACTGTAGGAGGACTAACATCGGTTGTGTTGTCATCTCTTAATCAAACTAGCCGTCGCAACTAGAGAGGCAAGTGTATAGTAAAATGATATTTGATGGTTGATAATTGTTATTTTATTTATATCATGCAATATTTGATCATATTCTATTCAATATGATATTAATTTGATGACAATTGTGATATGTAATAAAATAATGAAAATGACATTCATGATATGATATATGCATTATGAGCTAGGGCAATGAGAAAGTCAATAACTATAAGTAAAGCTATTTGACTATTCCAACGAGCTCTTGAGTAAGACTAACAAAGGTAGGCACCTCCATGGGATAGAAGTAAAGGGTGACACCAACAATTGTGCCCTCCGCTATACTGGTATAAGGTACAGAGTACACATGAGGTATGAGCATGAGTATTACATTGCACTAAGAGAATTTGACATGAGAAAAGAGAATGGTGGAGTGGAAAATTTTGAAAATAATGAATAGAATATATTGTTGATGCTATTATTTTATTGTGTACTTGCTAAGTCATGGACTCATCCTTACTTTATTGTTGTTTTTAGATTAATATTAAAGGCGACATGCATTGGGTGGAAATAGAATATGGAACAATTGAACTTTGTAGCCCTTCACTACACCTAGCGAACTACTCCCTTGTTGTCATAAATAGTTTAATTTATCATGTAATAATTAGATGCTTCATTCTTGGTTTAGTTTATCAATTATTTCATCTTAGTGATTATTTGGTTCATCTTAAGCTCAATCTATTGGTATTGTGTTGTTAAAATTTATATTCAAAATTATTATGATAATTAACCTTGATACGTAGCGGTTGGTAAGGAGTATTTAATGGTTTAAATTCGTAGTGTATTTAGTTGTATGTGACATTCTCGACTTTTTAGAAGCCAGGGTGTTAAACTGAAATTAGAAGCCGATGTGTTCCAAATGTCTTCTAGTTTAAATAAGCCAAAAGTAAAAAAAATCAGAAGTTGTTGTTGTTTAGAGTGAGGCTAGTTTAGACTTGAGGTAGTATCTGGGTGTTACACTATGGTTGCACTTCAGTACAACCCCCTTCCAAACTTCTTAAAATTTAATTCAATGTAATCCAAAACAACTTTCATTAGTTTCTTGTCGTTTTCATATATTTTTTTGGCCTTTTTATTCATTTCCACTACTACAAAACAAACTATACTAGACGTCTCATCACAGACGGTTCATGTGGATCCATCTGTGCTTTGATTATTACAGACGGTTCATGGATAAAACTGTCTCTGAAACTATCACAGACGGTTAGCTTTAAAAGCCGTCTGAGATATACGCATTATCACAAATGGTTTTTAATTAGAATCGTCTATGAAACTATCACAGACAATTCGTATAAAAAATCGTCTCTGATATGTGCGTTATCACAGACGGTTCGTATAACAAACAATCTCTGATAATGATACATCACCGATCCATGGCGTATCCCCCAGGATTTCAATCTCACCCGTCCATTCTCTCCACATCAAATGGCAGACACCGGTTCTTCCTACTGCTCGGCCCTTATTAATTACTCCCTATCTACCTTCCACTGGCAGTCACGCGTGAGTTCATATAGCTTACTGCATCCTTCCCTCGACGACACCATCTACCTTCTACCGTGAGCTAGTGCCTCGGTTGTGACACCACGGTAGATTGTACAACATTCTCTTGTCGTAAGTGTCATAAGAGTGTCTTCTACAGTCTCACCGTCGTGCCACAAAGGTGGTGCTACCACCATTCGTTGCATCCAGCTTGTTCCTCGATGACACCGACTACATCCGTGAGCTAGCGCCTCTGTTGTGACACCACGGTGGACTATATACAACACACCCTTGTCGTAAGTGTCATAAGAGTGTCTCGTATAGTCTCACCGTTGTGCTACAAAGGTGGCGCTACCGCCGCTTCTCCATTGCCAGTGATATCCGATCGCCATCCGATGGATCCAGCTTGTTCCTCGACAATGCCAACTAGCACCGTGAGTTAGCGCCTCCGTTGTGACACCACGGTCGACTACATAGCACACTCTTGTCGTAAGTGTCGTAAGAGTGTCTTATTCAGTCTCACCGCCGTGCCACAAAGGTGGCGCTACCGCCACCTCTCCATTGCCGGTGATATCCGGCAATCATCCAATGCCTCCAGCTTCTACTGTCTGTTAGGATATCTGCTTCTTATATATTATTGTCGTGTTACAGAGTTGGGTCCATTATCTTGTTATACTGTAATGGAATGTATTATTGTGTTTGCCACTGTATTTTCTTGTTTTCAAAAAGCATAGGTAACCTCATTTCTTGAGGCTACCGAAAAAATATAAAAAATTTTAGGTATACAATGAACTATCACAGACGGTTTTGTCGTATAAACCGTCTATGAAGGACTATCACAGACGGTTCTATATACCAACCGTCTTTGATACTCACCAATCACAGACGGTTGGTAACTAAAACCGTCTGTGATGTGTGAGTATCACAGACGGTTTTTTGTTCGAGCCGTCTGTAATAGTTGTCTTCGCAAACGGTTTTTGATTCGAGCCGTATGTAATAGTTTTCTTCACTGACGGTTCTAGTTACAAACCATCTATATTGTCTTTATCACAGACGGATTACAAACCGTCTATGATAACCTCCGATTATCACTGATATATAAATACAGGTGGTTCAGAAAACTGTCTATGATGACTGTTCCAAATCATCTGTGATAACCCATTTTGTAGTAGTGTTCCTTGCTATTTGCCTTTTTTTCATGGATGGTTTTGCCTTTTATCCCTCCTCCGTCACGTGTGTACGGCCTCGACAGTCGACACCTCGTTTTGGACAACCCGGAGGTGATGAGCTTGTAGATCGGGGGGAGCTTTGAGGGCTAGTATCAGGATTCAAAACACCACCTCAAAAACCTGTCCGGTCTGAGAAACGTCTTAAAGTTGTAAATTTGCAAAATCTAATACAAGCAGGAAATTAGTCTACAAGGACATCTACAGTGCTCCACCTAAACATGGAAGGATGAGAGTGAAGAGAAAGAAGGAAGTTGTTTCTTGCATGAGATACAAGTACAACCCGTTTGAGTAGACCAATGCAACAATATACAACTAGATACTGCAATGGGAGAAATGTTGTATCTAAAAGTACACTTTCGTGAGCCCATCACTCTCATAGTATTAAAGAATCATGCACGAATTAACTTGAAGGCCTTAGATACAACCGAAAACATATATGCACATTGCGAAGGTTGTTTCTATCTATTCATTTCACTAGCAAAAGTGCTCGCGCAACTGTGTGGAGCTAGGTTTTTGACCTTTACAAAATACTTAAGTTCAAAATGGTCACTTTTTTCCAATTAAGTGTGTTTCTTACATGTCTTTTCTTCCAAAATTCCATAAATCAACGTATATATAGAAACATCTAATAGTCATCTTTTGTTATCCTAAAGTCAAACGGCTACTAAATTATGAGCGGTATGGTTTAAATGATATTCCGTACATGGGGATACCACTGAATTTGGTACGTCGTAGGTGTGGGATTTGGATGCTTATGATAAATATTTGACCAAGACATGCAAAACTTAGGTAGCATCACTGTTTCAATCTTCATGTTCCAATCTTTACTTCGGGCTTATTCTTTTGAACTGTGACTTATAAATTTTAGTTCTAGTGGAAGTGTTCATAAGAACAAACCAAAATCCGATAATCTGCTTCTAAAAAGCTATATCAACATACCATTTTGAAACGGCGATAAACAAACAATTTCATTTATTTATTTGAAAGAAATCAGTAGCCATAACCTGAACACTACTACAGACAGTGTTTTCACCGACGGTTCAAAACCATCATCAAAGACGGTTTCTGAACCGTCTCCGTTTATGTATCAATGATAATAGCTGGTTATCACAGACGGCTCCCACACTGTCTGTGATAAGTTACAACACAGACAGTTTGATACTCGACTATCACAGATGATTTTTTGTATTAACCGTCTGTGATATGAACGAAAACCATCTGTGATGTCATTCATACCACAGATGATTAATAACAAAAACCGTCTGTGATATGTGCATATCACAGATGGTTTGAAACACCGAACCGTCTATGATAGCTATTTCAACAACGATTTTATTTGGTCTTTTTCGGCTAGCCTCAGGATATGCTAACTATACCCTCTAAAAATAAGCAAGATCACGTATATATAGCACAAGACAATCATTACATAAATCACACAGATGAATGAAACAACACAAGCAGATCACATATATAGCATGACAATCGTTACACACATCTCAGAAATGAATTTAATTAAATGAATTGTTTGATTAAGCACAATTGAGTGATTACAATTGAATCCAATGTTTCAACATCTAATCATCATTGCTGGGGTGGAACTCTGCAGTCTTGTTTATGACCTCTGCTAGTAAGAATTGGATGAGGTTTCTATGAATTTCGACGAGTTTGTGAAGATCAAATGCACTTTCGTCGAAGTCCACACGCTATCGCTAGGAGCAATGTTAAATCATTAATTAGCATGTGTGCGTGTGTGTGTGTATATATATATGTATATAATCAGAAAATAATAATTATTAGAAGGTTGACAAACCTCTAGATCATTCGTCTTAGTGTCTATGATTTTCTTCATATGGCGGCAAACGTAGAATCCACATATGTTGCCCTGTAGCTATTGGTGGCATTGCAAAAATAGAATTACATACATAAATATTGTCAATTCTAGAGACATTATAACAAAGTGTGATATATGATTGTTGTGTTGTAGTGGGTACCGAAAATCACGTCCTATGTCGCAGCGTGTCACTGGATTCCTTGTGTTAGGCAACATAAGCGGTAAACGACCTACGTGATTCCAAAAAAGTTAGCCTCGGCCATTGCAAATGAAGGAAAGATTACAATAGAGTTATGTATGGAGGAATGAGTTTACCTGTTAATTGCTTCTTGCACATGAGTGAAGTCGTGGTTACTTCGAAGTAGGGAATCAAGGTATATTATCTTGTTCCACTTTGGTACAATCACAATCAGAATCCAATGAGACCTAGTCATGTGTGTCACCATAGTGATTAATCCTAAGTTCATGTTGCATATAAAGTACAAATGAAACTTGTGTGGCAATTAGTAAAGCATTTACCCTTGGTTGCAGGGTACCATGATGTACTCCTTGTCACTGTGAGCAATCAATCCACTTGTTATGTAATCTTGGATGAAGGATGCATTTTCGTTGATGAATTGCTTAGAGACCAAGTGTGGGTTGAGGAAACCCACCGGTTGTCACCGTCACCAGACTTGTTGGATCATGTGTCTATACATAAGGAAAGAGTTATGACATTTATCGGTATGACGTGAATGTAGAACTTCATTGTACAGTACACTTACAGTGTCCAGCATCGTAAAAGTGAGGCGTCGAGTTCGGCATGGTTGAATAGTAAGAACAAGTTTTCGAAGGTCATGATGAAACAGCCTGAGTCGTGAGGAAATACGCCTCCGTGTATCTCACAGTGAATCCATTGTGTCGGTTTGGCTTCATGTTGAACCTCTACATGTACTAGGTATGCAATATATTGCTAATCAGACCAAACTAGGGTAATTGTGACTCGGGGACCAATGACACTCTGAGAACAAACTTCCATTGCTCAAGACGCACCTTAATCTTTTTCAGTTGGGTCTTAGAGCCTTGCTTATGATACATTTTTGGTGGTGTCTCCATGGCAACCGATGCAACAGGCTTCAAAACCGGAGCTGGAGGTGGAGCCACTGGAGCCAATGTGATAGGTCCAGGGCGATGTCCCTCTTGGGCTACTGAATGTGGAGATCGTGGCACAGACAAGTCAAAGGCAATGTCCCTCTTGGGCCACTAGATGAATGTGTGGACGATATCCCCTAATGTCCTAATCTCTTCATTTGGGGGCTTCTCAAGAGGGACAGTCTTGGAAACAACATTAATAATGTCCATATGAACCTTCACAAAAATCGGTCTCTACTTGTACACCGTGCACCAGCATCTCTAACAGGCATGGATACGCCATCCCCCACCCAGCGCTAATGGGAATGGAGCCAACAAGCCTAACTCTGAGGATGCAAGGGTGGGCTCCTACATAACGATACAAAATGAGCTAAGACGTCTACCAGGAGGATCTATCTATGTAGCATTCTAAAGAGGTAGCTACTTCGACGTTGAGGGGGACTGGGTACCGCATTAATGGGGGTGAGTTGCGATTGGTTGCAGACTTATCTTAGTTCTTTCCTCAATGAATCTATCTCTCCTCGAAGTGAGGTAGTCTGCTCTTGAAGTGAGGCAGATAGTTATTCCTCAAGTTGTGCACGAAGCTCCTATTTTATTTGTTCATTGCGATAGGCCTTGGATCTCTTCCTACTCCTATATGTCTCGAAGTCATTTGGGAATCCATGCCTCTAAGGTACGTAAACCCCCAAGCCTCGCTTGTGACCTGGGTGCTCCTTGTTTTTCAGGGCTTGTGATATATATCTCTCTCCCTGTATTCTTGAAAACAGCCTTGATGGGGACCTGTTGCCTTCCAATTATCCTGTAGGTAGTCCGAAATGCGCTGCTTTCTTTGGTTGTAGAGGGACCCCACCTGAGGAGACCACCATGATGATCATTCAGTCTTCTGGCCTTTTCAATACTCCACGGCCACACTTAGTTATCCCGATCTTGGGAGCGTGAGACCCAGATGATGACGATGATGACTATGTGGATGTCATCTCTCTTGTAACAAACTAGTTGCAGTGAGCTATGGCAATAAACAAAGTTCTATGATCAAATTACACACATCAGTGTCTCAAGTTCATTGAACCTGACAAACTGGAGTGTGTAACTTGCTTCATTCCTTTTGAAGGTCTATGTGGCATATATTATTACTACAAAATCCCTTTGGAACAGTTACATGCCATTCCAAATAGATCTTGTAGTTAAAAAGTGAAGCATATATCATGAAGTACTAAAGGTCATAAAACAAATTAGCCAAATACTGAAGATCCCAAAACAAATTAGCCCACTATTGAGATAGATCACAAGATTGCCAAATGACAGTAATAGTAAAAATTTAGAGCTCAAGCTTGAATATCCAATTTTATCATTAGATCTTGTAGCCAACAAGTGAAACATATATATATCGTGAAGTACTAAAGGTCATAAAACAAATTAGCCAACTATTGAAGATCACAAAACAAATTAGCCAACTATTGAGATAGACCACAAATTTGACAAATGACAGTAATAGTAAAAATTTAGAGCTCAAGCTTGAATATCCAATTTTAGTATTAGATCTTGTAGCTAACAAGTGAAGCATATATCATAAAGTACTAAAGGTCATAAAACAAATTAGCCAACTACTGAAGATCACAAAACAAATTAGCCAACTATTGAGACAGACCACACGATAGACAAATGAGGGAGAGGCGAACGCCGTCGGGAAGGAGAGGCAGCGACGTGAGGGAGAGGCGACCGGCGTCGGGAGGGAGAGGCGGCCGACGTCATAAGGGAGAGGTGGATGGCGACATGAGGGAGAGGCGGACGGCGTCGGGAGGGAGAGGCGGCGTTGTGAGGGAGAGGTGGCCGGCGTCGGGAGGGAGAGGCAAACGGTGACGGGAGGGAGAGGCGGCATCACGTGTGAGTGAGCAGTCAGATCTAGCAAAACTTAGCAGGGGCGGTGGAGACTAAGTGCGTGAGTGAGGACTCTGCGAGTAGAACCTATCCTTGTGGTATATTTATAGGGAAACTATCACAGATGGTTCATTTATGGAACATATCATAGATGGTTCCATAAAAGAACCGTCTGTGATAGTATTATCACAAACGATTTGTTTCGATAAACCGCCTGTGATAGTTCGCTCCATCTAGCCACACAAAAAATCATGTTGGCCTTGCAATATGAAAAATACAAGCATAATCATAAATATAACTATTTCTTAGTTGTTGAATTAATTACAATTATGATAGAATATAGTTCCATAATTACATACCAAGTTTCCTAATTATGATTACATTGCAACAATTTCCAAATAGGTGCTGGTTGTGTAGGATCATTTATTACATTTGGTATTTCCTTTTAAATAAAGCCCTTCACAATGATCGACACACATATAACTTGCTTCATCGCCTTGTTCTTCCTTGAGCCTGATGCCGTCTCCGAATGGAGGCAACTCATCAAATTGATTATACTCTTCCTCATCCACAACATTCTCAACTCTGACAATCCTTCTTTTTCTATGAAGAACTATATGGTGCTTCTTATTTGCTGGGTTGGTTACATAAAATACTTGAACAACTTGCCTCGTGAGTACAAATAGTTCGTCTTCGTATCCTACGCATTCAAGCTCCACGGTAGTGACACCGTACTTTGTCGGAACCCGGAGTAACGACTCCTGGATCCTCTGTGTAAATTGCACTAGTCCAGGATCAGCTAGTGCACACAGTACAACAAAGATAAATACTAAGCACAAATGACTGATTATATTAAATAAAGGGTACGGCCTTATGGCCAAGTCTTACATCAACGCGCATTGAAAAAAAACTAAATAAAGGAAATAACTGCGGAAGCAAACTGATAAAAGTGAAGCCCAAGCCTGCCCACAGGCAAACGACAGTAAGACGCAGCCTACTCATCCAGATCTTCACCGTAGTTGACGTCTTCCTTCTCTGTGTGGAAAAAGCAAGGTGAGTACAAACTTGTACTCCGCAAATCACACGGAGAAATGCAACATAATGATAAAGGCTTCAAAGGAAGGCTTATAGGGTTAGTTTGCATAAAACAGCATTTGAGAAATACAATAAGTAGATTGAAATTGTTGAATTTAATATAGTAAGTAAAAACAATACTTGTAATTGAAAATAATACCGTCAGTGCAGGCTTCGACCAAACACCAACCTATCCACGAGTATCCCACCCGGACCATCTTTTCCAAAAGGTCACGTATGGATTCCATCCATCCACACGTTTCCAACACTCGTGGATTCCATCCATCCACAAGCTTCTTGTTGTGGCTACAGACCAAACAGAGAGAGATGGTAGTGGAGAGTTGGGAGTAAGTGACCGTAATGGCTTGGGTCCCCCCATGGCCTGTATTCCATACATATATACACATGGGGAGTGCTTTTACAATTATACCCTTACATCTGAATATCCCCTTCAGGGGCACTTATGTCATTACACATGGCCTATTCTGGGCCTTATAACCTTCTACCAGGCCTGCTGGGTTTAGCTGGGGGCCACCCCTACAACACTTCCAATCTCTCTCATGGGTTCTATCCACCCATAAGGTTTTCATTCTCTCATGGATTCCATCCATCCATAAGGTTTTTGAAAATCATTTTTGAAAAACAAAGTCTAATCCATGAAAAACTTTTACTCAGCATGCCCATGACCGTGGGCACGACTATCCAGGATAGATTATACACTCTGCAGAGGTTGTACAGCTTTACACACAAGACACGATCATCCCATATTGCCACCGGTTTACACACTTCCTTAGGTGTGCGGCGAGGAGTCGTGACAAGGCCTTTACAATGCAAAGCCTTCAACCTGGTCGAGTAAACTCTAAGATTTCACCCCAGTAAGGAATCCACCAGACCGGGACCCCCTCTTGAGCGTAGATGAGACTTCTCATGGCTTAACCACGCTCGCCCAAGTGAGACTTCACATGGCACCAACCACGCTCACTTTCAACCTACAACTTGACTCAGGTTGGGACTTTGCAAATTATTCGGCCAGGGCTGTCCCATACCAGCCATGTGGTAGTACGATTAGGGCTTTGCAACAGTAGCTCACAGACTGGTCCTTAATCTGACTTAGGCCCAACCACATACCCCCGTGCACGACAATCAACCACTGCGGCTCCAACCAACATGGCATGCCTACACCCACCAATCTAACCAATTGCCTAAGTCTAAACCAAGTTTCATATGTTGTTTGCAAAATAATTCATAAACCTCCTTGACTCACCAAAGTCAAGAGTACATATCAAAAGCATATCATTTTATGTAAAAAGATCATCATTTTATGTGAAGGATATCCCAAAATCAAAATTATAACTAAGCAGGTCTAAGCATTTGATTTAAACTCTTTAGCCAACACTAAAGTATTAACTAGAGTTTTAATCTAGGGTTACAAGGTATAAGTAATTCAAATTCAATGGAGGGATTAACAAGTAGGCATTAACTATATTTAAAACTGAATTGAAATATGTTGAATAAAAATATGCATGCAATATAATTTAAATCAATATAATTTTATTTTGAAAACTGGGATCAACATGATCAAGGAGTATGACTTGCCTTGCTCTTCAAATTGGATTGAATCTTCGTCGAAGAAATCTCCCGAATCGTTGAAGTCTACACGTGAAAATTGATGTGACGATGGCCCGATCTTCCGAGAGGTACTGATAAGTCGATTGTGGAGATCTCGACGTTGATGATCCAAAGGCTCCGACCAAAACAGATCGAACCCCTCGCAATCACTACACCACTGCTCCGTTGGTTATCAACCGTGCCGAACACGATTGACCTCGCCAAGAAGGCTATCTCCTGCAAGCGAATCGAGAACACAAGCAAGAGAGTAAAAGATGCAATCTGAAATTGCGAATAATGTTTAAGTTCACAAGTTGGGGTTTCTCAAACCGAACATGCGGCGAAACTGCTAAGCAGAATAAACTCTTAAGAAAAACCCGAGGAAAACTAAAGGGATGTGGTCTCTTTAAATAGGGGAGGGGGAAGCCACACTTATCTAATGAAAAGGGATGTGGTACTATTCCTAGTTACTGTTCACGCGCGTGGTACTGTTCACATGAACAGTTCCGACCCAAATGGCCCAAGTTACAAGGCCCTCGGCCCACTTTGACTCGGATTGGAAAAGTGACATGTCTTCTTTCGCAGTTTCTGATCTGCTCAAATGGAGTTTGGAGGTGAGACTAGATTCATCTGAAATTAGACTTCAAGAGTTTTCCAACGAGTACTCATGGGCCCCGAGAAGCCTTCTAGATCAAAAGTTATGGCCGTTTGAAGTTGGCTTGTCAGGCTGAATCCGAATTGATCTGGAGGCCGAATTGGATTCCAAAACCTGTCCAACTTGAATCCTTGCTTCAATTGGTTCCAAAGTGATGTGGTGCTACAAATATATATATTTTCATCATTAGGTAGCATCATATTCTCATTTAAAATATGTTGAAGTTGAAGAAACGAATTCACCTTTAGTTCATTCTTGATATTGGCCGCTATGGTCGTACGTGTTGGTGGCGTGGTCACATCATCCTCCCTTCTTGATGAAAAACCGTCCTCGGTTTTAACACATGTGTAGTGTCACGTATTGCATGATCTTGATTATAAATCTTGGTGTATGATAACAAACGCAACAAACTCTCATTATGTAATATCATAAATTCTTTATCAAATAAAGTAAAATCTCTTTGAAAC
Organism: Dendrocalamus sinicus; assembly: GCA_036346575.1. Lineage (NCBI taxonomy): Eukaryota > Viridiplantae > Streptophyta > Magnoliopsida > Poales > Poaceae > Dendrocalamus > Dendrocalamus sinicus. Next base: position 9,138,596 of record CM070658.1, read on the forward strand.
GAGCTCACCTCATAATTTAAGTGATGCGTAGGAGCTCTTGTAATTGGAACAACAAGTATAGCAAATATGGTTGTATCCATAGGGTTCATGTTCTTATCATCCTCCCCTTCTTGCAAACAAAGCCGTCCTCGGCTTTTGATAAGCTGAAAATATGGTAACAAAGAAGCCAAGGTGTATGCATGGTATATGTATATGTCATCCGTTTTATGAGTTCTTCGTTGTTGCACAATTAATGTTATAATACAGCAGTGATCGTAAAAGCTCATTGTATTATTAACCCAAGAGTAATCATATATGTTAATGAGTAATTCAAAATTTCTCACACAGTAATTATTGCAACTTATTTTGCAAATGTAAGTGAAGCATTTATGCAATTCAAATCTTTGACGTTGTAAACATGTAGGGGTGGCACATATGGGCAAAACCATAACTGTTGGAATCAAGCAAAGTTCATCCATATAATCATATCTCAATCGAACCATAGCAAATTCATCTAACAAGTGTGAAGAGATTTGTATGTTCTGCCATAATTCATCATCTTTATTCGGATTGTCCATACTAGATGGTGCAAAAAGAGATGAACACATAGGCATTGGATGAGTACTAAATTTTACTTCCCTCTCACATTGAACATGATTCAGCATACAAGAATTGTTGTCCCAAATAGCAAGTTTCAATTCATCCATGTGATCGCAAGTTATGCATATTCGATCTACAAGAAATTGATTTTCCACACCATAATCTCCAATCAAATTAAACTTATATCCAGGGTTGTAGGCACTAAACAAGAATTTCGAACATGCAAGTTCAGAAACTTTCTTCATAGCGTGTGACAATTTCATAGGTAAATCCAACATGATGTAACACAATGAATTAGCAGGAGAAATTCTAGGCAAAACTTCTTTATGTGTTATTAATTCGACATGTGCAAAATTATGAGAATTTAGATCCGCACATGGTTCATTTAAGTCAATACAAGGACCATCGAAAGATTGCACTACAGTAGGTATATACTCACAAGGTTGCTCTATGTCTTGTTGTAGCACCAAATCAGTACCGTGAGCGATGATAGCACCATGGCCTTTACCTTTTTGGCTCTCCTCAAATGATGTAAGTGCATCCATCTCCTTATCTTCATTCTCAACCAATGGGGTCAGTGATTCAATCAGCTCATGCCCCTCTTTGGCATGGTTCTCAACTACCTGCAAGTTGTTAGTCATAGAAAATGGCACAAACACAGGTTTGTTCTCATGATCATCACCATTACCTGCAAGGTTAGCTGCAAGAGCATATTCATCCTCAACATCACAAGCACTTACATAACCACCATCTTCTGTCGTAATATACGCCTGCTGACTTGGGCAATCTCTCATGATGTGGCCCATCCCTTTACAACGGTGGCACACAATGGCCATCGTACGGCCCGTGGAAGCAACCGATGAAGTGCTCTTTGTTGGTGCTTGCATACTAGTAGATTTGCTCGTCTCGGATGCGCGTGATGGTGGCGGAGGCGCTGCTGAATGCGCCCTACTCACAGAGGGCAGCAGCTCGAAAAATAGGAGGTGGGGCTGTCTTGGCTTGCCCCGGTGTCGATCTCGATGCGACGTACTCCCAAAGTTGCTCCTAGTCCTTTGTCGCCTACCCTGCAATTCCTTCTCGCCAAACAAGCAAGCTGGACCAATCTATTGATATCATTATACTCTTTGTAATCAATTATGTCCTGAATTTCACACCTTAAGCCCCCATAAAAACGATCCATCGTATCCTCCTCATCTTCTACAACATTACAACGCAACATGCCTATTTGTAGTTCTTGATAGTATTCCTCGACAGATTTATTACCTTGGTTTAATTGCTGCAATTTCTTACGCATTTCATGGTTAAAAGCAGGAGGAACAAATCTAGCACGCATAGCTACTTTCAATCTATCCCATGTATCGGTGCTAAACCAGAATTAACTACATGAGTCCACCAAATGATAGCACGATCTTTAAATTCACTAGTAGCTTGTCCGACTCTATGCACTTCAGAACTAGATGGGCATTAAATTTTTGTTCAACTGTCATCTCCCAATCTAGATAAGTTTCAGCATCATAAACACCCGCAAAGGATGGTATGGTAAATTTAACTTTAGCAAATGGTTCATCATTAGCACGAGCATTGTAGTGCTGAAAATTATTACCTCCCATACCATGACGATTGTGATGTAAGCGGTGTTGTGGGCGTGCATCATGGGCAGCAAATGCAGCGCCAGCATCTCGGCTTTGTCTCTCATTGATGGAACTGATGGAGCGCTGCAATGTGTCTATCGAAGCTTGAAGCTTCCTATCGATCGTCGTTCATCCAAGAGCATCATGAACTCTCCTTTAAAACACACTCTTGATCATCAGACGACCCACCTATCATGGTTAGTAGAAAACAGAAGACAACACAAAGGTATTATCCCTATCAACTACTAGGTGGTGGAAGGTGGAATCACACATTCTAAGCGTCTTATCACACTCTTACAAATGTTCTTACCAATGCAGCAGGTGGTACAACCGGTGGCTGGTTCGTGACACCGTGTCGAGCGTGGGTACGATTGCAAGAGGGAACATGTTCTGATCAAGAGTAGGTGTAGCTTGGAAGGCACAATATGGTAGCAATGGAGAACAATCAGTTCATTTCAGAATTGCATAGAATTGAATTATAGTTCGTATCTAGCACTTAGCCTATGTTGTTGATCAACCAAGCATGGAAGACGGCTAAAAATAAGTGTATGACAAAGTGTAGGAGTGGTAAATAGAAGATAATTCAATCCAATGCAATCTGGAATTGAAGAACACAAGGATTGACCCAAAACTGGAAACTGAAGATTTCTGTCCACTAGACAGCACGTCGGTATTTTGGCCGTAACTTTTTGTCAGTTGCCTTTTTTTCAATGATTCTTTTTTTCTATGTTTTCTGACGGCTTTTTCTACAACTTTTGTTTTGGGGCCAAGTTCTGGAAACCGACCGAAAAAGTCGCACAAAATTCACAAGTGCCAACTGTTGCAGATTCAATCTGGAATTTTAGATCAACTTCCACCGCAGATATCTCTTAACTGCCTTGCTGGAATGACGTGAAATTTTACAGATAGATGGATAAAGGATTTTTGAATCTAATGGCGGTGGTCCCACTCAAAAATAATCTCGGAATAAAAGATATGGCGTTTTTGGTGGCGGCTGCAGAGGAAGGAAAAATCAGCCGAAATTGGAAATTAGGGTTTGGGGTGGGGAATTTTTCTTTTGTTTGGATTTTTAATGGAACAAAGATGTGACCAGCAACTAGACAATGCTATGACGGACACAAATTCAATTTAGCAAACCAAAACTAACAGATCGAAAGGCACAACGGGTTTGGACAGCGGAATTAACTCTTTTGTGGGGCAATTTTTTTCTGGGCTATAGGAAATAAAACCAATCTACTAACTAGGGATACAAGAATTACCTCACGGGCAACCGTTGCTCGATACCAACTGATGTGACGATGGCCCGATCTTCCGAGAGGTACTGATAAGTCGATTGTGGAGATCTCGACGTTGATGATCCAAAGGCTCCACCAAAACAGATCGAACCCTCGCAATCACTACACCACTGCTCCGTTGGTTATCAACCGTGCCAAACACGATTGACCTCGCCAAGAAGGCTATCTCCTGCAAGCGAATCGAGAACACAAGCAAGAGAGTAAAAGATGCAATCTGAAATTGCGAATAATGTTTAAGTTCACAAGTTGGGGTTTCTCAAACCGAACATGCGGCGAAACTGCTAAGCAGAATAAACTCTTAAGAAAAACCCGAGGAAAACTAAAGGGATGTGGTCTCTTTAAATAGGGGAGGGGGAAGCCATACTTATCTAATGAAAAGGGATGTGGTAATATTCCTAGTTACTGTTCACGCGCGTGGTACTGTTCACATGAACAGTTCCGGCCCAAATGGCCCAAGTTACAAGGCCCTCGGCCCACTTTGACTCGGATTGGAAAAGTGACATGTCTTCTTTCGCAGTTTCTGATCTGCTTAAATGGAGTTTAGAGGTGAGACTAGATTCATCTGAAAGTAGACTTCAAGAGCTTTCCAACGAGTACTCATGGGCCCCGAGAAGCCTTCTAGATCAAAAGTTATGGCCGTTTGAAGTTGGCTTGTCAGGCTGAATCCGAATTGATCTGGAGGCCGAATTGGATTCCAAAACCTGTCCAACTTGAATCCTTGCTTCAATTGGTTCCAAAGTGATGTGGTGCTACAAATATATATATTTACATCATTAGGTAGCATCATATTCTCATTTAAAATATGTTGAAGTTGAAGAAACGAATTCACCTTTAGTTCATTCTTGATATTGGCCGCTATGGTCGTACGTGTTGGTGGCGTGGTCACATCAAATAACCCACTAAATTCAAATTAAATTCAAATTGACTTCAAAAATTTGAATTGAGGCCAGAAATGGATAGAGGGGAATTTTTTATGAATTTAGAAATTTGAATGTGCTAAATCAGAGTTAAGACGAAGAAGAACGGGCTCCGGAAAGTTTAAATGGAAAAAGACTGATTTTTGGAATTATTTTTCTAAAGAAAAAGGGGTTTATGGCGTCAGCATTGTGTCAGCCCTGGGATTTTATTTTGGCCAAATTATTTTTCTACGGGAAACTCAAATTAATGTGCCATGCTGGCGTCAGCATTTGGGGAGGTCTGACTGACAAGTGGACCCCGAGTCTATGGACTGGGTCCACGGGTGGCGAGCAGTGAGGTGGCGGGAAGGCACCGGCGCGCAGCGTGGCGCCGATCGGGCGACGGCGCTGAGGTGGCGGGGGATGTGGCGCCACGTGGCTGCCACGTGAGCACCCGAGGCAGCACCGGCCGGGGAGCGCACGGGGAAGGCAGCGGCGGCGGCACACCGGTGGCCGGCTTCAGACGGCGATGGCCGGAGGAGGGAGGGGAGACCGAGGGGAGTTCGGGGCGGCTCAGGGCTTACTGGGGAAGGCCGGCGGCGAGCGGGCAGAGGCGGCGGCGAGCGGCTCTCGACGCGACGGCGATGGAGCGGCCAGGGAAGAGGGAGGAGTGGCGGGGGAGGTGGAGCGAGGAGACGCGGCACTCAGGGCAGCATTTATAGGAGGCGAGGGGGGGATGGCGCAGGAATTTGTCGCCGGAGTGGAGCGCGGGGCGGCGGCGATTGCGGGAAATTGGGGGAGGGGAGGTGGGGGAGTGGGAGAACAGGCGCGAGGAGGGCGGAGGAGTGGGCGCGTGGGCACGGCGTGCGCGGAAGAGAGAGAGGGTGCCAGGTAGGGCGGAGCGGCGCAACGGCCTGGCGGCAGCGCGGCCGGGGAAGAAGGGGGAGGCGGAGAAGACGGGTCTGATGCGTGGGGCCAAGGCGCAGAGAGAGGGGGCGAGTGGCGGTTGACGGCGGGGCCGCAGGGCAGAGGGGCGAAGGGAGAGGGGAGGCGCCGACAGGTGGGCCGGGGTGAGGAGAGAGAGGAGCGGGTGGGGGCTAACGGGCCGGGCCTGCTTGGCGGTGAAAGAGGGAAGGGAGTGGCCGAGATGGGCCGGTGGGAGGCGCGTGGCGCGGATCAGGCCGTACGCGTGGTAGCCGGACGGAGGGGGAAGGCGGGAGCGGATGGGTGACGCGGTCGGCATCTGGCCGTCCATGTGGCGGCCGGAGGGGAGGGGAGGGGATTTTATTTTCTGAGTTTGGTTTTTGATTTTCAGAAAACCCCAGGAAATCCATTAAGCCTCAGAAAAATACAAAATAAACTCCAACAATTCCAGAAAAATTCAGAGAACATCCTGGAGACATTTTGGACTTAATAAAACTATTTCCAACTAATTTTGGTATTTAATTTTCATACTTTAAAAATACTTTTAATTTCAAAAATACATTTTTAAACTCAGAAAAATCCAGGAAACCAAATAAAAGCCAATTAACTCCAAATAATTAATTTGACATAGAATTTTTATACAAAATCGAAATATAATTTTATTTAATAATAATAATTTTAGATTTTACACAAAATACTTTTTTTAAATCTAGTTTTTCAAAAACAGAAATTCAGGGCAAATCCAAATTTAAAATTTAGGCACAAAAATACTTATTTTAATTTAAAATTTGTTTTAATTAATTAATTAATTTTTTTTATTTTCAGAAAAACCTGGGCTGTTACATACTTGTCGATCTTTACACCCCGTGGGAGTTGGACCCAACGGCACCGAAATAGATGAATCTTGAAAATTACGTAGTCAACCTCCCAAATCTCCTGTACAAGCCCGTAGTACGAGCTTGGGCCAGCGGTACTGACGTACGCATCATAGGCATCTATGCGGACACCTGCGTTCTGCACTGTGCTCTTTCTATCCTGATCTGTGTATAAAATGTGTAGCCATTAATGTCGTACCCTTCCCATATCATAATTGTAAATTTTGGCCCTTTTCCCAACCATTGTAGTGTTTCACTTGATGATCTCCCAGTCAATTGCACCTTCAACTATTCGTTGAGCTGACGGTTGTGTTGTCTCGTGATCCAAACCTCTGACTGGTTTGCATTCTCTTTGTGTAGCATGTCCTTGTGCTCTTCAATATATGGGGTCACTTCAGTCATGTGTTCTTCTCATGAGCCCTCAATTTACGTCTCTTTCTGAGGACAACATCTAAATCCTTAACCATATTATAAACCCCTTTTCCCCTTAAATGCCTTGGAGCTAAACCGTCTTCCTTCTCTCCGTCAAATTGTTTCTTCATCTTGCGGTATGGGTGAGCCCTCCGAAGGAACCGGCGGTGACGCATGTAGACGGTTTTGTGTGAGTGTTTCAGCCACACACACTCGGTACCATCTAAACAGTGAGTACAAGCTTTGGCACCTTTTGTACTCTGGCCCGATAGGTTAGCAAGGGCAGGATAATCATTTATGGTGCAGAACAATAAGGAGCGCAAAGTGAAGTTCTCTCGTTTGTATGCATTCCATATCTGTACCCCTTCGTTCCACAGTACTTTTAGATCTTCCACCAACGGTGCTAGGTACATATCAATATCATTCCCAGGTTGCTTTGGCCCTTGGATAAGTATCGACAGCAAAATATACTTTTCCTTCATACACAACCAAGGAGGAAGGCTATAGATGTAGAGAGTCACGGACCATGTACTATGTCGGATGCTCATGCTACTGAAAGGATTCATTCTATCTGTACTCAGTCCAAACCTTATATTCCTTGGTTCTGCACTGAAGTCTGCAAAACTCCTATCGATGTTTCTCCACTGGGCGGAATTAGCAAGGTGTCTTAGCATTCCATCCTTCTTACTGTAGGATCATTGGAAACTCAGAGAAAGATTCCATCCTTCTTACCATTCCATCCTTCTTAGCATTCCATCCTTCTTACTGTAGGATCGGAAATGGCAACAGAGGGGGGGTGAATGGTGCCACTTTAAAATTTGCCCCCAAAAGTATCCACTAGAATCTCTGATAGCTATAGAAGCTATGAAGAACAAGGAGAAAAGCTCATTGGAAACTCAGAGAAAGATTGGCAACTAAGAAATAAAATGAAGCTTGACAGCAGTAAACAGCTCACAGTAAAACCACTCAGGCCAGTCAGACCACAGTCTTCAGGCCGGTCAGACCGCACCTAAGCCACCGGTCTGACCGCCATTGATCGGCCAATCGGACCGCTAGGGTTAGCGGTCTGACCGCCGGCAGGGCTCTGGTCTGACCGCCATGGAGGGGCCGGTCTGACCGGGCATGCCTCCAGCAAGAGTCCAAAACCTCGCAGAAAAATTCCCAGCCCGAAAACAGAACAGGAACTACTGAAATTTGCTGAAGATCAGGGAATTCACTGAGGAGTGGTAATCTCTTCTGGTCAAGCCAAAAGAACTACAAACCAAACACCATGGAGGACCAGGAAACAAAAGAATTCACCAAATGAGCAAGAAATCAAGATTTGAGCACAAACCTAAACTTTTGACAGAGAAAGAGCTGATTTCCAAAATACTCATTATTCTCACATCCTTTGCTCAAGAACTATTGAAAATAGAGAGGAGATGATCTCAGATGAAGGAAACACACCTCAAATTCAAGTTAGCATCTAGAAAATCAAAAGGGCCAAGTGTCCCCTGACATCAAACCCTAAACATTGAAAAACAGAGGAAGCCTGCAGAAGTGCATTCAGAAGAAATACTTTGATTCAAATCTTTTCTCTCGGGAATGAGCATGCCAAGGGTGCTATGAGGTGAATCCCAGTTCAGAGAAAAAGATTTGCAGCTACAAACTCAAGAAATCAACTCAAAGACAAAAAGCCATGAAGAACAAGAGCATAAAAACATCTCAGAGGACATCAGGAAATAAATGCGGCTCAACCACTTTCCTTCTCATATTGATATTGAGGAAGAGATATGAATGATTACAAATGGTTTAGCTCACATCTCACTACATGCTTCACAAGCTGAGCACACACACGCAGAGCACCCTACTCACTCCCTCTCTTGAGCTCTCTCTAAAGGAATGTCTGCTCACTTTCTTGCTTACTATCCAGAATGCCACCTCCATTCACTAAATAGAAGACCTCCCATCCTCTAATAGCAAATCAAGAAATGTCATACTACATCCACTCCCTCACCTCTCATCCACATGAGGTAAGAAAGTCAAAGCTCTCACCACAAAAGGAGGGAACCAACCACTCCAACCAAAACTTGAGTCAATTCTCCAAATTGCCCTCAAGCACCTTCCTGAAAGCTTCCCGCAACCGGTACCTTGACCATCTGGACCTCGACTCCTCCCTGAGTCTAGTCCTGTCCACTTCGCTGCACACGACCGCACCCGGCATCCTGACCGTCTGAACCTCCAACTCCACCTGAGTCTAATCCCGGTCCACCTCGCTGCTGCCCGTCGTGTCCACCCGACTCCGACCGAGACCTCTGACTACACCTGAGTCTAGTCCTGGTCTGTTCCGTCACACACGACCGCAACCGACCTCCAACCGTCTAGACCTCTGACCTCCAACCGTCTGGACCTCCAACTCCTCCCTGAGCCTAGTCCCGGTTCGCTCGTCGTTGCCCGTCGTGTCCACCGCCGGTAGCTTCCGCTCCGGTTCCTCATCTCCCGACTCGCAACCACCTCAGCAGCCTCGATCATCTTCGGCATCACCGACCGTCTGGACCTCAACACCTCCTGTGCCTGGTCCCGGTCCTCCTCGCCTCACCATGACCTAGCTCCGAAGTCCTGCAGTCACATAGACAAGCAAACCGTCAAATAGCACCGCACGAAACAGCATAATCAATATTAGCATTAAAGAAAGGTACTCAACCCTACAATACCCAAAATAAACTCAAACTCTCTAATACAACCGTCAATTACTCATCACAAACATGGGGATACCTCCACATGGTCTCTCAATCTCCCCCTTGATAAGTATATTGACAAACACAAAAAAAGCATAAGATTGAGTTTGTTTGAAAGTCATACATGGTCCAAGAGAAAGAAAATGATGCTAATAACCATGTTGACAAAAGAGCTAAAACTAGAGCAAGTTTTCCTCAAAGGCTCCCAAAAAGGGCTTTTTCTCCAATATTCTCCCCCTTTTGGCAATAGAATCATCAAGATGCAAAAGAGAGAATATAGCATGGATATGGATGAAATGGTTGAATTTTATTCAATCTAAGCAAATAGAACCATGAAGATTATCCAAAATGACCATTAAGTATTACACCAAGCCATAATACAATAAGAAGCTATCAAGATCATAACAAGATATGCATAATCAAGCCAAGCCACATAAGTAACAATCTGAATAGTAGATGAATTTCTGAGCATGTCAAGCCATTCAAGATTATAGTCTAGTTAAAGGTATCCAAAGATGATGCAAGCCATGTCAATAATCTAAGTGGAACCAAGAAGCTAGAATTGAGTCAATTTAGATTGCTACAAGTTCATGAATGAGACGTTTGATTACGTACTTGGTTCTTTTTGAAGTTAAGCAAATTTAGCACAATAGACATATTTTCTTTGAAACTCATGATCATTTCCAACCAAAATTTTAGTCATGTGCTAGATCTCAAGCCTTATGTGTAACATCCTAAAATCTGAATTTGAAAATATGAGTTTCTTGAATTATTTTTGCAATATATTCTATTGGGGTTTGGATTTTATGGTGTTTTCCTGAATTTGGTTGAGATTTTGAAAAATTGAATAAATTCATAAAAGACAAAGACAAACATTAGTAATGCCAAAAAGGGAATATGCAAATAATAGAAAACTAAAATTTTAAATACGAATCTGAAAAGATGATCCAGTATAAGGAGGGAGAAACCTGAGTTAAAACACAAAATCTCATTTTGGAAATAATGACATAAATAGCACTAAAAGTGAATGACTAAAGTACAAGCCCCCCTACATATATGCAAAATTAAGTAAGCCAGCAAGATAATATTATATGAAATTATGTACATATACATAAAACAAAATATACAACACACTAAACATATATTATGATGAGTGGAGCAATAAAGGAGATAAAGGTATGAAAATAAGAGCATCAAATAAAATAAAAGGACTATTATATTTTGTATTTAGGTAATTGAACAAAGACTTGAAATAGAATTTCAAAAATTACGAACCATAATCTTAAAGAGAAAATAGAAGTTCAACATACAAATTTAAAAATCCAAATTCAAAGCTTTTCTCTCTTTTCTTTCTTCTCTCTATTACATGTGGGCCCCACTCATTTCTCTCTCTCCTTTTTCTTTTTCCCCTACTTCCTCTCCCTGCCTAGCGGGCCCCCTGCACGGCGTGCCTCCCTTCTCTTCCTCTCTTCTTCCCGTGCGCCCGGGTCCCCCTCCTCCTTTCGGTGTCAAAGCCGCGCGACACAGTTCCGCGGCATGCGCGCTAGTGGCGCCCCGAATCCCGCTGCCCCGTCCTCGCCTGCGCTCCCACGTCGCCTCCGCATCGGCTGCGTCGCCCATGACTGCGCGCATCACCCTGCTGCGGCCGTTGCTGTCACTCTGCGAGCGTCATGCCAGCCATGCTGCCGCCCCCACTGCGCACTACTCCGGGGTCGTCAGCTACAGATTCCCCCACAGCACCCACGCCTACAAATAGCCAAGCCTCCCATTGCTTCTCGTGTTTCTTCCCTCATTTGCCCCACTGCGCGCCGGCCGCCGCCGCCGTGCCCACTCGCCTTCCCGGCCCGGTGCTTCTAGCGCAAAATCTACCGCATCATACCATGTCCCTGCTCCCCACCAGCCTCCTCTCCAAGCCAATTGAAATTTCACGCACCGTAGGTCACCGCACGGCCGTCTTCCCCAAAACCGGCCGCCGCCACCATCGCTAGTGCCGTTCAAGCCTCGCAGATGCTCCACTTCAATTCCTTGCGCCCAGAGCTCGGCCTCAGCACCCTGAAGCTGCGCCAGCCACCGCCTCCTGCTCACCTCCCCTCCGGTGAGCCCTCCACGGGAGCCATCTAGCGCCGCCCCCCATGCCCGCCGTCGGCCCGCCACAGCACCTCCTGGCCGGAGCCGCCACCTCCAGGAGCTTCCTTCCCCCATCGGGCATCCATTTTGGCCGTCGCCACCGACTCCCCAGCCGCTCCCCGCCGGCGACGCCGCTCAACCCGAGCGCCGCCCGAAGATGCTCTGTTCTGGACTCCTGATGCTTGTTTCAGATATTATCTCCTTCCCACATTGTCAGGTAATACCGACTGCCCGCATGGCTAGCCGAGCGCACGCCTTAAGCCTTGGCCCCTGCGGTCCTAGTTTCGAATCCGTCGGCCGCACTTTTCAATTCTTATTTTTATTTTACTTTTGTAACACGGTTTAAATCCAAAAAAATTATTAAAAATTAGAGAATAATCTAGGGAATGTAATAAATTTAGTTAGGATATAAAATAAGATTATTTGAGATTTAATAATAGATTAAATATATATAAGTAACTAATGTAGTTTGGAACATTTAACAAAAATCTAAGTTTTAATTATAGGTATTAATAAAAGATGACTTTGGTTAATTGTTTGAAATTTCATGAAGAAAAGTGGCTTTGGTTAAATATCCAAATTTAGTAAAGATACCCTTAATTATAATTGAAATATATGTCCAATATTTAACATGCCATCTGAAATAAACCTTATATTTTGCTAAATAACAAATATTAAAATATAACCCTATATAACCAGCTTTGCCAAGATAAATAAATTTAAATTAACACTAAAGCTAAGCCTAATAATAATTGTAGGTGAAATGATAGGATGCCATGAATTAAATCTCAACGTTAGATTTAGTAAATAATAATGTTGAGCATGATTGAATAAAGTAAGCTACGACCCATATAAATAGATCCTAATTCAAACTAAACTAAGCCTAGTAATAACTGAGGATACATAAAATGTTGACACATAAAATGCTATGAAATCAGACTCTAATATTAATTCGGTAAGCTAAAATTTGTATACATTGTGTATATAATATATGCCCTGAATATTAACACTCAACAAAATAATACCTAGCTAGACTCGTGCACCAACTCATAGGTCTAACCTAACTCATGGGACTTCCTTGATAAATACAAAAATAATAAAAGAAATTATTAATAAAAAAGATTGAGTCATCATATCCTACCGCTGACCTTGCCTCAAACCACCCGAATCACCCATCAACTCATAGTAAAACTAAATTGAGTTTATTTGGATTTATATGGGTCTTTTGAGTTATTTGCCTTTATTTGTATTCAGTCGTTTAGCACGAAATTAGAAATTGGAGTCCTGAAGAATCAAGGGATCAAGCGAGATCACGAGTGAAGTGAAGATAAAGACTAGAAGCTTAGCCTTTCGAATCAGATAGCTTTGAGTGAGCTCAAGACCGCGGTAAACCGCGCAAGGCGAGTTAATACTTTGATCATGTTGAACCTACATTTTCTGCAAATTACTTTGGTTTAAATTATCAAATTGCATGCTGTTATTTTATATGCAAATACATGTTTAATTTAATATTCTAGTTATGTGCTCATTGTTTACCTTGAATAATATTACATCTCCTTTGGAATATTTGGACGTGTGAACCTTGTCGCCCTAGCAAAAATTATAATATTAACCTTTCAAAAATAAGTCCCTAATTATACGCCATGCTTAGTACTGCATAGATATCGGGGGTGATGAAATGCCCAATCATCATTATCATTTTTAATCATGAGAAACTGATTTGGGAAGTTATGGTGGTAATGACTGGTATATGTTGGTATGATTATTTTACATTTCCAAAAACCCCAACTTGCTTAAATATCTGGGCGGATGGTTCGAGGGTGTGTGTGGTGCAGTGGAAGCACAAAGTGGGTAGTAGTAGAACCACCTAGATACTACTAAGGACCGAATCTTGTCATGACCTCCTGTGAAAAATAGTACAACCACAAGTCTGTAAAGTAAAACTTGGCTTAGTAAATGTGCTGGACCCTAAAAGTCATCCTCACAGGAGGAGGTGGTGAGGTAGTGCAAGCGGCTGTCTGGGTGACGGCTTGAATGGGACACTCGCAGAGGGTGAAGTTCTATTGTGGCGGGCTAGCAGGGGGTAGCGAGCTGCTAGATGTTCAGAAGGAGAACATCCCGCACAACGTATGGGACCCACCGCAAGTGGGAGTGACCCATAGGGTGAAATGATGGAAGGGGCGAGGTACTTTGAACGGTTACTGTGATGGTTTGCTCAACCGCATGACTAAGGAATCGTGTGGGGCAACGAGTGGATTGTCTCTTGTGGGTAAAGTGTGCAAACTCTGCAGAGCCAAAACTATTCGAATAGCCGTGCCCACGGTCATGGGCGGACATGGGAACTTAACCAGATATAGTTCTGTTTCAAAAACAACCTTGTGGGTGGAAATGACAAAGTGGAGGGCGGTGGATAGCCCTGATTTGAGTTGTCCTGGTGTCGTCCCAGTGGTAATGTAAGCTGTTATAATGCTAAAGTGATAGCATATGGTGCAGATGCCATGTAACGGTGGATGGAATCTGGATCACTATTATTATTGCATTCTCTTACACATTATGTTTTTGGTCAAAACTGCTAGGTCTCAGGAAATTTCTATGTATTATATTTCTTAAAAATGGTAATACTTCTCACAAAATAAATATGGGAGGAATAAACAGAGTCGTGAGTAAAGGAGATGGATGTTTGTAGTATACACCTAAAGGCATTGGTGGATTCATGTCGATCGTAAATAGGAGACGATAGTGTGGATTCTGAGAGAAATAAATTGGTGGAGCCTAAATGAGTATAAATAATAGATAGATGCTTTAAATGATTTTTGGAGAATTAGGGAGTGCAAAGGAATTGCTGGATTACAACATTGATATCTAATATAAATTCTTGGAAGATGCTGGCAATAATGGGATTAATAGGATTGGATCAAATATTAGATGGATGAATTGAATTTCTGGGGATACTGGAGGAATGATAACAATTATTGGATTAAAATCTCGATCAATGATATTCTTGGTGGATGTATATTAGTGATGTGTAGACTTGATCAATGATATTCTTGATGGTAGTATACTAGTGAATTAGTTAGAGATAAATAAGGAAAAATAAGGTTGATTATTGGAAGAGCAAATTATGGTTGTGGATCAATAACAAAACGATTGGATTGTTAGGAATTTAGAATACAAAAAAAATAATGGTGGATAAAATTAATGATATTAGATAAATGATGTCGCTAACTGTTTGGGGCAGCAATTGATTGGTGGGTTGTATAATTGATGATATTCGCTGTTTGGAGTTTTATACAGCATTGAATATAGAAAGTGTGTGTTCGGTGGATTAATTAAATGATGTCGCTCGCTGTTTGGAGTCTTAGACAGCAATCAATAAAGAAAGTGTATTTTTGGTGGATTAAGTCAATTATAGTAATCGCTAGGTGGAGTTTAGGCAGCAACAATAACACTATGACTAAATAATAGTAATACTTCTAAAAAGCAGCTTTTGGCAAATAAAATAACCCGAGCCTCTCCTTTGATAAGCCATGCATACTATTTATTTGCATTCTGTGTATTGGCTGCGGAGCACGGTGGTTTGTGCTCACACTCGCTTTCACAACAAATCCAGAATCAGGAATCAGAACACTTCGCCTCAGCAACACGTTGTACATGATGGCAGAGAAGATGAAGATGTCAAGGGCTAGGTCGCGAACCTCCAGTTGACTGCCTGTGGGCATGTCTGAAGGTCCCACTTGCGTGCTTCGTTCTTCCGCTTCTGCAATTTAATGATTTCGGCCTAATCAGCCCATGAGTAAGTCTACTATATTACTTATGCTTTCGCATGATATGTACTTTGATATTCAGAACTATAAACTGTGAGCACTATCTACTGATCCAGGGAATAGTGCGGTGGAATCACAGAGGAATCCGGATTATAGAATCTGGGTCCCTGACATTATGCGACCACTCCAAGCAAGAAGCTTAAGGAGATGATCTTGGTCATCCAAAACTCCCCCTGAGTTCATGCCTAGTGCAATGGCAAGCAGTCTCATGAGAAAGAATTGATAAGATCAGTTCTTTCGCACATAAAAGAAATCTTTTGCTTTCTTAAATAGTTGTACTAACTCATGTTTCATCAAGAAACTAGCATAGCTCAATCTAAAGCTCAATAAAGATTCAAGACTCAACTCAGCCTATTTGACATGGCATGAATCATAAAAGGATAACTAAAGACATACTAGTCTCAAGAGCTAACATGACATGTCTTAATTCAAGTTGTGCAATTTTAATTAACTTATCAATGGTAAAGGCTTGATGATACATATAAAGTTATGATAAATCTAGCAATTAAGCACAGATCATGGCAATATGTAAAGTATTGTAAACATGTCATATAAAGATAATAGTCAAGGCTCCATGTAATTATATTACAATGCAGAATGTTGAAAATGAAATGCAGGAAATCCAGCTCCCCCTCAACATGAGATGCACTTTTAGTTCAAGTTGAGTTATGTCAATATTAAGCTCCAGAAGCTCCCAAATGAACTCCCCCTGAACCAAAGCTAAAAACTGAGAAGCTAGCAAAGAAATCAGAAAAGGCAGTCCTTAAAGCATAGACAAGATATAGAGGATACTAAGGCTCAGACTAACTCTTATCTACCCCATATGATACTAGGACTATCAACTGCTTTACTAACACACTAAGGAGCAAACACATTCCCTGTCTAGCCAAGGGTGGCCCAACCCTTGCTAGAACCTATAAGAAGTGAGTGAGCTCAACCTAGTGAGAAAAGAGACAGTTAATAAGCAGCATCCTAGAATCATAAAATGAGAGGAAGAAGTCTAAGAAGCTAGACGAGAGAACCACTCTAATCTATGCTAGGAGGACTAACCCAAATGCACCCAAATACAATACAACAAAATGAGAACATGAGCATAATATACAGGATAAAACAGTAAAGTTCAAAGCTCCCCCTCACTACAGTCCATAAGGACCACCCCAAACTCTCCCCGCAAGGCTGAAAACCTAGAGCTATCCAAGGGTTTAGCAAAGATATCAGCCAACTGGTGGTCACTCTCCACAAACTGGAGCACTATGTCACCCGTCTCCACATGGTCTCTAAGAAAGTGATATCTGATATCAATGTGCTTGGTCCGAGAGTGCTGCACTGGGTTCTTCGCAATGTTAATAGCAGACGTGTTATCACAAAAGAGTGGAACACTATCTACGGCTAACCCAAAGTCCCGCAAGGTCGAAGCCATCCAAAGTACCAGGCTGCAGCAACTGGTGGCAGCAACATACTCAGCCTCTGCGGTGGACTGTGCAACACCGGACTGCTTCCTAGAAGACCAAGAGACAAGAGAAGTGCCAATGAATTGGCAGATGCCAGAAGTGCTCTTCCTATCTATCCTACAGCCAGCAAAGTCTGTGTCCGAGTAGGCTTTGAGGGAAAGACAGAATGAGGAAGAGTACCAGATACCATAGTTTATAGTAGCTCAAAGGTACCGAAAGATGCGCTTCACCGCCTGGCGGTGAGATATGCAAGGGGAGGCCTGAAATCGAGCAGATAGACACATACAGAAGTGTATGTCCGGTCTTGAGGCCGTGAGGTACAAGAGGGAGCCAATCATGCTTCTGTACTCCTTTTGATCAACTGGCTCGCCATCCTCATCTGGGTCAAGTGAAGCTGTTGATGCCATTAAAGTTGACACCGGCTTGCCATCACTCATGTCAAAGCGTCTCAGGAGGTCCCTGATGCAAGAAGGTACCTTCCTGAGTCTGCTTGATCTGGAATCCAAGGAAGAAGCTCAACTCGCCCATCATGCTCATCTCAAACTCGGTGCTCATGACATCCGAAAACTGTGAAACAAGAGCATGAGAAGAGCCGCCAGAGATGATATTATCCACATAAACCTGGACGGGTAGAAGGTCATTGCCATGCCTGCGAATGAACAATGTCTTGTCTACCTTACCCATCTCAAACCTATGACTCAACAGATAGGACATAACCTCTCATACCAAGCTCTAGGGGCCTGCTTAAGTCCATACAGGGCTTTGTAAAGCTTGTAGACATGGTTTGGGTATTTGGGGTTCTCGAAACCTGGAGGCTGCCTAACATAGACATCTTCCTCAATAAACCCATTGAGAAAGGCACTCTTGACATCCATCTGGTAAAGCTTGAAGCCCTTAGACGCTGCAAATACAAGCAGAATCCTAATGGCCTCTAGCCTAGCTACAGGGGCAAAGGTCTCCTCAAAATCTAGACCCTCAACCTGAGAGAAACCCTGAGCTACCAGTCTAGCCTTGTTTCGAATGACTACCCCTTCCTCGCTCTGCTTGTTTTTGAACACCCACTTGGTACCAATGACATTATGACCTCTAGGGGGCTCAACAAGCGACCAGACCTGTTTCTTTCAAAGTTCTCCAACTCCTCATGCATGGCATTGACCCAAGACTCATCAGAAAGAGCATGACTAATATCCTTGGGCTCAAATGTGGCAACGAAGGCAGAATAGAGACAGAAATGAGACAAGCTAGACTTTGAGCGTGTGACTCGCTCAAAAAGGTCTCCAATCATCTGCTCTGAAGGATGGTCTTTTTGGATATTTCGGGGAGGTCCTGGATGAGATGAAGAAATAGCCTCTACCTCATGACCTAATGAGGTAGGAACAGAGCCACTAGCTCTAGAAGAAGTAGAAGGCATGGGCTGATCTCCTCGAGGTGCAGTGGAAGAAGCAGGCACCTCAAGGGGAGGAGGAACTGGATCGGGTAGGCAACTCTCATCTCCATCCTCCTCATCATCCACAAAGATGGTCTCGGACTGCTCTAAAGAACCTGAGATATTACGCCTAGTCCCCGGACTGGCCTCGTCGAAGGTCACCTCATAGGTCTCTACCATTTTGCTAGACTCGCAGTTCTAGACCCTATAAGCTCGCGAAGAAGTCGAGTAGCCTAGAAGGATCCCATCACAAGAACGTGACTCGAACTTATCTAGATTCCCAGACTTCAGAATAAAGCACTTGCAACCAAACACATGAAAATGAGAGACATTGGGCTTTCGCCCATATCTCAACTCATAAGAGGTGCGATACAAGTGTGCCCTTAGAAAAACTCTGTTGGAAATATGGCACGTGGTGGCTATAGCCTCAGCCCAAAACTTCCTCAGTGTAGAGTACTCATCAAGCATCGTCCTGACCATCTCGACCAAGGTACGGTTCTTCCTCTCCACAACATCATTCTGCTGAGGGACGTGCTGCGAAGAGAACTGGTGCTCTACACCTATCTCATCGCAAAACCTCTCAAAGTAGGAATTCTTGAACTCGTGCCATTGTCACTGCGGATCGCTCGTAAGGCACCCGGGAGCTCAACAGAAAGCCTACTAAAAAGGCCCCAAAAATGGGTAAATGTCTCATCTTTCGAGGCTAAGAAAAACACCCAAGAGTACCCCGAGAAGTCATCGACCACGACAAGAACATACCACTTCTCTCCTGCTGACTGCACTCTAGCTGGACCAACTGTGTCCATGTGGAGCAGTTGTCCTGGTGCATCGGTCATAATCACTGTAACTAGAGGATGTGAAGCGACAACTATCTTGCCGTGCCAGCAAGGAGCGCAATTAGATCTTTGACCATCTTGAGTTTAGGCAGACCACGAATGAGATCTTGGCCGCTAACTCGGGTCAAATCCAATATGACCAAGTCTCATATGCCAGAAAGTGAGGTCACGGTACTCATAAGCAACTAAACACCTGAGAGGATCACCAGAAGACTCAACAAAATCAGTACGAAAAATCCTCCCATATCTAGAAATCCCGCAAACCAGACTCCCCGAAGAATCAAGAATTTTGCACACATTTTTCTTAAAGCTCACCTCGAAACCGTCATCGGTAAGTTGGGAAACTGAGAGCAAATTGTATTGCAGCTTACTCACTAAGGCAACATCTTTTAAAATGAAAGAATCATTAACGCGCACAGTACCTTTAGCGATGACACTCCCAGAAGAGGCATCTCCTAAGGTGATCATCTCATCACCTGGAGCTCAGGCTAGGGAAGAGAACCAACGAGAATCTCTGGTCATGTGTCAAGAACACCCGGAGTCCACAAGCCATACCTCTCCCTTTCCTGCCTGGCGAACCTAAGTCAACAAGAGAGGGATGTCTCAGTACTGGGATAAATCAAAAGAGATTTTGGCACCCAATACTGAGTCACACGACGAGCAGAAGTAGTCACACATGACTGACATCTAACTACCCTACGCTCTCCATCGCTAAGAAAGCCAGAAGGTCTATGAGCAGACCTGAAGCTGTTGTTGGGCTTGACTGCTATGGAAAAGCTATCTCAACAGGGAGAACGAGATCTACCCTCAAGACGGTGGATATCACGACCAGAGGCAAATCGAGGGCAAAAGTCAGAAAAATTAGAAAAGCCAAGTCCTCGATGCTGCCCAAACACATCAACATGATCAACTCTAGACCTCATGTGGGTGTTAGGTGCACTCAAGGTCTGGGGCTAACTCTGAATACGCCTAAGAGTGTGAACATGATCTCTCCGCGCGATCTTGGCATGCCTGAAGCATCTCTCGATCATGTATCCATCCTTCCGACAGAAGGTACAATGAAACTTCACCTTCTGGAAGGTCGAAGCAACATGTGTTACCACCTTACTGTCAGAGATCCCTTGGACAAAGCCCGTAGACTTGAACTCAACCTGTTTGGTTCTGGGCTTGACCTCGATCACACCTGCTGCTATGGGTCTGAGAACAGTATGTGGATGCTTTCTAACATCCTCAAGAAAATCATATCCTAGACCTTGATTGAACATGCAAATATTGGGTTGATCTAGAATAAGATTCAGCTTCTTCTTGCCTCCAACAAATCTCTCAAGAGTGTTCATAAGATACAAACACTCCTGAAAGAGAGAGGTGCAAGAAGAGTAGGGGAAGAAGAGACAGCAGAAGGAGAGGAAGAGGAACCAGCAGCAGAAGAACGGATAGCATGTGCACGCACAGCCGCCTCAACTTTGAGGTCTTCGCAAGGACCAGGCGGGACAGTTCTACTTCTAGCCATTTGGTTTTCGTCGCTAAGCGTCTCAACCAATTCCTTATGCTTCTCCCCATCAACAGCACACACATCACAACAAGATTGTGGCTTCTCTAGTAGATCCTTAGTTAGCTTCACACATTTATCATTCAAAGCAACGAGTTCAAATTTTAGTTTTTCACAATTATTGCATGGTGAGCTAACAGGGTCCTTAGAAGCATATTGAGCCAATTTGTTGTTGTGATCAATCATTTCTTGAAACTGTTTTGAGACATATTCAAGTTCAACAGTCAATTTAGGACAATTGGTGCAAGAAACAATGGGCTCAAGCAAGGAAGCATGCAATTCAGCAATTTTATTATCTGCCTTCTTTAAGTTCATTTTCAGGTTATTGCAATTTTCACATGTTTTAGACAGATCAAGAAACATAGTGTAAAGACCTCTAAAAGCATTGTCCTTATCCTCACATGAGGTGCAAGAAGTAGTCTCAACAGTAGTAGATGAAAGAGCAGCAGTCCTAGTCATCTCTAATTCAGCTAATAGACTAACATTCTCCACCTTAAGCAAATCTAGCTCAGAAGTCACACTATCATGAGAGGTCCTTAGCTTTTCCATATCTCTAAACAAAGAGGAACATACATCACAATCGTCACGGGAGGGAGCAGATCTAAGTGAAGTAAGCTCCCGTGACAAGCTCTCTACTTCCTTCTCCAACTCACTACACCTAGCTCTAAATCTAGCATGAAATTTTCCTAGCTTGAGAAATGCATCATTGAGCTGGTCATAGGAGGGACATACTTCATCGGAGTCACTGTAGAGCTCGCTGTCACTGATGTCGCCCTCATGGGCCATGAAGCACATGCCGATGAAGTCGTCGCCATCCTTGGGATCTTGATTATCCTTACCGTCGTCGTCACTCCACCCTTCCATGTCGCTAAAGTCGATGTCGTCGAAGGCAGTGAGGACGCGGTGAAACAGCTTCTTGGCTTTGCCAAGGTCGCGGTACTTCTTCCCTTTAACTTGGCTGCGAGCTGGGGGCTTCTTGTTGTGGTTCTTGTTGGTATAGTCGTCCTTGCTCGTACCGTCGTAGTCGTTCTTGCCCTTCTCCAACTTGGGGCAATTCGCTCGAATGTGGTTGGGGCCACCACACTCGAAGCAAATCACGGACCCTCCTCTCTTTCTGTCCCTCACTCTTTTGTATGCATGAGAAAATTTTCTGGCTAAGAGGGCTAGTTGGTTTTCTAGGAGCTGCTCTAGTTGATCATTGCCAATTTCACACAGAACAGTAAGAGAAAATACAGAAACAATGTCTGAAGAAGATCTAGAGGTAGGACTAGGATCGGTGACCAAAGCCATCGACTATGACTTCGATTTGCGAGAGACAATGACAATCTCGTGAGTCTTGAGGCGTGAGTACAACGCATCAAGAGTCAAAGTCGAAAGATCAGTCGTGTTCTTGATGTTGGTCACCTTCATATCCCAAACTCGCAATCCTAGGCAGCAAGCATCTGTCGAGCGTTATCCGAGTCGGGGTATGTGAAACCGACCGCTCAGAGGTTGCTCAACATCTTGTGAAACCTCGCATAGCACTCATCCAGGGACTCTCCAGCGAGCATTTGAAACTTGTTGTAATCTCGCTTGTACTGGTCCTATTGTACCATCTTGATTTGGGTGGTGCCCTCATGGTAAGTATCGAGGGTCACCCAAATGTCATAGGCCGACATAAGATGAGAAATGCGATCAAATTCGCTTCGGCTCAATCCTTGGATTATGATGTTCCTTGCTTTAGCATTTGCCTCAACATCAGGCATGTTTGCCACATTGATGTTCTCATCAGTAGGAACAAGAAAACGAGTTTTGACTTTCCGCCAGATCACATAGCCCTGAGCCTGTATGTAAGACTCCATCCTACTCTTCCAGAAGGGATAGTCGATCCCATCGAAGATAGGGGGCTTGGTGGAATACTTCTCTGTTGCCATGGCTCAAGAGACCGGTTAAGATCTACGAGGAAGAGCTAACCGGCTCTGATACCAATTGTAGGATCGAAAATGGCAATAGAGGGGGGTGAATGGTGCCTCCAAAAATGCCCCAAGTATTCAACCTATCTTCTTCTCCGATAGCTATAAAAGCTATGAAGCAAGAAGTTAAATGCTCACTAGAAACAGTAGCGAGAACAACCAGAGAAGAAAATGAAGCATTCCTGAAAGCAGCCAATCAACACGAAGTGGTCACAACTAGTCTGATCGAAGGCTGGAGAGCGGTCTAACCGCAGCTGATGAGCCGATATGACCGCACTTCTCGGCCGGTCAAACCGCCGGTGTTGCACCGGTCCAACCGTCGGCACAGATACGGTCTGACCGCCGGCACAAACCCGGTCTGACCGGCAAACCCTAGCGATCTAACCTCTGTTGTCAGTCCGGTCTAACCGGGTACAGAGCTGGAGAAAGCCAAAAGACTGAAAGATTGAGCACTTAAAGATAAAACAGCAGAAGACCAACAAAGGCTTCACCAGAGAGACTAAACTAAACATAAGAGATCAGAAACACCAAAGCAGGGATAACAACCACAGAGCAAAATCAAAATGTAAAGGAGGCAGTAACAGTCCTGACAATAGACTGCACAGACTGATTGCTTGAGGCACAACAAAGATCAAGCAATTGGATGAAAAACATCTTCAGAAACCATGACAATCTGAGAGACATATTAGTTTGTGACATAGAACTCAACTTCCAACTTGAAAGATCATAATACTTGGTTGTGAGCAATCTACAGAAGAACTGAGAATAGTAATTTCTATATTGCCGAACTGAAGACAAAGAGATGACCAAAACTTCAAATGGCTTGTGATTCTCAGGTCTTTTGGTCATGGGACTCTTGGTCACAACAAAGACAAGACCTTGGATTGAGAACACCCAGAACTCAAACCACTCTCCACAGAGACAACAAGAAAAACAAACTTCCTCTGCTCATGCAAATAGTAAACCCTAGAGGACTAGAAAACAGAGGAAATGTGCAGCGGTGCATTTCTTGAAGGAATCTACTCAGAAAACTTTGCTCTCGGGAATATGCTTAGCCAAAGGGGCTTGAGATAATTCCCAATTCAAAGCAAAGAGATTCTGCATCTATTCCTCCAAGAATCCAACTCAGAGAGAAATGAACTGAGAAGAGCAAAGAACATAGAACAGCTCACATAAGAAAATGGTAGCAGAACACAGAAAGAAAAGTAACAAGAACAGCTCAACCACAGTCCATTTCATATTGATACATTGAGATGAATGATTATAAAGGTTTTTCTACAACCATCTCAACCCAGGTCTCTCATCCTGAGAAGAACACACACCTACTCACGTATACCAGGAAAACAAGAACACAGGCAGACAATGAGCCAAGAAGCTACGCTGCCCAACCACTCACACACCAAAAAGGAAATTCAAGAAACCTCAGCCAACTCCTACTACCAAACTCATACACCAGAGAGACAAGAGCCAAAAGCCCTCATCAGAATAGAGGAGGGAAAATAAGCACACCCTCTCCAAACCCTAACTCTCTCTATTTATAGCCTTCCATTGCCGGGTTCAATTTGCTTTGCCCATTAGCAAACTCAGTGCTTTACCCGTTATCTTCAACCGAATCCACTTCCATTTTGCAGCCTTACGCATTTTACGGAAATGCCACTCCTGCACCTTCCTGGAAGCTTCCTCTTTTCTTGCTGTCCATGCTTGGCAACCATTTCGAGTCCTCACCGTCTTCGGCATCTCCTGGCCGCTTTGACCTCATCACCGACTGTGCCTAGTCCGACCATCCATGCCTCGCCATGACCTAACCTCAAAGTCCTGCAGTTATCACAGACAAGAAAACATCACATAGCACCGCTCGAAACAGTATAAACATACATTAGCATCAGAAGAAGGTACTCAAGCATGGAATACCCAAAACAAACTCAAACTCTCTAAAGCAAGCGTCAATTACTCATCACAAACATAGGATTGCCTCCACATGGTCTCTCAGTTACCAAGGGTAGGAAAATCATTAATGGTGCAGAACAACATGGCGCGTAGAGTGAAGTTCTCTCATTTGTCTACATCCCATACATATTGTTCTCAGATTACTTTAGCCCTTGGATAAGTAGTGACATCAAAATATACTTCCGCTTCATACACAACCAAGGAGGAAGATTGTACATGCACAGAGTCACGGGCTAGGTGCTATGTTGGCTGCTCATGTTACCAAAAGGATTCATTCCATCTGTACTCAACCTAAACCTTATATTCCTCAGTTTCTCACTGAAATCTACAAACATCCTATCGATGTTTCTCCACTCGACTTAATAAACAATGTGTCTTATCATTCTGTCTTTTTACGCTGCTCTGAGTGCCAACGCATCAATCTTGTATCCTTGCGGTTTGCAAATAAACACTTTAAATGGGGAATTACAGGAAGATACCACAACACTTTAGCAGGAGATCCTTGCTTCACCTCGATGCCCTTCCCATCATCATAGTCATTTTTACGCTTGTATCGTGATGCTTTGCACACCGGACAAACATGTAAGCTAGCATACTCTTTACAGTAGAGGATCCAATCATTCGGACATGCATGTATTCTTTCTACTTTCATTCCTAATGGCATAACCGGCGTATCGTTGTCTCCCTCGACGATATCATAGCTACCTTCTTGTATAATCTTCTCTTCATAGTGTTGGTCCAATATTTGTACCACTTTCTAAGACCCCTTCGAATCAAGTGAACTTCGATCTGTACTGAGTTGCTAATTATCTTTAGATTATCACAATAAATGCATGGATAGTACATATATTCCATCCCCTTCTTCAACATATCCAGCTTGGCCACTCTTCTAAAAGCAGACACGTCATTAATGTACTCTTCACTCACACGGTTCTCAACGTACATCCAGCTTTGGTCCATCTACGCTACAAATGTAACAAATAGGTGTCAAAATGATTATTAGCACTACTATAGCAAATCAGACTAGCTATACTTAATTACACATGACATCTATATTAGGTAACTAGCTAGCTAGCCACGTATTCATGACATAATAATATTAAACAAGAATATATTGAAGTAAACTAGGAGTACTTACCCATTCTTAAATTGAGCAAAGTATCATTATCTTTCTAAATCTAGCTAGCTAGATCTAAACAAAAACCTAGCTATCATCTCTTTCAATTACAAAGCATATAAGTTATTACAAGTAATTGAGTACTAATCTCTGATCACTAAGAAGACGTATATAGATCTACAAGTGATATGTTTTCACCAAACTCCCCAAAGCCGCCCGCCTTGCTCTACCAATGCTATGCAATGAAAACAAATCTGTGTCGAGACCACGTATGCTCGGTATTTAATAGCACTGATTATCTCAGACGTTTCCAATCACAAACAGTCTGTGATACGAACATTATCACAGACCGTTCATATTAATAACCGTATGTGATAATTCACAGACGATTATTCATACAAGTCATCTGTGATGTCCGCAATATCACAGACGGTATGTTATAAGAACCGTTTGTGATGTCCACAATATCAAAGACGGTTTTTATATGAACCGTCTGTAATATCCGCAACTTTCACATATGATTATTAACACGAACCGTCTGTGATGTCTCAATTATCACAGACAGTTCGTGTTAATAACCGTCTATGAAAATATCACATACGGTTACTGTTGTGGTTACAGACCAAACAGAGAGAGATGGTAGTGGAGAGGTGGGAGTGTTCTGCCTCACCCTCCCCCTCATCCTGATATATATATTCACATGGAGTATACTTTTACAGATATGCCCTTACATCCGTACATCCTCATTAGGGGCACTTATGTCATTACACACATTACTCTGGTTCTTATAACCTTCTAACAGGCCTGCTGGGTTTAGGTGGGGGCCACCCCTACAACAGTTACTTAATATAAATCATCTATGATAGTTTAAGTATAGACGGTTTCGTATGAATCATCTATAATATAGTTGTTTAGTATATCTCTTTTGTAGTAGTGAAAATAAGTCAAAAAAACGGATCCATCCTCGATCTCTGATAGTGCGCAGCGCTGTTCACCACGGAACGAGACCATGTACCAGCTTCTTTTCTCAAACCCCAACTACTTAGCGATCTTTATATGTACGGCTCCTAACCATGTCAAATGCATATCTATTATTTGTTTATCTTATTAAAACATGTTAGCATAGAGTTGTATTTCAATAAAAAAAAGTAAGAAATTGAAGTATATAGAGCTGTGTATGGCTATCAGCTCCTCTCATCAAGCTCATGCCACACGAAAAATTTTACTATGCAACAGTTGTATAAACGAGTTTGCGTAACGAATTAATAAGGTAGTGACATGTGGCATAAAACACTACAGTAGTACTGTAGCAGGTATTAAAAAAGTATTTTTCCCTACAACGGTGTCATTTTCTCATTAGTTTGTTGCATAAACTTATTTATACAACCGTTACATAGGAAAAATTTTCTTTGCCACACAGCAAACACCACCTGCCCCCTAGATTGTTGCGTAAACCCCTGTGGCCTCACATGCCGCCAAAGGCCTGATTGATAGGTTCGTCAATTACACGTACCGTGATCACAGAGCCCTCACATGTACGTATGAATTTATCCATAGCATGTCAGAGGCTAGATTGAATGCAGGAGCACAAGAACGAAGCCACCATGATGTTGGGCTGGGCAACTCAACGTGATCCATATCTCTCTTTTGTTCATCTTCAATCGCATTTTAAACACTTTAATTTGTAGTCTCTACATGATCTCTAATGGTTGATATGGTTCAACCTTAATGTCTGAATTTACGTAGATTTAGTCATATGGGTTATGCAGATCATAATTGCACCTAAACTCTTAGCTTCAATTTGATTTTAAGCTGAACTACGCGATTGAAGACATTACAATAATACTCCTTCTAATCATAAAAAGAGTGACATTTTGTAATATATGCAGTCAAACTTTACAAATTTTGGCCGTTGATGTTTCTACAAATATTTAGATTTGACATATCAAAATAACATAGGTAGATTTGATTTGAAAAGTACTTTTATAATATTATAATTTTCTTAGTTTTATAAATATATTATATAGAAATTAATGGTTAAAGTTAGGTTTTGAAGACAACTAGTTATGTACCTGTGTGTTGCAACGAAATACATTGAATATATAGAGAATTGTACTATAGAAGAGAGTTGCTCTAATTAGTTGGAAAGTAGAGAATAGTGAGAAGTTGAGGGAATAGAGCGGTTGGAGGAGAATAGACGTAAAACCACTAACTCGTCCTTTTATAATAGTAATGATATCGATGTCCAAGATGTCACTTTTTTGTGACTGGAGAGAGTAATTCAATTTAGTCTTTCAGGACCAGGGGCGAAGCCAGACGACAGGAGCATCAAGGTATAACCTTTATTTATAGTGCTATGATTACGATTTCAATCTAAAATAAGGACTCTCAATAATTACACTATGGACTCAAACTCCAATTAGACTCTAATAATAACTCGCACTAACACACACTCAAGATAGGCCAAAAATATTGGTCATATCTATATTGTTAAATATTGAACCATCCTCATTTGGACGTTGCCCGTAGTCAGCCAACTGTTCACAGACTTCATATGCTCCAATTTTAGCATCCTGTTGTACAACTTCTTGTGAAGATCTAACATGTCAATCTCAACATGCTTAGTTCGGTCGTGATGTACCAGATTATTAGTAATATTGATTTCAGACTTATTATCACGATACAACATCAAGGTCACTTAGACACTACTACGAACTCCCACCAACAGTTATCCCCAAGTTAAGGCTGTGATCGTTTTGGCTTCAGCTTTTAACATCCGGCTTATTTTTTACTATTCATAAATTTCGTCTTTTTCTGAACTTTTGGCTTTTTGTTGAGCTTTTTTGCCGGTTCTTTTTTTCCCGTATTTGTTTGTATTATACGTAATGTGCTAACATATTTTTAATTTTTTTTAAATTTAATTATGCTAAATAAGCTTCTATCAGCTACAGTATTTTTTAACTATAAGTCAAAAAAAAACCCAAATGATCACCACATAGCATGCAACGCTTTGTATGACTAGCCAGTCATCGGCCTTCTTACAGTTACATGTGAAATGTGAGGTTGACAGGTACCACTTGCGATGCTTTTGAGGCCAGATTTTTTTCCCCTCTTTTTTTAAGGGAGGGATTTTCATTAGCCCCCAACTTCTAAAGAAGCCAGGAAACAAAACATGCAACAGTTCAATAGAAAAAAGAAATAACAGAAAGTGAACAACATGAAAACAAGGCAATAAAACCTAGATCCTTGCACCACATGACACGCCAAAAAATAGAAGAAAGAGAAGTGGGGGCGTGGCGTGGCAACCAACATCTCTGAATGATCAATGGCCTAATAAACACCACAACTTGATACCAAAGTAATGTCCGTGTGCGCAATTACCTGTTTGGTCAACATTGTTTCATCTTACGTTAGTTCTTTTTTTCTTAAAAAGTTGTTTAAATATATATTGTTAGAGTTTTGGACTCGATAGGTCCAGTGGCGCCAAGTGCTTACATGTTGTCTACAAGCGAAGTGGACATTGGTTGGATAGGAATAGATATTACTGGAGATGGACGTTGGACCCTGATTCAAGGTTCCTTCCAAAGCTCTAGAAATTCGATTACTCAGCAAACGCATTAGCCTCATATATAACTGAGTTCGTCACTAATTGATCACTGTCTCACTGAGAATCAATATTGTGTCCGTCTTCTAATCGCAAGGTTCTCCCAGGTCGCGGAGCTTGTGTCCGTGTTAAAGTGTAATCTTGTTTTCGTATTTGAGTCGTATATATGTACGTATACTTGTCGTATACGTAGAAGTCTAGTCCGTTTGTGAGTCATATTTGAGTTCGTCGGTTTGCCGTGTACGTATACGAGTCCGTATACGCTGCCATGTTTCCGTCTCCGTGTGAGAATAGGAGTCCGTACGTTGTACGCGTCGTGCCGTCCGAGTAGTAGAAATCCGAGTCGAGTCTGGATGGTTAGAGATTGAGTCTGCATGCAGCCTTTAAATACCCATGCAATGTAGAACGTGAAGGGAAGAAGGCAATGAAAGAAGTTGCAGGCGTGAGTAGCTAAGAGAAATAAAAGAAGGGAAGGAGAGAGGTTTGTGTTTTGGGGGCAAAATTGATCTGTTATTCTTCGGTTTGATCGTTGTTTCTTTCCTGCACGTGAGAGCAGATCATGCATGAGTTGAGAGCAGCGGCATGCTCTTTTGCGTAGGCGTGGAGAGGCTTCATCTGTTGGGGACATCAACAATAGATCCATCAGAAGGACGGACGAGCGCATCACGAATCTCTGGACCGAGCTGAGTTGAGCGAAAAGAAGGTTGTAACAAGTGGTATCAGAGCATGGGTGACAAGGGGAAGGTCCAGGGTGGGTTAATCTCCCTCCAGTATCCTCTCCTGACGGTCGACAACTACCCGGTGTGGGCGATGAAAATGAAGGCGAACATGCGCGCCCAGGGAGTCTGGTGCGCAGTTGATCCGAAGGGGAAGGACAAGGAGGTGGACGACAAGGTAGATCAAGCGGCTTTGGCCCTCATCCACCAGGCGGTGCCAGACGCGATGATGCATCAACTCATCGACAAGGAGACGGCACGGGAAGCGTGGGAGGCGCTTCAGACGATGCACGAAGGAGTTGATCGTGTCAAGGAGGTGCGGCTCCAAAATTTGCGGAGCGAGTTCGAGAATCTGAAGATGGAAGAAAACCAGTCGGTGGACGAGTTCGCCGGTAAGCTGAGTTCATTATTTAATCAGATTAACTCTCTTGGCGACAAGATGGAGGAATATGTGGCGGTGAAGATACCTGCGCGTGCTTCCGGAGAAGTACATACCTTTTGTCACAACACTTATGTACTCCCCCGATCTGGACAAGAAGAAGATAAAGGAGATCACCGGATCTCTCAAGGCACATGAGGAGCTACTGAAGGGGTTTCAATCGCGCAAGGAGCAAGGATCTCACAACGAGTAGGCGTTGCTAGTAAGGGGAGATCAGAGAGACGGTCGTGGCTCTTCATGCAACCGCGGAAGGTGGCGCGGTCGTGGTGGCCAGAGTGGTCGAGGCGGCAGGGGTTGTAACACCCCATTTTCAAAATCTGGCTTATTGTAAAATTCAAATGTATGTTAATGAAATTAAAAGCTTTTGTTCTCATTTGGCTATTCTTTTTGCTTCCAAATAAATATATATATGTATATATTCTAGAAAATGCAAAAGTGCTTTAAAATGAAAACCTCGCCCCATCTCCAGGGAAGAAAATCAAGTTAATCTTATAAAAATCTAAAATATGAAATATACTTCAAGGATTAAAGGATTCAAGAGGCTAAGAATGTTAAGAAAAGATATATGCATATATATATGTATACATACCCGTATACATATATGTGTATGTATGTATGCTAATTGGTAGGATTTTTCCTCCCCAAGCCTTCCCAGCCAGCTCTTCATTTCTTCTTCTGTGGCAATGCATCTCCATTCTCCTCCTCTGGCAGAGCAGTTGCTTGTCGCCATTTGCACCAACTTCGTCGGCGATTGAATGCGGTGTCAGCTCTCGTCTTCAGCGCCTCTCCTCGCCATCAGCGCCCAGCAGTGGCAGCGTCTCCTGTCACCTCCCGCGCGTCCCCGAATGCTTAGGCCTGCGCCGGCCGTGCGCCTCTGCCATACGCCAAGAGTCGCCGTGGTCCTCCTCTGCCATCGGTCACCTTCGCGTGCTGCATACATGCACGGTGCCATGCCGCCTTGCTTCCTCGGTGTCCCGATGCGTTCCCCCGGCCGCTTTAAGTGGAGCCGCTTGCCTCACTGCCCACCTCGCCGAAGCTCGCCCAAGACGCCAGCCCACCGCCTCCTCTGCCTCGGGCCCTCCTTCGGCCAAACCTCGCCGCCGCGCCCCTCCGGTCATCGCCAGGACCCATGACCCTCTCCCCCATGTTCGCTATTGCCCTCGCTCCCACTTCTCCGGATTAATCGGCCCCTTCCCCTTTGCAGGCCGCCGGCGACGTGCCTCCACCGCCACCGACGGCTTCGGACCTCCCTGTTGAACCGCGACACCCCGGGCCAACTCCTTGCGCGTGAAGCACCACCGGGACCCCGGGAGCGTCTTCCCCACCTCGCCAGACCCCGCCGCCCACTCCAGCAAGCTGCCGCCGTGTCCCTCCTCGCCGCCGAGCACGTCTCCGCCGCCAGCCCGCCCTACTCCCTCTCGGCCCCGGCCAACGTGCTAGGTGAGTTCAACAAGTCCCGTAGATGCTCAAATGTCGAGGAATCGGGCCCCAATAGCCCGAGCCGCCGGCGCCGTCCTCCTCGTCTCGCGCCGCCCCCCGCGCCGCCGCTGCTGCCGGCCAAGCCGGCCGTCACGGCCGATTCCGCCTCCGAGTGCGCACCGGGTGGGCAACCCATTTCGGCGGCGCCGCCGCACCCGGGTCCCCTCGCGCGCGGCGGCTCCACTCCTTTTCCCCCCCCCGTGCGGCCGGAGTGAGCCCGAACAGAGCAAAGCCAGTGCATTTATTCGCTAACCCGCGTTGTCTTAATCAAGCCATTAAGATGTCTTAATCCGGCGCTTAAAGAAAACATTAAATCCTGCTAATTAAAGCCACCTGCCCGCAATGCATTTCTTTATTGTTTTTCGGATTTTTCCAGCATCTAAAACTTCAAAACGCTATAACTTTTAAACCCTAACTCCGAATTAAACGAAACCAACTTCTAAATTTTTCTAAAATCAAGACCTGTCTAATGGTTCTGGTTTGGTTCATTTCCAAGTTCATTTGAGTTGTTTTATTGTTTTGTTTGGTTCTTATTCGGCGCTCTTCATTTTATGTGATTTTTCCGGTACTTCCGTCCGAGTAGAGTTCGACGACGTGAACGAGACACCGCTTGAAGCAGCGCAAGACCCCCAAGCCTTCGATCCAGGCGAGTCAATACTTTGATCATTTTGCGCCTATATTTCATGTGAAACTATGTTCTTTTAAAATATCAAACTTGCATGCGTTACTTTATATGCAAAAGTATGTCACTCTTAAGGTAGCTAGCAACCATATGTCCACCTAATGAAATAATACACCACCAGTAACATTTGAACATACCTGACCATTGTCGCCCTAGATATAAACAATAATTATGGTAGTTATAAGTCTTATTATTGCCATGCCAGGCTTGTCAAGTCCAGGGTTCTAGTAACCCTGATAATCATTCTTTAATCATGGAAACTAGTTTTGGGACAGTCACGGGATGTACGTGGCTGAATAACTACGTTCATTTGTGTTATGCTTCTCAAAACCCTAAAATCTGCTGAACCTGTTTGGGCGGGTGGAAAGAACGGTGGGTGTGGACGTAACACAGGGGATTGTGGAATGAACCGCCCAGACAACCTAAGGACTTAATCCTGTGTGGAACCTCCGTGTATAACAGTACAACCACAAGCTGGCATATTGTAGGCTTGGCTAAATAATTTACTGAACGCTCTAGTCATTTCATGGAGAACGTGTGTAGGTGGGTAGTGAAAGCCCCACTTGGAATGGGACACCGGATGTAGGTGACGTCGCCTAGGATAGCGTATGTGGAGAGTGGAGTCCGACTGCGCTAACCTATGGTGGACATCCCGCACAACCTATGGACGTAACCCCATAGGAGTGAAATGCTAGAGTGTGAGGTATTGTAAAGGCCTCGTGATATTTTCTCGATCTGCATGTCGAAGGAATCATGTAGAACCATCGGGACAATTATCTCTTGTGGGTAAAGATGTACAGTCTCTGCAGAGTACTACACAAACTATTCGAATAGCCGTGCCCACGGTCAAGGGCAGACATGGAAATCTTCCTCGAGTTAGTTCTATTTAAAAACTATTGTGGGTGGGGAGAAAACTGTCAGGCGGATGTAACCTGACTTTGGTAATTTGTCCTGGAGGGATGTACTCCAGTGTTGGAATTAAGGTGGATGTAACCTGCTATGCAAAAATGTTAGGCATTGGTGGATGTAACCATAAAAATTTGGAATTGGAAACTACCCTGTTTATTGTACACTTTCAGTATTTAAATCATAAGCTCTTGAAAAATGCTAGGTCTTGGAAATTTTAAATTATGGTATTTCCAAATGCCGCTTTATGCAAACAAAAGAACCCGAGCCATCCTTGAATAGCATTGCATCTATAATATATGCATTCTGTGTTGGCTCATGAACCTGATTGTTTGTGCTCAATCTTGCTCTTAACCCCCTTTCGGAGGATGTGAATCAAGAGCACTACGCTTATCATGAGGATCGGGATGCCGAAGGAAATGAAGATGGTGGTTATTAGAATAGGTTTGGTAGTCTTGCCTCTCGCCTCGATAAAGGCGACCGGGCTAGTTTTGGCGGGTGCCTTCGTTATTAGTCAGTCCCGATTAATAGCATTGGTACTCGAGTTATCGATCACTTGCTGTGGTGAGTTGTGCCCCTACGCTATGTACGCTTCGCTTTTTTATGTATTGTTAGACATTTGGCTTTGACGGCTCTATTGTAATCTGGCCCGGCGTGGTCTACTTGAACTCGGTATTGTAATGTATGAATTTATCGTGTATGAAATGATGCAGCGATGTATCTGTGAGCATTATCTACGATCCAGGAATAATGCGGTGTTATCACGAGGATTCCGGTATTAAACTTGGGGTCCAGCAGAGCTGGTATCGAGCATCGATCAGTAGAAACCTTAGTTAGGCGGTCACGATTTAAGTCTGATCCTTTTACAAAAGCTATGAAAAACTTTTGCAAAAATATAGCGTATCTTGCTTTACTCAACTCTCTTAGTTTCTATACTCACCCAAAATTTCTTTTGTATTTTCATCTGTTCTAATCTATTGGTGTTCAAAATTTTTAGATGGCGGAGCTGCACGTTGGTCCATGGGATCACATCTCCCATGGTGAAAGCGAAGGCGTTCGCGAGATCTGCGGCAAGCGCTGCGTTGTCTCGGTACACCCGCCCGCCTTGTTTCGAGGCGGGAGAACCCACATCCACGGCATGGATTTGTGGACCATGGAGGTTTTCATCTACGCACGAGATAGTAGCAGGGAGCTCCACTCCCATACTGTCCATGCCGAGCCTCCACGGATGTACCTCGCCGACGCCATCTAGGACGCGGCGCGTCTCGCCGTGGCTCACCTGTGCCAGGTGCACGAGGATAGGCTGCGGCAATCGCCTTTTGCTCATTCCCCTCGCATCCGCCAGGGGCAGTTCCTTCCAGATCGCCTCGACCACAGGGTGGACAACCCCCAGCTGTCCCACCAGATCCAGCTAACGCAGGCGATGTCAGCCTCCTATGCCTTCGCCCTGCAGGAGATTGGGCATCTGCGCATTCTCCTGACCGCAAGCTTCCGCAATGATCGGGCGTCCTCGGCGCCCAGCTCAACGCTACGATCGCCTTTCAAGTGGCGGGCGCGAGAGCTCGCTGCGAAGCTGGGCTCGAGCGCCGAGCGGGGCGGTGTACCCTCTCTCGCCACGGCACCATGCAGCACCGGCCCGATGTCGGCTCGGTTCGCATCCGTACGAGTGCCATCTTCAGCCCGATGTCGGCTCGGTTCGCATCCGTACGATGTCGCTCCGGCACGGCAGATCGGTACTAGCACGGCTCGGCGCCGGGGACCTCGCCCACGGCCGGCGGCGCGCATAGCGTGTGCCCACCGCCCAATGGCAACCTCACGAGCCCAGCGGGACGTCGCTCGTCCGCTCCGTCCCTCCAACAACAGGTCGAGCCCTTCTCGATCTCGCTCCGATCTCGGCGCCGTCTCCTGCTCCCGCTTTCCGGTGATTGCGTCTTCTGCGGCCAGCACCACTCCCGTCCCAGGGTGGGCGATGTAGGTTAGACGATGGTATGTCTAGGCGATCTCTTGTTGGTGTGTATGCACACTTCCCGAATGTATCCCCTTATGTAACGATTAGTAGGCGTTGTGTATGCGGTGTCGTGACTTGTTATAAGCTCCATGCGTTGTGCTCATTGTCATGTAACACCTAACCCCCTTTAATGTAATGAATTATCGTAGGCATAATGCCTTGTGTTTTAATTGCTTCTCTTTCGTTTGGTTTTGTGTTGTGCCATTAGGGGGCTAGCAAACCCTCATATATGTCTTTCCTTCTTTCTTTTAGTCTCTAAAACGGCTCTAGATTGTTCCAGATGCCTCCCAGGAGGGCTGCTGCTCGTGGTAGAGGCCGAGCCCCAAGGGTCGCAGCTCGTGGAAGAGGCCAAGGCAGAGGCTATGGTTTGAACCTGCCGCCACCACCACCAGCACCACCAACCATGGCGCAAGTATTAGCCCAGCAAACGCAGATCCTTCAGGCAATGCTATCCAGTCAGCAAGCCAATGCAGCTGGTCGCAACTCCAACTTATCTGACTTCTTGAGAACCCGACCGATGACCTTCTCCTCAGCTAATGAACCCTTAGAAGCCGAAGATTGGCTACGTGATACTGAGAAAAAGCTTAAACTTGCACGATGCACTGAAGAAGACAAGGTAGACTTCGCTACTCATCAGCTTAAAGGTGTCGCGGCGGCATGGTGGGAAAACTACCTCGCCTGTCGTGGAAAGAAGAAACCCGTGAGCAACATTCGGATGAAGAGGAAGAACAAGAAGAAGAAGAGGAAGCGAGGAGGAAGGAGTAGAAGGCGGCGATCCGCAGAAGAGCGGAAGACGAAGAGAACCACAATGAAGATGAAGCGAGTCGTGAGCAGCGAAATCGCCATCACACAGGCTGAGTTTAAGGCGCTTTGACACAGAACTTTGTCCCACCGGCATCATGAGGATGAAAAGAACGAGTTTAGAAACTTGAAGCAAGGGAATATGTCTGTGTTGGAGTATCTCACACGCTTCAACCAGCTAGCTCGCTACGCCTCACGGGACGTAGCCAATCAGGAAGAGAAGATTGATCGATTCCTAGAAGGTATGCACGAGGAAATGCGAGCACAGCTGATTCTGCACGACCATTCCAGTTTCCATCACCTGGTGAATAAGGCTCTCATCTTGGAGAATGAAAGGAACATTTTGGAAACCAGTAGGAAGAGGAAGTGGACAGCCCAACGACCTCAGAACACCTTCCAGCCCAATTCAGCATACCAAGGCAACTCATCTTTTCGCCAAGTAGCAACGCCAGCACCCAGAGCTCCATTCCAAGCACCACGCCCCAACAACAGTGGCATTCAGATGGCCCGTCCCATAGGGCAGTCTTCCGCAATCAAAACAACTACTAACCTCCACTGTTTTAGCTGCGGAGCAAAAGGGCATTTCGCCAATCAGTGCCCAGATCGCCAAGCTACTCCAGGGAAGTTTAATCCTGGAATCTCCTCATCCCGAGTTCAGTCCTCAGCATCAAACAAAAATTATCAGGCACCTCAAGCATCAAGGACAGCATCAGCTCCACACCATGGCCATGTCAGCCACGTCACTGCAGAAGATGCTCGAAATGCCACCGGAGTACTTATGGGTACGTTCTCTGTTAAGTCGATACCCGCACAAGTTCTGTTTGACTCTGGTGCTTCGCATTCTTTTGTTTCTGGGGAATTTGTTGAAAAGGTTAAGTTGCCAACCTTTAGACTAAAGAAACCTGTGGTACTTAGCTCCCCAAGAGGACCCTTAACTGCTACTCTAGTTAGCCCTAAGGTAGAAGTCACCATGGAGGATTGTGATTTTCCAGCAGACCTTTTGATCTTGCCATCTCAGACCTTGGACATCATTTTAGGGATGGATTGGCTAGCAAATAATCAAGGATTATTAGACTGTGCAAATAGGAAAGTAATGCTCACCAAAGCCTCTGGAAAGAAAATAAAAGTTAGTGTGGATCGCCCCTCGTCGGGACGCGCAATCCATCACCTTGAAGAAAAGACATTAGAAGAAACACCGGTAGTTCATGATTATCCAGAAGTCTTTCCAGAAGAACTGCCAGGCATGCCACCAGATAGGGAGATAGAATTTGTGATCAACCTAAAGCCCGGTACTGCCCCAATCGCTAAAAGACCATACCGAATGGCGGTAGATGAACTTGAGGAGTTAAAGACACAAATTGAGGATCTCCAAGCCAAAGGATTCATTAGACCCAGCTCATCTCCATGGGGTTCCCCTGTGTTATTTGTCAGAAAGAAGGATGGCTCTGTCAGATTATGTGTAGATTACAGAGCCCTTAATGAAGTAACCATCAAGAATAAATATCCCTTGCCTCGAATAGATGACCTGTTCGACCAACTATCTGGGGCTACCGTCTTCTCTAAAATAGATTTAAGGTCAGGGTATCATCAACTCAAGATCAGGGCAGAAGATATTCCTAAGACAGCTTTTACTACTCGGTATGGCCTATTTGAATATACAGTCATGTCATTTGGATTGACCAATGCCCCAGCTTATTTCATGAACCTGATGAACAAAATCTTTATGGAATATCTGGACAAATTTGTGGTCGTATTTATAGACGACATCTTGATTTACTCCAAGACCACCAAAGAGCATGAGGAACACCTACGGATAGTCCTCGAAACACTTAAGAGGCACCAGTTGTATGCCAAATATAGTAAATGTGAATTTTGGTTGCATGAAGTTAGTTTCCTTGGACACATCATATCCGCTGGAGGAGTAGCAGTCGACCCCTCCAAAGTAGAGGCAGTCCTAGAATGGAAGCAGCCCACCTCAGTCACCGAAGTGCGTAGTTTTCTGGGTCTAGCCGGATACTACCGACGCTTCATAGAAGGCTTTTCCAAGATAGCCAGACCAATGACAAACCTACTCAAGAAAGAGAAAAAGTATGAGTGGACAGAAGCATGTGAGAAGAGTTTTCAAGAACTAAAGAAAAAATTGACCACCGCCCCTATGTTAGTCCTGCCAGATATACACAAGGATTTTGAAGTATATTGTGATGCATCTCGCCAAGGCCTAGGCTGTGTGCTCATGCAAGGAGGAAAGGTTGTAGCATATGCCTCCAGACAACTCCGTCCCCATGAAGATAATTACCCAACTCATGATTTGGAGTTAGCCTCGGTAGTGCACGCCTTAAAAATTTGGCGACACTATTTAATTGGAAACCACTGTGACATTTATACGGACCATAAGAGCCTCAAGTATATTTTCACTCAAGCCGACCTCAATTTAAGACAAAGAAGATGGTTGGAGTTAATTAAGGACTACAATTTGGACGTCCACTATCATCCCAGAAAAGCTAATGTAGTAGCCGATGCTCTAAGTCGCAAACCCCATTGCAACAACCTCATGGTGAAGGAATTGCAACCCGAGCTCTGCAGGGAATTTGAAGCCCTTAACCTAGAAATGGTAGTGCATGGTACTCTAGCTACCATGGAAGTGCAACCAACTCTTGAAGAACAAATCAAGGCAGCCCAGAAGGGACACCCTGGAGTTCAGAAGTTCAAAAGTCTCATGACCCAAGGGAAAGCCCCTAAAATGATAGAAGATAAACAAGGAATTCTATGGTATGGAAAACGAATTTTTGTTCCCCACCAGAAGGACCTCAAAGACCTGATACTCAAGCAAGCACATAGCTCTGCTTATACTCTACACCCAGGTAGCACTAAAATGTATCAAGAAATGAAGACATTGTATTGGTGGCCTCGCATGAAGCGAGATATTGCTGAATATGTAGCCTGTTGTGACGTATGCCAGAAGGTCAAAGCTGAACATCAGAGACCTGCCGGACTTCTTCAACCTCTGCAAATTCCTCAGTGGAAATGGGAAGAAGTGGGAATGGATTTCATAACTGGTTTACCCCGCACTAAATCGGGATATGATTCTATATGGGTAATAGTTGATAGATTGACCAAAGTTGCCCACTTCATCCCTGTAAAGACCAACTACAAGGGAGACAGACTGGCCGAATTATACATGGCTCGCGTTGTATGTCTACATGGTGTACCTAAAAGGATAGTCTCAGATCGGGGTTCTCAATTCACCTCGCATTTCTGGGCCAGTTTGCACGATGCTTTAGGGACCCATCTTGCATTCAGTACCGCATACCACCCCCAAACAGACGGACAGACCGAAAGAATAAATCAAATTTTGGAAGATATGCTACGCGCATGTGCTCTAGAGTTCACCTCAGATTGGGAGAAATGTCTACCTTATGCGGAATTTGCCTACAATAATAGCTATCAATCAAGCCTCAAGATGTCACCTTTTGAAGCCCTCTATGGACGTAAATGTAGAACTCCTCTACATTGGTCAGAAACAGGAGAAGGGTATATCTTTGGACCCGACACTCTGAAGCAGGCAGAGGAAAAAGTTCGTTTAATCAGGGATCGCCTACAAGCTGCCCAGTCCAGACAAAAGAGCTACGCAGATAATCGCCGTAGAGAATTGACATTCCAAGTTGGAGATCATGTATACCTTAAGGTGTCACCTCTCAGGAATCCATGATTCAAGGTGAAAGGCAAGCTTGCTCCGCGATACATAGGGCCATTCCCTATTATTGCCAAATGTGGAGAAGTTGCTTATCGATTAGAGCTACCCGCAAGCCTATCAGATGTGCACAATGTGTTTCACGTTTCTCAGCTCAAGAAGTGTCTCAGAGTTCCCGAAGAGCAGACCACAGTGAAAACCATTGAACTACAGAAAGATCTGTCCTACCCAGAGCACCCGATCAAAATTCTCGACATTATGGAGAAGAAGACCAGACGCCAGATTATTCGCCTCTTCAAAGTCCAATGGAGCAACCACTCCGAGCGAGAGGCAACCTGGGAGCGAGAGGATCAACTTAGAGCCGACTTTCCCTTTCTTTTCTCAGAATAGTCGAATCTCGGGGTCGAGATTCATTTTAAGGGGGGTGGGATCTGTAACACCCCATTTTCAAAATCTGGCTTATTGTAAAATTCAAATGTATGTTAATGAAATTAAAAGCTTTTGTTCTCATTTGGCTATTCTTTTTGCTTCCAAATAAATATATATATATATTCTAGAAAATGCAAAAGTGCTTTAAAATGAAAACCTCGCCCCATCTCCAGGGAAGAAAATCAAGTTAATCAT
The DNA here is from genome assembly GCA_036346575.1 of Dendrocalamus sinicus. Taxonomy (NCBI): domain Eukaryota; kingdom Viridiplantae; phylum Streptophyta; class Magnoliopsida; order Poales; family Poaceae; genus Dendrocalamus; species Dendrocalamus sinicus. The sequence goes on from CM070658.1 coordinate 9,179,103, forward strand.
ATAAAAATCTAAAATATGAAATATACTTCAAGGATTAAAGGATTCAAGAGGCTAAGAATGTTAAGAAAAGATATATGCATATATATATGTATACATACCCGTATACATATATGCGTATGTATGTATGCTAATTGGTAGGATTTTTCCTCCCCAAGCCTTCCCAGCCAGCTCTTCATTTCTTCTTCTGTGGCAATGCATCTCCATTCTCCTCCTCTGGCAGAGCAGTTGCTTGTCGCCATTTGCACCAACTTCGTCGGCGATTGAATGCGGTGTCAGCTCTCGTCTTCAGCGCCTCTCCTCGCCATCAGCGCCCAGCAGTGGCAGCGTCTCCTGTCACCTCCCGCGCGTCCCCGAATGCTTAGGCCTGCGCCGGCCGTGCGCCTCTGCCATACGCCAAGAGTCGCCGTGGTCCTCCTCTGCCATCGGTCACCTTCGCGTGCTGCATACATGCACGGCGCCATGCCGCCTTGCTTCCTCGGTGTCCCGATGCGTTCCCCCGGCCGCTTTAAGCGGAGCCGCTTGCCTCACTGCCCACCTCGCCGAAGCTCGCCCAAGACGCCAGCCCACCGCCTCCTCTGCCTCGGGCGCTCCTTCGGCCAAACCTCGCCGCTGCGCCCCTCCGGTCGTCCCCAGGACCCATGACCCTCTCCCCCATGTTCGCTATTGCCCTCGCTCCCACTTCTCCGGATTAATCGGCCCCTTCCCCTTTGCAGGCCGCTGGCGACGTGCCTCCACCGCCACCGACGGCTTCGGACCTCCCTGTTGAACCGCGACACCCCGGGCCAACTCCTTGCGCGTGAAGCACCACCGGACCCGGGCGTCTTCCCCACCTCGCGGACCCGCCGCCCACTCCAGCAAGCTGCCGCGTGTCCCTCCTCGCCGCCGAGCACGTCTCGCCGCCACCCGCCCTACTCCTCTCGGCCCGGCCAGCGTGCTAGGTGAGTTCAACAAGTCCGTAGATGCTCACATGTCGAGAATCGGGCCCCAATAGCCCGAGCCGCGGCGCCGTCCTCCTGTCTCGCCGCCGCCCCACCCGCCGCGCCGCTGCTTGCGGCCAAGCCCGGCCGTCACCGGCCGATTCCCGCCTCCCCGAGGTGCGCGCCCGGGTGGGCAACCCATTTCGGCCGGCACCGTCGCACCCACGGGTCCCCTCCGCCGCCGGCCGGCTCCACTCCTTTTCCCCCCGTGCGGCCGGAGTGAGCCCGAACAGAGCAAAGCCAGTGCATTTATTCGCTAACCCGCGTTGTCTTAATCAAGCCATTAAGATGTCTTAATCCGGCGCTTAAAGAAAACATTAAATCCTGCTAATTAAAGCCACCTGCCCGCAATGCATTTCTTTATTGTTTTTCGGATTTTTCCAGCATCTAAAACTTCAAAACGCTATAACTTTTAAACCCTAACTCCGAATTAAACGAAACCAACTTCTAAATTTTTCTAAAATCAAGACCTGTCTAATGGTTCTGGTTTGGTTCATTTCCAAGTTCATTTGAGTTGTTTTATTATTTTGTTTGGTTCTTATTAGCGCTCTTCATTTTATGTGATTTTTCCGGTACTTCCGTCGAGTAGAGTTCGACGACGTGAGCGAGACCCGCTTGAAGCAGCGCAAGACCCCCAAGCCTTCGATCCAGGCGAGTCAATACTTTGATCATTTTGCGCCTATATTTCATGTGAAACTATGTTCTTTTAAAATATCAAACTTGCATGCGTTACTTTATATGCAAAAGTATGTCACTCTTAAGGTAGCTAGCAACCATATGTCCACCTAATGAAATAATACACCACCAGTAACATTTGAACATACGACCATTGTCGCCTAGATATAAACAATAATTATGGTAGTTATAAGTCTTATTATTGCCATGCCAGTTTGTCAAGTCCAGGGTTCTAGTAACCACGATAATCATTCTTTAATCATGGAAACTAGTTTTGGGACAGATCACGGGATGTACGTGGCTGAATAACTACGTTCATTTGTGTTATGCTTCTCAAAACCCTAAAATCTCTTGAACTGTTTGGCGGGTGGAAAGAACGGTGGGTGTGGATGTAACACGAGGATTGTGGAATGAACCGCCTGGACAACCTAAGGACTTAATCTGTGTGGAACCTCCGTGTATAACAAAGACAACCACAAGTGGCATATTGTAGGCTTGGCTAAATAATTTACTGAACGCTCTAGTCATTTCACGGAGAACGTGTGTAGGTGGGTAGTGAAAGCCCCACTTGGAATGGGACACCGGATGTAGGTGACGTCGCCTAGGATAGCGTATGTGGAGAGTGGAATCCGACTGCACTAACCTATGGTGGACATCCCGCACAACCTATGGACGTAACCCCATAGGAGTGAAATGCTAGAGTGTGAGGTATTGTAAAGGCCTCGTGATGTTTTCTCGATCTGCATGTCGAAGGAATCATGTAGAACCATCGGGACAATTATCTCTTGTGGGTAAAGATGTACAGTCTCTGCAGAGTACTACACAAACTATTCGAATAGCCGTGCCCACGGTCAAGGGCAGACATGGAAATCTTCCTCGAGTTAGTTCCGTTTAAAAACTATTGTGGGTGGGGAGAAAACTGTCAGGCGGATGTAACCTGACTTTGGTAATTTGTCCTGGAGGGATGTACTCCAGTGTTGGAATTAAGGTGGATGTAACCTGCTATGCAAAAATGTTAGGCATTGGTGGATGTAACCATAAAAATTTGGAATTGGAAACTACCCTGTTTATTGTACACTTTCAGTATTTAAATCATAAGTTCTTGAAAAATGCTAGGTCTTGGAAATTTTAAATTATGGTATTTCCAAATGCCGCTTTATGCAAACAAAAGAACCCGAGCCATCCTTGAATAGCCTTGCATCTATAATATATGCATTCTGTGTGTTGGCTCGCGGAGCACGATTGTTTGTGCTCAATCTCGCTCTTAACCCCCCTTTCAGAGGATGTGAATCAAGAGCACTACGCTTATCATGAGGATCAGGATGCCGAAGGAAATGAAGATGGTGGTTATTAGAATAGGTTTCGGTAGTCTTGCCTCTCGCCTCGAAAGGCGACCGTGCTAGTTTTGGCGGGTGCCTTCGTTATTAGTCAGTCCCGATTAATAGCATTGGTACTCGAGTTATCGATCGCTTGCACTGTGGTGAGTTGTGCCCCTACGCTATGTACGCTTCGCTTCGCTTTTATGTATTGTAAGACATTTGGCTTTGACGCTCTATTGTAATCTGGCGACGTGGTCTACTTGAACTCGGTATTGTAATGTAGGAATTTATCGTGTATGAAATGATGCAGCGATGTATCTGTGAGCATTATCTACTGATCCAGGGAATAATGCAGTGTTATCACAGAGGATTCCAGGTATTAAACTTGGGGTCCGACAGGGGTGGCCGTGGAGACAAGGTGGGACAAGGCGATGGTGAGAGATCCTATGATTTGTCACATGTCAAGTGCTTTGAATGTGGCGAATATAGGCACTACGCGATAAGATGCCGCAGCAATAAAAAGTGCTTCAACTGTAATGAGTTTGGGCACTTTGCTTTGGATTGCAAGAGCAAGAAAAAGGATGGGGAAGTGAACCTTACCAAAAACGAAGAAGAAGATGACGGAGATCTAGTACTTCTCTCCTCATATGTTGAAAAGGAGTCGGTCATGGTGGAACTGAATGAGGAGAACGTAGTTCCAAAACTACGCACGAAGGAAGGAAGCCATGATCACACGGATCAATGGTACTTGGATAATGGAGCAAGCAACCATATAACGGGAGACCGTTCCATGTTCCACAAGCTTGACGAGAAGGTTTGGGGCAAGGTCAAGATCGGCGACGGTTCCATGGTGGAGATAAAGGGTAAAGGGACGATGATGCTGCAATGCAGGAACGGAGATAAGAAGTTGTTGACAGGAATCTATTATATACCAAGTCTATGCAACAACATACTAAGTCTCGGGCAGATGACAGAGAGAGGATGCAAGGTGGTGCTGGAGGATGAGTTCTTGCGAGTATATGACAAGAACAGAAATTTGTTGATGAAGGCGAAGAGATCTCCAAATCGGTTGTACAAGATTCCTTTAAACACTTGTAAACAGGTTTGGGTGGAGAGAGGCACAGATGGTCGAGGTGCAGATGCAGCAGGAGGCAAGCCTAGCGCACAAGAAGACGTAACAAGAAAGGAGACCGAGTCGGCAAAGAAGCAAGATGAGGCGAAGCGCGATGATCGGCGGCGGCTCGAAGTGCGCCAGCATGCAGCCAACTCCAAACGAATGCATGCAGGTGGAGAGAAGCGGAGCGACGGTTCGAGTGGTCGGCACCGACCACATGCAGCAGGTATGGTCGTGGCGAGCAAGAGCTTGGGAGGAGCTCTCACGCGGTTAGCAGGAGGAAGTCGGAGATGGGTCCCGAGGTGGCGGGAGGAAACACAGCGTGGAGGACAATGGTCGAAAGCAATGGCATACAACAGTAAGAGGAGGTGCTCATGGAAGAAGCAGGAGCAGGTGCTCCAGCCCAGGCAGGCATGCAAGGAAGAAGCAGCAGCAAGAGAGAAGGTCAACATGATCAAGAAGGAAAATCAAGATTAAGGAGGTGATTGTTAAAGTGTAATCTTGTTTTCATATTTGAGTCGTATACGTGTACGTATACTTGCCGTATACGTAGAAGTCTAGTCCGTTTGTGAGTCGTATTCGACTTCGTCGGTTTGCCGTGTACGTATACGAGTCCGTATACGCTGCCATGTTTCCGTCTCCGTGTGAGAATAGGAGTCCGTACGTTGTACGCGTCGTGTCGTCCGAGCAGTAGAAATCCGAGTCGAGTCTGGATGGTTAGAGATTGAGTCTGCATGCAGCCTTTAAATACCCATGCAATGTAGAACGTGAAGGGAAGAAGGCAATGAAAGAAGTTGCAGGCGTGAGTAGCTAAGAGAAATAAAAGAAGGGAAGGAGAGAGGTTTGTGTTTTGGGGGCAAAATTGATCTGTTATTCTTCGGTTTGATCGTTGTTTCTTTCCTGCACGTGAGAGCAGATCATGCATGAGTTGAGAGCAGCGGCATGCTCTTTTGCGTAGGCGTGGAGAGGCATCATCTGTTGGGGACATCAACAATAGATCCATCAGAAGGACGGATGAGCGCATCACGAATCTCTGGACCGAGCTGAGTTGAGCGAAAAGAAGGTTGTAACAGTCCGTCTGCTGGTTCAACGTCCACGGCTGCATCAACGGCTGGATGGAGCTTCAGATGGGCGAGTTCTACAGAGATGCGAACACGGTTGGGAATGTTGACGTGATACTGCAGGAGGTGGTGGAGCTGCACTGGAAGACGGGGGTGATCATTGAAGGGATCGAGATAAGGCCTACAAATTAATATGGTTTATCCACAGCTTTTGTGTGTGATTTGCTTGCTGGCGATCGACAGCAACACATTTGCTGCGAACCTGAAATTTCGAATAAGATCAGATTGTAACGCGAATGAAATGAACATATCCATATTATAAGCTTGCCATCTCGAATACACAGCAGCTAGCTAGTGGCATTACAATAACTATCGTCATGTCTAAAAGGCACTTTCTTCATTTCGCAGTATTTATCTACAATTTACTATACGCATAGACCAAGAAATCATTAAATATAGAAAAAAGTTAATGAAAATGATCATACATACTCCGATTAAATAGCATAATCCAATCACTTAACCTCTTTTAAAGTGTCTAAATAGTAGTATATGATAAAAACATCACAATAACTATATTGTTAGATCATGCAATAGATAAATATAATGAAATAAAGACTCACGAAGCCATAGATAAATATAGTGAAACGGAGGAATATGTACTATGCATGTTATTTTGGGTTAAGTGAGGAGTTTTATCTGCGATATTCATGTTGATGTTGGTACGGTACTTAGATCTCTCTACAGACAATTGCCGTAAACCCGACCTCCAATTCGATGCCGGTGGAACCGCCGCAGCCCACCACACAACCACCCTTGGTGGTGTCTGCCCCCACGTATCCTCATGTCCCCTTCCCGATGCCGCCGTCCTCCCCTCAGCTACCAGCAGCAACCTACTTCATCGCCGCCACCGTTCAGCACCATCACCGCCTCCTACCCATCGATGCCTACCACTGCCCAGTTCCCCTCCCCTCAAGCACAGCCACCTCCCCGTCACCAAGAACTACCACAAAACTACCGGTGCTCGTCTTTCGCCGCCGCATTGGCCACATCCTGCCGTCATTTCCATCACTCTGCGGCCACTGCCCATGTTGTCCCATTGCTAGCGCCGACGGCGCACCGTGGACATTATCACCCGTTGCACCACCACGCTTAGCAGTCGCGCACCACCCTTCGATGTGTACCGGGAGACAGTGCCACACCCCCAGCCTACCACCGGAAGCACCATCCGTCCACCACTGAGTATCGGCAACAACTTAGTAACTTGCATGCTGTGTCACTTGAGAGTTAAAGCCGCTTATATCTTCATCCACCAAGATTTGGATCACAATCCACGTAACTACAACAGACCTCACCTTCCGTATAAATTGGTTCCCCACATGTACAGCAAGCAATTAAGATAAATATATGTCCATCACAGGAGATCATATGTGCCTTTCGTGAATCACGTCCTAAATCTTTATTTCTTTTACATTGTTCAGACTTCAGAAGTCCACGGTACATTCTGACAGAAGTACAAACAAAAAACAACATTACTGATCATTGAAGTTACAAAGCAACTACACAACACAATCTCTCGTAGCCTTCAAGTTTGACCAAACATTTCTTACAAGCAAGGCCTGGTTTACTCTTTCTTTGGTGGGATATGGTTGCCACCAGTTGCAATTTTGAATAGATAGAATGCTGACATCAGGGCACTGCAAGATTGTACAAATTAGCTCAGTGAAGCACACATACAGTGTTTGCAAGAGGAACACAAATGAAATATCTGAAAAATCTTCAGAATACAGTGATTGCACAATGGTGTACAATCCAGTGGGCCACACAGTTGAAAAACAAAAGGAAAATGAGGTTACCTGAGACCAGCAACGACAGCAGCTGGCATTATCTTCGAAGTTTCAAGGTATCTTTGCCCCATAACATAGGTCAAAGCTAATGCACAGACTGTTTGACACCAAAAGAATTGCACACAGTTAGTACAGAAACAACAGAGTAACAAAGTAAACTGCAGGCAAAAGTAGATAGATTTCTCGCAGAAGTTTCCTCCTAGGGAGAAGATTTCCTCTATTTTTTGGCATTCAATTATTAATACTTAGTACACAGGTCTAAGAGCATGACACAGGTATGTCTGTTCAGTTCCTACTGGAAACAACAATGCTGCAGCTAAAATTCTGTGAAAGGGAGATCTGACGATATAATCAAAGCATTCCAACACAAAAGGAATCAATTCTAAAAGTTTACATTTTAAGTTCACTGAGTTAGCAAATTCCGATCCCAAACAAACGATGCTAGATTAAATAGTCTCTGAACACCAAAGGGACTTAAACATCTTTGCAATGTTAATGAGCCCCCATGCTACTAGTGATATAATAAGTAACTCATTCACATAATTATAGATCGAAATACCACAAGGTAAATAGATGATCTTATCTAGTAATAGATGCAGTGCTTTTCCTTCAAAAAAAAAAAGATGCATAGATGAAATTAACACACAACAAGAGCAAACTTAATCTACCGGAGGTTCAGTTCAAACGACACATGCCAGTAAAGTTTACAAGGAATCAATGCCAAAAAAGCTAGCATAGACATGAGATAATGTATTGCAGACTACCGCTACTCATATTCCTCCTGTAAAGAAAAACTGTTAAGGAATTAAGAGTGGAAGCCAAGTATTCAGACACTCCAGGACCCAATCAAGCAATGTGGTACCCAAGTTAGGAGCAATGTGCAAGTGTGCAACTCACAGAGCGCATTCATCGCCCTCATGCCTGACCATTCCATTGGCCATGATCCGAGCCCATTGAGTAAAATTTATTCACGTGTAACTATTACACTTGGACGATTAACTGCAAGTGTAAAGGGAACAAATTACAGTAGTGCATTTTTATAACCACGAAGAAACTATTCCAATGTCATTAACTAGTACCCTTGCTATGCCCTACATGATGCAAAGGTGTCCTCCGCTGAGAAACACAACTCACACGCAAAGTATCCGCATGTTGTATCCACCCACAATATATTCTCAAACAATACAGTAAAGAATTCCCCACTCCCAAAAAAACAAAGAAAAAAGTGCACGTTAAACTGCTCCTCACTGGAGAGTCATTGGGGCTGTAGCTTCAGGTACACAAACAGGGGTAATCGATGCGCATCAAAAATCTCTTGCTTTTGTCTCTTTTGTACGAGTTAAGCACTACTACATAGAAACAAATTGTTGCACTTGCACGAATTCCTGAGACCACCGTATGCATCTTGCACCGTCGGTAACAACAAAGCAAGATCTTCGTGTGTCCCCAATTTGCACTAGCATCAGAATAGAATTCTCTAGCTTTTCAACTGCATATCTTTGAGAAAATCAAGTTCTTGAAATGCAGTCCCATTCCTACGTCTACAAGAAGCACAAAATCCTGACCTTAACCAAATCATACTGTTAATAACCACCATCGCAATTTATCCCATTTCACCATCGAAATCGCATAACTCCCACAATGCCCCGCGCAGTTCGGACTAATTTAGCCAGCCATCCAACACCCAGTTCCAAACCCAATCTTTCCTTCCTCAGATGATTTTGATCCCAAGACACAGGAAAAAGAGAAAACGCAGCGTAATCTTGTAAATGTGCAGTTGAGAGTGGAGGGAGGAGGAGGAGCGTACGGGTCTCGAGGGCGAGGGCGGGGTAGGAGTTGCGGCGCTTCTCGAAGGCCTTGAGGCTGAGGAAGCCCGCCAGGAGGAGCAACGCGCCGGAGCCTGCGCCTCCGGCCAGCGATGCCGTGCTGCCGCGGCGGAGGTAGCCCAGCACGCCGCCGGCCAGGACAGCGAACCCGTAGGGGATCGTGAAGCAGAAGTCGTGCATCTCGGAAGCGCACACACACACACACTCTCTCTCTCTCTCTCTCTCTCTCTCTCTCTCTCTCTCTCAGATCTCTCTTAGCCGCCGCTGAGATCTTGAGAGCCTTTTTTCTCTCTCCTTTTGGCTTCTCGTGCGAAGTGGGAGAAGAGTAGTCGTCGACTCTGGGTTGTGCGCGTGGCGTGGTGGTCTGCGGCTGCGGAGATGGAGACGGAGGGGCAGTTTGGTCATTTCGGGCGGCTAGATGGCCGGAGAAAGTGTGCCGCCCACTCGCCACGCCTCACACGAGATTAAAAATGCTATGTTCATATGCCAATTGTGATGGACATAATACTCGTTCATTCCTGTTAATAACAAAAGAAAATACTATGTATCGTGGGATTTTATTGCGAAGCCAGGTACAATTAAAAATTAGAAGTAAGACCCACCAGCTATATATTTTACAATGATCGGAATAATATAGAATGTGTGATATATTAAGCCACACGAGTAGCAGTCCATAATGTATCTAAGTTTCTTGCTAGGTACTAAAAAATGGAGTTTTTGGTTGAAATAGTAAATTTTGAAGTGTGATTAGCAAAAAATGATCATTGTGCATCACTAACCTCGGGTTGACACATGACGGAGTGTGGCACGGTCATCGTGCAGCATTAGCCTCAGGCCGGCATGTGGCAATGTGGCTATACGGTTTAGCCTCGCCATGTGTCGGGCCGTGACTAACGCCTCACGGTCATCGTGTGGCACTCCGTCACGTGTTGGCTTGAGGTTAGTGCCGTATGATGACTATGCGATGGAGAGCGTTAGTTTTGTAATTGCGACTATAAAGATGTTATTTTTGCTAATTACGCTTTAAATTTTACCATTTCGACCTTTGCCTCTAGAAAAGGCCGCATGATTTACTGGAATTAGACCATCGCTGTCCTTCAAACGCCCAGTCCAAGATTCCTCAAAGAAAGAAAAACACGACATAGGGAAACACCATCTAGTTAATTCATGCAAAACTTCTTTGTCAAAACACATGATGTGAACACTCTCCGACACGTAAGGCAAAAAAAACTATACAATAAAGCACAGTAATTAATATTTGAGATAATGTACGTAGATATTGAGCACTGAAATATTTTAACACTAAGTATAGCATAACGCTATGGCATACCTTTGCAAATAAAAGTGTTTTTAATGCAGCAAATAGAGGTTGTCTTTAAGTGCTGCTTGGTTGGGTTGAAATAGGATTTATTGATCATATACCCTTCATTTAGATGGAAATTCAGGATTTACCCTCCTGAGCCACGTGTCAGTGACTTATGATGACCCCACGTGTCATTGAGATGAGGAGGGTAAATCCTGAATTTCCCAACTAAAGGGAGGGTATATGATCCAATCCCCCGTTGAAATAAGTTAGCTTATAGCTGAAATTGTACTGTAGCTGACTGAAATTATACTGTAGCTGACTGAAATTATACAGGTTAGCTCATTACAGACAATGCAAACTAATATGGAAGAAAAAGAACCGGCAAAAAAGCTTTAAAAAGCCAAAAACAGAAAAAGATGAAATTTATGAATAGTAAAAAATAAACCAAAAGTTCAAACCGAAATGAACAGAGCTTTAATGTCGCAAAGGCATGTTTGTGCATACAGGCACAAGACGTTGAGGAGATCATAGTTAGTGTGCGCGTAAGGCATGTTTCGCCACATTTTTCTGAACTGTAAGGGCGGATCATATCATCAAGCTTATTCTCAAATGTAATTTCTTTTTCTCATTACCACCAAGCTGGCATATTCAGATGTTTCTGTTATTATACTATTTCATGTTCGTATTGGCTTTTATTTCTGGCTTTTGCATTAAAAAAAAAGCTAAAAGCGAATATGAACACCCAACTTCTCAAAGGTGCTTCTTTACTCCTCTTACTATCGTCTAACTCCAAGGTTAAGGCAGAGGATCACGGGTGCATCCGCCCCTCACTTCTATCATTTCCGTCATGCGCACGTATCTGTCCCTTCTTTCCTCACCGCTTGCATTCTCCTTAATGTCGTTTCTTTCAGCTATTACTATTTATTTTCAACCAAAACGCATCAACAAAAACCAATACGAACGCACCTATGTGATATGTGCACTGCTGCATTGCGTTGTTCTGAGAGCGTGGAATATTTGAGGCAACCACGCAATGAATAAAATGAAGAACCAAAGGTTACATATATAATCCATGCTAAGTAGGTAAGAGGGTAAGTGTGAAACCATATCAGCAGTTGAGGGGGCAAGTGTAAAACTATGCCAAGCCTTAAGTATGGGCCAGGAATCGAGGCATCTAACATGTTAACCGAGGCATCTAACACTCCCGTAGTTGGATCATTAACGGAACAAACGTTCAAACTAGACCAGAACTCGGTGAAAACAGAAGTAGGTAGCCATTTGCTGAAGATGTCAGCGTACTGAGATGACATCGGAACGTGAAGAACACAGACATTACCGAGACCAACTTGCTCCCGAATGAAGTGAAGGTCAATCTCAACATGTTTGGTGCGCTGATGTTGCACTAGATTTGTTGAGAGATAGATCGCATTAACATTGTCGCAGTAGACGAGGGTAGCTCGACATAGAGGATTGCGAAGTTCCTAAAGAAGTTGGCGCAGCCAGCACACCTCAGTAGCAGCATTGGCCATGGCTCGATGCTCAGCCTCCGCACTCGAATGAGAGATAGTGTGTTGCTACTTGGAGGACCAAGAGATGAGATTGTCACCCAGGAACACAATGCAACCCAAAGTGGACTTGTGTGTGTCGGGACAACCAACCCAATCAGCGTCGGAGTAGAAAACTAGATCTGTAGAGCCTGCTCGGTGAAGAAGAAGGTCGTGGTCGATGGTGCCATGAAGATACCGAAGAATGAGCTTACGATAGCGAGGTGCGGCTCGTGAGGATCATGCATAGGGAAACAAACTTGATGTACGGCGTAGGCAATATCCGAGTGAGTGAAGATGAGGTACTACAAAGCACCAACAAGACTTAGGTAGAACGTCGGATCAGCCACAGAAGCGCCAGCAGTAGAGGAGACATTAGAGTGTCAATAGGGGTGCTGCAAGGCTTGCAAGCGGTCATACCGGCATGCCTGGTGCGATCTAGGATGTCGAGAGGATACCGCCGCTGAGAGAGGAACATGCTGCCATCACAACGGCTGATAGAAACGCCCAAGAAATGGAGTGGACCTTCATAGGAAAAGCCTGCTAGAGGGAGGCAATCACTTGGCGAAGCACACTGTCTGAAGAAGTAGTCAGTACAATGTCGTCCACATAGAGTAGTAGGTAGACAGTGTCACCGTCTCGATAAGACACAAAAAGAGAGGTGTTGGACTTTGCCTCCATGAAACCGAGAAACGGCAAGTAGGCTGCAAAACAACTGTACCAGGGCCAGGGCACCTGTTTGAGACCGTAGAGAGACTTTGTTGAGATGACAGACATAATCTGGGCGAGAGAAATCCACATCCAGCCGGTTGTGAATAGAAGATAGTCTCAAAGAGTGTGCCATGGAGGAACGTATTCTTAACATACAACTGGTGGATAGGCCAACCCCGAGATAGGGCCAGAGAGGAACTATGCAAATAGTGGCTGGCTTGACGATTAGATTGAAAGTCTCATCAAAATCAACATCAGGATGCTATGTGAAACCATAAAGAACCCAGCGAGCTTTATAGCCGGCAAGAGTGCCATCCAAATTATATTTATGCCGAAAAATTCACTTCCTAATGACCATATTGGCATTGGATGGCTGTGGAATAAGAGTCCATGTGTTGTTAGCCTGAAGAGCAGCGCATTCCTCCTCCATGGCGTTGCGCCAATTAAGGTCGGCGAGAGCAGTCTAATATATGGTTGGAATAAGAGACAAAGTGGCGGCATAAAGGTTCATGCGGGTGAGTGGCTATCGAAAACCGTGCTTTCCATGAGTCACCATGGTGTGGGAGTTTTCGATCGGCTGAAGCGGCACAAAACCTGGGGGAAGCTACGGTAGAACGACCCTACCAGGAGGCGTGAGTCAGCTGGTAAACCTGTGGCAAGAGCACTGTGTGCTTCCACTGCCACAAGAGGAGCTGCGGCTGGAAGAGGCCGCCATTTGTTGTAGTTCGGAGAGGCGAGGCTAAGGACGACAGGGACAAGGGCCTGGATGTCGAGGACACCGTACGCCTGGGTATGGAGGGAAGCAATGGCGGCGGTCTCAGAGAGGGCCAGTACGTGCGCGGCCTCCTGGCATGCGACAGTACCCTACGCGCTGTGCGCAGCACTTGTAGCGGTGGCCTCCTGCTCATGGCGTGCGGCGGGGCGGTCTCCTACGCATGGCGTGCGACAGTGGCAGCCTCTTGTGCGTGGCGGGCGACGGCGGCGGCCTTCTGCTCGTGGCGTGCGGTGGCGTTGTCTGCGTCGACCATGTTGGTGGAATTAACGGAAGGGTGCGGTCATAGGAGCGATCACATCTAATACCATGAGTGCATGGAATATTTGGGGCAATCACACAATGAATAGAATGAAGAACCAAAGATAACATATATAGACCATGCCAGGTAGGTGAGGGGCCAGTTGAAATCATACCAGCTAGATGAGGGGGTAAGCATGAAACTATGCCAAATGTAAAACCATACCAGATAGATAAGAGGGCAAGTATGAAACTATACCAGATCTTAAGTATAGCCTAAGAATCGAGACATCTAATAGGTTAATCGAGACGTCTAACATGTTCCAGTTTCTCTCAGAAGAAAATTCACCTCACCTGCGGCTAGAAGATTAGCTTCTTACAATTATTTAGTGAAAAAAAGGAGTTTGATGCTTACACTGAACGAGCTCGTACTGATGCACTTTACAAACTTTCACATCATTAATCCTACATGTGTCTTTAACAACCACGAATAACTTGCCTTTTCTTACCTCACATTCCGTGCCCTCAAAGTTTGGTCGAAACACTGCTATTTTCCTGCATTCAACAACCAGTTCTCGCTCTCCATATCGTGCTTTATGATGTCTTAAATCTATAAAAACAACTACGGATACAATTTCAATTCGGTTTGTATCTTGAAATTTTGTATGAAATGTGGCTCTGCTAAACATAATTTCGATTTTCACAATAGCGAATAAAATATGCCATATATTGCGTATCATACTATTATCGCTGTCATTTCAGATTGATATGCGGCCTGTTTGTTTTGGCTGCGGCTTATGACTTTTGGCTGAAATTTTTGAATTTTGGCTGTTTACGGTACAGATTACGGAGAGACTGATACTCACTTACAATTTTAGTTGGTACAGATGTTGGGCTTTTAACGTGTACAACGTTTAACTTGTAGACCCCGTTTTAAAAAAAATACTTCATTTGAAAGTTAGATACTGTAGTAAAAACCAAAAGCCGATCGACTTGTTACTTGCCAAACAGGCCCATGGTATTCACTCGTCACTGAAACGTCATTTTCTCTCGGCTACAACTCTGTTGTACACAGAAATATTTCATAGAAGCAACTACTACTCTTGATTAACCAGTGTACAATATACAGTAAAAAAGCTTCTTAGATTGCAGTTTGGCAAGTAGTCCTACACATATATACAGTACATGGCAACCACTGCTTAGACTACGCTACTGAACTGTATGATTCTGTAGTTGTTCTCAAGGGGACATCAGAATTTTCCGTAGCTCACGACTACTACCCTGGATGCACCCTGAACCAGCCAGCGAGTTTATCCACACTTCATCTGTGGAGTCAACCATCTTTAGATCTGTTCTTTTTTTTTTGCTGCGGCTTATGGCTTTGGACTGTTCGTACGAGATATTACAGAGTAACATAAACTCACATACGATTTTTATCGATATAAATAAAGTTGGTACAGTATGTACTATAATTAACTAGTAAACCCTATCTTAAAAAGACATTTTTTTAAAAGTTAGTTATTGTAAAAAAAATCAAAAATTGAAAAAGAACAGGACGTTTAGCTCCCCATGCCGGAAGACTGACCACGGTACCTGAAGATGCCAAGAAGCATATGGACACTGTTGGACCCATAGCCCACCGAAATTCCTTTTTTGGCCCCCCAAAGCAAAAAATTCTAAAAATGGACCCCATTTGAGCGCGCGCTTCACGGAGAGGGACACGTGGCCATCGTTCATCCGGTCGTGCGTTCGCGATCGCACGACCGCCGGGCGCCGCGCGCGAGCGCCGCGAGCTCCGCCAATGCGCGACGCCTCGCGTGACGCGCGTCCCCGCGCCCGACCGCGTCCCGCGCCGCGCCGCCACAGCCGTCCCCGTCCCGCGGTCGCACGAGCGCTTGCTGCTCCCGACCGCATGTCCCCGATCGCAATACTCGTGAATATTTGTATGGTTTCGCAATTTTGTAGTTATAAACTGAGAAAAAAATAGATAAAATTGCAATAATAATTTATGTTCATTGTTAGTTGTAGATATAAAAAAATTTTGGATAAATATTTTTTAAAAACGATTAATCATAGAACGATCGTTTCGTAAAGTGGTAAGTGATATTTAGGGTTTCGTATGGTTTTTAGGTTTGCAATCACCATGTTATTTGTATGTTTTGTCAATTTTGTAAATGTAAACTCGGAAAGAATCTGACCAAGTAGTAATAAAAGTTTATATTCATTATAACTTGTAGATGCCAATAAAATTTTGGTAAATTTTTTTTAGGAACAATTGACCGTAGAATGATCGATACAAATAGTGGTAAGTGACTTTAAGGTTTGCTGTGTTTTTAGGGTTTGCAATCTCCGTGATTGCTTTCAGTTTTGGCAATTTTGTAGTTATAAACTGGATAAAAATCAGATAAAGTTGTAATAAAAGATTATGTTCATTGTAAGTTGTAGATGCATAAAAATTTTGGTAAATTTTTGTAGGAAAGATTGACCGTAGAACGGTCGATACATAAAGTGGTAAGTGATATTGTGAAGGTGAGTAACATGGAATGCGATACATAAATTTTGGTACATTTAATATTGTTAAATGAGGTGCTACGTGAATCATGGAATGCGAAAATACTAGATATTAAATTTCATAATACAGCTTGGGAGTAACATGCCACGTAGATTTTTATTACATGCATAACATATAGCATGATATGCGACTAACCCACCCAATCGCCAGACGACCTCACGTGTGGACCGGGCCACTTTCCCTTCCTTGCCCGCTCGGCGTTGAACTCCTCCGCGCCTCTTTTGCCTTAGCCGCAATTTCCCTCTTTCTCGCGCTCCATCTCGCGAGCCTCCGATCCTACGCTGCACGCTTCAAGATGAGCTTGCGTCTCGCGCAGATACGCAGGGTGTGCTCGTGCTTGCGCGCTCCTCCTCCAAAAACTCCTTCTCCTTTGTGACATTCCACTCCTCGAAGTCGAGGGTCCATTGGTCCTCATGGTGGATCTCAAGATCGATCCATTTGCGGTAGGCACATAGGGCTCCGAGACAGTAAATAAAAGAGAGGTATTGTTAGTGCGTGTTGTGAAGGAGAAAAGGTAGGGAAAATGGTGCATGTGGTCGCACGCATTGCCGATAGGTTGCGGTGTCAAACGGCGGTTGGGGTAGTCACCGAGTAGTTTGCGCAACCCCAGCATCGCATACCTAGACCGATGCGGTGCTTAGACTTGAAGAACTTGCACACGCCCCGCACCAACAAAGGGAGGTGTCTCCCCTCAGTGGTAGTTGTGGCGAACGCCGGTGGGGACGTCCGGATGGGGTTGTTGCTACGCGGACGCCTGGGGACCTTTCATCGTAGCACGATGGGCTTGTTCTACCCGGGCCAGACGCTCTTATTTTCTCATCGCGGCGGCATCGCTGGCTGCACTGACCGTGCTATGTCACGGGTCTCCTCCCAATCCTTCACCATCTTGTCCCATTGCTTCTTCTTGCCTTTGTCCATCCCGGTTGGGTGAGGGAAGCGCGATGGAGTATGGGGTTTGGATGTGCAATGTTCGCTGGGAAATGGAATGCATACCAATTTATAGGGGCTGTTTTGTCTCTACTCATGCGTAAAGATGGTCCGCGTGGTCGTAGCGGTGAGTAAAGATGGGAGTGCTGCGATATCACTGAAAAAGGCCCCGCTTTGTCATGTCATCGCCAAAGCCGCATCTTTTGTCATCCCACCGAGCAAAGCTGACCTCTTTTGTCATATCACCGAGCAAAGCTGCCCGCTTTATCATGTCATCGCGCAAAGTCGGCATCTGTTGTCATCCGACCGAGCAAAGCTGCCTCGCTTTGTCATGTCTCCGAGGAAAGCTGCCCGCTTTATCATGTCACAGCGCAAAGCGGCATGTGTTGTCATCTCACCGAGCAAAGCTGCCCGCTTTGTCATGTCTCTGAGCACACCGCCATGTTTTGTCATCTCACCGAGCAAAGCCGGCCTCTTTTTGTCATTTGACCGAGGACAATCGCTCTCTTTAGTAATGTCACCGCCAAAGCTGGCATCTTTTGGCATCCCACCGAGGACAACTGCTCTCTTTAGTAATCACGAATTGGCTATACTCATGCCTTTTGGTATTGTTTAGGTGTTTAGCTCTCGCCAATGGCCTCTTATCTCTAAATACAGAGCATCAGTGCACACTCACCACCCAAGCTAGAAATGATGTCCTCCTTATTCAAGCCACGGGAACCAAGATGATGGCCTCATTCGGTAAGAGGTGTTATTTGATCCAATATTAAAATTTATTTCATTGTCAATATTATGTACATCTGTCCCTGTATGCATTTTATGCTTTCTTATGTAATGCCTTTTGAATGTGATGTGTATCATTGCACTTGGGACTTTCAGGGAATGACTTATTGTCTTTGACACTAGCTCGTGGACTGAAAATGGATAATTGGTGAGATAGGCTCGTCCCCTGAAGACCTGCAGGAATTTGTGCATTCACTCTCTTACGTGTACGTAGAAAATTGTACCACACGTCATTCTACCAAGTTAAAGTATTAGCCTAATATGTATATGTCGTAATGGCCAAGCCGAGTCATCAAGTAGCTCGGTGGCGGTAGCTCAACAAAGCCCGCTTTGTCTAGTCACCGAGCAAAAGCGACTGCTTTGTCTAGTCATCGAGCAAAAGTCGACCTCTTTTGTCATGTCACCGAGCAAAGCTGGCCCTTTTGTGAGGTCACCTCAAAAGCGGCATGTTTTGTCTCCTCACCGAGCATGGTGTGGGGTCAAGATTTGTGTTGTCTGTGGTCTTTGTGCGTGAGGCTACCCCCACACACCTATAAACGGAGCCATCCTCACATACTCCCGGCCATGTTATCAGTCACCTCCGAGTAAGTTGTTCACAATCTGTGTAGTTTTATTTCGTGCTCACTCCCAAGACTAGGCAATGAGTCACCAAGACGTCTTCATGGGCACCACGGTGATGTGCCCAAATTGCAACTTGGTGGTTAGACGTAGGACATCACAGACGGCCAAGAATCCCGGCGACACTACTACAAGTGCCCCAATCACTCGGTGAGTCATATTGTTTCGGTTCATTCAAATCGTGGTGGTATGTTTAAAAATCTTCTTGTCATGGAATCGCAGAAGCTCATGGTGGTTGCCGATTCGGGTGTGGGAGGATGAAATGGGAAATAGGAATGACAAGTTCGCCGTGAGAGAGTTGTCGTGGGGTTGCGACCCGTCGGATGCAGACATCGCTTCGGCTGCACTAGAGTGGAAGATAAATTTAATGTTGTGTGCTATTTTGTTTCTTGTGTTTATTGTTATCCTCAAGTTGTAGTGCCGAGGTTATCCTCGTGTATGTTCGCAATGCTTTATGCTATCTTGTCGTCAAGCTCTTTTGGTAATGTTTTATGTACGGTTGTGTTGTATTTTAGTTCTTGTGTTCATTGGTGTGTTGGTGGTTGTACTACTTGCTACATGTCATGTACGTGAAATGTATGAGTTGTTCGTGTTGTCTTTGCCTCGATGCCTTCTCCTCGTATATGTTGGTAATTTTTTATGGAATTTTTTGTACGGATAATCCCTTTTTATTTGATATATACATTGGTAAGTGATATTTTTATGTTACTAAGAATTAGTGTACCAAGAGTATGTTAATATTGTTAAATGACTTGCTATCTGAATCATTGAATGCGAACACACGGGATAATAACCTTATGTGAATAGAAATAAACTTCATAACATGCCGCATATAATTTTATTACATGCATAACATATAGCATGATATGCAACTAACCCACCCAACCGCTCGTAACATTTTGTCTCTGGGGTGTAGCGTGGTTGTTTCCCCTTTTATCGCGCCTTGAAGATGGCTCCGCCGCATCCTTTTTCCTGTCATTCTTGGACTTGAGAGCTGCCTCCGAGCTTGAAGCTCTTCCTCCCGACGCTTGATGGCTGCTTCACGCAGACTTAGCTGCTCCCGCCTCCTTTGCAGCTCATCCTCCTTGCCCTTCATACGGATTTGGTCCACCCTCACGCGAGCCTGAGTCATCTTGACAAAGTATTGTCCTTTGTTTTCCACCTCCACTGCCTGGTTATGTGGCCATGTCGGCGACACCCGATCCACCCATTCGATGAACCTGCAAGCCTATGTGTGGCATGGTAGATGTCATGGATCAAGTTGAAAAACGACAACGGGAAACAAATGATTTAGTTGTCGTCGTTACCATGAAATCGTCATCCAGGTTTGGACACTTGAAGAACCTACGGCCGTATTTGGCTCGCTCTTCTTGATCCGTCCAGACTCCCAACATCGTCCTAAAGCCGCAGCGGCACTTGGGGCGCTCATGCCACTCCGGCACTCTAAATGGGTCGGACCTCCAGGAAGACATTGTTGTGTAGTAGTATTGTGAAGGCTTGAGGAGGAGATGTGGTATGGAAGACATAGGAGGCCTTTATGTAGGCAGGTTATCTGGTGCAATGGGCATAGTCCATGGAAATGTCCCTATGTAGGCTTTTCAGAGCCTATATCCTGTATTTATGAAACAACAAGGAAAGGTGACATGAAAACTCACTGGAAAGGATACATGCCTATGACGTGAACACTCACTGTAAAGGCTACAGCCTACGCCCCTATTTGGTTGGTTTCTGTAGCGATAGGCTTTTCAGAGTAGCAATAAATGTTCCTATGTAGGCTTTTTAGAGTAGCAATAAATGTTCGTAAAGCTGGCATGTGTTGTCATCTCACCGAGTAAAGCTGAGCGCTTTTGTCTTGTCTCTGGGCAAAGCAGCCATCTTTTGTCCCGCCATTCGATATAAATAGCACGGTAGAGGTCCCATGAAGTTGTAGCCAGAAAACCCTGTAAATCGAACAAAGAACATACCATGGCGGAAGATGAGGGGCCAGTCGGATATGGGTCACCGAAGGAAGACCTTCCCTTGGAAAGGAGGGAGATGTTCGGACCACAGTACCGCTTGCTACCAAGCCGGCGTGCGCAACCAGCGTGGCCGAAATGCAGACACAATGAGTACGTGGTCGTGCAGGTCCTGGAAGGGCCAAACGATGGCGGGCGCCGTTTCTTCCGATGCCCACGCTCCGGGGTAGAAATTACTAATAGTACATTATTTATTGCTTATGGACCCTCCATGTTTACTGTCATTTTTCGCAGATGGCGAAATGCGACTTCTCCCGCTGGATCGACCCTCCTCATGAACGGTATATTGACCGTTATGTGGGTACTTTATGGGACCGAATAATGGACTTGAGTACCGAATGGAGACTCTCAATGAGGAGAACAATGAGCTCCGCCAACAGATGCAACGCGAGAGGGGAAACGAGGAGGTTGTCAACATAGGAAGCTCTTATGATCCCACATGTTGCTGCGCGAACCCGAGCTGCATATGTGCGTGCCACTACCACGATGGCCAGCCCCGTCCGAGGCGGCCCCCTCAACAGTTCTCCATGTGGGTGCCACGAGGCTCGTTTGGCATGTAGGCCACGAGGGTACGGAATGTGTTGATGCTGTGCCAGTAGGACTGTTGTGTTAATGTTTTGGGTGTAGAACTTTCCATAAATTCTGTCTGTATGTGCAATGTATGTGTTGTTTCGTGTTGTAAGTGCATGACGCCTTCATTTTCTGTGACCTTCATATTCTGTGCCCTCTTTCCATAACGATGTAGTGCATGTCTACCCCGTAGGAATGGAACTCTGCACTCCAGGTTGCATACAAGTGCTGCATGTCGTAGTACTTGGAGATGTACTGTGTCGACGCCTGGTTCCATACATCGCATGCCGCGTACACATGGGAGCATGGCTTGTGCAGAAGCTGGGGCTTGTTGCAGCTGCAAGATGCTTCATCACCAATCGTGCATACCTGCTTGCGCTCCCCTCTAATTTGACCCATGACATACTTCTGCCTGAGGCGGACCTCAAACTTCCTCCTTAAGCCATCAATGGGCTGAGCAATGTGGGTTCGAGCCTTCTCCATCTTCCCCGTCCATGAAGGCCTCGCATGACCTCGAGTATTGCTTGTTTTCCTCAACGTGCTTCTCGCGCCATCCTCGGCTCTATTCACAAAGTACCCGACGGTGCGGTTCCTGTGTCTCGCCACAATTGCCGTGATCGGCGAGGATCTGACGCCTTCAATACACCATTGTAAACCTCGGACATGTTGGTTGTCATGATCCCATACCTCGCCCCACCGGTGTCGTGCAACAAAGACCACATTTCCAAGTCAGTGCATTGGGTGAACCCATTGTGAGAATACCCGACTCTTGTGGAGCTCCTCCACGGCCCTCGCGCTGCATGCACATGCTTCGTAGCCTCTGATCGAGCCGCCTCCGCAAGGCGCCGAACTTCCGCTTCGTTCTGCATGCATAGCTTCTTGAACATCTTCATGAGGTCCTTGCTACGGAACCTTCGTGGAAGTTCGCTGCAATATGCCTCATGCACCAGCGGTTCTTCACATCAGTCCACGGGACGGGGGCCTGCGTCCCATCCTGCAACGTTCGCAACGCAGACATCAAGCCTGCATTGCGGTCGGAGATAAGGCACACTTCGGGCCTGTCTTGCACTACGGCATTCTTCAAATTGCAAAGAAACCAAAGCCAGCTATCTGTATTCTCGCTCTCCACAATTGCAAATGCCACTGGGAGTAGCTGGTCATTTGCATCGGCTGCAATCGCGTAAGGATAGTGCCCTTGTACTTGCCGGATAGGAACGCCCCATCTACGGTTAGCACCGACGGCACCACCGAACCCTTGTATCGCTCGATGGAAGGCCCGAACACTCGTCAAGAATGAAACAGTTCGGGCCCTCCGTAGGATGGACCCTCTCCTGCCTGTTTATGTAAGTGCCTGGGTTTGATTGTGCAATTTGATCCAGCATTCTTGGGACCAGGTCGTACGCCTCCTCGTACGTCCCATACATACCGTGCAGCACCTTTCGCTTCGCCCGCCACACCTTCTTGTAGCTCACTTCGTAGCCCGCCTCGTTCGCTACTGCTGCCATCAGAACCTTCGGGGTAATTGACACATCCGCCTGGATGAGGTGCGTGACCACCTCCGCAACATAACGTGATGTCATGTTGCGGTGTTTATGTACTGGCCCCGCAAGCTCGCAACTGTGATCTTGCAGCACCGTTATCCGGAACTCCGTGCCAACGCCCTTGTACCGTTGTGCACGGACTTTGCCACCACATGACCCGTCCACACACTTCACAACGTACGTGTCCGGCTTTGACTTGTGGACCCGATACGTCCGGCTTATGTTGACGGCATGTCTAGCAATAGCCTGCTGGACAGCACTCTTATTACGGAAGCACTGCCCCAGAAAGAGTGCGCCCTCGCTGAACCCCCATTCTCCCTCCTCCGCCTGTGGCAGAACTAGGGCTGCCGCTGTGATGTCGCCGCCCGGGGCGACACGTGCGCACCGTCCGTGGTCACAACACGACCTACCACCCCTCCAGTTGCACCTTCGCCATCCTCGTCCTCTCCAGAGCTGCCTGTGTCAACCTCCTCATCCTCCTCGCTGTCCTCTTCTTCCACCCGGTCCCCAAGATACTCATGACAGTCAATACGGGCGGCCCACCACCTGTCGTGCACACCTTCGTTGGGCTGGAAATTCTGCGCACGCCTCCTGTCGTCTTCATCACCCACTTCCTCGCCCACATGTTCTCCCGCAGAAGGGTCTTCATGACCGCCGGCCACTTCATCTCCACCAGCGGCATCTGAACCAACCATGCCTGATGATTCTGCCCTCTCCACGAACTCGACATACACCATTGGCCTCCCATATATCGCAGCATCAGGGTTGCGCACGACCTCCATGTAGTTCGCCCATGAGGCGTCATTGGTCACCTTCAGAAGTTGCCATATGCTCCCCCTTCCGTCATCCACCATTGAGGCATAGACTGCCTCGATCCGTAACTTCTTCCTTGCGGTCTGTCGATCGAACGCTGAACGGACACACCTCCGTAGCTCAGACAAGCTCATGGCGCTCAGACCGGGTGCCCGGATCACGGTCCGCTCGCAATTTGACAGGTCCGCCCCATACGGCCCATCACGCATTTGAGACCACTCCCATAAAACACCATCAATTGTTCAATGCCACCATTGCGCACCTAACATAAGTGCATAATCAACCATTTTAGTACACAGCATGTAACAATCGTACCATCTAATTAACAGTTTCGATTAGTATATGTTTTGTATTTCTAAATCTACGATGTATTTGTAACTATTTTACTTTCAAATTGTACCATACATCAAATTAAATATTCATATCATTTTTATTTCCATACTACGGTCATTCACTAAGCACACTAATTATACAAATTATCTCTAATCTACAAATTTACCACCTACAAATGCTCCAACATAAATATTTACTTTTTCAACATATACACATTATTTACACTACAATCTTTTGTAACTTTTACTTAATATAGTATTTATGTAGCTCTACTATAACTTTCTATGACTGCTATTATATTTTATTTCTAATCTACCAAATTTATTTGTAATTTTTTTTACCACATACCGCACTGTATGTAGTTCTTCCCTAAGCGTACTAATCATATGCTTCTAATCCTACTACTATTGTTATCACCTACAATTGCTCTAACATAAATATATATTTTCTCAACATCTACACACTACAAATTCGTATTTTCCACCTAACTGAAACTACTCTACTGATGCGTATGTTCACTACAAAGGAAAACACTACATACACTACAATACATTATGCCTAACATATGCATGATTTGCTATACATACATAGCGTATAAAATATTCGCATAAAATAACAGTAACACAAGATGGCTTGCTTAATTAAAGGCTAATGACATACATAAAATGATAGTTGCACGGGCACAAAACTTACCTCTTCTTGAAGCTCACGAGACGATCTACAACTTTTGTACTTGCCAAATCCACGATTCCAAACGAAACAACTGAAATCTTACGGCTTCGCTCCTCACTTTTCTTCGATTCCTCCTCGCGCTCGCTCGGTCTTCACTCAAAAAAAAGCAAATGAGCTTCCTGGATGTCCATACACGCATGAAGCTTGGTTTTATCTCTGCATTCATCCATGAGTGAGGGGCCATACGAGCTACGTGATGACGCGTGTGTTACTTGTGCTGCTGGGGTGAAAAAACCAAAAAAAAAAGCCGCTGCTTTCGGCGCCGATTGGATAGAGCCAGACGCGCGGTCGGGAATCAATCCCGCGGTCAAATCATCGGTCACGCGGTCGGACGGCAGTCGCGCGGTGGGCAAGCGGACGCGCGGTCGGGTCGTGCGCTCGGGCAAACGGACGCGCGGTGGCGGCGAAGGCGCACGCGCTGGCGGGCGGGGGACGCGCGCTCGGCGCGGAACGGACGCTGCGGTCGGCGGGCGCAACGCGCGATCGGGGCCGGTCGTGCGATCCGGTACCGCACGACCGACAGTGGCGCCGCAGTGATCGCGCGGTGGAGAGGGGTCCAGTTTTGGAATTTTTTTTGCACAGAGGGCCAAAAGCGGAATTTTCGGGGTCCAAGGGTCCAACAGTGTCCAAAACTCTCCATTGACACCAAAGTAATCATAATTCAGGGGCATTAACCACAAAGATAGGAGAATGGTACCTGCGGGCCAAGCCGAATTTTTTGTATTTTAGCCCTTTTTTTGAAAAATATTCACATTTAGACCCCTGGTAGTTTTAATTCCGTTTTTGGACCCGAAGCTCGGCGCCGTGTCTCATGGCGCCGAGTAAGACGCCTCGGCGCCGTGATCCACGGCGCCAGGTGCTGTGCCCGCACCACCGTGGCGGCCAACGTGGCGCCGACGTGGCAGGACCTCGGCGCCGTAAGTCGTGGCGCCGACCTCGGCGCCATGGATCTTGGCGCCGAGCTCGGGGCACTTACACGACCCGAGGGCATGCCTGTTCATTTCGCGTCCCCTCAGCCCCGCCTCCCGTCGCCTCCCGGCCCCGCCTCCTCCTCCCGCCCGCGTCCCCGCCGCGCCTCCGGCCGGCGCCCCGCCGCCTCCGCCGCCGCTCCCGCCGCCGCCCCTGGTGCCGCTGCGCGTCGGCCGCTGCTGCGTCCCGGCCCCGCCGCCTCCTCCCGCCGGCGCCCCGGCCCGGCCGCTCCGCCCGCGTCCGGCCGCCCGGCTCCCGCCGCCGCCCACGGTGCGCTGCGCGTGCCGGTCGCTGCGGTATGATATGTGTATGATATGTGTATGATATGTGTTGATATATGAAGTAGATGCTTACTTCTTACGTAGGAGTAGCATTGTGTATGATATGTGTTGATGATGAGGAGGTTTACAATTATGGGAAATGTGGTCTTTGCAGCCTTGATTTGGATTATGATGGGCTTGCATTAGGTTTTGCTTGATGCCCTTGCTTGTGTGTGCTATGTGTTCATGGTTAGATAGTGTGATTGGTCGTTGAAATGGGACAGAGGAAACGATGCTATGGCCTGTAGGATGGGCATGTAGGACGAGGGTGGGAGACTGTGAGTATGGTAATAATATCCTAAGGCGATACCGCAATAGAAAACCTGGCATGTTTGGAATGCAGGAATTTTGAAGGAAACAATATAATTCCTACTTGCTCTGGATGCAATGTCAGATACTATACCATCATACTAATTGAATTTTTATCATGTTGAAGTTAGCTTGTTGGTAATTTTCTTTTTACAATGTTGACATTAACTTGTTGGCTTGAAGTTAGGTAGCATTTAGTTAGTGACTAGATACTTATTAGTTACTATCTAGTATCCAATTTCGATTAAAGGTATTAAGTTTGGTTTTCTGTATGAACTAGATGGACAACCTAGTGACCCTATATCATGGAGGCAGTGTGACAAGTGATGATTATGGAAATGTTCAATTTGTTGAAATGCAAAGGTGCCTCGATATTCGGTGATCGGCCGTCGTTTAGTGAGTTGGTTGCTAGGGCTCGGGAGAAGCTACATTGTCATGCAAACGAGGAGAGCATCACAGTTGAGGGGTTACTTCACTTCGGTTCGAAAGACCTAGTTCTCAGGCGGTTGATCTTAATTGGTTCAGAGGATGAGTGGGACCAATATGTCAAATTGGTTATGAGGAATGAGTTAAAATGTTTGGACGTTGTTGTGCGGAAGGTGTTCATTGATCCCACCCCTCACGGTTATTCACCAGAACTAGGTGATCAGGCACCCTTTGACCCTCCGTTACCGGATCTTGCGGTGGATGTGGAAGAAGTGCCTGAGGTGCCCGATGCTCTATCTTCCCCGAACGAGGTTCAGATTTCTCAACCAGTTCGAGTTGAATGTCGGACTGATGATGTCGTTGCGGCCCCTCAGGAGATGGGATTGACCCAGAATCAGCCCAGTAAGTGTCGAGCAACACTTTAGCCTTTTCCCGTCATTGCCCTTTTTGGTCTCAATCCATCGTTTTTGTGCTTATGATGCAGGAGACAACGTTCCTGATAATGTGGGTGTTCTTCCCGTTGCTCCATCTGGCAACGTTGAAGAAGTCTGCAGGACTCCAACAAAGGTGGATGTTCAAATTGTGGATGATCCGAGCCTTACGAGATCGCAAGGGCCGTTGATTCTGATGATGACCGCCCTTTTGGAGAGCTGACCGAAAGTGATATTGAGCTGATCAGGCGTTATTGCCCTGGCCGGGATCCATCAGTTCATGAATTCAGCGATCTTAGGCATTCTCATGGGGCTTATGCAGAAGGAAGGGATGACGAGTTGCTAGATGCTCCTGAGGCTGGGTCAAGCATGACAATTGAGAAGGGCATGGTGTTTGAGGACTTGTCTGCATTGAAAAGGTGGCTGCAGGAGTATTCAGTGATCCGTAAAAGGCCATTCAAGGTGAGACATTCTTATGTGGAGCGGAGGTACACAGTTGTGTGCGAGAAGGAGACATGTGAATGGAGGGTTTGTGCTAGCAAACAGAAGGTCACGGGAAAGTTCAAGATCACAAAATCGTTGGCCCACACACTTGTGCCGAGCGAGCTCAAATGAAGCATCGGCGGCTGACCTCTACCATTATTGCCAAGTCACCGTGTCACATAGTAAAGGAGAACCCAAATGAAGGTGAAGACACTTGCTGGGATTGTTAAGGAGAAATTTGGATACGAGATAAGGTATGGAAAAGCATGGAGGGCAAAGCAACGATCCGGAAGATGATATATGGGGACTGGAAGATGGGTACTTGCGGTTGCGGCACTCTTCAATGCAATCAAAGCGGTTAATCCAGCATGCATTATGAGTACGTCCGAAACCAAACGAATGGACTCAAGATGGGATGCGATATTCTTCCGTGCTTTACGGTGCTTTGCTCGATCCATCGAGGCCTTTCGGCATTGTCGTCCGTCTTCGCTATTGGCGATGCGCTTCTTCTTGGCAAGTACCGGGCACACCGATAGCCATTTCTGTGACGCGAGACAACGCGTTGGTTCCTTTGGCGTTTGCTTTGGTTGAGAGGAGAACAAAGACAGTGGGATGGTTCTTGCGGCTCGTTCGGAGGCACGTGGTCGGCCCCGGTAGGGAGGTTGGTGTCATTTCGATAGGCACCGGGCATACTTTCGCGCAGCGGGAGCAGATACCGGGTATGCAGCTTTGCACCACCGTTGGTGCACTCGGCATCTTGCCGAGAATCTACTCCGTAAGGATGGTGCGAAGGATAACTTTCCTCTGTTCGAGGAGGTCGCTCGAATGCTTGAGGTGAAGTTCTTCCAGGAGAAGTTGGAGCAGCTTAATACTGCAACAAACGCAGAAGGTAGACAGTGGTTGACGGGATTGATGAGAGATGTCGAGAAATGGACAAGGGCTCATGACGACGGTGGCTGGAGGTACGAGTTTCAGACAAGCAACATGGCCGAATCCTTCAATAGTTTGCTTAGGGGTATACGTGGTATGCCCGTCAATGCTATCGTATCCTTCACCTTTTACAAGCTTGTTGCCTGGTTCAACGAAAGACACGCACATGCAATGGCGCTACAAAGTAAACAAGTGAGATGGGCGCCAAAACCGAAGCGCCACCTTGAAAAGGCAAAGGCTAGGGCTGAGGCACATGAGGTACATTGTTTTGACAACGCCACGGGCACTTATGAGGTTGTAGAAAGGGGTGGTACAACGACCGATGGAGAGCTCCGGCCGACGAGGATGCATAAAGTTGTCCTTATTGATTTCTCATGCACATGTGGTAAACCGAGGCAGTACCACTTTCCATGTTCTCATTATGTGGCAGCAGCGAGGCATCGCAACTTTGACTACGAGAGCAAGATACCTCGGGAGTTCAGTGTTGACAACCTTGTGCTTACGTGGTCTCCCCGTTTCGAGCCTTACCGGGATGAGGGAGAGTGGCCACCGTACACCGGGCCCAAATACATTGCGGATCCGGGTAGCCGTTGGAACAAACGTGGAACCAGGAAAAGGACGAGACACAAGATGGTTATGGATCAGCTTCCAGGAAGAACGAGGCGAGGGAGATCAACCCCCTTTCTTACTAACCCCGAGCAGAACCAATGTAGCAGATGTGGTAGACTTGGCCACAATTCACGCACATGCCATTGGCCACTTAGTCAAAAGTAGTGCTTGTTATTCGTTATGTTTCATAGTTCGTGTAGTTGTTTTTTCATATGTAATTTGCTATGTTTCTTGTTTAATTTCTTATTCTTTCCATATTGTATGAGGCAGTTGTGGCCAGTAGCGCCGATCTCCACGTCTGTGGCCTTGCACAAGTAAGTGCCATGCAATTTCAATTCTAACCTTGGATTCCAATTTCACGGTGTTTCTACTAATGTTAACTTTTGGTTTACGTCATGCAGATTTGATCGTCAGCGACAGAAGAAGGTCACAGACTTCGAGCAGCACCACCACGTGTACGTTGAGGAGTGGGGACACTCCCGTGACCACGTGGGCGACAACAACGAGCCGCACAAAGAACGGCGAGCGCGCGGTACCAAGTTTGGTACCAGCGTGCGACGCGTCCAAGCTTAAGGGCCAATGGACTCAAGATGACTACGCCGACATTGCGTCCTCCGACGACGATGACACGCCCTCGACGATCGACTCGCCTTGGGACGCAGTGGAGATAGCACCATCTGGACCGTGTGTAATGTTCAATCTCATTGCTTATTTTTCAATAGACCTAAATACCCACGACATGTAGCAAATTATCCATTCTTTTGTTTGTTTGCGGGGCAAAACCTCGAGGCGATCCGTGCAGGACATAGAGCGTATGTCCGGGCGATCGGCGGCGACGTCGAGATGCGTACCTTCACGGAGGTAAGCCGACAAAGCCACTCACAAAATTAGTACATAATATCTTCGTGTCTTGTTGCTTAACAAAATGTTGGAATGCGAGGCTCGCATGTCGGCTACATCGTGCGGCTGCTCGTTGTGGTTGCAAAGACAAAGCGCGAGGGCGAGGCGTGCGCCTTCGACACGACTTCTGCGGGCCGACACGGCGAGGGTCGTGACACGGACGAGCTCGTCCCCACGAGGAGCGACACTTTCCGTCCCAGCGGTGAGGACGAGGACGGCGGCGAGGTGGAGCGGACTTACGATGAGATAGGCCCGTCTCAGCTCGTAGACGCTCCTTCGACTCACCTACACACCCGTGACAGACGCAGACGCCGCCGCGAGCCTAGCCGTTACACTCCGAGCACCGACGCCCTTGGTAAGGGTAAGGGTAAGGCTAGGAGGCGTGATACGCCGTGTATGCTTGTGGTTGGGCTTAAAAGTCGTTGTATATATTTTGTAATGAGCTAGGAGGCACTTGGTAAGTGGTTGGACCGAGATGTGTTTGTAATGAGCTAGTTGTTGTATACATGTGTTTATGTTATATTCATTGTGCTTTTGTAATTTTGTGAGGTTTTTCAAGTGCTTGATGGTTTGATGTTCACAGATGGTTTGCAGATATAAAGGGTTGCTCTAAGTTTTTTATTACGACGGCATACAACCAACCAACCAACACACCAACGAACAAAACAACATAGCAT
Source organism: Dendrocalamus sinicus (assembly GCA_036346575.1). Taxonomy (NCBI): domain Eukaryota; kingdom Viridiplantae; phylum Streptophyta; class Magnoliopsida; order Poales; family Poaceae; genus Dendrocalamus; species Dendrocalamus sinicus. The sequence continues at coordinate 9,209,450 of CM070658.1, forward strand.
AAAACATTAACAACATAGCTTGACGACAACATAGCATAAAACATTACCTAAATAGCTTGACGACACGATAGCATAAAATATTACCAACACACACGAGCAGAACCTCCAGCACTACAACTTGAGGATAACAATAATCACAAGTAGTACACCTAATAATTTAATTCAACACAACAGTCGTCCTGCCACATCATCAACACATCAACATGGAGAATTGCTGAATGCCATAACCCTCGTTACCTAAATGCCAAACGAGCCTCGTGGCACCCACATGGAGAATTGCTGAGGGGGCCGCCTCGGACGTGGCTGGCCGTCGTGGTAGTGGCATGCACATATGCAGCTCGGGTTCGCGCAGCAACATGTGGGATCATAAGAGCTTCCTATATTCACGACCTCCTCGTTGCCCCTCTCGCGTTGCAGCTGTTCGCGGAGGTCGTTGTTCTCCTCAGTGAGATTCTCCATTCGGTACTCCATATAGGGGCGCAGGTCTTTAGCCTTTACAGGAGTAGGCCTGTAGGCATGTACACATATAGGGGTGTAGGTCTTTGAAAAGGCTACGAACTATGAATTTATTACGAGACTATAGTCTCTGAAAAGCCTACATAGGACCATTTATTGCTACACTTGAATCCAGGAAGAGCGAAAAGATCCTCTCCATTGACTATGCCCACTGCACCGATAACCTGCCTATATGAAGGCCTCATATGTCTTCCATACCACATCTCCTCCTCAAGACATCACAATACTACCACACAACAATGTCTTCCTGGAAGTCCGACCCATTTGGAGTGCCAGAGTGGCATGAGCGCCCGAAGTGCCATTGTGGCTTTAGGACGATGTTGGGAGTCTGGACTGATCGAGTACAACGAGCCAAATACGGCCGTAGGTTCTTCAAGTGTCCTGACCTGGATGACGACTTCGTGGTAACGACCATAACTAAACCATTTCTTTTCCGTTATCGTTTTTCAACTTGATCCATGACATCTACCATGCCACACATAGGCTTGCGGGTTCATGGAATGGGTGGATCGAGTGCCGCCGGCATGGCCAAATAACCGCGCAGTGGAGGTGGAAAACAAAGGACAATACTGTGTCAAGATGACTCAGGCTCGCGAGGTGGAACGACAGATGCGGCTTGAGCAAGAGCGCCGCGTGAGGGTGGACCAAATCCGTCTGCAGGGCAAGGAGGATGAGCTGCAAAGGAGGAAGGAGAAGTTAAGTCTGCGTGAAGCAGCCATCAAGCGTCAGGAGGAAGAGCTTCAAGCTCGTGAGGCGGCTCTCAAGACCAAGAGTGACAGGAAGAAGGATGCAGCGGAGCCATCTTCAGGGCGCGACAGAAAGGGGAAACAACCACGCTACACCCAGTAGACAAGATGTAATAGACTCGGTCCACACGAGAGGTCGTACGAGCAGTTGGGTAGATTAGTCGGATATCATGCTAGCATGTAATAAAATTGTACGCGCCATGTTCGTCCCAACTTCATAAGCTTATTATCTGGGCTTTTTGCATGCAATGATTCCCACGTGTCTTATTATCACTTCTCCTCCTTTCGTCCAATTGTTCCTATCACAGTTGTCATACAAAATAATTCAAAAAAATCCTTCCAATACAACAACATAACATGATCAAAAAATGTTATTGCCAGTTCAACATATTTTTCACGGTCAGCATTGTACAAAAATCACAAATACACTAATCGTTACTTCACACATAACTCGTTCATCAATCCACAAACAGAGGGGATGGGATTGACCTAATCATCCCAGTAATTATTTCCCCAAGTGTGTAGTAACAACTGAACAAAAGGAAGAGGAGAGTTGCTTGTATGCCACATGTCGCCTCCCCTCTGTCTTGCCCGCAGCATCTCACGGCCCGCAGAACTTCACACAAAACTCGTTCGTCACGGCCTGCATAATTTTATTTTTCAAAAACCATTACCAACGTACCATAATGTTTTTAAAAAAATCTACACGAATTTTCCTACATGTATCATCTGCAATACATAACGAATTTTCAAAACATACGTCGTATTTTTTGCTCTCTATAAATAAATAACTAACTATATTACATAATATTACTATCATTAAATAATCCAAATGAAAAATACAACTAATAATTCATTTTGCGAAAAAAGGTGATCGGTGCAAACCCTAAACAGCGGCGGGGACAGAGGGAGGAGTATGCGAATGAACGAAGCCCGCGTGCTCGGTGCTGTTTCAGAAGCCACATGCTCGGCGCCACGAGTCACGGCGCCGAGATCGGCGCCACGAGTCACGGCGCCGAGCTGCCTGCCACGTCGGCGCCACGACGGCCGCTACGCTGGCGCGGGGCTCGCACCTCGGCGCCGTGGTCCACGGCGCCGAGACGTGTTATCTCGGCGCCGTGACCCACGGCGCCGAGCTCTGGGTCCAAAAACGGAATTAAAACTACCAGGGGTCTAAACGTGAATATTTTTCAAAAAAAGGGCTAAAATACAAAAAATTCGGCGGGCCAAGCGTTCCCGGTTTCCACCATCCCCGATAGTTACGTGGACAGCACCACAAGGATCAAGTCCACCACTGTAGACTCTCTCCTGTACAAACAGTGAAATGATCGTGTAGCATTTTTCATATACATGGACTGAAAGGTCAGAGGCTCAAATTTGAACAATGGTGCGGTTAAGGGATCTGCAAGGAGTCATATCGCACGTTCATAGGCATGCACATGACCTGCGATTACAATATCCACATGAGCAGCATAGAGCAAAGGCTCCATTGCAGCCATCATACTGTCACCTTAACCCTTGTTAAAAATAATCTTGACTTCGAGTTCTAGACGTAGTAGAGTCCGTCTCCGAGTATAACTTAATTTGAAGTTGTGTTCAACTTAAAGTCCGAATATACATATAAATAGGAGTTTTTTATCCCTACATATTGGGGAGACTTGTACCCAGTTTTGTAAGTAAGAAAGCAAGTAAGAGAAAAGCAAAGAAAGAGAGGGGAGCAAATAAGAGAATAAAGAAATTTAGAAATTTCTTCTGTGTTCTCTCAAATTATTTGCGATGTGTCTGTTTTCTCTTGGATCAAAGTTGTAACAAGTGGTATCAGAGCTGGGATTTAATCCCGATCTCCGACGGCGGTCGTCTCATTCGACAGAAAAGGCACGTAGCCTGAGCAGATCGAAGCAGCAGTGCACGGCATCGCGCGCGCGTCGTCTCAGTTGCAGCGCACTTTCAATCGTGCCTCATACGAAGCAAAATGAGGCTTTTTAGTGTTTTCCTCGTGTCTCCGATCTTTGGTCGTTGGTCAGAGACAAGACAGAGAAGCAAAGCCTTGCATCTCAAGATAGAGAAGATGTGTCACCGTCCAAACTCAAGTAAGGTGAAAAGAAATCGGAACGTTGAGGAGATGTGTCACCGTTCTATATCAAGTATGAGTTTAGTAAGTCGTAATTGAGATCAACTGCCTCAATGTGAATCTTTGCATCTGGATAGACCCGTACCTGTTGAGTTGAGTTTCTACATGTAGATTGCATGTAGAACGCTTCATATGGAGGCGTGACTGGTAGTTCGTAATGCATTGAAACTAAACTAGAGTATGTCAAGTCAAAATTAAGGGGGGGAGATTGTTAGAAATAATCTTGACTTAAAGTTCAAGACGTAGTACAGTCCGTCTCTGTGTGTAACTCAAGTTGAAGTTGTGTCCAACTTGAAGTCCGAATACGTATGCTAGTAGGAGATTATTAACATATATAGGGCCTGTTTGGGAGAGCTCCACCAGCTCCAAATCCACGAAAAACAGCTCCACTCCACGAAATTTTACCCAAACGCTCCAGCTCCGCGAAATCTAGATCCACCAAAATCCTGGATCTGAGGGCCAGATCCATGGATTTCATGGAGCTCCTCAAGGGGTGCTCCACCGTGGAGTTGGGTGGTAATTACCCACCAATGCCACTGGTTACACACACCATCCCACCAAAAGTGATCATTCCCACCAAAACCTCAATTTCGTAGATCTGGAGCTGCTGTACAAGCCAAACACTCCATGGTGGGATCCCAGATCCACGGTGGAGCTGCTCCATGGTGGAGTTGCTACTCCAGATCCACGTTTTCAGTGGTGGAGCTCTCCCAAACAGGCCCATATTGAGGAGACTTGTAGCCAATTTTGTAAGAAAAACAAGAAAAAAGAGAGCAAATAAGAGAATAAAGAATTCAGAAATTCTCTTATGTTCTCTTAGTTTATTTGAGATGTGTGCGTTTTCTTCTGGATTAAAGTTGTAACATGATGTTCCTTTTCATCACGTTTTTTTCATACGGGCTTGTTTGCTTATATGCTACATGGACATTTTTCCTTTAGGTGTATGTCCGTTAAGGCCCGGAGCACAGAGTGTGGGATAATGGGCTGGACAAACCGAACACAAACCTTCAGCCCGTATCCAATTTTCATCCTAAAAAAAAATCCGATCCATTTGCACACTAGTTTCCAAGCGCGGGGTGTTTTTGGGTGGGGACAGATATTTTGATCAACCATAGAAAATCTAAGTACTCTCCAACAAATCATTATCTTTACTATTATAAAAGAATAAGTTGATGGTCGTACGTTCTTCTTCAATCGTTCTATTCTCAATTTCTCATCACTTTTTACTTTTGAACTAATCAAAATAGTTCGTTTCTATAGCATAATTTTTTATATGTTTAATAAATTTTATTACAACGTATAAATATATGACTAGTTAATACTTAATTTCCTGCTAGACACCTAAAATAAAATTTCCGAAGATGACTCGTGAACGAATCCGCCGCACTGGTGTGTTTGAAGAGAAATAACCTGGTGCGACGTCTCTTTCCGCGCACGTAGATCGAAGTCTCCCTCCGCCCGCTGTTTTCCGCGCGCTGTGGTGTATCTGGCCGCCGGACCGAGGCGAGAGGAGTTCCGTCCTTGCGGCCTGCAAGGAAAAGTAATCACGCAGACACGGGAAGCAACTGACTGCACGCAGCATGTAGGTCCTGTTTGGATGCTATCTGAGAATTGATTTTAATTTGATCAAAATTTTTTGATAAGTCGCGGTCTGAAGAATCTGCAGTCTGAAGAATCGTCGTAGTGGAAGAAACGACCCCTTGGGCTCACGGTACAAGATTTTAGATTCTCAGTGCAAATGCCGATCTTTCCCACCGCAGCGGTTGAAAGAATCAAAAAATAATCAAAGTGTTTGGGTGGGATTATCATTTAATTTTACCAGAATCGGATTTTAAACGTAGACGCTTCTCCGATCTCCGCTGGAACATGTTGTGAACTTCGTATTAGGCAACTGAGTTCAAAAAAAACTTCGTATTAGGCAACTAGCGGCAACGTACTAGTCCTGCTCGAGCATGATCCTGCATGCTAATTGATGATTGATGTGCTTCTTCACGCGCGGCGCTGGGATTGGTCCAACCGAGGGCGTGAGTCAATCACGTAGTAATTTTCCTTCACGATTCACGTGCGGCCGATGGATGGAAAAATAACAAGATTGCCTTAGCCATGCCACAATAGATCGGCTCAATCAACGAGTTGGTGGAAAAACAAAAAGATGACCCATGCGTGCTGCTTTGAACAGCCTTGAACTCCCTCGCGCCGTGAAGATGTGATGCCACTTCCGTTCGCCCGCGACTCGCTTCCGCGCGACAGAAAAGGCACGCCGACCGAGGGTGTTCACTTGATGCGCCGTGCAACAGAGACGAAGGCCGAGGACCCACGACGCACGCCGGCTGAGGACCGAGGCGATGATGCGGTGACCGTAGGTACGTCACGCGTGCTGTTCTTTCCGCCTTGGAGATCGAAGGATCCCCGCTCGGAGAACGACGCAGACACGGAGAAACTTGCTCTGATATAAATATTAAGTTTTCTAAAAATTCTAAATTAATTTTATAGAGGTTTTTTGGTTTATCTTTTATTTATCTGTCTTTTTCATGATATCGCTCATAATTATATTATGAGGCTAGAGAATAGAGACATATTTATAAACTCCACTTCTAGTTATTATAAAGTGACCTATCTGTTTTCTGGTACACCATGAGACTTCTGAACCATGTCACCTACCACGATCAAATAAGCCAGTTTTATGAGTTTAAAATATATCAGTTCCTAGCACACATGTGTGAGTCATGCGTCATGATCAGATTGTTTACGAGATCAATTTCAATCTCATCGTGCGGGTGATCCTGCAAAACAAATCCAACTATTCCGCTCTATGCTGTACCTAGGTTAAATATATGTATGTATGTTAAATTCTAGTAGACTCGATCTCAATAAATATGTCTACTATAATCCAGCACATCCGTTCTCGGTATCTCGAGTATTAATTTTTCAAGTTAAATTTCGCATCAAAATATTTTCTATCATTTGTATCAATAATATGAATAATTTTATATTAAGTTAAACAGATAATATCTAAGATAAATATTAAAAGACACATAAAAATCTCGACAAAGGGTTGCGCGCCCATCCCGCCCATGTAACACCTCATCCTCGAGGCCGCGTGCAGGAGAGGTGGTTTCCGGAGCGCCGTGAGGGTTCTCGAGGCGCTGCACGCCAAGGGCTGCACTCTGGACACCGGCAGCTGCAACCCGGTCCTGAACGCCATCCGCGAGCAAGGATCCGTGGATGAGGGAGTGGGGCTGTTGAGCAAATCGTCATACTTGGGGTGTGAGGCGGACACTGTGAGCTACAAGCGGTGTTGAAGGGCTTGTGTATGGCCAAGCGGTGGGGGGGATGTGGAGGAGCTCATGGACGAGATGGTTAGTGTGGATTGCGCACCGAATATTGTGACGTTCAATACCCTGATTGGTTACTTGTGCCGGAACGGGCTGTTTGAGCGGGTGCATGAGGTCCTTGCGCACATGTCGGAGCATGGGTGCACACCGGACATCAGGATGTATGCGACTATCATCGCCGGGATTTGCAAGGAGGGGCATCTTGAGGTTGCAAATGAGATTTTGAGTAGGATGCCTTCTTATGGGCTTACGCCCAATGTCGTTTGCTACAACACTGTGTTGAAGGGCCTGTGCAGTGCTAAGCGGTGGGAGGAAGCTGAGGAGTTACTCCCCGAGATGTTTCAGAAGGATTGCCCCCTGGATGACGTGACATTTGGGTTGGTCGACAGGGTGATTGAACTTCTTGAGCAAATGTTGCAGCATGGATGCGTACCGGATGTCATCACATACACTACGGTAATCAATGGCTTTTGCACAGAAGGGCTTATCGATGAAGCTGTCATATTGTTAAAAAAAATGTCATCTTGTGGGTTCAAGCCAAATACCGTAAGCTACTAAGCTATACTATCGTGTTGAAGGGTTTGTAAAGTGCCGAATGATGGGTGGATATTGAGGAGCTAATGTCTCATGATTCAACAAGGTTCTCTTCCAAGTCCTGTTACATTCAATACGCTCATCAATTTCTTGTGCAAAAAGGGATTGGTTGAGCAGGCCATTGAACTTCTTAAGCAGATGTTAGTGAATGGATGCAGTCCTGACCTGATTAGTTACAGTACGGTTATTGATGGACCTGGCAAGGCTGGCAAGACGGAAGAAGCTTTGGAGCTATTAAATGTGATGGTCAATAAAGGGATCAGCCCAAATACAATCATTTATTCATCAGTAGCTTGTGCTCTCTCTAGAGAAGGTAGAATTAACAAGGTTATTCAGAAGTTTGACAACATCCAAGATGCCACAATAAGGTCTGATGCAGTGCTTTACAATGCTGTCATTTCTTCGCTTTGCAAAAGATGGGAAACAGATCGTGCTGTTCATTTTTTGCTTATATGGTGTCGAATGGATGCATGCCCAACGAATCGACCTACACTATACTTATTAAAGGTTTAGCTGGTGAGGGATTGGTAAAGGAGGCACAAGATTTGCTGAGTGAATTGTGCTCCAGAGGAGCTCTAAGGAAGCAATTGATGAGGCATTTTGGTACTGTATGAACTAGTAGTTCTTACTGCCAGATACTGGTGAACTGAGGGGATTATTTACTTGAAGTTTCAGCAGCTCATGTAGGTTGCTTCTGTTTTGTACCATATGATGTAGCACACCTTTCAAATGTAGTTTCTTATTTTTTCGAGAACACTTCAAATGTAGTTTCTGATAGGTGGATACATAAGTTAAGGATGCAGCATCGTCTTAAATGAGTAGTGACGAGTAGCAGCATCTTTCTTATGGAAGCGACCGGTTTAGTTTTTTCAGTTGTTTTAAAAAGTGTTGAGCAGAGTGCTGATTAGCTGTTCCAACTAGTTCTTTCTTCAATGGGAACAATGTTGAGATTTTTATGTGGCTTCCAATATTTATTGGGGTTATTGTCTATTTTACTTAATGTGAAATTATTCATATTATTGATGCAAGTGATAGGAAATATTTTAATGCGGAATTTAACTTGAAAAATTAATACTCGAGGTGCCAAAGACGGCTATGCTGGAATATAATAGATATATTTATTAAGATCAAGTCTACTGAAATTTAATATACATGTATTTGTTTAACCTGGGTATAGCACATGACGAAATAACTGGATTTGTTTTGCAGGACCGGCTCTACAAGCTGTTGACCCATATGATCAAATTGGAATTGATCTCATAAATAATTTAATCAAGGCGTATAACTCACACGTATGTGCTTGGGACTAATATATTTTATACTTATAAAATTGGTTTGTTTGATCGTGGTTAGTGGCATAGTTCAGGAGTCTTACAGGATACCAAAAACAGGTGGATCACTTTGTAACACCTAAAAGTAGAGTTTATAAATAGGTTTCTACCATCTAACCTCATTATGTATTGTGTGCGGCTCCATAAAAAAGATAAAGGAATAAAAGATAGACAAAAAATCTCTATAAAATTAATTTATAGTTTAAAAAAACCCTAACATTGGTATCAGACCATAAGCACTCCGTGAAGTCTCGTCTCGCTCCATCCACGGATCAGCTTCAGAATTGTTTTATCTTCATGACTCAAAGGCAGCTCGCTCAGATCCTTTTCTTCCTCGGTCTAGTGATTGATTTCTTCACCACCGCAGAGAAGACAAGACGGCTCCATCAACTATTGAAGAAGCCATCAACTTATCTAAGTGCCACTCGGTTGGGCTAAAATAAATTGACTTATGGCTAATATTGCACTGTAATTGGTTGAAATTACACTGTAACTAATAGTGGCTTATTTAGCGTAACTAAATTTAAAAAATTTTAAAATGAAAAAATAGGTTAGCCCATCACTGATAATGTAAAGAGAAAAAGAACCAGTAAAAAAGCTCAAAAAAGCTAAAAACTAGAAAAAACAAAATTTAGAAATAATAAATTAGATGGCTCAAATTTCACAGTTTAAAAAAGAAAAATCATTTTTTTACTTTCTGCCGAAAACATAGATTATATCATAAACAAAAATGAACTGGAAGAGCCAGAAAAAAATACCACTATTGACGAAAAGAAAAATTATGCAAAAGAATATGAGAATTGGAGTAAGGATAGAAAAGAGCTAGGATTTTTATGTTGAGTGTAAAGGCGATTCTTCGTCTAACGAGATCATAAAGCTTTTACTTCTATGCGAACAATTCCAAGCGGAAATAGATAATGCTAAAATTGATGTACTTGGAATTGGAAATTATGTCTTATATACAAAAGTTATGGATAAATTTTTTTGTCTTATTGTCTTTATATGATGACGATATTCTCATTACATCTAATGATAAAAAACATTGATGGAAGTAAAATTTGATACAAAAATACATGGGAGAAGCTTTCTATGTTTTATGAGTGGAAATACATAGAGATCGAAATAAAATGATTCTTTGGTTGTCCCAAAAACGCATACCTTGTAAATGTTTTAAAATGATTCTCTATGGAAAATGGCAAATCTGTTAATGCACATATTGTGAAGGGAACTAAACTCAGTGAGGAATTATGTACAAACAGTGGCGGAGCCAGGATTTATCGGAGCCTCGGGCCCAAAATTAAGGAGGACATAAGTTTATAACTAATATCAAATACTATTAGTACTGAGGTATAACAAAAGTACAATACAAATACATAATCAAAATAAAATTGATACTATCAGTCTTTGATAATGTTCATAGCTGAGGAAGAAAAGCACACTTTAGGGGAACAATTGCAAACCTAATCTATCTCCTGCACATTGGTATCCGGTATTGAATATAGAAAGGAGTAGTTCTTCAAGTCAAAGACCTTATAGATACTGCAAATAGAAGTATGATCGTTAGATGAATAATGTTGTGAAGAACAACATGAGGTGCGATGAACCATTTAAGAAGGTATACCCATCCTGTGCCGAGTAAGTGAGTACTTTCCCATTTACATCATCAAACTCCACAAAGCCAGGCCATTTCAGAGATTCTGTTTCAAAAAGAGGAAACCCAGCATCTAACTGATTCCTCCTTATATACCTGAAAGAACATGTTAATATGACAACTATATTAGATGAGACCAAGAACCTTAGTAAGCTGCAGTATTCAATGAAAACAGCTAAGCTATCCTCAAACCAATTAAAAAAGCATAACTCGTACATAGGACTTATCACAGATAACAGTTAATTATATATAGAAAAGGCTAGGCAGTAATAGGAGCGCTTATTGACAAGTCACACACAAAGCATTATGCAGAATTTAGGGAAAATTCTCGTGGCATATGTTCTTACTCGATTGGGGTTGTTCTGCACTTCAACGTGCTAAAATGGTCTGATGCATAAACCGACACAGTAATAAGTGAATCATTGTTCTTTTTGTAGAACAAGCTCCGAATCACTTCATCTGGGCTTAAATTCAAGAAGGATATGCGCTTGTTTGTTACTGCAGACACAAAAAACACAATGCCAGAGGTCCAAGAACAAAAATGGTTTTCATCACTTCTCATCAAATGCAGATCACATCTTGCAGAATGTGGAATACCTACCTCGACTAAAAGCAGCGCAAAGCCCAGAGTGAGCAAGAGCGAATATGATATCTTTTGTAGCAACCATCTCAATAATTTTGGATCACTTTTTAAGAAATTGTAGCTTCACAAATAGGTGCGCATTGTGATCATATGTATCAAACTCTTCCTGCATCAAACAAAGATACACAATGTCAACACTAAACATACTAAAATGGTTCATACCAAAAGGAACAACTAATCCAGCTTTTTTATATAACTCGGAACACCGTACAAGCCAAGGTATTGTACATACTGGAATAGCTTGTAGTTCATACCAAATCGTTGTATAGATCCTCATTCTACACCGACAAAACCTAATTGAAATTCCAATAGCTACGTCCGCAACAATATGCCCATTTTAACTCTTCTACAGCAACTCAGGAAGAACCACAGTTGAGGAAAAATACAACCACTAACCCAACAAGCTCGGCGGAGAGGAGGCGGGGGGCCGGGGGCGGTGCCGCAGCGGAGATCGGCGGAGAGGAGGCGCCGAGGTGGGGCGCCGCCGCCGCGGGCCGAGGCGGGGCGCGACACGGGCTCACGGGCGCGCGGGGTCAGGGCGCGGCGCGTCGCGCGCGGAGATGCGGCTGGAGCCTGGACTGGGGAGATACAGAGGCGCGAGGCCGAGATTGGCGAGACGGGAGAGGCGCTCCGCGGTTAGGGTAGGCCAAGGCCAGGTGATTGGGCCGCAGGGGCGCGATGGGAAGCCACTGGGCTGGCTGCTCGTGAGTCGCGACCGACGCGATGAATGGTAGTGGGCCGGCCGGGAATAGTCTCGGGCCGGCCAATAAGCCTCGGGCCCAATAACTATACAATATTTTTTTTGGGATATACTACTACATATTTACACTATAATTTTTTCTGGGCCTCGGGCCGTTGCTCAATCGGCCCGAGGCCCATCTCCGCCCCTGTGTACAAACACTCACGAGAACAAGCTAGAATGAATGGAATTCCTTATTCTTCAGCTTTGGGATATCTTATGTATGATATGTTATTCACACAACCTGACCTTAGCCATGCCATTAGAATTTTTAGTAAATATCAAAAGAATCTCAGTGAAGAGCACTGGAATCAAATCAAATATGTACTATATTATGCCAAAGGAACTATAGATTATTTATTATATTTTAATGGTCATAATCTTCAACTGTAGGATTATACTGATGCTGATTGACAAGGGGATCTGGATGACCGAAAATTAACTTCTGGTTATCTATTTATTTTGGTAGGAGGTGCTATTTCTTAGTGCAGTAGGAAACAAGATTCAGTTGCTCTCTCGTCCATAGAAGCTGAATATATTGCTACATCTAAAGCAACAAAGGAAGGTGTATGGCTGAGAGAATTTCTTGCATCACTTAAATTTGCGAAAAGTGTATCACAACCTATCACTATTTTCTATGGTAATTAGGCAACGCTACAGGTCTCAAAGGATCCTAAATTTCGTAGTAAAAGTTAGAGATAATTGATTATATGCCACTGAATAGAGTCCGCTTCTACAAAATACCATTAAAAATACTCTCTCTATTATATACCACTGAATAGCGTCCGCTTCTATAAAATACCATTAAAAATACTCTCTCTATTATATACCACTGAATAGCACCGAAATTCTATTATATGCTATTATTGTTGTTGACCGTTAAGGTTGACTGTTATACTCTGAAAAAAGACCAAAATACTCCTAGTAAAGACCAAAGACCTGATTTATTTGAAATATCAAATAACCTTCAAAATTATAAAAATTCACAGGGGTGTTGTTCAAAGAAAATTATATATTTTTAATTTAAATACTAATAAAGTTTACTATTTACAAACAGAGACTAAATTAGGTCTAAAAATTTTGGAAAATTTTCACATGCTCCTAAGATGTCACATTGCTCCCACAAAAAATTATTTTCCATTTTTCTACAGTAAATTTGTTCTAGTTTAAAAAGTAGCTCAAATAGATTAATTTTGGATTTGAATTTCAAAAATGGGACAAATGGAAAATTCAGTTCATGAAATTTTATATTTAAATTGTACATTGTACTAATGATCTACCAAAAAAATTTCAGTATTTTTGGCTAAGCCAATTTGTCCTACATCTAACTTTTATCATAGGGAAAGATTTGAACTGAAGGCAAAATCGTCTTTTTCCAGGGCAAACATACCCTAATTGATGGCAATGGCATATAATAAAATTTTGGTGCTATTCAATGACATATAATACAGAGAGTGTTTTTAAATGATATTTTATAAAAGTGAACGTTATTCAATGGCATATAATTATTCAGTGGCATATAATTAATTATCTCTAAAAGTAAACACATTGAAGAAAAATATCACTATATTCGTGATGTGATAAATATACTCAAGTCTGTTCGTTTAGTTAGGAATTATTTTCTAAGCATGTTAAAGGCATGATACTTTAGTTTATTGATTGAAATATTTCAGCCAAGTGGGAGATGTTGGGACTTTTATGTGGGTTTCAATATTTACTATGGTTATTGTCTATTTTACTCAATGTGAAATTATTCATATTATTGATGCAAGTGATAGAGAATATTTTGATGCGAAATTTAACTCAAGGAATTAATACTCGAAGTGCCGAGGACGATTGTGTTGGAGTATAGTGGATATATTTATTGAGATCAAGTCTATTGAAATTTAATATGCGTCCATTTGTTTAACCCGAGTACAGCACAAGGCAGAATCGCTGGGTTTGTTTTGCAGGATCGGCTCTACAGACTGTTGACCCACATGATCAAATTGGAATTGATCTCATAAACAATCTGATTATTGCGCATGACTCACACATGTGTGCTTGAAACTAATATATTTTATACTCATAAAATCGGCATATCTGATCATGGTTGGTGACATAATTCAGGAGTTTCACGGGATACTGGAAACAAGTGGGTCACTTTGTAACATCTAAGACAGTGTTTGGTTTACGGGATATCCCGGGATAGGAGGGGGACAACCCTTTTTTTTTTGTAGTGTTTGGTTGTAGGATTTGGTGGGGTGGGTTGGACCCAAAAGAAAATATTCCCCTGAAAAGTGGGTTGGGACGATCCGCCAAAAACAAGCGAACCACACCAACCCACTTCTCCTGCGCGCGCGCCTACGCCCTAATCCCCCATCTCCCCCGCGCAGTTTTTCCCCATCTCCCCCGCCGCCCGCGCCGCTCTGCCCTTCCCCATCTCCCACAACAGCCCGCGCCGCCCTGCCCTTCCCCCATCTCCCCCCGCCACCCGCGCCGCCCTGCCCTTCCCCCATCTCCCCGCCGCCGCCCGCGCCGCCCTGCCCTTCCCCCCATCTCTCCCCGCCACCTGCGCCACGCTGCCCTTCCCCCATCTCCCACCGCCGCCCGTGCCGCCCTGCCCTTCCCCCATCTCCCCCCGCCGCTCTGCCCTTCTCCCTCCACGCGCGGGCGTCGCCCCGTCCGGGTGTGCGCGCGCCTCCCTGCCGCTCCTCACGCCATCGGTGCTCCCGTCGCCGTGCTCCGGTCGTCCTCGTCGCCGTGCTCCGGTCGTCCTCTCCGGCCTCCTCTCCGCCCCGGCGCGTCCTCCCCGCCGTCCTCTCCACTGCCGGCCTCCTCTCCGCCCCACGTCCGCCGAGTGCTCCAGCGCGTCCTCCTCTCCGCTGCCGTCGGCCTCCTCTCCACTGCCGGCATCCTCTGCACTGCCGCCAGATCTGCAAGGTATTGACATCAAGGTATGTGTTGATTTGTTGATATCAAGGTTGTTGCACTGCCGCCAGATTTGTTGATATATCACAGTTGATATATGTGTTGATGTGTTGATTTGTTGCACTGCCGCCAGATCTGCAAGGTATTGACTCTGCCGCCAGATCTACAAGGTATTGGCTCTGTGTGATATCACAGTTGATATATGTGTTGACAGTAAATACTTGTGATGTGTGATTTAGCATGTATTGATATATTGTGATGTGTTGATATATTGTGATGTGTTGATATATTGTTGATCTGTAGATGGAAAAGAGGACCAAGATTTTAATTTTTGTGGCAGCTGCGCAAATTTTGTTGTCAATGATGGCCATGATTATTGAGTCTAGAAAAAGAAAAAGATGTGTAAGGAGAGAAGGTATTAGTTATGGACCACTAGATGAAAGGGATAGGACAAGAATTGAGTACCTCAACAAAAAAATTTGGAAGGATGATACAACATGTATCAACATGCTTAGACTTACTAGAGCTAGTTTTTTCCGGTTTTGTAACATTTTTAGGAACCGTGGATTGCTTCAAGATACCATCCATGTGTGTGTGGAACAACAAGTGGCTATGTTTCTAAATACGGTTGGACATAATCTTAGGAATAGGTTAGTTGGAACTAATTTTGATAGATCAGGAGAAACAGTGAGCTGATATTTCAATATAGTACTACATGCTGTTCGTGAGCTACGAGATGAATTAATTAGGCGGCCTTCATTGGACACCCCAACCAAAATAGCAGGGAATCATCGATGGGATCCTTACTTTAAGGTGTGAGGTTCTTCCTATTATTTTCAGATTTGTTTCTATGTGACATGTATGTTGCCTAATCTGTCATCCATGTTGTTGAATATAAAATAGGATTGTATTGGTGCTATCGATGGTACACATGTAAGAGCCTCCGTTCCTAAGAACATGGAGCATGCCTTTCGTGGTAGAAAGTCATATCCCACTCAAAATGTAATGGCGGCTGTAGATTTTGACCTAAGGTTTACCTATGTGTTGGCTGGTTGGGAGGGGACAGCACATGATGCTCTAGTATTACGAGATGCATTAGAGCGTGAAAATGGCCTTCGTGTTCCACAAGGTAATAGATTAATTTAGCTATCCATTTTCTGCATGCCAATTGTTAATATGCCAAAAAGTGACATACTTGTCCTTTGTGCATCATATGTTAAGAAAATTCTATCTAGTTGATGCTGGATATGGAGCCAAACCAGGATTTTTGCCTCTTTTTCGTGCTGTCCGGTACCACTTGAACTAATGGGGAAATAATCCAGTGGAAAATGAGAAGGAGTTGTTCAATCTTAGGTACTTCTCTCTTCGTATCACAGTAGAGCGTGCATTTGGGTCACTAAAGAGGAGGTTTAAAATTCTTGATGATGCCACTCCATTTTTTTCCTTTTCGGACTCAAGTAGATATTGTTGTAGCTTGCTGCATTATTCATAATTGGGTCATACAAGATGGGATTGATGAACTAATTGTACCGGAGTCTGATTGCCCAACTCAAAACTATTCAACAACATCAAGTGGGCAAGCAAGTGAGCATGCTTTTATGGTTAATTTGAGGCAAGAAATTGCTAATGCGATGTGGGCAGACCGACAAAACAACCATGTAAACTAGTATGTATTTGAGTTGCATGAACAATTATGTATTTGAGTTGTATGGGCTACTCTATGTATTGTAATGTTGCTGAAAATTTATTTGTAAGGACATATGAATTTCATTTGTATGGACAATTTATATCTTGCTGAAATTAAATTTATTTGGATAAGTTGTTTGCTGAAATGTATGTGTTGAGATACATGTCTTGGGGAAATGTATTTGTATAATTTTTTTTGCCTAGGTACACCATGGATTTGGGGAAACAAATTGAGGGACTTGGTGCAACAAGTGGGCATGCCTCATGGACATCAGCTATGTCTTCATTCATGCTATCTCACCTAGCCAATTTGGTGGCTAGTGGCACTAGGACATCATCTGGATTCAAGAAGGTCCATCTTTCTGCATGTGCTAGAGCTGTGAATGAGAAGTTCAATACTAGGCTGACTGCTGAGCAGATCAAAAATCATTCAAAAACTTGGCAAAAAAGGTATTCAAAAATACTTAGACTTAGAAGATTGAGTGCTGCTGGTTGGGATGAAGAAATTTTCATTATTACTCTTGATGTTGAACACTACAATAGCTATATTCAGGTATTCATGTCACTAGTGTTCAATTTTGATAATTGCTCTTCTATTGTGAAAATTGCATATGTTCATTTTGCCTTTACACTTGTATACTATTGTAGGATCATAAAGCTGATGCTGAGTTTTTTAACAAACCCCTTGAACACTATAATGAGATGGTTACCATCTATGGAAATAGCATGGCTAGCGGAAACTTTGCTAAGGACTCAAGTTCAGCTCTAGGGACAGAAGATGGTGACAATGAAACACAAGATGTCAATGAAAATAGTGCAAACAATGGTCATGATGCTGTTGGACATGATAATGGGGCATCATCATCTGCAAGTAAGCCCAAGAAAGCTAGGACAAGTGCAAGTGATGAAGATGGGGGGACTCATTGCTGCATTCACCTCTGGTTGTGATAAGCTTGCCAATGCTATTATCAAGGCCGGTGCTTCAAATAGTAATGATGTGCCAGAAGATTTGTTTGATAACTTGAATAACCTTCCAGGTTTTGAAGAGACTCATGTTTCCTTCTACTATGCTTATTTGGTGGCTAACCCACACATTGCTAAAGCTTTCAACAATTTGCCATTCAACCATAAGATCAACTGGTTTGCAATGTTTGTTAGTGAGAAGTTTCCTGCACCATAAGCTTGAGTTGTATTAGTGGTTATGTTTTTTGCTTGTACCACATGGAACTATTAATTATGGTCTAATTACTACTAGTTAACATGTATGGACTATGTAGGACTTTTGTCTGTACCACATATACAAGGAATTGTGGTCTAATTATGTATGGGCTGAGTAGTACTTTTGTGGGTACCACAAGACTATGAATTGTGGTCTAATTATGTATGGGTTGAAGGGTACTGTTGTGGTATAGCAATATATAAGGTTTAATATTGCAATTACTACTGAAAATTGCAAATGAGCATATTTAAATATGTCTTATACTTGTGCATATGAAAATTGAGTATATGCAGCTATCCCACTCCATTCCTCCGTCCAAACAAGAGGTGGGATCACTAGATCCCATTCTATCCCTCCATCCAAACAAAAAACAGGGACTAACCCATCCTTGCAACCAAACAACAAGTGGGATTATCCCATCCCACATACCTGGGATGGAGCTATCCCATCCCACCAAGTCTCCAAACCAAACACTACCTAAAAGTGAAATCTATAAATAGGTCCCTACCTTCTAACCTCATCATTGTTAGCGGCACCACAGAAAAAACGAAGGAATAGAGGGTAGACTAGAAAGACTTCATAAAATTAATCTAGAGTTTGAGAAAACCCTAACAACCATACTTAGATATAATAAATAGTTACACAAAAATATTCACATAGAAAAAGAATAAATAAAAGAAAAATAAGAGAAACCCTAACTAATGCGTTATAAATCGTATTCACATACTTCAACTGTTTGGGTAATTGTACATGTCTCAGTATTGCCGTCTGTACCTGTAATACCATGGACCAGACATGGGGAAAGAAAACTTGGATTTGCTGTTAATATTATTTTGCACGTCAGTTTACATCATACTTTTTGTTAGCACCGTTCTCTGGCTACTATTGTTCATTTGTATCACCTTACAATAACGTCATGTTTTCATCCGTGCATTTCCATGTCGCTAAAATTGTGAGCATCTGTGTAAAGACTTTTCTTTTATCATAAAGGGCAAGTTTGTTTCTTAAACTATGTGACGATGCTATTATACCACCCATCAAACCTCAAAAGTCGTAAAATAGCCATACAAGATTAATGAAACTAGAAAAGGAAGCGCTTCGCGGCGCCCTACAACGTTGTTGAAGTGAGATCATAAAACAATAGTACAAAGTGCATGTAGAGGAACTGAGAGACCAAAGAAAAATTCAAATGAACTCTAAAATTCATGATTTCGACTATGAATACAATTTGATTCCGGCTCCGACTCTGATTACGACTCGACTTCGACTTTCGACTACAGTTACAACCCGACTTCAATCACGACCAAACTTTGCACACGACTTCGAAACAAGATTATTTACAACAATTACTACACTAAACTACAACCGAAGCAAAATCAAGTGGTATTGATTGCAGCCCACCGCACACGAGGATGGGGGTGTTGGAATCCATTCAATATCATGGAAACCACGTGCTCCAAATTTAGATAGCATAACCTGCCAGAAATAATTGGCAACTAATTAGATAGCATTTTTCTGGTTTAATGCTGGCTAAAAGCTCTTGTACACGTGGCAACTAAGTATTTGTAATCCCTAGTACACAAGGAATCAACGGAAAAGTATGTCGTTCATTATGTCATTGTCCCATTTACTATTGCCTAATTCAACATGTTACTTCATGGATATTTTTCTTTTACCTATTCAACACAGCAACATTAAATATAACACCAGCTTCTCAACAAGTTTTTGTAGTAAATTTATTGCATACATAGTCGAGATGCCAGTATAATTATCAAGTTACCGAGTTAAACGTGAACTGATTGCTATCCCTAATGCAGGACCTAATTTAATGATCTGTGATGTAGAAACTGCACAAAGAAAGCGCAATTGACATAAAGTAAAATGAACAAACCAAAGAAGAAAATGAATTTAATGACCAATTCGCAAGCAAGATTGATGAGGAACTAAAGGGGAATGCAAACATATAAGTCAACGATAAAATACATGAGAATTGTATGTCATCAAAGCTAATAGATAGATTATCCATACAGCTACATAATCCATAGCTACAGATAAGTATTTCACCTTGCAAAGCTTCAAGAGCGACAGTAGCTTGGCGAGATTGTCAAAATCAACAAAACACAAGACATGAGGATCTCCACCAGTGCGGGAAAGTTGTCAGATTAAGTTACACCATCATTAAAACAGAGAGTTTCTATTAGCACAAAGCATATTTAACAGAGAGTTTCTATTAGCACAAAGCATATTTAACATACATGTCTTGACTCCTTGTTGACAAGCCTCACTTCACGAAAACCTACAAAAGGCGAAATATATCTGCAGAAGGAAAACGTTAAGGAGCAAAAGCATATATAGAGAGTGAAAGATGATATACACTATTGATATTTGAAAACGAACAAGCAGCTCACTGAAGCTACTGTTAATTAAGACATCACATTTTTCAGTAACTTTATTTGAAAAAGAAAACTATTAACAAAAATAAACTATGCAGGTAAGACATAAATGTTCATCACGAATATATAGAAATGCACAAGAAAGCCATCACCAATGTTCTACAAACACACTGATATAAAATATATCAAGTTTAGGACACATTTGCATTTTTGGCGTTAAGGGCTTAAGGCTATTCTCAGTTGAAATATAACATTTACCAGAAAGTAGCAACAGTAATGCATCACACACACCCAAGATACAATATAATGCAGATCTCACAATTAACTTCAAATTTTGCATTTATTTGCATTATAATTTTTCCCCTTTCTGAATGCTGTTTGATGATGCATCGCAGCAAATTTATTAGATAAAGACTTCACAGAATAGATGTTGATAGAATAGAATTGCTGCAGGACAAAATTAAAAGGGTACACATTGTTAGCATCATAAACACCATAAAAGAAGCACTACCGTATGCACTGGTGTCCAACGCTCATTCGCAAGCTCATAGCCATTGGGGTCTTCACCAGGTGGGTGAAGAATAGAAATGCACACCCGCCCATCCGGATAAACTGGCAATCAAACAAATATTATGCACAATGTCAAAATGATGGATTATGGAAGCACAGAAATACGAAGTTATGCTTGTGAAAAGCTAACCATTTGGATGCCACATTTGAAGTAAGTCCGATGATGGAGGGTGTTCGGATAATTTTGTGGGAAGCTCATTATTGCGTTGAAGTAACCTCCATCACTGAAAATGAAGGCGGTGTCACTCGACTTACCACCGATGGCCATGGGCGCTACCAATCTTACCAATCTTAAGAGGAAGCTTACCAATCTTACTGTGGATGGCCATGGGCGCCCGCCGATCTTTGAAGAGGAAGGGCGCGGAGGCGCTGGAGCACCGTGGTCGGACGAGAACACCACGCGGAGGGCGTCGTGGCGCCGCCGTCGGGAGAGGGTCCACGGCCGCTGCTACCTCGACCACGTCGCGGTCGGCAACGAGGCGGTTCGGGCGGCGTGGAGGCGGCATGTCGCCGGGTCGGGGCACCGACGCGGAGGAGGCTGGGTCGTGGGCGCCGCCGTGGAGGCCGGGTCGTGGCGCCGCCGCCATGCCGAGGAGGCGGGTCGCGGCGCCGCCGTCGGGAGAGGGACTTAGGCGCTCGAGTAGAGAGAGAGAGAAAGAGTTGCGGCGAGAGAACGAGGAGGGGTTGGGGAGGCGGCGGGGAGCGGGGAAGGAGGGGAGACCGGGAGGAGGGGCGACGGGGAGGGGGAGGAGGAGGGAGCACGGGGCGGGGGGGAGGGGCGGGGTAGGAAGGGGAGGGGAGCGGCGGCGGCGGGTGAGCGAGGGAGCGGCGGGGAGCGGGGAGGAGGCGGCGGCAGGGACCGGGAGGAGGGGCGGCGGAGGCGGGGGGAGGAGGCGCGCGAGGCTGCGAGAAGCGGGGAGATCTGGAGGGGGAGAGAGAGACGGCGCGAGGAGTAGAGGGCTCAGGGCGACGTGGGTACCACAGGAAGCGCCCACGCCGTCCAAAATGCTGTGGTGCGAGCAAAGTGGAGTAGCTTTTAAGGAACCTGATGGGGACAAAACTGGCAGAGGTACCACAACCCACAATGATGAGTGACATCATTTACCTTCTTTTGCTTGTTTGATGAAAATCAGCTTGCAGTGATGTCCACAATTGCACACGCATTACCATATTGCAACACCACGACAATCGCTTACAAGCATGATACAACTAGCATCAAAACATTTATCAACAGTGCAATGGACACAGTAACACAACGCCACCATCCCAGGCATAACTGAAGATGCAAACATCCAAGGCTTCAGAGATATTGAAGTGCACATCAAAAGAGTAAACCAAGATCTTATTACTTGCTCGTTTCTAATGCCACCCATGGTATAGTAAAATCCATGCAGCAAAACTTTTTGAGCAAGAGTAAATGTTCATTCAAATTGCCCCCCCTGAAATGTCACCTAGGCCTCAGTAAAATCTTAAATTACAACACAGGCTGCGTGTACAAGTCTACAAGATGTTGAAACTTGATAAGACAAGCAACAATTTCAAAAATTTTCTTGCCAATGCACCAAAGTTGAATCCAACTAATTTACCACCAGTTTGTGACCGATCACTTGAACCTGTGCTCTTACTGCACAAGAAAAAGAAGAGAATGCAGTCAGTTAGCTGTGCAAAACTAATCAACATAGAATAATATTTATTAAATAACCATTTTCTTAACTATATTTTAAAAATAACCCCCTCTTATTCCAAAAAATGACCCCTTTTCACAACGCCACTGCCGGTTGTGTGGTCAAAGGGGTCTTTTTTGGAAATAATTTTCTTACCCGTGGCATGGCAAGGTACATTTTGCCATGGCATCCTTTTTGAAAATAAGTCAGGGTGGGGGTTATTTTGAAAATATTATTAATGAAGCATTATTTAATTAAAAAATAATTCATCAACATTCTCTTAGGGCCCTGAGAGCCTTAACCTGTTGTGGGGGTTGCTGTGGTGGTTGCTGTTGGTAATTTCCATATCCAGGATATGCAGTATAAGCGTACATGGCAGGATCTTGAGGAGGAAGAGCATAGCCATAAGGATCATATCCTTGGGGATATCCATAGTAGCCACCATTCCATTGACTCTGGTCCTGCTGAGGCTGGAACAATAATTCAACCAAAAAAACAAACTCAGAATTTTTTGGGAGTCTGATAAAACGAGTGGTGGGCACACTAATTTGATAGAAAAGCTACCTGCTTGTTTGCAGGGCTACGACCCCATGAAAGCCTTATGCTCTGACCTCCTAATTGGCTTCCATTTAGCATCCTTATGGCCTCCTCAGCTGACGCTCTGAAGATATAAAAACACATAACTCATAAATTCAATGGGAGTGACAAGTTCATTGTGTGTGCGTGCGTGTGTAGGAAAATGATTCCATACTCCTGAGAGTACGCACTCCCATTTTTCATATACCGCATAAATATTGTTATTATACATCTTTATCCTTTTGAGCATACGCTAATAATGATTATAAGATACTTTAAAGTGAGTTTCATGAAAATTTTCATTAAAGTTCACTTTTTATACATAATTTGTGTATATACTCCTTTTATATATGGAAAAAGATATATAACAAAAATAAAAGGGTCCAATGAAATATTTCAACCAAGTTGCATTAGAGTATCTTAGAATTATTATTTAAGTATACCACAAGGGATAAAAAGGTATAACCTGTTCGTTTAAGTGGTATATTGACATTTTGCAATTCCCACTATA
Source organism: Dendrocalamus sinicus (assembly GCA_036346575.1). NCBI lineage: Eukaryota > Viridiplantae > Streptophyta > Magnoliopsida > Poales > Poaceae > Dendrocalamus > Dendrocalamus sinicus. Next base: position 9,232,665 of record CM070658.1, read on the forward strand.
TAGATTAAATTTTACACCAAAACCCCTATGTTATCACTATTTAGTGTAAGATATCCACTTGGATGCCTTATGCTGCTCCTCATACAAAAAGTTTTGACATGAAACTGGAACCTCAAGGAAGCATTACTAACTGTGTTGGCATCTATAAGTTGGTCTGCATCCTGCAGCAATCCACCCAACCAAAATAATGGCTATTATCAAATAATAACACAAAATAATCAATAAACTCCGATACCTGTTTGAATATTGGACAAATCCGCAGCGCTTTCCTACAGGTATCTTGACGTAGACAAGCTCTCCGTATGGGCTGAAGGTTTGCTTCAGAAGGTCATCAGTCACACTTGGATCAAGACCACCGACAAATACCTGCAAGCAATGAAGGAATTCTAGAAGTAAATGTTCCATTTGTGGTTTGGCTTAGAAAGGAAAAACTATGTACTCACAGTAGTATTGTTTGGATCGCTATCAGAATCAGTTCCTTGTGTATTCTGGTACGTAACTGCAGAAAACGGAAAGAATAGTAAGGCTACACATGCCAGCTATAGTTAAATATCAGCAAGCACATCAATACATCATCAATAGGCTCATGGTTGTCATGGCGTAATTGGCGACCATGGTACCTAAGAGACTCCGGGATGCCACGGCGACATAGGTACATTCTACATGCATACGGTCATACACATACAAGCCGTAGCCGGTCCCCCTCACCTCATATATGAACTCCCGACTCCTCTCTCTCCCGATTCCTGAACCCACCTCTCTCCCCCACGGCCTCCTCTCCCTGGCGAATCCTCTCCCCGCCGCCGCATCCCCCGCCTACCGCCTCCTCTCCTCGGCGCCTCCCTTCCCTACTGCCTCCTCCCCCCGGCCGGTGCCTCCTCTCCCCATCACCTCCCTTCCCCGCCGCCTCCAACCCCATCTCCGCCGAATCCAAATCTGGCCGTTCCTGGCAGCCAGAGCCAAGGAAGATGGGGGTGGCCACGGCGAAGCTCCGTGGTGTCGCCATGACAACCATTAATAGGCTACATGTTATCTTGTGGTCCTTCAAAATTTGAGATCTCAACCATCAATAACAGATTGTAACAATCCAAGCATGCCACACATCAAGTTGAGCAAACCATAAAATAAAATACAATGAACTCAACTAAATAGTCCAATTGCAAGATGCAAAATATTGTATTTAGCATTAAAACAAATCTGGCAATATTTCAAGGTGCGAAAGATGCTATTGCAATGGGAAAAATAATGGCACCACAATAGCCCTAGCAAATTGCTTGTAGGTTAAATAAAATCTAGACTATAACACCCATCATAGAGGATACCTTACAATTGAAAGAAGGCAAATTTGGCTCTTGGACACTGCAAAAGTGCAGCGTGTGCTAGTGGACATTAGAAAATCCATAATGAACAGATGGACACTAAAATAATTGTGGTCATTTGCTAGAAACACACCGCACCATTAAAATATTATCATTTTGAAATTTAGTGGGGGTGAGCATGGAAAGTCCTATTTTAAAACAACTTTTAAAAAAAATTGGCCAACTAAACTTGATTCGGCCATCGATAATGCAATTTCAACCATGTACACTTTGTTTTAGCAAATAGGACTACTCACACTCCTCTCCTAAATTTCAAAATGGTATTATTTTAATGGATGTGGCGTGTTCTAAAAAATTACTATATTTTCGTAGCGTCCATCAATCAAAAATCGATTATCCAGTGTTGTTCAGCAAATGCCACCCTTTCACAGTATCCTAATTAGAGGACTGAGAGACTACTGATGCAGCACAATAGGACTACGGGTGTCATTCTGCTTACAACGATGGCTCAATCCTGCTGGTTCGAATGGTTGCTAACAGGTGCATCAGATGAAACAAATTTACTTTTTTAAAAGTAAAATAGCACTGATACTCAGCAGTGCCAAGTTGGAAGTATTGATTCCTTTTCTTTATTAGTTTTTTTATTATTAGCACAAAATCTGAAAAAAATATATAAACACATGGCAATGGTCTAATTGTTGGAAAAGTGTCAGGCGTGAACCAAGCTCTGTCATCAATCAGGGAGAAGATTAAGCAGGGGCAGCAGAGGACTTGAATACAGAGTAAGCTGCAGGTGTGGCACCAGCTAGGCAATAGGGACTGCAGACATCAAGACTGTGAAAAGAAAGATGGGTGGGGACGTGTGAGTCCATCTGCAAGGGTAATCTATAAACCACATAACCCATTGGTCAGTGTCTGGTTACTTCTGTTTAACCACAACAGGAGAATTTGAGGAGTGAACTATTGAAGTCGTATTCAAGGCTTCAGCTTCAGACCCTAATCATGGAGATCATGGCATATCTGATTTCATCATTCCAAGATAACAATGTGACAAGAAACAAGCAGCAGAAATATGCTTTAACTATCACAAGTTATCTGACAAAATTGTTTCTACGTAAATATTTATTTTTCTAAGACATTCAAAACTCAGTACCAGCTAGAGAAGTAAGCATACCGCTTGGTTGTTGTTGTACACCAGTATTCTTCTTGTTGGATGCCGGTCCAATACGCATGGGCCTGCTAGAACAGTACATTCCATTCATTTCAGTCATTGCACGTGTCTGTTCATCCAAATCTCCAAACTTAACAAATCCATAGCCTTTTGAGCAACCAGTAGTTCTGTCAAAGACAACTTTTGCACCCTTAACTGATGGATAACGGCTCTTGAATGTATCTTGTAAAATGAAATCTGTAACATCTGAGGCCAGGTCTCCAACAAATATAGTATAATCTGAACCATCGTCTCCACGTTTATCAGCAGCCCCGCTTGTAGCCCAATTCAATTTGAAAGCTTGATTACCGTTAGGCATCATTTGACCATTATAACCCTGGAGGACTTGTTCAGCTAAAGCATGGTTGCCAAATTCAATGAAACCATAACCCTCAGGTTGCCCAGTCTGCTTGTTCCGAATTATCTTGACAGAAATAACCTGACCATTTAACATGTCAACTAAATTAAGCAACTAAATCACATATCAAAGTATCAAACAGAATATAAAATTCATGACATTACAAATTCGAACTGTGAATTTGTTCAGGTGCATCTCTTGTGTGGATATTGTTTAACAGAAAAATATATTTTATGTTATATAGATTTCCTAAATTGAAATGCTACCATTCTTGTGTTTTTATTTTGCTTTTATTGTTAGTACTGAATAGAGGCAACGCATTTAATTATTATATTTTGTGTTATAATTTGATAATACTGCAATAGTTGTATTTTATACAGGAATTTCCATCAATTGGGTATCCACCTTGTCATTTTATTATATGTCCATTGGATATCCTAACCTGTACCATGTGAAAATATTGCACGTACGAATGTGGTTCAGATCATAACAGCAACCAATATAGAAACTTTGTAAATACAGCACCAGATAAAGACAAGATAAAGTGATAAACTTTACAAAAAGAAAGAATCTACAGGTTCATTTGAAATCTTTGGCAAAAAATTCCTATCGCTTCTGACTACCATCTGCTATTTGATGTTGTCCAAAGAGCCATATTTGGACGTAGCCAAAAAGGAAAATATTTTACTTGAACAGATGAACTGGCTTTTATATGCACATAAGTTAGGGGAACTTATCAAAATCTACAAAACCTCCCAGTTAACTACCAAAATCGGTGGAATTGGGCTGTTAGCATCGCATAACATCATTAGTGTTGTCGTGTAAAGTTCCAAATCATTACAGCTAACCTAACTATGGGCCAAAAAGGAAAAGTTTCCTTAACAGCTAGCATAGGAAAAAGAAATCCAAAATTAAAAGGATTCAGCTCAGCTCCTCTACATACGGGAAGCTATTGCACAAGCTATGGTGGCATCTGAGCATGTTGGATAAAAAAAGAGACACTCAGGGCCGACTCTTAACACAAGAAACAACATGCCATGCCAGTCGATTTCTTGCATGCGTTCAGAGCACTCATTCTGGGCCATGTCTGCTGCACGGCCGGATGGCCATGCCATTTCCACATACAGTAGCTTTTCTGCTGCTGCGTATCTGCCTCCCCTCTAAATCTAAACAAACATCCAGCCAAATCCATCAGACACACCCATTTCCACCAGACTCACCTGAGAATAGAAACTGACCAAATAAAGGACAGACCATTAGCATAAAAAAGCCGGTTGTTTTTTGTATAGAGATGAAAAATCTGGTTTTTTAACCACGCATCTAAACTGTAACTTAGCTTCCGATGCGAACTCTAGCCAAACTCCAAGCAACTTTACTACCATAATTAAACACTCAACCGAGAACCAAAACGAATCAAGCAACAGAAATCTACACGGATTAGCGCAGGAGAAGGTGGTGCATCACCTCGCCGGCCTGGGAGAAGCAGCTGTAGAGGTAGTTCTCGTCCATCCAGCACTGCAGGTCCCCGATCCACAGGGTCCTCACCTCGTCCCCCGCTCCTCCGCCAGCCGGTGCCGGCGCCGGCGGCGGGGCCGCCTGCGGCGGCGGCTGTCCCCACATAGCGGCGGGTGGCGGCCCCGCCTGGTAGTACTGCGGCGGCAGAGGCGGTGGAGGCCCCGCCTGGTAGTACTGAGGCGGCGGCCGCGGCGCCATTGCCCACTGCTGCGGTGGCGGTGGCGGCGGCTGCATCATGGCGGCGTGGGACGAAGCGGTTTAGGAGTCAAAACCCTAACGCGAGATGCGCAGCGAGGAGATGGGAACCACGGGGCTAAACAGATTTGTAAAAATTGGAGAGAGAAGCGAAGCGAAGGTAATCTCAGCCGTACAATCTTGAGTAGACGGCTCGGATCGGGCTGAGTATGGGCATGTTTTTTTGGAATGCGGCATATGGCTTATGCCTATAATTTATGGTTTTTAGCTGTTCGTAAGAAAGTATAAAGAGAAATTTATATGTGATTTTGATCGATATAAATTAAATGTGTACTATAATAAACTTATATTTAGTCGATATAAATGAAGTGTGTATTATAATAAATTTATAGATTCTCTAAAAAAATTTATTTAAAAGCTAGTTATAATAAAAAAAACCTTAAAAATGATAGAAAAGCTAAAAGAGAAGCCGCCAGCAGCACCAAAAGAAGACCCTACCTAGAGTGCAGTGCTGTGTTAGGGTGGATTGAGCAGCTCGAATCGCAAATAGAGTATAAAGATATGTACAGTAGATTATTTTATACCAAGAGTATAGAGTGGATTGACAAAGGCTGGATTTCATGAGGTTTTGGCTAAAATGGTAGTATTTGGCACATAATTAGTAAAAATGACACTTGTCACGTGAAATTTACAAAAATAGCATATCCACCGTATATAGGACCGATCGATGACCAACATGTAAGCGATGCCGCACGATGGCCATACAGATTAGCCAAAAACGCACGACCACCATGTGGTGGGCACTGTAGCAGCACTATAGCACTGCACGGTCGCCATGCAGTGCCACTGTAGCAATTTTCAGGAAAATCCATTTAAGTATACTTTTGTAGAAAATTTTAAATATACTAAATGAGCTCCAAAAATTATATTTTTTTTGAGGTCTACCGAAACAGTGTACTTATGTAACAGCCCAGGTTTTTATAAAAAGGTAATAATAATAAAAATAATTTAAAATAAAAATAGGTGTTTTGGTTGCCTAAATTTTATTTTTGGTTTGCCGTGATTTTTTTCTGCTTTTAAAAATGTTGGATTTGAAAAGTAATTTAGGTAAAAACATAAAAATATTATTAAATAGAATGATATTTTGATTTTCTATAAAAAATCCTATTTCAAATTAATTATTTGGAAGCATTTGGTGTTTATATGGTTTTCCTGTCTTTTTCTGGATTTTAAAAATCAATTTCAAAGCTAAAAAGTATTTTTGTAAAACTTAAAAGACCAACTTTAAGTTGAAAATATTTTTCCTAAGTCTAAATCATCTCCAGGAATTTCTGTGAATTTTTTTAAAATTTTTAGACTTTATTTTCTAAGTATTTTTGAAATCCCTCTCTCTTCTCGGGCTGACAAGTGTCACACCCAGATCCAATCTTCCGCACCAGATTAAATATCGGTCCTCCATCTTCATTAACCCACTCTATCTTCATCCAACAGCCTGGATTCAATCTACGCCGCCAGATTTGATCCAACGTCATAATCTTTCTTTTTCAGTACAAAAATAATTCAGAAAATCTTCTTTTTCCTTTTTCTTTAGTTTTAAACTTCGAAAAGCCCGTTTCCTTCATCCTAACTCGGATTAAGTTCGTTTAAATTTCTAAATTCTTTTAAAATCCTAATCTATCTATTTATATCCTTTTTTAAAATTTTTAAAGACTGTTTCAAAATTTATTTGAATTAAATTATAGTTTAGCAGTTAAAAATATTTTAAATGGTTAAAATATACTTCAAATAAACCTAAAATTATATTATTTGATATTTTTCGGGTTCCAAGGATTTTCGTGAAATTTTCTGAATTTTTTCAAATTTATTTTATTTTTGCGAAATAATTATTTTTTTCTCTTTTTATTTTCTCTCTCCTCCACTATTCATCTTCCAGAGCCATGACGACTCTAAGACGTGACCGTAGATAGAATAGAATGGTTGAACCTTAGGGGTTTATTTTAAATAACTAAGTAGTTTCAAACGTTTTGCTTGTTCTTGTCTCTCAATTTTTGCTTACTCTTATCTCTTATTTTTTGTCATCTTTATGTCATTTTTGAAAAACCTATTTCTGTCACTTCCCTTGTTCCAAAGCAACTATAGATGGCAACAACTAGAATTCTTCGACTCTATCGCCACTTCAATCATCACCTCAAAAGATCACGTTTTGTACCTCGACAGCTACGAAGGGTCACACCAAGACAACACTACCTCTCTAGGTTAAGTTGTTAAGCTAGAAAGTAGACGAAGTTATGAGCTGTCAGTTTTCTCTTTTGTTGGCAGCCGTAACTATTATTTGCTTAATAAAGGTTTTGCTAGTTTGGTGTTTTGTTTTGGATTGCGCAAAACGTCCGCTGTTCCTCCTTTGCCTTGAGTCTCCTCTCTCCTAGTCTTTGGAAGCATCAAGCCAAAGCACCAACTGCCAACAACCTTTGCGAGGGATGTTTAAACCAAATTTCAGCTCAAGCCACACTGGGTAAGATCCAAACCTATTTCTCTGCTAGCCCATGCGAATCTTGGGACGAGATTCTTTTTAAGGCGGTAGATTATAACAGCACATGATTTTATAAAAAGGTAATAATAAAAAAAATAATTTAAAATAAAAATAAGTGTTTTGATTGCCTAAATTTTATTTTTGGTTTGCCCTGATTTTTTTCTGCTTTTAAAAATGTTGGAATTGAAAAGTAATTTAGGTAAAAACATAAAAATATTATTAAATAGAATGATATTTTGATTTGCTATAAAAATCCTATTTCAAATTAATTATTTGGAAGCATTTGGTGTTTATCTGGTTTTCCTGTGTTTTTCTGGATTTTAAAAATCAATTTCAAAGCTAAAAAGTATTTTTGTAAAAATTAAAAGACCAACTTTAAGTTGGAAATATTTTTCCTAAGTCTAAATCATCTCTAGGAATTTCTATGAATTTTTATGGATTTTTAGACTTTATTTTCTAAGTGTTTTTGAAATCCCTCTCTCTTCTCGGGCTGATAAGTGTCACGCCAAGATCCAATCTTCCACACCTGATTAAATATCGGTCCTCCATCTTTATTAACCCACTCCATCTTTATCCAACGGCCTGGATTCAATCTACGCCGCCAGATTTGATCCCACGTCATAATCTTTCTTTTTCAGTACAAAAATAATTCAGAAAATCTCCTTTTTCCTTTTTCTTTAGTTTTAAACTTCGACAAGTCCGTTTTCCTTCATCCTAACTCGGATTAAGTTTGTTTAAATTTCTAAATTCTTTTAAAATCCTAATATATCTATTTATATCCTCTTTTAAAATTTTTAAAGACTGTTTCAAAATTTATTTGAATTAAATTATAGTTTAGCAGTTAAAAATATTTTAAATGGTTAAAATATACTTCAAATAAACCTAAAATTATTTTATTTGATATTTTCGGGTTCTAAGGATTTTGGTGAAATTTTCTGAATTTTTACAAATTTATTTTATTTTTGCGAAAAAAATTATTTTTTTCTCGTTTTATTTTCTCTCTCCTCCACTGTTCATCTTCCAGAGCACGCACGACTCGTTCCAGACCGAGCATATGGTGAGCCGCCATGGGCTGTTTCTTGAAGCTTCTATAATTCGAGATTTTCTTAACCATTTCTTACGCAACAAATGCATTTGAATCCTCTCATCAAGAGCTTTCCATTCCCGGCCTTAGCCCCCAATTTCATGCGCCCATTTCGCGGGAATATGTCATGCCACCGAAAGACATTCCCTAGCGGATCTCCCCATCCGGTCCACCTCCGCGCCTATAAAAGAGAGCACTGGGTGCCTCTCCTCATCCTCACCCAACCCCAGAAATCTCAAAGCCTCTCTCCCTTCCTCCTCGCCGCAATCGGCATTTTCCTCTCGCCAACAAAACGGCGTTCTTCGGCCGATTGCACCGCCTACAATGGAGTTCCACCACATTTGGCCACACCATTGGCTTCGCTTTTGCGCGTTCTCCATGGTGTTTCCCTCGCCTTCGCCGGAGCATCGCCGGAGCACCGTGGCCAAACCGTGCCACCGCTTCTCTCCTCGCTGCAGGCTATCCGTGCCTCTTCCACCTCAACCAAGGTGAGCATTGCATTCCCCATATTCTCCTCTTCGTTTCGCCACAAACCTCACCTGCTAACTCCTCTCCATTTGCCCGGAACGCCGATGTCAACCCGCCGGTCGCTATAGGACTTCCCTGCCGTGTTCTGCCACCATCCGATGTCCTTTGGCCATGCCGTAATTTTTCTTAGACTTGCCTCGCCACGTTCTACGCCGTGCTTCCTTCCGTTTCCCTGAAAAACCTCCACAAATTTTCGCCTCTGACACCTCGCCATGGCCGCCAATGGCATCTCGTGTCCCCATCTATCCGGTGGTGTTTTCCGCAATCCGTTCACGTCATATCGTGCCAAACCATCCCAGGTAGCTACCCTTCAAATGGTTTTAGATTCACTCCACCAAGCACCAAGATATCAAGTTTTTCCTTTTTCTCTACCGTCGTCGTTCAAACGTTGATTGTATTGTCTCTAATGAATTTTCAGCTTAGCCAATAATTTTCCTAGCCTCACCATACCGTGTTCTACCTTGTGCTCACCTTGCATCTCCACGTTCCATACTCGGTACTATCTCTCTCCAACCTGCCGTTTTCGCTCCCCACACCGTCACTGCCGTTTTCCCTCACCGCCGGTGATTACCGCTGTTCCTCACCGCCGTAGCCATGTCACCACCTTCGCCTCGATACCAGGATTCCATTTTGCCCATTCGCCATCCACCTTGCAGCCAACTGACACCGTACTATTCAAAAAGTCATTCTCAGATTTTGTTATCATTTCATGTGATGTCCAAAACTTCCAGATATTTGTTCTCCCTCATACAAACTCCGAATCCGTTGATTCTTTCTCCTAAATTCATATAAAATCATATTATATCCGTCAGTATATATTTTATAATTTTTGGATTTTTTTGGATTTATTTGCTTTGGTTCTTCGCGTGTAGACTGCGACGATTCACAAGAATTCGACGACGACTCCCACTAGACTGCAGAGCAAGGCAAGTCACACTCCTTGATCATATTGATCCCAGTTTTCAAAATAAAATTATGTTGATTTAAATTATATTGCATGCATATTTTTATTCAACGTATTTCAATTTAGTTTTAAATTTAGTTATTGCCTACTTGTTAAATTCCTCCATTGATATTGAAATTCCTCGATACCTTGTCACCCTAGATTCAAACTCTAGTTAATACATTAGTGTTGGCTAGAGAGTTTAAATCAAATGCTTAGCCCTGCTTAGATATAATCTTGGTTTTGGGATACTCTTCACATAAAATGATAACCTTTTTACATAAAATGATATGCTTTTCAGGTGTACTCTTGACTTTGGTGAGTCAAGGAGGTTTATGAAATATTTTGAAAACAAAATATAAAACCGGGTTTAGACTTAGGCAATTGGTTAGATTGGTGGGTGCAGGCATGCCCTGTTGGTTGGAGCCGCAGTGGTTGATTGTCGTGCACAGGGGTATGTGGTTGGGCCTAAGTCAAATTAAGGACCGGTCTGTGAGCTACTGTTGCAAAGCCCTATCGTACTACCACATGGCTGGTATGGGACAGCACTGGTTGAATAATTTGTGAAGTCCCAACCTAAGTCAAGTTGTAGGTTGAAAGTGAGCATGGTTGGTGCCATGAGAAGTCTCACTTGAGGGAGCGTGGTTAAGCCATGTGAAGTCTCTCTCAGGCTCAAGAGGGGGTCCCGATCCGGTGGATTCCTTACTGGGGTGAAACCTTAGAGTTGGTTTGGCCAGGTTGAAGGCTTTGCATTGTAAAGGCCTTGTCACGACTCCTCGCCGCACACCTAAGGAAGTACTCGCGTGGCAATATGGGATGATCGTGTCTTGTGGGTAAAGCTATACAACATCTGCAGAGTGTATAATCTATCCTGAATAGCCGTGCCCATGGTCATGGGCATGCTGAGTAAAAGTTTTTCACGGATTAGATTTTGTTTTTATCAAAATGATTTTCGAAAACCTTATGGATGGATGGAATCCATGAGAGAAGGAAAACCTTGTGGGTGGATGGAACCCATGAGAGAGATTGGAAGCTTGTGGATGGATGGAATCCACGAGTGTTTGGAAACGTGTGGATGGATGGAATACATACGTGATCTTTTGGAAAAGATGGTCCGGGTAGGATGCCTGTGGATAGGTTGGTGTTTGGTCAGAGCCTGCACTGACGGTAATATTTTCAAATACAAGTATTGTTTTATTTACTGTATTAAATTCCGCATTTTCAATCTAGTTATTGTATTTCTTTATATGCTAATTTATGCAAACTAACCCTATAAGCCTTCCTTTGTTGCCTTTATCATTATGTTGCATTTCTCCGTGTGACTTGGGAGTACAAGTTTGTACTCACCTTGCTATCTCCACACAGAGGAAGACGACTTCGACTACGGTGAAGACTTTGACGAGTAGGCCGCGTCTTACTAACGTTTGCCTGTGGGCAGGCTCAGTGGGCTTCTTCCGCTTCAGTTTTTCTTCCGCTGCTTATGTCTAATTTTGGCTTATGTGCTGTGGATGTAAACTTTGGCAATTCTGCTCATATTTAATTAATAAATGTCATTAAGGTTGATATTTATCTTTGTTGTTCACTATGTGCACTAGCTGATCCTGAACTAGTGCGATTTACACAGAGGATCCTGGAGTTGCCGCTCCGGTTTCCGACAGTGGAGTTCTGCCACATTTGGCCACACCATTGGCTTTGCTTTTGCGCGTTCTACATGGTGCTTCCCTCACCTTCGCCGGAGTATCGCCGGAGCACCGTGGCCAAACCGTGCCACCGCTTCTCTCCTCGCTGCAGGCCGTCCGTGCCTCTTCCACCTCAACCAAGGTGAGCATTGCATTCCCCATATTCTCCTCTTCGTTTCGCCACAAACCTCACCTGCTAACTCCTCTCCGTTTACCCGGAACGCCGATGTCACCCATCGGTCGCTAAATTCATATAAAATCATATTATATCCGTCAGTATATATTTTATAATTTTTGGATTTTTTGGATTTATTCGCTTTGGTTCTTCGCGTGTAGACTACGACGATTCAGAAGAATTCGATGACGATTCACACCAGACTGCAGAGCAAGGCAAGTCACACTCCTTGATCATGTTAATCCCAGTTTTCAAAATAAAATTATGTTGATTTAAATTATATTGTATGCATACTTTTATTCAATTATTTCAATTCAGTTTTGAATTTAGCTATTGCCTACTTGTTATTATCTCCATTGACCTTGAATTACCTTGATACCTTGTAACCCTAGATTAAAACTCTAGTTGATACATTAGTATGGCTAGAGACTTTATGATTAGAAAATGCTTAGCTTTGCTTAGACATAATTATGGGTTGAGATACCTTTTCACATAAAATGATATACTTTTGATATGTACTCTTGACTTCGGTGAGTCAAGGAGTGTTATGAAATATTTTGAAAACAAAAATCAAACTTGGCTTAGACTTAGGCAATTGGTTAGATTGGTGGGTGCAGGCATGCCTTGTTGGTTGGAGACGCAGTGGTTGATTGTCGTGCACAGGGGTATGTGGTTGGGCCTAAGTCAATTAAGGGCTGGTCTGTGAGCTACTGTTGCAAAGCCCTAACGTACTACCACAAGGCTGGTATGGGACAGTCGTGGCTGAATAATTTGCAGGTCCCAACCTGGGTCATGTCGTAGGATGAAAGTGAGCGTGGCGTAGGCCATGAGAATTCTCACTCGGCTCAAAAGGGGGTCCCGGTCTTGTGGATTCCTTACTGGGGTGAAACCTTAGAGTTGGCTTGGCCAGGTTGAAGGCTTTGCATTGTAAATGCCTTGTCGTGATCTCCCCGCTGCACACTTAAGGAAGTGTGTAACTCGCGTGGCAAAACAGAATGATCATGTCTTGTGGGTAAAGTTATACAACCTCTGCAGAGTGTATAATCTATCCTGGATAGCCGTGCCCACGGTCATGGGCATGCTGAGTAAAAGTTTTTCATGGATTAGATTTTGCTTTTCAAAAATGATTTTCGGAAACCTTGTGGATGGATGGAATCCACGAGAGATGAAAACTTTGCGGATGGATAGAATCCGTGAGAGATTGAAACCTGGTGGATGGATGGAATTCATTAGAGTTGCGCAGTGGAAGCGTGTGGATGGATGGAATCCATACATGGACTTTTGGAAAATATGGTCCGGGCGGGATGCCCGTGAATAAGTTGGTGTTTGGTCGGAGCCTGCACTGACGGTATTATTTTCAACTACAAGTACTGGTTTACTTATTGTATTAAATTCAGCAATTTTCTATCTATTTACTATATTTCTTTGAATGTTGTTTTATGCAAACTAACCCTATAAGCCTTCCATTGATGCCTTTATCATTATATTGCATTTCTCCGTGTGACTTACGGAGTACAAGTTTGTACTCACCTTGCTATCTCCACACAGAGGAAGACGACTTCAACTACGGTGAAGACTTGGACGAGTAGGCCGCGTCTTACTGTCGTTTGCCTGTGGGCAGACTCAGTGGGCTTCTTCCACTTCGGTTTTTCTTCCGCTGTTTATGTTTAATTTTGGCTCATGTGCCATTGATGTAAACTTTGGCAAACATGTCCATATTAAGTTAAATAAACTTTGTCATTATGCTTGATATTTATCTTTGTTGTTCATTGTGTGCACTAGCTGATCCTGGACTAGTGCGATTTACACAGAGGATCCAGAAGTTGTTGCTCCGGGTTCCGACAACTTATTTGTGTAATTTTTTCATAATCTTATCTGTTCTAAATTTTTCTCAAAAATTCATTTAAATATACTTGCTTGTGCTACAATGCCTAACGCGCGGTGGCTATGCGGTTTTGGCTAATCCGCACAGGTATTGCACGACATCGCTTATATGTCATTTGTCGATCACTCCTGCATGATGCCCACATAGTGGAGGCGCTATTTTGTAAATTTTGCATGACGAGTATCACTTTTTCTAATCGCGTGTCAAATACTACCGTTTCGGTCGAAGATTTGATGTTCTGAGTATCTTACAAAAGCATGCCCCCAAAACAGTCCCTCTCTTCACCAAAAATGTTTTCCAATTTTTACTCGCTTTTAGGTTTGCAAAACAAAGACTTACAAATTCAACCCGAACACTTCCAACCACAAAATTTGAGTAATTTTAGAAACTTTCGTTTCGCTTTCTTAACTTTCAACTTGAGAAATCGAAAACTATTAATATGATTTCAAAACATTCAACTTGAGATATTGAAAACTATTAACACGATTTCAAAATTTTCAACTCAATTTTAGAACTTTCAACTTGTATATGTGTGAAAGACATCTCCCTCTTATATAGAGCCATCATACCCATGATTTAGGAAGCACATTAATATGTAGTAAAATGGATGAAAATGGCATTAACGCGTATCATAATAGACGCACTTGTCGACAATCGATTGTTGAACTTACAAACAAAAATATGGAGTCGAGGAGCGAACGATCACAAAGAAAATATAGAGCGTTTTTATATAGGTTCGACCTAATTTAGAGGGTAACAACCCTACTTGTGTATTGTCACTGTGATGATAAACTGATTACAATAGGATCTGATCACTAGTCGCAACCAATGAAATAGGTGCTAGAAATATACTCATATGAGTGGAGCCCATTTTCAATAATTTTAAAGCATGCATAGGTTAGTACTATATTGTTAAGACAAGATAAAGGAGATTAATTTGTAAGGTGGAGTTCTTGCCACTTCTTGAATCATGTGACATATGGATAGGAATAGCATCAGGAGGGTTTTGTCTAATCATACGCGTGAGCACACGTATTTTCGTGTGAAAAATTGTGTGACTTGCAACGCGTGACCGTACTGTGCCGTGGCTAAGTCTACCTTATATTTGCTGAGGTGTGCATCACACACACTTTCTCTATTTGAATGGGAATTCAAACATTACCAATAGGTAAATGGCTCGTTAAATGTGTTAGTGATCGGTGGGTAAATGACTGTTTAATCATGTCAGTTCATAGTTTGTATCTATATATATGTCTGGAGACGTCCAAAGTATAGTGATATGAATCGCTACCTTCAATTCTTCCTCAAGTATACGTGGACATCTAGCTCGCCGCCCGGCAATCTAGCATAGGGTTGCCCAACTAGTCAAATAGAAAAGCTCAAGCAGAGTCATGAGTGCAATTTACTATAGTTAAGAAATCAATTTTAAATAGTTTCTCGAACATTTAGTAACTACTTGGAATACACACACCAATAACAGGCTGTCTCTATTTACATAATGGTTAATTGTAACATACATGGGGGTGGTTATCTCATCAAATACTTGAATTAAAAAGGTAATTAGTGAAGGGAGCTATGTTAGAATTAGAAGCGCATGTAGTAGTAATTTGCTTACATAAAATAAAATCACAATGGGGTGAGCTATGTTGTAAAAATTATAAATATTTGTTAGAATATGTTGATTTGATTGATCTTCTTCTCCAATAGTCCAGCCCTATTGATTTTACGCAAAGAAGCAAGAGAGCCACGAGGATGCGATGTAGGGTTCGGTGGTGGTGACCTAATGAGGAGCAACATTGAAAATACTCATTATTTTTGTATGATGATGTTTCTTAAGAAATAACAATAAAAGACACCTTATATCACAAGTGCAAAAATGAAGAACAACAAAAGACACCTCATATCACAAGTGCAAAAATGAACTCGACTTAAATCATAGCATATCTCAGTCACCTTTTTCAGCTATTGGATTAAGATCCAACCATCCGCATCTTTCTCCATATATACATCACACATTCACATCTCCAAAACCTAACTCAATTTTCAAATTTGGCATTCTAAGGACTGCTCCGTATAGATGTACATGTCGCAGTGGATGTGTAGGATCTTTTCGCTATGAAATCAGAATTTTTGATTGCTAGAACAGAAGAAATCAAAATGGACAAAAACCTATTTGTAGATTTCAGAAAACCTGAAGGACTAAATTGTAAACATGCCTAAATCCCTTCGTCGCCGCCCGATTCATCTCTCCCCACCTGCCATCCTCGCCTCCCTCCTCCCCCGATCTCCCCAGCACCTCCCTCCTCCCCCGGCCGCCTCCCTCCTCCCCCATCGCCTCCTCCTCCCCCGGCACCCCCTCTTCCCCCACCGCCCCCTCCTCCCTGACACCCCCTCCTCCCCCGTTGCCCCCTCCTCCCTCGATCTCCCCTGGCATCCCTCCTCCCCTAGCCACCCCTTCCTCTCCCACCGCCCCCTTCTCCCCTGGCCACCCATCCTCCCCCGACTGCCCCCTTCTTCCCTGCTGTCCCCCGCCGCTCCCTCCTCTCCCTGTCGCCTGCCTCCTCCCCCGATCTCCCCCGGTCGCCTCCTCCTCGCCAGAGCCCCACCTTCCTCGACCTCACCCGGCGCCCCCTCCTCCCCCGGTTGCCTCCTTCCTCCCCCGGTGTACTCCGATTGGTCTGGGTCGACGGACCGGGATTTGGTGCCGCGGTTGCACATGGACTCCAGTTGCTCTGAGCGACGCTGACCACAACCTCGATTACTTTGAGAGCCCACCAGCGGCGGATGGCCAGGCAACAACTATGGCGCCGACGACGAGTTCATCATTGATGGCTCGCTCTTCGAGCCACTGTCGCCGGACGTCTTTGCGCGGGATGCCGCCCTTGGCACTGGCTACCCCGCTTCTCCTCCTGCGGTCATCGTCTACTCGTCCGGGCTCCGGTGACTGGTATATGTCCTTCCCTTCTACTCCCTCTCTCTGCTTTGTGATGGCCTGATGGGTTGTGGTTGTGGGGAATCTGGGGATGACTGTGAGAGTAGTGGATATGAGATATCGACGGGAAGGGGGAGGCGAGGTGGAGGCCGAGGCGACTCGGCCGTTGGCGTCGCGTGCTCGCTGTGCCGCCCGTGCCGGCCTGAGCACGACATGATTCACCGTGGTGTGCCGTGCCGCCCAATGGGTCGGCTTTCCAAGCCTGGTCTGGCCCACCGTTCATGCCGTGCTGGATATCAGGATAAATAATTAAATATAATATAGAAATATCATACATTCGAAAGTTGAGTACAGAGAGCAACTTGTATATATACTAACAATAATGAATAGAATAGTCATCTGGAACCACTTCCTAAGGAGTATTACTGTGGCATCCCAAAATTTTGGTTTTATTTATTTATTTAATTGGATTTTCTCTAGAAATTAATTTCCTTTTTCTTAAATTCTTTAATTAAAGCCTAGAGAGCAAGTTATTAATTTAGTTGAGTAATTGTGCCTAGAACAAGTTGAACTTATTTTATTTAGGTTCCTTACTTTTTTCTAAATTTATGGGAATTTTCTGGGATTTATTTGGAGCTTCCTACTATTTTCTAGCTTTTATTTTAATTTCTGGGCCAGGGCATGCATTGCGCGGTTTTGATAGGGCGTGCATTGAGTGGTTTTGACAGGGCGTTTGCCTTTTGAGTGGTTTTCGCAGGGCGTATGTTGCGGAATTTTTTGTATGGATAATCCATTTTTTATTCGAAAATATATAAATATACCCGCGGGAAATTTTTTTACAAAAATAGGCTTCAGTCGCCCCCCCATTGGGCGACTGCCACCTTTCGCCCAGCCGGGAGGCGACACAATTTCTGTCGCTCTACGTTCGAGCAACTACAATCAGTCGCTTTCCCATTGGGCGACTGTCATGCAGTCGCCCAATGGATGGGCGACTAAAAGCGCAGTCGCCCAATGGATGGGCAACTGTACTCAGTCCCCGTGATTTTGTAGAGTTTTGTCAATTTTGTAGTTTTAAACTGGAAAAAAATTTGGTATAGTTGTAATAAAAGTTTATGTTTATTGTATGTTGTAGGTGCATTAAAATTTTTGGGAAATTTTTTTAAGAACAATTGACTGTAGAACGTTTGATATATACATTGGTAAGTGATATTTTCATGTTTCTGAGAATTAGTTTACGAAGAGAACATGTATGTTAGTATTGTTAAATGACTTGCTATCTGAATCACTAAATGTGAACAGACGAGATAATAACCTTATGTGAATAGAAATAAACTTCATAATACAGTTGGGAGTAACATGCCGCGTACAATTTTAGTACATGCATAACATATAGCATGATATGCGACTAACCCACCCAACTGCTCCTACCACCTACTGTGTGGACCGGGGCCACTTTCCCTTCCTCGCCCGCTCAGCGTTGAACTCCTCCACGGCCTCTTTTGCCTTAGCCGCAATTTCCCTCTTTCTCTCGCGTTCCCTCTCGCGAGCCTCCCGCTCCCTACGGGTGCACGCTTCGAGATGAGCTTGCATCTCGCGTTGTATACGCAGGGTGTGCTCGTTCTTGCGGCGCTCCTCCTCCAGCAACTCCTTCTCCTTTGTGACATTCCACTCCTCGAAGTCGAGGGTCCATTGGTCCGCAGGGTGGATCTCAAGATCGATCCATTTGCGGTAGCCACATAGGGGCTCCGGAGACTGTAAATAAAAGAGAGATATTGTTAGTGCGTGTTGTGAAGGAGAAAAGGTAGGGAAAGCGGTGCATGTGGTCGCACGCCGCCGATAGGTTGCGGTGTCAAAGCGGCGGTTGGGGTAGTCATCGAGTAGTTTGCGCAACCCCGATGCGCATACCTAGACCGATGCGGTGCTTAGACTTGAAGAACTTGCACACGCCCCGCACCAACAAAGGGGAGGTGTCTCCCCCTCAGGTGGTAGTTGTGGCGAACGCTCGGTGGGGACTTCCGGGATGGGATTGTTGCTACGCGGGCGCTCTGGGGGGACCTTTCATTGTAGCACGATGGGCTTGTTCTACCCGGGCCTGTATAGCCCTTATTTTCTCATCGCGGGCGGCAGCTGACCGTGCTATGTCACGGTTCTCCTTCCAATCCTTCACCATCTTATCCCATTGCTTCTTCTTGCCTTTGTCCATCCCGATGGGGTGAGGGAAGCGCGGTGTAGTATGGGGTTTGGATGTGCATTGTTTGCTGGGAAATGGAATGCACACCAATTTATAGGGTCCGTTTTGTCTCTACCCCTACGTGTAAAGCTGGTCCGCGTGGTCGTAGCAGTGAGCAAAGCTGCCCTGTTGTAACATCCCAAATTTTTGCTAAAATAAAAAAAAATTAAATAAATAATAAAAGTGGAATAAAAAACTTTAAATTAAAATAAGTATTTTTGTGCTTAAAGTTCAAAGTTGGATTTGCCTTGAATTTCTGTTTTTGAAAAAGCTGGATTTGAAAAGCATTTTAAGAAAAACCTTAAATAAAATGATATTTTGATTTTATAAAAAAATCTTATGTCAAATTAAATATTTGGAGTTATTTGGATTTTATTTGGTTCTCTGGTTTTTCTGGAGTTTAAAAATGTATTTTTGAAATTAAAAAGTAATTTAAAGTATGAAAATTAAATACCAAAATTAGTTGGAAATATTTTTTATTAAGTCCAAAATGTATCCAGGAGATTCTATGAATTTTTCTGGAAATTGTGGAGTTTATTTCATATTTTTCTGAGCTTATTTGGATTCTCTAGGCATTTCTGAAAATTGGAAATCAAATTCGGAAAAAAATAAAACCCCTCCCCCTCCTCCGGCCGCCACGTGGATGGCCCGGATCCATAGCGCATCCCGCCTTCCCCTCTCCCCCTGCCCGCCACGTGGCTGCCCCCGATCCCCGCCACGTCGCTCCCCTCGGCCATCCGGCCCGTCCACCGCTCGGTCCGCCCGCGCTTCCCCTAGCCACCCGATCAGCCACGCGGCCTCATCTCGACCGCCCATGCCCCCTTCTCACTGCCGCCCGACCCCACCCGTCGGTCACCCGCTCCCGCTCCCCGCCTCCCTCTCTCTACCCCGCGGAACCCACCCGGCAGCCGCCCTCGCCTTCCCCTCCCGCTGCGTGTGGGCCCGTCTTCCCCGCGGCCTCCTCCTTCCTCTCGCGCCGCCGCCACCCGCAACGGCCGCCCCGCCCTTCCGGCCTCTCCCCCACCTCCCGCGTGCGCCGTCCTCTCCCTGACGGCCTCCGCCCTCCGCACGCCCGCTTCCCCCACTCCCTACGCCCCCACTCGGCCTCACCCTCCGCAACCGCCGCCGCCCCCGCCAACCTCCGGCGAACAATTTGCGGCCACCCTCCCCTCCCCGAGGCTATTTAAGCCCTCGCCCGGCTCCTCCCCATCTCGCTCCATCCCGCTCCGCCATCTCCCGCTTCTCCCGAGCTCTCCCCCGCCCCCGCCCCCGCGCCATACACCCTAGCTCCCGAGCGCCGCCCCAACTCCGGCGAGGAGTTTCCGGAGCCTCAGGCCGCCTCGCGCCTCGCCGTCCCCACCGCCGCCTTCGCCGCGCTGCCCTTGACCTCGGCCGCCCCTCCGCCCGGCTCATGCACCACCGGAAGGCCCTCGCCGCGACGCCGAGCGATCGCCGCCTCTTCACGCCGCGGCCGCCACCGCCACCCTCGGTGAGCCCGCGCCCTTCCCGAGTTCCCCTCGCCCGCTCTCCCGTTCGCCACTCGCCGCGGCCGCCGCGTGGCGCCGCCGCCGCCGCCACCCCCGTGCGCCACCCCGGCCACCCTGCCACATTGGCGTCCCCGTGCTTGCGTGGCCGCTGACGCGGTGCCACGCGTCGGCCACCTCGGCTCCCTCTGTCCCCGTCAACGCCACTCCACCCTCCCTTCCACCTCAGCGCTCGATTGGGTCCATGGGCCCGGTCCATAGACTCAGGGCCCACCGGTCAGTCAGACCACCCCCTTGCTGATGCAATGCTGACGCAGAAATCCAGTTTTTCAGTTGAAAAATAATTCGGCTGAAATTACATCCTCTGCTGACGCAATAATTCTGATTTTCCTTTAGGAAAATAATTCCAAAAATCCTCTTTTTCCATTTTCTCTCTTTTCAAACTTCCCGGAGCCCGTTCTCCCTCGTTTTAACTCCGATTTGGCCCATTCAAATTTCTAAATTCATCAAAAATTCCCCTCTATCCATTTCTAGCCTCAATTCAAATATTTGAGTTCAATTTGAATTTAATTTGAATTTATTTGAATTTGGTGGGTTATTTTCACGTGTAGACTTCGACGATTCGGGAGATTTCTTCGACGAAGATTCAAATCAATTTGAAGGGCAAGGAAAGTTACCCTCCTTGATCATGTTGATCCCAGATTTTCAAATAAAATTATGTTGATTTAAATTATATTCCATGCATATTTTTATTCAACGTATTTCAATTCAGTTTTAAATATAGTTAATGCCTACTTGTTAATTCGTACATTGTTATTAATTCCTTATACCTTGTCACCCTAGATTGAAACTCTAGTTAATACATTAGTGTTGGCTAGAGAGTTTAATCAAATGCTTAGCCCTGCGAAGTTATATTATTTGTTTTTGGGATACTTTTTCACATAAAATGATAACCCTGTTTACATAAAATGATATGCTCTTGACTTTGGTGAGTCAAGGAGGTTTATGAATTATTTTGCAAACAAAATATCAAACTTGGTTTAGACTTAGGCAATTGGTTAGAGTGGTGGGTGTAGGCATGCCCTGTTGGTTGGAGCCGCAGTGGTTGACGTGTGCAGGGGTATGTGGTTGGGCTGAGTCAGTTAAGGACCGGTGCAGTGAGCTCTTGTTGCAAAGCCCTAATCGTACTACCACATGGTGGTATGGGACAGCCACTGGTGAATAATTTGTGAAGTCCCAACTGAGCCGAGTTGTAGGTTGAAAGTGGCGTGGTTGGTGTCATGTGAAGTCTCACTTGGCGGCGTGGTTAAGCCATGAGAAGTCTCGTCTAGGCTCAAGAGGGGTCCTGGTCCTGGTGGATTCTCATCGGGTAAAACCAGTTGAAGGCTTTGCATTGTAAAGGCCTTGTCACGACTCCCCACCGCACACCTAAGGAAGTATGTAATCTAGTGGTACAACGGGATGATCGTGTCTTGTGGGTAAAGCTATACAACCTCTGCAGAGTGTATAATCTATCCTGGATAGCCGTGCCCACGGTCATGGGCATGCTGAGTAAAAGTTTTTCATGGATTAGACTTTGTTTTTCAAAAATATTTTTGAAAACCTTGTGGATGGATGGAATCCACGAGAGATGAAAACCTTGCGGATGGATGGAATCCGTGAGAGATTGAAATCCGGTGAATGGATGGAATTCATCGAGTTGCAGTTGAAAGCGTGTGGATGGATGGAATCCATACGTGAGCTTTTGGAAAAGATGGTCCGGGTGGGATGCCCGTGGATAGGTTGGTGTTTGGTCGGAGCCTGCACTGACGGTATTATTTTCAATTACAAGTAATATTTTTACTTACTGTATTAAATTCTGCGATTTCAATCTATCTATTGTATTTCTTAAATGTTGTTTTATGCAAACTAACCCTATAAGCCTTCCATTGAAGCCTTTATCATTATGTTGCATTTTCCCGGGTGATTTGCGGAGTACAAGTTTGTACTCACGTTGCTTTTTCCACACAGAGAAGGAAGACGTCAACTACGGTGAAGATCTAGATGAATAGGCCGTGTCTTACTGTCGTTTGCCTGTGGGCAGGTTTGGGCTTTGCTATTTATCAGTTTGCTTCCGCAGTTATTTCCTTTATTTATTTTGCCAATGGGCGTTGATGTAAGACTTGGCCATAAGGCCGTACCCTTTATTTAATATATCGAGTCATTTGTGCTTGGTTATTATCTTTGTTGTGACTGTGTGCACTAGCTGATCCTGGACTAGTGCGATTTACACAGAGGATCCAGGAGTCGTTACTCCGGGTTCCGACACCTGTTTTGTCATCTCACTGAGCAAAGCTGACCTCTTTTTGTCATGTCATGTCATTGAGCAAAGCTGCCCTCTTTTGTCATGTGTGTGCAGAAAGCAGCCCTGTTTTATCATCTCTCTGAGCAAAGCTGCCCTCTCTTGTCATCTCATTGAGCAAAGCTGCCCTGTCTTGTCATGTCACTGCGCAAAGCTGCCCTGTCTTGTCATGTCACTGCGCAAAGCTACCCTCTTTTGTCATCTCACTGAGCAAAGCTGCCCTCTCTTGTCATGTGTGTGCAGAAAGCAATTCTCCATGTGGGTGCCACGAGGCTCTTTTGGCATATAGGCAATGAGGGGTATGTGTTGTTCTCCATGTGGGTGCTATTGCATTTTAACAAACAGCAAATACATCTAGTAAGTAAGCAATACTAAGCTACCAGCACAACACCAACTACATTACAGAAAAGGGATATAACATACAAGTTTTACAAATGGTACATGAAATTTAGCATGCATTGCAACTACTGATCAAGACATGCATTGCATCGTCTAGCTGTGTGCCCCTCCTGATATTCCCATGGTGATTCATGCTCATCATGTGCAGAAACACCCTCTGCATTAAACCGGTTCCATTCATGGGGGATAAGAACTTCTTCATCATCGGAACTGTCCTCGTCCTCTACAGCTTGCTTTTCATCTCATGCCCTCTGGTCATTAGATTCCATCTGCTGCACGATATACTCATTATGCTCTCCTTCATCAGCTTGCCCAGTTCTCTCTCTATAGTTTGATGGCTGTAACTCTCCTCCATGTACTGCATCGGCTTGCCGAGTTCCCTCTCTATAACTGGACGGCTGTAACTCTCCTGCATGTACCGTATTGCCTTCATCACAAGCAACTTCATCAGCTCCGCCAACGTGCGGCCCGCCCGAGCTGCTAGCACCTCCCGAAGCAGCATAGGCGGCCGCACGAGCTTGCACAGCTGCTTGTAGTGAGCACGGTTGCATAAGCAGGACACACTCGTATCCACGGCGCCGGCACCCTTGCACAAAGCCCTTCCACGAAGCAGAGCGCACCAATGTCTTCAACTCCCATCTGATGTCCGTGGGAGACCGGCTCCAAAGCCCTTGCACAACGACGCTGCACACCTCGGGGTCCAATGAAAAACTCTCGGTCAGCCAATGCTGCACATCTGTCATTCTAGCATTCTCGTCATCCGGAAGTACGAGAGTTACTTACAGAAAATCGCTCAAATCCACACCATTCGGACCTTCACGAATAATTCCAGCACCATAATACACTCTCAATGTAGTGGCCATTGATGATGTAGGCCTGCATGTTTGATTGAAATTTACGACATGTCAAATAACATCGTACAACACTAAACTACACTTTCCATATTAAAAAGGGTGATAATATTTCTATACTACAAAATATTCCATACTACTAAATGTATACTACAACTTTTTGACACTAATATTTTCATACTAAAATTGTGCTACATTTTCTACATCTACAATTTTTACTTACACCAACATTTCATCTAAATAATAGTGCAAATACAACATAATAAAAAAAATACCTGGATCCAAATGGATGGAATAGCTTCTACTCTTCCTTCCTCTCTCACCTCCTCCTCCAACCCTGTCCTCCTCTCCTTTTCTTCTCCCCTCTTGTTCTTCCCCTCCTCCCTCTCTTCTTTCTCTCCTTTTCTTCTCTCGTTTCTTCTCTGTGCGCAGAATGAGTGGGAGTGGGCGGCTGACTGCGGCGGAATAAAGTACCCCCCTGTCGCCCTACCGTTGGGCGACTGGAATTACAGTCGCCCAACCGTACAGCGACTACATTGAGTCGCCCAACACTCAGGCGATACCATTGATTCGCTCAACGGTTCCCATATTCCCTAAATGTCGCCGTCCGGTTGGGCGAAAGGTGGCAGTCACCCAATGGGGGAGCGACTGAAGCCTATTTTTGTAAAAAAAATTTCCGTGGGTATATTTATGTATTTTCGAATAAAAAATAGATTATCCGTACAAAAAATTCGTATGTTGCGCGGGTTTGGCAGGGCGTCTGCGTTTAGGCCGGTTTGGCAGGGCGTTTGGGCGTGTGCGCTGAGCGGGTTTGGCAGGGCGCTGGAGTGGCTTTTTGACAGGGCGCTTGCCATAAGTGGTTTTGGTAGGGCGTTCTGGCGTTGCTTGACAGGGCGCAATTGCCAGGGCGTTTCCCCTTTCCCTTTTTCCAGGGCGTTTCCTCTCGGTGCCTTTGCCAGGGCACTCTTGCACAATGCTTTTGCCAGGGCGCCGAGGTCTTTTGCCAGGGAGCAGTGTTGTATTCGCCAGGGCGCTGTGTTCCTTCTGCCAGGGCACCGGATGGGCCATGCTGCCAGGGCGCTTAGGCGACTTTGCCAGGGCGTTTGCATGGGCCTTGCCAGGGCGCTCACTCCTTTCTGCTCCTTACTCGTCTGCGCACTGGAGTTTTCATGTACTGTTGGAGTCACACCAAGATTCTCTCTCTTCGGTTCCCATTCTTCTATTGACTCCCATTGGTGGCGAGGTGACCGCCGGGCAGGGAGATGTAGGGCAAGACTGTGCCCATGGCCACCAGATCCATCGCGCTCGGGCTCATCGTGATGGTGCGGTCATTGCTGCGGGGGGCAAGGCGGCCGCGATGTCGTAGCGAGGGGCAAGGGACGTGCGGACGCACTGCAAGCCTGCAACGCTGCCTCCCGAATGCAGACGTGAGGCAGGCGAACCATCATAGTTCGGCTGGGCCCAAGGGTATGCCATGGCCCACCCGGCATACCCTGTGGGTCCGCCCCTACCCTGTTGGAGAGAAGAAAACACAACGCGACAGTAGATCGATATTTTCCTGGGAGCAAGTACCAGCGGAGGCGTATCCCCTCACGCACGGAGATCAAGTGAGCGCACACAGAGATTGACGCACCGCCGCCAACTTTTTTTTCTTTTCCAAATTGACGTGAAGATGCTCGGTAGCACTTACACAGAACACGTCGCACTGCCAATCTCTTTTCTTCCGAAATTAATCTAGATTTTATTGAATCATGCACTACTACAGAAATAATATTGGTAAATGCCAAATCACAAACAGTTTGACAAAACTGTCTGTGACGTACACTATTACAGACAGTTTTAATTTAGAGACCGTCTGTGTTGTTGGTGTCGAAAAAAATGAGTATCATAGACGGTTCTTACCGATGAACCGCCTGTGATACTGGAATATCACATACGATTTTTATTAAAAACCGTCTGTGATAATCAGGCTACATATTTATTGCGCCGCTCAAAACCGCATCTGTCTTCATTTCGATCCAGATCTAGCTGATGCCGCACCTAGAGGAGGCAAGGCTTTCAGGCCAGTTAATTTGGTGGGAGGAGGCAGGAGAGCTTTGAAGATTCATACGTTCCTGGTTGCCCTAGATATGGTTAGTAATGAAATTTATTTTTCATTGCATTACAATTTAGATCTATGTTTTGGTGAGTGTTATTGAAGATGGTTTGCATCTATTTGACCATACATGATCAGTTCCCATCATGTGGAAAGCCAAATTTGTCGAAATTGTTGGTTACAAGTGGTTTGTCGATCGCTGGGGAAATAGCTGTTGTGTTTATAATATGAATTAAGCTAGCAAAGCCTCAATGCATGTGGTATATATGTAGTAATAATTAATTAATTAAAATTTTAATACTAAGTTGTTATATATATGCATAATGTAGGACCGATAGGTGTGCCTCAATCTTGTCATGAGGGAGGCTTAAGGGTATCGGAACTATCGGAAGGAAAGCAATTACTCCAGAGAAGATGAAGGTAAACAAAGCTTCTTGTACTGTGATGCCTTTGACTGTCTTTGTGGTGACGAAGGTAAACAAAGCTACTTGTACTTTTCAAGTGCCTTTGGCCATTTGTTGCCTCTTACTCAATATCTTCTGTTAGTGCTAGGCATTGTGAAGGTGGGAGCACAAGCCGGTGACACGGGGAAGGTGACGCCCTAGGCCCAGGTCCTGAGAGGCAAGAGGACCCCTCCTAGCCCTAGGATTCAAGCGTAGGGAACCATGGTGAGGATACGATCTACTCCTCGAGCGAGCTGCCCTCCTACGCTGTTCCACTCATCGATGATGACGATGCAGCAGCTCAGATTCGTCGCTCACCGAGGGGCGTGTCAACAAGTACATGGCTCGCTTTCTTGATACGTGAGATGTTGGGGAGTTCTCCCAGCTTCAAGGATCGACTGGTCGCTGTTGTGAACCTCTACTTTTAGGTAACTCTGCGGTAGCTACTTTCCTTTGCCCAGTATCCCGTGTCTTCTAATGTTGGCATTTTTGTATACTTCATGTAGGCCACTTCCATCTCCAACATCGTCAAGCATGAAGCCCCTAGATCATAGAAGAAATGTTCCAGGAGGCTGTGGCCGAGGCTTAGCAGAAGGCCTTATAGTTGGAGGATGATAGGTTGAGAGCCGCAGAAGAGAAACTAAGGATTGCTGAGGATAAGCTGAGAGCCACAGAGGAGAAGTTGAAGGTTTCAGAGGAGAAGGCCAAGGTCATTCGCTAGGTGAACGTGAGCTTGGAGGAGGATGTGACCAAGTCCTGGCAGTGGCTGAACCACTTCTTTGGACTCCATGAGATCACCTTGGTTACGCAAAGGTCCTTGGAGAGCCTGGGGCCTAAGGTTGCTCCTTTCCCATCAGGGGTGATGAGGCCAGTGGTGTGGGTTCCCCTCCTTGAGGGGCGAATCGGCATGCTTGCAAAGGCTGCCGAGGACCAGAGTTAGTCCTTCGCCACCACAGCTTTGACAGCTCTCCTGGGAGTAGCCCTTCCTTTCATGCATTGATAACAGTGGGGTCTGGGGTATCCTCCACTTGGCTTCGTACTTTGGACAAGTACTTGAGGAATTCCCTTATGGATTTTCCCTTCTGCTGCTTGACGGTAAAGAGTTGATTAGGGAGCATGGGGCACTTATAGCTTCCTTGGAAGTTCACGCTGGACTCTTCTTGCAGCTGGTCCTAGGAGTAGATGGAACCTTTCTTCTGGTTGAAGAACTAGGAACGCATTGTCCTAGAGAAGAATAGTGGGAGGCAATCGCACGTCACCACCTCTCCACCACCTCCAGCCCTAATCGCCATGGAATATACCTCTAGAAAATGCATGGGATCAGAGTCCCCATTGTATGGATTGAGGCTGGGCTGGCGGAACTTTGGTTGAAATGGAGTTTCGAAGATGTATTAGATGAGAGGGTTGCTAGTCTCTGGGATGCCCCTGCCCCGTTGCAAGTGAGGTGATGGTGACTGCGCAATGCGACGATGATGGTGTTAGGGCTCCCTTAAGCTGGAAGAGCCAGATGCTCAGTGGTGGCAGCGATGATGCCCACGCACCGATGAGATAGAGCACCCGTGCCGACTAGCGGCTTGGTCTGGCCAGGAGATTAGGGACTCAGCTTCCACTTCTTCGTGGTGGGGGGCACGCCTTCCAACAAATTTGGCCAGCAGCACAGAGACGCACCTAGTGTTAGCAGAGTAAAGGATCTTCTGACCGTCTCAGCCATAGAACTCTCGATGTGAGTCCCTCCGGCGTGGCGAATGTGCTTGCGCCGCAGCGGGTAGGATGGCCTACCCGCCTGAAGGTGCTGAAGGGACTTTGGTGAGGGGATGACTCTTGGCCTCGGGGGGCTCTCTAGTTGCCCCTGGCTAGGTAGCACCTTGAGGATGGAGCCCTGCATTAGCTGCTGGGAGCTGGTTTAACATCTCTGGGTGCAGTCGCATTTGCCCGGGCAGAGGAACTTGAAGAGGCGACCCTGAAACTCCGATCCCTAGGGGCAAGCTCAGGCCTTAGAGGCAGAGGTGACATGATAAAATACAGTGGGATGGATTGAGTTCCTCCTCATCCAGAGTTAAGTGGGTTAAGTGGTCAGTAAGGGGCCCCATTCATTACTGCCGCGTGGGCGAGCGGAGGGAGGTTGTAAGGATTTCCCCCTTGCTCTCCTCCAAGGATGAAAGCCCCACGCACGCCTAGATCAATGGCCACTTGAACTGAAGGTGGTGCTAGGATCAGAGAGATGTGCTGAGGGCCACCGGGAGGATGGTAAGCCGCCATCATGTAGTTCACCACTTGCCGTGCGGTTGCCTCCACCATTGCCTTGCAGTTAGCAGCATCGAGTACCCCAGAAGCGGTGGTTAGCCCTAGGACTTTGGTGGCACCTTGGGCTACTTGTCCTTGGTCGGACCCCGCAACCACCAGCGTGAGGGAAGTGGGTATGCCTAGTAGCCCTGGGACACGTAGGACATTGTCTATCCCAGGGTGAACAGCTCCGATCTCCAAAGGCAGCATGTGCCTCGGGCTCCTCCGGAGGGTGGATGGGTCATCCACGAGTTTCTTGTGCTTTGGATTTGGGGGAGGCCTCACAAACTTGGAGTACTTCTTGGTAGGAGCCATAGCCTTTCATCAATCAGCTACAGTCCCCATGGACGGTGCCAATGTTGTAGGTGTGAAAAATCGAACACGTTAGATGGGGTGGACTTCGGCCATGCTATGGTCGGTGTCCATAGAAGTTAGAGCGACATGAAGATTTATATAGGTAAGGCGGTCTGAGAGGACCGCCCTACTCCTGTCATTGACCTTTAGGGAGTTTCGAGGTTACTCCTGAAGGTACACCAGTTTGAATACCTTTTTGTATTCCTTGTGAGCTTGAGCTCCAAATGAGAGATACATGAGGTATTTATAAGCTCTTGGACCCATACAAAAGACCAAAATACCGCTTGGGAGATAGCTACCCTATGAGTACAAGAGGATACAATCATCCTTTTGTGTGTGTGATCGCCTTTTTTTGACCTATAAGCAGGTGTTTTCTGTAGAGTGGGTCTCGCAAGTAGGGGTGGAAATGGATCGGATACGATTTAATAGTCTCAAATACGAATACGAATCCATATTTTTAAAATGAATACGAATATGAATTCGAATATTCTCAAATATGGATACGAATATTCTTGAATACGAATACGAATATTTTTGAATACGGATTTTCTCGGATACAAATATTGAATAAAATGGATTCCTAGCTGTTTTGCCGATTTTTCATCGATTTTTTACCAGTTACCGGTTTTAAACTGCCTAAATTCAAATTTTGAATCACAAAATTTGTACGGATTTTTCATGGGTTCTAAAAACGGATCGAATATGAATCGAATAGTCTTGAATACGAATACAGATACAAATATTCTCAAATACGAATGCAAATATGAATATTCTCAAATACGGATATGAATATTCTTGAATATGTATACGAACATTTTGAATACGAATTTTGCTTACCACATTTGTGTTTTCTCGGATACGAATATCGAATCAAATGAATTATTCATTACCATTTTCCACCCCTACTTGCAAATAGAAGGGGTACATTGATATTCCCCCAACATGAACAACACTGCTCTTGGCTACATTTACTATTCTGGTATATTAGCTCTACGATGTATATATAGACTATAAGTCCGCCATAAAATTGTGGGATGCACTAGAGCACAAGTTTGCAGAGGTAGGTCATTGGCTCTACTTATGTGAGTAATTCTCGCCTTTAGCATGGATGCAGCTGAGTCCATAGTTCAACAAGCTCATGACCTCAAGCTACTGGTTGGTGAGATTATGCACATGGGCTGTGTGTTGCCTTCTAAGTTTGTGGTTGCGGGCATTGTTGCCAAACTTCCTTCTAGTTTATAGGATTTTGCCATTGGCTTGAAACACAAAAGGGAAGAGATTTTTGTTGAGGATCTCATTGCTGCCCTTGATGTGGAAGAAAAGGCCAGAGCAAAAGATGCACCCGCCACTTCTGGTCAGAACAATGCCAATATTGTAGAGGAAAAGACAGCTAGAAAGAAGTATAAATTCAATAAACTGATCAAGACAACTAGCTTTAAGAAGATGAAAATAAAAAGGATTTGAGGGACATCACCTGCTTTGTGTGTATAAAAGACAGTCAAATGGTGAAGGACTATCGCTTTCGCAAGAGCAGAGATGGTGAACAGCTCAAGAAGAAGTCTATCAACATGATCATAGGCAAGGCCTTAACTTTAGAAGGGTATGGTAATTCATATGTTGTATTTTCAGCATGTCAATCCATTGATTGGTGGATTGATACTGGTGCTAATGTTCAGTATGTTCTGATATTTTCTTATTTTCTTCTTACTAGGTAGTAGAGGTTTCCTTCATCCTAATGGAAAAGGGGTCGCATGCTTCTATTTTTGGTGTTGGCATGGTGGATCTGAAGTTTACTTCAGATAAGATTGTCCACTTGAAGAACGTACAAGATGCTCCTATAATAAATAAGAACCTTATTAGTGGTTCTCTCCTATGCAGGGATGGTTATAAGCTAATCTTTGAGTCTAATAAAATTGTAATATCTAAGTTCGAAAAATTTGTTGATAAAGGCTATGAGAGCGGAGGCTCGTTCCGCTTAAGTACTTTAGAGTTTTGTTATAATCTGAATGTTGCAACTGGTTTAAATAAATGTGAGGTCAATATTTGGCATTCTTGTTTATATCATATTGGTTTTGATAGTATTGCTAGAATGTTTAGATTAGATTTAATTCCAAAATATGAAACTTTCAAAGGATCAAAGTGCCAGTTATGTGTGCAAGCAAAACAACCTCGAAAACCCTTTAAGGGATTAGAGGACGAAAAGAACTTGGCACCATTAGATCTTGTACAGTCAGATTTGTGTTAAATGAATGTATTGTCAACAAAAGGAGGCAAAAGATATTTTCTAACTTTTATTGATGATGCAACACGCTACTATTGTTTGTATTTGCTAAAAACTAATGATGAAGCTTTAAACTACTTTAAGATTTATAATGTGAGGTTGAGAACCAACTAGAGAAGAAAATAAAAAGATTGAGGTCTGATCATGGAGGAGAGTACATCTCTCATGGATTCTCTCAATTCTATTCTGAGCATGGAATTGTCCATTAATTTACATCATTGTATTCACAACAATGAAATAGGGTAGTTGAAAGAAAAAATTGGACACTAATAGACTTAGTTAATGCTATGTTTGAGAGTGCTGGTGTGCTTAAGGCATAGTGGGGGGAAGCTATATTGATAGCAACTTTCATTCTAAATAGAGTAATTAGTAAAAAGAGTGAGATTACTACATATGAGGGATTGAAGGAGAGAAAACCTAATGTTAATTTTCTGTGAACTTAGGGGTGTTTGGCAATAGTCAATATATCATTATAGAAAAATAGAAAGTTTGGACCTAAAATAGTTGATTGTATTTTTCTAGGGTATGCTCGTAATAGCATGGCCTACAGATTTTTGTAGTTGGATCAAAAACTCTTGAGATTATGCTAACACAATAATGGAGTATAGAGATACTTCATTCTTTGAGGATATTTTTTCTGTGAGAACTGCATGCAGTACTTCACGAACTGAGAATGTTCAAACTAAAAATATTGAAAGTGAGAATAATCAAACTTCTAAACTTTCCATCGTTTTTAAACCAATATGTAGTATCCTTGAGGAGGAGGATGATCTAGTCGTAGAGGCTCCTCTCAGAAGCAAGAGACTAAGTGTTGAGAAAACCTTTGGTGATGACTTTATTATATACATCGTGGATGATGTGCCAAAGACTCTTTTAGAGGCTTATACATCTTCTGATACTGAGTATTAGAAAGAAGCAGTCCGTAGCGAGATGGACTCTACCATGGCGAATGAGACTTGGGAGATCACCGATCGTCCTATTGAGTGGATGTAAGTGGGTCTTCAAAAAGAAAATAAGGCCTGATGGTACTATTAAGAAGTACAAGGCAAGACTTGTGGCCAAGGGTTACACCCAAAAAGAGAAAGAAGATTTCTTTGATACCTATTCTCTGTGGCCAAATTAACCAGCATCGGAGTGCTCCTTGCGTTAGCATCTTTGTATGGTTTACATGTCCATCAAATTGACATGAAGATATCTTTCCTTAATGGAGAGTTAGAGGAAGAAATTTATATGGATCAACCAGATAGTTTTATTATTTCTGGATAGGAAAAAAGGTATATAGATTATTGAAATCCTTGTATGGCCTAAAGCAAGCACTTAAACATTGGCATGAGGAGTTTGATAAAACTTTGACATCTGCTGGCTTTGCTATGAATGAAGCTGATAAATATGCATATTACCGTTATACCAATTTATTACACAAAGAAATCTACTTATGTCTTACTGTTAGAATAACCCATTAAACACAGCTCCATTAACCAATAGCACGACGTATTTGAATACAATTTGTTTCACTCTGTAGAGTTACTCAGCTTTACCCACAAGATTTCTCACACTCTTAATGTCACATGATAAAAACACTTCAGCTAGTGTGCGACTGAGTTGAGAAAACAAGGTATTTCATTGCTCAATTTTTTATGTAGCCTCTAGCCAGTAGATATGCACTCAGACCTGATATGTACTAGCCAAGCCTAAACACTTATGCTTGTCCTGAGTGGAACCTACCGTTGTTTAGTATGGTTTTACCGTTCCCATACCAACACCCCTTCATCTTCACTCCTTCCTCCTGTAGATATTCAATTGAGTTGAGTAGCTACTAGACTTGGATTGACAATAATCAATACTTGTGGTTGAGTTATTACTGTGTCCTTTACTTAGCATAAGGTTTCAGTTCTTACTTTTCACTTTGAGGCTGCCAACCACACCCAGATCCCCAGTTCTCGATGGCACTGTCATCCCTCTGCCCAAGCCTTCACCCTAGGATAAGGTCGTGGAATCCAACCATCTAATGGCTTCCCACGAGTCACCCTTACCCTAGAACCATTTGAAAAATTCTACCAGCCAAATGCCAAATCATTTATTAGTACAAAATTTTGATTGAAGTAAACTACAATTGTTTATACAATAATTAAATATTACTAAAGTTGTCAAGGTGAATATGGCCTCAAGTTAAACAGGGCATTTTTCAGTGGTAGGACATAACTAATTTATAAGTCATTCTAATAATTTATTTTAATTAAATAACATTGCATAAATAACATTAATACAAATAATATATTTAAATAATTTAAATTTCATGGGATTTAATATGATCAAAAACTTGTAACTTGCCTTGCTGGTCGACAAACTCAACTGTCTCATAAACCTCGATGTCTGGATCTGGTCCTTGCACGGTCGCTTTAGAATTCTCAGGAACTAATGGAAACACATAAAATAACATGAGTCCACGCTTGAAGCTAATCAAGCTAGAGAAATAAATAAAATAAAAGGAGTAAAATGCAATAAAAACCATATAGAGTTGGTTTGGATTTTATTAGAGCTTGGATTGATGTAACGAAGGTCAAAAATGGATTCATGACATCGAAACGATCAAAATGGTGGTATTTTGAAAATTTGGGTTCGGATGAATAGTACTGTGATAGTATGCTTCAGTACTGGGTTGCCCCACAGGGAGCAACGCATACGCGAGAAAAATTTAAAGCAAACGACCGGGTGGACCGGCAGATTTGGCCCAGCATCACTTGATTGTTTTGGCCCAGCCACATGTGCACGCACAAACGTGGCCATTGGCCAGTAGCACACAGACGGTTGTGAAGCGGCCACGTCCCCCAGAGGGGTCGTCTTGAAAACAAGCGGTGGCGGCAGCCAGTGGTGGTAGAGAACGTCTCACGCTCTTTTACGGCTTGGGGGTTCTCCAATGGTCTTCTGGCGAGAGAAAGGTGGTTTAACCATTTAGCATTCACAAAAAACACGAGAGTGGTGGCTATTTGGGTTAAGGAGCTCCCAGGAGAACTATCCACAGGAGAGGTGTTTTGGCCGGCAGTGGCTTTCGATGGTGGAGATCTAGAGAAATGCTTGTGTCCATGTGAGTTCACCATTGGCTCACTAGGTTCAAGGAAAAGTCAGGGAGAGGCTGCGGTGGGGTTGAGTTCAATTGAGTGGCTCAGCTGAGTGATTGGGAGAGGTGCGAAGCTCTTTACGACGGCAATCAAGTTTTAAAGCCATGGAGAGGCAGTGGTAGCAGTAGAGCGACTCAGGCGACGTCGGCGTTGGAGGAGAGAAACGGTGGGAGCTCTGCCAGGGAGTGCAAGTGCAGGTGAGGTGTCGTACGATGTCTGTAGAGGTTGGCGAGGAGTGATGGCCACTGGTAAGAGAGGCACACGCGTCGAGCCGTGGGGCCGAGTTGCGGCAGGAGAGGTGCATAGGTCAAACAGCGCGCTGTGCGAGGGATGGAGGGGTGAGGTTGACAGAGGGGTGAGCTACTAGGATGTGGGATTGTGGCATCAGCAGCTGGCAGGGGTAAATGTGAATGGCCCTAGAGAAGCAGCCGCAATTTCAGGCGATGGCAAGTGGCCGCGTGGGCGGAGAGGAACAGAGAGGCAGCGGTGGTGGTGGGTTCTCCAGAGGTGCCAGCGAATGGAGGTGGTGGAGAAGCAAAAGAGGAAAGGCAAGGATTAGAGGTGAATTGCCAAATTAGGAAGGTTTTAGGAATTCAAACAAACTCCAAAAGAATTTGAACATTTTGAATTTTGAGGTGTTTCACCCTCAAACCTATGCGTCACAGATGCGATTTTTTTGCGATGCTACCGGTAGGCTACAGGCAATACATCGATCGATCTCCCCGGCCCGACCAACCCTTAATTCTGATTCTCTCATGCTAATTAATAGGTGCATTACACATGCATGCTACATCGACCTAATGGCACACTATCTCCATTAACTGTTCCCAGGATCAACTATTTTCCCATTAATGGTCAAGTCTTCTCTTGACGTGATACTTTCATTGCCCACTGCGTACTACTAGCAACAGGCGGTAAAGAAGTGAATTTTTTGTACGAATATTCAATTTTTTTTTTGAAATTACAGAAATATACTTGCGGCAACATTTTTTACACAACTAGGCTCCAGTCGCCCAACGGGGGGCGACTGGAGCCAATCGCCCAATGGAGGGGAGGCAACACGTGGCAATATAGTAACCGTTGGGTGAATAATTACTATCGCGCAATGGGTGGGTGACTGGAGCTCCAATCGCCGAATATGTCCATTAGCTGGAGGTGGCGGAGGGATCTCATTGTTGTGAGAGCCATTGCAGTTGTTCCTAGTGTTCACCATCTACTTGATGCTTTAGAAGGGTTAGGGACAGATTGGGAGAAACTAAGAGGGGTCTGCATGCCCATCCCAAAGCAACCAAAGAACACCTCAAAAGAAAACAATGATAAAAAGCAACTTCAATAATATTAATAAGTTTAAACTAGGCTTGAGGCTGTTGACAAAGAATTAATAGCTCACAAGTAATGTCATTTATTTTATTGCAATAATCCAAAACTAAGCTACCCTAGGAGGCTGGCCTAAACTGGGCTAAGTACTCCTTGTTTCCGGCACGTCGCCTCTTGGGTGATGGCTCGTAGTTGGCTCCAGTGACTGAGGAACAGTCGTTACCCCCTCTTGAGCCAAGTGAGACTTCTCATGGCCTACACCACACTCACTTTCAACCTACGACATGACTCAGGTTGGGACCCACAAATTAATCAGTCAGGACTATCCCATACCAGCCTTGTGGTTATAACACCCCAGGAACCACACCACCCTGGGATGCTACTAACTACACATACAACTAGCTGGATTAGATGTTAAACTACGCGGAAGCATGACCACAACATGAAATGGGAGATAGCAAAATATATATATATATATATATATATATATATATATATATATATATATATATATATATATATATACATACTGGATAAAGCATGATTTTAAGAATTAAAGCTGCTAATTTAAATAGCCAAAAAAACATGAAGACTTGGTAAATGGTGCCGTGCTACTCTACCCCTCCCACACATGCTCAAGGTTCACCTAGAAGAGGGAAAACAAGGGCGAGATAAAATCTCAGCAAGCAAACTGTTTAACAATTTAATTAAACTATAGATGATTAAGTATCCATTTAACAACACGTACCACAATGATAGAACATTATCACATAGTTCTTCTCAACCACACTGTAAATTCCTTCATAACCCAAAACCACAATCCACATAGCAATACCACAATTACAAATGATTTCACCATAAGATAAACCACGTACCACCAGTCAATGCCACATAACCCAAACGATTCTCACCATAAATAATACCATAAGTGACCATAATGAGCCAAAACATCCTAAGACCTTAAAATTAAGATTCATCCTCATGAAATGCATATGTATGCAAATGATCCACTGCACCTTTACTTGGAAATGTACGAGTGTGCATCGTACTACAGCAATGTATGAAGCTGTACCGGTACGGTCGCTGCTAGGTGCGACAACATCCACAATGCAAAAGACATGCTATGACATGCGTGATATGACCACAATTGACTCCTTAGGAATAAAGCCACATGAACAACAATCATATATATAAAAGGCATAAAACGCGGCATGGCATCTTTATTTAAATATAGATTATTTATCGAACCTCAGCAATTATGGGAAGACAATAAAATTAATGTGTCAAACAGTAGCAACAACCACTATGTTTACTTGCCTCTATCGAAGGGCGAAGGGATCAAGCACGATCAGGAGAAAAGTCACCTGTACACAAGGCACCACTTAGTACAAAACCATAATACAACATTCATGACTGAGAAGAAAACGGCTCTACACCCAATACCCGCAACTCCCTCTCAAGCTGCTGTTCCCACCCTCCGTTCCCTTCAGTAGCACTACTTGTTTTTTCGTATGTTTTAATCTACTAATCAAACCACAGCAAAACTAACATATTTGAAATCTATAGAACAAAAGCTACAAATTTCATGAAGACACCATAATTGTATTATATAGTTTTAAGGGTGTAATTCGCAATGAAAAACAGAGAACAGACTCTGCCTCCGAGTTCTATCCAGCAACTTCCACAGACCACCACCGACAGCCCAATGTTCCAAAAATTATAAAATTGTACCAGAAGATAGTTCAGATGTTATCTACCACTTTCGTTATTATGAGTTAATTCATAAAATTCATTAGGACCTCTGAATCAGTCCACGATAAGAAACTGGATTCTAAATCCAGCTCTGTTGCACAGTTGACTTCAATCCTCTATTGCGTCCAAACCCCACGACCACAAATTCTGAAAAAAATACAAAACCTGGATCACTCCATCCTCTACAACTTTTGTGTTTATGGGTTCCTTAGGGAAAATCATTTTGTCCAAATAAACCACCCGAACAGACACGCTGCCCGATTTGACTGTGCGTAGAACATTGATTAATCGCTAATTGACAGTTTCCTCTAGATCGTCCACCTCTAACAACGAACCAAAAACCTACGATCACCCTAAAACAGAGGGGAAAAGATGGGAATTTCTTACCTAGGTTGCCCACACAGGTTTTCTTCTCCTCGTTCTTATCCTCCCTCTCCTTCTCTTCTCTTTCTTCTTCTTCCTTCTCTCCCTTTCTGTTTTTCAGCAGGGCAGCAAGGGGCGCATGGAAGAGAGGCACCAGGGGAAGGTGGCAGCCAAGGGGAGAAAAAGAGGGAGGGGATGGGTGCAGCTAGGGTTGGGGAGGGGGGAGGGGCGGCTGGGCCTAATGGGCTGGCCTCCCTCTCTAGATAACCCAAAAGAAAATTTTTGCCAATTCTTTATTTGTTTTAATAGTTCCACAGTCCATACCCACCTTCCGCAATTCAACTAAGAGAAGAAAAAAAACTCCGTGACCACGCTAAAACTTCCATAAACCTGGAACGATGTCTAGGGCATTACAGTGGTAGTACAATAGGGATTTGCAACAGTAGCTCACAGACCGATCCTTAATTGATTTAGGCTCAACCACATATCCCCTATGCCCGACAATCAACACTGTGTCTCCGAACAACAGTGCATGCCTGCACCCATCACCTAACCATTAGCCTAAGTCTAAACTACATTTTATATTTTATTGCAAAATATTCCATAATCCTTCGTGACTCACCGAAGTCAAGAATACATTTGGAAAGCTTATTATTTTATGTGAAAAGGTATTCCAACACAAATATTATGTCTTTGCAGTCTAAGCATTTGATATAAAACTCTCTAGCCAATACTACTGTACTAACTAGGGTTTGATTCTAGGGTGACAAGGTATAATGTTTCACAAGGTCAAAGGTGTCAATAACAAGTGGGAATTAACTAAGTTTAAAACTGGAATTGAAATACTTGAATAAACATATGCATGCAATATAATTTAAATCAACATAATTTTATTTGCAAACTGGGATCAACATGATCAAGGTGTGTGACTTGCCTTGCTCCTCAAATGGGTGTGATTCGTCGTCGTAGAATTTTCCGAAATCGTCGTAGTCTACACGTGAAAATAACCCACCAAACTCAAATAAATTCAAATAAACTCCAAATATCAAATTGAGGGCATAAATGGATATAGGGGAATTTTTCAATGAATTTAGAAATTTGAATGGGCTCAATCGAATTAGGATGAAGGAGAACAGGCTCTCGGAAGTTTAAAATCAGGGAAAAAGGAAAATGGGTTTATGACGTCAGCAGGGGATTTTACTTTTCGGCTAAATTATTTTTCTATAGAAAAATTAGGTATATGACATCATGCTGATGTCAGCCCCGAGGTGGTTGACTGACAGGTGGGCCCTAGTCTATGTGCACCGAGTCCATGGGCCACGGGGAGGCTGAGGTGGCATGGAGATTGTGTGGCACTAACGTGGCTCTCGAGTGCCTAGGTGGGGTGCCATATGGGGTGCGGCGGTGGCCACGTCTACGCATGTGCCATGATGTGGCATGGCAACTGGCGGGGTGTACGGGGCCACGGCTCGCCGGTGCTCCAGCGCATGGCGGCGGCCGGCGAGGGGCGGAGGAGGGAGAGGAGATCACGACGGTCTTGGCTATACCTTGCGTGAGGCTCAGGAGTCGAAGATGAGGGTCGGCGGCAAGACCTGGCGGCGGTGGCGCTCGGGTCCTTGGTGCAGCGGCGCTCTGACAACGCTCAAGCATAGAGGAGGGGTGCACGGGCTTCGCGGAGAGGCAGGGAAGCTGAGGAGGGCGACGACGAGGCTCGAAGGTGGCTGAGGCAGTGGCGATTGCTCGCCGGAGGAGTGGCGGAGCTCGGAGAGAGAGGGTGATGGTGTGGGGGTGCTCGGGCTCACGTGAAGGGAGAAGGAGGCAGGGTAGGGGTGGTGCGGAGGGAGGAGAGGCTGAGGGTGCCTTTAAATAGGGTCACAATAGGGGCAATCGGTGAGGATTGCTCGTCGGAAATCATGGTGGCGAGGATTCGGGTGGAGAGGAAAAAGGAAAGGAAGGGGGTGAGGAAGGAAAGAGAGCATGGGGATTGGGGGATTCGGCCCCGGCCGTGCACGCGGTTTCCAAAACCAGAGAGAAGACGGCAGGGAAAGGCCGGATTCGGCGCAAACTCGGTCGGCCGAAGCGAGGAAGGAAAGGGGAGGGGAGAAGAAGGAAGGAGGCGGCGCGGGGAAGACGGCCCTGACATGCGGGCCCCGGTCGGCAACGAGAGAGGGGGAAAAGGGAGCGGAGATAATGACGCGTGGCCAAGGGGAGAAAATCGGGCGGCCGGGAGAGGAGAGAGGGGTGGATGGTGGAGATGGGGTTGGGAGGCGACGTGGGCTGATCCGAGCCGCCCACACGTCGAGCAGAGAAAGAGGGAAGGTGGGATGAGCGGGGGCGATCGGATGAGTCTGGAGGCAACATGGACGCATCCTAGCCTTCCACATGTCAGCTGAAGAGAGGGGCAGGAGATGTAAAATTTTATTTATGGATTTTGGATTTCCAAAAAGCTCAAGAAAACAAATAAAGCTCAGAAAATTTCAAAAAATTCACAGAAGCTTCTGAGAATGTTTTGAACTTAGGGAAAATATTTCCAACTTAATTTTCTATATTTAATTTTAATTTTAATTCACTTTAAGACACTTTTTAATTTTTAAATTAACTTTTAAATTCCAGAAAATTTTGCGATGTCACAGTGAAGGGGTTAGTGAAATTGTTCCGGTGCCGTGGATACGAGTGTGTGGTACTTGTGCAACTATGCTCATTAGAAGCTGTGTAAGGTCGTGCGTACGGCCTTGCTCCAGTAGGTGCTAGCAGCTTGGGCAGGCCGCATGTTGGCGAGGAGAATTAAGTTGCTCGTGCTGAAGCCGATGCGGTACATGGGGGAGAGGTACAATTGTCAAGCACGAAGAGGGAACATGACAAGCCAATGAAGGGGAGCATATTGAGTACATCGTGCAGCAGATGGACTATGATGACCAGACGGCATGGGTTGAAGAAGAAGCTGTACAGGACAACGACGAGGATAGTTCGGATGAAGATGAAGCTCCCGTCCCACAGGAATGGAACCAGTTTAATGCTAAGGGTGTTTCTGCACATGATGAACATGAATTAGCGTGGGAGTATCATGACACAGAGGCTCGGTTGCATTCTATGTTTGTTGACAAGGCAGCGCTGTAGGATGCCATAAAGCTGTGGGCCCTTTCAATGCAGCAGACTTTTCGGGTCGTGAAATCTAGCCAGGAGCAGTACACCGTGAAGTGCGAGCAGGCCGGTTGTCCTTGGATGGTGCACGCACGTAGACCCAAGTATGAGACTCATTGGATTGTGTCAAAGGTGGAGCTGCACGCTTGCATTCTCAACAGTGTTTTGGCGAGACATCATAACCTAACGTCCGCCTTTATAGCCAATTTGATGTGCAGTGAGATAGTGGAGAAGAAAGACATGGAGGCCATGCATATCGTGGTAGCTATCGAGAAGAAATTTGAAGGCGTGGCGTGCCAAGCAGAAAGCATTGGAAAAACACTTCGGGTCTTTCGAGGTGGCGTACGACAATCTTCCTTGTATGCTTAAGGTGTTGTAGGACAGGAACACTGGCATGTATATCACTTTGTAGGACAAGCCGTCCACAAGTCCGCCAGGATATGCGGTGTTGTAGAGAACCTTGTTAGCATTTGGTGCTTGCATCGGGGCATGCAGGCACATGCTGCTGGTGATCTCAGTTGACGGGACTTTTCTGACAAAAATACAAGGGGCAGATCCTGACGATCATAGGCATTGATGACAACAACCAAATACCACTGGCCATCGCATTCGCGGAAAGCGAGAATTATGAAAGCTGGTTGTGGTTTCTCAGACATGTCAGGGTTGGAGTTGTCAGCACTCGTCCTAGTGTGTGCATAATCCTTGATCACCACGCCAGGATTGTAAAGGCTCTAAGAAAACTTCAGGAAGACCCCGAGGAGCCCTTTTCTTGGCCGGACATGAGGAACAGGTGGTGCATTCGTCACCTAGGGGCGAACTTTTTCAAGCAGTTCCCTAAACAACCGTTGATGAAGCTATTCAAGAGGCTGGCTATGCAGAACCAGCAGAAAAAAATTGATGCTTTGTAGGCGTTGTTGGATGAGCACAGCAGGAAGCACGTCGACGAGAGGATCAAGGGGCCGGTCGTGCCTAGGGCAGCACAACCAGAATGCTTGCTAGCACTCGATGAGCCTAACCCAGCTGGTCCAAGAAGGAGGAGCTTATGAAATATCAAGTGCTTCTCACAGTGGATCAAGGGAGAACCACTGGAGAAGTGATCGCTGTTGCACGACACGGATGGCGCAAGGTACGGCATAATGACGACTAACCTTGCTGAGGTGTACAATTGGGTTCTCAGGGGCCTCCGTTCTTAGCCCCATCATCGTCGAAGGTGTTCTTCACAGCACAATTGGCTACTTCAGGGAGAGGCACGCGAATGCCGCACTTCATGCGGCCAATCCTCGAGCATTGTATTTGTCGAAAATTACGATATACATGGAGACGAAGACATAGAAGGGTCAAT
This sequence comes from Dendrocalamus sinicus, assembly GCA_036346575.1. Lineage (NCBI taxonomy): Eukaryota > Viridiplantae > Streptophyta > Magnoliopsida > Poales > Poaceae > Dendrocalamus > Dendrocalamus sinicus. Next base: position 9,274,813 of record CM070658.1, read on the forward strand.
TGCACATAGTGCACGTCGTGGGCAACAGGGAGCATCGTTTTGATGTGGTACTCCGTGATAGAGCTGGATTTGGGATGGCTCGTTCTCTTGTTACCCACGAGGTATGCCTTGGAGATCATGCAAATGAACCTAGCTCCACGTGCAATAAGCTGAAGCTGTTACACAAGCCAAGCTCTCATGTCCTCGCTGCATGCGGGACCGTGGGCATGGATCCTTCAAACTTCTTGTCAGAGTACTTCTTCAAGGAGAGGGTACTGCATGCGTGGTGTGGGGAGCTCTAGGGGTTTAGGGTTGTGGGAAACTTCGCCACCTTGGACATTGCAGGGAGGACATGGATTCCAGATGTTAACATGCTGAAGGGTAGGAAGGGTCCGCGACAAAGCCGGTGTATTAGAAATGATATAGACAAATCACAAGCCGGAGCATCTGGTGCACGTTGCGGACGATGCGGTCAGGAGGGGCACATAGCTAGATGATACAATGCATGTGCTGATATGTAGGCAGAGAGGCATGGTCTGTACTACTAGTTATTGGAGACTAGAAATAAATTTGCATTGTAAACTGTGTTTGGTTAGTACACACTTGTGACGTGCGGAATGTCGTACTAAATGTATCGTATATTTCATGTACCATTTGTACAACTGCTATGTTATATCCCCCTTTTTATTAATGTAGTTGGTGTTGTGCTGGTAGCATAGTATTGCTCTGTTTATTTACTTGCAAGTTCTATTTACTGTTACTTTACATGCGATATTTTTTGGTTCCTTATAAGTGCTAACTTGAACTCTTTTTTGTAGGTATGGCTCATGAACTTCGTGAGTCGGACTGGTGGTACCCCCTGTTGGACGAGCACGTGGACCACCTGCACCATGCTTCCCGTCGTGTCCCGCCTACGAGGAGCGCGGATGAGCCAGCTGAGCTTAGAGTGGTCCGGACACTCACACCTCGTGTGGCCTGGAGACTCGACCCCCATTGGGCAGTCAGGTCTACACTCCGCCAGTGTTTTAGTGTTGCCGTAAGTACGTTCCATGTTGACCTTCACTTTGATTGTAGGCTGCGGGATGCCAGGCTACTCCCTCTCGCCCGGATGGTGCAGGCCACTGACGAGAACGGACCCGCCGTGGTGCGGGCACTGGGAGCCGAACTCACCTACAGCACTACAAGACCGTGCTCCTGATGGGCTGTCCATGCTCTGCTGGCGTGACCGGGCTTTCTAGCTGATGCGCCGGAAGCTCGTGTACGACATCTTCATAGAGGACTACACGCCGCAGCGAGCGATGCCATAGTTTGGTCTACGTCAGGTGCTTCCGGTACCAGTCGGATTAGCGCTGCAGCAGAGCGTGCATGCATGAGTGACCGCATCTCATAAATCTCTATGTACTTACTACTCTATTTGCATGTACTAACGAAATGGTCCTATGAGCAGGCACTCTAGAAAGGGAGTGAAACGCGGCACGGACTGGACGACGATGATGCAAGGATGGACTGTGTAGTGGCAGGGCACACTCGACGACCGTGTGGAGAAGGACCACCCCTACGACAGCAGGGACTACGCGGAGTACCTACGCTGGTACCAGTCGCGGACATGTATGAGGCTCGTACATGTTGTTGACCCACCCGCCACACACGTCGCCGCTCCGACAGACACGTACCCCACGCAGGACGCTCACATCGCGGTACGTTACATGTAATTTTTAAAGATTCCCTAATGGCAATGTCGCTTCGATGATTGACCATTTTATGTCTTTTCCTTTAGGTTGACGTCGGTGCATTGATCTGAAGGGAGTCCTACACTATGGTGGATAGGCTTGCCGCAGGTGCGGAGGTGACTCACGAGGAGAACATGAGTGCTTGGCATCGTGTGGAGGCCTAGGGTAGACATATCGTAGCCCTGCTGTCTTGCACGAGGCTACCAGTGGTCTCCATAGCCACGCCCAGCGCACAGACGGTTCATCCACCGGTGCAGCGAAGGGTGTGGCACTACTCCAGAGGTTCTACGTGGGCACGTCCTACACCACCTCACCCGGACGAGGTTGGGGATCTGCCTGGGGACGACCTCGTACACCGCCAGGGCAGCTGTTCACACGTCCTCCGCACATCCCCAACTTCCCCACGCAGGGGTGTACTCTGCGCTGTACGTCCCTCCTCCAGACGTGATGGTGCCAACTGAGGGTATGCATCATCGGATCTCGCTTTTATCCCAATGCTTTATGTCACAAACTAATGATATTACTATTGTAGGTCTTTTCTGCCCCGATTAGGGATGGGGCATCTCCCCAGGACCGGATGATCCAGACTAGTACTTTTCGGACTGGCCCGGGCAGGCGTCCGGCTCTACACCTCGGGGCACACCACCAGATGTTCTCTCTGGGAGTGCCCTCACCGGTGCACCGGAGGGCACACAGATAGTGGTGCGGCCCACTCCACCAGCTCAGGAGCGGGTGCGACGGTCTCCTGATCCTCTTACGTTGTCTGGGCGTCGTCAACCATTGCAGCAGAGGACGGCCAATCGGGGCCGTATGGGAGGACGCGGACGCAGAGACAGAGGGGGCCAGGGTGGCGACGGAGGGGATGCTATTGGGGGATGGTAGTGCTCACTGTACATTATTTGTTCATGTACTATTTACGTTTGTTATTTACATAGTGAACTTTTACTTCTACTGTGCCGAGCTTACTTCTACTTCTCCTTACCTTCTCGACGCGCACACCAAACGCACAGTGAACTGCACTGATGGCAACCGCAGCAATGTACAAACCATTCAATTACACGCTTAACAAGATTGAAAATTATTTTGAACAACAGTCCTGAGTACACCAGTACAACCATACACATCGTTGCCTATAGGTGGAACGAGCCTCATGGCACTCACATGGAGTATTGTTGAGGGGGTCGCCTTGGACATGGCTGGCCGTTGTTGTAGTGGCAAGTAAATATACAACTAGGGTTCGCGCAATAGTATGTTGGGTCGTACGAACTCCCTATGTTGATGACCTCCTCGTTACCCCTCTCGCGCTCCACCTGCTGATGGAGGTCATCGTTCTGCTCTTCAAGACTGTCAATCCGTGCCTCCAAATTTAAGATTTGCTTGCACAACGTATGCACGTACATCGAAATATACCCTTCATAGGGAGGATCAATCCATCACGCAAAGTCACATTTGTCCATCTGCTACAAATGAACGTTAACATCGAAACTATATTAGTAGTACAACAAAATAGATGAGTGTGAACTTGTAACCCGAAGTATGGGCATCGAAAGAAATGTCGACCGCCATCTGTATGGCCTTCTACCACCTGTACCACCGCGTCCTGCACGTGTTTGCATTTCGGCCACACTGGCTGAGCGCGCCTATTTGGCAACAAGTGGTACGTAAGGCCGAAGTCCTCCTTCCTTTCAAGCGGAAGGTCCTCCTTTGGTGACCCATGTTCGACTAGTCCCTCGGTGTCCGTCATGGTGGCTTACTCTACGATGGAGAAGATAGTTGTTCCAACCAGAAATGCCTCGTCCATTCATTTTATAGCGTAACTTCGGGCCATATTTGCTCAGTGCCATGACATGACGGCCCAGCTTTGCACAGTGAGAAGACCGCGCGTGCCAGCTTTGCGCAACAACATGACATGACGGTCCAGCTTTTGGCAACGACATGACCGCATGGGCCAGCTTTCCTCAGTGACATGACATGACAGCGATGGCTACCTGCAAACGGCCTTGTACACCGCCAAGCTAGCTTTGCGCAGCGACATGACCGCACAGTCCAGCTTTCTGTAGCGACATGACCACACGGTCCAGCTTTCCGCAGTGACATGACCGCATGGTCCAGCTTTTCGCAGCGACATGACCGCACAGGCCAACTTTCCTCAGTGACATGACATGACGACACAGCTTTTCACAGTGATATGACAGCACGATCCAGCTTTGCGCAGTGAGAAGACCGAACATGCTAGCTTTCCTTAGTGACATGACATGACGACGCAGCTTTTAACAATGACATAACAGCATGGCCCAACTTTGCGTAGTGACAAGACCAAACACGCCAGCTTTGTGCAGTAACATGACCGCACGTGCCAGCTTTCCGCAGCAACAAGACTTCACGGCCCGCACGTGCCAGCTTTCCGCAGCAACAAGACTTCACGGCCCAGTTTTACCAGTTTTACACACTATAAAATGAGGTCGAGGAGATTTCTCAAAGAACACTACGCAACCAAACCACACACTACACCGCGCTTCCTTCACCACAGTGGGATGGACAAAAAGCAGAAGAAGCAATGGGACAAGATGATGAAGCAATGGGAGGAGACCCGCGACCTAGCACGGTTAGCTGCCGCCCGCGATGAGAAAGTAAGGGCTACTGCGCTTGGGCAGAACAAGCCCAACGTGCTACGAGGTCAGCTCCCTGCAATGATGGGCCCTGTAGCAACAACCCTATCCCGAACGTTCCTACTGAACGTTTGCCGCAACTCCCACCCGAGGGGGAGACGCCCCCTTTGTTGGTGCGAGGACACGTGCAAGTTCTTCAAGTCTAAGCACTGCCTCAGCCTAGGTATGCGTTACTGGGATTGCGCAAACTACTCCAGTGACTACCGTGACCACCATCTAGACACCGCAACCTATCGGCAGCCGGTAAGGACCAGGTGCACCGTTTTCTCCTACATTTTCTCCTTCACAGCACGCACCAACAACCTCTCCCCTGTATTTACAGTCCCCGGAACCCTAATGTGGCTACCAAAAATGGATCGATCTTGAGATCCACCCAGAGGACCAGTGGGACCTCGACTTCGAGGGGTGGAATGTCGCAATGTCATCAGAGATCCGGGAGGAAAAACGCCACAAGAACGAGCAAACCATGCGTATACAACGCGAGACGAAAGCTCATCTCGAGGCGTGCACGCGTAGGGAGTGGGAGGTCAATCGTTAACATCACAATATCACTTTCTAAGGTCAATTGTTCTTAATAAAATTTTCCAAATTTTGTTACACACCTACAACATACAATGACCATAAACTTTTATTACAAATCCAACAAATTATTTTCCAGTTATAATCTATAAAATTGTTAAAATGTACAAAATTCACAAGAGACTAAAACCAGTCGCCCTTTGGCTGGGCAACTGGTTCCAATCACCTAAAGATCATGCGACTGGAGCTCTATTGAGCGACTGGAACATATTTATATAAAAAATAATGTTATAGGTGTATTTCTATAATTTTAAATAAAAAATAAATTATTCGAAAAAAATTCGTAAAGAAGTTTCGTCGCCATGCAATCTGCTACTTGTGCTACCATCCGCCGGTAGACTTGAATTGCAATAGCTACCAGGCATGGTTCGTGAATCACCAGCTGTCGCATTTGCATTGCTTTTCTTTGGTCGTCAAACATTTATGATCTGTGCCTCTCGAGGCTCAGGCGTCCTTATTAGTTTCTGTTTATAGCTTTTGTATATATCTAAAACTTTATAGTTAAAAATAAATAGTAGTAACTAAAAAAAGTGATATTTAGAGAAAAAGAGTGAGTAGTGTAAAAGTGAGGGAGAGATATGTTTACGAAACAGGTGTGGGAGAGGTATTGGGTACGTGAGTCGGAGAGAGGAGTAGAGAAGTCGTTTTAAGAAACCAAGTGTTCGTATTAGCTTTTGGTTTCTTCAAACATGTAACATCCCAAAAATTCTATTTCTGAAAAATTTAATTTCAAATTAATTATTTTAAAGTATTTGAATTTCATTTGGAGTTATTTGGCTTTTATTTGGTTTTCTGAGTTTTCTGGAGTTTAAAACCTATTTTTAAATTTAAAAAGTATTTTTTAAGTTTAAAAATTTAAATACCAATATTAGTTGGAAATATTTTTAATAAGTCCAAAATGTCACCAGGAGCTTCTGTGAATTTTCCTGGAATTTTTGCAGGTATTTTCATATTTTTCTGAGGCTTAAATAATTTCCTAGCCTTTTCTGAAAATCAAATTCAAATTCAAAAAATTAAAAATCCAAAACCCTCCCTCCGGCCGACGCGTGGACGACCCAGATCCGCCCAGGCCGCCGCCTGGCCCAATCCCAGCCGCGTCCCCTCTCCCTCCGCCAAGCGGGCCCGGCCCGTCAGCCAGCCCCGCCTTCCTTCCTTCTTTGCCCCCCTCTCTTTCCTTATTCTCTCCGCCATATCCACGCCGGTCGAGAAATCCTCGTCGATTGCCCCCTCCCTAACCCCTATAAAAAGCCCCCTCGGCTCCGCCCCCTTCCGCACCACCTTCCTCCACTCTCCTCTCCCCATCTCGAGCTCCGCAGTGCCCCGCCACCGTGCTCTCTCTCCCCCCAAGCTCCGCCGCTCTCCGGTGAGCAATTGCGGCTAACCCGAGTCCTCTCACGCCTCACGGACGCCACCGCCACCTTCCCCGACCTCCGTGACCCCCACCGAACCCACCTTCGGCATCTCCTCCGCACCAGAACCGCGTCTTTGGACTCCCCCGAACCACTCCGGCCACCCCTCGCCGCCGGCACCGTCGCCTCCGTCCGCCTCTGCCCGAACCCCTCCGGCAGATATCTCAAAAGGTGTAACTACCCTATATGGGTAAGCAACACCCGAGTGACCAAATGGCTAGCAGCGTTATTTCTTCCCCCCTGGCTCCCTCGGCGCGCGTTCGAGCCCCCGGCTCCGCACGCTGAGGTTGAGCCATTTCTTTTAATTCCCACGCTGACAGCTGGGCCCCACTCGTCAGCGGCCGCCCGTCTGCGCTGGCCACTGACATATGGGCCCAGAGCCTAATGGGTCCCACCTGTCAGTGACCAACAGCTTGTATGGTCACTAACAGAGGGGTCCCACATGTCAGAGACCGAACGCGTGGGCTCACTGTCATGTGGGTCCCCCCTGTCATAGACTCAGATTAAGCAATAAAAGAAAAAGAATAAAATGTAAATTCTGCAGTGGGCCCCACCTGTCAGAAATTTAATAATTTATGGATTTATCTGAACTGAGATTTTCAAATAAGCATAACTTTCTCATTTTAACTCCAAATTGAGCCGTTCAAATTTCTAAATTTTTCCAAAATCATAATCTATCCAAATATACCCTATTTTCTAATTTTCGAATTTTATTTGAATTTTTGCTTGTATTTATTTGCTTTGTTCGTTTGTCTTTTCGCGCGTAGATTCCACCGTTGCCGAAGATCTCTCCACTCCACAGCAAGAAGACCCAGAGAGCGTGCAAGAAGGCAAGTCTCCTTTGATCATTTTGAACCTATGTTTGTAAAATGTTTTAAATTATTTTAAAGTTATGTGCATCGCTATTTACATAGAATCTTAATTTTGTGTTAGCAAGTTAGTTAATCCAATCATTGCTATGCCCTCAATTAAAGTTGAATGCCATGTACCTTTGTAACCTTAGGAATTCTTTTGTCTCAAAAATGAGAATTATATAATTCTTTGGTAATATTAAAATGGTAGTAAAATGCTTAGTCATGCTATTTAATTCTTTTGGTAACTTTGGAATGGGAAATCATATTTCATTCAACCAGTATTTGTATTTAGAAATAAGTGGTGACTGGTGTTGCCACTGGTCTTTTAAAAAAATAAATAAAATGTAAAAGTTGGTTTAGACTGGGGCGGATGGTTGGTTTGGATTGGTGTGGCAAGCACGAGATCTCGTAAAGTGTATGTTCCGCCCTAGTCGATTAAGTACCGACGCTTGTGATTGTCCAGACTGAGCACTACCGTACAACCCCCGAGTCTATATTGGTATGACCTAGCTGATTAAATCATGATAGTTTAGTTTGGGTGCCACCAGTGGAAAGTGGGTGCCAGGGATTTACTGGTTATTCACAGTGAGGCACAGGGATTTACTGTACTCATATGGCGCAAGAGGGCTTTAGGTGGTGGATTTAACCCTTCTGCGGTGAAACCTCAGTGGGTGGTGTCTAGCTAGACTAGAGTGAGGAAAAGGTTTTGTGATATTTTATCTGTGTCTCATGCCAAAGGAAGCGTGGTGACTGTTAAGATAATTTATCTCTTGGGGGTAAAGTTGTACAACCTCTGCAGAGTGTCAAACTATTCGAATAGCTGTGAACACGGTCAAGGGCGGGCAAGGAATGCATTCATGTGGTAGATTTCTGGTTTTGGTTTTAAAAACAAAATTTTGGTATTCCGAGAGTGGAGGGAACTCTCGGAAGGGATCTTGGTGGTTGGAGCCAGTGCGGGTGGATGTAACCCGAATTCTAAACTTTATCGATTAGAATTGGATAACTAGTGTTGGTGGTTAGAACCTTCACTATAAAATGCTTAATAGTTTCAATTAAAGCAATTACTTGTCAAATTAATGCCTTCGAAAATATTTAGTAGTAATTGAAATAAAACATTGCTTTGTGCAAGAGAACCATATGGCCTTCCTTTGTCAAGCCTTGCATCTATTGCATTTTCCCCAAGACTTGCGGAGTACTTTATGTACTCACATGCTGCACTTAAAATCAACTCAGAAGAATATGAAGCTCAAGATGGAGACTATGACTACTTCGCTTGTGGATTCGACGAAGGATTCCCGGAGTACTAGGTCACGCTTCCCCAGTCAATTGCCTATGGTGTATTGATGGGTCTTTGCCGAATTTATCTTCTGCTTCCGCTGTGTTTCGTGTGTGCGAGGTCTTGAAACCTCATTTGTAATAATGAGACCTTTCGGTCAGTACTCTATTATTGTAATAAAGCGTACTTGGTGATGTAATCATTTCTGTTTGACTATGTGCACTAGCTTTGATCTGGGACTAGTGCTGTAATACACAGAGGGTCTGGGTTCGAAAATCCGGGGTGCCGACAGAGATGGTATCAGAGCCAATTTGACTGCAGGACGTGACCTAGGTTAGAAATGGCAAACCCTTAAGGACCTATATTTATTGAAAAAAGTATATTAAAAATATATAAGCTTCTTTGCTTCTACTCTTTTCCTACTTAGTATCTCGTTCTTGTCTTTATATTCATTTGTTAAAACTCTTTACTAATCTTTTCTATTATTTCAACTTGGTAGATGGCCGGTTCATCCTCCGCTGCCTCGTGGGACTATTACTCTCATGGCGAGAGTGTTGGAGCATTTGGTAGTCTCCTTCGACAGCTTATGCAATACCTGCAGTATCGTCAGCCGCCTATCTTCAGGGGGCGGAAGGTACGTATCCTGGATCGGGACTCTTGGTCAATGGAGGTATTCCTGTATGCACGAGATGAGGAATTCGATTCCCACACATACCCCATTAAGCATCCCCGGACTCACTGTTTCGATGCTATCCAGGACGCTGCTCACCTTGCCATAGCTGATTTGTGCCACATGCACAAGGATGCTGTGCATCAGTCACCCTTTTGTTTCTTCATCGCTCCTCGAGTAGGACAGAGCTACCCGGAGCCCTTCGATATTCCTACAGACGACCCCCGACTGTCACACCAGGTGCAGCTCACTCAAGCTATGGCAGTTACCTATGCTAGAGCCTTGGAGGAGATTGGACAGCTTCGGATGCTCCTCACTTCCAGCTACCAGCACTCCAACACTCTTGGGCACACCGCGCGAGTCGAGCAGAGTTCGAGCTGGCACGTCTCAGAGCCGCAGCTGACTACACGCCGTCTTCGCCCGTACCAGCTGCCGTCCCCAACAACTAGGCGCTGACTCGACGTTCGGGACTCCGCACCATGCTCACAGAGAGCAAGAGTGTGCGACGCCCTAGCCCGCTACCCGTCATCAACATCGGCGATCCCAGCAGGAAACACAAACTTTCCCGTTCTCGCTCTTGTTCTCGATCGACTGCCTCCAGTCGTAACTGTTCCCGTTCTCGCGCTTCAGCCGCGTGTGATTGTTCGCAGCACCACATGGACGAGCACGAGGAGGACCCGGAGGAGGATCCCGAGGAGCGCATCATCTTGGAGGATTAGTAGTCGGTTGAGTCAGTAGTACCCAAATAAATGTCTACATCCTTAGAACGTTTTATATTATGTTTTGGTGTGCTAGATGGACTGTACCAAGCCTTGTGCACTTGCGGTACAGCCATTCTTAAAACTATTTTGATTTCAATATAAGTTTCTTTCTAAGTTGTTGCTTGCTTCTTTCTTGTGTGTTGGTTTGGGATGTTTAGTTTCCCCCTAAATCTCTTACATGTGCTAGTTCCCTCTTATCTTTTGTTGTCCCCAGAATTGCTTCAGATGGTGAACACAAGGAGCAACCCTGGCAGTAGCCGTGATGCCAATGCCCAGCCGGACAACAACATTCCACCACCTCTTGCTCAAGCCCCCAACTTGGAGCAGATGATGGCTATGCAACTGCAACTCCTACAAGCCCTTACTCAGAATCAGGTGCAACAAGTTCGGCATGCACCAAACCAAGCACCGCAGTCTAAGTTGGGAGAGTTTATGAGAACAAGACCTCCTACTTTCACCGGTTCAGTGGATCCACTGGAGGCCGATGATTGGATTAAGGATGTGGAGAAGAAGTTGATCCTAGCTCAATGCAGTGATCATGAAAAAGTGTTGTATGCAGCTCATCAGCTTAAAGGAATTGCTGCTAATTGGTGGGAAAATTATTGTGCTGCCCATCAAGATGTGCAAGCCATCACATGGACTGAATTTGTTGAAGCTTTCCGCACTGCACATATTCCTATGGGCATAATAGAAATGAAGAAGAGAGAGTTTCACAAACTGCTGCAAGGAAACCTTAGCGTTTCGGAGTACCTGAATAGGTTCACCCAACTATCCAGGTATGCCCCAGAGGATGTTGCATCGGAGTCAACAAGATCTGGAGGTTCATGCAGGGACTTGATCCCAACCTCAAGGTGCAGTTGGTGTCCAATGATTACCCAACGTTCCAACACATGGTGAACAAGGTGCTTATTCAAGAAGATGCTCAACGTCAACTGTATGAGACTCGGAAGAGGAAGTTTCAAGCTCAGCAGGGAGCAAGCAGTTCTCGATTTCATCCTAATCCACCCCAGTTTAATAGGCCCTCAGAACCAAGTGTGCCTAGGACGCCATTTGCAGGACCTCGCCCAAATCCGCAAGCTCCTTGAGCAAGCAATGGAGGCCAACTAAAGCAGAACAGGACTTTAGTGGCAGGAGTGCAGTGTTTCAATTGCAAGAACATGGGACATTATGCCAACAACTGTCCTCAGAAGCGCCCAGCTGTGACCCCTGTTCGTTTCAACTTGTGGACTACACCAGCACGAGCTCCAACTGCAGGTCAAGGTCGTGGGACACCTCAAACTCCAAGGACTCCGCAGGCAATGAGCAGAGGACATCTTAATCATGTCACTGCGAGCATTCGAGATGCACCGATGTAGTTAGGGTAAGTTTCTTGTCAACTCAGTACCTGCATCAGCATTATTTGATTCTGGAGCTTCGCATTCTTTTGTGTCAAAAAATTTTGTTGAAAGATACCTATGGGATGTGCATTTGCTAAAGAACCCTATGCTAGTCCAATCACCTGGGAAGGAAATGAGGACTAACATAGTTTGCCCTAGCGCTACTGTAGATATAAATGGAGTCAAATTTCTAGCGAATCTTATTATAATAGACTCCAAGAGCTTAGATGTGATACTTGGTATGGATTGGTTAACCAAGTATAAAAGGCAGATAGATTGTGCCGATCATGCTGTTACTATTACCAACTCGGATGGAATCCAAGTAAGGTATAAGTCAAACACATCTTCTCAGAATAGGTGTGGGTTGAACAGTTTGAAGGGAGTAACCTTGGATAAGGTACCTATAGTAAATGAATACCCAAATGTATTCCTTGAAGATTTGCCAGGAATGTCGCCAGACAAAGAAATTGAATTTGTTATCAATCTGGTACCTGGTACAGCCCCGATTTCCAAGAGACCCTATTGTATGCCTGCAAATGACTTGGCCGAAGTTAAGAAGCAAATTCAGGAACTGCAAGAAAAAGGTTTTGTAAGACCAAGTTCTTCGCCTTTGGGAGCACCAGTACTACCAGTGAAGAAGAAAGATGGCAGTCTTCGCATGTGTGTGGACTATCGATCCTTGAATGATGTGACAATTAAGAACAAGTACCCTTTGCCCCCGAATAGATTATTTATTTGATCAGTTGAAAGGTTCATGTGTCTTCTCCAAGATTGATCTCCGATCAGGTTATCATCAATGAAGATAAGACCTAAAGATATACCAAAAATGGCGTTTGCCACTTGTTATGGACTGTATGAGTTAACAGTAATGTCTTTTGGCTTGACAAATGCGCCAGCATATTTTATGAATCTGATGAATAAGGTGTTCATGGAATATTTGGATAAGTTTGTGGTTGTGTTCATTGATGATATTTTGATATACTCCAAGAATGAGGAAGAGCATGCAGAACATTTGAGAATAGTTTTGGAAAAGCTCAAAGAACACCGGTTGTATGCCAAGTTTAGCAAGTGTGAGTTCTGGTTGAAGAAAGTAGCTTTCTTGGGTCATGTGATTTCTGCTGAAGGAGTGTCTGTAGATCCTGAAAAAGTAAATAATGTGCTTAATTGGACACAACCAAAGTCAGTATCTGAGATCAGAAGTTTTCTGGGACTGGCCGGTTATTATCGTCGCTTTATTGAAACTTTCTCCAAGCTGCAAGACCTCTCACCCAGTTGCTAAAGAAGGAAAAGAAGTTTGAATAGAGTAAATCTTGTGAGGACAGTTTTCAAGAACTGAAAAAGAGGTTAACCTCTGCACCAGTGTTAACGCTTCTAGATATTAGAAAGAATTTTGAAGTCTTCTGTGATGCATCAAGACAAGGACTAGGCTGTGTTCTGATGCAAGAAGGAAAGGTAGTAGCCTATGCTTCAAGGCAATTGCGACCCCATGAGGAGAATTATCCAACCCATGATTTAGAGTTTGCTGCCGTCATGCATGCTCTAAAAATATGGAGGCATTATTTGATCGGTAATCGCTGCGAGATCTACACGGATCACAAAAGTTTGAAGTATATATTTACCCAACCCGATCTCAATATGAGGCAAAGGAGATGGCTTGAGTTAATAAAAGATTATGATGTTGGAATACATTATCATCCAGGAAAGGCCAATGTAGTAGCTGATGCCTTGAGCAGAAAGAGTTACTGTAATAAACTGTTGATTAGAGACAGTATGCCTGCACTTCAAGAAGAATTCCAACGGCTCAATTTAGAAGTAGTACAAGAAGGATTTCTAGCTACTTTAGAGGTTCAACCACTTTTAGAGGACCAGATCAAGGCAGCTCAAAAAGAGGACAAATATGTTCAGGAAATCAAAGATAATATGAAGAAAGGTAAAGCACCAGGATTTTTGGAAGATAAAGAAGGAATCATTTGGTTTGGAAAAAGGATTATTGTACCTGAAAAGAAAGAAATAAAGGAGTTAATTCTGAAGGAAGCTCATGAATCTGGATATTCAATTCACCCTGGAAGTACAAAGATGTACCAAGATCTCAAAGAAAAGTATTGGTGGTCAAGCATGAAAAGAGAGATTGCTGAGTATGTAGCTTTGTGTGATGTGTGCCAACGGATTAAAGCTGAACATCAGAGACCTGCCAGACTTTTGCAACCTTTGCAGATCCCTGAGTGGAAATGGGAAGAAATTGGTATGGATTTTATAACTGGATTACCAAGAACAAAATCAGGGCATGATTCAATTTGGATTATTGTGGATCGTCTGACAAAAGTTGCACATTTCATTCTAGTAAAGACCACTTACTCTAGAGATAGACTCGCAGAGCTATACATATCAAGAATCGTGTGTTTACATGGAGTTCCAAAGAAGATTGTGTCAGATCGAGAATCTCAATTCACTTCGAGATTTTGGCAAAAGCTGCATGGACTTTTGGGCACAAATCTAAATTTCAGCACATCGTATCATCCGCAGACAGATGGTTAAACAGAAAGAGTAAATCAAATCTTGGAAGACATGTTGAGAGCTTGTGTCCTGGCAAATAAAACTAGTTGGGATCAAAGTTTACCCTATGCTGAGTTTTCCTATAACAATAGTTATCAAACCAGCTTACAAATGTCCCCATTTAAAGCTTTGTATGGCAGAAAATGCAGGACACCATTATATTGGAAAGAAATAGGAGAAGGACAAGTGTTTGGACCAGATGTGTTGAAGCAAGCAGAAGAACAAGTTCGCCTAATTCAAGACAGATTAAAAACAGCTCAAACCAGACAGAAAAGCTATGCGGACAATCGTCGAAGAGCGTTAGAATTTGTACCCGGAGATCATGTTTATCTGAAAGTTTCGCCTCTCAAGGGTATGCGACGTTTTGGAGTCAGTGGAAAGCTTGCTCCTAGGTTTATTGGACCATTTCCTGTTACAGCAAAAATGGGAGAAGTTGCTTACCAGTTGAAGCTTCCACCTCAGTTGTCAAAGGTGCACGACGTCTTCCATGTGTCTCAGCTAAGAAAATGTCTCAGAGTGCCAGAAGAGTAGATGCCTCTAGATGAAGTGAACTTGAAGGAGGACTTAACATATCCAGAGTATCCAGTCAAGATATTGGATGAAGCAGAGCGTTGTACACGAAACAAGGTCATCAAATTCTGTAAAGTGCAGTGGAGCAATCATTCTGAATCAGAAGCAACTTGGGAGCGTGAAGAAGATTTAAGAGCAGAGTTCCCTAGTCTTTTTCCCAATTCGTCCGAATCTCGGGGTCGAGATTCTTTCTAAGGGGGGTGGTTTGCAACATCCCAAAAATTCTATTTCTGAAAAATTTAATTTCAAATTAATTATTTTAAAGTATTTGAATTTCATTTGGAGTGATTTGGCTTTTATTTGGTTTTTTGAGTTTTCTGGAGTTTAAAACCTATTTTTAAATTTAAAAAGTATTTTTAAGTTTAAAAATTTAAATACCAACATTAGTTGGAAATATTTTTATTAAGTCCAAAATGTCACCAGGAGCTTCTATGAATTTTCCTGGAATTTGTGGAGGTATTTTCAAATTTTTCTGAGGTTTAAATAATTTTCTAGCCTTTTCTGAAAATCAAAATCAAATTGAAAAAAATTAAAAATCCAAAACCCTCCCTTCGGCCGACGCGTGGACGGCCCAGATCCACCCACACCACCGCCCGGCCCAATCCTGGCCATGTCCCCTCTCCCTCCGCCAAGCGGGCCCGGACCGTCAGCCAGCCCCGCCTTCCCCTCCTCTTTGGGCGACACATGGCAGCCAGATCCGCCGTTCGCCTTGCGCCCACGCCCGCCGCCCGATCTTCTCTCTCCCCCGCGTGGCGCCATCCTGGCCTGCGCCCCCTTCTCCCACTGCCGCCGGCCCCACTGTTAGGGCCTTCCCCTTCCCCGCGCCACCTTCCTTTCTTCTCTCCTCCTCCTTCCTTCTTTGCCCGGCCGACCGAATCCGCGTCGAATCCGGCCCCTTCCTTGCCGCCTCCTCTCTGGTTTGGGAACCGCGTGCGCCTCCGGGACAAACCCCCAAATTCCACGCTCTCCTTCCTTCTCTGCCCCCCTCTCTTTCCTTATTCTCTCCGCCGTATCCGCGCCGGTCGAGAAATCCGGCGAGCAATCCTCGCCGATTGCCCCCTCCCTAACCCCTATAAAAAGCCCCCTCGGCTCCGCCCCCGTCCACACCACCTCCCTCCACTCTCCTCTCCCCATCCCGAGCTCCGCATTGCCCCGCCACCATGCTCTCCCTCCCCCCGAGATCCGCCGCTCTCCGGTGAGCAATTGCGGCTAACCTGAGCCCTCTCACACCTCGCGGACGCCACCCCCACCTTCCCCGACCTCTGGCGATCATCGTGCGCCCCTCGGCCTAGCCCTAGGAACACCGGAGCACGATCGCCGACGATGCCCGAGCAATCGTCACCGCCTCCCTCGCCGCCTGCCTGCCTCCGTGCTCCGTGACCCCCACCGAACCCACCTTCGGCATCTCCTCCGCACCGGGACCACGTCTTTGGACTCCCCCGAACCACTCCGGCCACCCCTCGCCGCCGGCACCGTCGCCTCCGTCCACCTCTGCCCGAACCCCTCCGGCAGATACCTCAAAAGGTATAACTACCCTATATGGGTAAGCAACACCCGAGTGACCAGATGGCTAGCAGCGTTATCTCTTCCCCCCTTGGCTCCCTCGGCGCGCGTTCGAGCCCCCGGCTCCGCACGCTGAGGTTGAGCCATTTCTTTTAATTCCCACGCTGACAGCCGGGCCCCACTCGTCAGCGACCGCCCGTCTGCGCTGGCCATTGGCGTCTGGGCCCCACCCGTCTGTGCTGGCCACTGACATATGGGCCCAGAGCCTGATGGGTCCCACCTGTCAGTGACCAACAACTTGTTTGGTCACTAACAGAGGGGTCCCACATGTTAGGGACCGAACGCAGTGGGCTCACTGTCATGTGGGTCCCACCTGTATAGACTCAGATTAAGCAATAAAAGAAAAAGAATAAAATTTAAATTCTGCAGTGGGCTCCACCTGTCAGAAATTTAATAATTTATGGATTTATCTGAACTGAGATTTTCAAATGAGCATAACTTTCTCATTTTAACTCCAAATTGAGCCGTTCAAATTTATAAATTTTTCTAAAATCATAATCTATCTAAATATACCCTTTTTTGAATTTTTGAATTTTATTTGAATTTTTGCTTGTATTTATTTGCTTTGTTCGTTTGTCTTTTCGCTTGTAGATTCCACCGTTGCCGAAGATCTCTCCACTCCGCAGCAAGAAGACCCAGAGAGCGTGCAAGAAGGCAAGTCTCCTTTGATCATTTTGAACCTATGTTTGTGAAATGTTTTAAATTATTTTAAAGTTATGTGCATCGCTATTTACATAGAATCTTAATTTTGTGTTAGCAAGTTAGTTAATCCAATCATTGTTATGCCCTCAATTAAAGTTGAATGCCATGTACCTTTGTAACCTTAGGAATTCTTTTGTCTCAAAAATGAGAATTATATAATTCTTTGGTAATATTAAAACGGTAGTAAAATGCTTAGTCGTGCTATTTAATTCTTTTGGTAACTTTGGAATGGGAAATCATATTTCATTCAACCGGTATTTGTATTTAGAAATAAGTGGTGACTGGTGTTGCCACTGGTCTTTTAAAAAAATAAATAAAATGTAAAAGTTGGTTTAGACTGGGGCGGATGGTTGGTTTGGATTGGTGTGGCAAGCACGAGATCTCGTAAAGTGTATGTTCCGCCCTAGTCGATTAAGTACCGACGCTTGTGATTGTCCAGACTGAGCACTACCGTACAACCCCCGAGTCTATATTGGTATGACCTAGTGATTAAATCATGATAGTTTAGTTTGGGTGCCACCGATGGAAAGTGGGTGCCGTGTTTCTTGGTTATTCACAGTGAGGCACAGGGATTTACTGTACTCATATGGCGCAAGAGGGGGCTTCGAACTGGGTGGATTTAACCCTTCTGCGGTGAAACCTCAGTGGGTGGTGTCTAGCTAGACTAGAGTGAGGAAAAGGCTTTGTAATATTTTATCTGTGTCTCATGCCAAAGGAAGCGTGGTGACTGTTAAGATAATTTATTTCTTGGGGGTAAAGTTGTACAACCTCTGCAGAGTGTCAAACTATTCGAATAGCTGTGAACACGGTCAAGGGCGGGCAAGGAATGCATTCACATGGTAGATTTCTGGTTTTGGTTTTAAAAACAAAATTTTGGTATTCCGAGAGTAGAGGGAACTCTCGGAAGGGATCCTGGCGGTTGGAGCCAGTGCGGGTGGATGTAACCCAAAATTCTAAACTTTATCGATTAGAATTGGTTAACTAGTGTTGGTGGTTAGAACCTTCACTATAAAATGCTTAATAGTTTCAATTAAAGCAATTACTTGTCAAATTAATGCCTTTGAAAATATTTAGTAGTAATTGAAATAAAACATTGCTTTGTGCAAAAGAACCATATAGCCTTCCTTTGTCAAGTCTTGCATCTATTGTATTTTTCCCAAGACTTGCGGAGTACTTTATGTACTCACATGCTGCACTTAAAATCAACTCAGAAGAATATGAAGCTCAAGATGGAGACTACGACTACTTCGCTTGTGGATTCGACGAAGGATTCCCGGAGTACTAGGTCGCGCTTCCCCAGTCAATTGCCTGTGGGGTCTTCGCCGGATTTATCTTCTGCTTCCGCTGTGTTTCATATGTGCGAGGTCTTGAAACCTCATTTGTAATAATAAGACCTTTCGGTCAGTACTCTATTATTGTAACAAAGCGTACTTGGTGATGTAATCGTTTCTGTTTGACTGTGTGCACTAGCTTTAATCTGGGACTAGTGCTGTAATACACAGAGGGTCTAGGTTCGGAGAGTTTTTTGTACGAATAATCCATTTTTATTCGAAATTACAGAAATATACCCGCGAGAAATTTTTTTACAAAAATAGGCTCAAGTCGCCCAATGGGAGGGCGACTGGAGCCTATCGCCCAACCAAAAGCTGACTCTGTCCCTATCGCTCTACCATTGGGCGACTGCATCCAGTCGCCCTACCATTGGGCGACTTTCATGCAGTCGCCCAATGGTTGGGCGACTGCACTAAAAAATCTGCTGGACCGTAGAACGATTGGTACATAGACTCGATTGAAACTGCTATAACTTTTGATCCCGTATCCGAAATTGCTCAAATTTTTTTTCTGAAGGCTTTTGGATGTATGAAGAATAGCTTCACCAATTTTCACTATTTTTTGCGAAGGTTTGATCCCTGTCGCTCTACCATTGGGCGACTGCATGAAAGTCGCCCAATGGGAGGGCGACTGGATGCAGTCGCCCGATGGTAGAGCGACAGGGACAGAGTCGGCTTCTGGTTGGGCGATAGGCTCCAGTCGCCCTACCATTGGGCGACTTGAGCCTATTTTTGTAAAAAAAAATTCCCGCGGGTATATTTATGTAATTTCGAATAAAAAATAGATTATCCGTACAAAAAATTCTAGGTTCGGAAATCCGAGGTCCCGACAAAACAAAGATAATATGAGCAGAAATCTAGCTAGATTGCTCCGGTATAAGCACCTGTTTAATTTGATTTTTTCTTATAGCTTTTGATTTTTTTTTGCTGGAATCGTCCAAACTAAAACGCTGGACACCTTATCCTCCCCGAGGCTTCACCTACATTTATATTGCAGTACGTTTAATTCACAACCAACATCGAAGACATGAGCTCGTCAAACACTTCGGTCACCATGCCACTAATGAGCAACGCATCGGCCCTTGTAATGCTAGCTGCAACGGCGGCCACCTTCTTGGTCGCTGTTGCATTTCTGCGGTACCGGAGCAGGGCCGTGTCCAAGGGCGCGGCCGGCCGTGGTCTGCCGCCAGGGCCCGTGGGGCTGCCGGTGGTCGGCAACATGCACCAGATGCTGGCGAACAAGCCAGTGTTCCGGTGGGTGAACCGACTTCTCGCGCAGGCCGGCGGCGAGATCGTGCGCGTGCGCCTCGGGCCGGTCCACGTGGTCGCCGTGGCGTGCCCGGAGATGGCCCGGGAGGTGCTGCGCAAGAACGACGCCGTGTTCGCCGACCGGCCCAGGACGTTCGCTGCCGAGTCGTTCAGCTTGGGCTACCGCAACGTCAGCATCTCCCCGTTCGGCGACCAGTGGAGGAAGATGCGGCGGGTGCTCACCTCCGAGATCCTCTCCCCGGCCACCGAGCACCGGCTGCGCGGCGTGCGGGATGGGGAGGCCGACCACACCCTCCGGTACGTCCACGTGCAATGCGGCCGGCACCCCGCCGTCATCGACGTCCGCCACGTGGCCAGGCACTTCTACGGCAACATCATCCGGAGGCTCACCTTAGGGCGGCGTCATTTCCGCGAGCCGCTGCCGGCGGACGTCGCCGAGACAGGGCGCGACGAGGCGGAGCACGTGGACGCGCTCTTCACGTTGCTCAACTACCTCGACGCGTTCTGCGTCTCCGACTACTTCCCGACGCTGGTCGGCCTCGACCTGGATGGCCACGAAAAGGTCATCAAGGGTGTCATGAGGACGCTGAACCGGCTGCACGACCCCGTCGTCGAGGAGAGGGTGGAGGAGTGGCGGCTGCTGCGTAAAGCCGGCGAGCGGCGCGACGTGGCCGACTTCCTCGACGTGTTCGCCTCGCTGGACGACGCGGCGGGGCGGCCGCTGCTCACCGTGGAAGAGATCAAGGCGCAGACCATCGTAAGTTATTTATTACATTTAGTTGCAATAGTATTTTGTTCATTAATTGGTATACGTACTTTTTGTCTAGACTGCTTATGACGCAGTTAAAGCTTGTTCCTATTCTTGGAACTACTCCTTGAGAACTGGTCGGATGCAGATTGGGGTGAAAACAAAGTGGATAGTGGTGCAACTATATCAACATCTATATGTTTTTTGGATTCCAATATGAATTAGACAAACATTAGATACGAATACGGATTGAACAAATATCATATACAAATTCGGATCGAATTATACTCAAAATTAGATCTGATTCGAATATTTTTATATTCCAACAAGTATTCATGACCTCTTCTATTTAAAACATAGCACCGAATTGTTTTACCATTTTAAATTGATAAATAACTGACTCTAACATGTAACTGCACATTAAATGTTGACAACAATAAATGAATCATTCATCTCATGTATTTGCATAATGCAGCTTCTGAGGACCGCTTCATATTTATAGTGGTGTTAAACAGATCGAATAGTGGTCTTGCGATATTCGTATTTGTATTTTAAATGAATATAAATTTGAATATACTCAAATACAGATACGAATAGGATACCTACTCAATTTGGTTGGATGTGACTATCTTATGGCATAATGAAGTTTAGTAAATTGACACCGGTTTTATAGTAATATTTATGCCCCTTTTTCTCTATTTTATCACATAATTATTAATCATTGGAGCCATTTTTTACTAATCCTAACTAATTCTAGATATATTACAAATAAATCAGTTAGAAGCATATCAAATTCAGCTAAAAATAGCATGCAAGAAAGATTAATTGGGGGATGGGCTAACATAAAAAATATGAAATGTCAATTTAGAAGCCACCATGGCAATAGGCTCATATATAATATATAATATGCCTAATTTGGAAGTCAAATACAAAATACACATATTAGCTAGTGGCTGCTATTATATTTGTCGAATTTGGATATCCAACACTAAATCCATTTCATGTTATACGGAATTCGCATATGAAATCTGCAACTTCGCTAAGCAAATATCCGAATCCATCTATAATTTTCTATTTGGATTCGAATATGTACTATTTGAATCTAAAAAATTTGGATTTGGTATCGGATTATCCGACCGAATTCAGATCCGGTTTTACCCCTAGATGCAGAGATATCTTTCTTGTACTCTGATCTTTTTATTATCATAAATATACTAATCTGTGCAGGTAGCATTCATGTTTTTGATTTTGGCACATGGCCATTTATATGCTAATTCTGAGGAAATCAGTTCAAATCGTACAGCTGGACAGAGGATACAGTAGCTAATCTATGAAATGTTGGCAACTAGTTAGTGCTATATATTTCCGTTCAGAAATACAAGACGTTTTAGAAAGCACCTAGACAAACATCTCTAAATTTTAACACTAATATATAAAACTAGCGGAAATCGAACAACTGGATAGAGGATACAGTAGCTAATCTATGAAATGTTGGCAACTAGCTAGTACTATCTCCGTTCAGAAATACAAGACGTTTTAGAAAGCACATAGACAAACATCTCTAAATTTTAACACTAACATATAAAACTAGTTGTGTTTCTCACACAACTTTACATCTAGATTGTATGGTACACATATTTCTATTTGAAATAGGGTTGTATTTGTTATACAACTCTAATACATATATTATGTTTCTTATACAAATGTATAGTTGCATTATATATTTGATTAATCTACACCGTTATAATGTGTACCCATCACAAGTGGCGTGTATGTGTTTCTCTTTTTGCAAATGAGAATTTTCATCCCCTTAAGAGTGAACATGATGACTTCTTTTAACTTTGTTTTAATGATATAATAATAGATACTTTGTAAATTTACCATGTTGAGACGATATCATTATATTTATTGTGAAAAATATTTTCATGACATAATTATTAATTGCAGTTTTTTACTAACATATTCATATAAAATAAATGGTGGCCAAAGTCTAAAACGTAATGTATTGTTGCATAGAGGGAGTAGTATATGCAATTATTAATGATACTTCGACCGAAAAAATGACGATAAGGAAGAAACTGGCAATTTGCTAGTGCTAGATACTAATTAACTGGCAAACTGATATGTATGTGTATATATACGTATATATGTATACATATACCTATATATACATATACATAATATATATATATATATATATATATATATATATATATATATATATATATATATATATATATAAAAGAAAAGAAGGCATACATATGTGTGTGTATATACATATGTATCTGTACATATATCTATATATATGTGTATATATAGACCCTTCGATTCTACCCAAGTTTGAGGTAACTATTTGCATAAAACAAACATACTTATTAATATTTACAAGTGTTAATATTTAAAAAAGTGCGGTATGCGTAAGCTAGCATTCACGCACAAATCGTGTTAATATTGTAAAGTGCTGTATACTTAGTAATATTGTAGCATGTTACTACATCTCCCAGTCGTCCTTTGCAGACATCTTGCATGACATACTTAATTTTGCACCATATCCAATTAACATGTGGCTTTCCGTGGTATATGTCGAGGGGCCTCTCCAATTGGTATATGTCAATATATGTGCGACTGTGATCGTTTTGGCTTGAGTTTTTAACTTCCGGTTTATTTTTCACTATTCATAAATTTTTGTCTTTTTCTGAACTTTTGATTTTTTGTTGAGCATTTTTGCCGGTTCTTTTTTCCCGTATTTATTTGTATTATATGTAATGGGCTAACATATTTTTTATATTTTTATACTTTTTTAAATTTTATTATGCTAAATAAGTCTCTATCAGGTACAGTACTTTTCAGCCATAAACCACAAAAAAAACTCAAATGATCACCACCCAAAAGAAGCACTTGCAAGTGCAGTAAATGCTGAGACAGTGGGCACAGCATTCCAGATGCAGTACTGAAACGATTACAACATGCAGGATTTAATGATCGCCACCGTGGACAACCCATCGAATGCAGTGGAGTGGGCGCTTGCGGAGATGATGGACAAACCGGAGGTGATGCGAAAGGCAGTGGACGAACTCGACAGGGTCGTCGGTCGAGACCGGCTGGTCCAGGAATCCGACGTTCGCGGCCTCAACTACCTCAAAGCATGCATCCGGGAGGCGTTCCGCCTCCACCCGTACCACCCCTTCAACCCGCCGCGCGTCGCCATGGCGGACACTACCATCGCGGGCTACTCGATCCCGAAGGGCAGCCAGGTCATCCTGAGCCGGGTCGGGCTCGGGCGGAACCCCAAGGTGTGGGACGATCCGCTCGAGTTCCGGCCGGAGCGGCACCTGACCGGCGACGCAAACGTGGAACTCACCGAGCCGGACCTGCGGTTCATTTCGTTTAGCACCGGGAGGCGGGGATGCCCTGGGGTTTCGCTCGGCACGTTGATCACCGTGACGCTGTTCGCGAGGCTCCTGCAAGGGTTCACCTGGAGCAAGCCACCCGGCGTCGACAGGGTTGAGCTGCGGGAGGCGGCCACGAGCAACGTGCTGGCTGAGCCGTTGGTTCTGGAGGCTCAGCCACGGCTGCCTGCTCATCTCTATGCCTGAGGCCAAGTAGCTAGCAGTACTGCAGCTTGTTTTGCTAATTTACTCGACAAGTATGTACGCGTGAGTAAAGTTCGCAATCTAGCAGCTGCGAACGTGTCCGGACCCCGGTATCTGCAATAAACGTGCTGTACTGAATGACTTCTTGTGAACTAGTATGCGTGAGTAATGAAGGTGTTCATGCTACAAACTGAAGGCTGGTTACTGACTTCCCTCTGTAAACGTGCACCTAGGATTTTTAAAATAGATATTTGAAGTTGATAAATAAAATATAAAAGCTTACAATAGTAAAAAAAATACAAAATATTTTGTGCTAGCTACAACATCTGTAAATAATTTAGAAAAATTAAAAAATATTCTAGAGAAATTATGAAAAAAACTTCAGATAAAACTATGTTAATGTAGTCTGATGTGCATGGTCTGTGTGCTCTAGTGCACGACGTGTAGTCATTGTCTAGTGTCTACTGCCTCGTCGACCTAACCACGCACACTCCCTCCTTGACTCGCAGGTGACAGTTGTCACTTGTTTGCTCCTTGCAAGCGTATCATCGCTTGTCGTGGTTATGCTCATTGCTACTAAGGCCAAACCAGAGGCTAGAGTTGCTCTCAGCCCCTGATCAAGTCACTTAGTGCCCAATTGCTCCTCGATCTCGTGCGCTAGTGTCACCGAGTTTGGCAATTTTGATCTGGATTAGTGGAGCCTAAGAGAGATGCAAAGAGAGAGAGAGAGAGCTGGGGGAGGGAGGGGATAGATTAGGGTTTGAGGGGTGTAGGGATGGGCCAATGGTCCCGTCTGATGAGAGTGCGAATGAGTTATTAGGCCACGCTATTTTTGGTGAATTGAAGAGGGGAGGTATAACAGTGAGTTGAAACCAACTAGCTAGGGGAGGGAAGGTGTGGGAGCCGGTTGAAATCACTTGAGGGTACATATATGAAATATTTTGTCTAATTATTAGTGTATATATATAATATACATACTAAATATTGGGTATTACACAAAAAAAATTTAGGTATTCAACTGAACACCTTTGAATCACGTTGGGTTGCATATATGATAACAATACATATGAACGTATGGGACCTGAGTGGACGGGTACTCACCCCAAATTAAGCAACTCACGACACCCACGGAAGGCTCTCTCAGATAGGGATAAAAACGGATCGGATAGTACTCAAACTATATTCGCATCTATATTTTCTTCGGATTTGAATACAAATCGAACAAACGTCGGATACAAATTCGAATCGAATATCTACTCAATTCGGTCTGATCCAGATATCCTCATAACTTATGTAGTATGAAGATATTAATGATATTTTGTTCTCGTACAATCACGCTTAATCATTCTAATTCATTTACTTGACCTAAAGAAACATGAATTTACGTTAAATTAAGTAAACATGCCTAACTAATTAGTCGTGTTGTAATAAATTATGCATATTGCTTCGTCGAATGTGGATATAACTACGAATAGTCCGGATAAAATAACATTTCGGATAGTAAAAGTCCATACTATATTTGCATACATATTTTTTATGCGAATTCAAATACAAATATGAGTAGGATAGAAATTGTTGATCGGATGAAAAAATATATACCATATTTGTATTCTATCAAATACGGTAACTAGATAATACGAATAATTCGTATCCACTTTTCACCCCAACTCACAGCCCCTGGTGGCCACGCCTTATACGATATTTTATACGGGCTAGCATAACTCATGCACATGCATTCACGGTAACCCATGAACACAACTAATTTAACTCCCGCATGTTCGCAACATGCTAACAACACTTCTGACCACTTCTAGAGTTCTAGTGGAGCACCGCACCATTCTTGCTCATATTGCACCCGTTCACCACTACATGCACTTTACATTGCATCTCGCAAGCAATTAACTCAGTAACTCCTACTTAGTTTTAACGCTATCCTTTTTTTATTAAGGAGATAGGCAGATAGCCACCTTATAATTCTGGCCTCTATCTTTCTAGAAAGGAAGACAGCCTAGTTTCTTTGTTTTTTTTTTTAAGAAACAGCAGGAGACCATCAAGGTACGAAAGGGGAAGAAGAGCTACCGGAGTAGCTAAAAGCAGCAAAAGTAGCTAGGCTGGCTCGATTAGATCCCCAAAGCGCTTCGCGCCCGCTAAAATCCATATACGCCGCCTCCTTTATCTTAGCTACCATAGTAGTCGGAGTAGTCGCAGCTGAACGGAAAACCGCGCATTTGTCTTTTCAGATTTTCCCTGCTACCAACATGACTACGGTTGCAGTCGCCTTATTGAATTTTTTAAAATAATTCTTTTTTATACCTGTCTTTTATATTTTACAAAAGTAACCACCTATAACTCAATCATTGAATGATTCGACCCTATCGTCTAACGGCCGAACGATATACATGAAATAGTTGTACTATTGGACGACAGAGATGCAGTCACCCAACGGTCGGATGATAGGTGTTGTTGCCCAACCATTCAGCGATGGCACCTCTTGTTGCCCAACCGTTTGGCAACTGGAACCCAGAATCAATTTTTATTCGGATGTGAGATTGAACAACGTCTATTGATGGTATTGTTAGACTATATAAAGTAGTACGGAATATTTAGGTAGTTAGTTGTATGTCATGTGGCAAAGAAGTTAGTGTTTGAGGTCATAATTTGTAAATAAATATAGTAGAGCTTGAGTACCAATTTCGTTGTCATGGTTCAAAACTCTTGGATGAAAAATATAATGAATACAAATCCTGCTGTACAGTGCGAATACACCCGAAGGTAGAAGAGTGACAAAATGTTCTGACCAAAGATAAGTTGGGAGACAAAGAACATATAATATATTGGAGTTCTTGAACCGACGCACATACGATGTGGTTATATAGCATAGTGCTTCTGGTAATTACTTAAGTAAACATTGATTCTACTACGGTACACTATGCGGAAGCATCGGACTAATGCCAGGCTACATGTGTGCGCATAAATGAACAATATAGCTATTAGGAGGTTGCTACGGAATGACTCAAACTACTGTGTGGATCGTGGTCATTTACCCTTTGTTGTGAGCTTGGCGTTGTACTCGTTTCCTATCGCCCTCATCTTGGCCGCTAGTTCACGTTTTCTCTCACGCTCCTCCTTGTGAGCCTTGTGGTCCCTACGCCTGCATACCTCGAGATGAGCCTGTGTCTCCGACCTGATACGGTCACTGCGCTCTTCGTTGGGGCGGCACTCCTCCATTCTCTCACAGTGGGTCTTGGTGTCCCACTCCTCGCAGTCAAGATGCCACTAGTCATGCGGGTGGATCTCTTAGTCGTTCTAACTACAGTAGGCACATAGTGGATCTAGAGACTACGGGTAGACAGGAGAGGATATTAGTGCACCGTTGCAGACAGAAATGTTACGGGAATAAGTTGTAGCAGGTCCGTACCGGCTGTCGGTAGCGGCTTGTGTCCCAACGGCAATCAGGATACTCTTATGCGTAGTTTGTACAACCCCAGTAGCGCATGCAGAGGCTATGCCACTGCTTTGATTTGAATAGCTTGCATCTGTCCCTGCACCAACAGAGGGGCAGCGTCTCCCCCTTGGGCGGTTCTTGCAGCAATTGCTTGGTTGGAATGTTGAGGTAGGGATTGCTGCTGCAGGGGGCGTCGTTGCTGGGAACTGTCCTTCTAGCACGCTCCCTTTGTTCATCGTGGGTTGCAGCAGCCCTTGTGAGCTTGTGGATCTGATCCCATTGGTTCTCCATTCGAGCGAGGTATTATTGTAGTCGTGATGCAGGAGTACCCCATTGGTGTAGTACTTATGTAGTGATGCGGATCAGCGGACGCAGTTGGAGCGTAATTTGGTTGAAGCGAATTTGGCATCTGCGATGCACCGGGCCCATTGAGGAACTGTACTATAGCCTTGCATTGCATCACTATGCAAAGCTACGTCGTTAGATCACGTCGTAGTACAAAGCTGCCTCGTTGGGTCACATCGTACTGTATAGATGTGTACTTACACTATATCTCTTCATCCAGGAAGTACTTACATGTGGTGTATTCATGATATTTCGAACTAACCTTCTAGGTAATTAGTAGTCTTATGACGAGTTTTTGCAACATCTTCCAGTGCCTTCCCTATAAGCTCCATGAAATACTAGTCTGTTAGTTATTCTGGAAGTTGTACTTGGTTATAGTGACTAAACTATTGGTTATTCTGGATAGTATGTTATTGAGCACTTAGTTATTATGGTAATCTGGATAGTATGCATTTTTAGAGTAGTATAACTAATATATTGGGTCATTCAGTCACATCCTGCGTAAAGCTGGCTCGCTAGGCCACGTCGTAGCACAAAGCTGCTTGGTCGGGTCACATCTTACGCAAAGCTGGCTCGTTGTGTCACGTCTTGTGCAGATGTGGCTCGTTTAGTCATGTCACATCCCTACGAAAAGCTGTCTAAATAGGTCATGTCGTGTGCAAATCTGGCTCATTGGGTCATGTCATTGTGAAAAGCTACCTTGTTAGGTCACATCGGTGCCCAAAGCTACCTCATTTGGAGAGGGAGGTCACATCCCGCTCTATTGATGGAGGCGATGTCATCGCTCTGCAAGCAAACACATGACCCACTGTGTGAGAAAGCATGCAAACTCCCTCTACGGGCTATAAAATGCACGCCCACCCCTTGAAAATAGGAGCACTCGACCTTGCCAATCATAGGAAGAAGAACCTTCTTCGTCCTATAGTAACATACTATGGTAGATGGCGACAAGCCAGTCCAATCGGGGTCACCGAATGTAACATCCTGAAAATTAGAATTTGAAAATGTAAAGCTTTGGAATTATTTTTGCAATGTATTTTATTTGAATTTGGAGTTTATGATATACATCTGAAAATTTGGTTGAGGTTTCAAAAATTAAGAAGTTCAAGAAAGGAACAAACATGTTCAAATAATAGAGAATTAAAATTTAAAATTTGAATATGAAAAGATGATCCATAAAAGGAGGGAGAAACTTGAATTAAAAATATAAAAATTTTGATATTGACAAAAGTATTACAATGGGGCAACAAAAATACACAAATAAAATCCAATGCAAAAGGTTTACAAAAGGGCTTAACAAAATGAAAAAAACATAAAAAGGTATATGCACAAAAAATGGCCATAAAAGGAAATATACATATGTAAATAAATGATTAAATAGGAACAAAAAATATATATGTATATGTATATATATAAGTGTAAATATAAATAAATAAAAGAAGAAAGGGGGGTCAGACTGGTGGAATGGCCCCGGCCATCAGCCGGCCCAACCCCACCTCTCTTTGTCCCTTTCCGCTCGCGGCCCAACCCTAATCCCCGAGCCTTTCCACCCGAGTGACCCATTTCCCACTTTTCCCCTGCCCGAGCGATCCACTGTTTATCTTCCCCGAGCTTCCTCTCTCTCCCTCACAGGTCGCATCTCCAGCTCGCTCGCTCCGCCCCCGCAGCCCAGCCCGCATCCTCCTCCCCGCGCTTGGACCGGCAGGCACACACGCTCAGACCGAAGGTCGCCGCTGCCCTGTCCGCTTCCGACCGATGGATCCGCCGCCCGCCTCTTTTTCTCGCCCCGCCCCACCCGGTCTCATCATGCGCGCGGCTCCAGCTCCCCTCTGGCACTCCTCGAGCAGCACAGGCCATCATGCCATATCCTTGCGCAAGATCTCTACCCTGCCATCGCCGCCTGCGCCTGCCGTTGCTTCTGCCGCTCGCCGATGTGACCGCACGAAGGGCTCCTCGTGGCAAGCTCCACTCGCCCTCCTATAAGGGCAGCCAAGGTCTTCCCCAAGCTTCCCACACCCCACCCTTCCTCCTGCCGAAACCGATTGAACCGAGAGCTCCTCCATCGCCGGCAATTCCGCCTCCTTCCCCAACTTTGGCGATCACCCTCCCCGTCAATCCGAGCCACCAGAACCCGATTCCCTGCACCCGAGCCACCTCCAGCTCCTCGCGAAGTCGCCCCCGGTCTTCCCCGCGCTTCCCGAAGAATGTACATAGCCAGCACTGGAGCTCCCTCCAGAGTCACCGCCGCCGCTCGTCGCCGGCCCGCCACCGAGCTTCCCGGTCCCCGCTGGCACTCCCATCAACATTACCGCAACGCCAGCGTCCCATTTTAGCACTCCCCCGTACCTCTCCGACCGCCGCTCGACCACCGCCCCGAGTTCCTCTGCTTCAGCCCCCCCCCATGCTTCACTTAACTACATATCTTCGCGCCCTTCGGTCAGGTAATACCTTGTAACCGAGTGTCTAGCGCTGTGCGATCTCACCCCGCCGGCCTGAGTTCGAGTTTCCGTTCGGCAGTATTAAGGGGATTTTTAAATCTTTTGTTAACCAACAGTAACGGGGGCATTTAAGGTAATAAACAAAGATTAAACAGTAACTAATGCAAAATTAATTAGTACACATCATTACTGTTCAGACACAGTTAGTTAATGCTAATGACAAGTAATTAGGGATTAATGACCTCCATAAATGCTAATGATGGACTAATAAAAGACATTCTCACTGACATGTGGGCCATGCCCAATTTAAATAAAATAATAGCTGGGCCCACTAGTCATAGGCATAGTATATAGAAAAATGAAAGTAAAAGAACGAATTAAAAATAGGGAGTGGGACCCACCTGTCAAACTTTTAGTATTTTTGGAATTAATTGGGCTGAGAACTTTGAATGGGCATAATTTATTCATTTAACTCCAAATTGAATGAAACAAATTTCTAAATTCATCTAAATTCAAGATCTATCCAATGGAACTAAAACCAAGAATTTTAGAGTTCATATGAAATTTTGGTGAAAATTATGGACAATTTGGGAATAATCTAGGGAATGTAGTAAATTTAATTAGGAGGTAAAATAAGGTTACTTAATATTTAATATCTGATTACTTATTATGTGAATAATTAATATAAATAGTTAATTGAGGTCATAATTAGGTAATAAAATATAGTGACTTTGGTTAAATATCCACGTACAATAAAGCTTACCTTTGCTTATAATATAAACATATATGCCTTGACATTTGTTAGACCACCATGGAATAAACCTTAGTGGTAAAGTTTGCTAAATAACAAATATTGAAATGTGACCCTGTAAAGCAAGCCTTGCCCGGATAAACAATTTAAAGTTAAAATCTACAGCTAAGCCTAATAATAACCGAAGTATAGACAAAATGATAATGGTGCTAGTGATTAAATCATAATGTTAGATTTAGTAAATAATAATGTTGAGCGTGATTAAATGTAGCAAGCTAGGACTCGAACCAAAGGATCCTAATTCAAAATAAGTTATGTCTAGTAATAACTAAGTGCTCATAAGATGTCGCACCACAAAATGCTGCCCACCCGGATTCTAAAATTTATTCGGTTAGCTAAAAATTGTATATATCACTTCTATATAGCCTATGCCCTGAATATTAGCGCTCGACAAAAGAATGCTCCGCTATAGGTCTAACCTAACTCATGCAACTCCCTTGAAAAATTCAAAAAAATAACAGACATTATTAATAAGAAGATCAAGTCATCGTAAATCTACCACCGACCTTGCCTCAAATCACTCGAATCACTCATTAACTCATAATAAAACCAAAATTGAGTTTATTCGGATTTATTTGGATCTCTTGAGTCATTTGCTCTTATTTGGATTTAGTCGTTAATCCCGTAATTAGAAATTGGAGTCCTGAAGATTCTATGGATGAAGCGAGACCAAGATTGATGAAGACCAGGAATTAAAGATCATCGCATGAGATGACTTTGTGTGAGCTCAAGACCGCGGTAAACCACGACAGGCGAGTCAATACTTTGATGATGTTGAGCCTACATTTTCTGCAAATTACTTTTGTTTAAATTATCAAATTGCATGCTGTTCTTTTATATACAAATACATGTTGAATTTAATATTCTAGTTATATGTCCCTTTATTTAACTTGATTAATATTACACCCCCTTTGGAATATTTGAATATGTTAACCTTGTCGCCCTAGCAAAATTATAATAGTAACCTTTCAAAATAAGTCCGTAATTATATAGCATGCTTAGTATTGCTAAGATACTCATGGGCACAAGAACGCCCAAGCATCACTTTTAATCATGAGAAACTGGTTTGTTCAGTCATGGTGGTAATGACTGGTATATGTTGGATATGATTATTTTATGCTCCCCAAAAACCTCAAACTGCTTATCTATCTGGGCGGATGGTTCGGGGGTATGGTGCAACAGTGAACGAGAGTGTGGTTAGTGGTAGAACCGCCCAGGTAACCTTACGGACTGAATCTTGTCATGACCTCCCATGTAGAACAAGTACAACCACAAGTCTGTAAAGTACAACTTGGCCTAGTAGATTTACCGGACCCTGAAAGTCATCCTTATAGGTGGAGGAGGTGAGGTAGTGCAAGCGGCTGTCTGGGTGACGGCTTGAACGGGGCATCCGCAGAGGGTGAAGTTATGCTGTGGTGTGCTAGCAGTGTGGGTAGCCAGCTGCTTGGCGTTCAGAAGGA
Source organism: Dendrocalamus sinicus (assembly GCA_036346575.1). NCBI lineage: Eukaryota > Viridiplantae > Streptophyta > Magnoliopsida > Poales > Poaceae > Dendrocalamus > Dendrocalamus sinicus. The sequence goes on from CM070658.1 coordinate 9,306,944, forward strand.
GAACATCCCGCACAATCTATGAGACCTGCCGCAAGCGGGCCAAGCTCATAGGGGTGAGATGATGGAAGGGGTGAGGTACTTTGAACGGTTACTGTGATGGTTGGCTCAACCGCACGGCTAAGGAATCGTGTGGAGCAACGAGTAAACTGTCCCTTGTGGGTAAAATGTGCAAACTCTGCAGAGTCAAAACTATTCGAATAGCCTTGCCCACGGTCAAGGGCGGACATGGAAATTTAACCAGATATAGTTCTATTTCAAAAACTTTGTGGGTGGAAATGGAAAAGTGGAGGGCAATGGAAAGCCCTGATTTGTGTTGCCCTGGGTGTCGTCCCAGTGATAATGTAAACGGCTATAACGCTGAAGGTCTAGCATATGGTGCAGAGACCATGTAACGGTGGATGGAATCTGGATCGCTATTATTATTGCATTCTTCTACACATTAGGTTTTTGTTCAAAACTGCTAGGTCTCAGGAAATTTTTATGTATCATATTTCAACAATAAAATGCTCCTTTTCCCACAAAATGAAATATAGGGAGGAATAAATAGAGTCGTGAGTAAAGGAGATGGATATTTGCGGTAAACACATAAAGATATTGGTGGATTCATGTCGATCATAAAAAGGAAACGATAGTGTGGATTCTAGGAGAAATAAATTGGTGGAGCCTAAATGAATATATAGGCTAGATAGATGATTTAAATGATTTTGGAGAATTAGGGAGTGCAAAGGTAATTGCTGGATTACAACACTGATATCTAATATGAATTCTTGAGAGATGTTGGCGAAGATGGGCTTAATAGGATTTGATCAAATACTAGATGGATGAATTGAATTTTGGGGAAATTGGAGGAATGATAACAATTATTGGAGTATAATCTTGATCAATGATATTCTTGGTGGATGTAGATTAGTGAATCGTAGACTTGATCAATGATATTCTTGGTGGAGGTATACTAGTGAATTAGTTAGAGATAGCTAATGGAAAATAAGGTTGATTATTGGAAGAGCAACTTATGGTTTCGAATCACTAACAAAAGGATTGAATTGTTAGAATGTCCGGATGCGAATGATTTCGGTGAATTAAATAAATGATGACACTCGCTGTTTGGAGTCTTAGGCAGCAATGAGTGCCGGATCGGTGGATTAGATAAATGATGTCACTAGCGGTTTGGAGTTTTAGTCATCAATTGATCGGTGAATTATATAAATTATGATACTCGCTGTTTGGGGATTTAGGTAGCAATTGATTGGTGGATTGTATAATTGATGATATTCGTTGTTTGGAGTTTTAGACAACAATCAGTGTAGAAAGAGTATGTTCGGTGGATTAATTAAATGATGTCACCCGCTGTTTGGAGTCTTAGAGAGCAATCAATAAAGAAAGTGTATTTTTGGTGGATTAAGTCAATTATGGTAATCGCTAGGTGGAGTTTAGGCAGCAACAATAACACTATGATTAAATAATAATAATGCTACTAAAAGCGATTTATGGCAAATAAAATAACCCGAGCCACTCCTTTGATAAGCCATGCATACTATTTATTTGCATCCTATGTATTGGCTCGCGGAACACGGTGGTTTGTGCTCACACTCGCTTTCACAACAAATCCAGAATCAGGAATCAGATCACTACGCCTCAGCAACACGACTGGACATGATGGCAGAGAAGATGAAGATGTCAAGGGCTAGGTCGCGAACCTCTAGTTGGCTGCCTGTGGGCATGTCCTGAAGGTCCCACCTATATGCTTCGTTCTTCCGCTGCTACAATTTAATGATTTCAGCCTAATCGGCCCATGAGTAAGTCTACTACTATTTTTACGCTTCCGCATGATATGTACTTTGATAATCAGAACTATAATCTGTGAGCACTATCTACTGATCCAGGGAATAGTGCGGTGGAATCACAGAGGAATCCGGATTGTAAAATCTGGGTCCCTACATCGAAACAAGACCTTCTTGTTGAAACGAGGGAGGACTTTGGCCCTAACTACCACTTGATGCCAAAGAAGTGATCTCAACCGGTTTGGCCGCAATGCAGACACAGGGAGGATGCGGTCGTGCAGGTCTTGGATGGCCAGTTGAAAGACTGATGATGTTTCTTCCGATGCCCACACTCTGGGGTATAGTTAACAAATAATTTATTTTCTATTATTACTAAGGGTGCTTCCATGTTAACCCTCCTTTCCAGCAGATGGTGAAATGTAATTATGTCTGCTAGATCGATCCTCCCCATGAGCACCATGTTGTGACATACGTGGATACATTGTAGAACTGAATCTTAGAGTTGAAGGTGTGGATTGACAATCTCAATGAGTAGAACGATGATCTCCGCCAACAGATGCAGCGTGAGAGGGGCAACGAGGAGGTCATCAACATAGGAAGTTCCTATGATCCCGCATGCTGCTGCACAAACCCTTACTGTATATGTGCGTGCCACTACAATGACGGCCAGCCACGTCCGAGGCACCCCTCTGCAACACTCCATGTGGGTAGCGCTAAGCACCTTCTACCAGTAGCCATGTCTGGAGAAGATTGTACTATGGTACTCTCCCCTGTTGTATGCGGTTATGTTCAATCTCCTAAAGCATGTAACTAAATGGTGAACGCGTCATTATGGTTACCATTTATTGAGTGAACGTTTGCAATGCTGCGTCGCGTGCATTAAGTGGGAGGCGTTGATATGTATTGAACAAATGTACATCATACATAGGAATACAACTAATAATGCAACAATATTAAAGGCATCACATAGTAAGTATGAAATTTAGGTATTACAAAAATAACAAAAGTATAGCTAGCATAGGCGAATGGCCCATACTAGGCCCTAAACATCACTCCTAGCACCCTCTCCCTCATCACCATGGCCTACTCCAGCTTTGTGTCCTCCCATACAGCCCCGCTTGGGCCTCCTCGTTAGTGTCGGGTGTCGGAGCCTCGGCCTCGATAGGGAAAGATGGTCGGGAGCCCTAGTTTGATGAGCTCCCAAAGCCAGAGGGTTGGACAGCACTAGCAACTGTGTGGGTACTGGTGCACATCTGAGCTATGACCCGGAGAGAACATCAGGGTGTGTGGGCTGAGACACCAAGTCTGTGCCCGTAAAGTAATCGTCCCTGTCTGCGTCGCCTGGGGAGGCCCCAAATTCCTCAGAGGGCACAAGGCGAAGACCCCGGGCGAAGACCCTGTACTGCTACGTTGATGATGGTCGTTTCGTTGACATCCTTGACCTGATAGCGTACCTTCGCGAAGCACTTGAAGTAGTCCCAGAGTTTCTCCGAGGGTTTTTGCTTGACTGCGAAGAGCTGATTCGCGTCAACGCGCTAACATAATTCCCTTGGAAGTTGTTGTAGAGCCAGTCGCGGATCTGCTCCCACGCGTAGATGGAATTTGGCTCAATGGTGAAGAACCAAGAGAGCGCCACCCCCTGCAGCGCGAGGGGGAGCCCCTTCGCCTTCGTGGTGTCGTCCCCGCCGGCGGCTTCGATGGTGGTCTCGTAGACGCGCACGAACTCCCGTGGGTCCGTGTCACCCTTGTACGACTCGATACCGCCTGCTGCAAGCCTGCGGAGAGTGGGGATTCCGGGTCGACGCGCCGCAGTGGGACGCGACTAGACGTGGGAGCGTCTCGGCTGTCCGCCCGCTCCGGCGTGGGCTCCGGCGTGACCGTTGGTGGGGTATGCTGGCTCCGAGCCTCTTCCATATCCCGTACGGCCCCGAGGAGATCCTCTAACTCCCGCTGGAATGTGCTGAGGGCCGCCAGCAGGGCGTTCTCCACCGTAGTCGTAGCCAGAGCACCCGATGTACCTGGCTGCATGGTCGGAACAGCGGGGATCACGGTCTGCACTCCTGGATTACCTGCCGCGGTGGCGTGGTGGACGTCGAAGCTAACGGCGAGGCCCATGTTGCCGCCGGGACTGCTCACCGCCTCCACACTGGGCGGGGGACGACGGCCGCGCCAATGTGGGCGCCAGCGCTGCCGCTCCCGGCCACCCGGTCGGCGCTGTCGGCGGTTGTCGCCGTGCCGCGGTGGGGCCTCCCACCGTCTGCGGGCGGTGCCGACCATCGTGGCGGCGGTGGCGGGGTCGGTCGTCATGGTGTGCTCGCCGGCGTTATTGCCGATGCGCCGCGCGTGCCGTCCGCCACGGCCGCCGGCGAAGCCCACGTGTTGACGTGGGACCCCGTCGCTCCCGCCTTCTTCTTCTTCGCCGCCGACGCTGGAGCTTTCTTCGGTGCCATCCTTCTTCAGATCTTGAGGCTTGCTCTCTGTTTCTCCCCATGGACGGCGCCAACTGTTGTGGCTACAGACCAAACAGAGAGAGAGATTATGGTAGTGGAGAGTTAGGTGAGCAATGGCTTAGGGTTTTCCCTATGGCCTGTATCGTGTATATATATCCTCATGGGGAGTGTTTTTAGAGTGATACCTTACATCTGAACATCCCCCTTAGGGGCACTTTTGTCATTATACATGTCCCATTTCGGGCCTTACAACCTCCTAACAGGCCTGCTGGGCTTAGGTGGGGGCCACCCCTACAACAGCTACGATTTGGGCTAACAGGTATTATATACTAGTGGAATTCAATGTAAACTAGCAATATGGTATTAAATGATGGGGTCTTATAGTAGATAAGTGTGACATCCCAAAAATTCCCTTTATTTATTCAGAGTTTATTGGATTTTTTGGAATTTAATTTCCCTCTTTTTATTTTGGCCTAGAGTAAAGTGTAATAAAATATATGTGTATATGCGGTCAAAACAAGTTTAATTTATTTTTTGTTGAGTTCCTTGTGTTTTCTAGAACTTTTAGAAATTGTTTGGGATTTATTTGGATTTTTTGCTATTTTCTAGGCCTTTATTCTTTTTCTTGGGTTTTCTGAAAATCAAAAACCAAAATTAAAATTTAAAACATTCCCACCCCATCATTGGGTCGATGCGTGGACAGCCCAAATCCATCCATGTCGCCACCCGGCCCATCTCCTCATTGCACTCTCCCTCTTTTTCGCTCTCTTGCCCTGATCCCACCCGTGAACTGCCTCCCTTCCGATTGACGTGTGGACCCCATGCCCTTTCTTCCTCCTCCCACCTCCTCCCTCTTCCTGAGAGCACCATCGTTGGTGTAGGATCGAGGAGGCCAACTAGAGGGGGTGAATAGTTGTTTCTAAAAATTTCAATTAAACTCTATTTAAGCTATTTGGCAAAAACCAAGTATATAATGCAAAAGCTTAAATAGTTCCAACCAAGTATATAATGCGGAAGCTATTCAACCACATAGATCTCAACCATGTCAGTTTTGACCACTCTAGTTCGACCATGCTGGTCTTCGATCACATGGATGTCAACCACGTCAGTTTTGACTACACTAGTTTTGATCATACAGATCTCGCCACGTTGGTTTCGACCGCGCTGGTTTGACCACACTGGTCTTTGATCACACAGACCTCAACCATGTCGGATTCAACCACACAGGTTTTGATCACGTAGATCTTGACCATGTTGGATTTGACCACACTGGTTTCGATCACGCGGATCTCAACCACGTTGGTTTCGACCACACTAGTTTCAATCACACAGATCGCGACCACGTTGGTTTCGACCACTACGATCTTTGACCATGTCAATCTTTGACAACATAGGTCATCAACCATGTTGGATATCGACCACACAGGTCTTCCGATCACTAACAGACGCAGTAGTTCCATGATTACAACGTTGCTAGTTTCGGTCAGCTGTAGAACGGTAGACTACGCTGCGATAGTTCTGATTTCCTTGAGAAGTGCAGATACTTCAACAGATTTTGCAAAACACATTTTCTAACAACATATCTTGCACACAAGGATCAAACATGATTCCCAACAAGTTGCAAAACATATTTGCACACTTTTAGAATTATGTCACAAGGATTATATGTATGAGCTTCAACCATTTGCAAAACACATTTGCAAATGTAAGCCTCATACTACAAAGAATGGAAACATGGACTTCAAAAACTTGCAAAACACATTCGCATATATAGAGCCATTTTACAAGGATTGAACACATGAGCTTTAACTATTTGCAAAACACATTCACAAATGCAAGACTCATGCCAACGAGAGCTAGAGCAAGTGAGGTTGAACTATCAACATGATGGGATGCACATGGTGAAGCTTGAAATCGAGTATACAAACACACAACAAAATGTATATCTGACCTCAAAGTAGTAAGGTAAAGTAGGGACCCAATCATGCTTCTGAATTCTTTCTGGTCCACTGCCTCACCTTCTCCATTTGGATCAAGAACAGTTGTGGATCCCATTGATGTAGAACTAGGTTAGGTTCCTATGTCAAAACGCCTATGCAAATCCTTTGTGTACTTGGTTTGATAAATAAACGTGCCCTACTTAGTCTATTTTACTTGTAAACCCAAGAAGTAAGTTAGCTCCCCCATTATACTCATCTCAAACTCCCTGCTCATAGTATCTGAAAACTTGGAACCAAAGCATGAGAGGACACTACTATAAAAGAGGCTATACTGGATGGCTACAATATAAATGGTTTATACGGAACCATCTGTGCTTAAATTATTACAAACGGTTTATACTAGCAATCGTCTATGATATTTTCATAGACGGATACTAACACGAACCGTCTGTGATAATTGAGATATCTTTCCTTCGTTTGCAATGGCCAAGGCTAACTTTTTTGGAATCACATAGGTCATTTACCACTTGTGTTGCCTAGGGAGGGTGACACAAGGAATCCAGTGGCACGCTGTGACACAGGACATGATTTCATGTACCTCCAATCGACTTTAGAATTTGGGCTCTTGTATTCTTCTTCATCTTGTCTTACCCTGCATGCATATTCAGATAGTGATTTTACGGGTTGTAGGATTGATAGAAAGAGTATTTCTAGTACTTATCACTTTTTAGGTACATCATTAGTTTCTTGGTCTTCTAGGAAACAATCATCTGTTGCACAATCCACTGTCAAGCTGAGTATGTAGCTGATGTTGCTAGTTGTTCTCAAAGTTTATGGTTTTCTGCTACAATCAGGAATTATGGGTTAGAATTGAGTAGTGTTCCACTTTATTGTGATAATACCAGTGCTATTAATATTGCTAAAAATCCAGTGCAACATTCTAGAACTAAACATATTGATATATGATTCCACTTTCTAAGAGACTATGTGGAAAAGGGTGATGTTGTTCTACACTTTATTGAGTCTGATTCTCAAGTAGCTAATATTTTCACCAAACCACTTGACTCTTCTTATTTTGCTCAATTGTGGAGTGACTTAGGGGTAATCCATCCTATGGGATTATTCTAAGGGGGAGTTTGGAAGTTAAAATTTGGAAGCTTTGTTTATTATACGTGTTCAATAATTTGTCGAGTCCAAGCCATTGAAAACGAATGAGTTATAGAGCTTTCTTTATCATATTCACTCATATGTTGTCAAGCTGTGATCGAGACTAATGATATTTAACCTGCTACAATTGATCTAAAGGATGACATGGCAAAACTCCTTGACTGGATTGATTATAGATAGTACTTTGTGATGTTCATCTAAAAGGATTAGCATGATTTTGAGTCTTATTTTAATTCTTGGATGTGGTTGGTACGTTTCATATTGCAACCTTTTCATGATCGCTCAAATCGGCATGTTATACAAAGAAAAGTGCACGATTGAAAAGATGTACGCTTCAAGCATGCCATGGTCAATTTTTTTTAAAAAAGGCACAAAAACTATGCTAGTGAAAAGAAGTATGCTTCAAGTATGCCATCGTTTAAAACAAAAAAAAATTCAAAACATGACATCAAGAAAAGTATGCTACAAGCATGCTACATGCCTAAGACTCAAGTGTAAAATAATAGGTTGCTACATGAGGCGACTAACCCACTCAAACTTAAAATTTGCCCCAGTTTTAGGCTTTGACTTTTCATTGTGATATCTCATTATGCTCTTTATAATTTGTTTAGTCATTGTTGAGATGCATGTCATTGATATAAATTGCTTCATTGAGATAAAAGGCTATTTGGATCTTGCTATATGACATATGACTTTATATGATCTAGGTAGCTCTATTCTAATAGATGACTTTGTTACATTATTAAATCAATGCAAACTAACTTGGATAATCTACAAAGCTTCTGGATATTTACTTTTCTAAGTTCCCTTTTAGAATGATTTCCACTTTTGAGCCCTTGATGATTTTATTGCCAAAGGGGGAGAAAAGTAGAAGAAAGGGGGAGATTTTCTCTTGAATAGAATTGTTCTGGAAATTGTTCTCTGGGTTGGTTCCCGTTCATTTGGTTATGTGGTTGGTTGTCTCAGATACTTTTAGATACTCGTTGCTTCGGATCGCGAACTCTTTCTCTCAAAGTTCTTCGTTTGAGTGTTTTTCGAGGTGTTATCAATGTATTCATCAAGGGGGAGATTGTTAGACCATATGGATGGTCATGATTAAAAATGATGATGAATAATTGACATTTGAATTGTTTTGGAGTTTGCGGTTGTGAAAGCATTGGGTGTTCGTAGTCAAAATTTTTGGGTTCGAGTGGTTATTGCTTCTTCAAGTGTTTCGGCCGGCTTCAATGGGATTCAACGGACTTCACTTCAATGCTTTTTGACCACGACTGGCTTCAACATTGTCCAGGTTATGACCACGACAAACTTCATCCACGAGGTGTTTATGACCACGGCTGACAGTTACAACCACGTATGGCTTTATGACCATGGCAATTTGACTTCAACCATGCATGACTACGACCATGGCAACACGACTACGACCACAGGAACACGACTTTGACCATGAGGTAATCATAGCTACAATATTTTTACATGGTCATAGCATTAGTGCTTTTAATAGTCTGGGCTTTACTGGTCGATAGTCGGTGACTCTACAGTCAATGGTTGTAGGTTTTGCTGGCTACTTTTATTTGTAGGTTTTGCTGACTGCTTTTATAGTCATATAGTTTGTAGTCTTGTCGATAGTCATAGACCAGGCAGTCTACTATTATTGTCGATAGTCATAGACCAGGTAGTCTACTATTATTGTCTTCGGTAGTCGAAGGCTTTACGATCATGGTCGGTGTTCGTAGACTTTGTTATTGAATCGAGTGCTTTAATCTTTATGATCTTCAAGTACTTTGAGTACTAGTGTTAGGCCAACGTGGTATTTGGCTCGTGCTTGATGAAAAGATGTCGGTACTTAATTGTCGTGACTAGGCACTTGTTGGTCTATGAGTGATAGTCGTAAGGTTTGTGATCGGGTGTCGGTAATGAGTATGCGTTGTGCTCGGTGGTCATGCTAAATGGTCGGAAGATTGAGTTTCAGAAAGCGATGGCTTTTGGCAGTCGTAATCGGTAGTCTGAGACTATTTTCTTGATTGCATTGAGATGATTGGTCGTGTATGACCAGGTTGATTGGTCATGGATGGTTTTGCTCTTGTTCTGGATGGACAAGGAAGTAGTGAATTGTTGCGCTGATGACGGTCAATCTGGGAAGAGCTTGTGCCGAGAAAAATGTTTCTTTGGTCTTTGCATATGCAGGAGAGCATGGAGACGATCACAGTCGGTGGCATGGAGAACCGAGACTAGGATAGAGAGATCTGAAGTACAGACGGTTGAGGATGTCACGCGAGGTGATTGGGCTAACGTTGGAGCATGTGAATATTGAGGATAGGAAGCGAGACGAAGCTACAAGAGGAGATATCCTAGAGGCTTCGTTACGTGTTGGTTTTGGATTGTTATGGATAGAATCCATGTGTTGGATGGGTAGAGTTTGAATAAAACCTGTGTTAGGGGAGGGTTTCGGGTCCCTTGATTTGAGGAAGATATTAGGTGTTGTGTTTATGTTTGAATTGAACACGATTAGGGACGTTGGCCTATAAAAGCAAAGAGAGGCTTAGGCTAACGGAATGAGTCTTTAGGGCTTTCATTGAGGAAGTTTTTAGGGGTGTCATGAGGGCACTTTGTAGCCAAAAACTTGTTGCAAAAATAATAGAATAGATCTATTCAACAAGAAGTTGATCGGCGGCATGTTTTTCTAAGCATCGCTCTTCTTGCTTCGTCGGTGGTGTGCTAATAGACCTTGTCCGAGTACATTATGAGCACGTTGTTGTCTTCAGCCGGTACTCATTCGAACAGAAGCATTTGAGCTATTGATTTCCACGCAGTGCGAGGGAGTTCAACTACGTACGCGACTAAAGTCTACGAACGATTTCGACCATGTACACTACTGAAGTCTGCAAGCGATTTCGACCACGTACATCAGCGGTCGTAGCGAAGTAGTGCGACGAGGAATCATTCGAGCGGCAGTTGTTTTCATTGTTGATCATGATCAGAGAGTGAAGTAGAAGACTTCACTCTAGAATAAAACTCTAGTTAGTACACTAGTATGGCTAGAGACTTTTGTAGCAAATGCTTAGACCTGGATAGATATAATTTTAGGTTTGGGATACTTTTTTCATAAAATGATAAGCTTTTTAAATGTATCCTTGACTTCGGTGAGTCAAGAAAGTCTATGAAATGTTTTAAAATAAAATATAAAACTTTGTTTAGACTTAGTTAATTGGTTAGATGGTGGGTGCTTGTTGGCAACGTTGTTGTTCAGTGACACAATGTTAATGCTAGGCACAAGGGGTATATGGGAAGTGCCTAAGTCAATTAAGGACCAGTCTGTGAGTTACTGCTACAAAGCCCTATCGTACTACCACAAGACTGGTATGGGCTAGTCCTGGCTGGGTCCCAATGTAAGTCTCGCTATAGGTTAAATGTGAGCGTGGCGTAGGGCGCAAGAAGTCTTACACGGCACAAGGAGGGCTCCGATCTGGTGGATTCCTCATTAGGGCGAAACCTTAATGGAGGTGTGACCAGGTTGACGGCTTTGCTTTGTAAAGGCCTTGTTATGATTACTCAGTCGCATACCTACGGAACATGTAGTAGCCGATATAATGAGTTAATCACATCTTGGGGGTAAAGTCGTACAATCTCAGCAGAGTGTATAAACTATCTGGATGGTCATGCCCACGTTCACAGGCATGCTAAGTAAAGTTTTTCATGGATTAGACTTTTTCATAAAATGATTTTGGAGAGAAATGAAGAACCTTTTTGTAGAAAGATGGTCCGAGTAGGATACCCGTGGTTAGGTTAATATATAGTCGATGCCTGCACCGACGGTATTACTTTGTTTAATATTACTGTCTTTACTTATTGTATTAAATTCAGCAATTTCATGTATAATTATTGTATTTCATAAAATGTTGTTTTACGCTCAAATAGCCATATATGCCTTCCTTTGTTAGCCTTGAATTACTATGCATTTTTTCGTGTAACTTATGGAGTACAACTTTATACTCACCCTTGTTATGACATCTTAGAGGAGGACTACTTTGACCACGATGAGGACCAGGATGATAGGCTGTGTCTTACTCTTGTCTGCCTGTGGGTAGGCTCTTGGGCTTCACAATTTATCAGTTTGTTTCCGCTATTAATTTTCCCTTATTATTGTTGACAATAAGCACAGATGTAAACTTTGGCCATAAGACTGTACTCTTTTATTTAATAATAAAGTTCATCATTTGTGCTTGATATGTATGCCTATTACCGTTGTGTGCACTATTTGATCTTTGACTAGTGCAATTTACATAGAGGATCCAGTGTCATCGCTCATGGGTCTGACAATAAGGCAAATTCTTAGCATAGGAACTTCTTCAATCTTACTTAACGGTTCCATTGCAAGAGCAGGTGTGACAAGGAGACCCATTTGTCCCCCTTATTGTTCATTTTGGTAGCTGATTTACTGCAATCAATTATGAATAAAGCAAACCATAGGGTGAAGTGGATCAGATACCAAAGAGGGAAAGAGCGAATTGGGTATGTTTTTCAAACTAGGCCAAATTTAACGAATTTAGAGATACCTATAAACAACTTCCAACTTTAGGGACTATGGTTTGCTAGTGTGTTCAATCAACTGCTAAACATGTGTAACGGCCCAAAAAAAGCCTGTTGCCTAAAATATTTAAAATTTGAAACTTTTTTATTTGCATATTGTGGCATTTGGATTTTCATGGTTTTTTATTGAGGTTTCTAATAAATAAAAGTTCATAGTAATAAAATTTAGAGGAAAAGATGCAATTAATGAGAAAACAAGATTAAATTAGATACAAATCTCAAAGGATGATCTAGAAACAAGGACAGGCGGATTTGCAGTCAAAATCCTGCTAGACCCAAAGCTAGTTGTAAGCTAAAAATTTAAAGGCAAACATTAATAAAATAAAAACAAATCATGAGTCCAAAATCCAAAATTAAATATGAACTTAAAAATTGTAAAATAGAGTAGAAAGGAAACTATAATTAAAATGCAATAAGTCCAAATTTAGAATAATTTGCAAATGCCAATTAAACAAAAATTAGAATGATAGACCAATTCTAAGATTAAAGCTTCAAAGAAAGTAATTGCCAATTTAGAAATCTAAATTGGCATTTGGAAGAATCTATGAAGTAAGATGAACCAAATTCATGTGTGACTTTAACCCTAAAGTCATTTTACCATGGCTTTGATTAAATGTTTTAATTGAAACTCAAACTAAAATTCATGGAAAAATCAGAAAAATAGGAAATGAACTAGGCCTAACCCATCTGGGCCCTGGCCCACTAGGCCCCTGGCCAGGCCTAGGTTGGCCCAAGTCAGCGCAAGCCACGCCATAGTGCACCTAGCATACCCTGTGCCCGCACCATGCACGCGCTGCCACATGCCCACACCAACCACTGTGTAGCTCCAGTGCTCGGACGCCCCCACCTATGCTCGCATCCTCCTTGGCTCACATGCTCGTCCCCAACTCTGGCCGTTCGGGAATCGGCCAATAGGAGCCAACTTTGGCCAATTCTGTTGAACTAGAGCATCATCGTAGCCTCGCCATCCCAGCCCCACCAGTTCCTTTGGCTGACATCACCTAAGCAGCTCTAGTGCTATGCTCCCCCTCATGCCACCGCTGGTCCACGATGCCAAGCCACCTCGTCCATCCTCGAGCCTCGCTGACCCCTTAAGTAGACTCATGGCAGCCCATAGATGCTCCTTATATAGTGAATTGGCTTGAGGTGCCACAGATTATCATAGCGCCATGTGTCCTGTTCCACCGTTGCTTAGGCTCACCGTCGGCCACTACACTAGTCGAATTGGCTGACGAGACTTAGCCCAAAGGTGCCCATGACCACGGGGAGCCTGTTTTGAGCATGCTCACCTACTGCCACCCCTCCCCTCACCGGTGATGAGCTCACCTCTCTTCTGTGGGAGGAAGATACACTATAGTGAATGATTAATTTAAATGTGAGATTATTTTAGAGATAATGACCATGGTTTAATTAGTTAAGCACTCGCTAAGTTGTGGACCATCATCATTAGTTAAGTTGATGTGTCACTGACATGTGGCCCCCACAGTTTAAAAATCCTTTTAAAACCTGTTAAAAGGATTTGAGCCAGTGACATGCGGGCCTAATCCACCGTATGTACATAAAAGGGTACCACCCCGTTAGTCACAATGATGCTTTCAAATTAAAAGTTAACTCAAAAAGAAATTAAAATAAGTAGGCCCCACCTATCATACATAGAGCATTTTCAGTAAGAAAATAAATAGAAACAAATTAAAAACCCCAGTGGTCCCACCTATCAATGAGAGAATTCTCTCTCCCTTTTTATTTTTCTAGGATTTATGCAAAACCTAAATTTCGAATTGCTCGTTCTCCTTCATCTTTAGTCCAATTTAGTGCAATTTATTTCTAAATTCATCTAAAGTCAAGATCTATCTAATGGAACTAAAATCATGAATTTTAGAGTTCATTTGAATTTGGTTCCATTTTATAGATTTTTATCTAAATTTTCACTTACACATTTAAATAGCGTACGATGCTCAAGAGGAGGAAGAAGTCAGAGCAAGCCAAGACTTGCAGGACCAATCAACCTATGAATAAGGTAAGTCAACACTTTGATCATATTGAACCTATATTTTGTGCAAATTATTTTTGTTTAAATTATGGAATTGCATGATGTTATTTATTATGCAAGTTATGTTCGCCATAGGGTTTTAGATACATGCTCATCATTCATTATGTTAATATTATATCTCATTCCATGACATAATGGAATATAATGGTAACATACTGGTAGAAATCTATAATTAGACACCATAGTTAGTACATCTTAGATACTCAGGGGCACCAAACTACCCTAAGCATCATTTTTAATCATGAGATTTTGTTCTGGGCAGTCTATTGGGAAAATGGCTGGTATGATGCAACATGATTATTTTATGTTCTCAAAATCCCCAACATGCTTATTTATCTGGGTGGATAGTAAGAGGGGCTGGTGAAGTGGATGCATAAGAGTGTAGAGATTGTGGTATAACTGTCCAGATAACCCTAAACACTAAATCTTGTCATGATTCCGTAGTAAGAGGAATGTAGGGAGTGTAGGGATTCTAGGTAGGTTGTAAGAGAATTGTTTTTACCTTGATTCCTTGGTTGTTCTAGCTTGCTGTGACATGTGGGAATATATCTAGAGCCATCTTGGCCATCATTCATCTACGAGCAAGTCATATTCACCATTTTTTGTTTTTGCCCGGTTTTAGTACAACCTTCCCTCAAACAAAAAAGGTCAGAACTTTAGCAACAATTTTTTTATCGTTGATTGAAATAGATTTCTGACATCCTAGATAAGATGCATACCAAATTTTAAGTGATTTAGAGCCATTGTTTGAGAGTTTGCTCAATTTGTGGTTTTGGCCCGGTGTTGGTGCAACAGAGCTTCACAAACCAAAAGATCCCAATTCTCTAAATTTCTTTCAAGATTTTTGGTTGAAATAGGTTTTTAAGGTCATGATCTAGTCTTCTTTCAAGTTTTGTGTCTTTTGGATCAACGGATCAAAAGTTACAAGGATTTTTCGATTTAAAATAGTGCTATTTTACTGTTCACCAAGCCAAATTTACTGTAGCATAGTGATTTTTTGGATTTTTGGTTTCTTGATCTTCATAGCTTCTCACAGCTATTGGAGTAAAAAATCGGTGAATACTTGGAAAAAATTTTGAAGGCACCATTTACCCTCACCCCGTCTTTTGCCACACTAGTCCTACAAGTGGTATCAGAGCCCAGTTAGCTATTTTCATATATCTTAACTAGTCTTAGGAGCCATGGCATCAGACAAGTATTCAACCAAGCCATCTATTTTTAATGGAGTCGATTAATCTTATTGGAGGCCTACATGCAATCCTATATCGAGACTTAAGGGCACGCAATTTGGATTAAGGTCAAGAATCCTTATGTGGTCCCAACCAATAACCATGTTACATCAGATGTAGAGGTAAACATCAAGCTTACATTTTTTTGATTCAAGGGCTTAGTTAATCTGAGTTGGAGTGAGTTATTCACTTGAGGTCTGTTCATAGGATTTGAAAAACCCTTGTTGATTACTATGAGGGCTCTTTTGTGATCAAGGAAGTGAGGCATAACAATTGAAGAAAGAATACTCAAAGATCGAACAAAAGCATGGTGAATCTTTAGATGAGTTGTGGAGAACGGTTAGCAAGATTCCTCATGGCTTTATGCTATCGGTTTAACCTTTTTTATTCTAAGAATATATGCCAGATGTTGGGTGCACTTGATGTGAAGGTTTAGGGAATACATATTACTTCTATCAATGACAACACTGTCATAAGTGAGCTTATCATGGATAAGCTCTACTCAAGGTTGAAGACACATGAGATTGACATCATCTCACGTCTCTCCAAAACAGAGTCGATGGCTCTGCGGTTGACCCTTCTCAGAGTGACTCTTCAAGTTCCTTGCATTTTGGCTCTTCTGAATTTTCATTGTCCACTTGCACTCTTTAAGCAATGACCAGCCAGAGAAACTTCTTGAGGATGACTTAGTCCTTCTATCCACAAAATTCACGAGAGCATATGTTGAGACTCAAATATGCAAATCTGGACTCTCTGTGTTTTGCACCAGTCCAAGATCACACTAGTGCACACAGTGGAAACATAGATGAAATATCAACCCTGATCACGATAGCTATGAAAGTAGTAAATATTATTAATTATCAGAGTAGTGACTTTATAGCCAAGTTTACAAATAATAGTATAAAGAGCCTAACAAAAACTAGCAGTGGAAAAAAATAAACTTAGTGACCATTTGTGTAACATCCTGAAATTTCGATGTTCGAAATTGCGAAGAATTTAAAACTTTTCTTACATTTTGTTCACATTCGAATTCTCTTCTCAAAGTTTATTTGGGATTCACCAATTTACGTGTTATGTAAATTAATAACAGGGAAACAAACCCCCAACTGCAAGTAACAAACATAAAAATAAAAATTGGAAGCAATGAATTAAGAACTAAAAATTTGAAAACTTTAATTCAAATTGAAGTCATGAAATCAAAATATGATTTAATGGGAAGGTGTAAGTGCAAGAAACTTAAATATTTTATCCCTTCTCGTTGTTATCAAAATCTCAGCTTATACTGAGTTTCCAATTTGGATTTTGCAAATGAATCCAGATAATAAATAACAAAAGTAAAATTCAAGAGTAAGAACCAAATAATTGGAAATTATTCTTATCACAGCTTGAAATTAATTTTTAACTTGAAAACCTACATCCAGAAATCAAATTAAGTAAAAATCCATCTTCAATCAAATGGAGCCAAGAATTCAAACTCAAATTTAAAATTTTGATTCCATGATTTAAAATGGAAGTCAAAAATTTAAATTTCAATTTTGGCCTAAGCCTTACTCTTTTTCCTCATTTCCTCTTTTCTTTCTCTCCCTGCCGGTGGGCCCAACCGCTTTTTCCACATTCTTTGTTCTTTTTCTTCCTCTCTCTCTCCCACTTTCCCTTCCCTTCTCCCCCATTCGGCCTCTCTTGACGCCATGCCCGGCCGTGCACTAGCGCTGATAAGGACATCACCTCTTGGATATACATAACACTCATCCACAAGATACTAGGCAAAGAACTATACGAGGGCGCGTGCACGACATCTGAATTATCAGGTGAGCTCGTTCCAAGGATTGTTTAATTCAATTTCTAAGAATGGGTTGCTGCCTGATGCATGTGATGTAATTCTACTTAGGAACATGAGTAAAGACCAAGGAGAGGCACATGGAGTCACAGACATGCTTGAGATGAACATTGGAAGTCACCACGTTGCTTTGAGGCCAGGACAACCAAGGATAAAAGCTGGGCATTTTCTAGAATCCAGTTCAACTTCCGGAGACAACGCTGACTTCAAATGAACACAAAAGATATATAAGGAGTTTAAATGAGGTAATCTTGGACTTGTTAGAAATCTTATGATGTTCTCTTACCAATGGTCCTGGTTCCACTTCAAAACTCCACCTAAGCACATCACAATCTATGAAATAAATCTGAATCAGTTCCAAACTTAGGCCCTGACCTTATATTAGTTTGAGTCCAACTAGAAAGTTGTAGTGGGATATTCCCCCTCTCTCATGTACGTGCTCTCCACATCCCCAGCCCCTCAAATAGGGCCAAAGATGCCACTTTTAGGATTTAGGCTTGTTTAGATTAATTTTCGTTCGAAAAATATCATATGCGTATTTGTGTCGACTAGACCAACTACAGTAACTTCAAACATCTCCATTATTAAATAAAACTTCATATTCCATTCACAATTGAGATTGCACTTATTTATTTCTTATTTGATTCTTGATTGCTTGAGGAAAAATCATCTGTTTTTGGCACGACTGATAACGATAAAGATGTAATGTAGTAATTACAGGATGGGCTTTGATCATTTCGGTCAAGAAGGGTAATCATCAACTTTGTATCAATCAATGTATTTATCATCAGAGCAAATCTCCTCGGTCGCCACACCTTCGACGTTGCAAGCACGTCAGCACCTACGCCCAGCATACCGTCGCGTCGGCCATCACCTCGCCAGCGATGCCCATGCTCCGTGCCCATAACCTGCGGCCATCAGTGTTGCATAACTTCACCGTGCGACGGCACCACGCCGAGGGCGTGCCGAGCCCTGCTCCCGAGTCACCGGCTACAGCGTCCCACGGTCCCCTCTGCACTATAAATAGCTCCCCCAAACTCACCTGCGCTCCTCAACTCCCCTGCACCCCCTTCCCTCTCCCTCCATGGCAGAGCTCGCCATTACACCCGCACGGGCCACCATTTCCCTTCGCATTCCGGCCGCCCCGACCATCCTACCACCAAAGTCCTCGTGTCACCTCACGTTCCTAGGCGCCCTCTACCTCCCCTCTGGCTTAATTGGTTTTCCACGCACGGTGGCTCACCGGGACG